>JARHVA010001942.1:1570000-2927500 GCA_037957365.1 Torreya grandis | reverse complement strand
GTAAATGAAACAATAATTAATTATATATATAATATTAAAATTATGTTAGTTAAGTATTTAATTTTATAAAAGACATTCTCATGGGTTTCTTACTTAACATATGTAAGCCCCATATAATTTTTTTGTTTATCCTCTAATTATGATCACATGTTGCTTTGTAGGTCTTGTGTTTTTAGGAGTGTCATACCAATCTTATATGTAATTTTAATCAAGATCATAATATTCATTATATTATTTTATTTGGAATACATCTCTACTTATTTTTATACCGATATAAGTAAATCCAATCGTACTATATGGTGTTAGTGAATTTTCCAATGTCTTTCTTTTCTTCATGTGTTATATCATGAATTTTTGCTAGAATGATATTAGATGTATTTGTTGGAATGATAGTTTAAATAGTATTTTATTTTGTCTAGTATACTTGATATTTTAATCATTTGTATCTTTATGATTTAATGTGACATAATCATAGTCTTTTCCTAATGTTTCCTCCATTTATCTCATTTATTATTTCCCTAATTCAGCATTGTATTGATAAAAGGTACAATAATTGTGAAATATAATGGAGTATGTTTTTACTATAGTGTTATCATTAACTCAATTGATCTAATGAAATATTTAAATCTTATAATATTTAACAAATTTTATTTTTCATACCCCAAATATTGAATAAGTGTCATGATACATATATTAACCTCATGAAAAGAGGTAGTTTTTACCTCAATAAAATTATTACTATCAATGTTGAGACTGTGAATCAAAGGTTGTAGATATGATGAACACTTTTTAACTACCTTTTTTGGAAAAAAAATCCTTATTTTTTGTAGCTTTATTATGATTTTTCTTTTTTGAGAAACCCTTTTTTGAAGATGTTATCTTGCTTAATTTGAGTTTATCTTTTTAACTTGTATTTGTGTACTTGCTCTTGTAATGAATGCTCTTTTTCAAATTTTTTCCCTATGTGTTTCTTATTTATGTAACATGCCTTTCTCATCATGTTCTATTTTAATTATTTTCTGTACCACTAATTATACTATAAATTGGTCCTTTTATTATATCAATAACCAATATTTTTGGCATTGTGTCATTTGTGATTATTGTTTTTTTATCTGTATTTGTTCTTGAGAAGATCCATATTTAACTATAACAATATAGATTATAAAAGTATTTTTAATCTTGGATTTAAGTGATGTTGTGAATTAATAATAAAAAAAGTATTGGTCTTTTGATTATGTTTATTATCCTACACTACAACCTTTCTTTGGTCCTTAGATGAGTGTTCCTTCATAATAATGTCTAATTTATCTCTTTTTATAGAATCTTTTCAATATGTTCCAACTCCTAAAGGTGTGAATAGAGTATGAAGTAAGTATTATTATATATTAATAGGGTTTAAATTTAGATTATATAATTATTTTCTAATAAATCTTTCATATCATCATCATCAATCTCATACCAATTGTTAATGATGTAATTACGATCTTCAAAATCAGTCAAAAGAGGGAGATGGAGATGTAACTAGTAATGATTTATGTGTTTCATCTAGAGTGCTTCTTATTGGTGTTTTATCATTCTATATTTTTTACTCATGTAACTCATATTTATGTATTTGATCAAGATTGATGGATTATGAAGGTGGTATAATATAATCATCTTCAAATTTTTGTTGGTTTATTTTGTAATATCTGAAAGGGGTGTCATCTAATAAATGAAAATATTCATATCTATCATCTATAAATTTGATACATATATAGAATGTAGAAGGTAAATATTTTATGGCATGAATCTAAGGTCTTCTAAAAATAAATTTTAGTGTAATTTGTTAGGAATAACTTGAAATATAGTAGGCATTATCTTAAATATTACTAGTATGTCTAATGTGACAAATCTAATTGTATAAAAAAGAGTATTATGAAATATTATGATTCTACGTTCTAAATTTTTAATGTTTTTCATATTGATACCCAATTGTTTTAATATGATATAGTTTTAAAAATTTACTCCTAAACCATTGTCAACCGACATGTTCTTCATTATCTTTTTATGTATCTAGCTTGAATAAACTATGGAATATCTTTCTCTATGATGTGTTTGTGAGGTAAATATTCATTACAAATATGATGACCTTATTTAAATCCTTAATTTTGGTTCTTGATATAAGCAAATGATTTTGGGTATGTATCACTTAGATGATTTGTATCACACAAAGCATCATATAATATATCCTTGTACAGGATTGATATTTTTTTAAACTCTAAAATAAATATTTTAGTAAGAGTATTCCTAAGTTGATAAATGATATCATAACCTTTAGATTGATTTTATTTCTTTGTGGGATGTGGTAGGGTTTGTGTAATACCCCTATTTTCGAACCTCTGTGACCTTGTTGTCATCGAGCATTTGCCTATCTTGATGAGTCTTCAAATGTATAAGAATTCAAATGTTGTTCCCCCCATTGTTTTTAAAGCTTTACTTATTAAAATACAATTAGAAAAATCTATTTTTATTTAAATCATAATTCAATAAATATTTAAATCCATAGAAAACATGAGCAATTTCATAATGGGTTCTAATAGAAACTTGTGTCTATCCTCTCTAAGAAGGCTAGAGTAACTATTAGTTAGGCCCTAGGATAGGGTAGTGAATGTGCTTGTGGAGAGTAATTTTAGATAATGTAAGAGAAGTTATTATTGAGTGTAAAGAACCCTTTGAATTTGTACTAAGTGGGTGATTTAGACAATTAATCCCACATGGGCTTGTAATACATGATATGACTCTTGTAAAAAAAGTACCACCTTTTTTATTAGGTTGTGTAAAAAATCCTTTGGATAAGAAATTTAAAATTTCCTTTTTATTCCCATACTTAGTCTTATTTTGGGGGGTCATTTTTTTTATGATGCTTTTAAGAAATCAAAAGAAGGAGAATATGAGGATCTGGTTTTAATTTTGAGAGGAAAAGATATTCATGGAGTTTTGAAATCATGTGTCATGCGTGTCAAATGGAGGAGGAAGAGTAAGCCTTATTTTAGTGCATCTTATGTAAAATATAGAATTGGATTTGTTAATCAAATAATGATAAAGGAGAAATTAGATAAGGAAATGTTTGTATGCCCAAAATATCTCTCTCTTTTTTCCCTCTAAAAATAAAATAAAATAAATAAAGTATATTACAAAAATAAATTAAATGGTTTGGTTGTGTTTGATTTTTTAAGCTCTCCATTCTTTGTCTCTCTTTTCTCTTTCTTTATAAAATTTAGTGGAATTTCACATATTGTCAAAGATAATCAATCTATGTTAAAATATAGAAAATATTTGTCTATCCTTATGACAAATGATCTGGTCTATCTAATTTAATTCATAATAAAATCACCTTCTCTCCCTTCCATCTTTCCTTCCCTCCCTTGTCTTGATAAAAAACATTTAAACGAAAATTGATATTTTTTTATTTCACAAAAAGATTGTAGAAGTTATTATTATTTGAACAAAGAGAATTAATAATAATAATAATAATTATTATTATTATTATTATTATTATTATTATTATTATTATTATTATTATTATTATTATTATTATTATTATTATATCCACTCAAGTATGTAAGAAAGTTTTGTTATGACAAAAATACTTTATTTCACCTCCCACTCTCTTTCTCTGCTTAAGTCATGAAGTTAAAAGTTGAAGAGTGAAAATTATTTACTATAGATCTATATATGTGGTAAAAGAAATCAGAATATTACTCTTTTTTTAGAAATGAAAACATTTTTCTTATTTCCTATTTGTCTTAAAAGTATTTTTATATGTTTAAGAAAAAGTAAAAACAAAACATTAATTAAATTTATAATAAAATTATATATAATATTTATATATAAGGAAATAAATTTATGTATTTCCTGATGTTTAATAAAAAGAAATGAAAGTTTATTTTTTTAAATAATTGACTAAACAAATTGAAATAATAATAAATAAATGATAAGATATTGATACTAAACCACCAATTGATTTGGTCATTTTATTTTTTTTAGTGTTAATTTTTTATTAAGGTTAAAGTTGGGTTTTTTATTTTAATAGGGACCCCAATCCCTACAAGAAGAACAAAAACAAAATAGAAAAAGAGGACTCACCAAGTCCTAAAGATAAATAGGACTAAATAGTCACAAGAATAACTACAAAAAAATAAAATATAGCCCAAGAATAAATTAAGAAACACCAAAGACAAAAGACATCTAGAAAAGAACTATAAGCACTCTAAACATCCAAGCTCCCTGCAACATCCTCCTAGTAGCTTTTCATGCATTTTAAGTTTAATTCAATCTGAAGAAGCATATTTTCCTTGTTTATGTGTTTATAAAATTCACCATGTTGTATATGTTTACCCTCACCCTTTGAAATACTCTTTGTATAAATCAGTCCTCCCATATGAGCTCTTAAGTTCTCCAAATTTTGAATTCCTTCATGCATAGTTGCCTTACTATAGTTGACCAAGTAAAGAATATTATTATTAATATTGTCTTTTTCACATTATAGGGCACCAACCCTATATTTAAGTCTTTGAATTTGGGTGTTACATTTTTTTATCAATATCCCTCTGACTCAATCTTTCATTATCATGTTGAATATTTTTCACTTTGCCTTTAAGCTTAGACAACTCCCTCATGAACCACCTTCTAATCAATTTATAAAAATCCAATTCTTCTTCAATTTTGATTGTTTTTTTTTACCTTTTAAAGAATCAACCATGACATTAAAATTCTCATTGGGGCCATGAGATTGGATTCCTAATTCTTACAACTTTGTATCCTTAGGGAAATCTCCTAATTTCATTTTACCCTTTTCAGCTTATTTAATTGGGACCTTAATTTTCTCACTTTCATTCACATTCTAGATATTAGTCTTCTCCTTATCTCCTATAACATCATCTACCAAAATAAACTTCCCATTTGAAGATCTAGCTTTACCTATGTTAGACTCTTTATGACCAACCCTTGAATAATATTTATCAACACTTCTTATCTGACTATCAATACTAACCCCTTATGATTTGGGAATGTTCCTGGTATTAATCTATTCTTTGTCTTTAGTAGGAATATTGCTACCTAGATACTTTATCCAAAACTTTTGAACTTTATAACTTCATCTTTACTATTGTGAGGTTTGGGTAGATCAAGGGAGATTTTATTCATTCTTTTTAAATATTTTTGAATAAGGAAAATGAATCCTTCATGTCTAAGAACAATGTATTTACCATTTTTAACCTTATCAATAAAATTTTCCATAGAAATAAGTATATAGAAAGGTAAACTCAAAGGAATAACATGTCTAAAATAATTGAGAAAAACAAATAGTGGCAAACATACAAAATTGAAACTACCCTCCAACATAATATATTACATGATATGGAAGGCCACATTTCCATAAGGTATCAATACAAAATCACAATCAAAATAATTATGAATCACCCCCAAATTTTATCCCTCCAATAGAAATTTTTTTTCTCTTTTTTATAATCTCTACCAGTCTTTTACACTTTGATCACCTCCATTTTTAGCCTTATGATTTGAGTGATCAATTCTTTAAAAATGTCAAGAATTTTGGAGATTTATCAATGATGTCATGGTAATGTCATGGAGGTGTCTTGGTGTTTGGATGAAGTACCTTGACATCCTAAGTGATAATGACAAAATATGCAATGTGTTTGTCCTAGTATGCTTGAAAGAGGCTTGGTTGATCTTTAGTTTTGGCATAATTACAAATGTTTAGGGATGAATATGTAATTTTAGAATGTGTAAGGGGTCATATCAAAATTTAATAATGATTTGAGATCTTGTGTACATGACTGGAATTCACCTGGTTGATCATTGTTCCTATCTAGACATTTTGGGTATGATGACAGAAAATTTGAGTAGGTATTTTGATGACATCATAATTTCCACATGTAGATGAGTCAAGGGGAGTTGGTCATATGGTTTTGATAAAATTAGTCCCTAGTTTATATACACAAAGTCTCAATTATAATGATGAAGTGTAATAAAACATATACAAGTGCAAATTTGGGTTCTTAAGCCTTTTGACAATGTTTTCCCATACTTAGCCAAATTTGTAATGAAGCAAGAAAAGTTGAGTAGGCATTTTGATGGTGGCATATCTCACACATGTGAATGTTTAATGAGAAGGCAATCATATGGGTTTTTTTTATTTTTATGCCTAGGTGATTTGTGCCAACTTTTAGGTAAAGCACTAAAGTGTGACAAAATTTATGCATGTGTAAAGTTCGTCTTTCCAAACAGTTATTAACATAGTTAGCTCTATGAATAGGTAAATTTGAGGAGACATATTAATGTTATTATATCTCAAATATGTTAGGTTTATAGGAGAAAATTGGTATATTATTGGATTATCCTATGTGAGGAGATCATATGGTCCAATTTTTAGAACTTGTACTTAAGCAAGCAAAAGATATGAAGGTGCAAAGTTGACCTTATAGATAAATTGCAAAGGTTCCCATACTTAGTCTATTTTGCATGATGTTAAAGATCAAGAATAGATGGATATTTAATGGCTCATGTGTGATTATTTAGTGAAGATCTATACTACATAGCAATTTAAAGAGGTTAAAGTGTTCATTGTTTAATGAAGGTAAAGATCAAGCTCCTTATAAAATGATCAATAAAGCAGGCTTGTTCCAAAATCTTATGAAGTAGCAAGATGAGGACAAGTGCTCGATGGTTAATAGTAAAGTTTATCAGAATGAATACAAGGGTGCCAAGTGTCATGATCATAGGGGTTCTGAACAAGATCAAAGGGTGAGCAGTGCATGATAAAGACCTGACTGATCCACATAGATCAATGGTGCATGTTGTGTCAATATTTCAAGATTTCACAAGATGAGGTCAATTATTCAAGGTTTAACATTTTATAGTGGTGAAATATGAGTTAAAGGTCAAGATTCATATAATAATATTGATAGTGTGTGATTGATCTAAAGTAGTGAAGACATGAGACATGAGCATAGTGTTTTCTGTTTAACTGTGACCATTTGAATTCAAATATTTGAATTTAACAAAGGAAAGACTAGTGTCTAGTTTTTAAGCCATTTTTCATCTATAAATATGAATTTTAAGGTCGAATTATGTGTACAATCAAAATTATGAAGGTTCAATGTTGACTGTGTGTTTGTGTATGTTTTACAAGTAACCTGGGAAGGTTATTTGAGTTGTGCTTATTGGTATCTTGATGTTTAAAGGTGAAATAACTATTAAATTATTTTTTAAAATTAATTATGACAATATGTGTTCATTATTAAGTTTTGACTAATCATATGCAGTATGAACAAAGTTTTACAATTTGACTGAGTATTCATTCATGGTGACTATGTGCATGGAATGTTGATTAAAAAAATTGTGCTTAAGTAGAAATGTACTATGATAATTTGAGGATGTCAAAGGGGTAATATGGAATGGAAATATACATTTTAGAGTCGTCTTATGTTATTATTTTACTTGGAGAAGTCTCAAAGAGATGAATGGGTCTCCATAGGACCTAAAAGTGACTTAGGCCTATTTGAAAGTAGATTGTGCTTAAGTGTGACCCATGTTAGATGCCTTAAGGGTGAAGGTATGTTTTTTGGTAGGTAAATAAATATTTTTAAAATCATAATTCATGAAGGTTAATATATATATATATATATATATATATATAGAAATCAAAGATGATGATTTCTAGACTTGGAGAAGACTTGTACAAGGTGTATGTGAGAGTTATGGAGCAAAAGAGAGGTAGAGTACCCAGTTGATGATTTGATGAGTAAAACATATTGATGACTATATGTATGACTTGTAGGTCATATTTATGATATCAAAAAAAAATTCTTATAGTTTGAGGATATATGAAGAGGTTTGAGTGTGCATATGAGGATAGTTCGAGTGAAGGAGAGAGATTGTGGCATGCCTATGTAAGAGGCATGTATGAGATAGAGAGATTTTTTGAAAAAGTTAGATAAATAGAGATCCATAATTAGGTGTTGAAGATATCAATTCTAAGATGGAGGTGTTCACTTCAAAGGAGGGTCTAAAGGACTTGATCTTCCTTAGTGGAAGTTGCTCTTTGTGAAATAAGTGTTTCACTAAAGGCCTTTGGTCAAGAGGATTTGATCAAGGTTTTATGGTATAAAGGATTTGACCAGTTTCTTATTTGTAATTTATTATAGGATAAGTAGTCCATGTGTTGTAGGTTTGAGAGTGGGTTTTATTCCCCATGATGGTTTCCCATAGGAATGATGTGTTATGTGTTTTATCTTTGTGTATTCCTTAAATGAATGAGCTCTCTTGTAAATGTTTCTTGATCAAGTTAATATATATTTATTGTTTAATATTTTTAAAGGATTGGAATTGAGATTGAAATATCTAGGCTCACCAATTCACCCCCACCCCCCTCAGTAATTTTACCTCTAACAATTAATATCAAACTAGGTCCTTTGGTAAAGGCTTGACAACTTGAAGGTGATCCAAGGTACAATATGGGTAGTCATCAAGGAGGTTTCTCTACTAAGAAAGCACCAATGTTTAATGTATACAATTTTCCTTTTTGGAGTGCAAGGATGAGGACATACATCATGTCCCTAAGGTTTGACATTTGGCAATCTATTGTGGATGGTTATTTTGCACCTACTATTTATCCATCTAGTGTTGTAGATAAGAAGTTATTTGAGAAAAATTCTAAAGCAATGAATGCTATCACTTGTGGTATTTTAGAGATAAAATACACAAAGGTAATCCATTGTAAATATGCTAAATAGATATGGGAAACAATGTAGATCATTTATAAAGGAGATTCAAAGGTTTATCTTGCTAATTTGTAGACCCACAGAAGGCAATTTTAAAGTATTAAAATGAGAGAAGAAGATTATGTGGCATATTTTCTACAGAGAGTTGATGAGAGTGTGAACATCATCAGAGGTCTTAGAGATAACCTTGAAGAAGATGTTATAGTTCAAAAGGTATTAAGGTCACTATCCCTCAAGTTTGATTTTAAAGTATTTGTTGTAGAAGAAAGTCATGATCTTGCTCAGCTAAAGTTGGATGAACTGCATGACATCCTTAATGTCTATAAGATGAGGAAGAATGGTGATATACCACCAAAAAAAGAAGCAATTTTCAAGACTAAAATAAAGACAAAATAAATTACAAGGTAAGAAACCTAAAGAGGATGGCATTTTTGATTTAGATGATGATGAACTAATTGCTTTGATTTCAAGGAAATTGAAAATAGGTTTAGGAAAGTATAAGGGTAAACTACCCCTCAAATGCTTTAATTATGGAGAGGTAGGACATTTGGATAATAATTACCCTCATAAGAATAAGAAAGATGATGATGAAGAGCATGATCAATGTCATGATGATGGAAAGTGATCATTCAATTTTGATAAAATTAAAAAGGGATTCAGAAGGTTTGATAACAAGAAGTACTTCAAAAACAAGAAGAGTCTCTACACCAAAGAAGATTATAGCTCATCAAATGAAAGCGAAGTCAGTGAATTAGAGTATGATCATGAAGACTATGGTCTTATTGAATATGAAGACCTATTCATGGCTGAGGAAGGTAGTTGATCACATCAAAAAGATTCTACATAGAGTGATTCAGATGATGATGAAGATGAGATGGAGTATGAGACTACATTGGCAAATGATCTTGAATAACTAAAGATTGAGAAGAAGATCAATAATAAGATTAAATTTAAACTCAAGGACTATGAGGAGTAATTCAATGTGTTTGAGACATGATTGGTTGAAGACTCTAGAGAGAATGAAGGTGTTGTCATATTTCTTAATTCTAAGTTTAAATCTTATGTCTACAAGTATAAGAGACAAAGAAGAAGAATGATCAAGTATGTTTCTAAGATTGTGTCTTTAAAAGATGACTTAGAAAAGTCTACAAGCAAGGTGAAATCATTTGTCAAGTTTGATAAAAGTTATAATGATCTAGATGATCTCCTAAAGAGTCAAAAGTTAGCTAGTGATAGATCTGGATGGGGTGTTAATGAAGAGCCCAAAGTTGCTTCTCAAGTTGACATGAATGTTAATATGAACAAGGATAATAATACTTTGAATACAAACCATTAGACAAAGAATGAAGGTGCTACTAGAATGAACACAAATTATATCAGATAGCCTAATGTCATGAGGTATGTAAGTTTCAATGGTTACTATTACACTTGTAATTAGTTTGGGCATAGAGTTAGAGAAATTAGAAGACTTATTGAAAATGATTTTGCATGGGACTATGATAGGGGTCATCAGTCAAAATGTGTAAGGTTGAGTGTTTCAATTGTCTTGATAAGGGACACTTTGCTAAGCATTATCCAAATAAGGAAAGGTAAGGTAAGCCTTATTCAAAAATATTATTTTGTTTCAATTGTCATGACATTGGACACATTGATAGATTTTGTTTTAACAAGGTAAGACAAGCTAAGTTTCCCTTAAGGAGTATCATTTGCTACAATTGTGAAAATATTGGTCACATTGTTAGATTTTTAAGCAAAGGGCTACAAGATATAACAGGTTTTATCATTCTCCTAGAGTGTAAGGTAGAAGGAAAGTTAACTCATGGAGACTAAAGGTGATAAGTATGAGTCATGATGAGACTACAAGTCTAAGTAATCTTTTTGCTATGGTGGAAAATGCTACATAAGTTAAAGAGTGCCAAGGGATCTCACTATCTACTCATGTTATGAATGAAGAAACCAAGCTCAAAGAGAAGACCAAGGTGTTTGTGGAAGCTAGTTATAAGGTAAATATGGATCCAAGTGAATATAGTATTACGGTTAAGCAAGCTTCATGCAAATAACATCGAATGTTAATGCCTAGTGATAAGGTTCAGAACTACAAGGTTGATTATTCAAAATAAAAGGTATGTCAAGATTCCATAATTGATCCATGTGTTGTCAAATATATCTTAGAAGAGAAGGAGAGTGATATAGAAAAGGAACCAATTGTAATAATTCAAACTAAGAAGAAGAACAAGAGTAATAAGTCTTACAGCTATAAGAGGATTCCAGTGGTTACTGAGGAGATGTGGGCCACTCCTAGATTCATTTTGTTTTAGAGAATTGTGGTACAAATGATGTCTCTATCTATGCTTCTTAAGAGACTCCTTACAATGGAAAAGAAAGTGTTGTTATGATGTTCTTCAGTTGGTCCTAGAAGGCTAGAGATGAGTGTTTTTAAATTGGAGTAGGTATGTCTAGATGGAATATGTGTTGTGGTGATGTCAAAGTGATGTCATAGTTGTAAATGGTTAGTTTTTAGGGTCAGGTTGAAAGTTTTCAAGTGTAAAAAGAGGATTTATGATTTGTCAAGATGATATGTTTGTTTGCTCTTGGGTTTCCCAGTTTGTGCTTAAGAGTATGCGGGTCCTAAATTGGGTTATAATATGTATGGGTTCCCAAATATGTGGATTCTCAAATCTTGGTCTAGAAGTGTCTAATGGTTATCTTCAGGTGTAAAAGAAGTTTTAGAGGTGGATATTGACCAGAAGGAGGTTTGTTGACCCTATTTGTTTTGAGATTTTAGGGTTTTAAGATATAATAAAAAAGTGGTATGTCTTATGAGTTAAGGTCTAAGGTTTATTAATAGGATAATTGGGAAAAATGGGTTGTCAAATCATGCTTCACATAGATTTGAAGTTTTGTGGTTTTCAAATTATTCATGTTTTTATCAAGATGGAGGCCTAATTAACAAGTTGGTTTATGAAGTAAGTATGTTATAGTGGATTATCTAGCTATTAAAAATTTGTGTGTTTGAAGGGGCATATGAGAGTGCTCTAGATATGAATTTTTAGGTCTTGAATATGTGTCTACTAAAAGTTGTGGGTTCTACAAGTTCTTGGTAGGGCTACAAAGAGACTAGATAGGTCTAGTGAGAAGAAGAGTGCTTTTTGTTTAGTTTCTCCAGAATAACAAGGCATGATTATTTTTAAGGTGAGTTCTTAGGTTTTTTTATATTATGTTTCCTATTTTATGTGTGGATTGAAGTTATGTTGGTGGTTCTTGAGGTTGCTTAAGAGAGAAGGCTAATATGCCTGTATGGTGATTCTTCATGGTGTATGGAGATCTAAAGATGCACAAGAGGTGAAATGGCTTAGATATATTAGGGGGAGTCCCTTTTAGATTTTTATTGGTGATCTTCATCATTTTTAAATACTTTTATGTTATTTTTATTCATTGGTTATAGTGCTTGGTTGAAGAGTGGTGTCCCCAAAATTTCACACATGGAATTTTGGGTTACCTTTATTGAAATTTTTGCCTTTTGTATTACGTGAGTCAGTTGTCCTTACTAAAAATTAGTTCCATAAATAATACTTAGTCTTTATTAGTTTTCACTTGTAATTTCTTTCATTCCCAATTTCTTCAAATTGCTCTAGAAGGTTAGAAAATGTCTGCCTGGGTCATTCTCATAAAACCCATTTTGTCCATCTTTCCAAGATATTCAAAAATCTAAGTGTTGGGATTCATTGATAAGACAATTCAAGTTCTCAAGGTTACTTTACTTTTCAAAGGTGAAGTAAATTATCTTTTAAAACCTAGGTTACATCATCCAATTAAAATTGATATTGTGTAATGACTTTACTTCTTATAAAAAGCTAAGAAAAGTAGTTTCATAAACCCACAAAGCACTAATTATTAGAACTCAAGATTTTGAAGTTACTTCACTTACTCAAAGTTATAAGTAAAAGTAATTAAGGTTCACAATTTTGAAGTATTCATAAGCCTAGACCAAATTGAGGTTTCAGAGTTACTTGACTTTAGAAACTAAATTAAGCAAAGCAGTTCATAAAACTTGACAAATGTCAAAATGCTTATGTGTCTTCCATCTCATGTGTCACTTTTAATGCATGGGATAATATAAATATTGAAAAATCCACTTCATTTCTTCCCTAGATTTCAAGTTGTCTAACCTATTTATTGCCCCTATGAATCCTGAGTGACACTGTTTGAGCTTTTAGAGTGATTTTTGAGCAAAATATTCACAACCCATTTGAAGTCAAGGTATGTAGAGTGTTTTCCATTTATTTTTGTGTTTCTATTTTGGGTATTTATCTTGTTTTTATTATGGTATTTTTTCATGCATTTCTTTGAAAGTTTATCTAATATTTCTTATTTTTTGTTCATTTGTTTATCAATTTTGCATTCATTGATGTCGTTAAACCTTGTAAATTCTTTAGAAACACTTTGTCTATGAAAATATTAAGAAAAACCCTAAAACATTATTTTTTTCTATAAAATTCCCTAGAATTTGACCTAGATCTTATTTCCTAGACCTTTCATGACTTACAACTTACCTAGAGTCTTGAACCCAAGTAACTGGTCTTAAGAAACACAAAGTTCTCAAGAGAATTACTTGATTGGATTTTGAACAACTACTTGCTTATCTATATTTCTAATTACTCATTACTTCTACTTCATCAATTTTTCCAACCCTAGTAACTTGCCCTTAAAAACCTAGTGGCTTGCCCAAAGAAATGTGGAGTTGTAAATGCTTATCACTTAAGGTTTTCAACATTGAAGAGTTGTGGAATTCTCAAATCTTCCTAGAGTTACAATACCCTATTACTTAGAATAAGTTTCTTAGACTTTTCAAAGCTTTTTATTGTTGGAAGTTCCTAATATCTGAAGCTTGCTTAGGATTATTACTCAATACAATAACTTGACTTAGTTGTTCAACCTTTTCTAAATCAATAGGAATATTTATTGAGTTTTCAAGAGTATATATCAAGCCTTCCTAGTGTCAATCACAAAAAATGTTAGGAGGAGAAGAAGAAATAACTCTGATTGAATATGTTTATGATCTTGCACTTGAAGAAGTTCTAGGACAAATAAGGAAAGGAAAGACAAAATCAAAGAGAGTTGAGAATCCAAAAGAAATAAAGATGATGTGTGAATACAAGGAATATCCCATTGAGTCCTACATTGCTTCCAAGTTGTTTGAAATTAGTGATACTAACATGGGACATGTTTCCATAAATGAGTTATTGGAGAGATCCAAATCCATAGTCAAAACACCACTCATGAAATCAATGACAAATAGTGGAATCTTATAAGTTATAACTTTCCCAATCTTTACAAAAATTCTTGAGTTTGTCATAAAGTGTGCCAAGTATTATGATTCTCTTAATAGGATAATAAAATACACTATTGGTAATGTGGTGATCATAATAGATGTTCAATATTTTGAGTACTATTTGAATATCCTATTAATATCTAAATTGCTCAATGTATCAATGGAAAAAAGTAAAAGATAATGGGAAAATAAAATAAAAAATTGCATCAAGATAATGAATATAGCTTATTTGAAGAAACCAAATCAACCCTCAAGGTTTACAAAGCAAAAAGTGAGATCTAACTTAGTTAAAGAAGTGGATGACATCACTCAATTATTATATAGAATCAATGGAGATAAGAATGATAAAAACTTTTCCACTTAGATGTATGCATACATAAGGGCTATTGATGTTAGAAGGAGTTTTGTAATGATTAAATGGTCAATAATGATAAGTGATAACATTGATCACGAGTTGAGTAATGTATTGTAGACTTTTGACTTTAAAATGACTTCATATTTAGTATATGTTACAGCATCTAATAGAACCTTTTCTAGGTTGACTATAAAAGGGATGTTGGAAACTGAGCTCATCTATGAATATTACCTTCAATTAAATTTTTAAAAATACTTCAAGCACTATAAGAGGGAAAATGATGCATTCTTTTATGAAGTTATCTATAAATTGAATGTTTCTTTGAAATCTAAGAGAGTGTCTGATGCAGAGTGGGAGGTAGTTTCCCATTTTGGATGCATTGAAATTGTTGGCTAGATATTTTTTAGGATAGCAAAAGTACCTAATTAGTCATGAGATTAAATCCTATTCATTTAATGGTAAAGCTCCTAAACATTTTATGATTATCTATTCAACCTATTCATCTTTTACTTATTCATCTTGAGATATTACTTTAATCACAAAGTTTATGAACCATAACAGAGTGATTTTGTAGCAAGTAAGAAACTAATTTAGAGAATATGTAAGGAAGTTTTAGGAAATAGAGAATGAAGTGACTATAATGTGTGAGAATAAAGAAGTTGTACATCACAACAAGTAGTTTCATAAGCTTATTATATTCGTACAAATAGATAAACATATAAGATATGATAATTCTTTCAATAAATGATTAATAAAAACTAAAATTCATGCTCAGATTTAAGGATAACATAAAATTTACCATATTAATCTTAAAAAATGCACCAAAATATCTCCTTAGATGCAAATTTCCTCAAAAATCAACTTTTTTCTTATGCACTTTGAACCAGTTTCATACAAAAAACATTCATACATCTAAATGCAAAGTTTTAGATTGCCTAAACCTTATTACTTCAATTACAATTACTTTTCAAAAATTACCATAGTTTTGGTAGGTAGGCATTCACTCATATTTATACTATTTTAGATGTCAAAATCAATTAGGAGATAACTCCTTGAATTCCCATGTGCGACATTAAAATATAAAAATTGTTGGGAGGTGTCCTATAATTTATTTTATGTGGCATGAAATGGTCGATGACATGTAATGCTTTCTTAGTTTCACCATTTGGATCAAATAAAATTTCCTTACATGTTTCAAATAGCTTACTCAAGTAATTTTTTTTACAAAATAACTTCAAGTAATGGTGTCTATCCAAGTTACTTGAATCTTACATTTTACAAAGAAACTTACTTTTATAAGTAACTTCTCTAAGTGAAATTAATTACAAAGTAATTACTTAAAACAAAATTACTTCGAATACATTTGTGAAGAAAATAGAAGAAGATTGAAGAAGTTGTTAAGAAGAGAAGAAATAGAAATCATTCCAGTTCATGAACTTTTGATCTTCACTTTTCTCTATACTTGATGTGTTGAGACATCATGAACTAGATGGATGCATCATCTAATTTGGAAATTGATTTCCTTTCTATTTCCATTCTTAGTAGTTCCCTTTCTAGATTTTTTCAATAATCTTTCACCTTCTCAAGCCTAGGTTCTAGCCTCTTAACCTTTTATTGACTTTTTATTAATTTCTTTATAGATTTTACTATGAAAGGAGTCATGGAATTTTTGCTTGATTTTTTGAATTATTGATGCAATTGCTTAGGTTTCCTTGGCATTTTATCAGACCAAAAATTCATGAGGTAGAAGATGTTATCCTCCAGAACTAATTTCACATTGTGAGCTTATTCTTCTAGAGTTTTCATTTCTTCAAGCATTGCTCCTAAAATGTGCATGCAAAAACATATAAAGTGTTCCTCTTGTTTTTATTTCTTTATTGATACCTCTAGAACAATATTTTCTTCAATCAAAATCTTTTCACTAAAAGCATTTATTCATTGAAGGCTTTCGTGCTACAATTCAAAGATTCTATCCTCATTTTCAATCTCCATCACTATTTTTATCTATGCCAATTTATTCTCAATGTTAGCCAAAGTACCCGTGACCTTAGGAAACCATTTTTGTATAGTTTGTAACATTTTACCTATCCATTCATCAATTGATTTTGTCTTGTCACTAGTTTCCTCTACCTTAGTTATTGTTTGTTGATCAATCATATCTCTTGAAATCAAAGATTGTTGAGGAGAAGATATTGCCACCTTCATAATTATTTCACATAATGTAGAAATTTGTTCTTTTAACTTGGTTCTATTAGCCTTCTCTTCATCCATATTCTAAAAAAGACTATTGATAAGGGTTTGTGTGTCCTACTTTAGGCCCTTTATAGTGGATTCTCCAAGGCATACCTTTGTGAATGCTAAGTCTTCTTCAGTGAATTCACCTTTATCCTTACCCTATGGAGGAACTGATATCTCCATAAATTTTTGACCAGAAGGTTTAAATATAATCTTTAAAGTTATTTTAGCACTCTTAGGCTTTTTACCCTTATGATCAAGAGTTCTTAAAAGCTATAATTCTATCTCCTCCAAGTTAATTTCTTCCTTTAACTCAAGAGCCATTTTCAATGCCAACCATGAAGAGAAATCCATACCATTTAAAGTGGTTGAATGTATTACCATTCTTTGTTGATTATTTCTCACCACTAACTCCTAATAAGAAAATTTTTATGCATCCAAAATATCTTGAATAACACTAAAAAATGTTTGTTCATCTTTTTATTTATTTGTCTCTTTATCATCAAGCTCAACTATTATCTATTGTTATGACACTTCCTAAGATGTAGTCACCTCTCCAGCAGTTACTTACTTTGGATTCTTTTGGGTATGAACAAAAGGAATGGTGGGTTGATCCTCAAAAGGAGGTGGAAGAGGAACATTAGTCTCCTTATGAATAGGCTTCTCAAGAGGTTTAAAACTTGGAGACTTTAGAGGTGGCATGAGTGTGGATGGATCCACATCTTTCATTATTATTTATATGTTTTTCGCTAGTAATGAAGATGAAGATGTGGTGGATGCAGTAGAAATAGGAGTGGGAAAAGTAAAAATGGTAGAAGTAGGAGTGGTTGTAGAAGAGATTAGAGGAGATTCAGGGGTAGCTAGCTGAATTGGTTCCTTTTATCTTACCAAGGAGTATGTATCATTAGCATTCTTCTTCAATTTCAAATTTTTCTTTGGCTCTTGGCTACTTTCTCCTTGCACTACTTTCCTCTTGTGACGTACTTGGCCCATTTGTTTCATTATTGGCTCCTTCATGAAGTAGCCCTTACTAAGAATCCATGTTGAAGTAATAGTGACAACCACTAAAGTTCTTAGCAATAGTATTTAACTTTTATTAAAGTCAATTTCTAGAATTAGAGCATTATCTCCTCCCATTGCATGATATGAATAATGAATCACTTATCTATCATCCTCCATATCTTTAAGAATGGTGGCTGAATAAAATAAATGTCTTTTTTCAATAGTCATCCTATTGTTGTCTCTTCTTCACACTTCAAACTCATCTCTACAATCAATATATAAGTCTTTAAGTGTAGAGATATGCATATACTCAATAGAAACTATATTTTATGTTATACCTCTGCAATCAAAATTTTCTCTAGCCTCAAAATGTGATTGATTGTAGTAATGTTACATCTCTATTTATATATTATTGGCCTTATAAATGCTTGAAAAATGATAATGGCCAATAATAAAAGGAAAACTAACTAAAG
This sequence comes from Torreya grandis, assembly GCA_037957365.1. NCBI lineage: Eukaryota > Viridiplantae > Streptophyta > Pinopsida > Cupressales > Taxaceae > Torreya > Torreya grandis. The sequence continues at coordinate 2,909,320 of JARHVA010001942.1, read as the reverse complement.
AATGGTGAACTTTATATTTTAGATCATGTAACTCTACCATCTACCTACATAACTCCATAAGAATCTATTTGTTACTAGGGTACCTAGGCAATTTGACTAGTGTCCCTGTGAAACCTCTAACTCTAATATATGTGAAATTTAAGAATTGAATGAAAATGCATCCAAAATGGGCAACTAGCTCCCAAGCTACATTAGACACTCTCTTAGCTTTCAAATCTATATTCAATTTATAGATGACTTTATAAAAAATGAAAAATTTAACCTCTTATAGTGCTTGAAGTATTCAGAAAGAGTCAAATAAGGCTAACATTCATAGATGGACTTACTTTCCAACATCCCTTTTGTAGTCAACCTAGAAAAGGTTTTATTGGATGCTACAACATATAATAAATATGAAGTCATTTTGAAGTCAAAGGTCTATAATACATTACTCAGCTGATGATCAATGCTATCACTTATCATTCTTGACCATTAAATCATTGAAGAAATCCTATTGACATAAATAGACCTATGTATGCAAATATCCAAGTGGAAACATTTTTAACATTCTTATCTCCATTGATTTTACACAATAATTAAGTGATGTCATACACTTCTTTAACTAAGTTAGATCTCACTATTTTCTTTGAAAACTTTAAGGGCTGCTTTGGTTTCTTCAGATAAGTTATATTTAGTATTTTGATGAAAACTATTATTTTATTTTCCCATTGGATTTTGGATTTTTCCATTGATATGGCAAGAAATTTAGATCTTGCTAGGATATTCAAATAGTAGTCAAAATAGTGAACATCTAATCTGAACACCCCATTACTAGTAGTGTCTTTTACTATCCTAGTAACAGAATCATAATACTTATCACACTCTAGGACAAACTCAAGAAATTGTGCAAATCTTAGGAAAGCTAAAACTTATAATATTCCACTACTTGTCATTGCTTGTATGAGTGGTGTTTTGATTATGGATTTGGATATCTCTAATAGCTCATTTATGGAAACACATCCCATGTCAATATCACTGATTCTAGAGAACTTGGAAGCATTGTAGGATTCAATGGGATATTCTTTGTATTCATACTTCATCTTTTTTCTTTTGGCTTCTCAACTCTCTATGCTTTTGTCTTTCCTTTCCTACTTGGTCTTATAACTTCTTCGAGTGCAAGCTCAGGAACTTATTCAATCAGAGTTGTTTCTTCTACTCCTCCTAACATTTTTTATAACACTAAGAAGGATTGATATATGCTCTTGAAAATGTATTAAATAATCCCATTTGTTTATAAAAGGTTAAACAACTGAGTCAAGTTATTATCTTGAGTAAAAATCCTAAGAAAGCTTCAAATATTAGGAACTTCTAGTTGTAGAAAGCTTTGAAAACTCTGGGAAACTTATTCTAAGTAACAGGGTATCATAACTCTAGGAAGATCTGGGAATTCTACAAGTCTTCAATGTTGAAAACTCTGAATAAATGGCAATCATTTACAACTCTATGTTTCTTTGGGAAAGCTACTGAGTTTCTTAAGGCAAGTTACTAGGGTTAGAAAACCTAATGAAGTATAATGAGTAATTGGAAATCTAGATAAGAAAGTTGTTCAAAATCTAAGAAAGCAATGCTCTTGAAAACTTTGAGTTTATGAAGACCAATTACATGGGTTTAGAACTCTGAGTAAGTAGCAAGTCATAAAAAGTTTGAGAAATAAGATCCAGGTTAAATGTTAGGGAATTTTATAGAAAAAAATTAATGTTTTAGGGTTTCTCTTAAGATTTTCATAGACAAAGTGTTTTTAAATAATTTACAAGGTTGAACAACATCAATGTATGCCAAAATTACAAATAAATGAACAAAAAACAAGAAATGATAGAGAAAATTTCAAAGTGACACATGAAAATTTACCAGAATAAAAACAAGATAAAGACCCAAAATAAAAACACAAAACCAAAGGGAAAACACTCTACATACTAAGTGAGGTAGATTTTTCAATATTTATATTATCCCATGCATCAATGATAACTAAGTGACATGTGAGATGAAATCCACGTAAGCATTTTGATGTTTGTTAGGTTTTATGAACTTCTTTGCTTAATTTGGTCTCTGAAGTCAAGTAACTCTGAAACCCCAATTTGGTCTAGGCTTATGAATACTTAGAAATTTCAAACCTTAATTGCTTTTACTTATGGCTTTGATCAAGTGAAGTAACTTACAAATCTCAAGTTCTTTTAATTATTGCTTTGCATGTTTACAAAACTACTTTACTTAGATTTTTATAAGAATTAAAGTCATTACAAAATACTAATTTGAACTAGATGATGTAACCAAGGTTTTCAAACACAACTTACTTCACCTTTGAAAAGTAAATTAACCTTGAGAACCTGAATTGGCCTAGTAATGAATCCCAAAACTTAGGTTTTTGAATCTCTTAGAAAGATAGACAAAATGGGTTTTATAAGAATGACCCAAGAAGACATTTTCTAACCTTCTAGAGTAATTTTAAGCAATTGGGAATGAAAGTAATTACAATTGAAAACTACTAAAGACTAAGTCTTATTTAGGGGACTGAGTTTTAATAAGGATAACTAACTCACATAAGACAAAAGAAAAAAAAATCAGTAGGGGTAACCCAAAATTCTATGTGTGAAATTTTTGGGACACCATCTGGATTTGACTAAGGACATCTTTGTTTATATCAAAAAGAATGAAACAAAGATGAGATCTTAGTATCTCCAGTTTTGAGTGTTGTCTATTGGGTATGGTGTCATGTAAAAATTAATCACGAAAAACCATAAAAGAAAAAAGAAAAAAATAAAAACAAGTGTACAAAATAAAAATTGAGGTTTTATTTATATACATACAAGTGTTACCCTACTAATTATTTCTTATAAAGCTTCAAGTGATTCCCATTGTAATGCAATGATAGTTTAATTCCATCCTAGTAAGCTAGGATAAAACTATCTTTTCTAGAAACTTTATTTATTGTAAAAAGTCCTTTCCATAGTGAATCAAATTTGTCATGTATCCCTTTTAGTTCATTTCAATTATCCCATAGTAGGACCAGGTCACCAGCTTCAAATGTTCTTTCTTTATCCTTTTTGTAAAAAAATCATTTTCACTCTCATCTAATGATCAACTAAACAATCAACTTGAGTACATACTTCTTGTAGTTTAGATAAAAACAAAATCCTCTTATCTAGTGAATCTTGATAAGTTACATCTTCAATATCCTTAGACAGTTGTAAAGAAGGAAACTCTATTATGATTGGTATTTCAACATCTATTCCATATAACAACTGAAAAGGTGACATGCCAATGGCTTTCTTTAGAGTGTATCTATCATCCCACAATGCATCAAATAGATTTTTTTGCTAGGTACATAGATTATCATCCACCAGATTATGAATGATTATCATCAAGTTCTTGTTACTTGATTCAACTTGGCCATTCCCTAAAGATATTAATTTGAAGGGTGAACTAATTATATTTCATGTAAATAACAAAAATGAGTTGGTTCAACTAAGGAAAAGTTAGCTTCATTATCTGTTACTATCTTGTGAGGAACTTCAAACCTCACTATAATGTTTTTCTTGATAAAATCGCTTACAAATTTATAAGTGGCATGTTTGATAAGAATGGATTCTAACCATTTTCTAAAGTAATCAATGACAATTAAAACATAGCTATAGCTATCATTTGAAGAGGGATTCAACAAACCAATAAATTTTATGCCCCACTGGTGGAATGGTTCATTGATTATGACTAGTTTTAAAGATAATGTTGGCAACTTTAGACCTCCCTCAAAGTGTTGACATGTTTGACATTTAAAAACCCAATCCAAAGTATCCTAGAAAAGAGTGGGCCAATAATACCTTGCTTGAAGGATTTTATGTGTTGTAACTCATGTTGAAAAGTGACCTCCACATGCTTTATCATAGAACTGCTCTAATAGTCTCTTTTTTTGTTATTTTTCCACACAATGAAGGAAAACACCATCAATTCCTCTTTTATACAAATCATTATCCCAAAGGACATAATCTTTTGACTTTAGCTTGATGGTCCATGTTTCCTTATGTGTAAGATGAGATGGACATTCTCCATAAGTTAGGAAGAAATAAATCTTACTATACCATCCATCAATAAGATCAACAAAAAGAAACATGGATAAATTTTCATCTAATTCATCTTAGAGAAAATATACCATTGTATATGTGTCATTTGGTTTACTTTCTATCATTAGTTGGCATAATCCTCTTCCTATCACTCGCTTTGTTGGTTTGATATCAAGATCAAAATCTTGAGTTTTAGCCACCCAAGTGCATTTTAGTAATCCCAACTCTTATTGTGTTAGAATAGATTTCATTGTAGTGTCAGGTACATAGACTTTAATATGTGAAAATGAGATGTAGTACCTGAAGGCTTTACATGCTTTGACTACAAAAAGGCATATTTTCACATATGTGTATACTTTAGCTCATAACTTTTCAATGGATAGCTCATGAAATATATAGGATATTCAATATATTCATTCTTTTGTAGAAGTATGGTTGACATGGTATGCTCAAAAGAATAACAATAGAGAATGAATTCCTTACTGAAATCTAGAGAAACCAAGACTAGAACTTGAGCTATGGATGATTTAATATTTTGAAATTCCATCTTACCTTCAACATTCCACTTGAAATCTTACTTATTTTTTATCATGTTAGAAACGTGTAAAGTTAACTAAGCATAGTCAGGAATGAACCTTCTAAGGAAGTTAACATTACCAAAGAATGAATGTACCCCTTTTTTAGATGTAGGCATAGGTAGAATTTGAATATATTTCACCTTTTATAGATCAATCTTTGTTCCTTCCTTTGAGATGATGTGACTAAAAGCTTCCTTTCATTCATGGAAAATATTAATTTCTTGGGATTCAAAGAGATCCCATGTTTCTTACACTAGATGAGAACATCTTCTAAGTCAGCGAAATGATTACCTCTCTTCTTGGAGAATATTTTCAAATCATCAAGATATACAATTATACTCTTGTTCTTTAGATGTGTAAATTCTAGATCCATTTTTCATTGAAAATTTTCTATGGCATTAACCAACCTAATGGGCACTTCTAATAGGTAAAATTCCCACACGGTGTTGTGAAAGTCATCTTGTATTGATCTTCTTCTGCCCCTTTTATCTGATTATATCCTAAAAATACATCAAGCATGGACAACATCTCTGAGTCTATAACTAATTTAAAGCTATGATCCATAATTGGATATAGATAGTTTTCTTTCAAAGAAGCTTGATTCAGATTATGGAAATTAACACACAAATGAATTTATCCATTCTTATTTCTTACTAGGATAATGTTGGCTAACCATTTTGAATGATGAATGGGATAAATGATTTTGGCATCAAGTAAATTCTATATTTCATCAAAGATAGCACCTAAAATTGTATGATTATGATGAAGCTTTTACCTAAATGGTTTCACTTCTAGCTGAAGTGGAATGTAATGTTGTACCTCTTTTGGCTGAAAGGTCTTCAAGTCTTTGTAGGACCAAGTAAACACATCAATATATTTTTTGATAAGCTTAATGAATGCTTTTTTTTCTTCTTTGGAATGACATTTCCCAATGTTGACCATCTTGGGATCTTTTTTAGTACCCAAATTAACCTATTGTACTTCTAGAGAAGAACTCTCACCATAATCTTTTTTTCTTCAGAAACTGATCGTGATTATTAAAAAGTTATTCTAAAGAAACTAACCCTTTAGGGATTTTATCTACCTTCAATTGAATTAATTATTCATTATCATCATGTTCAGAGTTAATATTAACTTTTTTTCTAACATGGAAGTGAAATACTTCCTTCAAAATTGTCTTGTTGCTCAAGGAAAGCATCTATCTGTTTGTCTTCATTGAAAACTTGCCACTGATTGACATTGTCTGGAACTTTTGGATGGAAAACTATCTCTACTTTATAGTCACCTTCTCAAAAAAATTTAGGTTGTTGGTTTGGCCTAAGTAGAGCTTTACCATCCACAAGAGAATCAACTCTGGATTTATGATCATGAGGAACAAAATTGATTGAAAAGGCTAAAAAATCAAGTGTTGCACTTAAAACTCAATCACGGTAGTGCCTTAGCTTATCCTTTTTCACTTGGTACTATCCACAAATTTGTCTCACTATTAACTCAAGATCTCCTTGTGCTTTTAGGAGTCTCACTCATTTTTATTTTTCTTGTTTTAGTCCTAATAATAGTGCTTCATACTCTATTATGTTGTTAGTTTTTTCAAATATAAGCTTGTAAGAGTAAAGATATACCTTACCATTTGGTGATATCAATACAAGTCCAACACCCAAACTAAGAGAATAATAGCTACCATCAAATTTTAGCATCCATATTTTCTCTTATTCTTATATCTCTAGTTCTTATATTTCCTTTCCTAATTCAAGGTAATAGACTCCATGATATTATTCTTCAAAAAGAATATATGATCTTGGATCATTAGACTTGGAAACTATATACTTGGATTTCTTCTCAGGTTCAAGTTTCTGATTTATTTCTTTGATTGGAATATGAGCACATGACCAATCCATCTTGACTTTTTCACCCATATCTTTGTAGAATTTTCTACTCAATATCATTTCATAGGAAACAAGAATATCTACTACCAAAATTGTCATTTTAAGCCTCTTATCTAAAAAAATTTTTAGAATAACTTGAGCATATTTGATTTGTTCAATCAAGGGAACTTATCTTTCTATCAAGTAACAGATTCCTATTGATTTATTTAAGGTGGGGTTAAGGGAATTAGCTACTTTAGATGGCATGCCATTATCAGAAGCTCTAGAATCCAAGATACAATTATACAACTTGAAACCATTGATCAAGATGGATACATAAAATGGCTCTATTCTTTCAAATGTGGAAGTAGATATGGGAGAGGTAGTTGTAGAATTATTTTAGAAAGAAACCTATTTGGACATATGAAATATACCTTTTTAAGCATTAGATATATTATTTGATTCTTTACTTCATACATACTTAACTAGTCTATTTAGTTGATCTAGATAGGACTTCAAATATTCAACTTCTGACATTTGAATCTTGGTTTTATCGATGTGGTCAATAATTTCAAAAGAAGGGATGGATGTAGACAAAGTAGGATTAGCTTTATAAGTATGAGTAATTGACTTAGGAGGTTGAGAAGAAGATTATATGTTCTATCTTTTGGAGTAAGAGAAAAAGGTAAAAGACTACCTCTTTTGAGAATGCTAGCATCTGGTCAGGAGTCTTCCTTATCTTTCCCTTGTTCTTTGGAAGAATTTTCACCAACTTCCTAATTTTATAATCTTGTAAATACTATAAAAGAGTGAATATGATCTTTGTTAAGCATTTCTTCATAACCACTTTTTGATTGATATTTAATGTATCCTATATTGGAGTCACCAGTAGGTTCTACAAAGTCATCTTCATCATCAAATCTTTGATCACGGTCAGTAGCCATATGATCTTATTCATTCATTTCAATGTGGTTCTTTAGAGAATATTTAATTACTAATCTTTGTGGAGGTCTAGCAATATGATTTCAGTTATAATTGTTAAAATTACATGTAGGTGCATTCTTGACAAGAATAACATGAGTACCTTGAGCAGTTTGCCTTTTAACTTGCAACAAGTCATTAGCTAATTTTTACAACAGGGGATCCATAATGGTTTGTAATTTAGTTGAAGTATAGTTGTCCACTTTAGAATTTGTCTTATTTATCTTTCCAACCATGATAAGGTCATTTTCAATCTCTATAGCAATGTTCTAGGTATTTTATAAATCAATAAGACATACTCTAGGTAGATGATAGCTAATCTCTGGTAACTGATCATTGATGAAAAATCACTTCTAGTTATCACTAGTGGGTTAAGTAGCCTGAGGTACTTTATAAAGAAATTTGTTAAACTTATCAATGAAATCATGCATGTGTTCACGTGTCTCTTTTTTAAGTTGAGTCAACTAGGTGAGTAATATGTGTGAGTCTTCAATAGCTTTAAATATTTTTTTGAATTTCTTGTGCATAGTAGCCCAATTGATTATGTTACAAAGTACCAAATGGTAAAACCATTTTTTAGCTAATTCATGCAAGGTTTTAATGAAGATATTGAATACACATCTTCAAGCTCAATTCCAATCACTCTATAGGCTACAAAGAAGGTAGCTAAATTCTCATTTGGACTCTATTTTCCATCCCTTGTGAACTTAGGAAAGTTATTTATTGACCCCTTAGGCAAGTCATGGAGAGGAGGAGTTAAATTCAATGGACCAATCACCGTTCCCTAAGGGATGGGAAGTTATTACTCCATTATTTTGGAAATAAATAATTGAGGATTAGCAGATTGGATTATTTCTAAATAATTGTGTTTCAATTGATTCACAAGAATTCACACTTGTCTCATAGGTGAAAGACTAGCTCTTCTCATCTTGGTTTGAGGAGGAAAGCTAAAATTAAACCATTATTGCAACTAGAATAAGTCATCCATTTGGCCTTGATCTCTTCTTTCTCTAGTGAAAGATTTATTTGATAGATTGAAATGCTTATGTTTCTCTAAGGATTTGTTTAAGTTAATTTATATTTATAATCAAAGACTTCATGAGAGATTACTTGACATGCAGTAACTTAAGATAAACAAAATATTTTGTTTGACATGAAACGACTCAAGATAAGTGAAGTGTTTTTTTTACATGAATAAAGATATTCTTACAAAATATGCATTTCTAATCACAATTGCACCTTTAATTTGCATGAAATTTTTTACAGAAGAGTTTAGAAAACATGCAATTTTGTAGAACTAAACGTTAGTATGCATCTATCTCACCCTAGAATGCATAATCTAGTTTTAGCTTTGGTTAAGTTTGTATTCCCTAGTAGATTAATCAAAAATTATTGGATGGATATTTTGTAGGCTATCAAAAGTATCTAGGTAGTCATGGGATTAAATCCCATATATTTTATGCTTATCTATTCTAACTATTCACACTTTCAGTTATTCATAGTTTATATAAATTATACATAAGTTATCTTATCTTAGGATATTAATTTATTCACAAAGTTAATGAAACATAATAGAGTGATTTTGCAGTAAGTAAGTAGTTGATTCAGAGAATATGTAAAGAAGTTTTGAGAAATAGAGAATGAAGAGACTAGAATATGTGAGAAGAAAAAAGTTGTACTTCACAAGTAGTTTCATAGATATTATTGTATTTTACAAATAGATAAACATATAAAATATGATAATTATTTTAGTAAATGATTAAGAAAAACTATAATTCATGCTTAGATTTAAGGATAACACAAATTTTACAATTTAGTCTTCATAAATGTGCCAAAATATCTCCTTGGATGCAAAGTTTCTCAGAAATCAACTTTCTTCTTATTCACTTTGAACCAACTTCATAAAAAAACATTCAGAAATCTAAACAAAAATTTATAATTTCCTTAACCTTCTTACTTTAGTTAAAATTGCTTTTAAAAATTTACCATCCTTTTGGCATGCAGGCCTTCACTCTTATTTATACTATTTTAGATGTCAAAATCAATTAGGAGATAACTCCTTCATTTCCTTTTTGCCACATTAACATCTAAAAACTATTTAAAGGTATCTTCCTATAAGTTCTCTTGTGTGGAATGTAACATTAGATGACAAGTAATGCTTTTTTGATTTCACTATTTGGATCAAATACAATTTCCTTAAATGTTGCACAAAGCTCACTCAAGTAAATTTTTTTACAAAATAACTTCAAGTAATGGCTTCTAGCTAAGTTACTTGAATCTTACATTTTACAAAGAAACTTACTTTTATAAGTAACTTATCTAAGTGACATTACTTACAAAGTAATTACTTAAATTAAAATTACTTCAAATATATTTGTGAAGAAAATAGAAGAAGATAGAAGAAATTGTTAAGAAGAGAAGCAATAGAAATCATTCCAATTCACGAACTTTTGATATACACTTTTCTCTATACTTGATGTGTTGAGACATCATGAACTAGATGGTTACATCATCTAATTTGAAAACCGATTGCCTTTTTATTTCCATTCTCAGTAGTTCCCTTTCTATTTTCTTGTAATAAGCTTTCATCTTCTCAAGCCTAGGTTCCAACCTCTTGACCTCTTGTTGACTTTTTATTAACTCCTTTATAGATTTTGTTATGAAAGGAGTCATGGCCTTTTCAATTAATTATTTAAATTTATAATGCAATCACTTAGGTGTCCTCATCATTTTATCAAACCAAACATTCATGAGGTAGAAGATGTAGTCCTCCATATCTACTTTCACATTACGAGCATCTTCTGCTAGAGTTTTCATTTCTTCAAGCAATTCTCCCAAAATGTGCATGTGAAAAGATATAAGGTGTTCCTCTTTTTTTGCTTTTATTGATCCCTCTAGAACAATATTTTCTTCATTCAAAATATTTTCACCTAAAGCATTTATTAGTTGAAGGATTTCCTTCTACAATTTAGATATTTCATTCTCATTTTCAATCTCCTTCATCATTGTTTTTATCTATGTCAATTTATTCTCAATGTTAGCCAAAGTACTTGGGACCCTAGGAAACCATTTATATGTAATTTTTAACATTTTATCTATCCATTCATCAGTTTTTTTTACCTTGTCACTAGTTTCTTCTACCTCAGTTATTGTTTGTTGATCAATCATATCTCCTAAAAGCAATGATTGTTAAGGAGTAGATCTTTCTCCAAGGGATAACTTTGTGACTACTAAGTCTTCTTCAATGAATTCACATTTATCCTTACCCTATGGAGGAACTAATATCTCCACAAATTTCTGACTAGAAGGTTCAATTATCAACTTTGAAGTCACTTTAGCACTCTTGGGATTCTTACCCATCAAGACTTATCAAAAGTTATAAGTCTATCTCCTTCGAGTTAATTTCTTCCTTTAACTCAAGAGCTATCTACAATTCCAATCATGAAGATAAATCCATACCAGTTGAAGTGGTTAAATGTATTACCATTTGTTGTTGATTATTTCTCACCATTAACTCCTAATAAAGAACTTCTTGTGCATCTGGAATATCTTAAAAAACAATGTAAGCTAATTTTTCATCTTTTTCTTTCTCTATCTCTTTCTCTATCTCTTTATCCTCAAGTTAGATATTATCTCTTATTGTGATACTTCCTGAGATATGATCACATCTCCAGAAATTACCTTCTCTATCTCTTTTTGGGTATGAATAGAAAGAATGATGGGTTTATCCTCATAAGGAGGTGGAGGAGGAGGAATATTAGTCTCCTTTAGAATGGGTTTCTCAAGAGGTTTGAAACTTAGAGAATTTGGAGGTGGCATGAGTGTGGATGGATCCACATCTTTCATTACTAGCTATATGTTTTGCATTTGTAACGAAGATGAAGATGTGGTGAATGAGGTATAAATAGGAGTGGTATAAGTAGAAATGGTAGAAGTAGGAATGGTATAAATAGGAATGGTAGAGGTAGGAGTGATTATGGAAGAGACTAGAGGAGATGCAAGGGTAATTGGCTAAATTGGTTCCTTTTATTTTACCAAGGATTATGTATCATCAACATTCTTATTCAATTTCAACTTTTTCTTTGGCTCTTGGCTACTTTATCCTTGCATTACTTTCCTCTTGTGACTTACTTGGCCCATTTCTGTCATTACTAACTCCTTCATGAAGTAACCCTTACCAAGAAGCCATGTTGAATCATAGTGAGAACCACTAAAGTTCTCTTAGAAATAGTCTTTACTTGACTCTTCTTAAATTAAATTTATGGAAGTGGATCATTGTATCCTCCCATTGCATGGTATGAATCATGAATCACTTGTCTATCATCCTCCATGTCTTTAGGAATGGTAGCTAAATCAAATAAACAATTTTTTTCAATAGTCATCCTACTGTTATCTATTTTTTTCACTTAAAACTCATCTCTACAATCAATCCAAAAGTCTTCAAGTCCAAGGATATACATATACTCAAGAGAAACTTTGTTTTGTGTTATGCCTTTGTAATAAAAATTTGCTCAAGCTTTAAAATGTGATTGATTATAGCTATGGTATACCTCTATTTCTACATTCTTGGCCTTATAAATGGTTTCATAATGATAATGGCCAATAAAATAAGAAAGCTAACTAAATAATGATAGAATTTATATGGGAGATCAAGTAACTCTGTCAGCTACCTACACAACTCCATAAGACTCCATTTGTCACTAGGGTATCTATTATGGTTCATGAAATTTATGATTAAAATAATATCCCAAGATAAGATAACTTGTGCATAATTTGTATCAACTATAAATAACTAAAAGTGTGAATATTTAGAATAGATAAACATAAAACATGTAGGAGCTTCACTATTAAATGAAGGGTATTTAATCCCATGATTGCCTAGGTACTTTTACTAGCCTATAAAATATCTAGCCAAATAAGAGAGTGTTGGCATGGAGTAAGAAGAAGTTGTCAAGGAAAAAAGAGGTAAGCTCAAGGTAGGGGGAGTTTGTATCATATTTATAAGGTGGTAATCTCTTTTGGGTAGTATTTTTAGGTCCTCATGATCAATTGATGCCCACTTTATCATTATGTCAAAGGGGGAAAAAGTTCCAATTTTGAGAGTGCTTGAAGAGAGAGAAGGAAGATGATTTTTATATTGATGGGTATCGACATAAACGAAAAATGGGAATATTGTTGGAGATTTTTTAATGATTTCATGGTAAATTCATGGAGGTGTCCTGGTGAGTAGATGAAGTGCCTTGATAGCCTAAGTGATAATGACAAAGTGTGCAATGTGCTTGTCCTAATATGCTTGAAGGAGGCTTGGTTGATATTTAGTTTTGTCATAGTTAGAGATGTTCAGGGATGACTATGGTGATTTAAGCATGTGAAATAGAACATATCAGAATTAAATAATCATTTGAGATCTTGTGTGCATGATTAAAACTAAATTGGTTTAACATTGTTCTCATCTAGGCATTTTGGGTCTAATGGTAGAAAATCTAAGTAGGTAGTTTGATGATATCATAATTGCCACATGTGGATGTGTTAATGGGAGTTTTTCATATGGTTGTGATCACATTAATCCCTAGTTTCTATTTACAAAGTCTCAAGTCTATTAATGAAGTATGAAAAAATATATGCAAGTGAAAATTTGGGATCTTAGGCATTTTGATAATGTTTTCCCATAATTAACCAAATTTACAATGTGACAAGAAAATCTAAGTAGAAATTTAAATGGTAGCATATCTCACATGTGTGAACATTTAAGGAGAAGGTAATGATATGGGTTTTTTTCATTTTTATGCCTAGTTTATTTGTGATAAATTTTAGGTCAAGCACTAAATCATGATAAAATTTATGCATGTGCAAAGTTGATTTTCGAAACATTTCTTGGCATAGTTGGTTCTATGAGCATATAAATCCAAGGAAGAATTTTAATGTAGTTATATCTCACAAGTGTGAGGGTTATAGGAGTAGATTTTTATATGGTTGGATTTTCCTATGTGAGGAGATCATATGGTCTAATTTTCAAAACTTTTGATTGAGCAAAGCAAAAGATATGAAGGTGTAAAATTGACCTTATAGATAGATTGCAAAGGTCCCCATACTTAGTTTATTTTGCATGATGTTCAAGATTAGGACCATATGGAGATCTAATGGCTCATGGAAAATCATATAGTGAATATATATGATGCACAACAAGTCAAATAGGTCAAATTTCTCATTGGTTAATGAAGGTAAAGATTGAGCTCCTTATAAAAGGATTAACAGAGTGTGTTTGTTCCAAGGTCTCTGCAAGCAGCAAGATGAGGACAAGTGCTCAATGTTTAATGGTAAAAGTGATAAAAAGGAATAAGAGGGTTAAAAGTGTCATGATAAATAGGATTTGAAGCAATATCAAATTGTGAGAACTGCATGCTAAAGAACTGGCTGATCTATAGAGATTAACGGTGCACGTTGAGTCAATATTACAAGATTACACAAGATGAGGTTAACTATTCAAGGTTTAATGTTTGGAAGTGGTAAACTATGAGTTAAATTTAAAACTTCATAAAATAATATTTATGGTGTGATTGATATAAATTAGTGAGGACATGAGATGCGATCAAAGTGTTCGATGTTTAATTGTGACCATTTGAATTCAAATATTTGAATTTAACAAAGGAAATACTAGTGTCTAGTTTGTGAGCCATATCTTTCTATCTATGTATAATTTAAACATGTAGTGAAAATAAAATTTGTATATGACTTCAAGATTCATCATTAAATATAAATTTTAAGTAATAATTATTTGTATAATCAAAATTATGAAGGTCCAAAGTTGAGTATGTTCGTGCATGTTTTACAAGTAACCCAAGAAGGGTATTTGAGTTGTGTTTGTTGGTATCTTTATGTCTAAAGGTGAACTAGATATTAGAGTATGTTTTAGACTCCAAGGAACATATGTGTGTATTATAAAGGTTTTACCAATCATATGTAGTATGAAAAAAAGGTTTACAAGTTGATTGTGTATTCATTCATGCTAACTATGTGCACAAAATGTTGATTGAGAAAATTGTGCTTAAGTAGAAAGGTATTATGATCATTTTAGGATGTCAAAGGGGTCATTTGGAATGGTTCCATGCATTTAGGAGTGGTCCTATGTTCTTATTTTTCTTGGATAAGTGTCAAAGAGTTGAATGGGTCTCCATATGACCTAAAAGTGACTTAGGCCTATTTAAAAGTGGATTGTGCTTAAGTGTGACCCATGTTAGATGCCTTAAGGGTGAAGGCATGTTTTTGGGCTAACAAGGAAATTTTTTGGACATGATAATTCATGAAAGATCTATATATATTGAAATCAAAGATGATGATTTCTAGACTTAGAGAAGACTTTTGCAAGGTATATGTGAGAGTTCTGGAGTAAAGGAGAGGTAGAGTGTCCAGTTGATGAGTTGATGAATAGAGTAGATTCATGACTATGTGTATGACCTGTATGTCATATTTATGATGTCAAAAAAGTGATCCTATAGTGTAAGTATATGTGAAGAGGTTTGAGTGTGTATATGAGGATAGTTTGAGTGAAAAAGGAGAGAGATTATGGCATGCCTATGTGAGAGGCTTGTATGAGATGGAGAGAGAGTTTGTACAAGGTTAGATAAATAGAGATCCATAATCACGTGTTAAAGACATTAGTTCTAAGGTGGAGGTGTTCACTTTAAAGGAGGGTCTCAAGGATTTGATCTTCCTTAGGGGTAGTTTCTCTTTCAAAAATAGGTGTTTCACTAAAGGCCTTTGGTCAAGAGGATTTGATCAAGATTTTTTGGTCTAATGGAGTTAACTAATCTCTTGTTTGTAATTTATTATAGGACAAGTAGTCCATTGGTTGTAGGCTTGAGAGTGGGTTTTATTCCCAATGAAGGTTTCCCATAGGAGCTATGTGTTATGTGTTTGATCTTGTGTATGCATTGAATGAATGAGCTCTCTTGTTAATGTTGCTTGATCAGGTTGATATATGTTGATTATTTAATAGTTTGAAAGGATTAGAATTGAGATTGAAATATCTAGGCTCACTAATTCACCCCCCCTCTCAGTGATTTTAACTCTAACAAATAAAACCCCAACTGATATTCAATGTTCTATTATCCTAAGAGTCTTCAAATAAAATCAAAACATGTTTTTCATGGCCTTCTATTCACTGCATTGAATTGGCCATTCCCCATATTTGGATAATTTTCCAAACCTCCTCATTATTTTTCACTTATTTGGCATATTGGGTTTAGTTTTGTTTGGGAGCCCCATGGATAACAAAGTGCTCTTGATCTTTGAAATAGAACAAGGGTTTTTTTAATTCCATAAATGTAAAATGATTTTCCCCCTTAAGTGCCTCGTGTAAACCCACTCAAATTTGTTATTGTGTTTCTTCAAGTCTTTAAATTTATTTAGGTTGTATTATCTTCTCCCTAGTGAATCAAGAAGCTTATCTGTAGGGAAATTAAAAAAGACAATGGACCTTACACTAAAAAGTTTCATAAAGATAATTAGAGACTTAACAATAATGTTGAAATGATCATTATTTTTACAAGTGGAGAAGACCCCCACACTTAAAACAACGTTGATCATCATAAAAGTGGATTTGTAGCTTCCTCATCTATCTTATGACATATATCCTAAGGTAACTCTTATTTCATAGTCCATCTATTAAAACCTATAGTAATAACTCCCCTGTTGATGAACCAATCAATTACCTTATTGCTTTTATGGTATACGTGTTGAATGGACACCTCCTTCAAAGACTCTAAAATAGATATAGATTCATCCATGACCTATTTGATGCTCCATCTCATTATATTTCTATTAGATAGGTAATTTATTATATTCAATGAGTCTTCCTCATTGATAAGATGTTGATGAACCAATTGTTTAGCCAATTTTAGTCCCCATAGGGTAGTAATATCTATTACCTAGTGATTAGATTTGACCCCCATCACCAGCATAAGCAGTAATAAATAGTCCTTGATGGTCTGTTACATCTCAATTTCCTCACTAAATTTGATTATTAAAAATATATTATGGGGTTAATGTTGTTTAATTACTGATATAGAAAACTATTTTCATTTATGTTGAGGTATGGATAGACATATAATAATTATTTTGTATGACTATTTACTTGATTGGTTAATTTTACTTGAGTTTTATATGCATGTGTATTATGCTTATTCAATATTAATTTGCTTTAATAAAATTTATATTGATTATCATGATTTCACACTAACAACCATTTGTATTTATGAGGTGATTGTAGGAGAAATTATACTCTTTAGACATATATGGAGGGAGGGTATCATTAGGGAGGATATTGTAGATGAAAATTTTGGAGGTGTTGAGATTCAATAATGAACCCAGCACACACCACATAGAACAATAAAATGCATTATTAATTTAATTTCATTATGTTTTGATTAATTCATGATTGGTCTTGATTTATTTTGGTTATGATCGATGCTTAGATTTTAATCAATCTTATGGCAATTATGACTATTGATATGATTTTAAAATAGTTTCTAGTATGAAATGTTTCATCTGTATAAAAGTTTTTAGGTGACTATGCTTTTGAATTCCATATCTCTTATAGGTGTATACCTTCAAGAATTCAACAAGAAAGTTTTGTTAGAACATATATACATAGTAAATAATTAAATTACATTTTTAAGCATCTAGAAAAATGGTTTAGTTAAACTTATCTAACCCAGACCTAAGGTGGTACCTAGGGTGACTTAGTTCTTAAATACCTAATGGTTACCTAAGTATGTGGCATTGATTTTTTAAATGTATTATTTAATGACTAAGTGTAGGATAGCCATTAGATCTATTATTAAACATAATAATTATATTATTTGACATAACATGATGTTAACCCTAATTTGTAAATAATCATTTGGTTTTGGATTAGTCTTTGTTACTAGTCTTTTTGGCTCAAACCATGCAATTTGTTAGCGAGTTTTCAACTGTGAGTTAGACTGTGAGTTTGGTAGGGGTAAGTGTATGGAGTTGGGGGAAATTCCATGGATATTACCTATAATGTGATTGTGTTAATTAATAATGTGATCATGTTATTTAATTAACATGATCGCATTACTTAGATCTAGGCTTGAGATTACCAAGCCATAATGTGATTGTATTATATAATAACATGATCATGGTATATTGAATAATAATGTGATTGTATTATTAACACAATCATGTTATTATCACTTAAAATAATGCAATAATGTTAATAACATGATCATGTGACCTATGTGTTGAAAAAAATAAAAAGGGAAACTCAAGTGTAAAAATATGCATTTTGCATTCAAGTTCCCTTGCTCTCCTAGAGCTTCCATAATCATTTTTTGCTTATAAGACTCTAGAGAGTGACAAGAATCTACTAGATTCATCCCATAGACATGTTGATTAATGATGCCTCTACATAGGAGAGGTAAGTGATTTAAATATTACCTATCTAACCCTAATTTTTCATAATTTTTATTGTTTAACCTTGGTTTTTAATTATAATTTGTTTTTTTAACAACCCATCCCACTAACCCTCCCAACCCTCCATAGAACCCTCTGGTTGATCCTCTTCCTAACACTCCACAAAACCCTAATGTTCCTCTTATCCCTTTACTTAACACTCTTATAGTTCCCCAAAACCCTTTGGCAGTCTTGATTGATAACATTGTGGGAAATAAACTTAAAATTGAAGAGTTAATTAACAAAATGAGAGATCCTAATTTGACCAACCCCCACTACACCCAGTTAACTCATTCCTTACTAACCTTGTTAGGTCAAATTAACTCTATAACAAGTCAAATTAACTGATGAAACTCATATAGGTATATGTGTAGGGCATATTATGTTGATAAGTTGTCATCTCTTTAGGTTAAGAATTTGAATATTTTAAAAACTGACATTTGTGCCCTCTTCATTGACCCAGCCCCCAATGCCCCATTTCTTATAACCACTAAACATTTTCCTATCCATAAATATGTAGATAACTTAATCATAACAAATTTTAAGTATCGATGGTGGATGGTCTTTGACAATCTACCATGTAACAACCATGAGGTCCCATTATATTTTTCAAGGAAACTCTACTGTGAGTTTATCCTCAACTAGATTCCTATTTATTTTTATTTTAATAAGTCTTAAGGCTAAGTAAAAGGATATATGAAAGATAAAATAGGTGCACATCATGCACCTAATCAACCTATGCATATCCCTAGCTAAAAACCTCTTGAGCATAAGATCCCCTTCATAGTTTATTAGGTCATGAAGATAAACACTCTCCATGATCTTAATTCACTCACCAATACACTCATTCAATATATGAGTAGGTTTTCATAGAGTGATCTTAAATATACACCACAAGCTACCTAACCCTAACCCCACCATTATAGCTCATGTGGAGCTATGTGTGTAAGACCTTATGATGAAGATGGTGTCAGTGGTTCAAATGGCTTAAATCATATTCTTATGAGTGATGAGTTTTTAGCATGCACATTTGGTTTACAGACATCAATCACCACATAGATACAGGTATATTTTATATAAATGTCATGTTAAATTTAATTTATATTTTAAAATTTAATTTCTAAGCTAATAATTAATTTACATAAAAATTTAATATAATATATGTTTTGCTCTTTGCATTTATTAAGACTGTAGTTGTTTACATATATGTTTTACTCTTTGCATCTAATTTACTTTTCTTCTCAAGAATTAATGCAAAAATAACATAAACAAAAACATAAAATTCATGAATGATCTTATGTTGGACCATGCTTCTTTGGGAGTAACATCTTACAATGCTCTTGTTGACAATTTTGACCCTACAGGTCAAAAATTGCCACC
Organism: Torreya grandis; assembly: GCA_037957365.1. NCBI lineage: Eukaryota > Viridiplantae > Streptophyta > Pinopsida > Cupressales > Taxaceae > Torreya > Torreya grandis. Next base: position 2,889,946 of record JARHVA010001942.1, on the reverse strand, counting down.
CTTATCATTCAAAGTTCTACATACCATGCTAGTTTGCTTCAAAAATTTTGATCTAAGTAGTTGAAGGGAGAAAGTTTTAAATAAAAAGAATATAGGTTCTTAAAGAAGAAGACTTCAAGTTTTTTTAGGAAGATATACTTTTGTTTTTTCTATATAAGCTAATTGAAGGACATTGCAAAAAAATTGAAGGATTTTTCCTTTTGGAAAATGGCATTTTCAACAATCCTAAAGGGTTTTTTACTTTCAAGAAAGTCTTTCAAATTTTTGAAGGGTATCTTTCCCTTTAGAAAGTCCTTTTCAACAAAACCAAAGGGTCTTTCCAAGAAAGTTGAAAGATGAAGTGGACCATTTCTAAAGAGCTGAAGGACTCTTTCAAATTCCCAAAGGTATATTTTTTGAATAAATTGTCCTTTTCATAATTCCAAATGGTCTTGTCTCTATAAAAAGGGAAATTATAGAAATCTAAAGGATCTTTTCAATTTTTTCATAGGAATAGGTTCTTTTCAAACTTTCCAAAGGAATAGGGTATTTTCAATTTTTTTAAAGGACTTTTCAAAAAGTCTGACGGGCATTTCTAAATGTTGAAAAGGGATTACAAAAAATCCAAATGAAATTTTAAAATTTTTTAACGGTGCACTTCAGAAAAGCTGAAGGGTATTTTCCCTTCAAAAAAAGGCATTTTCGAAGACAAAGTTAACTACTACAAATTTTTTGAAAGGTACTTTTCACAAGAAAAGGTCCTTGTCAAAAGATGAAAGGTCCCTTACAAAAAATATGAAAAGACATTTACATTTTTTTTAAAGGGTTCATTTTTCTTTAAAAAATTTCATTTCAAGATTGCCAAACGGTTTTTTTTTTACAAACAAGGTTCATTCAAGAATTCTGAAGGGTTCTTTTTCCTTCAAAAAAGTTAGTTTCAAAAATCCCAAAGGCTCATTTCAATTTCTAAAGGTCATTGAAATTGTTTTAAAGGGAAAGAACCAAATAAAAGTCTGAAGGAATTAATGATGGGCCCATAAACATCAAGTTTGATCCCCTGTAAGTATCTGTTGGTCAAGTTTTTTAAGGGTTCATCAAGATTGTTGTGAACTTGACACTTGTCAAGACCTAGAAAGGAGATCAACAGACGAGAAAAGGCTAATTATTCAAAAGGATCTTAATGGGATTTCAATATACAATCATTAGAAGATAATGAGTAATTTTCCTTTCAACTCCTATGACATGGTTCATAGCTCACATTTAGAGCATGTAAAGTGGCCCAAGCAAGATTAGACTGTAGTAAGGAGTACAACAAGTTTTTAATGCAATAATTAAATTATTCAGACTTAAAAAATACATGCAGCTACCTTTGAGCATGGCTCTCTCAGTTTCAAAAGGGAGACTTGAATGCATGAATGGATCAAGCAGTTTAACATTGGATGGTTGTTCAAGGAGTTAACATGGAGTTACTTGGAGTTGACTAGACAAAGCTTATCATACATCTTCTTTATTTTCCATGTAAAGAAGGACTCTCTCTTGTTTTGACTCAAATTTCAAATGTATCAAGTAGAGTTTTTCTTTGAATATTAGCATAGCATCATGCATAGATAGAATTGAATTACCAAATATCCATGCACATTTAATGAATTTTGAATAATTTTATGTTTATTCTAAATAATGATTATGAAATGGGCTCACTATCCCTTTCCAATGCCAAAGAACTTTTCATGCAAGACATAAGACATAATGATATTATTATAAGGCTTTGTTATCTTTTGATAGCTAAAGTTAGACTTGGGGTGATGTGGGGGTTGATCTCCTCTTCTATTTTCAATGCCAATCTCTTGGCTTTTGTATGTTTTTCTATATAAGTTGGCTTTTCCAACCATTTTAAGGATCCCTCTTTTGGTAAGATTAGACTCTACCAAAATTTGAGTTTTTTAACCTTTTTAGATAAATATAAAGACTATTTTTAAATTCTATGATGTTAGTATAGTGTAATCATGTTAGTGATTTACATATGTGATAGAATTTTCTTCCTTTTCAAGTCCTAATTCTTACATAGTTACTAGATGATTAGATTATGTAGGTCATGTTCTATGTTTGTTGTCTTTTGGCTAAAGTTATAGTGAATTTAAGTGGTTTGTTAGTGCCTTGAATCAATCCTATTCCATCATTTTCCTCAAGATTTGATCACCAAATAAAACATTTTCATGAAATATTGATGCATAAGAGTCAATTGGAATTGAAAGTTTAGTCTTTTTCTTGTCTAATCAATTTGTTTAGGAGCTCAAATTGAGTGGATGAACCAAAATATAGGTATAAAAACCTCCCATTGTTCTCATTATTCTTAGGAGAAAATCAAACAACCCCTATTGAGCATATACAAGATGTAGCTAATCTCTATTTACTCCATAATGTTGATGAGGATAATGTTGCTATTAGATTACTTACTACTTATTTCAAAGGAAAAGCATTGAAATGGTATAAAAACCTCCCACTAAACTCTATTTCTACCTAGGATGAATTGGGTGTAGCCTTAGTCAAGCAATTTGAGGACAAATCTGATCACCGATCTTTAGTTAAATAATTAACTATGATAAATAGAGTTCCTCATGAGTTTATGTCTAATTTTAACACTAGATTCTAAAATACATAGACTAGAATACCTATGTTTATTAGGCCATCCCCTAAATATGCATTTCTATACTATTTGAAATCCCGTAACTCTGACGTTAGTGTGATGATATAGACAATGGGTGTTACTACCTTGCTAGATGCTTATGAGGTTGCAATAAGGGTAGAGAATAGTTTGATACAAGTTGGTAAGCTTTCTCTAAGACCTCCAATGCCTATATTTCAAAAAAAAAATTCCATACCATCCCCTCAAATTCCTTATATCTCATCCTTAGCTCATATTCCATCACCTCAAGCTTAAATTGTAGTCCCTACTAGTTAAGTTAGTGAGATAGGAGAGTTTAAAATATTATTAAAATCCTTTGGGAATGAAATAGTGAAAAAAAATACAAAAATATCAAGCTAATAGGCCCTATAAATTAAAAAATTAGACTGCCTATCAACTGTTCAAAGATCAAAGGCCTCCTTATCAAGGTTTCAGAGAGAATAAACCACCTTATCACACACAAAGAGCCATAAATCCCGATAAGCCTTATGCTTTCCTTGATCCTAATTTTCCTTCCACTTCAAAGGCCATTTTTCCCACCCCACCTCAAAATAACTTGATGTAGGATTTAGGTTGGCAGTCCTCAAATCTCAATGATGCTCAAAACTAAGCCTTGGTATCATAAAACATCATTATGCCACAAATGACACAAGAAGAGTTTTCTTTTGAAGGAGGTCAATACCAAGATACAATTTTGGCATCACATGGAGAGACTAAAAAAGTTCAAGGGTAGATTTATGCCATTAATTTAAATTGGAAAGTGGATGATCATGTTGCTTTTACTCAAGGTGTTAAAACTAAAAATATAAGTGGTCAAGTTGCAGTTGTAACTAGAGCTAAAATAAGATCCATTGATGAGGATCAAGAGGTGAAAAATGTTTTAATTACTCTTAATGGTGTTTCTAAAAGTATAAAAGAATAAATTTTTACCCCTATAACTCAAAAAAAATTAGAATATAGAGGTTAGTAAAGTTCATCAAATACCTCTAGTTTGTGAGCAGCCAGTTCTTCAAAAAGTACAACCAAAGGTTGGTGGATCTCAGTTTATTATAGTGGATCAGATGAATAATTATAATATTATAATTATAATTTGGGATTATTTTTACATCTTAGGACAAAAATATATGATCATCTAAGAGCTTTTAGCTCTCAAATTGTCTCCAAAATTGGTTGAGAAAGAAGGTGTTGTCTTAGCTAATTTGGACCAGCCAACTAAGAAACAAGTACAAAAAGTAAATAATATGTAAAATGTGGATAGATATGAGGTAAAAAAAAATAAAACTCCTCTTTTATTATTTTTTTGATAGTAGGTGATACTTTGGTTCATAATTGTATGGTGGATAGTGGAGCTAGTAGTACAATCATGCCTAAATAGATTGTAGACAAGCTCAGCCTTGTTTATGATCCAAACACTAAGGGGGTATTGAAATTATATGGGTCACCAAAAAATATGGTATGCATCATTAGAGATCTAAAATTTACATTACATGCTTGTCCCAATATTACTATTTAGTAGGATGTTGTTGTGGTAGACTTTCCTCCTTTGCTATGTGCCTTTCAAGGGATTTCACCTCAAAGATTGGGGGATATTTATCAGCTGATTGGATTTATTTTTTGTTAAAAACCAAGTATGGTACCAAGGTAAAAATTCATTTTGAACTTATTACACATTTCCATATGGATCCATATATGCCAAGTATTATGAACACTAACTATATCATCTCAGATGATGTACTAGAAACTAGTGGAGTAGAAAATGGATCACCTTTGGATGGAGTTCCAAATAATTTTATTGATGATTTGGATTCTACTTTTCATGATTATGATCCTTATAATATTATTGAAGAATAAGTATTTGGTGTGTATTTCCTTCATGATAATGGTGTACCAATTCAAATCATGGTTAACAATGATAAATCTATTGAAGGTTTGTGGCAATTGTACTTTGATGGATCAAGGAATAAACATGGTACTAAATCTGGAATGATGTTAGTTTTCCCAAAAAATCAAAGGTATTTTTGTTCTATTAAATTTTAATTTGGTTTTTCAAATAATGTTACTGAGTATGGAGCACTAGTTCACGATTTGTAGTGGGCTAGGAAGATGAAAGTCAATTCCTTACAAGTTTTTGGTGATAGTAAACTTATAGTTCACCAAGTAAGAAGTTTAAATGTATGTAATTTTTTTTGCTTAAATCTTACAATGATATAATATAAGACTTGAATATTTTTAAGCTTTTAACATTTAGGCAATACCAAGAGGCAAGAATAAACATGTAGATAGGTTGGCTACCATTATGTCAAAACTTAGAATTCTAGATAATATAAAGAGCAAGAAAATTTAGTCACATATAAAGTTGGTTGTAAGGCCTTCTAATCTAGATAATCATGAGAATTGGAAAGTGTTTGAAGATGACAATAAAATTGTGATATTCTTGCAAGAGGAGGTTGAGTTTTCTTCAAGAAACCAATCAAAGTATTTATAATAGTATGGTGATGAATTTATGCCACTAAAAACAAATAAATTACCCAAGGGATTGGTCAAAATTGAGAACATTTTTAGTGGTGATGACAAGTTAAGGAAGGATAATTCATCCTTATCCAAAAAAGAAGAGCACTATGCCAATGTAGAGATTGCAGTTGGTCATATATTGAAGTTGGGTAAGGTATGCACTCCTTTACAAAAAGAAGCTTTCATTGAGTTATGCACAAGTTTTGTTGATGTATTTTCATGGAAATATAGTGATCTCATTGGATTTGACATAATTTTAGCTCAACACACTATTGAGTTAGAGGCTAAAACTAAACTTGTGAGATAAAGACAAAGGCCCATCAATCTTAGGCTTGATCCTTTAATGAGAGTTGAGCTTCACAATCTCAGAGAGTCATCTATTATTTTTCCAATCAAGCACTCAACTTGGATGGCAAATCTTGTTCCAATATGAAACAAGAATAGTGAGATTATATTGTGTGTCAACTTCCATGATTTGAATAAGGATTCACTTAAAGATCACTATCCATTGCCATCAATAACATAAAGTTTATATTTGGTTATAGGTTTAGAGGTTTTAGTTATTGGATGGATATATTCACTATAATCAGATTTTGGTCAAGGAAGAGGACCAATTTAAGACATCCTTCACAACCAAGTGAGGGACTTTTACATATAGAAAGATGCCATTCAGTTTATCTAATGCTAAAGCAACCTTTTAGAGAGCCATGGATATGGCATTCCAAGGATTTATTAACAAGTTTGTACTTTTTTATTTTGATGATATAACAGTGTTCTCAAAGAGTGCAGAGGATCACATGGTTCATCTCAAACTAGTGTTCAAAAGGTGTAGGCAATTTGGGGTATCTCTAAATCCCAAAAAATGTGTCTTCTCAGTTCATGAAGGTAAGCTCCTTGGACATGTGGTTTCAAAGACTAATTTAAGCATAGATTATGAAATGGTAGACTCCATTCTTTCACTCTAATTTCCTAAGCACAAAAAGGCTTTGCAAATCTTCTTTGGGAAAATCAACTCCATAAGGAGATATATTTCAGATTTTGCCATTTTAGCTAAGCCACTTATAGCCATGATAAAGAAGAATAAGATATTTAGTTGGTCTAAAGAAGGATTTAAATTTTTTGAAGATATTAATAAGGCCATAGCTAGTGCTCCTACACTTATAAATTTATATTTCACAAAAGATTTCATTTTGTATACATATGCCAACATGGACACCATTTTAGGCATTAGTATGCAACAAAATCATGAGGCTTTGGATCAGCCAATAGATTTATTTAGTCAAGGCTTGGAAGAGTATGAAAAAAGGTATTATTTTGTTTAAAAACATGTTCTTCTAGTAATAAGGTCTCTTAAAAAGTTTAGATACTTATTATATAATAATAAGATACACCTAAGGGTTTCTCATCCAAGCATCAAGGAGTGCCTTTTGAGCAAAGATATAAATGAGAAGAGAGATGGTTGGATAACCAAGGTAATGGAATATGATGTGGAAATTAAGGTCACATAGTTAATTAGAGGTAAAGGGTTTTGTGATCATTTAGCTCAAGACTTATAAGAGACTAATGAGGTTGTTTTGGTGTCAAATGATGAAAAGGTTGAAGCTGGTCATACATCACCTTCCATCTAGTTTCATGACTTGGTAAGCTATCTCCAAGATGGTATTTATCCCTCTCATCTAATTTATTCAAAAATAATATATTTTAAGTTTCAATAAATTCCATTTTTTCTTATTGATGGTGTTTTGTTCAAGAAATATATCAATGGCATGTTGATAAGGTGTATAGAGCCAAGCCAAATTCAAAGATTGCTTGAAGAATTCCATTATGGACATGGTGGAGGATATTTTTTCAAAATAACTACAGCCCTTAAGATCATGAGAGGTGGGTAATATTGTCCTAGTATTTTGGTGATTCCCATGCATGGGTAAGGAAGTGCAAACAGTGTGCTATGTTTGTAGGAAAAGTGAAACTTATAGCCTTGCCTCTTCAACCAATTACGGTGAATCAACCCTTTATCCAATGGGGATTGTAATTTATTGGTATCATAAATCCTCATTAAATTTTAGGACATAAATGGATTCTAATTGCTACATATTACTTCACACATTGGACAGAAGCAGTGGCATTGAAAGAAGCAAACAAAACCAATGTTCTAGATTTTTATGAAGGTTTGCTTACTAGATTTGGAGTTCCTTCAACCATTGTTTAAAATAAAACAATGGATTTTATGGGAACTAGGATTAGTTAATGGGCTGTCCAACATGGGATTTATCTTAGCACTTCATCAAACTATTATCCACAAGGCAATGGCCTTATTGAATCTACAAATAAGAACTTATTGAATATCATAAGAAGGACTATTGAAGACAAGCAGATGTCATGACATCTAAATTTGAAGTCAACTCTATGGGATGATAAGATCACCTACAAAATATCAATAGCCAGCTCTCCATATAAGCTGGTATATGGTAAGGAAGCAATGTTACCCTTTTCTCTTGAGTTTCCTACTTTAGAACTAATGCATTAACTTGAATTGTTAAAGAATGAGCCTATAGAGATCAAGTATGCTTAGATTTTTAAGTTAAAAGAGGTAATAAATAAATCCATGCTAGCCATGGAAATTCATCAAGCATAAGTGAAGAGATATTTTGAAAAAGAAGCTTCATCACAAAGTTTCAAAGAGGGAGGTATTGTCCTCAACTAGGATGAGGATTGAGATAAACCAGGAAGGCACACAAAGTTTGATTCCATTTGGAGTGGCCCATACATGATCTCTAGCTACAAATCCCACAATTCATTCCAACTTACAAAGATGGATGGTGAAGAGATTCCAATCCTAGTCAATGGGATACATTTAAAACATTACTAGTAAAGAACTTGGCTCTTTGTACATAATTTGTTTATTTTCCTCTAAGTGTTGTTCAAGCACAATAGTTTGATTATGTTTTGTTCTAAATAAGTGCTTGTTTGCACATTTTCTTTGTTTAGTTAGTTTTCCCTACTTTGTGTGTTTTTCTTCTTATTTTAGAGGATGATGGTTATCTCATGCTGAGTCAAAAGGTTGTACTTGTAATAATGGACCAAATTTGTCATATTTTTGTGAGTCCAAGAGTCATGTAAATGGTCTAGTTCTTAATCATAGCAGACATGCTTCCTAGTTGAGTCACCAAAATGTTGATAATTTTGACCCTACAGGTAAAAAATTGTCACCCTTATCATTTGATGCTCTATATACCATGCTAGTTTACTTTGAAAGTTTTGATCTGAGTAGTTAAAGGGAGAAAGTTTTAAAGAAAAAGACTTTAGGTTCTCAAAGAAGAAGACTTCAGGATTGTTCAAGAATAAATTCTTTGGGTTTTTCTATAAAAGCTAATTGAAGAAGGAATTTGCAAAAAATCTACAGGATTATTCCTTTCGAAAAAGGGAATTTTCAACAATCCCAAAGGGTTTTTTTCCTTTTGGGAAAGTCACTTTTCAAAAGTTTGAAGGGTATCTTTCACTTCAGAAAGTCTTTTTCAACAAAATTGAAGGGTCTTTCCAAGAAATTTGAAAGATGAAGTGGACCATTTATAAAAAGATGAAGGACTCTTTCAAATTCTTCAAGGTATCTTTTTCAAAAAATGGTCCTTTTTATAAGTTTGAAGGGTCTTGTATCGATAAAAAGGGAAATTACAGAAATCCAAAGGGTATTTTCAAATTTTTCAAAGGAATAGGGTCTTTTCAAATTTTTTGAAGGACTTTTCAAAAAGGTTAAAGAGCATTTCCAAAGGCAAAAAGGGGATTACAAAAATTCTGAAGGGACTTTTTGAATTTATGAATGGTGCACTTCAAAAAAGTTGAAGGGTATCTACCCTTCAGAAAAAGGCATTTTCAAAGATAAAGTGGACCACTACAATTTTTCTAAAAGGTACTTTTTTCAAGAAAAGGTTCTTGTCAAAATCTGAAAGGTCCCTTACAAAAAATCTGAAGGGACATTTAAATTTTTTTGAAGGGTTCATTTTTATTCAAAAAATTTTGTTTCAAGATTGTCAAAGGGTTATTTTTGGAAAATAGGGTTTATTCAAGAATTTTGAAGGGTTCTTTTTCCTTCAAAAAAGTCAGTTTCAAAAATCCTGATGGTTTATTTCACTTTTTTGAAGGGCATTGAAATTGTTCTAAAGGTAAATAACTAAACAAAAGTCTAAAGGAATTAATTATGGGCCCACAAGCATCAATTTTGAGCCCTTATAAGTAGCCATTAGTCAAGATTTCAAAGGGTTCATCAAGATTGTCACGAGCTTGACACTTATCAAGATCTAGAAAGGAGATCAACGGATGAGAAAATGCCAAGTTTTCAAAAGGATCTTAATGTGATTTTGATAGCCAATCAGTGGAATACAATGAGGACTTCTCCTTTAGACTCCTATGATGTGGTTCATACCTCATATTCAGAGCATGTAAAGTGGCCAAAACAAGATTAGACTACAGGAAGGAGCACACTGAGTTTTTAATGCAATAATCAAATTATTTAGACTTGGAAAAGACATGCAGTTGCCTTCAAGCATGGATCTCTTATTTCCAAAAGGGAGACTCAAATTCATGAAGGGCTCAAGTAGTTTATCATTATATGGCTATTCAAGGAGTTAACATGGAGTTACTTGGAATTGACTAGATGAATCTTATCATGCATCTTCTTTGTTTTCCATGCAAAGGACTCTTTATTGTTTTGACTTAGCTTCCAAACATATCAAGTGGAGGTTATCTTTAAATATTGGCATAGCATCATGCATGGAGAGAATTGAATTACCAAATATCCATGAACATTTAATGAATTTTGAATAATTTTATGTTTATTCTAAATAATGATTATGAAATGGGCTCACCATCCTTTTCTAATGCCAAAGATATTTTCATGCAAAATAAAAGACAAAAGGATATTATTAGAAGGCTTTGTTATCTTTTGATAGCTAGAGTTAGACTTGGGGTGATATGGGGATTGATCTCCTCTTCTATTTTTAGTGCCAATCTCTTGGTTTTTGTATGTTTTTCTATATAAGTTGTCTTTTCTAGCCATTTTAAGGATCCCTCTTTTGGTAAGATTAGACTCTACAAAAATTTGAGTTTTGTAACTTTTTAGATAAATAGAAAGATTGTTTTTAGATTCCAAAATGCTAGTATAGTGTATTTATGTCATGATTTGCATATGTGATAGAATTTTATTCCTTGTCAAGTCCTAATTCTTACCTAGTTATTAGTTGATCAGATTATGCAAGTCATGTTCTATGTTTGATGTCTTTTGGATAAAGTTATAGTGAATGTAAGTAGCTATTTAGTTCCTTGAATTAGGCCTATTCCATCATTTTATTCAAAATTTGATCACTAGATAAAACCTTTTCATGAAATACTGATGCATAAGTGTCAATTGGAATTGAAAGTTCAATCTTTTTCTTGTCTAATCAGTGTTTTTAGGATCTCAAATTGAGTGGATGAACCAAATTAAAGGTGTATCACTATCATTAGATAGGATTTTTCCTTCTATTTTCCCTTTTTTCCTTTACTCATTAGTTTGTAGTGTAGAGTAGAGATCTTAATTGATACACCAAAGGGAGATAGCCCTTAGAATCTAGAGATTCAATCCACTGATTAGGTCTCCCACAACCTAGGATTGTTTCCATGTTTTAGCAGATTGTGAAGGCCTAGAACTACCTTCACAAGGGTATGAGTTTTATTGAAAATAGATCTTACACTAGTGTATTGTGTTTAAATTTTTTTACCTTATTCCTAATGAAAACCAAAATTATCCTAAGATATAAATGTATCCCATATACTAAACTAAGGTTAAAAACATGCATTATATTCCTTTTCATTATTAGCATTTTTATATAGGTTATGGAATGTATTTACTCTATCATTTAAGTATGTATACAACAAGTAGTGTTGTATTTCCTTGAACATCATGCAAGTGACTATGGGCATATCTAAATTTACAATTATTTTTTGATAGTCCCAACACAAGGCTACTTCATCTTAAAGTTGTAAAATAAATAGGATGTCTATACTATTTATTAAAAAATATCTTATCCCAAAGCACCTTTCATACCTATTAGCCAAGAGTTAGCTTCCCTAACAAAGATTCATCCATTTAATTTAAAACCCTTTTCACTTTATTTAGTTTTTAGTTAATTCCATCCAAGCTTTGATGTGTGTCAACATTGTCATGAACTCCCCCAATGGATGATATTCCATGTAATATATTGGTATCTCTCTCTTGATAAACATTATGTTCACAATCACACTCATGGAATGATTTTATCTTGTTCCTTAATTTTTCCCTAGAGCCATCCTATCATTGAGTTCACTTCACATTACACCTATTTCCAAGTCAATGGGTATCACAATTACAACCTCTTCTCTATCTATAAAAGATTCCCCAGGTAGCACAACTTCAATATAAGGTTTTTTATCTTTTCCTCATATAATTCAATCATGGTTGATATTTTATACCTATAATTAAAAGAGAAAATATGGTCATGTTAGTTTTACAATGATAGATCATTCTAATTAAAAAGTTACAACTTTTTATTAACATAACATAATATAGAAAGCATGGTTGGTCAAAAAGGCCAAAAATTTTAAACTGCTTTGATACAAACATGGAACACCCTCATGTGTTACTTGAAACCTAGTTACAAAACTTTTATTATTGTAAATAAATCATGATAACATAATAATATAGAGTTACACATGTTCACACACTAAATTTTTTCACAATTATTTCCATGAAAATAACCACAACAAATCTTATCAAATTAATGAGTGGGATAGTTATGCTATAATTATATTTAGTCACTGATTAAAGATGTAGATGTTGTATTCATATCTTTTACCCATTACCCATATGGTACATTTTCTCTTTCTGTTACCCAAGGTCACTACACTATTTTATAAGAAATCTATTACATGATTCTAGGGATAGGACACTATTTATGAAAAAAACATGAAGCACATTTTGCCATAAAATATTTGAAGCTTTCTTATGAATATACACATATTTTCCTAGTGGAATCTATCTTAGAAGTGATAATATCTTATTAAATGGGAGTCTCGTTCATATACCTCTTTCCCAAAGACTTTCCTAATAATGCAAACTAAAATTCCTATGACTATATTGCATCTTAAACCATAAGGACACAAACTTGACATGAATTCACATGTAGCATAAATACTTTCTCATCTTTGATATGCGTAAATGTGGACAATCCCTTTCTCTCTTTCCCATCTATATTTGTGCACCCAAAATTTGTATAAGATCTATGTATATATGTGTGTGTGTTATTATATATATAATAGTAGGTGTGTGCAATAAATATCCCACACCAATCCAATTAAACAGCCATCTCCAACAAATAAAGAGGAAACAATATAATCATCAATGTCATGCCCAAGACATACATCCTTGTTATTAGGCTAAGATTTAACATGAGTGTCAAAACCCACCCACTAGTTACCCAAATCATTTATAAAAAATGGGAGATGATTGTCAAACATACCTACTCTTTAATCTCCTTCCTTGAAAAGTGATAATAAGATCAAATGACCTTGTAAGACCATACAAAAAGGAAGTAGTTACAAGGGTCCTACCTAAGCCAAAACCCTATTTTTAGACAAGTAATAAATCAAAAACTAATATAGTCCAACATGTAATATAGTATAAATTGAAGATCTTGACCCAAGTATATTTATATTTATCAATGAAAAAATAAACTAGTATATTATATATTTTCTTTCACTAATCCTCTAATTTTGGTTTTGGTAAAATTTTGTTGCTCTAACACTTCAAAATATGGCTTATCAATTCATATCTAAGTGTATTTTCATGTGCATGTGTGTCCTCTTCTTTTCTATAATGTGTCATTACATTCATGTACTTATATAGATAGATATTTTATATACAAGTGCTTATATTGATCATTTTGGTTTTCATATATAAGATTTGATAATTTATATAAAACTAAGTGATACCTTATTTACATGAATAATTGATATTTGGTACTGACACTCCTCCCTATCTATGAGCTAAGACAGACATAGGTATTATTGCTACAATGTCATCTGCACAGGTGCTGATAGAGGTATATATTAGTTCTTGTAATTTTGAATTGTAGAAATAGACTTGTTTTAATAATTTTAGTACATGTACTTGGGGAAAATATAACTTATGTAAATGTATTGTGTATATTGGGTTGTCTTATGATAGCTGATAGTCCTATTTAAATGGTGATTGTGGTAACTTCTCATGTTCCTCCCATATTTGAGACACCTATTAGGATAGTTGAGCCTACTATTGACTTATTTGAGCATGAAAAATAGATTGAGTAGGATCATGAGCTTGTATTAAGTGCATATGTTTAAATAATTTTTTATTTTAGTTTAAAATTAATTTCTTAACAATTATTTGATTGTATTTTATGCTAATTTCATAATAATTCTTTTATTTAAATAGGCTTAGCTATAAGCTAGCTATGAGTGTAGGACCCACAATCGGACCTTGGAGTAATTCAAGGAATTAGAGGGGTCTCCATCTAATAGCGGGGCATCACAGGGAGAGTCTTCTTTGAGGATGGCAAAGAGAGGGAGGCTATTTGATGATTAGGATGTCTTACACATGAGATGTACTTTTTTATATTCCTATATGGAAATTGATGCATTTTTGGCATTGTATATATGTTCATATGACATTCATCCAACATTCTATACTATGTTGGTAGATGTAATTTTTTGTATGCCTATCATGGTAATCTATGTATTACTAACATTGGACACATGTGCTTATATTGTATGCCTATCATGGTAATCTATCTAATTTATATTCAATTTTTATTACATTTTGTGTTATTGTACAATTTTATTTTGATCTTCCAAAATTTTATGTATTAAATCTCATATTTAATGTTGTACACACAAATGAGGATTAAAAATTATTCTTTTCAATGCTATAAATATTGGATCTCCCATATATTTTTAAATTAAAGTTTTTATTTCATTGTGTGTAGTGGAAATGACTAATGACACTCTTATCACTTAGGCTTAATGGCATTCTTCTCTTTGTACCTATTTTTTGTACACTTTGGAGACACTTTTTGGTGTCATTAAACCTCTTATAAACCTCTCACATTAATTATCTAACTCATTTCATAGATTCCATTCGCAAATGTCCTCTCACTCTTTCACTATCATCTCACTAGGTAATCCTCTTAGGTTTCAAGTACTAAAACTTAATATAGTTATCAAGGAATTAGTTTTATATCATAGATCTCAAATAGTCAATATTATATCATATATGTTTTACATGGTCAAATCACACCTACCTTATCCTATTACAAGTGCTCAAACACACTTCAACATTTAATTCCACATATAGAGCACAATAAGGCACCTATAGGCCTATGACAAAAACATGGAGTATTAGTTAAATTTGAAATCTCTCATGCATCTTATAAGATCTGAAAAACCTCCTTTGATGATGGGACCATCTTCCAAGTCCATAGATTCAATGACATACTTGACAAGATTAAGAAACAACTCTTACTTCCATTTGCAATGTGACTGTTAACCCAAAGTAGGGTATAGATAGGGTTTATTTTTTTAGAGGATTATATGTTGATTATTTAACATTATATTTTGTATAAATAATAATTAACCTTACAAATCAATGATCATTTTATATATATATATATATATATATATATATATATATATATCATTATTTACACCAAAGTCATACTTCCTTCATGAAAAATAACCATTTACTTTCATTTTGGATTTTCATAGGCAAAACAAGGTATATGGGAATATGTCTTACTCATTTCTCTATAAGTTTTTATAGGTTAAACACATTCAAAACTAATAACATTATGACTCACAAATTACCAACTTGGTGGAATCACTTCGATCTCCCTTCCTTGATTGTGACTTATAGTCACTTTTTTGGTTACCACCTATAGTCATTCATCCACCTACAACCTTACACAAATGATAACATATTCATGGCATCAAGGACCATCAAGGATAACGTGAAACTAATTCAATCACATACACTAAAAGGATAATCCATAATAAGTCACTTTCTAGGTCAATAGGTTAATCGGTAAATAACACCTAATAGGTCAATAGGTAAAAATTGTCAAAATTGTCAAAGTTCTCAAAATTGTCAAAGTTTTCAAAATTGTCAAAGTTTTCAAAGTTGTAAATAGGTCAATAGGTCAATTACTCAATACCACATAATATGTCAATAGGTCAATTAGCACCTAATAGGTCAATAGGTCAAAGTTGTCAAAGTTTTCAAAGTTTTCAATAGTTCAATAGGTAAATAGGTAAATAGGTCAGTAGGTTGATAGGTAAAATATGTCAAAGTTGTCAAAGTTGTAAAAGTTATCAAAGTTGTCAAAATTTCAAAGTTGTCAAAGTTTAAGTTGTGGTTGTATAACTCTAGTTTAAATGATTTCTAAGTGAAAATTGGCACCAAAAACACATCCATGGGGGAATATAATGTCTATTAATAGGTTCTTTTCCTCTTTTTAGGCCCGATTTACAAACCCACCACCCATTCTGACCTCAAGAACACGCTTCCCAATACAAGAAAAATACAATTTTTAGCCTAAGTTCAAACAAATAAAAAAAATTGTAAGTCATTTACATAAACCATAAAATACATCATCTACATATTTAATCCTTCTAATCACACCCTATACCACTTATGTGGAAGCTTCAAGATCAATCCATTAGACAAGTTGCAATGAGGGGTCTAAAAATGCAAGTTTTTGTCAGTAAACAAACAACTTCTCAAGCTCCAACTATCATTTCTACCTTAAAAACATCAATATATGAATATATCACATTTATATGCTCAAATCACATGTTATCACACCACCAAAACATTTGAATCCACCCAGAAGTGCATTTTTACTACCATTTCAGAGAGTAGAAACACTAACAATAAATGTTGTCAAAGTTCAAGTTGTGGTTGTAGAACTCTACTTTTGATTATTCTTGAGTGAAAAATGATACTTTCAACACATCCAAGGGGTATATAACATCTATTAATAGGTTATTTTCCTCTCATTAGGCTTGATCAACAAACCCACCACCCATTCTGACCTCAAGAATACCCTTCCCAGTATAAGAAAAATGCATTTTTTTAACTTAAGTTCAAACATGCATAAAATGAAAATTGTAAGTCATTTTTTTGAAATATAAAATAATTCCCATAAATATTTAATCCCTATAATTTCACCATATATAAATCATGTGGAACCTTCAATATCAATCCTTTAGACAAGTTACAGTGAGGGGTCCAAAAATGCAAGATTTTGTTAGTAAACAAGTAACTTCTCGAGCTCCAACTGGTATTTATACCTTAGGGACCTCCACATAAAAATATATTGCCTTTATAAAATATATATAGGAAAATTATATTGTTATCACACTACCACTATGTTTTAATCCACACAGAAGTACATTTTCACTATCATTCCAGAGAGCAGAAACATTGACAATAAATGTTATCAGAGTTCAAGTTGTGGTTATAGAACTCTATTTCCAATGCTTCCTGAGTGAAAAATGACACCAAAAAAATGTATTATTTTTTGGATAACATATAGTACCAGGTTTTTGGCCTCCTTCTAGGCTTGATCGATAAACCCACCACCCATTTCAACCTCAAGAACACCCTTCCCAATACAAGAAAAATGCATATTTTATCTTGAGTTCAAACATGCATAAAAGGAAAATTATAAGTCATTTATATGAACCATTAGATACCTAATGTACCTATTTAATTCCTATACTTAAACTCTATATCACTTAGGGGTAAACTTCAAGATCAATCCATTAGACAAGTTGTAGTGAGGGGTCCAATACAAGAAAAATGCATATTTTATCTTGATTTCAAACATGCATAAAAGAAAATTTAAGTCATTTATATGAACCATTAGATCCCTAATGTACCTATTTAATTCCTATACTTAAACTCTATATCACTTAGGGGTAAACTTCAAGATCAATCCATTAGACAAGTTGCAGTGAGGGGTCCAAAAATGCATGTGTTTATCAGTGAACAAGCAACTTTTTAATCTCAAACTACCATTCTACCTCTAGTACCTCTACCTATGAATATATAACTTTTATCATGTCAAAATATGTAAATTACATGTTATAACACTACCACAATGTTTAAATCCACTTGGAAGTGCATTTTCACTACCATTTTGTAGAGCGGAAACACTGACATCAAATGTTGTCAAAGTTCAAATTCTGGTTGTAGAACTCTAATTCAGATGCTTTCTAAGTGAAAAATGACACCTATAACACATTTAGGTGGTAGATAACATTTTTTACCAAGTTAATGGCTTCCTATTAGGCATGATAGTCAAACCCACCACCCATTTTGGCCTCAAGAACACCCTTCCCAATACAAAAAAATGCTTTTTTTTAGCCTAAGTTTAAACATGCATAAAATGAAAACTATAAGTCATTTTTGTGAACTTTTAAATACATCACGTACCTATTTAATCTCTATGATATCACCCAATATAACTTAGTTGGAATCTTCAATATCAATCTATTAGAAAAGTTGCAGTGATGGGTCCAAAAATGCAAGTTTTTGTTAGTAAATAAGTAAATTCTCAAGCTCCAACTGGCATTTCTACTTCTGGGACCTTCACCTATGAATATATCACTTTTATCACATCTAAATAGGAAAATTATATGTTATATAACCACCATGAAATTTTAATCCACAAAGAAGTGCATTTTCACTACCATTTTAGAGAGTGGAAACATTAACAAAAAATGTTGTCAAAGTTTAAGTTGTGGTTGTAGAACTCTGATTTAGATGCTTCCTAAGTGAAAAATGACACCTTAAACACATTTGGGGGGTGGATAACATCTAATATTAGGTTTTTATCCTCTTTTTAGGCTTGATCTACAAACCCACCACCCATTCCAACCTCAAGAACACCCTTTCTAATACAAGAAAAATGCATTTTTTAAGCCTAAGTTTCAAATACCCATAAAACCTAATCTTCTCTTAGCTTAAAAAATATAGAATTTTTTATTGACAGTGCCAAACATGTGAAGGTGGAAGCTTATCTGGCACCACTAACCTATAAAAAAAAATTAGTAAGTAACTAAAAATAAAATTTATATATGTACTACCTAGAAAATAATTTTTTTTTGTAAAATTGATTACATCTACTTTTGAAAAGTCAACATACCTCCATATTTAAATATAACAAATGACTAAGATCTACTTTAACCTTGATAGTATCAAGAATAGATTCATGTTCATACTCTTGAACTTTCCATAGTTTCCTATTTAATGGTCTCTCATGATATTTTGTAATTGAATATTCATTGTAAGAATCAAATTTGAATAGTACAATATCTTCCTATGCATTTCAAACTCTTCAAACAACCATTGATCTAAATTTTTTATAGTATATCATCAAAACCAATTTCTAGTGATTACCACTGACCCAATGGGATAGTCAATATTTTTTCCATCTAAAACTGGGGAAGTCAAAAAAAATTCTCTACACATCAACACAAGTAGTAATTAGTGACTTCTTTGTTATATTCATCTACAATAACTACAAAAACATGCCCTATATCACAAAAAAATAGCAATAATATGAAGATATATTTAATGAGAATAAATTATACATAATTAAAAATATTTTACCTGGCTGCACTAGATCAGATACATGGTCAAATTCATCTGATGATGTCATATTTGTAAGTTGTAATGTTATTGAAACTTGATATGTGTTGATTGGAATTAAAGGTTTGGAACTCCAATCTTCCATCCACTCTTATGAATCACACTCATTCTAAATAGAGTCCACACATGTAAAATATAAACATGCCAAGTATCTAATATGAACAGTCCAAGAACTTGCATTTCAATGATGAAATGAGTGGAGGTCACTTGAACCCATTTGATTCATACAATCCTCATACTTTGCCAAGTGTTATTCCTCCATTAACCATAAATGTATATGAACTATAGAATTTAGTTGAGAACCATGACACATGTTCTCATTACACCATTCAACCATAATTTTTGCATATTTTAAATGAACACCCTCTTCAAATTTCAACTCCTTTATAATAGATCTTTTTACACATGCTCCAGAACCATCATTCTCCCCTTTTGCATGGCTAGCCTCGATGAAACTCCAAATGTGTTCTACACCAGTGGTAATGAGCATCCTGCCTGCCAATAAAACATCCATGTATTTTTGAATTGTGATGTGCAATTGTGTGACCAAATTTAATGTTGATTGAAAGTAATGTTTCTCTGACTCAACTATTCATAGAAATTCTAGAAACAACCTTGCACATATTCTAAACAATGTGATCTATCATAACTAATATAGAAATGGTACTCCCTTAATATTTTTTATTATTTATCTATATTATCAAGTGCATGCATTAATGATATATGCATGAATATGACAACTTGTGATGAGTTGTAATACTATTATTGAACTTCCATTTGGGGTTTGAATGTGTAATTTTTAGTAAAATCAACTACTAAAATAATAGAACCAAGTGGTAATGTATCCTTACATATATTGAAATGTTCATCCAACCATCTAACCCTATGTGTGTGCCTTACATAGTTATAAAAAATCTTCTCCCTAAATTGGACCAAAAATTTAGAAAGATGTATCTTTTTTGTAACAAGCTCACACCCTTTAGATTATTTGCCATATATTACTTGATAAGTCACTTATTTATATTTAGTTAAACCAACTAATTCCTATCCAATTGCACTTGTAATCTCCTCATGGATACATTTTTTTAAGTTTGGAATTCCACCACAAATGTTGCAAGTTTTATTTAAACATGATTTGTTGTAAAATAATTGCCCATTAGCTCTTTTGCAGAAGATAGTTGGAATAAATTCCCTGGCTAATTTCGGTGGCAATTCAATGCCACACTCCTGATAAATGTTAGTATGCAAAATATAATATATATGGTGAAAAATATCATAGTCTATTAAAAATTCAACATGTTGCCTATAACAACAAGTGGTGCATGTGTGATTTATTTTAACATAAAAAGGTTTTCTCATCTCAAAATATCTTTTAAAAATAGAAAATTGTGGATGTTTTTCTAAAAATTTAGCGTAAAATTATGTTTGAGTTATATCTAATAAATGTTTTGGATGTGGTTCATAGTTATGAGAACCAAATCTTCTTTTCAAATATTTTGCATTTGGAAAAACTCTTGTATTATCTTTCCAAAATTGAGAAAGTAACTCTTTGACAGTATCAGCTATAGCCTTGTCCTTTCATGAAAGTCTACCAAAGAATGCCCAAAGCTCATTGATATTAGGTTCATTAATATTTTTACATCTTTCAATTAATTTAATTTATGTTTTTCTATTTATATCAAGTGTTCAGCTTATTTTTAAAATCAATATTTTTTCCCTATTTCAGCACTTACTACATAAGTTATCATTATATGTCAGACAACATTACAATCTTTATTACATGATCTCAGGCCTATAGTATGATATGCTTCATGCAGATTTTCAATAATTTCATCATTTTCATCATCCATGTTATATGTTCTTAGTCCTAATGTGTATATTATAGGTCTCATCTTAATCAATTTTATCAATGAAATAAATAATTGACATCTTTGACTATCATACTCCAAATTATGAAAGAAATTATCCCAAATTTTTTGAGCCAGTCTTCTTGAATAGAGATCAGACATTTTGTTATGCATTTGTTTTAAAATATTTTCATTGACTTTACTTAAGTACTTGTATTTTCTATGCACAATTCTTGCAGGTGTTGGTAATTATGGAATTTTTTGAGAGGGTGTTTCAAAACCATTATTACTTTCATTTTTTAGAGGTGGGATGACATTTTCTTCATTGTTAATTTATTCATTATATGTTTTCATGAAATTTTATTGATGGTTAATTTTGTCATTATTTTTTTCCATCAAATTTTCTTCATTCATAGGGGGTGAAGCATCATACATAGACTCATCATCAACAAAGTTAAAAACTTAGAACTTTGAATGTGAAATTTCAACATTAACTAATTCATTATTTTCAATTTCATTATGGTCAATTTAATTATTATTAATTTTATTATGGTCAATTTAAACATTATTCAATTGATTATAGTCAATTTTATCATTATTTAATTTATTATCATCAATTATCTCATTATATATGGCATTTGGTTCATCATGATTAGGGTTTGTACTTTGTTTATCATGAAGTTTTTAAATTTGTATCTTGTGTTTATATCTTAAATATTATATTTCCTCTAGTGTTTTGTTATTAAAAAACTTCCTCTTCCTCTTCAAACATAATCAAAAACCCAATAGAAGGGATAATTGTAACTTTTTATAGGTGGGGTCAAGTACACAAGTATGCAAATCTCATAGAAGTATGCAACGAATGTTTGTCAAGACAAAAGTCTTGATTTGGGTAAAAAATAGTCATTAATAAGTGAGCTTAATATAAAATAATAATAACATGATCACGTTATATAACGCAATCAAATTATTTCATAACTTGATCATGTTATGTGTTTTATAAGGTTCTGGCCCATCTAGCCCATTGTGAAGCTTATATCAATAATAGCGTGATTGTGTTATGTAATAATGTGATTGAATTATTGTCAATATAACTTTTGGGGTTATTAATTGGCAATGAGAACTAAGTTTTTCCTATGTTAATAATAACATGATCACATTATTAAATAACATAATTATTTTATGCTTAATATACATAATGGATTATGGATTAGGGATTAAGGCATTAATGCATAGGGTTTATGGATTAGGGATTATAATTTATGTTTTAGGGATTAAGGATTACCATTTAAATTTTAAGGTTTATGTATTAGGGATTATGGCATGTAGGGTTTCAGTTTAAGGGTGTATATAAGGTCTAATCACTATATGCCATGTGTAAACTTAATTTTTATTACAAAGGATATTGATTGAGACTAAATCAATTGGTAAATAGGGAAAGTTTTTGGTTTAAAATTTAGGGTATAGGGTTTAGGGCATAGGTTTAGGGTACATAAGGTCAATAGCTAGATTGGTAAGTTCCAAAGGCTTTATCCATAGGTATAAAAAGTGTATTTTATGATATCTCATGATAAAATTATTTATATCATAAGGCATGTATGTTTTTAACATGTAGTGGGAATTAGGTTATCATGCTTACAATTTATGTTTTAGGGATTAGGGCATTGGGTTTAGGTTTAAGGACCTATATATTAATTTGTCTAATCACTCTATGCCATGTGAACCTAATTATTACTATAAAAGATGTTAATTAGGACTAAAACTATTGGTAAATAGGGAAAGATTATGGTTTATAATTTAGGGTATAGTGTTTAGTGTATCATGTAAATTGAGTGGATTAGTCAAATGGGGCAATCAGTTGTGTGATTTAGGCCAAACTGAGCCCTATGAACTTAATTATTAGTCTATAAATGATGTTAATTTGGGATAAAATGATTCGTTTAAGGTTTAAAGAGATTATATTTATGGTTTATAGTTTAAGGATTAAGAACTTTAAGGATTGGGGCTTATTTGATAAGTTTTAGGGTATATTTATACAATTGTGTAGGTAATTAGGGCAAATTTGGGAACCTTGAACCTATATCTATGAGTAAATAATGTGAATTTAGGATCAATTATCCCCTACATCATCATAGATTGGGCCTAAAAATTTAATTGTGATGATGAGTGACACAATTTTAACAAGGTTCATCCCTATGAACCTAATTTTTACTATATATATATATGTGTGTGTGTGTGTGTGTGATGTTAATTGGGGATAAATTTATTGGTTTAAGGTTTAGGGTCTATAATTTAAAGGGTTTATGGCTTATGGCTTAGGGTTTAATGTAAATAGTATAAGGTTTCTAGGGTTAAAGTTAAATGGTACAAGGTAACTTAGGGTAAAAGATATTATATATAGTGTCCAATCACTAAGGTAATTGAAGAACATTTAAGTTGCTTGTGACACCTATTTATGAGTTGATTACCTTCAAGTTTGCATAAATATGATAAAAGTAGGGTTAACTATGCCATGTACATGTTGAATACATGTTATACCATTGATTGAGCCATAAATTTGGTTTAGGGGTTCAATTTTTATTAGATTACAGAGGGAATTGCACAAATTGACTAATTAGATCAATTTATGATAGAAAATTGATCTTTTGATTTTGCCCCAAATCATATTTTACTATTAAAGGGGCTCAAATTGGCTTCAAATGCCTTATCAATTAAAATAATCAACTATCTCCTCTTCTTTGGTTAATAAGGTTAAAGGGGCTAAAAATAGCCCTAATTTACTTTGAATGCACAATTAGATTGGTACTCCAAAGGATTTAGCCATAGGTTTAAAAAATGCATTTTATGACATCTCATGATAAAATCAGTTATATTTTAAGGCATGTTTGTTTGTGGCATGTAGTGGGAATTACGGTATAGGGAGATCTTAAAATTTATATTTTAGGGATTAGGGTTTAGGTTTAAGGAGGTATGTATATGTTAATGTCTAATTGCTAGATATGCCATATGTTTAAACTTGATTCTTACTATAAAGGATGTTAATCAAGACTAAATTAAAATTGGTAAATAGGTAAAGTTTATGGTTTGCAATTTAGGGTATAATGTTTAGGGTTTATGGTTTATGAATTTTAGGATTTAATGTATATACATGGTTTAGGGTATACAGGGTCAATCTTAAAGATAATTGAGGATAATTTGAATCACTTGGAACCTTTTATGACTATAGAATGTGTTTTTGGGTTGTCATTATACCATGGATGTCATCATGTAGATTCAGTGAATTAGTCAAATGGGTCAATAAATCATGTGATTTAGGCAAAATTGATCCCTGTGAACTTAATACTTAGTCTAAATGATGTTAATTTAGGCTAAAATGATTGGTTCAAGGTTTAAAGAGTTTATATTTATGGTTTAGAGTTTAGGGATTAGGAAATTTAGGGATTAGGGCTTAGGGTATAGGTTTGAGGGTATGTAAGGTACAATCATGATGGTGATTGGGGTAAATTTTAGCTACTTTAAAGTATATCTATGACTAAATAATGTGAATTTCAGATCAATTATCCCCCACATCATCATAGATTGATCTTACGAAGTTAATTAGGGTAATGATTGATGTAATTTTAACCAAGTTCATCCTTGTGAACCTAATTATTACTATATATAAAGGATGTTAATTAGGGATAAATTAATTTTAGGGGCCTACTAAGCCTCAAGGTAAGAAATTCCATCCATATGATATTAATTTGGAATCTAAGTGCTCACCATATTAAAAAAATAAGTATTTTTTCAATTTGATATGTAATTTGGTCTAAAGGAGCTATGTGCAAGTAATTACATTCATATATAATGGTAATTGGGCTTAAATAGCCTTGATTTCATACCATATTAAACTAATTGATTATTTGGTTTTAGATGATACATAATTGGGGCCAATTACGGCTTGCCCAATGAATTATGTCAACATAATTTTAATTAGGGCCATAATTGCACACCTTATTCAAATAATTAAGTGTTTTATTGAATTTGATATGAAATTAAGACAAATTTAACCCTATGTAAGGAATTTCATCCATATAATAATAATTAGGATTTTGATTGTGTACCAAGTTTAACTAAAAGAATATTTGGTTCAATATGATATATAAAATTTAGTCTAGAAAAAATCCTTATGTAAGAAATTTCATCCTTCTACTGTCAATAAGGGGATATGTTGGTCCAAAATACATAACATATTGAGTCAACCAAGTATTTATTTTAGTTTAATATGCAATTATGGCCAACCAAGGCTCATGCAAGTAACTGTGCATACATCGAATGTTAATTACAACTTCATTGGCCCTGATTGTAAACTATATCCATCTAATCATGTATTTGGTTTTATCTTATGCATAATTGGATCCAACTGAGGTATGAAAGTAATTTTTTCCAAATAATGTTCCAGTTGGATTCCATTAGCCCTGATTGCACACCATATTGAACCAATTGGTATTTAGGTTTAATATGATATGCAATTTGGGCCACTTAATCCCCAAGCAAGGAATTACATCCATCTAATGTCATTTGGGGCTCTAATTACACCATGTTAAATCAATTGATATTTTTTCAATACTATACATAATTGAGGACAACCAAGTCCTATTTAATTAATTGCTTTCACCTAGAATATCAATCGAGGCATTTTTGACCCCATGTAATGAATTATGTCCATCTAATGTCCATTGTGAATATTTTTAAATAATTACACATCATATTTAATCAATCAAGTATTTTCTTTAGTGTAATCTATAATTAAGATTAATTGGTCCTTATACAAGGAATTCCTTTAGTATAATGTCCATTCTGGATTTTATAGCACACCATGTTAAAATAATTAAATATTTAGTAAAATTTAATACACAATTAGGGTTTAATGAGCCTTGAGAAAGGAATTGTGTCCATATGATGTCAACTGGGTCTCTAGGTGCACACCATATTATAAAAAACCAAGTATTTAGTTTAATTTGATACATAATTAGGTCCAACCAAACTCCATCCAAGTAAATATGTCCATCCAATGTCAATTTAGGATATATTGGCCCAATTGCACACTATATTGGGATCAAAGGAACAATAAATTGATTTATAGGTTAATTACATCTCCAATTATCATTCATTGCTATTAATTATTTATAAAAACATTGGTCCAAAACAATAATCTTAATTGACCAATATTTGATCTTAAGACTACTAGGCCTAATGGCTCCTATTTGGGTTTTAGGGTTGAGAATATGTAACCCACAATCATGTTAATAACATAGTTAGTAATGTGATCATGTTATTAACAAAATCATGGTATTTGAATTTGAATTCAATTCCCATGCCTTTTGGCTTGGGAATGGATTGGATTCCCAAGCTAAAGGCTTGGACTATCAATGTACAATTGAGTTTTGAAATTTATGAAAATAAATAACAAATTTCAACTTTGATTTCCAAATACACTAAGAATTTCAATATGAAATTCAAAAACTTAATACCATCATGATGAGCACACTCTCCTCTTTCCAAAAATATTATTTTATAAATTTTTGACTAATTTAAGGTTTCAAACTATGTTTATTTCTAACTATGCCTTTTTTAGGCCACTACATGCTGAAAACATACATGCATATACATGTTCATGTAATTTGTCTTTCGTTTATCCAAGTGAAAAATAAATTATATGGTGATCAAGTAGGCCTAATTATACACATTGAAAAATTTGATTTTCATTTTTTTTGAGGTAGTTAGGCATGTTTCACAGATGGCTTTACATTTCTTTGTCAGTTTTTATGATCTTTACTTGTAAAATTCATTAAAAATGTACTCATTGAAAAAATACAAAAAACTATAGGTGACATGCTAGAATATTTTATATAAATTTTCCATAAAGGACTTTAAATAATATTAAACATTGCTCAAAAAATGTTTCGTGTGATGGATGTCTATCTACTATGTTTCTAAAAAAAAATTGGAGTTCCTATTCAAATTTTAGATGTTTTACCTAGTTATACTTAACAATTTTTTTTTAAAAAAAAATAGTTTTTTAGAAAATAGAATCGAAATGCTACTTTTCATTTTTTTATACCATCTTCAAATTTTGAGTGTAGATATCTCAAATTATCTATAGAAGTTTAGATTTCTAAAATTTAATAAAAATCATGTCCATGGGTAGGCCACTTTTTATTCCCCAACTTTGTGTACATACCCATAGCTAAGCTGATAGATGTGGGAAGCATGCTAGGAATTTAAGGTTTGATTGATATTCTTTCTTGGAGTGTAAGATAATGGGTCACCACAATATTGAGGTCAACATACCCCCATTTCTAAAAAATGGGGACCCTTGTTTTAAATTGTGCAAATTTGTACCTTAAATTTGGAAAATCACTTGATCAAAGTATCATTAGCATATTTTCACATTTTATTTATTTAAAAATCATCCACACATGGTCATAATTTGCATTACATAACATATTTTTAAATGATCATTGTTTTGCCCCTTCTAAAGTTGCTAATGATTATTATTTGTGTTTATGTATTATAGGTTAAATGAAATCCCATTTAGGAATGAACATGTTTAGGGTTTTGTGATTTAATGTTAAATTGATATTTTACTATCCTTTGGTTTGATAAATATTAATTTAATCTACTTTAAGTCATGTTAAAACCCTAGTCAAATTTTATAACCTAGGTCCCTTTTGAATTAGATTCAAATTTATGCGGGAATAATTATTTGTGCCATGGAATCAACTTAATATTAAGGCTTAGTCATTTTTTTAACATGATCAAACCTTAGTATAAAAATCTTATGCTTGGTTCCTTTATGTCTTGAGATCCCTTTAATTGTTTGTTGTTATCATTATCTAACTAACCATAAGGCCCCCCTCTATTTTGTTTTAGAACTAGCCTAAAAATTTGTCCTCAATTTTTATAGTGTTCATCAACCTAAATAAAACCTTGGTCTAAAATATTTAACCTAAGTTCCCTATATTACTTGAGCTATGACTTAATTATTTTATTATCCATAAGATCAATAATCCACATTTGCTTGAGCAATCGAGATATAATGGTGCATATAAATTCAACAAGTCAAGAGACTTAATCGATGACATGGATTTACTTATGTGATGGAGATATAATGTTGTGAGATTAAAGTTTAAAATTCAAATCCCCAACCCTAAGCTAAAGTTTGAACATCTTCTAAAGATCAATGGTATGTGGTCTTGCATACACATTCTGATTGATGGTGTGTTCCAATTCAAAGTTTCAAAGGACCCAAAATCAAGTGAAAAGGTGATAAGTGTCATAATATTAATGAAATAACATTGAGAAACCAATGGCATTTGACCCCTTAAATTGATATTTGATGTAGCATGTTGATTTAAAAAAAAAGATCTAATAGTGCGTGATGAAGGTTGAAAAGTCACAAGCCCTGAGAATGAATGTGAAGATGACACAACACATAACCACAAGACAAAAATTAAAGTTTGATCATATTTTAGAGATCAATAGTATGTGGATGATCATACACATTATAATCAATGGTCCATGGGGTAGGGGACATAATTAAGTAGATCAAGATCAATGAAGCACATTTATTTAGGTAGAGATGATTTGATGGTGTGAAATCGATGATTGAAAAATATCAAGATGAATGTGGACATGATAAGTGTCACAACTATAGAGAATGTAACAAGCAGCCAATGGTGTTTGATTTCTTAGATCAAGATTAATGAAACACATTCATTCATACAAATTGATCAAATGGTGTAAAATGAGGAAATTTTTTCAAAGGACCCATAACCAATAAAATATTGGCATGTGTACAAAAGTGAAAAAATATTATATTTTAAATATTAATGAGAAGGATGCCACGATGATGCCACATAAGATAGACATGATAGATTTGAATATTTTATGGACCTCATGCAAGAGAAAGGTATAAATTCTAGATCCAAATAAAATCTAAGGCATGAAGTTCATATAAGTTTGATAATTTATTTCCATTAAATATCTATAAAAAAAAACCTTCACAAAATCCCTAAGCATGTACAAAAGCACTAGCTTAACGCTATGAACATCATAATCAATCAAAGGAAGATTGGATTGTCACTTATGTAAAGATAATTCAATCTAAGACAGAATTGTGATCCACTTGTAAGAAATTTGATAAATTCACCACCATGGTAGCATAAAAATTTGTTTCAAGGGAATATGTGGAGCTCTATTTTACTTCATATGTAGAGGGGAGGATTTTTAGGGATACACAATTTGATGCCACCACTCTAAACACTGGGGATAATAATTGCTCCAAGATTTCTTAGACCATTGAAGAACAACCAACCATTACTTGGGAGGAAGAGAATAATGTGATGACAAAGAGGCTCTACTAAAACATAGTTTCCATTCAAATGATGTGTTTTCATTAAGATACAATAAACCCAAGGTACTGCATTGTATAGACATTCTCTCTCCTATTTTTAAGGATGGCAAAATTAACAAAGGCATGTTAATCAATGAGCACACTCATAGAAATATATCTTATATCTCTGCTATAGCATTTGAAAATTATTAAAATATACCTAAATCCCAAATAGACCAAACCATAATCAACAATTGGGCTAAGGAAAATGATTTGAAGAACATCCCTTCCTTGTGGTTGTATTTTGTAAACCAAGTGTTTTTTGATTTTAATGGAAAAATCCCCATCAACTAATTTAGACTTGGGATTAGGATGATCATGACCATGATTAATAGTTTTTGTGTAAATTCAACCACTACTTATTTGGACAAAATTTAGGTGCCCATAGTCTATTTTATGATTGAGAAATAACTCACCCCTCCTCTTGGTGAAGTTATCAACACCTAGTTGAGTAGACAGATTTTTGTAGTAAAAAAAAGGACTAGAACCCAATTCTATATTATGTCATACCTCCTGAACACCCTTATTACCACAACTGAGATTCTCAAACTTATAAAATGATCACCTAGTGTAACTCATATAGTTTCACAATATTATTCAAAGTTGTACATATTTAAATATAGAGACCACATCCACTTCATATGTGACTATGTTTATCTATCCCTAACTAAATCCATCACTGGCAATCCAATGACAAGATTCAATCCTTAATCAAAAGGCCAATAAAGTCTATGGGAGACATATGGCTATACCTAAATTGTACCATCATGAGAATGGAAAGAATTTAAGGCCAACCCCTCAGGCTACCCATCCATGTTCCCAATAAGCTATCAGACTAGGAGGTAGCATATCAATTATTTCATGGGATAGATGGTTTATGCAAAATCAAGAAGAAATGGTTCCTCCATAACCTCCCAATAAATATTTGGAGGACCATATTCAAGCAATGGGAAAACATTGAAGTAGCATCTAGACATAGGACATCTTTCAATTTATAATTGTATGAGCTAAGGTAGTGGGATCCCCAAGATAGGGTTAAAGGACACTTGAAGGCCAAAGGAATAAATATGTCTTATGAGCACTAGTGTATCCATTATAACCCAATATACACAAAGTCATATTCATTATTTGAGGTAATGAGGAGATTGAATAACTACAACATCATTCCAAATGCAAGTATGATGAGGGAGCAAAAGGAAAGTGATGACATATAATAACTAAGGCCAAGGCAATATCACTTGTTAAAAAGTGAACCTAACAGACCTCCTCTAGCCTAATCATAAGTAGAGCCTAAGATTGAAACACAAGTTGAGCAAAATCTAGAAGAAAGGAGACCTGATGAGATAGCATCATCTTCAACCTAGGTTGAGGAATAGGGATCACCAATTGAAGAAATTCACATGATAACATTAGACCCTAGGGAGATAATTGAATACGTTTTCTAGTGCCTATGGGTCTAATGAGGAAGAGGCATAGATGGAAGAAACAAAATAAGAAAAGGGGAAATAATATTGGATCTAGTTCTTATGGATACCCCTAAAATAAAGTTTGAGTTAGAAATGGTCTCAATAAAGACTAAGAGGCCTAAAGTGACTTTTATCCATCCTTTAAGTGAATTCAACCTATTTAGTGAAGGGAAATTGATTTATCAACATGTCATTCTAGAATGGTTCATTCATGATGAGCTCAAAATATGGCTCATTATTGACATGTTATTTCCCTCAATTCATTTCTCAAAGGATATTATCTTATGCTAATCTTAGATTTTTAGATAGATATTACATGGTAAAAAAACATTTATCTTGTTTATATTAAACCAAAGATTAAACCTTTACTTTGTCATTAATTTCTAATACATAGCATGTTTTAGTGATTTTTTATTACGTAAAATGCTCAGGAAGAAGACACAGGTGATGTATAGTGAACGTTCAATTTTGATCTCCATCCAGCAGAACTACAAACTCTATAGGCTTGCTTCTGTAGACTCTATAGGCTTGTTTCTATGGACTCTATAGGATTATTTATATAGACTCCATAGGATTTTTTCTATAGACTCTACAGACTTTTTTCTATGAACTCCATAGGCTCATTTCTCCTAACTCTATAGGGTCAATTCCATGGATTCTATAAGGATGAAGCTACAAATGGGAAGCTGGTAGCCAAATAAGATAAGAGATAATCATTCCAGCTAGAATAAAATAAGGAAAATAACTACCTGCTATTTTTTAGGATGTGCTTTAGATAAAGTTGTGTATATATTTGGATCTTAGGACTATTATAAGATAGGATATCTATTTCATTGGAATAATTGGATCTCTTGGAAATCCAATCTCCTATCTTTGGATAATGGATCGACCAAGGAATCCTGGTTATTTTCATCCTATTTTGAGTTGATTATATTATTATAAAATGTAAGATTTTCATCATTGAAAAGGATATAATATATATTAGATATCAGATGATAGAGAGTAGATAATAAATGAAAAGATTTGTACAAGTATATTAAAGGTTTTAGCTAGATTTTAATCATTTTAGTTGTATGAATTATTACTTCAGTTTCCAATATTGATTAATCTTTATTCCTGAGTTTGAGATGAGTAGGGGCCCACTCCCCTTGGAACCAGGAACTGTGTATGATATTTATGTTATGTTTTATTAATTCATTGTTATAACTAATTAGAATCTTGTTAATGTTTACATTTATTCATAAAAGTATGAAAATAAATTAATAGTTTTAAAGGGATTTTATTATTTGAAAATCATTTCCTTTCTAAGAAAATGTGTATTTTCTTTTATAGCAAACATGTGAAGCAAATTTCCTTTTGTTAAATAGGAGTGTGAATTTACTTTCCATGCAAGAATAAATAAGAGTGTGATTTTTTACTTTCAATCACAAAAATGAATTGATTTGATTTCTTTGTTTTTAGAAAAAGAGTGAATCAAGTAGTTTAGGACATATTTCTTTCTTTAGTTAAATTTAGAATAGGACAATCAAACACCCCCATAAGTAGCCTTCTAGATCTACCATCCTATACCTTATTACATATAGCTTTAGACACCAGCCTTGGTTGATAAGACATCAATTGAATATTGATTAAATGAGGATCTAAATGACACTCATCAATTTATGGAAAGTTTCAAAAAATACCTAATTTGTAATATTATTGGGCCTTGATGAAGGCCATTAATATCTTGGTGTATCAAGAGGTCAAACCATAGATCATAGCTTTAAAAAAAGAGGAAAAAATAATGGCTACTCCAAGAAAGTCAAGTGGAAAATAGATGGAGACCCTAGCTCCAAAATTAACATAATATTTAGTTGGCGTCAAATTCAACCCAACAATGGCTAGCTTGTAGAGGGTAATTAAGAAAAGGTTCATGATTGGTGGAGAGGAGTTAACTTTCCAAAAAGTGGAACCTTTTGTTAGATTGACCCCGGTGGGGGGACAAAATCTTGGTCAAAGTCAGATATTTGAGGAGAATGTGTTTGAATTATCCCAAGAATAAGAATAAAAATTACAAGCTACTCTTTGATCCAGGCAACAATTCAAGTGACAATTTAGGTGATGGGTCCACCCCAATTGATGACAGAACTTCTTAGAGCTATAAATTTTGCACCGTAGCTCTAATTGACTCACCGTTTGAACCATTGGAAAGATAATAATAAGGGGAACATAATGAGATGTCATTATCTCCACTTGATAAATTTTGACCCCTAAAAACCCAATGGAAGTGCCCCAAATTTCAATTTTAGTAGTGCAGTCTAAAAATAGTAAGTTTTTAAATATAGTAATTCCTTGAATTATGTATTGTTGTAAAATGTGGAAGTCAAACCAATTAATCTCCCTCAAGATTGGTGACCTTACACATCCTCCTCACACCTTAAAAATATGTATAAATGAATATGTAACCTAAAATGGAAATTAGACATCTCTTCTAAGAGATAGGCATATGTTTGGGTCTGCAAATTTGATCAATAAAACATCTCTTCTCAAAGATAACATTATTTTGAATTGTGTTGTTTTGATTTCCTGAATTATCTTTCAACCAAATCTTTTGAGTTTTGGATCACTCTTAAAGGCATGCAAAAAGAAAATAAAAACTTAGAGAAACAATAAATCTTGTCAGTCCTGGATACAATTACCAAAATGTTTGAAGACACCTTGTATGATATGCTTGATTCTCTAAAGTCAACAAAGTCTAGACAAAGTATGTTAAGTTAATAGGATGAAACAATCAAGGGCCTAATCCAATAATGGAAGATATCAAGAGGAAAAATAAAGGATTTGATCAATATCTTGGTTGAAGATCAAATCCCTAATTTCAAGACCATCAGCTTGGTCCATCTAAACATAGTCATGAGATTACCAATAGATAAGATCAAAAGTTTAAACATATGGTCTAAGAACCTAAAGAGCCTTCTTGAGGATGACATGTAGTTTTATAATAGAATAGAACACATATTAGGAAGCATAATCAAGGACCCCACTATGCTTAGCTCAAATGTCCTGATAACTAATGCCGAATCCAAACATAGGGTCACTCAAATCATGTATACAGTAAAAATTTAGAGCTAGGGGAAGATAGGGGCTGATAACACCAAGATCAGGGACATGATATTTATAGTAGAGGAAAATATTGCAGAGGTTAGAATCATCAATCAAACATTAGAAAGGTCCAATAAAGATCTCAAAAATTTAGTAGATCAAGAAGATGAACTCTTTAGGGAGCCTATAGTCAATTTGAAGCTAATTGATGAACAACATCAAATAAAAATGAAGACCTTGCAATAGAAATAAGTGGATACATTAGCAAAATGGTCTCCAAGTTAGTTGAATTAGGAATATTCTTTTTTTAACTAATCATGTATAATTATTTAAAATAATTTTTTTTTGTAAGGCATGTGCAATTTACAAAGCACATTTCATGTAGGTTAGTCATTTTAGAATGTCTAGAAGGTTCTCAAATAGTTGTAAAGGGATAGTTGTATTTAATATTTGACATGACTAAATGACATACCTCATGAAAGGTTTATATAAAGAGGTATTTCCCATTCTAAAAATGAGGTATTTTTTGAGCCAAAAAACTATTTGTAACTTTTGAGAAAATTAATACAAAGCAAGCAGTTCCACTAAGTTCATCTTCATTTGTTCATGTGAATTACTATCATGGGTTCTCTCTCATTTGTTTGATATTATTCTAAGATTTGAATGGTTCTTGTGAATTATGGATGTGCATAATTAAATGCAAAGTTTATAATTTGTGTTAAACCTAGATTAGTTGAAAGTTCTTAGGTTTACTTCACTTTCTTTACTCTTTTTCCATTTGGGCTAATGTTATTTGCTTGCAAGGGTGAACTTATTAATGTAAATTTTATTCTTATTTTCATCTTTTCACACCATTATTAGATGTTTGCCTGATGTGTGGTAGGATTTGAGCTTATGTTACTTCATGTCATACATTTGATAAATGCATGTTCAAACGAAATTGGAACTTTGTCATAATTTTTGAAATAGAGATCAACAACACCTCTCTTTTCTACCTTACCCTTCCTTTTGCTCCTTTTTATTAATTCACCTTAGATTATCTTCATTTTGAATACCCATATTAAGTTAGATTTATATTTAGGTTTAGAGCATAATTCATTCTAAATAGCATAGATCATCTTCAAGATCAAATATAAACTATCAAGCCATGATGGCTCCCAACCATAAATTAATATAAATTTATGAAACAATCTACTTGTTCTACCTCTATTCCACCAAAGATAGCAAGCTTATCACAACCTACAAATCATGCACTAGATTCTTTGAATTTATAAATTAGTAGTGTTTATTAAACACTTAAGAACCACCTATGATACATTTTTAGGCATCAATAGGGATACACATTCTATTGGCACTAGAAGGAGGGCCTTAGATATTTGTTAATTTGCAACATCTTTACTAATTTTGGTGAATTATATTCAAATATTGATGCATTATTTGCATATTGTGTTTATTTTAGCATATTTTTATAGATATCATTGATATTGATGGTTTCATACCCATCTTTGTGCTTATTTAGACAAAGATGTTTTTTGAAGATCTATGAGTAATTGTGGTAAAGATAGCTTGAGATCTATGAATCCAACAATTTTGAGGTTAGTAGTAGTTATTTTATTCAAAGGTTGGTAGATATTTTGCAAATTTGAGTTTATTTTAACTTAAACATGTAAATATCATGCATATTTATGTATTTGGAAATATTTTTGAGCCAATTTAGTTAAATATTGATGTCCTTTGTTGTTTTGTATACAAATTTATCCAAAATTTGCTTAATGTGTAAGTTTGATCATTTTTATTTGCAAAGATAAGATTTATACATTGTATTTCAAATAGGGTTCAAAGATTTCAAGTTGGAATTGCCAAGGATAAGGACTAGGTCACATTCAGAGACAAGGCTTCCCCTTCTTTCATTAGAATTTCATAAGAGAACTAGGTGAGATAAAGGTAAGCATAGGCTTTCAAAGTCTCAACAAACTTCACCAATTCAAGGCACTACTATGTTCAATCCCTATCAAGGTATGACTTGAATAGGTGGTTCTTCAATCAATATACTAAGTGCAGTACATGACCTTCTTTATAATCCTAAAAGGTATTTGTCTAATTTTAGTCCTAATGGTGTTATATCTACTGAAGAACACATTAAATCCTTCAAGGCTTCTTTAAGATTATTGAATGTAGTTCATGAAAATGTAGCATGTAGGTTGTTTCCATTTATTTTCAAATATGTTGCATATGAATAGTTTCTTAACCTTCTATAGAATTACATAGCTAACTAGAATGATTTTAATAGGATCTTTATTGATGAATTTGGTAAAATCATTAGTCCATGTGTCCTTTACTAATAGTTTACCATGAAGTTAAAAGAGACACAAATGATCCCAAAAGAACTTTTCATGACAGATTAAAAAAAACGTTTTGCAAAAAAATAGCTCCTTACAAACGTGATGAGGCTTTAGCCTTAAAGATTTACAAGGATGCCTTGGATCCTATTGACCAAATTTGACCATACAGGTCAAATTGGGACCCCTATAGGAATTTTTTTGATTTTTAGGTGTTTAAGGTTTAATATTATGTCAAAATTTATATCATAAGTCATTTGATGTCATTTATTGTCATATTAACCTTGGTCAATTAGTGTTTTAGTCCATTTATCATTTTGAGTCATTTTAAGGTCCTAAATAGATCATTTAATAGGTTTTATAGCCTCCTTTGGAAATATGAAGGTTATAAGAGGTGGTTTCACATCCCATGTGTCCCAAGAAGTCTTAATCAATTGTCATAACTAAAAAGTGGTAGGTTATTTAGAATAAAGGGTAGTTTTCTCAAGGAAAAAGGGGAGTTTGGCACTTTTACAATCCATGGGGAAGTGTGCCATGTGGGATAAGTTAATTTAACATATATTCATATTCATAAAGTTAATTTACATTATTTACATTCTCTATAAGTGCCATTTTTGGTCTAAAACCATTCTACTCCTTTTTCATCCTTTTAGGCACAAAAAACAAATCTTTAGGTTTGTACTTGGTACAAATAGTTGGAAAAATTTCAAGTCAAATGCCTTTGGGAGGTGAAATTAAACTTAGAGAGATTCATTTAAATAAAAATATTTTAAATAATGGTGGCTTGTGCTTTATGAACCATTCTCATGAAGATGACTATGTTTTTTTGCTTGTAATTTCATGCACCCTGTAGGTTTTTCTCCATTTTTGGCAATTCTGTATGAACCAATTGGTGATGTTGACTCCAAAGGATGTTTTATCCTTCTTATATTCTCTACATGATTTTTTTGGGTTTTATGGTGTTTTGGTGAGCAAATTATCTTAGGTTGGTAGATTAGTCTCATTTGGGATGATTTTTAGAAATCCCATGCTTTGATAATATTTAGGATGATGTTTATAGGTTAGTAACCATGTATTAATTCTATATTTATCACCTCCCTTCATGTTCTATCTCAATTCATCATGCTTGGAACAAACTTGCATTCCATTATCATACTCAGTCAACTTTTGCTCATTCTTACTTGTAGTCATAGGGAATCACATATATGGACCTGTTTAGCATGATTCATAGAAGTGTGATAGAGATACCATGACATTGAAAATTTATTAATATCAATAACATAAAATAATAACCTCCACTTTTCATATTAAGGGACTATGGCAGCCATTCAACATAGTCATTCACAAACTTATGCTATTATACTAATCTACAGGAGCCTCTTGAGATGACTTCATGTTGGAATAAGAGCCTTAGTGGTTTTTACAATATATTTGAGGTGTGAATAATGAATTTTAATGTTTTAAAATGGATATATAACCCATTGAATACAAATTACAATTCACACTATCCATATTACCACTCATTGCATGTATGCATGATTTTGTCCACCTACAGGTGGCCTTAACAAAGAGCAAGAGCCATATAGAGAGGTTGAAACACGTGGAGAAACATTTCATTAAAATCTTGATGTGCTATAGAGAGCATGGAAGACCTGTTTGAGAATATACATTGGAATTTGGAGTTAAGAATTATCTCCAAAGATAATGACTATAGGTTTAGAGACTTTTTCCCTTAAATGGAAAAATAGAGCACCTAGGCCTTTTGAAAATATCATATAACAGGGCTATTGGTTTTTTATTTTATCCTCTATCAAATAAAAGGACTCCAAAAAATTTTATGGGTAGATGCCTAGGGGAAGATAGCTGTTAAGAGGGCTAAAGTTGCCAATTTATGTACTGAACTACTTCATTAACATCTACAGATTTGATCTTTTTAAGTGATCATTGATGCCTTAAGGAGAAAACAAATAATATTTCATGTTTTAAATGGAAATTTGATTAAAATATAATGCATTAACATTAAATTAGAGGTATTTTAGGCATGGTTTCAAGTCTAAAATAGACTTACATAAGAGATAGTATGTACAAATACCCTGAAAAGGTGCACCTACAGCCAACATGGAGTTCAAGTTTGAGAATGGTTTACTTTCTTGAATAAATGAGTGTTTGCATATGTTCATGGTTTGAAAATGTGACTAGAAACTTTCTCAAAGGTTTCAAGTATCTTTAGAAACAAAAATGATGATCTTCCAAGCCCATACCCACCTATATGTGTCCCTACCTTTAGGGATATCCACATATAGTAGGCCCTAACTTTTATAGCATCCATAGAAAGGATTTGGGCATCATTTTAGGAAAGTAAGATAAGATATAAATGCCTATAATGATCCTAAGGTAATTTTAATTCAATTTTCAAGGATTAAAGCTACATATAGGGCCCTACATAGTCAATTGTAGTTGACTCTGAGGGGCAGAGAGTAAAGGGTTGAGTTTCTTGAGGAGGATATAACAAAAAAATTATTTAAAATGAGTATAAAAAACATAAAATAATCCTTTAAGACTCTATTAATTTATTGAAAAACTATATCTAAATTCAAATCATTCAATAAACATATAGGGGTCTTTCTTGACAGGGGAAAACAAGAAACACAATCAAGGTTTGTATACACAGTCTTGAGAGTTCAAGTTATGGGAAAGGGTGTGTGAATATTAAAGTGATTAAAAGACATAAGACAAAATCATAATGATATTCATGACCCAAATATTTTTTCATATCATAATAAACAATCAAATAAGGGACTTTAAACATATAGCATACAATCCATGTCTTGAAACCTTGCATAGTCTACCTACATATAGTTTGTTTTGATTTTTTATGAGTTAGAAGGGTAAATGGCATGATAATTGGTTTAAATTTTTTTGTATAATATATATATATAATATATTTAAAATGGAACAAACAAATAAAATAACTCAAAATAATCCCACAGAGCCTATTCCTTAAACCCTACACATAGTCTTTGCCTAGCAGGTTTGTTTTGGTTTTTTATGTTTTTTGAAGATATAACCATTGGATAAAGAGCTGAATTTTTGTGTAGGACATATTCAAAACTTTAATAATCCCATTGATATTTTATTTTTTCTAAAAAATCAAATGAAGTACCCTCTATTTTGTCTCAAATAGAGGGCACTTCCCTGTGCATAAAGCCTACATTTTGGAGAAGATGAGTGAGAAAGCATGAATAAAAAGATAAAATAGCCTTGTAGGAAAGTTTGAAGAGTTTTAAAAAATATATTTAAATATTTTATAACATGCACAAAAGGATGTAACTCAATAGGGTAGCCTACACTCTTAAGGTTACAGTTAGGTCTATGAGGTATGTCTAGGCCTAGAATCCAAATAAGGGGCCAACTTACTTTCCAACCTTGGCATAGCAATATAATTAATTTTTACATGTTCATATGGTATTATTATATTTAATAAATCTTGTGGAAGGTAGATAAGTTTTAGGGAAATCTAATTTTGGCTCAAAGGTAGTATTAGGCCTATGCAAGTGGAAGGAAGAGCTCGATAGAGTAACTTTAGAAGTTCATATCCCTCTTGGTGATTTTCATGGGAACCTAAGTTTAGAGAAGTTAATAGCATCCTTGAAAATAAAATTAGTGAGATTTTTTTGAAAGTTGAATGTGAAACCTGCATGAACAAAGCTTAAGAGTCAAAACTACTCAAAACCCTTGCAAACCCTTGCTAGTGACCTGATTGGGAAAATGAAGAAATAAAACTACTCTAATGTATCAGTTTGAATAGTATGATAATTTTAACTTATATTTGACTATCTAAAGGTAATCCACATACTTTTTTATTATACCAAACTATACAGATAGAGCGAAAAATAGGGTTTTCTTGACATTTTTATGTGTTTTGTAGGTTATAGAAGGAGTTTAAAGATGAAATAAAGTTTGAGTACAATATTAGGACTTAATATAAATCATTTTTCCATTTCATACCTTTGATAAAATCTTAAGTGACTCAACCAGCTACTTCATCTCAGCCAATCAAAATTGGCATAGTGACCAAGCTAGTGAGAAGTGTGAAAATTCCATGTGCAAGTTATTTTAAGTTGTGCCTAATGATTATAAATACATGGAGGGTCTTTAATAATTTAATTAACTATATTATATGTATTTTCATGGAAAATTAATGCCTTTTTGGAATCCAAGTGTGTAAGGTGCATGAAGGAAGAGGTTTTTATATTGTAGATGATGATGGTTCATTTCCAGATGATTCTAGATGACTAGGCCTACAACCAATTTATGGAGAGGAATGTATAAAAACATTCACATTCATTCCAATCATAATACCTATCCATAAATATTTTTTGTATGTTCAAATAGGGCTAATCATGAAGGTAATTTTTTAAAGCCAGAATAAGGAGTTTTATGCCACTTTACAAGAGTTTCATGCCTTGTATGGACACTTGTGCTTCATAACCTTGCATATTTCATCCCACATCCTCTTCTCATGCAAAATTTCTTGATTTTATCATCTTTAAAATTTTCCTTGTGACCCTCATACTTCTCTTTTAACTTCTCTCTCTTAAGTTCTATAAGAACTAGCCATTTTAGCCATTATAACTTATGTTCCACCTAAGTATGGTGAAGCCCTACTCATTTACATACCATTTGATCAATAATAATACTAATTTTTACATTTTCATGATTTTTATGGTGTATTTTACTTAGATGGTTTTTATTTCTTAGTGAAGACTATGGGTTCCTTAGCATGTTGTCTCATTCTTTTACCCTATTTGTAGTTGGAAAGCTTCTTCTTATAAGGAATGTGGAGTGTTTTAATAAGTGTCAATGTTGAGTGAGTTATTAAATTCACTAGTGTCATTCAAGGCCTCTTATATAGTCCTCCTAGCCTAAAAATTCATCCATAACCTCATAATGTAATATTGATGTGAGAATATGTAGATTGGAGAAGTGTATGTTTAGTTATCCTCTTGGTTTCATGTGTAACATGTAGCTAGTTAGAAGTAATCATATAATTTAGTGTATCACCTCCCTTAGGATAGTTTGATTTTAGTTTTCTCTCTCCCTTTTCCCCTAAAATTTTAGGTGTAGTTTTAATCCAAAGTGGTACATCAAAGGAGCTATCCCTATCTAGAGATTCACCTCATCCTTAAGCTACCCACAAGCCTAG
This sequence comes from Torreya grandis, assembly GCA_037957365.1. NCBI lineage: Eukaryota > Viridiplantae > Streptophyta > Pinopsida > Cupressales > Taxaceae > Torreya > Torreya grandis. Next base: position 2,848,638 of record JARHVA010001942.1, on the reverse strand, counting down.
AGGTGGTTCAAATTTTCCACTTGGATGAGGATAAATGAGACATCTCCTCAAAGGGTTAAAATCTAAGTGATAATAGTTTTTGGCATGCTCAATGGGACTCTTAGTTTAAGAGGCTAAAATATTTTTTGTGTTATATTTCAATAATCAACCTTTAAAGGCATCTATCCAAGCATCAAGGGTGACTCTAAAGTTACATCAGTTGGTCAAGAAGCCCAAGTTTCCTTTTGAATATTATTGGTAATATATTTCTTTGTGTTCTACTTTTAATGAGGTTTCATGGATATTTTTGGTGTTGAGTACTATTTTACACAAGTTGGTGAGGTATATCTATCTTATGGAACTCCCTATCAGCCTTTGTGTGATCCTTACCAATTTTTTTATGATATATATCAACTCAAACATGACCCTTATCAGTCCTATAGCTAGCCTCCTCAATATCTTGCTTCTTTTAGTCAACCTAGCCACTTTTCAAGTTAATCCATTTCCACCTTCAAGAAAAAACTTTTGGGATATGAAAATTACATGTTGGATCTTGACACACAAAGGAGATATGGTATATATATTCTTATACATTTCATTCATAAGGTGAGAGATGCATTATAGCTAGTCAAGAAAGAGTGGTAACCTATTAAGATATCCAATTGGTAAAGGTTCACAAGTAAGATGATAGATGTGAGTGGCGTAGTTTCATCCTTAGAGGATAGGCTAAGAATTCATGAAAGGCAGCCTCATCAAACCTATCAACCTTCATATCCACTTCCCCAAGATTTATATCAGTCCTATTTGACCCCTAATCATGATCCTAATCAAGCTTATCAAAGTCATTCTTTTCCTAACCAGTTGAAAGAGAAAGTTGAAAGGATCAACCTTGTTTTTAAAGATAACCTTGATAGGAAAATTGATTTGGATAATATATAGATGAATCAATCTATGTTAGTAGCAAAGGAAGTGGAACTCAATCCCTCATTTCCCTCTCCCATTACATCCCCATCTCAATAAGTGACCTTTAGATATGAGATTCCAAGTTGGATACAAGGTGGAGAATCCATAAGGAGATTCCAAGTTTCTTGAACACTTTACCCACTCCTCAAATTACATCATCACGTAAAGAAAATACTTCTAATTGAAACATCCTAATTTTGAATAAAATAGTGTAATCATGGGGAAAGAAAGAGGATAGAAGCATTGATAAGGAGTGTGAAGTTGAGAATGAAGTTGATCCTATGCAAGCCCCTCCCACCCTTCCTCAAGAGACCTCTTATATTCCATGTCAGTCCTCTTATGGTCCTCATCCTCATGAATATTCTTATGAACTTCAAAAAATAATTTTCCAAGAGAACCTAGCCAAGAAAATCAAAGCGTTAGATTCAAGGATGAAATTATTGGGCCAAGGTATGATAGAAGGTTTAGACCCAAAAGAAGATTATATGCCTAAACACACCCCATATAACCTCCCTCAATAGAGTGATCAAGATAAATAAGATATGAATGAAGTGATTTTCAAATGTAAGGAATAAAACCAAGCCATTTTTTCCCAAGGTCTGACTCCCCTTCTTCAAGAGCTTCCAAAATAATCCCCTACATTTCACTCTCAATCTGATTTTGAGTTCTATGTGCCACCTCCACCACTTTGTTCATATTTTCCTCACCCCATCACCATTTGACTTTATGTACCTATATTATTGGAACTTAAATAGGATTATTTGGTTGATAAAAAATCAAAAATCTTGGTTGGATAAATCCTAGCTCCTTGGCAGCCTCATTGGACTAAGTCACATGACTTCAAGATTCCTAGTCTTAGAACCAAGAAGAATGAAAAAGAAATGGAAGATCTTGTAGAATTTTAGAACCAAATTCATGTTAAGTAAATTTAAATTAAACATAAATAATCCTAAATATGTCCTAAATGTTGAATAATAGGTGGTCTCTTATGTGGAAACTTCTAATTGGGTTGATATGAAAGAATGTTTTCCTTTTGCCAAAGAGGAAGAAATAGTCATTGGTTCTTCCATAAATATGAAAGATATCATGGATGTGTAAGAAAAAGTTCCTAATAGTCCTTTGGATTAATTTTTTTCATTAATTAGTGCAAGATATAATCCTCTTCAAGGAGGCTATGATCTAGTCAAAGATGGAGAATGCATCATTGACACTCAAGTGAGTATGCAAAAAAAAGGTAACCTTTAAAATCTATCCTTTAAAGAGGCATATACATTTCATGATGATATGTTTGAATTCAAAAAAATTGGATATCATCCTCTTAATTAGTTGAGAGTAACACATCATCTCTTGAAGGATGGAACAAGATCTTATTGGCCTCAATCTTATAAGGAACAAGAAACCAATCCACTTGAAGTTATACCTACCAAGAAGATACTAGTTGATCATGATATGAAGAGTGGGAAGAAATATGAGGTATGTGTACAAGTTTAAGAGGAATATTTTTATATTGGAGACCTATTTGAAAATAGTCTACTTGAGAGTAGATCAAGTAAAGTGTCAAGGAATAGGTTTGATCTACAAGGCATCCAATCCAAGGAGAAACATGTTTGGCATTGTGATTCATCTCATGAAGAAGAAGATTCAAAGAAATTTCATTTTGATCCTAGAAAGGAGGTATGCTTAGATTCTATTTGTGTATAATAGTTTTGTTTTTATTCCCCTAAGTGCCTTGAGCACATGTATGTGTGTGTCTTGTTAGCTTATTTGCTTTACTTTGTGTGTGTCCTTTACTTTACATGGTTGAGGTAGCCAAGTGGTCTTGTCTTGATAAAATCATGGTTGTCAAGTGGTCAAAGTTATCTTTGTTTTTTTAGACTTTAGATTATTCCCTAAGCCCAATGGACTAATAAGGCTACTTGTCTAGCTTTCATAGCAAGCATGCTACCCATATGAGTAACTAATTTGTTGACCAAATTTGACCCTATAGGTCAAATTGGGACGCCTATAGGCAATTTTTTTATTATTATGTGTTTAGGGGGTCTAATTTTATGTTAAAAGGTATATCATAGGTCATTTTATGTCATTTATTGTCATATTAACCTTGGCCAATTAGTCTTTTAGTCCATTTATCATTTTTAGGTCCTAAATAGAAAAATTAATAGGTTGTATGGACTCTTTGATAAATGTGAAGGTTTTAAAAGGTGATTTCACATCCCATGTTTCCTAATAAATATTAATAAACTATCATGATTAAAAATTGGTAGGTTCTTTAGAAAAAAGAGCAGTTTTCTTGAGGAAAAAGGGATTTTGGCACTTATATGGCTAATGGGGAAGTGTGCCACATGGGAAAAGGTCATAGAACATATCTTCATCTTCCTTTGGTTCATTTACATTATTTATATTTTATATAAGTGCCATTTTTGGGATAAAACCATTTTTCTCCTTTTTCACCCTTCTAGGCACATAAAACTAGTCTTCAATAGACAGTTGGAGAAATTACAAGTCAAACACCTTTGGGAGGTGAAATTAATCTCAAAGAGATTCATTTCAATAATAATATTTTGAATAATGGTGTCTTGTGATTTATGAACCATCCTCATGAAGTTGATTGTGTTTTTCTTCTTGTTGTTTCATGTACCATATAGGTTTTGATTCATTTTTGGTAAGTTCATATGAACCAATTGGTGATGTTGACTCTAGAGGATGTTGGATCTCTTTTTAGATTCCCTCCATGCTTTTTTTAGGTTTCATACTGTTTTGGTGAGCAAATCATCTCAAATTGGTAGATTAGTCTCATTTGGGATGGCAAGTAATTTTTCATCATTTTCAAAACTCCCATGCTTTGATAATGGTTAAGATGATGTATATAGGTTAATCACCATGTCTCAATCCATATTGATCACCTTCCTTCATGTTTGATCTCAATACATCATGCTTGGAACAAAATTGTAGTCCACTATCATACTTAGTCAACTTCTTACTCATTCTAACTTATAGTCATAGGGAATCACATATATGGACATAATTCATAGAAGTGTGATAGATATATCATGACATTGAATATGTCTTCATATCAATAGCATCAAATAAAAACCTCCACTTGGCATAGGAAGGGACTATGGTAGCTAGTCAACATAGTCATTCACAACCTTATACTATTATACTCATCTACAAGAGCCTCTTGAGATGAGTTCATGGTGGAATAGGAGCCTTAGTGGTGTTTGAAATCTATTTTAGGTGTGAATAATGAATTTCAATGTTTTAAAATGGATATATAACCCATTTAAGGCCAATTACAATGTACACTATCCATATTACCACTAACTTCCTGTATGCATGATTTTGTCCACCTATAAGTGGCCTTAATAGAGAGAAAGAGCCATATAGAGAGGTTGAAACATGTGAAAATGCCTTTCTTTGAAGTATTTATATACTATAGAGAGAATGGTAGACATGTTTGAGAACATAGGTTGGAAGTTGGAGTTTAGAATCATTTCCAAAGATAATGATTGTAGGTTTAGAGACTTTTTCCCTAAAATGGAAAAATAAAGCACATAGGCCTTTTGAAAAGATAATATAATAGGGATATGGAGACATTTGATGCATATAAATGGTCTTATCTTGAATCCTATATAAAATAAAAGGATTCCACAAAGTTTGAGGGGTAGAGGACTAGGGAAAGACAGCTATTACGAGGGCTAAAGTTAACAATTTATGTACTAAACTCCTTCATTAACATCTATAGGTTTGAACCTTTTGAGTGATCATTGATGCCTTAAGGAGAAAAAAGCATATTTCATGTTTTAAATGGCCATTTAAATAAAATACAATGCATGAACATTAAATAAGTCATCTATTACGCATGGTTTCAAGTCTAAAATAGAATTACATAGGAGACAATCTATACAAATACCCTAAAAAGGTGCTCCTATAGCCAACATGGAGCTCAAGTTTGAGAAGGGTTTCCTTTATTGCATAAATGAGTGTTTGGGTATGTTTTTGGTTTGAAAAGGTAATTGGAAATTTTTTCAAAGGTTTCAAGTATCTTAAGAAACATAATGATCTTCCAATCCCATACCCACCTATAGGTGCCCCTACCTTTAGGGACATCCACCTACAGTAGGCCCTAATTTCTATAACATCCATTGCAAGTATTTGGTAATGGATATATAATTTCATGATATTAAAATATGATATAAATGACTCTAAGTATAATAAGGTAATGTGAAGTCAATTTTTAAGTATTAAAGCTACCTACAGGGCCCCACATAGTCAACTATATTTGACTATAAGGGGTAGAGAGTAAAGGGTTGAGTTTCTTCAGGACTATATAACACAAAGATGATTTCAAATGGGTCTAAAAACATCAAAAAATACTTTAGGACACTAGGAAGGTATTTAAATACTATATCTAAAGTTAAATAATTCAAGAAACCTATAGGGGTCTTTTTTGAGAGGGGAAATATGAAACGCAGTTAGGGTTTGTATACACAATCTTGATAGTTCAATTTATAGGAAGGGGTGTGTGAAGATTTGAAGTGATGAAAAAACATAAGACACATTAATCATGATATACATGACCTAAATATGTCCCAATAACATGTAAAACAAGAAAATAAGGGACTCTAAACCTACATCATATAGTCCATGTCTTGAAACCCTGCATAGTCTGCCTACATACATTTTGTCTTGAGTTTTTAGGAGTTGAAAGGGTAAATGGAATGATAAATGGTTATATATTTATGTATAAGGTCTCTATAATCCATTTAAAATGGACACAAATAAATGAAATATCTCAAGACAATCCCACACAACCCATTTCATAAATCCTACACACAATCTTTGCTTGGCAGGTCTATTTTGGTTTTTAGTGTTTTTTGAGGATCTAACCATTGGATCAAGAGAACAATTTATTTTTAGGAAATATTCATAAATTTAATAATCCCCTTAAAATTTTATTTGGTCTAATAAAACAAATGGAGTTCCCTCTATTTTATCTCAGACAAAGGGCACTTCCTTGGGCATAAAACCTACATTTTGGAGAAGATGAGTGAGAAATCATGAATCAAAAGATAAAATATCCTTGTAAGACATGAAAAAAAGGATGAAAATCAATAGGTTACCCTAAACTCTTAAGGTTGTAGTCAAGTCTATGAGGTATTTTTAGGCCTAGATTCCAAATGAGGGGCCAACTTCCTTTCCAACCTTGGTAGAGCATTCTAATTCATTTGGGCATGTTCATAGGGTCTTAGTAGAGGTAATAAAGCTTTAGGAAGGTAGATAAGTTGTAGATAAATCCAATTTTGGATCAAATGTAGTATTAGGCCTATGCAAGTGGAAGGAAGATCTCAATAGAGTAAATTTGGAAGTTCATATCCCTCTTGGTGCTTTGCGTGGGAACCTAAGAAATTTAGAGAAACTAATACAATCCTTGAACATCACATTAGTGAGATTTTTTTGCAAGTTGAATGTGAAACCTGCATGTACAAATCTTAAGAGTCAAAACTACTCAAAACCCTTATAAACCCTTACTAGTGACCCAATTGGGAAAATGAATCTAGAAAGATACTCTAATGGACTAGTTTGACCAAGATGATGATTGGACCTTTTAGGAGACTCTCTTAAGCTACTCCCCATACTTTTAGAATATACTGAATTTTATAGATAGAGTGTAAAATAGGGTTTTCTTGACCTTTTTATTGTATGTTCTATAAGGATTATAAAGAAGAAATCAAGTTTAGATGGAATATTATGACTTAACATAACTCTATATGGCCATTTAATTCCTTGGATAAACTCCTAAGTTACTCAACTAGCTACTTCATCATAACCAGTCAAAATTGGCATAGTGACCAAGCTAGTAAGAAGTGTGAAAAATCTATGTGCAATTGATTTTAAGGTGTTCCTAATGCATCTAAGTCCATGGAGAGTCTTTAAACATGTTATTCAATCCCTCACATGGATTTTCATGTAAAACTTATGCCTTTTTGGAAGCTAAGTGTGCAGGGTGCATGAAGGAAGAATTTTGTAGACTAGAGATGATGGTGGTTCATTTCTAGATGATTCTAGATGACCAAACCTACAACCAATGTATAGAGAGGCATGTATAAAACCCTTCCCCTTAATTATAATCATCAGACCTATCCCTAATAAATTTTTTGAATTTTAAATAAGGTTAATCATGAAATCAATTTTTCTAAGCTAGAATAAGAAGTTTTATGCCACTTTGTAAGACTTTCATGCCTTGTATGGATACTTGTGCTTACTAACCTTGCATGGTTCATCCCACATCCTTTTCTCATGCACAAGTAATTGATTTTATCAGCTTGACAATTGTCTTTATGACCCTTGGATTTCTACTTTCTCCTCTCTCTCTCTCAAGTTCTATAAGAACTAGCCATTTTGGCCATTGTAACTTATACTCCACCTAAGTATGGTGAATCCTTACTCATTTTCATACCATTTGAAAAATAAGACTATTAATTTTTACCTCTTCATGACTAATATGGTGTGTTTTACTTGGATGATGGATCTTGCTTAGTGAATATTATGGATTCCTTAGCATGTTGTCTCATTCTTTCACCCTATTTGTAGTTGGAAAGCTTCTTCTTGTAGGGAATGTGAAGTGTTTTATGAAGTGTCAAGGTTGTGTGAGTTAGTCCATTAAATAGTAACATTCAAGGCCCCTTTTCTATTTCTCTTAGCCTAAACATTCATCCATAACCTCTTAATGTAGTATTGATGTGAGAACATGTAGATTTGAGAAGTGTATGTTTGGTTAGCCTCTTGGTTTTATGTGTAACATACAGCTTCTTAGAAGTCATCATCTAATTTGGTGTATCACCTCCCTTAGGATAGTTTGCTTTTAATTTTCCCTCTCTCTTTTCCGCCCAACATTTTATGTGTAGTTGTGATCTAAAGTGGTACATCAAGAGAGTTATCCCTATCTAGAGATTCACCTCATCCTTAGGCTACCCACAAGTCTAGAGGTGTTTCAATTGTGCCACTTAGATGAAGAGAGATAAGACATCTTCTCAAAGGTTGAAAATTTAAAAGTGTAAATATCATGCATATTTATATATTTATATATATCTTTGAGCCAATTTAGTTAAATATTAATGTCTTTTGTTTGTTATTTATACAAATTTGTGTAAAATTTGCTTAATGTGTAAGTCTATTCATTATTATTTGTAAAGATAAGATTTACACATCATATTTCAAATAGGGTTTACAAATTTAAATATAGAATTTCTAAGGATAAGGACCAAGTCATGTTCAGAGACAAGGCTTCCCCTTCTTTCATTAAAATTTCATAGGAGAACTAGGTGAGACAAAGGTAAGCATATACTTTCAAAGTCTCAACCAACTTCACCAATTTTAAGTTACTCTTATGTTTAATCCCTATCAAGGTATAGCTTGGCTAGGTGGTTCTTCAATCAATATACTTGATGTGGTGCATGACCTTTCTCATAATCCTACAAATTATTTACCTAATTTTAGTCTTAATGGTGTTATAACTATTGAGGAACACATTAAATCTTTCAAAGTTGCTTTAAGATTGTTGAATTTATTTCATGAAAATGTAGTATGTAGATTGTTTCCATTTACTTTCAAATATGTTGCATTTGAATGGTTTCTTAACCTTCTATATAATTACATATCTCTCTTTAATGATTTTAATAGGATCTTTATTAATCAATTGGGTAAAATCATTAGTCCATGTGTCTTTTACCATTAGTTTACCATGCAGTTAAAAGAGACTCAAATGAGTCCATAAGAGTTTTTCATGCTAGATTTCAAAAAATGTTTAGCAAAATCATAACTCCTGATAGACCTGAAGAGGATTTATCCTTATATATTTACAAGGATGCCTTGGATCCCATGATTTCTATGTATCTTAAAATATCTACTTAGGCCATTAATACACAAGCCTTAGCTTATGTTGAAGTTGTGATCATCAATGATCAAATACAACCCCAAGGAAAAATGGTATATAGTATTCCCAACATTAATCCAAATTTACCTATTCTTAATGTCATTACCAATTCCAATCAAAATATACTTGCCTTAAATCAGCTTCCAGTTCTAAACCAATTTCCTTTTAATAGTGCATATTTTGGCTAAAACCTAGGATTATTGAACATTGTAATTAAATCTAGTCCACAATACTAAAGAAATTTGATGCATGTAGCCAATATAAATACTCAAGTCCATAATTATAAGGCACCCAAGAATGAGAATGACTATATCTTAAAAATGGTTCAAAATCTAAGCATTGATTTCCTTTAGTTACAAAATCAAGCTGGTAATATTGGGGAAGGCTCTTATAGGAACTTCTCTTAAATATGCCTTCAAACAAGTTTGAAAATAACAACAACAATATCCATAATAATGATTCATCTACTAATAAAAATGTACTTGATATAAATCTTATTGATGTAGCTTTTCCTGATTATTGTAGAGTTCATTGTACTTCAAAGCATGGTGAATTAGATTGTCTAGAATTTTGCAATGCTTTTGAAGCTTTTAAAGAAGAGTTAGATACTTTGAAAGTTGTATTTAGTAAATATAATGGTGTAGGTACCTCAAGTTCTTCAAATTTGTCTAAATCATCTGATTCAACTCTCATGATGGAGACATTTGAGTTCCCATTCCAAGAAGAGAATGAGCTTGAGGATATGCCTAAAGAGATCGATGCTTTCTAGAAATATTTGAAGAAGACATATCCTCTAAGGAATGAGGAGAAGAAACAACCTTTGAATACCTCAACTCAACCAAAAAAAATTCACACTCCTGATACTACATCAGATAACAATCTAGAGCCTCATAAGGGAAGTACCTTTAAACCCTATGTTGATGCATCTAATTCTTCTAGTAGGAGTGGATATAATATAGTAGACATGAAAAATATCAAATCTAACATTACTTTACATGAATTGACTTAGATTACATAACAAACAAACTTGTTATTGAAATATTTATCTAAGAAGCATAGCAAACCACAAAAATTCACACATGCTAACATTGTAATGCACAAAATTAAGGTAGATGTTCCATATTTCCTACTTACATTTAATATCTTTTTTAAGAATTTTCATAATTTTTTGCTAGACTCTGGTGCATATACAAATATTTTTCCTAAAGGTATTTGTGATCAATTAGGTTTGACTCCAATTAAATCTAATAGAGTTATAACTCAATTAGATAAATCAAGAGTCAACGTGATTGGTAAATTTTTGAATGATCACATGTAGATTAATTTTGAACCAAGGATCCAATAGTTCATTGGCATCCAAGTGGTAGACATCCCTGTTGCTTATGGAATGCTACTAAGTAGAGACTCGACTAAATCTTTAAATGATTACATGTCTACTGGTAGTTCACACATGTGGTTACCCTATCAAAGAGTTCAAAATCAGATCATTATAGAGAGGGATACCAAGATGAGACATATGATCACTGATTACAATGCAACCAATGAGAATGTCAACATGGTTAACTTAGATTTGGGTGTTTACACTCTTGACACTAGTAAGGTATGCAACTCTAAAACTTTTCATGTTATGCCTAGATTATGGAAGTTATATTTTGATGGTTTTAGATGTAAATTAGGGTATGGAGTAGGATTGGTATTAATCAATCCCATTTGTAAATAATATAATTCCTCTTACAAACTTCAGTTTTCATGCACCAATAATTTAGCTGAGTATGAAGCACTTATTCTTGGATTACAATTTATAGTCAAACATAAGGTCCAAAAACTATTAGTTTTTGGTGATTCATAACTAATATATAATTAGGTCAAAATTAAATATCAATGCAAATTGTCCTATCTTAAGAAGTATAAATTAAGGGTATGGGACTTAATTGAATGTTTTGATGCTTTTAACATTATGTCAATTCCTAGGGAAGGAAACAAGGCCACTTTTTAAATTGATTCAGCTTTAGCCAACCTTTTTCCCAATCAAATTTCCATGTTTAAAAAATTTACCATTAAATGAGTCCTATGTCCCTTAGTGCTAGATAATGTCAACCATTTTCAAGTATTCAGAGATGATCAATAAATCATAGAATTCATGACTAGCTCAAGGGTATTTTAGGATCATATCCTTGATGAAGTCAATGAAAATACCCTTGATGATGACAAAGATGAAGGTAAGATTGATGAAAATCTAATTAAATTGAGTGAAAATAATATCCCTAAAGGAATGATATCCTTAGAGAGACTATTTGATTCAGATAGACTAGTTGAGACTGTCAATATTTCTAAAGTAGATGGGAAGTACTACAACAAAATTAACCTAGTTTCCCAAGGTCAACCTTAGTTGGTGAATATTGTTATAACCTATACAACCATTGAAACTAAGATATCCAAATATTTTATGAGAAATTATAAGGATGTGATATCATGGTCTTATGAAAACTTGAATATCTTTGATCCCAGAGTCATAACCCACACCATACCATTAAAAGAAACCTATAAACCTTTTAGGTAGAAATAAAGGATAGTCCACCCTATCCTAGAACCAATTATATATAAATAATTAAATGATTTACTAGATTCTAATATAGTGCTTCCCATTAGGCATTTCAATTGGGTAGCTAACTTAGTACCAGTCAGGAAGAAACATGGTGAATTAGATTGTGCATTGACTTTATAAATCTGCATAGATCACCTAAAAAGGATAATTAACCCATAGCTTCTCTTTACCAAGTAATCCAAACTATTTTTTGGCTGTACTATGATGTCTTTTCTTGATGTATTTTTAGGGTATAATCAAGTGCTAGTGAACAAGGAAGACAGAATGAAGATACCTTTACTACTAAGTGGGATACTTTTTCCTATAAAATAATGCCCTTTGGATTAATCAATGTAGGTAAAACCTTTCAAATAATAAATGGATCATGCATTCCAATTTCTAATAGGTAAGTACAATATTAGATACATGGATGACCTGAATATCTTCCCTAAGAATATGGGTGACCACATTATGCACTTACAACAAGTGTTTGAGAGATGTAGGAGGTATGTAATCTCCCTCAATCCCAAAAAGAATATTTTTTGTGTAATTGAGGGGAAATTATTAGGACATGTTATAACTAGGGAGGGTATCTCTATAGACTCAAATAGAGTAAATACAATATCAAATATAGAACCCCCTAATAATAAGAAGGAATTGAAGTCTTTCTTTGGCAAAATCAACTTTGTGATAAAATTCATTTCTATTTTTGGGGAGATTATGAAGCCATTAAATGACATGTTGAAAAAATATATCAATATCACATGGAATGAGGATACCAAGAAAACTTTCAAAGACATCAAATAAGTGATTAGACAAGATCATATACTAATAAGTCTAGATTTCACTAAAGATTTATATCTTTATTCCTTTGCCTCTGACCACACCATAGTTGTTGTCCTAACTTAGAAGATAGATAAGTGTGATCACCCTATTGCTTTCATGAGTACTAACCTTCAAAATTCTGAATTGAACTATTCTTTGATTGACAAATAAGCATTTTATTTAGTGTTCTATCATTACAAATAAGGTACATGCAATTCTTTCAGACCCTACCACTAAGATAATGTTGAGTCAATGTGAACTTGGAGAAAGGAGAGGTAGGTGGATGTCTATCTTTCAAGAATATGATCTAGAACTAAAGACTACCAAGTTGGTAAGATTTCAAGGTTTAATTCAATTAATTTCTAATACTAATTCCAAATTGAGTGTTGTATAGGTAGACCAATAAAGTTTTCAACACAATGATTGGTATGATCCCATTGTTCATTTTCTAATCAATGGATATTGTCCTATAGGATTAAGTAGAAAGCAAAAGAGATATTTAAGGCTTAAGGCAGCCCACTTCCTGATCAAATATGGATTGCTATATAAGAATAAATTTGAAGGCATTCACCTAAGGTGTGTGTCCAAGGAAGAAGTAGTTGAGATCTTGAGCACCTTTCATGAAAAACTTGGAAGTGGGCATCCATTTGGAAGGACTACAGCCCACAAGATCATTATAGTTGGTTAATATTGGCCTACTATATTCAAGGATGCTCAAAAGTATGTGAGATAATGTCATGCATGTCAATTGTTAAACACAAAAGAACCAAAGGTAGCCATGTCATTAAAACCAATGATGATTGATAAACCCTTTTCCCAATTGGGACTAGAATTTATGGGGGTCATCAACCCCAATTCATTTGATGGTCATAAGTATGTTCTAACTTCTACTGATTACTACACAAGATAGACTAAAGAAGTGGAAACCAAGTAGTGTGGGATTGAAGAAGTGATCAAATTCTTAGAGGAGAATATATGCATAAGGTTTAAGAATCTAGTGTCTCTGGTCTATGATAATAGATCTTCTTTTGTATCCATTGAGATGACTAAGTGGGCATATGACAATAATATTATTCTCAAGTTCTCATTAAACCTTTACCCCTAATGCAATGGAGTATCTAAATCAACAATAAGAACTTGATGACATCCATAAAAAAGTTTACAATTGATCAACCAAGGACATGACACAAGAAACTTAAGTATGCCCTTTGGGTAGATATAACTAGAGTCAAGAAAGGTCTCAAGGCATCACAATTCTTATTGGTATATGATTAAGAACCTATATTTACCATAATACTCAAGCTTCCAACCTAAAAGTGTATGTAAGAGTACATGGAGGAGGATCAAGAATTTGCAAATTTAAGGTTATTGGAAATCATACATATGGAAGATACAAGAGAGGAAGCATTTACAAATTTTAGTAGACATCAAACCACAGTCAAAATGGGGTTTGACAAATATTCAAATATAAAGGTGTTTAAGCAAGGGGACGTAGTTATTCTTTAATATAAAGCCTTAGAACTGAAATTAAAGCAAGGTAGGTTCACACCTTTATGGATTAGTCCGTATTAAATTGTTGAAACCCTAGGAGATAACACCTTCAAACTAAAAGAATTACAAGGAGCAAAGTTTACATTTCTAACCAATGGGCAATACCTCAAGCACTATTTCTATATTTTCCCACCATATGTCTTGATGGAGTAAGCTATAGGATTATTTAGAGTTAGTGTAGATGGTATTTAGATTAGGTTCTTTCTTTTTCTTTCTTTCTTGTCCCTTACTTGTACATAGTGTTTGTATATATTCATTTGTTTTGTGTTTGTTTGCTTTCTATTGGTGTGTTTACTTTCCCTATTTTAATCTTTGCTTTGAAGAAGTCTATCCCATACAAACCTCAACTCAAAATACATTTAGATGATCAAGAACTCCATAGTTCAATAATTCAGGTATGTCTCCTCAGCATTGATTGATCATGGAATTATTGAAATATGATCTTAAAGTTATAGTTTAGAGAAACTAGTAATGACTAATAAGTAGGTTAATTATTCCTTAAGATTTTAAGCCTTGTTATGATCTAAACTTGATTCTAATAAGGATTACACATGTAGGATGAAATATGGAATTATTTGGATATAGTCATGCTTGCACTTAAAAAACATCAATTACCTTAGACAAAGTTTATAGCCAAGGATTATTATATGAAGATCAAACATTTAACCAAATCCTAAAACCTAGTTAACTAATCTTGATCCAAAAATTTGTTAAGAAGCCAAAATATCTAAAAAATACAAAAATAAGAGCTCATTTCAAAATTCAAGAACTTTCTGAGTAGAGGTGATCTTGGAAATCTCCACCAGGGCTATAGACACTTGGCTAATATTGGAGCAAGGCCTTGAGTTGAGCCAAAGGTATATCTCTCATGGATATGGATGTCTGGTTGGCTGTAAAACAATGCCCTAGCCTTCCTTGAGATAAATCATGGTTCTTAATGATAGTTAAATATGTTTTAAGTCAATTTTAACGATCAAGGTCATGAGCCTAGAAGATGTTCTCTAAATGTTATGACAATCAATAAGTGGAATCAAAGCACACACATAATATGGATATGTTTTGATATTTGATCCTAATTTTTCATGTAAAAAAGTTATTTTTAACCATGAATTGATCTTAAGAATGGTGCATGATCAAGTGGAATATGTAGCCTAGTCATTAGTCCAAACTAGATTCTATGAATTCTAACATATTGCTATGTTTACCCTTGAAGTCACAATTTATTGAGTTCAAAATACCCCCATTTCTAAAAAATAGGGACCTTTATTTTAAATTATGCAAATTGGTACCTTAAATTTGGAAAATAACTTGATTAGAGTATCATTATCATGTTTTTACATTTTGTTTATTTGAAAATCATCCACACATGGGCTTCATTTGCATTAAATAACATATTTTCAAATGATCATTATTTTACCCCTTATAAATTTTATAATGATTTTTGCATGTGTTTTTGTATTATAGGTTCAATTAAATCCCATTTGGGAATGAAAATGATAAATTTTTTGTGATTCAATGTTAAATTGATCTTTTACTAGCCTTTGGTCTATCATAATATTAATTTAATCTACTTTAAGTCATGGTAAAACCCTAGTATAATGTTTTAACCTAGGTCCCTTTTGAATCAAATTCAAATTTATGTGGGAAAAATTTATGTGAGAATAATTATTTATGTCATGAACTCAACTTAGTCCTAAGTATTAGTCATGTTTTTTAACATGACCAAACCTTAGTCTAAAAATCTTATGCTTGATCCTTTTATTTCTTGAGCCCCCCTTAATTATTTATTATTAGTAGTACCTAACTAAACACAAGGCCCCCCTCTATTATGTTTTATAACTTAGCCTAAAATGTTTATCCTAAGGTTTTATCATGTTCACCAACCTAAATAAAACCTTAGTCTAAAATATTTAACCTAAGTTCCCTATATTACCCGAGCTCTGACTTAATTATTTGATTATCCATAGGATTGATGATCCACATTTGCTTGGGCGATAAAGATCTAGTAGTATGTATAAATTTAATAAGTTAAGAGCCTTAATCGATAATGCACATTTACTAAAGCAATGGAGATCCAATAGTGTAAGATTAAAGTTGAAAAGTCAAAGCCCTGACCCTAAGCTAAAGTTTGAACATATTCCAAGGATCGATGGTATGTGGCATTGTGTACACATTCTACTTGATGATACATGCCAATTCAAAGTTTCAAAGGACCTCTAAGTAAGTTAATAGGTGACAAGTGTCAAAATCTTAGTGAAAGAACATTGAGCAACCAATGGCATCCAACTCCTTAAATTGAGATATGACAGAGTGTATTGATATGGCCAAACAAGATCTAATGATGTGTGATGAAGGTTAAAAGGTCAAAAGAACTAGGAATGAATGCATATATGACACATGGTATAAACATAAGCCACAAATTAAATTTTGAGCATATTTAAAAGTTTAGAAGTACATAGATGAGAGTATACATTCCTATCGATGGTCTATAGGATAGGGGACATAATTAAGTAGATCAAAATCAATGGAACATATTCATCTAGGTAGATATGATCCAATAATGCAAAATCAATGATTGAAATTTCAACAAAGATCAAGATGAATGTAGAAGTGACAAGTGTCACAACCATAGAGAATGTAACAAGCAGCCAATGGCATTTGATTTCTCAAATCAATATTAATGAACCACATTGATTTATGTAAATAAATCTAATGATGTGAAGCAAGGTAGAATTTTTAAATGACCCAAAACTAATAAAATATTTACATGTTTCAAAAAGTGACAAATGGTCATATTTTAAATATTAATGAGTATGATGCCATAGTGATGCCGCATTAAAGACATATAAGTTAAACATGATAGATTTGAAGATTTGTAGACTCAACATAAGGCAAAGGTATAAATAATCAATCCAAATAAAATATAAGGCATGAAGTTCATATAAGTTTCACAAGTTACCACCATTAAAAATCTATAAAAAACATTCACAAAATCCTTAAGCATGTACAACATCCCTAGTTCAACCCTGTGATCTTCATAATCAAGTAGGGGAAGATTGGATTGTCACCTATGCAAGGATAATTCAATTTGGGATTGAATTATGATCCACTAGTAGGAAATTTGAAAAATTCACCACCATGGAAACCTAAAAATGTGTTTCAAGGGAAGATGTAGAGCTATATTTAACTTCAAATATAAAGGGGAGGAAATTCAAGGATACATAGTTTGATGCCATTACTCTAAACACTAAGGACAACAATTGATCCAAGAATTTTTGGACCATTGTAGAACAACCAGCCATTACCCAAGAGGAAGATAAAAATGTGACGGAAAAGAGGCTCTACTATAACATAGATTCCATTCAAATGATGGGTCTCCATTATGATGTAGCAAAACCTAAGGTACTGCATTGTATATAAATTCTCTCTCTTATTTTTAAGGATGGAAATTTTTACAAAGACATGTCAATCAATGATCACACTTATATAAATATAGCTTATATATCTAATATATCATTTGAAAATTATTACAAACTACCTAAACCCTAAGTATACCAAACCACAATCTACAATTGGGCCAAGTAAAATGATTTGAAGAACATCCTTTCCTTACAATTGTATTCTAGAAGCCAGGTGTTTTTAAATTTCAATGGCAACATCCCCATTAGCCAATTTAGACCTCGGATCAGGATGATCATGACCATGATCAATAGGTTATGTGGAAATTTAAACACTACTTATTTGGATAAAATTTGGGTGCCCTTGGTCTATTTTATGATTGATAAATAGCTCACCCCTCCTCTTGGTGAAGTTATCAGCACTTGACTAAGTAGATAATTTTTTACAGTAAAGAAAGGGACTAGAACCCAATTCTATATGATGTCATACCTCCTAGATACCTTTCTTTCCATAACCAATATTTATAATCTTAGAAAATGGTCACCTAATGAAACTCATATAGTTTCATAATATTATTCAAAGTTACACATATTCAAATACAGGGACCAAATCCACTTCATTTGTGACAATGTTTATCTAGCCCTAACTGAGGCCATCACTAGGAATCCAATGTCAAGAGTTAGCCTCTTAATCAAAATGTCAATAGAGTCCATGGGAGACATATGGCTATACCTAGATTCTACGATCATTATAATGGAAGGAATTTAGGGCCAAACCCTTAGGTTACCCATCTATGTTCCCAATAAGCTAGCAGAGTAGGAGGTAGTATATCAATTATTCCATGAGATAGATGGTTTGTGTAGAATCAACAAGAAAGGGCTCTTCCACAACCTCCTAATAACTATTTAGAGGACCATATTCAAACAATGGGAAAATTTTGAAGTATAATATAGACATAGAACATCTTTAAATTTACAATTAGATGAGCTAAGGTAGTGGGATACCCAAGATAGGGTTAAAGGACACTTAAAGGCCAAAATAATACATGTGTCTTATGAGCACCAGCCTAGCCCTTATAACCCAATGTACACAAAGTCAAATTCATTCTCTAAGGTCATGGGGAGATTGAAGAAATACAACATCATTCTAGAAGCTAAGATAATGAGGTATCAAAAGGGAAATGATGACATATGGAAACTAGGGCCAAGGCAATATCCCTTGTTAGGAAGTGCACCTTCCAGACTTCATCCATCCTAATAATAATTAGAGCCTAAGACTGAGGCACAAATTTAGTTAAGGCCAAAATAAAGGAGTCCTTATGAGATATAATCATCATCAACCCAAGTTAAGGAATAGGTATCACTAGTTGAAGAAATTCACATTATAGCATTACACCCTAGGGAGACAATCGAAGATGCTTTAAATATGTTATCCAATGTCTATGGGTCTGATGAGGAAGAGGCATAGATGGAAGAAATAAAAAATAAAAGGGGAAAGAAATATTGGACCTGGTTCTTATGGATACCCCTAAAAGAAAGATTGAGTTGACAATGGTCCTAATAAAGACTAAGAGGCATAAAGTGACTTTCACCCATCCTTTGAGTTAAGTCAACCTCTTTAGTGAAGAGAACTTGATTTATAGACATGTCATTCTAGAATGGTTCATCTATGGAAAGTTGTATGAAATACCTACTTTACAACATTATTGGGCCTTGATGAAGGCCATTAATATCCTAGTTCATTAAGAAGTCAAACCATGGATCTTGACTTTGAAAAAGGAGGGGGAGAAAATAATGGATACTCTATGAAATTTTAAGTGGAACATAGATGGAGACCCCATCTCTAAAAGTAACACTATCTTCATTTAGTGTCAAATTCAATGCAATAATGGCTAGCTTATAGAGGGTAACTAAGAAAAGGGCCATAGTTTTTGGAGAGGAGTTAACTTTCCAAAAAGTGGAACCTTTTATTGGATTAAACCCAATCAGGTGACAAAACCTTGGTCAAATTTATATATTTGAGGAGAATGTGCTTAAATTATCCCAAACACAAGCCGAATAATTGAAAGATATTCTCAAAGGTAAGCAACAATAAAAGGAAAACTTAGAGAAATAAGAAGTCTTGTCAGCCCTAGATACAATGATAAAAGTGTTTGAAAATACCTTGTATGATATGTTTGATTCTCTAAAGTCAAAAAAATCCAAACAAAGTATGTTAAGTCAATAGGATGTAGTAGCCAAGGGCCTAATCTACTAATGACAAAGCTTAAGAGGGAAAATCAAGGATTTGATTACTATCTTGGTTGAAGATTTTACCCTAATTTCAAGACCATTAGCTTGGCCCATCTAAACATAGTCATAAGATTACTAGTAGACAAGATCATAATTTTAATCATCTGGTCCAAGAACCTAAAGAGCCTTATTGAGGATGACATGTAGTTGTAGAATGGAATGAAACACATATTGGGAAGCATAATCAAGGACCCCACTTCTCTTAGCTCATTTGGCTTGATAAATGATGATGAATTCAAACACAGGGTCACTCAAGTCATGCATGAAGTAAAAATTCAAAGCTAGGGGAAGATAGGGGCTAATAACACCAAGATCAAGGACATGATCTTTAGATTAGAGGAGAATATTATAGAGGCCAGAAGCATCAAAGAAACATTAAAAAGGGCCAATAAAGATATCAAGATTTTAGTATACCAAAAATATGAATTATTTATGGAGCCTATGGTCAATTTGAAGCTAATTGATGAGCAACATCAAAGAGTAATAAATACCTTGCAACAGTAAAAGGGGACTACATTAGCAAAAGGGTCTCCAATTTAGTTGAATTGGGAATATTATTTTTGTAACTAAGCATGTACAATATTTTAAAAGAGAATATTATTTTTTGTAAAGGCATGTGCAATTTTTAAAGCACATTACCTATAGGTTAGTCATTTTAGAATGTGTAGAGGGTTCTTACAGAGTTATAAAAGGATAGTTGTCCTTAATATTTTACATGACTAACTAGAATACCTCATGAAAGGTCTATATAAAGAGGTATTTCCCATTGTAAAAAGGAGGGAGTTTTTTTATCAAAAAAACTATTTGTAACTTGTGATCAAATTAATATAAATTAAAGAGTTATGAAAAGTTCATCCACATTTTTTTGTGTAAATTACTATCATGGTTTGTATCTCATTTGTTTCATCTTATTCTCAGATTTGAATCATCCTCTTGAATTCTATATGTGCATCATTAAATGAAGATTTGCTAATTTTTGTTAAGGCTAGATTAGTTAAAAGATCTTAGGTTTACTTTGCTTTATTTACTCTTCTTGAATTTAGGATAATGTTATTTGCTTACAGGGGTGAAATTCTTAAAGTAAATCCTCTTCTTATTTGCATCTTTTTATATCATCCTTAGATTTTTGCATAATGTGTGGTAGGATTTGAGCTTATGCTTCTTCATGTCATACATTAGTTAAATGCATGTTTAAATGAAATTGTAACTTTGTCATAATATTTGAAATAGAGATAAATAACACCTCTCTTTTTTGCCTTACCCTTCTTTTTGCTCTTTTTTATCAATTCACCTTAGATTAGCTTCATTGTGAATACTCATCTTATTTTAGCTTTAGATTTAGATTTTGAGCATAATTCACTCTAATATCATAGATCATATTCAAGATCAAATATTAAATATCAATCCATAATGGCTCACAACCACAAATTAATATAAATTTGTGAAACTATTTAATTATTTTACCTTTATTCCATCAAAGATAATAGGATTATCATAACTTTCAACTCATGTATTGGATTCTTTGAATTCAGAAATGAGTAGTGTTTCTTAAACTCTTTAAAACCACCTATGATACATGTTTAGGAATCAACACATGATATTAAGGTTTTTTGAAATGAATTAAAGAGATATAAAAACAATACATGGAATTGAGTTCTTAGACTTTGGATGTTAGTCATGGCAGATAGAGGTGAATAAGAAGGAAGAAAGGAACTTTTTGGTAGACAACGGAGAAAGACTACTTTAGGAACTAAGAGGTATGGTTTATCCTTTTAATTTACTCCAAGATTATGTATTTAAGTTACATAGTCAATGGAATAAATGTATATGGGTTTTTTAAAATAAAAGGTTTTATTAAATTTATAAACCCTTGTAAAGATCAGGGATTCAACCTTGAGGGAGGAAGAATTCCCCCATAAAATTGAATCCATGATTCAATTTTTGTATAAAACTAATATAAAATTCTAGGTTTTGATATTGAAATAAGATCCTAGTTTTGGATTAATTATATGATTAAGTTTTAATTCACATGGTTTATTAGTATTGTTGTATGTTGTGTTTATATGGCTCTGTGTGTTATTTTGTATAAATTATTGAGTGTTTTTTAAATGACTTGATATATTTTTGGTTTAGGGTTTAAATTAGGGGTTCCTATATTCACACTAAACTATGCATTTCCTTTTTATAATGAAGTATAGTGAGTTAACTATGTATGAACATTTATTATTTTATGGTATGACTATTTTTGGACTAGGTTTATATAGTTATTAATTGATTATGTTTAAAAAAATTGTGATTATGAATCAAATTTGGTATAGTGAAATGACTGTGAGTTCATTATCCATATGGATTTGAATAGCATCTTGGTTTTGGGTTTTTTTTGGATAATATTTAACTGTGTATTTAATTATGTGTGTATATTGACTAAGTTTAAGATAATTATGTGTCGACTAAGTTTAAACAAATCATGGGTCAATTGAGTACATATAGTTTTGTGTTAACTATGTTTAATTTACTATGTGTCAACTATTTTTTATTTGATTAGACAAATAAGTAGGTTTTAAAAGGATATTACAACCTAAATTTAACTAATATTAAAACACAATAGATAAATCCCTAATGGCTAAAAAACATAGTACAACCAAAATAAAAACAACTAGTAGAAGTCTAATGTAGAAGACAAAATAGAAGTCAATAAAAAACAGAAATTACTCAGCAAGGGAAATTTACACCAAGAGTACCTTACTAGCATCCTTTTCATTTGTCTTATCCATCAACATATTTTTAATGACCTTTGATCGAGTCATATTTCTCTATCCTTCCATGGTGTCCTTCGACAGAATCATTCTTAACTTCTTTCAAGGCTCCTTCTTTGAGACCTTTTTAAGGGGGTTCATGTTGAGAAGTTTGGAGAAAGGTTTTGGAGTGAACTAAACATATACCTTATCATCATTAAAGGTGGGAGGAACCTCTACCTCACTAAGTTGGGTGAAATCTTATAACATTTTTATGGCTTCCCTATTAATAGAATTCCATTCCTTGATTAGATTGGCCAGACCTAAACATGCTTCAAGAAGTTTACCATTAAATCTGCCATCTATCTCTTGTTTTTTCTAATTGATTTAGACATGTGGGCCTTACCTTTTTTAGTATATTATGCTACATTCTCATCATCAAAAATAATATTTTTATGTTTGTTTATGATTAGCTGGAGAGGAAGATCCCCTGTAAGGCTTTTAGAATTGGGGCTTACAAGGGAAGGACTAGGGGGTAGCTCAGGGGACTCTATGGTTGGGTCATCTTTGGGGGATTCATCCTCTTATAAGAACCTCCCAATAATACTTATTTCTTACATAGTGTGTCACCATGCTTCATAAGTAAGAAGATAAGCCCTTGGTGGATGATGGCGTTTACTTCATTAATTTGAAAATTAAGGACTGTACTTTCTAAGGACTTCAATAAGTAATAAGGTAGTCTGATTTTAAAACCTTGAAAATGTTTTAGGAATATAAAATGGTGCAAGAAAATTAGATTAAATTTACCTTCTAGAGTAGGGTATTTCATGATTTGAAGGCACCCCTTCAGCTAGTACATCAATAGGTCCATTCACAAAAAACCCTTTTTCTCTATTTCTAGGGTCTCATTCATCCTAAAAAATATCGACATAAAATCTATATTATTTGATTGGTCCTTGAATTATTTTTAACCCTCACATGACATCCCAATTACCTCTATAATCAACTCCTCAGTGACACTGACTCTAAGGCCTCTTATCTCCATAGTTATTTTATTCCATGCTACAACAAAATCCTTAGCAAGGTTTGAATCAAACCATATGATTCACTACATGTATTTCATTAGACCTCCCTTGTGAAAATTTTTCCAAACCTTATTATTGGAATGAACCTTCATGCATGATTATGGCTGAATCATATCTCTATCTCCCCCCATTCTATTTCGGCCTAACAAAAGATTGTTTGAATGGTGATAAAGGTCTACCTTTTTTTGGTTAAGCTTAAAACTAATGACAATAAATGGAATTAATGAGATTTATTTGACCCAACTCAAAATAATAATCTCCCATGTATAATTATAATGATTTACCATGATTTTTGAAATATAGTGAACTGAATGTGAATTTAACGCATGTGACCAACACTACCACACCTTAGGATATGATGGATTCATTTTGAATTGCCTTGGTGACATGTGGGATGTGGTTTATTATGTGTTGACTATTAGTTAATAAATTTAATTGTAATAATTTAGGTCTTAAATTTGAATTGGTGTTGGATATATAATAACACGTATACATAGTTTTGTATTCATTATATTTATGAGTCAATATAAATAGTTGGGAGTTTTTATAAGATAAAACCAGGTTAGATATTTAAGTATTTATAAAAATTATGGTTTCTTGGGAATATGTTATTTTGAGTCAATTATGTATACAAGTCTATAGATGATTATGAATATATCATATAAAAATTGACTATTAAGAGGAATTTGTGATGTCTAGGTATAAACATTTATATTTTTGACTATGTATAAATTATTGAAGGATGTTTGGAATGTTTATAAATGATTATTTGTTTCATGTATATACTTGGGTTGGATATACATAACAAATAGATTAAAAAAATAAACTGAAGTTAGTTTATATGGATTGACTGAGTATCATTTATGATAATTTTATTAAATAGTATTATTGTCTATTTTGTTTAAAACACACACAAGCAAGCATGAATATGGAATATAGTTTATTAGTTTGATTGGTTCTATATTGACTATGTAATATGGATAAATGAATGTTTGATTTATACTTGTCTGACTGTAATAAAAGTATGGTTTAAATTTAGGTTAATATTTACAAAATTTTTGAAGTTGAACTATCTGGGATCTTAGATGTTTATTTTAGGGGTTAAACATTTTTTGAGTGACTTCATTAAGTTAACATACCATATGATACATAACAAAATATTCTATATTATGTGTTTCTATTTGATGCATTTATTACGGGTTTTGAATGTTGTGTGAGCTAATGTGATTTGTATTTTGTTTAAATATGAATTTATATTCTTAGTAGGGTACTTATAATATGAACATGTATACATAAATATATATGTAATTATGGATTGTACATAAATATGAATATATATTATTTATGAATAGTTCATAAAAACACATATACATACATACATATAAGTTATCACTTACAATTATGTGCATAAGTATAGATATAAATATCTGACCATTTATATGTATATATTATGTCATTTACAATTCAATGGATAAAATTTTAAATGTATATAGATATAAGCAGACATACTTGATATACATGTTTATGTGGATAATTTAGGATGTGAGTAGATTGATTGTTTAAAGTGAATAGATTTGTTCATATGTAAACTAAGATTTAATCATTAATTAATAATATGTTGTTTTAGTTATTAATCATGAGGAAAATGATAATTGTTGATTAAAACAAATATTGTTGTATTTGTTATTATTTGATGGTTAGCTTAGGATTTATTGTGAATTTACTTAATTGTATTCTTTTTATTTATAATACTTGAGAACAAAGGATGTTTGTTAGGAATTGGTAAATTCTTAGATATTATGATTATTTTTATAAATAGATATGAAATATTTATTTAATGGAATATGGACTTAGGACTATATTTAAAATTAGAAAATATTTAGGAGATAATAAGTTATTATTATTTAACATGAATTTATTTTAAATATTTATTTTATTTAATTATTGTGGTTTTAAATACTAATCTATATGAGAAATCCATAGAATTATTGTATATGGATTATAGTAAATCTGGTATTATTAATACTAATGATTATTATCATGAGATATATTCTCATGCATAAATTTATAGTCATTAATACTCTAATTATATGAAATTGGATTGTGTGTGTGTGATTATGATTAATCTAATGGATCATTAAATTATATAAAAACTTTAGCCAAAATAATGATTATGGTTAAACGTTATTATTTCACCTATTTTATTATATGCATGTATGCATGATGTCATGTTAGAATAGAACTATTTATGATATGCTACATGTAGTTAGAATATTATAACACTTGTTTTGTAGTTGACTTCTCGATACTTGCATCATTATCATCTGATCATCTATGAAGGGAGGGCCATTCCCTAGTTTGGAATTATGTGGGGGATCTATGATCCAAAGTTGGTGTGGAAAATCACTCTAATGATGTTCTCCCTCTCCTCTAATAGTTAGTTGACCGAGACTTATACTCATGATTTTAGTTTATTTACATATAAGAATTTTATGGACACTCATTGGTTCCATGTAATATTTTATTTATTTATATACACTCTGATGTAAAAACATTTTACTATTATACTTGATAAATAGTAGATTGGATGTTCTTATTGTATAATATTATTGTATAAATTTTGGTAGTTAGGTTAGTTATTACTCAGCAGATGTATTTATGTGATTAGATGAATTTATAATTTTGTTTATTATGTTAAGTTGATCATTATATAAATAAATCATAACTAGTTATTTATTCATGATGCATTTAGTTAAATATAAACCAACTAATCTTATTTGGAAATAATTTGATTTGATTATTTAAGTAAATTTTTTTGAAAAAATATATTGTTATTTGAGTTAAACTTAGAGGGATTTTGACATTGTGGCATCAGAGTTGAGGTTCAAACTCTAAGACTTCATGAGTCTGATAATATATTTGTATTCTCCTATTAATCATAAAGGAGAATGGTTTGAGGTAGACTTAGAGGTGAGGATAATTCAAACACCAACCCTCTAGTATATCCAAAATAATTTTCTACAGAGAAAGCAATAAATTTGGATCAGATTCTTGATGTTATGCATGAAACTAGGGACCAAATCATGACCTTAGAGTAGTAAGTACATGGGCATGTCTAAAATTCAATCATAAAGAGGTTGAAGAGAACCTTGTTTAGCAAGAAGCTCAAAAAGAGGCTCAACAAGAGCATAGGCATGATGAGGTGCCATAGGATGTGAGGGCTTGAATAAATATATAACTTACATAGGAAATGAAGAAGGTAAATCCTCCTAATTTCAATATAATTAGAGTTGGATATGGTGTTGAAACTTGGTTGATGGAAATGGAAAAGTTTTTTGAGATTTGTAACTACTCAGAAGTTACTAAGGTAGTTTGGGGAGTCTATTAATTAACTGGAGAAGCAGTAATATGGTGGGTAAATAAGAAGCTCAAGATGAACCTCAACTCCACTACCACTACCTGGGAGCAATTTGTGGTTATGTTTAGATCACGATGGTTTTCCCAATTATATTTTGACTAGAAGTTGATATATTTTTAAAATATGAAGTAGGGAGATATTTTGGTGAATGAGTATTGGGAACAATTCACTAAGATCCTAAAATATGTTCCTTAGTATCATGAAGATGAAATGTTTCAAATATGAAAGTTTATTATAGGAATAAAATACCAAATTAGATGTGAGGTAGATGTTCATGGGCCATATATGATGGATCAAGTCTTTGAGAAGGTAGTTAAGTAGGAGTCTAAGTTGAAGTCTCTTGCTCAGGCCATAGAGAAGTTCAAGAAGTTTAGAGGTTCCAAACCAACTCTTAAAAAAATAACTATAAAAAAAACAAAAAATCCAAGAATCAGTTCAAGAATTAGAATGCTAAGTCTATTAACTTCTCAGCTAGTAAGAAATCTGAGGATGGATTCAAATTTAGTTATAAGGGAGACCAGCAGTTAGAAAAGAAAGGACCACCTATGGATGCTTCATCCATGGAGGTGATCACTATGCTACAAAATGTACTCAAAGAAAATATGAAGGAAAAAATAAAGGTACTATGTAGTAAGGGAACTTTTAACAGAGAATATATGTGACTGTTAACAATCATCAAGCTAATTTTCAAGTTTCACCTATTAAGGTTCTAGGTAATATTTTTAGTCAACTTATTCTATTTTGATAAATACTAGAGCTATATATATTTTTATTTATCCATGTATTCTTTCTAATTTGTCTAGGAAAGTTGGTTTAATGGAAAATGCATGGTCAATGTAATATGAGAATGATGTGAAGGTCAAGTTGATAGGTGCTTCACAGAAGCCAAGATCAAGTTTCCTGAATCCACTACTATAATAGATCTTTATGTAACTCCATTAGGTTCATATGATGTAATCCCAGGGGTGAATTAGTTTGCTAAGAATAAATTAAAGTTAGATTAATATCTAAAGAAAGTAGAATGTCAGGCTGACTTTGGGAATCAAACTCTGATTCAGGGTAAGAAAAGGGAATTGAAACTTATGGAGATTTATGCAACTTATCTTAAGAAGGATCAGAGGAAAGGATGTTAGACATTTATTTTTAAAATAAATGATATGGATGAAATAAAGGAGTCATCCATAGAGTATTACCATTTCCTTAATAAATTTTAGGATGTGTTTCCAGAGGAATGACCATGATTACCACCCAAGCAAGAGTTTGATTTCCCAATTGACATAATACCTAATTTATAACCATAATCTAAGGTACCTTAGAATATGAAAACTATGGATTTGGTTGAGTTGAAGGTTTAACTATGGGATTTGTTATCTAAAGGTTTGATTCGACCCAATGTGTCACCATGGGGTGCTCCAATTATGTTCATCAAGAATAAAATGGTAATCTTCACTTGTGTATTGATTACAAGATGTTGAACAAAGAAAAAATTAAGAACAAGTATCCATTACCTTTCATTGATGATTTATTTAATCAAATGTATGGATATATAGTTTTCTTTAAGATATATCTCCAAGCAAGATATCATTATTTGAGGAATCAAGAAGAAAATATTCTTAAAAAAACATTCACAACTTGGTATGGGCACTATGAGTTTACAATGTTGTCTTTTAGGTTAATAAATTCTTTGACAACATTCAATAATTCCATGAATAGTGTGTTTAGAGACTATCTATATCACTTTGTGTTAGTTTTTCTTGATGATATCCTCATTTATTCTAAGAATAAGGAAGATTATCTACAACATCTAGAGTTGGTGTTGTAGCATTTGTAAAGGCACAAAAATTTTGGTAAGTTGTCAAAATGTGTATTTTTATAGAGAAAAGTGTAGTATTTGAGACACATTATCTTCATAGATATAATTTTAGTTGATATAATAAAGATAAGAGCCATTATGGAGTGGTCAGTACCCAAAAATGTGTAAGAGGTAATAATTTTTATGGGTCTATCAGGGTATTACATGAAATTTGTTCCAAATTTCATGAAAATAGCTAACCCAATTACCTCTCTTTAGTAGAATAATCATATTTTTGTATGGTCAAACAAGTGCAAGAAATATTTTTAGGATTTGAAAATAAGGCTTAGATCTGCACCTATGCTAAGAGTTCTCAAACCTAATGGTTAGCTTTTAGTAATCACTGATGCATTTGGGGATTGTCTTGGAGGATTTCTTATGTAGGATGGTTCAATTATAACATATGAGTCTAGGAATCTTAAACCATATGAGTATAATTATGCTCCACATGATCTAGAACTTGTAGCAATTATGTATGATTTGTAAGTTTGGAGACATTATTTGTTGGGGAAACCATTTGAGCTCAATATTGATAACTTGGGACTCAAATATATCTTCACCCAAATAAACTAGACTGCTCATCAGAGACGTTAGTTAGAGTTCTTATCTAACTATTATTTTGATATTAACTACATCAAGGGTAGGAAAATAGAGTTGTTGATGCCCTAAGTAGTAGAAGGTATATATAAGATTTGGATTCTATTTAGAGTACCTTTTATGATCAAGTTGTTACATTATACCCTAGAGATGAATTCTATGAGCAAATTAGGAAAGCTTTGTCAAAAGATGCTCAGAATCTAAAGCTCAAAGGATTCAAGTTGAAGAATGATGGTCTTTTGAGGTACAATGGCATAATTATGTACCTAATAAAGAGAATTTGAGGATCATGATGCTAAAGGAATTGCATAATGCCCCTTATTTAAGTCACCTTGGAGTGACTAAGCTCATGGATAACTAAAACCTCTTTATTTTTGAAAATGAATTAAAAGGGAAGTATAAAATTTTATGTCAAATTCTTTAGAGTGTTAGCATGTGAAAGATGAACATGTGCATCTGGCAAGATTGTTGTATTCTCATGATATTCTAGAATAGAAGTGGTAGGTAATTAATATGGACTTTGTCCAAGGTCTGTCATCATCAAAAAATTGACATGACATGATCTTGAAAAACTAACCAAGGTAGCTCACTTATTACTAGGTCATTTGACTGATGATACACTAATGCTTGTGAAAAAGATTCATGAAAGAGATGTACTAGTTACATGGGTTTCCAAATAAGATCATTTCAGATCAAGATCCGAAGATGACATCTAGATTTTGGTTGACTCTAAATTTAGCTTTGGGGACATAGTTCAATTTTAGCACTGCATATCATCTGAAAATGGATGGAAAAATAAAGAGAGTAAACCAAGTTCTAGAAAATCTTCTTTGAATGTATTACATGGATCAAAAATACAAGTGGGAAGAGTATCATCCACTGGTAGAGTTTACTTATAATAACTCTTACCAATCAAATTTAAATATCGATCCATTTAAATCATTATATGGAAGGAGTTGTCAAACACCAATTAGTTGGGACAAGCTAGAATACAGGGTGTTCTTTGGTCATGAAATGCTTACAAAAATAGAGGAATAGGTTAAGTTAATAAAAAAAGGTTGGTTGAAGCTAATGATAGATAGAAAATCTATGATAATCCAAAAAAGATAGAAAGATAATTTTCTATTAGTGATAAAGTATATCTGAGGGTTAAGCCTTAGAAGATATGTGGAACCCTTTGAGGTCTTGGAAGTGATCAATCATATTGCATTTAGGCTTGCCTTTCCACCATCTCTAGCTCTCTTATTTAATAGTTTTCATGTGTCCTATATTAAAAAGTATTTTGTTGATCCTTCTCATGTATTATATTGGAATACTTTATAGATTATAGATCCCAAGGTGGTCACAGTAGAACCAGTCAAAATAATTAACACTCATAAACATTAGTTTGCATAATATAGAAGTGCCAAAGTGTAAGGTCTAGTGGGACCAATATTATAAATATAGTGCCACTTGGGAGGACTATAATGATTTCTATAGGTTACTTTCATATATATATATGTTTATATCATTTACTATTATTATTTGATTTGCTATTATATCTTATTTGATTTTAAAACTTTAGTTTGAAATAAGTGTCATTGAGATGATAACCAATTTTAGGGGGGGTGATGTTACATCTTGATTTACTCACTAAACTTAATTTAATTTTTAAACAAATATTATGGGGTTAATGTTGTTTAATTACTATTCTAGCATACAATTTTCATTTATGCCAATGTATGGACAAATATATAATGATTAGTTCATGTGACTCATTACTTGACTGGTTAGTTGTGAATGAGTTTTATATGCATGTGTATTATGATTATTTAGTATGAATATGATTTAATAAAATTTATATTGGTTATCATGGTTTCAGGATAACTACTATTTACATTTGTGAGGTGGATGTAGGATAAATTCTACTCTATAGACATATATGAAGGGAGAGTATCATTAGCGAGGATGTTGCATGTGGAAATGTTGGAGGTGTTAAGATTTGATAATGAACCTAACACACACCATGTAAAACAATAAAATTCATGATTTCTTTAATTTCATTATGTTTTTATTAATTTTTTATTGATCTTGATTTATTTTGGTTTGATCCATGCTTAGATTTTATTCAGTCTTATGGCAGTTGTGATTATTTTTATGATTATAAGGTGGTTACCAGTATGAAATGTTTTAGTTGTATAAATGTTTTTAGGTGAAAATGCTTTTGAATTTCATATCTCTTATAGGCTTATACCTACAAGCATTTAACAAGAATGTTTTTTTAGAGCATATATACATAGAAAATAATTAAATTGCATTTTTTAACATATATAAAAATGGTTTAATTAAACTTATCTAACCTAGACCTAATGTGGTACCTAGGGTGACTTAGTTCTTAAATTTATAATGGTTATCTAGTTATGTGGTATTGATTGTTTAAATGTATTATTTAATGACTAAGTGGAGGATAGGCATTTGATCTATTATTAAACATAATAATTATATTATTTGACATAACATGATGTCAACCTTGATTT
Organism: Torreya grandis; assembly: GCA_037957365.1. NCBI lineage: Eukaryota > Viridiplantae > Streptophyta > Pinopsida > Cupressales > Taxaceae > Torreya > Torreya grandis. Next base: position 2,816,907 of record JARHVA010001942.1, on the reverse strand, counting down.
GTAAATAATCATTTGGTTTTGGATTAGTCTTTGTTGCTTGAACCATGAAATTTGTTAGCTAGGGTTTGGCTATGAGTTGGACTTTGATTTTGGTAGCTAAGCTGAGAGATGTGGGAAGCACGATGGGAATTTATTGTTTGATGGTAAGTCTTTCTTGGAGTGGAAGAGACTAGGTTGCCATGATATTAGGGGTTTTCAAAATGCATGCAAGAGATGGCAAAAACAATAAAATGAATCAATTTTTTGGATTTTTGATGTTAGCCAAGGTAGACAGAGGATAAGAGGAAGAAAGGAAATTTTTTGTAGACAAAGGAGAAAGACTACTTTAGGCACTGAGAGGTAGGTTTGTCCTTTTAATTTACTCTAAGATTTTATATTTAGGTTATACAATCAATGGAATAAATGTATATGTATTTTTTTTAAATGGTTTTATTAAATTTATAAACCCTTGTAAAGATTAGGGATTGGACTCCATGAGAGGAAGAACAACCCCCCCCCATAGAATCAAATCCATGATTAGAATTATGTATAAAATGAATATGTAATGCTAGGGTTTGATGTTGAAATAAGATCCTAAGGTTAGATTAATTATATGAATGATTTTTATTTCACATGATTTATTTGTATGGCTATGTGTTGTGTTTATATGGATTTGTGTGTCATTTTGTACAAATTGTCGAGTGCTTTTTAAATGACTTGAGACATTTTTGGTTTAGGATTCAAATCAGGGGTTCCTATAGTAAACACTAAACTATGTATTTCATTGTTACAATAAAATATAGTGATTTGACTATGTATGAACATTTATGAGTTGATAGTATGACTATTTATGGACTAGGTTTATACAATTATTTATTGACTATGTTAAAAAATAATTATGACTATGAGTCAAATTTGGTATAGTGAAATGATCATGAGTTCATTATCCATATGGATTTGAATATCATATTGGGTTTGGGTTTTTTCTAGATGATATTTGATTATATATTTATGGTTGTGTATGCCGATAGATTTTAAGTAAATTATGTGTCAATTGAGTTTAAATGAATTATGGGTCAATAGATTACATATAGTTTTATGTTAACTATGTTTAATTTATTTTGTGTTGACTGTTAGTAAATTCTATTGTAATAATTTAGGTTTTAGATTTCATTTGGTGTTGGATATATAATAACATATAAGCATGTTTTTATATTCATTACGATTTTGAGTCAATATAAATAGATAAGAGTTATTATAAGATAAACCTAGGTTAGATATTTGACTATGTATATACATTATGGTTGTTTGGTAATATGTTATTCTAAGTCAATTTTGTATACAAGTCTATGGATGATTATGAATATATCATATAAAAATTTACTATGTTAAGATGACTTTGTGACTTCTGAGTATAAACATTTGTATTTAGACTATGTATAAATTATTGAAGGATGTTTAGACTATGTTTAAATGATTATTTGTTTAGTGTATATACTATAGCTAGGTATACATAACAAACTGAGTTAAAAAAATAAATTGTAATTAGTCTATATGGATTGATTGGGTATCATTTATGATAAGTTTCTTGAATATTACTACTGTCTATTTAGTTTAAAACACATACACACAAGGGAGTATGAAGATGGAATATCATTTATCAGTTGGATTGGTTCTTTATTGACTATGTAATATCGATAAATGAATGTTTAATTTATACTTGTCTAACTATAATAGAAGTATGGTTCAAACTTAGGTTAACATTTGTAAAATGTTTGAACTTGAACTATTTGGGGTCTTAGATGTTTAATTTTTGGGTTAAACACTTTTTGTGTGACTTCATTAAGTTAATGTATGACATGGTACATAACAAAATATTTTATATTTTGTGTTTGTATTTAATACAATTAATATGGGTTTTGAATGTTGTGTGAGTTAATGTGATTTATATTTTGTTTAAATATAAATTTATATTCTTAATAAGGTACTTAAAATATGAACATATATACATACGTAGATATGTCATTATGGATTATACATAAATATGAATAGATATTCTTTATGAATAGTTTATAAAAACATATATACATATATATATAAGTTATCACTTATAATTATACAAAGTCTCTCTCTCTCTCTCTCTCTCTCTCTCTCTCTCTCTCTCTCTCTCTCTCTCTCTCTCTCTCTCTCTCTCTCTCTCTCTCTCTCTCTCTCTCTCTCTCTCTCTCTCTCTCTCTCTCTCTCTCTCTCTCTCTCTCTATGTGTGTGTGTGTGTGTGTGTGTGTGTGTGTGTGTGTGTGTGTGTGTGTGTGTGTGTGTGTGTGTGACCATTTATATGTATATATTATGCCATTTTGAAATCAATGGCTATGAGAAAAATTGTATATAGATATAAGTAGACATACTTGATATACATGTTTATGTAGATAATTTGGGTTGTGAGTAGATTGATTGTTTAAAGTGAATAGATTTTTTCATATGCAAACTAAGATTTAATCATTAATTAATAATATGTTGTTTTGTTTATTAATCATGAGGAAAATGATAATTGTTGATTAGAACAAATAATGTTATATTTATTATTATTTGATGCTTACCTTAGGATTTATTTTGAAATTCCTTAAATGTATTATTTTATTTATAATACTTGAGAACATAGGATGTTTGTTAGGAAATTGGAAATTCTTACATATTATGATGATTTTTAAAAAATAGTTAGATATGCAATATTGCCTTAATGGAATATGGACTTAGGGATGTATTGAAACTTAGGAAATATTTAGGAGATAATAAGTTATTATTTAACATGAGGTTATTTCAAATATTTATTATATTTAATTATTATGGTATTAAATACTAATATGTATCAGAAATCCATGGAATTCTTGTATATGGAATATATTGTAAATCTAGTATTAATGACACTAACAACTATTATCCTGAGATGGATTCTCATTCATATATTTAGAGTCATTAATACTTTGATTATATGAAATCTTATTGATTGTGTGTATGATTATGATTGATTTAATGGATCATTAAACTATATAAAAAGTTTTTCCAAAGTAATTTTATGGTTGAACTCTATCATTTTACTTGTTTAATTATATGCATGTGTGCACGATGTCATGTTATAATGTAATTATTTATGATATGTTGCATGTATTTAGAGTCTAACACATGAATTCTAGTTGACTTATCTATACTTGTACCATTATCATCTGCGCTTCTATGAAAGTATGGCCATTCCCTAGTTGGGCATTGTGAGGGGGATATATGATTTATGATTGATGTGGAAAAATACTATGATGATGTTCTCCCTCTCCTCCAGTAGTCATTCGATTGAGACTTATAGTCATGATTTTAGTTTATTTATATATAACATATTTATGGACACTCGTTGGTTTTATATAACATTGTATTTATTTATATACACTCTGATGTAAAAACATTGTATTATTATTATTATTATACTTGATAAACAATAAAATGGCTAGTCTTATTTTATATTATTATATAACCTTTGACATTACTCAGTAGATGTATTTATGTGATGGACTAAATTTTTAATATGTTTATTATATTAAGTTGATCATTATATAAATGAATCATAATTGGATATTCATGCATGATGCATTTAGTTAAAGATAAATTAAATAATTTTATTTATACATAATCTAATTTGATTATTAAATTAAAGTTTAAAAAATTACCATTATTTGAGTTAAACCTAGATGGGTGCTAACATGGTCTCTCATAATCCCTCCTCCTAAGGGCCTTGGGTTTCCCTCGGAGGCCCCATAAAAGTTCAATTTTATCCACCCAATAGGAGGATATTTCCATTTAGTCCTCTTTCTTATTTCATGTTTGGAATCAATATTTCCTACACATGGTGTATCATTTTGCCAATTTAAAGCTAGTTATTTTTCAATCATTTACAATTTTTTACCTTTACCATGAGTTATAGCTTTAAAATTTTCTACAATGGAAAAAAAAAATTATTTTATAAAACCATACTTGGACACCTTTACTCATAAAAATTATGTCATTTATTTCACCCTAAATTCCCTAAATAACATGAGGAAGAGTTAGCTTCCATATTTTTTTCAAGAGATAATTTTGAAAAGGACACTCCCAAGATTGCTAGATGTCTAACAAAGAACCAAAGAATACCCATAAGACTTTAATATTTTTAGGAAAAATTGTCATACCTCATATGTGAATGAACATTCAACCAATAGATGGAAAATTGGTTGATTATAATTTTCATAGAAAGGGAACATGCTCATCAAAGTGAAACCTCTTTTCCTTAAATTTTCCATAGTCAAAACTTTATTTTGAATAAAAACCCAAAGTAAAAAAAATTACTTTAGGTATGAGGAACTTGTCCCATAGTCTATCCCAATTCACATCATTTCTTGAAAAATTAGACACCAAATTGTACCCATTTTTGACTTGGTAATGACCATAAATAAACTCTTTCCATATCAAATGATCCTCATTGATGATTTTGGTAAATTATGCATTATCATAAAATTATTAAGGTTAATTAGGATTATATTTTCTTCTTGATCTAAATTGTTAAAACTTAGACTTTTCTAGCTTCTTGTTCCTTTTATAATCTACCAATAGTCTTGAACCTAATATTTTGAATGTGAACATGAATGCACTACCATGGTTTTAAATTATTTAGGGGATGATCTAAAATCCATGAGTCCACCCAAAAATTAACATGAATACCATTTTCTAGTTTCCATTTAAAACCATAAGATATAACATTTTTGCTAGCATTTAGAAAATTCCAAAAATGAGATCCACAAATAAAATGTTCATCTTTAAAAATACAAATGGGATACCTACCATCAAGTTATTTGAATATTAAAATATTTTTCCAAGTACTATTAAACTTGAGAAATATCAAAAAAAATAGAGAGAAGAGATTTATTCATCCAATTTAATCTTCAAGTACCTAGACCTTCTTTATTTTTGGCCATGCAAACCTTTTCCCAAGTCACCAAATGAATTATATTTCTATTTTTAGCTCATGTCCTCAAAAAAATTATTTGAATTTTATCAATATTATCTTATATAATCTTATTAATATTAAAAATAGAAAGAACATAAATCGGAAGGCTCTGAAAAAACACTTTTGATAAGAGTTTGCCCACCTGAGAGAAAAAGTTCCCTTTACAACCAACCAACTTTCTTTGAAATCTTTCCACCAAAGGATTTCAAGTTGTAATAGGTAGATTTATACTAAAAGGAGGTATTCCCAAATAAGAGGAAAGAGTTTGTTTGATTTGGCAACTGAAAATCTTAGCTATTCTAGCTTGCCTTCCCAAAGGTGTATTAAAGAAGAAAATAGAACTTTTTTCAAAATTCACTTTTTAGTTAGAAGCTAGTTCATACATGACAAGAATTTACTTAAAATTTTATATTATCTAATGGATGCCTCTACCAAAATAATGGTATCATTTGAAAATTATTGATAAAACATCAAGTCCACATTCTTAGTAGGCTTGCAACCTCTTTTTATGTTTTAATTAATAATAAAAATAATAGTTAACCTATAAATAAATGAAAAAAGTCTTAAGGGAGGGGAGGTAGCTAGGCCAACCCCTCACCCCCTTTTATTTTTAATGAAAAGGGAGTGGGTCGAGCTAGTTGGCCCACCCCCATCTCTTTTATATATGTGAAGGGGGATATAGGATGACCCATGGCCTACGATCACGGCTAAGCCTGCAAGCCAATTAAAAAAATTACATATAATAATAAAAATGATATAAAATAAAATAAATAAATAAATTTTAAAATAAGAAAATGTATGTATATATGTGTGTGTATATATACAGTAATGAAAGAATGAAATATTTAAATGAATAATAAATTTTCTTTGGGGTTTAAAATATAAAAATATGTCTTTTGATAATAAAATAATAGAATTTGTATACACATTATGTTGTTAAAATCCATCTTGCATACCCTATTTTCATAGATTGATATATTTTTTTCAGCATACTTTTATAGTATTTGGCTATACTTTTTGAGCTATTATTTTGATAATACTACACTAGTGAAATTATAATCTAATTCAAATCATGTTTAATTAGTTTTATTGACATTTGACTGAGTAATAAAATTTTAGTATATATTACAAATATGTTGATTTGGTTATAGCATTTAGTTTCTATACTTGTATTCTTTAGTTTAGCTCTATTATTATATTTTTTAGGTGTTGTGATGCCCATTTGTGGGTGCAGGTATAGGTATATGAGCTAGGATGGTGGTGGAATCAAATAGTCAAGGGATATTGACAAGGGCATTGAGAAGTTAGGTAACATTGACATAGGTAAAAGGGATATCTTGCATGAGCATTTAGTCACTAAGTAGTAGTTTTTTAGTTATGTTATTCCATTATTATTATTATTATTATTATTATTATTATTATTATTATTATTATTATTATTATTATTCATCTTCTCAACCCTTTGTCATTATGTGATCTTGCATTCCTTGTTTCATTTTTTCATCCTGTTATTGACCACTTTGGCATTAGTTATTTTATGGGTTTATTATCATATTTTATTTTTTATTTAAGCTTTTGACTAGGCCCTTTTGGTATTATTGTTTCAACCCTTCATGTCATTATTGTATTTCCTAGCAAGGGACCCTATTAATAATATTCTAGATTTGATTTGGTAAGGATGATCTATGTGGAAAGGACCCTATGATAATTTTGACAAAGATTTGATTTTGTCATAATAAAAATTTTGGGGTCATGGAATTTTAGCTCCAAACAAAAGATATCATGACCTAATTTCTTGGTCTAAGGGGTAAATCATTTCATGCCATTAAGTTTTGGTGCATTGGGGGACTTGGATCTACTTCTAATAATATGTTGTGGGGTTCATTGGGGAGAGAGGTGTAGGAGAATACTAGGGAGAGGATAAAAATAAAACCCTAGGAGGGAAATGGTGGTAGTAGGGAGTAAAGATGGATCCAAAACCCTTCCAAGATGGATAAGAGACCAACTTGGGCCATTACCACATAAGGGGTCTTCATGGTGTAAGAGGTGGGTAGTTTGGTTTGCAAGTAATCAATTTATCATTTTTTCCCACCTATGAGACAATTGAATCAAGTAAGTGATGTATATTTATTCTTTATAAAGAGAATGAATGTTGATATCATTTTGGGGGATGAAAACAATAAAATAAATTATTTGAAGGTTTATGAGTAAGTCATAGCACTTCCTGATGAGCCTGCAAAGGTTTCCAAATCAATTTAAATCAATATAAATCCCTTATTTTAATAATGGGTAACTCTAGTTTTGTTTCCAATCTATTTTGGAATTCTAGATTTTTAAATCTTGTATTGAAATCTTTATTTTCAAAAACACATAAAAACCCTACCATTTGGGTATGAGTATCTTATTGTTTTAGTTTGTCTAGCCATGTTAATAATGATTAGATTTAATATTGTATTATCTGTATTTACCTAGCCATTGGGTATGAATTTTGTGTATATTGATTTAATCTTGAATTCTATTTAGGGGTTCTATGTATATGACTATGTTGAAGAGGTTAAATTTTTTTATGGTTGGGATTTTATTTATTTTATCAATTGAAATCACCAAGTGGAATGGCATTTTGATATTTTATTAGAATTAACATTACACTATTCTTTTATTTGATTGTGGTGAGTTTTACTCATCACCAGCTAAGATGTTTTGGGGTTTCCATTTACTTTGCTTGTTAGAAGTCGCTGGGATGAGTGGTTTTTGGAGTTTCACTAGTGTGTTATTTCACCATTTTAGTGTGATTAATTTTGATTAACATTATTATGTATAAACATTCACCTGGTGATTATGACCTTTTATAGACTGGTTTATTGTTATAATATTGGTTCTTATTTAAACCCTTTTGATTTTAATTGATGTTATTTTATAGTAGTTCCTTTTTGGAAAGAATTGACCTAGCATTATAAGGGTTAGATATGGTGATTTCATCTCTATTGCACACTTTTTTTGGGTGATTAAATGACTATACTTTATTGATTGGCAAAAGGGTAAGATATCTAAATCCTTGGTGTTGTGTTTATCCATTTTCAAATGCATTCTTTATGTGGAATTTTTTTGTTCATTATTGGTTTTAGGAGATGATTTTATATCACTTGAGTGATGCATTTTTGTATTGAATATTTTGGTATACCTAGAATATATGATGAAGGTTGATTGGTTTCAATTGAATATGTAGTTGATCCCTATAAAATCTTTCATAGGAAGATAAATGTTGTTAATAGTTCATTGGTAATTTGGCAACTTGTCATTAGTAGTTAACAAGTTGATTTATAGTTCATGGATTATTCTATAAGACTAATTTATTGCTTAATGTTTAAGTTTCAAGCATAGATCTTGTAACTACTACACTTACATGATAAAATGATACTAAGCCAAGTTTTTTATGTATGAGAATTAGTGGATTTTATATTGTTGTATAAGCACTTTTGCAAGCATAGATTATAAGTTCTTTTTAAGTCCTAAAATTCACTACATATGGAAGTAGTTTATTTTATGCAATGGTAATCAAATTCATTTTATGACATGATATAAAGTGTTGTTAGTGAAGTAAATTTTGGGATAAGTTGATGTTCTCTATAATTCAATATGCTATATAATTATTTTGGTAGGCTATAGCCATATAATTAATCTTAAAAATAGTCATTATCATAAATAGTTAAAGCAAGTTGAGTTGCATAAATTGTTTATATATTTTAGATTTCATCACCACAAGATTGTAAATCACTATGAGAAGTAAAATTAGATATATAACTATTCCTATTGCTAACTATGTTTCATCTAAATTATAAAAATTAAGAATTGTTATTGGACTTAGGCTAAGGAATGAATTTAGTTCAGCTATCCTTTTTAGTCAAATTCTCTTGGATTATATTCTATAAATTCTTCTCATTTTAAAAATGAAATATGTAAGGATACATTGAAATCATTTTAGTGTGAACAATCCACTCTATATGTTGGAATAAGGTTCTTGGGTTTACCAAGTAAATGAGTGAGTTATTTTAATGTAGAAAGTCATTTATTTTTAAACTATTTTTTGACCAAGTTCTTAATTATTAAATATAAAATGAAACAATGCAAGATTCTAAATTGACACTAGGATGTTAGTATATCATAAAGTTATTTTCTGTTTATATTTGGAAGATGGTATTACTTAATGGAATTTACTATTTAATTTATTTAGTATCATGACCCTCCAAATAAATTAGATGAGTATGATAAATTAAATTATCATATTAATAATTAGTACATGTATGAAATTAAGAATTAAAATCATACTTTGGCTTAAAAGTGTAATAAGCTTGTTAGTGTCATAAATAGAACATGTTAACAGTTGCATAATTTCTAATTGTTAGTAAAATTAGCTTGATGTTATTTAAGGAAAAAATTATAGAAGATAAGGTAAAACAAAAAGAAATCATCTAAGATAATATTAAGTGGCATACTTCTATGGTTCTTATGGAAATGACCAGTTGACAAGTAAATAACACTTGAGAGATATAAATCTCTAGGTGACTACTTATGAGATTATCTAGTAAAAATAAGTAACTAATATAGATCAAAATCATAATATTCACTTATGAACAACATCAACCTTAAAAATAATTACAATTTAATTAGATTAAAATATCATATTATTATATGTAGAATGGAGGCACATAGTACAATGATCCCTAGATCTATAGATCATGGTATGATGATATAAATAGGGATAGTTCTACAATAGACTCTTTGATTACACAAAAATTATTAAATATAAATCCCTATTAAAATTTCAAGGATTTATATGTGTATTTATAAACTACTAAACTTGCTCATATGTACATCATTGATTAAGCTAGTTAGAACAATGTGCTTTCTTCATTATGAACCCTCGATTATAAAAGGATGTTATGATTTCTAAACTTAAGAATAAGAAATGAATTACTATTTAGTATGATATTTCCCTAGAATCCCAGTGACATTGATAATTTTAAGTATTTAACTCAATTATCTTATGTGAAGAAGGGATAGATTATCTAACCCAACCTATACCTCGGTTCCCATGGATTTAGAATGCTTAGGTTGGGTAAGGACACCTAGGGGTTCTTATTGGGAAGGAAGTGTTCCCATATAGGTTGGGACATATCCATATGGACCCACATAGATATATGCCTTGATTTGTATTCAAAATCCTAATTAGCAACCATCTTTCCCATGGAATATTCTAGAGGTAATTCCCCTAGATAATGTTTTCCATGTATGTGATTTCGGTTATAGGTTATGGGCTTAAAATAATTGACAAATGGATACACATATCAGATCATGACATAGTGGGCCATACTCATTTCTCTATTGTAAATTTAAAGTAATCACACTCAAGAAATTTTTTGGGTTGTCATACCAAGTATAAGAGCCTATGATAAGTTATCAATTCTAAACACATCTCTAAATAAGACTTAGAAGAGTTAGTTTTTACTAAATTCTACTTAAGAAATTATTTTGTGGCTTCTTAGGAAAATGTTAAGATTAGAGATGGTATAAATTAGTTTGATAATGATTAAGGGATTGATAGGCTGGTCTTGAGAGGTAGAGGTTGAGGCAACGGTAGAAGCAGAGGTATGGGCCATGCTACCTAAAATCTAAACTAAAATAGAAATGAACCTCTCCTCCACAATGGCAATGATAATAGTGAATCACTAGATGATAACACAATTGTGGATAACCCATCTAATAATCAATAAAAATACCTTCATGGAATTGTATTAGCTTTGAATTCCATTTAATGTAAAATTGAAAATCAAGAGCATAAATTAAACAATATTGAGGGTGTTCCTCTGGAAGAAATCCACTAATTGAAAGGTGGAAAGGTTGAGGATCAAGTGATCTAAGAGGTACCCTTAAGAATATTTGATCCAATCATCAGAGATCTTAGAAATCTTCACCCACCCACATTTTTAGGTGAAGAGTTAGGAGATGCATCTAATACATGGATCCTAAACCTATAAAAATACTTTAACCTGCATGAAAATCCATCTAATGTAAAAGAAAAGGTTATTCTATATCAACAAATTGGTCCCATTTACCTAATCTACCTCTGACACCTAAAATTTTCAAAAAATCATACAAAAATCACAAGTTTTAAGAGAAAAATATAAATTTCAATCAATTCCAAGGTCAAAACATAAATTTTAAGACCTAAGGCAACTCTAAAAATGGATCTTTCAAGAAGGACCAACACCAAAACAAACAACGTGGGCTAGCTAAAATGGCAAATACTATCTCAATAGCCCCATAAAGGACAATGGTGTGCTATAAATGTGGTGATAACCACTACTACAAGGACTACCCAAAATTTAAATTAAGGCAGTCATTAGACCATAGAGTGTATGCAGTATTAGACAACTAGAGAGCTAACTTTCATGTTAGTGTAATAGAGATAAAAGGTAATATTTTTGGTAACTCTTTAACTATTTTAATTTATTTTGGTGTAATGGATAGATTCATTTCACCTACTATCACAAGTAAATGCAAGAAAAAATTTATGCAGTTAAAAGAAGGATGGGAAGTTGGGTTTGGTACTACCAAGAGGTTACCTCTCTAAGAATGCTTAGAGCAAACCAAACTTGATTTTGGCATTTTCATAACTAGGTTAAACTTGTTTTTAACACCATTAGGGTCTTATGACATTATATTAGGCATGGATTGGTTGAAACAACACCATGCAACACTTGATTGGTCCCCAAAAAAAAGATTCAATATATTAATGAGAATGAAAAACTTATTAAGATTCAAGTCCTTCAAGGGCCAAAAACATAAAAAATTCTTTTCTTCCAATAATTAAAGAAGGATATAAGGAAAGGGTGTAAACTATATGCAATCCAACTTCAAAAATTTCCCAAATAGGAAGAATAGTCATGTTCATATTTTCCTATTTTATGGGAATTGGTGAACATTTTTCTTGAAAAACTACCTAGTTTGCCACCAAAATATGAGTTTTACTTCTCCATTGTGGTTAATATAGGGGATACCCCTACATAAAAATATCATTATATAATGAAGTTACAAATCTAAAAGAGCTAAAATTTTAACTACAAGAGATTTTGGATAGTGAAAGCATTCGACCAAGTGTGTCACCTTCGGGTGATCTGATAGTCTTCATGAGAAACAAAGATGACACTTTAAGGTTGTGCATTGAATATTGTATGTTCAAAAAAATTATGATCAAGAATCATTACCTACTACCCTAGATCAATAATTTGTTTGATCAAATGAAAGACACAACAATCTTTTCCAAAATTGATGTAAGATCCAGCTACCATCAGTTAAGGATCAAAGAGGAGGATATATATAAAATAGCCTTATAAACTTGGTATGCCCATTATGAGTTCACTATTATGCCTTTTGGCCTCATAAATATACTTTTTACATTTATGAATCTAATGAACAAAATTTTTAGATATTTTCTAGACAAATTTATACTAGTGTTCTTGGATGACATTCTCATCTACTCCAAAAACTAAGTTAAACATGATCATCATTTGAGGTTGGTTTTACAATGATTAAGACAACATAAACTATTTAGTAAGATATCTAAATGTTCTTTCTACCAAACAAAAATACATTACATAGGGCATGATATCTCTAAGAAAGGCATTATTGTGGACCCAACAAAGATTTAAGCCATTGAAGAGTGGTTTGTTATGTCTAACATGCATGAAGTGTGTAGTTTTATGGGCTTAGTTGGATACTATTGATGATTTGTAGAAAATTTATCTCACCTATCCAACCCCATTACATTATTATAATGTAGAGGCAAATAATTTTCATGGATTCCTTAATGTGAAGAGGCTTTAAAAAAGATTAAGGATTTGTTAACAACATATCCTACTTTTATTATACCTAACCTAAACGATCATTTTGAGGTGTGAACTAATGCTTCTAATGAAGGCTTCAATGACATATTGACCCAAGAGGGTAAAGTTATGGCCTATGAAAATCATAATCTCAAGGAAGCTTAAAATAACTTTCCCACACATGATTTATAGCTTGTTGTCATAATGTATACATTAAAATAGTGAAAGCACTTTTTGCTAGGCAAATATTTTAAGGTGAAATATGATCACCACAACCTAAAACACCTATTTTCACAAGATGATTTGAATACCTACTAGCAGATATGGATAAAGTTAGAAATTTTTACATGGAAATATCTTATGTGAAGGGTAAGTAAAATCATGTGATTGATGCACTCAATAGGAATACATACCGTGTTTCCTTGTCTATTTTTCAAGGAAATTTTAGAAGTGTTATCCTAAAATAGTAGCTTGTTGATAATTAATACCAAGAAGTAAGTACAAGATTAGCTGATGAGTCTTTAGCAAGAATTTTTTTATTGATAAAGATGTCCTTTTAAGGCATTGAAACATAATTTTTGTACTTGAATCAAGTGGATTATGCAATGTTATGCTACAAGAGGTGCATACAACACCTCATTTTACCCATCTAGGGGCCACCAAAATGACCCATGAGATAAAAAGGATCTATTTTTGGCTTGGTCTAAAGTAGGATGTTTCCAACTTTATGGAAAGATATCTATAATGTCAACGTGTAAATGTTAAATACTACCATCCTAGGGGTTTTTTATACCCACACAAAATACCAAGAGACAAATGGGAAGTATTTTAACTTGATTTTATTATAGGACTGACTAAATATCATAGCCAACATGACACTATCTTTTGGTAATAGACAAAAAACCAAGGTTGGTCACTTTATTACTAATAATTTTACTAATGATGTTGTTATTTTTATTGAACACTTTGTGAAATAAGTGTTTTAGTTCCATGGCATTATATAGGTCATTGTCTCTAATAGAGACAAGATACTCACATCAAGGTTATAACAAACTTTGACCATAGATTTTGGCACTCAATTGAATTTAAGTTATTCATACCACCCAAAAATAGATGGTCAACCTAAAAGATTAAATTAGGTACTTGAAGACATGTTGCACATGTATGTTATTTATCAACAGACCAAGTGGGAGGGTTATCTCAATTTAGTCAAGTTTTCTTATAACAAATCTTATAATTATGAAATTAAAATGGCTCATGTTGAATCCCTATATGGGCAAAAATATAAAACTCCACTTGGTTGGATAACTTAGAAATTGAGCCATTACTAGTCTAGAATTATTACTATAATATGATGAGTAGATGGCCATAATACACTAGAATTTGAAGGCTACTTCTAATTGAAAAAAGAGTTAAATTGTTATGAAAAGGATGCCTTATGTATTTATTATTGGCAAAAGGGTTTTTATGTGTATAATCAATTTTGGAAAAACCTCCAAGTTAGTTCCTCACTTTGTTGGCCCATTCAACATTATGGATAAAATCATCCCTATTACCTAACAATTGGCTTTACCTCCTTGTTCATCAAGAATTCATGATGTGTTTCATATTACATTACTAAGGAAATATGTGTCTAATCCATCTCATATGTTAGATTGGAAAAAATTACAGGTTATGGAATAGGAAAAGATACAGTTGGAGCTAGTGAAAATCTTGGGTCATTGTAATAATAAACTAATAAATAGAGAAATCTAGTAAGTCCTGATACAATAAGACCCACTAAGTAAAAGGAGTGCCACTTGGGAGGATACATAGTTGTTTAAATTTCACTATTCCTAATTATTTTGATCTATCATTGGGATGACTCCTCATTAAAGAGAAGAGGATGTTACAATCTAGTTTACATACCCTATTTTCACAGACTGATATATGTTTTTCAAAATACTTTTATACTATTTGGATTTAATTTTTGAGCTATTATTTTGATTGTACTGCATTAGTGATGTTATAATTTGATTTAGATCATGTTTAGTTGGTTCTATTGATATTTGACTAAGTTTTATAGTTGTAATTCATATTGAAAATATTTTTATTTAGTTATAGCATTTAGTTTCTATACTTGTACTATTTAGTTCAACAATATTGGTATATTATTCAGGTTTTATTGATGCATGTTTGTGGGTGTTGGTATATGTACATGAGCTAGGCTGGTGGTGGACTCTTATGGATTGAGGATAATAGACAATGGTAGTGAGTAGTCAAGTAACACCAACACAGGGAAAAAGGATATCTTGCATGAGCCTTTAGTCACTAAGAAGTAGTTTATTAGTGATTTTAATTTTGTCACTTTTATCATCTTTTTTTATCATTATTTATATTTTTGATCATCTTCTGAACCCTTTCTATCATTATGTGATCTTACATAACTTGGTTCATTTTATCATCTTGCAATCGACCACTTTGGTATTATTTATTTGTTAGGTTTATTATATTATTTTATTTTGCTTTAAGCTTTTGACTAGGCCCCTTTGGTATTATTGTTTCGAACCTTCATGTCATTGTTGGATCTCCTAGCAAGGGACCCTAGTAATAATATTATATATTTGATTTGGTATTTATGATATATGTGGAAAGGACCTTATCATAATTTTGACAAAGATTTGATTTTATCATAGTAAAAATTTGGGGTTTGTGGGATCTTGACTCCAAACAAAAGATATCATGACCTAATTTCTTAGACGAAGGGGTAAATTATTTCATGCCATTAAGTTTTGGTTTATTAGGGGACTTGGCTCTACATCTAATAACATTTTTTGGGGGTAATTGAGGAGAGAGGCATAGGAAAATATTGGAGAGAGGAGAAAAATAATACCCTAGGAAGGATTTAGAGGAAGTAGGGAGCAAAGATGGCTTAAAAACCCTATCAAGAGGGATAAGAGACCAGCTTGGGTTATGGATATATAAGGGGGCTTGGCATGGTGAAAGAGGTAGGAAATTTGGTTGGTAAGTAAGCAAGTTATCAAATTTTTTTACCACTTGTGAGACAATCAAATCAAGTAAGTGTTATATATTTATTTTGTGGAAAAGGAATGAATGTTGATATCACTTTTGGGGATACAAAAAATAAAATAAATTATTTGTTGGATCACGAGGAAGTCATAGGACTTACTGAAACCTATAAAGGTTTTAAAATTTATTTAATTGATATAAATCCCTTATTTTAATAATGGGTTGCTCTAATTTTATTTCCAAGCTATTTTAGAATTCTATGATTTTAAATCTCATATTGAAATCTTTATTTTCAAAACCCCATAAAACCCTCCCATTTAGGTATGAGTATTATATTACTTTAGTTTATTTATATGTGTTGATAATGATAAAATTTAATATTTTATTGTCTTTAATTATTGGGCCATTGGGTATGAATTTTTTTCATATAGATTTGATCTTGAATTCCATTTGGGGGTTCTATGTATTATGGTTATGTTGAAGAGGCCACATTTTTTTATGGCTAGGTTTTTATTTCTTTTGTCAATTGAAATGGCCGTGTAATGGCATTTTGAGAATTTAATTGGAATAAACATTACACCACTCTTTTATCTGGTTGTGTTGGGTTTTACTCACCACCTGTTAAGATGTTTTGGGGTTTTCATTTACTTTACTTGTTAGAAAGGGCTAGGTTGAGTGGGTTTTGGAGTAACACTAAATAACTGAGTGGGTTTTGGAGTATCACTAGCATGTTATTTAGCCACTTTGGTGTGTTTAATTTTGATTATAGTTATTATGTGTGAACATTGACCTGGTGATTATGAGATTTTATAGACTAGTTTATTATTATAATATTGGTTCTTATTTAAACCCTTGTGATTTTAATTGATGTTATTTTACATCAGTTTTTTTTGGAAAGATTTGACCCAACCATATAAGGGTTAGATATATTGATTTCATTATTGTTTCACACTTATTGTGGGTGACTAAATGACTATACCTGATTGATTGGCAAAAGGGTAAGATGTCTAAATATTTAGTATTATGTTTATCCATTTTTGACTCAATTCTTTATGTCGATATTTCTTATTTATTATTAGCTACAGAAGATGATTTTATATCAATTTAGTGATGGACTTTTTAATTGAACCTTTTGGTATACTTGGAATATATGATGAAGGTTGACTTGGTTCATTTGAATATGTAGTTGATACTTATAAACTCCTTTAGAGAAAGAACGTTGTTAATCCTTGTATTCATGTTGGTGTTTCCATATTGATCTTTTAGTTGTGGAATGGTTATCTATTGAGAAATTAATATTATCTCAGTGATGGATTCTATCTGTTATTACTCATACTCTCTTCCCAAAGACCTAAAATCTAGACTTCACATCCTAGCTGATGGTTGAGGGTGGTAAGGGACATCGATTGGAGGTCTCATAGGATGGGTCAAGTTGGGATAGTTCATATGGAGAAGTTATCTTGGATATTACCCAATTGGTTATTTGTTTAATATGGTAGATGACTCATTATATTTTTATGGTGTTTGATCATTTTTTTAGTCATTCCTATTATAACATGCTTTATAAATGAAAAATATCACTTTGTTTAATGTACAAAAATAAAAACATGACTATTTAAATACTCTTGTTTATTTAATTACTTGAGTACTTTTTATGTTGTTGATTTGAATAATATAGATTGTTAAGATTGAATAGTAAGTTGTATACCTCTAATTAAAGTGAAAGCTTAACTATTTACAAATTTTATTTATTATTTACATTCAAATGAATATCCTTGTTATAGTGTTAATATCTCATTGGTAAATTAGTAAATTGTGATTAGTAGTTAATAAGTTGATTTTATAGTTCATGGATTATTCTATAGGACTAAGTTAGTGCTTAATGATTAAGTTGTAAGCACAAAACTTGTAACTATTGCACTTATATGATAAAAAGACATTAATTCAAGTTTTTTATATATGAGAATTAGTGGATTTTATACTTATATATAAACACTTTTATAAGCATATATTCTAAGTTATTTTTAAGTCCTAAAAGACACTACATATGGAAGTAGTTTCTTTTATGCAAACACAATCAAATCCGTTTTATGGCAAGATAGAAAGTGTTGTTAGTAAAGTAAAATTTGGGATAATTTGATGTTCTCTCTAATTCAATATACTCTTGAATTATTTTGGCACTCTATATCCATTTAATTAATCTTGAAAATAGTCATTATCATAAATAGTTAAAGTGATTCGAGTTGCATAAGTTGTTTATCTATTTTAGACTTCATCACCACAAGATTGTAAATCCTTATGAGAATTAAAATTAGATATATAATTATTCTAATTGGTGAATATGTTTCATCTAAATTATAAAAATTGATAATTATTATTGTACTTAGTCTAAGGAATGAATTTAGTTTAGGTATCCTTTTATGTCAAATTCTCTTGGATTGTATTCTGGAAATCCTTCTCATTATCAAAAGCAAAGATATAAGGATACATTTAAATCATTCTAAACTGAATAATCTATTCTATATGTTGGAATAAGGTTTTTGGGTTTTCCAAGTAGGGGAGTGAGTCATTTTAATGTATAAAGTCATTTATTATTAAATTATTGTTCCACTAGGTTCTTAGTTCTTAAATATCAAATGAAACAATGCAATATTCTAAACTAACACTAGGATGTCAATATATCCTCAAGATATTTTCCATTTATATTTGGAAGATGTTATTACTTCATGGAATTAACTATTCAATTTGTGTAGTATCATGACCCTCCAAATAAATTAGATGAGTGTGATAAATTAAATGATCACAGTAATAAGTAGTACATCATGGAGTTAAGAAGCTAAAATCATGCTTTGTCCTAAAAGTGTAATAAGCATGTTAGTGTCATAAATGGAACATGTTCATATTTTTATAATTTCTAATTGTTTGTATAATTATCTTGATGTTCCTAAAATAAAAATTATATAAACTAAGGTAAAACACAAAAAAAAATTATAAATCATATAAACTAAGTGGCATACGTCTATGGTTCTTACGCTAATGACGAGTTGACAAATAAATAACACTTGAGAGATATAAATATATAGGTGACTATTTATGAGATGATGCATTAAGAATAAGTAAACACTATAGATCAAAAGCATAATACTCACTTAAGAACAACATCAACCTTTATAATAATTATAATAACTTAATTAGATTATAATAGTTTATGGTTATGTGTAGAATGGAGGCATGTAGTATGATGATACCCAGAACTATAGATCATGGTATAATGATGTAAATGGGGATATTACTACAATGGGGTCTTTGATTACACAGAACTTATTAAATATATATCCCTATTACAATTTCAAGGATTTATAGGTTTATTTTTAAACTGCTAAACTTGTTTAAATGTATGCCATTGATTAAGTTAGTTAGAACAATATGATTTATTTATTATTGTCCTTGGCATATAAAAAGATGTTTTGATTTATAAATTTAGGAACATGAAATGAATTCATGTTTAGTATGATACTTCCCTATCATCCCAATGACATTGATAATCTAAGTATTTAACTCTATTATCCTAAGTGTGAAGAAGGGATAAATTATCTACCCCAACCTATACTCAGGTTCTCATGGATAAAGAACACTTAGTTAGGGTAAGGACACCTAGGGGGTACTATTGTGAAGGATGTTCTCCCAATATAGGTTGGAACCTATCTGTATGGACCCACATAGATATATGCCTTGAGTTGTATGTAAAATTCTGATCGATAACAATCTTCTTCATGAAATATTCTAGATTTAATTCCCATAGCTAAGGTTTTCCATATATGTGACTTTGGTTATAGGTTATGGGCTTAAAATAATTTGCAAATGGCTATGCATATCAGATCATGATGTAGTGGGTCATCGCTATGTTATAGCCCAAAATTAATGAAACTCAATAAAAAAAATTGGGTTATCACAGATGTATACATACTTTAATGAAATTGATCCATGATATCTTTTTATTTGAACTCTCATTCCAAATACTCCATAAAAACTTGAAAAATAAAAATAAAAAGATGAGAGAAAAATTAAAAGTTTTAACTTTTTATTATGATCATAAAGAAATTTAGGATAAATTTTAGAAACCCTAAATCTAAAGGTAGAAATCCACCCAATATATTTGTAGGGATTTGACCCACCATCACATAGATTAAGAGTGAGGGGGTTTTATTATTTTTAAATTTATGTAATTTAAATTACTCTTAACTCTCATTTGTTGAGTCACTTTATAATTTATTTTTTTAAGACTAGCTAATAAAGAGAGTTAATAATGAACTAACTATTTTTATTATTAGTTTAGGTTTCACAAAATTTTTGAGATGTTTAAAATATAAAAACTATCATGTTTCAAAATTTAAATTCAAATAAAATAAAATAAATGAGAATCAAATAATTTACCTAAATGTTTTTCTAACGTAGTTGAAACCCCTTTTGGAACCAATCAAAAATAAATATCTAAACTAAGGGTTTGTCAAAACTAAAGTTTTAATATGATTTTTTTAGGTACGAAATTATCCAAAAATCATTAAATAGTTTTTAACCCTTTTAATAGTGGTTCTTTGAGATCATTTTTTAAGGCTCTTTGGAGAAATAAAATTAACTCTTATTTCTAATCCCAAAATTGATTTCAAATTGACTAGTTAAAATACCAAGGAATGACATTATTGAAATATGAAAGTTGTAAGTAAATTATTATAACTTTAAATTATCATTAAAAGAATATAATAAATTTTATTGTTAAGTTTACTATTTTTTTTATGGTGATTTCATAACTAGGTTATTTGAATTTTTGAGGGACAAGTTTTGTAAGTAATTAAAGTTAACATAGAATGGTTGAGCAAATCATGGTTTTACTCATTATAAAAATATTTTTTACCTTAAACATAATATTTATAGGTTATAGAATTGGTTTTATTAAAAATAAAAATGTATCCTCTTCTATAAGATTTAAACTAGAGGTACTTTTCCACTTGATTATTAGGGTGAAAATTAGTGTGTTTTGTCTCGTTTGGAAGAGTCTTTTGTTATGATGGTCACTTTAGTGTCTTTCACCATTTTTAATTTAGGTTATGACTATCTTACACTATTTTATGCCTTTATATGCTAGTTACCTTGGTTCTAATTTTGGTCCATAAATACATGCGTTAATGTTTGGCTTTAGTTGCCATTGGGTA
This sequence comes from Torreya grandis, assembly GCA_037957365.1. NCBI lineage: Eukaryota > Viridiplantae > Streptophyta > Pinopsida > Cupressales > Taxaceae > Torreya > Torreya grandis. Next base: position 2,795,800 of record JARHVA010001942.1, on the reverse strand, counting down.
GACCTTTCTTAGGGCCTAATTGGAGTTGTTTTGGAGTATACCCTTGGTATGAGTCTTGATATTTAGACTCAAGATTAAATTATATATGTGTGTGCCTTTTATATATATGAAGGTGATTATAATTCTTGGTATTTCTTAGATATGCTTTTTCTAACTAGTGGTTGCAGGGTTACCCATAAGGGGTAAACATGTTACACTTAGTCACATAATTGATTGGTGAAAGTATATTATCTTCACATATAAACTAGCATTCATATAAGAATGGGTGAACTAAACCCAGTCCTAATTCTATGTGTGATACAATCACCATAAATATGTAAACAGCCTAGGAAATGGGTGTGAGCTTAGTGTACTAACCCTTAGAACATTCCTTTGTGTGAGTGTTATCAACTAACTTGAGAGTGTTCTTGGAGAAAAAGGTTAGAATAATAACCCTTAGGATGCCCTTTTAGTGTGTAAAATTAACAACTAACCTTAGGGTGTTCTTGGAACACATGATTAAACATCTAACCTTAAAATACTTTTTTTGGTGTAAATATTTCAACATTATATTTCACACATGTGTTTCTTATCAGTTCTATCTGCATGGTTTAATTACTTGTTTAGGTATTATGGGATATCATACCTCTCTAATAATTGGTTTATTTTGAGTTTGATTTATTCCATCTTATCTTTGGACACCATTAGTGACCTACTTAGGAGATAGAGCTTCTTTGTGTAACATAGGTCAGATATTAATCAAACATTGACCTCACTGGAAAAATATAATATAGATTCCTTATCACACTTGAATCAAATTTATGTCATCATGTGGGAGTACTTGGGAATGTACAAATACCTTGTGACATTTGTAGTTTGTGTTTAATCACCTTAGAATGTGTTGTTCTTTTAAATAGGTGATGAGAGCTTATTAGCTCACATGTGTGGTATATCATATCCCTTATTGTATTAGATCACCAACCATTTATTAGTGATTATATCTCATAGATGAGGTCATCAAAATTTTAAGGAGAACTAAATCAGATCCTAATTATATGGAGTGGATATGTAGGTTCTTAGGCTAGGTTAGATTTTTTAATCATCTTCCTTCATATTGGGATCGTACATCTTTGGTTGGATTATCTATATAAGTATAATGTTAATTTAAGTTTTATTTTTATCATTGTGTGATTGTTGTCAACCATTTTAATTTTAATTTGGTTATATTATTTGTCTTGAATGCCTTGAGAGTAGTGTTGAATAAGGTTAGTTGAGACTTTCCCTTTGTAATCCTTAAAGTGGTAATCATGTGTCAAGTGATTGTTATTTTTGCTCATTTCATTTCCCTTGAGTTGTTAATTAGGTTATGTGTGAATAATACTAATATACTTTCAATCAAGAAATTATAATTAAGTATTTTTAATTAAGATGATTCATCACTCTTCATAATCAGGTTATCACTAATTGATTATGGTGTCACACTGATCTTAACCTCTTATGCTTGTATTCTAATTGAGGCCTCATGCTGGCAATCAAATATATTAAATAAACATTGTAATAATTATGTGTGTCATACTTCAATTATGTATTGAGTGAATCACAACATTTAAAATTTAAGTAACCATAGTGAATAAATAAACATCATTGAAATAAGATAACAAAAAAATAACATGGGTTTTGGGACAAAAATTTTGGTCATGACATTTTGGTATCAGAGCATGAGTTTAGCACTAGGAACTATGGGAATATCAGTTGGTTAGTTTAGTAATCTTTCTCAATAAACATAAAATAGATTATGTACTACCAATTTGGTTAGAATGATTCATGAGACTTATTTATATGAAGGTACTATATAAATTATGATTCTGATGTGATAAGGCATAGAAACATGCATTTTTCTATGAGATATTATTGTATCACTAGATTCTAAGTACAAAATGTATGATTATTGTTCATTCTTTGATAGCAATATTAGTAGATTATTATCAACTATATCTTATAGGATGACATATATAAATCAGTTGGACCAATGAAACTATCTATATCCTTATGTATCTCTAATAAAATTATGCTATTGTATTGTGTTGTAGTTGTGAAGTAGTGTATATCAAGCCAAACATGTGTACCCTTAAATTTTATAGTTGTTATGTACATATGTAATTGTAACATATTGTGTAAACCCTCACAAAATTTTATATGTAACAAACCTTGTAAACAATGGATTTTATCTATGTAAACAACATTTTTATGTGATCGTAAAGTGTGTACGTCATGGTACCATTATGATATTGTTTTTTTCAGCCCAATTATTCTCTTATGAATGTGAATATGTTTATCATGTACCTTATTTTTTAATTTCATTATGAAAATGTGGTGTAAATTAACTTATGTTCATGTAAACATATAATGTATAAGTAAAAATTATTTTTATAGAGTAATGTGTCGTGTTGTGTAACACTGCATCATTGCTCTAGTAATTAGGTATTGATTATTAAGCACAAAATATACTGAGAAGGGGGGTGAATCAATATATCATATATCTTATAAAACTTTCCCTTAACCAAATTCCACTGAATCAAAAATTCAAGATATGCAATAAAACTCAAACAATAAACACCACACAAGATAGAGAGAGACACCAGATATAATGTGGAAACCCAATGTGGAAAAAACCACGAAGAACAATCTCAAGTATATGAATGAGCACCAACCCAAACAATATTTTCAAGCACCAACTTATAAGAGCACCAACCCCTTTGCTAAGCACCAACCCACAAGAGCACAAACCCCTTTGTCGAGCACCAACCCAGAAATAATTCATGAGCACCAAACCACAGGAGCACCAACCCCTTTGCCGAGCACCAACCTAGAAACAATTCATGAGCACCAACCCACAGGAGTACCAACCCCTTTGTGTATACCACACAACTATCCCTCAATGTTGCTATCTCAATAAATGATAGTTCATTACAACATCTCTTTCCTCTCTCTCACCTTTGATCTTCTAAGCTAGATATAAAAAATACAAATCATATTCATCTCTCACAATTGCTCTTTTAAGCTAGATATTACAATATCAAATCAACCTCTCTCTTCCATGTTACAAATGGCTTCTCAAGCCTTTATTTATAGCTTTCCAAATGACCTTTGGCCTTCCCCCTTTGTGACCCTTCAATCCTCATGGAAAATGGCACCAAACTTGTATGATCCTTCATATCCTTGCCTTTGAAAAGTCACGTGGTGACCCTTCATGAACAAAAATGTCCTTCCCTCTTTTGTCCTTATCTTGGTGACTTTTCATATTCCTCAAAGTGTCCCTTCATGAGAAATTGCACCCTTCCTCTTTTGTCTTCAATTGGTGACTCTTGGAATTCCCCAAGATGACTCTTCATGGGAAAATGCATCCCATCCTTCTTTTGTCTTTACCCCATGGCTCTTTGACTTCTCCATGGGCCCTTATTTTATCTCATATGCAACCAAAAATATATTCATTAATATTAAATAAATATTAACACACATTAGCCAAGATATATCTATTAGAAACAACATTAAATGCAATGGGGCCTTTATCACCAATAATGCTAGACCTTTGACATCAGTGACAATATTTCCAACAATCTCCCCCTTTGTCATTGATGGCAACCTCAATCCTGAAACTACCACATCTTATCACTTGCACATACTATCATCTGAAAACATACAGTAACTACCCCTTACTGTAGCAACCTATATCTATTCCATGTACCTATTTTTGCACCTATACCTATACCTGTTATTCTCCCCCTTTGACATCAATGGCAAGGGCCTACCTGGAGCTAGCACTTAGCTCCCCCTTAACTAATGCTGAACATCAATGGCAGGAAGTAATAGAAATTACTCCCAACTCCTCTTGTAGATCTTTGAATGTATCTTTTGATCATGCCTTTGAGAAGATATCTGATAATACATAGCCTATCCTTTGAGAATATGCAATCAACTCATTTGAATATTTTATTCTAATCTCACAACCTTCTGCATGAAACTTTAAGGTGTACCCTCAATCACATATTTGACTTACACTTAATAGATTATGCTTAAAAAACATTCTTAGCTTTGGTTCTACTAATATCCAAACTTAAAGTACCTTTTCCAGCTATCTTAGTAGTGGTTTTATCTTCAAATTTCACTATGCTACCATTGATCTTCTTTACTCTTATCTCTTGTCATATGCCTCGAACATCTGTTATCAATGAACCATGACTAATCTTCATTTCTTACATGCAAAGCTGTCTGTACCAACAAAGAATCTTCAAGTTGTTTCTTCTACCATGAACATGTGTCTGAACCTTCTTCTTAATGAATGGGAATTTGAAACTCTGATCCTCCTTGATTGAATCTGCATGAGTATCCTTTTCCTTCTTTTTAAAACTATTAGCTCTTTTTCAACATTCTAATTTCTTGTGACCATAATCATTTAAAACACTTTAAAACTTTTAAACACTGCATATGCAAGAATCATTCTAATAGCCTCACACCTTAACACCAGTGTAAAATTTTCTTCAAAAATCTATTCACTCAAAAGATATATAGCTTTAATTTTTCAACTCACTTTCTTGTCATGCAACATAGCTAAGACCTAATAGCATCCACCATGCTTCAATTTTTCTTAAAAGTGTCTCCTTAAATCCTAGAAGAGACACCCCACACAAAAGGGTCCTAGAAACAAATCTCAGGAGATTCCCACATCTCTTTGTTTCTTCCTTAATCTTCTTGTGTTTTTCTTTTAGAATCCGTTTAAGCATGTCTAACCTATTTGACTTACTAACCTTATCATTTATAATGTTTTTCATCTTTTCAACTTTTGCAACTATCTTATCTTGACAAAGCTCATGCTCAAATGTAATAAGAGATTCTTCACAATCCTTCTTATCTGATTATTTATCTACTATAGCAAGTAATTCATTTTCACTCTTAAACTCAACCTGGTCATCCTTTACTATTTTTGGTCTCTAAACCTTAATTTGACTCTTCTCATATCTTTTAGGGGCTCTGTAACCTTTGACATACTTTGAAGATCTCTTTACTTGTTTTGGACACAATTTAGCAATATGGCCAACCTTATGACAATAAAAGCAAACAACATTTATCATACCTTCTTTTTTAATGTGACTGAGATCTCCCTTTAACTGAATGCTTCTCCTCATATAGTCTCTTTCCCTATGACCAAAATGATGACAAACAAAACAATGGCCATGAAAAGAATTTGAAAACTTAAAAGCATTGGGCTGCCTGATCGGCTCCTTCAATTTGCCTTCAAAACTTGCATCTTTCTTTCCTTGGACTAATATTTCATGATCTTTTTCAACCTTGATTATAAGCTTCTCATGATTATCCTTTAAATAACCTAACTCAACCTTCAACTCATTACACTCTTCTTCTCTTGATTTTAAACTTGAATTTGCAACCTCTAACTTATTCTTAAGATCTTGAATAAATATCTTATTTTATTTTACTTCTATAGCCAACATAGAATCCAAGATACACACATGTTCCTTAAGAGCCTCAACCATAGATTTCAACTCTTGATTCTCCTTCATTAGCTACTTGGCCATCATATGCTTTTCTTTGATCTACCTTCAAGCTGTTAAACCCTTTGTGAAGGAACCTACTCTGATACCAATTGTTAAGCACAAGATATACTGAGAGGAGGGTGAATTAGTATATAATATATCTTATAAAACTTTCCCTTAACCAAATTCCACTTAATCAAACATTCAAGATATGCAATAAAATTCAAACAATAAACACCACACAATATAGAGAGAGACACCCGATATAACATGGAAACCCAATGTGGGAAAAACCACGAAGAATAATCTCAAGTATATGAATGAGCACCAACCCAAACAATATTCACAAGCACCAATTTGCAAGAGCACTAACCCATAGGAGCACTAACCCCTTTTTAGAGCACCAACCTAGCAATAATTCATGAGCACCAACCCACAGGAGCACCAACCCCTTTGCCGAGCACCAACCCAGCAAAAATTTGTGAGCACTAACCCATAGGAGTACCAAACCCTTTGTGTATACCACACAACTATCTCTCAATGTTGCCATCTCAACAAATGATAGTTCATTACAACATCTCTTTCCTCTCTCTCACCTTTGCTCTTCTAAAATAGATATAATAAATACAAATCATATTCATCTCTCATAATTGCTCTTCTAAGCTAGATATTACAATATCAAATCAACCTCTCTCTTCCATGTTACAAATGGCTTCTCAAACCTTTATTTATATCTTTCCAAATGAACTTTGGCCTTCCCTCTTTGTGACCCTTCAATCCTCATGGAAAATGGTGCCAAACTTGTATGACCCTTTATATCCTTGCCTTTGAAAAGTCACGTGGTGACCCTTCATGAGAAAAAATGTCCTTCCTTCTTTTTTCCTTATCTTGGTGACTTTTCGTATTCCTGAAAGTGTCCCTTCATGAGAAATTGTACCCTTCCTCTTTTGTCTTCAATTGGTGACTCTTGGAATTCCCCAAGATGACTCTTCATGGAAAAATGCATCACATCCTTCTTTTGTCTTTACCCCATGGCTCTTTGACTTCTCCATGAGCCCTTATTTTGTCTCATATGCAACCAAAAATATATTCATTAATATTAAATAAATATTAACACACATTAGCCAAGATATATCTATTACAAACAACATTAAATGCAATAGGGCCTTTATCATCAATAATGCTAGACTTTTGACATCAATGACAATATTTCCAACATTGATTCAAATATGGGGTTTTAGGGTTGAATAGAATTATTTTTATATTGGTTTATACTTGGTTACGGACTAGGAAGTAGAGCTTCTTGTAAGCTGAAAACCCACTTTTCCCCTTTACACAAGGTATCCACTTTATTATTTCAGGTGTGTGCACCATGAGTGCCTTAGGCACCATGGTATATTCATGCATAATGGCCATTTTATGAATGATATGTTCCTTCACCTTCCCCTTAGTGGTTATCAAAATTATAACCTTCATGATATATACCTGATGCAACTTTGTTAACCTTTGGAAGACCTATAGAGAGTGATGTTTTCCTCTTACCTTTGGGAAGTAATTGAATCTTATATTATTCTTTCTCCACTTGGATTTATTAGCGACATATTGCCTTAATTTGAAATTTTTGAGAGATTATTATGCCTTATTTTAGTTTGATTTGGTTACCATTTTAAGTTTTTTTATTGAAACCAACACTTTATTTCTCTTGAATCTAAATTTTAGTTTACAAAGATATCTCATTGGTTTTGAATCACTTTGATTGGAATTTTAGTTTTTTTATTGTGACCACTTGGATTTCACTTTAATACATAATTTTTATGATTTATTAATATTTATTATCTCTTTTTAAATATCTCTTTAAGGCCATTTGACATTTTTTAAAATTATTATGTTAATTTTTTTAGTGAAGTTTTTACTTCTTTGATTGAATCTTGGTTTCATGAACATTGTGATGTGAACATTGCATGTATGTTACATGTATGATGTAAATTATGTAGCTTGAAATATAGCTATAGGATGTGATGATCTATTTTGTGAACTCAAATCTTGAGCCATCCTCCCACCTACTAGACATGGTGGTTTCATGTAGGATTTATCTAAAGCACTTGATATCCTATTTTTGGGAGGTCTAAGTAGAATCCTTCTTAGGAGGTCTAAAGTGGTTATATGATCTTCTACATGATTTGAATATACTTTATAATTCATTATATATTAGGAGGTCTAAGGAGGTTATTTACATATCAACGTTATTGTTTGATTATTTCAACATTGATATTACTTTATTCAGATGGTAGTTGATATTATTGTTCAATAGTTCTTAGTATTTTTAGATGTGTTTCGGCCATGATTTGGTACTTATTATTCACCATGGAATGAAATAATTTATTTTGTATGACCTTACAAATGATTGGTACTTGTTCACATATTCTTTTATAGGTTTTGACATTAGTATTCTATGATATTAGTTAGTTTGTGACAGATAGTGGTTATCATTATTGGTCAGTATTGGTTAAGTTGCTTAGTTTTGCTCAGTATAGATTGGCCATAGAACTATATTAATCTCAGTAAGTACACTCTCACCATGGGATGACACATAGCCTAGGCATTATGTCATCACAAAAAAATAATATATTAATTACACATGTTATGCATTAGAGTTATACAATGACATAATGTCTTTGGGTTTCAATTGGTTGAGACAAATTTGGATGACCATGTGACAATATGGTAATATAATAGTTTGACATTATGGATATGCCTTAAAAGAGATTAATGTCAACTATTAACTTTAAAACTTTATTAATTATAAGAAAATTAATTTCACAATAATAATAAAAGATGTTGATAAGTCTTAAATATTAAAATATAAATACTTAAAAATAATTTAAAAAGCATAAGGACATTAATAATTTATAATCAAATCTATATAAATTGAAAATATAAGTGATAATTATTATCATATCTATGATGGTTTATGTTGAGCTATTTGTAACTTAGTATGTGTCGTTCTTCAACCCCTTGAGTTGGTTTGGCACATTGAGGATGATAATTTTATGAGGGGGAGAGTATATAATACCCCTTATGTTTGAACCTTTGTGACCTTGTTTTAATCATGTGTTTGTATATCTTGATGAGTCTCCATATTTATAAGAATTCAAATGTTATTCCCTCCCTTGTTTTAAAAGCTTTAATTGTTAAAATGAAATTAGAACAATATCTTTTTTTATTTAAATCATAATTCAATAAATATTTAAATCCACATATTTCATGAATAATTTTATAATTTATTTTATTAGTAAATTATGTCCAACCTCTCTAGGAAGGCTAGATGAACTATTAGTTAGGCCCTAGACTAGGGTAGTAAATGTTCTTGTGGAGTGTAATTTTAGATAATATAAGAGAAGTTATTGTTGAGTGTCAAGGACTCTTTGAATTTGTGAAAAGTTGGTGACTTGGACAAGTAAGCCCACATGGGCTTGTAAAACATGATATGACTCTTGTAAGAAAATTACCCTCTCATTTGTTGGGTTGGATAGAAAATCTTTTGGATAAGAAATTTAAAGTTTATTTTTTATTCCCACACTTAGTCTTATATTGGGGGTTTTTATTTTGGTGATATTTTGGATAAATTGGAAGAAAGATCATATGAGGAGCTTTTTGTAATCTTGAGAGAAGAATATCTTCATGTAGTTTTGAAAGCATTTGTTATGTGTGTCAAACGGAGGAGGAGATGCAAACCTTATTTTAGTGTAGTGTATGTAAAAGATAGGGTTGGATTTGTTAATCAAATAATGATAAAGGGGAAGTTATATAATTAAACTTTTGTATGCCTAAAATATCTCTCTTTTATCCCTCTAAAAATAAAATTAAATAAATAAAGTATATTAAAAAAATATTAAATGGTCTGATTGTGTTTGTTTGTTTAAGCCCTCCCTTCTCTCTCTCTCTTTTCACTGTATAAAATTTAGTAGAATTTGGCATGATGTCAAAGATAATCAATCTATGTTAAAATATATAAAACATTTGGCATGATTTGGTCTATTTAATTTTTATTTATAATAAAATTAACTTCTCTCCCTTCCATCTTGCATTCCCTCCCTTATCTTTGATAATTTGTTTTAAAAAATGAAATTGTTATTTTTTAATTATTTATTTCACAAAAAAAATGTAAAAATTATTTTAATTTGAAAAAATATAAATAATAATAATAATATTTTTATCCACTCAAGTATTTCAAGAAATTTTGGTTATGACAAGAATAAGTTATTTCACCTTCCTTTCTCTTTATTTTCCTCTCCTTGAGTCATGAAGTTAAAAGTTGAAGAGTGAAAATTATTTACTATAGATATATATGTGTGGTAAAAGAAATAAAAATATTACTCTTTTTTTAGAAATGGAAATATTTTTCTTCTTTCCTATATCTTGAAATAATTTTGGAAGTTAAAAAAATAATCATTGTTTGAATTTATAATAAATTTATATATATAAATATCAAAGGAAATAAATTTATGTATTTTATAATGTTTAATAAAAATAAAGGAAAGTTTATTTGCAAATAAAATAATTGACTAAACAAAATGAAATAATAATAAACAAATAGTAAGATATTGATAATAAACCATTGATTTATTTATTCAATGTATTTTTTTAGTGTTAATTAAAAATAATGATAATAATAATAATTAAAAATAAAAATAAATAAATGAAAAAAAAGTCTTGATGGAGGGGCGGTGACTGGACTGAGCCCTCACCCCCATTTGTTTTGAAGGAAAAGGGAGGGGGTCAAGCCAACTATAGTAGTATGGATTTGAGCCACCATCACATAGTTTTAGAGGGAGGGGTTTTTATTATTTTTAAATTACTCTTAACTCTCATTTGCTAAGTCACTTTCTAATTTATTTCCTTAAGGTTAGTTAATAAAGAGAGTTAAATATGGATTAGCCATTTTTATTATTAGATTATGTTTCACAAAACTTTTAGGGTGTTTAAAATGTTAAAACTATCATGTTATAACATTGAAATTTTAATAAAATAAAACAAAGGAAAAACACACAATTTACCTAAATATTTTTCCAACTTAGTTGAAACCCCTTTCAAAATCAATCAAAAATAAATACCTAAACTAAGAGTTTGTCAAAACTAAGGTTTGAATATACTTTCTTTGTGTTAAGAAATTATCTAACAACTATTAAATAATTTTTTAACCCCTTTAATACCAGTTCTTTAGAGTCATTTTTGAAGGATCTTAGCAAAAATAAAATTAACTCTTGTTCTAGTTCCAAAGCCAATTTTGAGTCGACATAGTTAAAATACCAAATAATGAAATTCTTCAAATATAAAATTTATAATTAAATTATTATAGATTTAAATTATCATTAAAATAATAAAATAAAGTTTATTGTTAAGTTTACTATTTTTTCTATGGTGATTTTGTAACCAATTTATTTGAAATTTTAAGGGACAAGTTTTCTAAGTAATTAAAGTCACCTTGGAATGGTTGATCAAATCATGTTTTCCTCGTTATAAAAATATTTTTTAACCTTAAACATAATATTTGTAATTTATATAATTAGTTTTTGTGAAAATTAAAATTTATCCTCTTCTATTAGATTTAAACTAGAGGTACTTTTTTGCTTGATTATTAGTGTAAAAATTAGTGTATTTTGTCTCATTTGGAAGAGTCTTTTGTTGTGATGGTAATTTTAGTGTCTTTTGGCTTTATAATTTGAGTCATGACTACCATACACTATTTTATACCTTTATATGCTAGTTACCTTAGTTTGAATTTCAATCCTTAAATACATGTGTTAATGTTTGTTTTTAATTACCATTGGGTAGACCTTGATTGAGGCCTACTTGATGTTATTTTGGAGTATACCCTTGGTATGAGTCTTGGTATTCATAGTCTATCTTAGATTGTATACATGCATACCTTCCATATATATTAAGGTTCTCATGATTCTTGGTACTGCCTAGATACGTTTGGTCCAACTAGTGGTCGTAGGGTTACCTACAAGGGGTAATAATGTTATGGTTAGTCATGTAGTTGATTGGTGAAGGATAATTATCTTTACATATAAACTAACACTCATTTAGGAATGGGTGAAGTACAACTATCCCTAATTTTTTATGCCATGTAATCATTGTAGATATGTAGGCAACCTAGGGTATGGGCATAGGCTTAGCATAATAACCCTTAGAACATTCCTTTGTGTGGGTGTCATCAACTAACTTGAGAATGTTCTTGGATATCATGCTTAGAATAATAACCCTTAGGATACCTTCTAGTGTATACAATTGAAATCTAACCTTTAGATGTTTTTAGAATACATGCTTAAACATATAACCTTAAATCACTTGCTTTAGTGTAAATATTCTAGCATTATTCTTCATGCATGTGTTTATTTCCAATTCTATCCACATGGTTTAATTAGTTGTTTAGATATTGTGGGATAATAACCATCATTAATAATTGTTTTTTGAGTTTGATTTATCTCATCTTAGCTTTGGATGTTATTAGTGACCTGTTTAGAAGATAGATCTTCTCTAAGTAGCATAGGTAAGATTTTACTGAGGCATTAAACTCATTGAAAAGAGATAATATAGGCTCCTTGTCACACTTAAATCACATTTGTGTCATCATGTGGGATTGTGTCATGTCCCCTTTTTTAGTGGACATCGACAGATTTGATGATTAGCCTATTACGTGACCCTCGTAGGCTGAGAGGGTGGATAGGGGGTCATGATGGAGCTTGGCTTGGCTTCGATTAGCAAAATTTCTATAGTTGGCTTTCATTTAGGGTCTTTTAGACATATTTGGCCTGAGCTCCTATTATTTAGGGATATTTGACATGCAGCGGATCACCCTTATTTTGGTATGGTCATGTGTAGAATCACTCCCTGATTCACTAGCTTTAGTCGGTTCGAGGATCCGACATATATTGAGGGAGATATTAATATTTGATTAATTTAATCAAATATTAATTATTTAGCCTATTTTTAATTAAAAACCCTAATTCTAATTTAAGAAAACCCTAATTAGGGCAAGCACATCTTTTGAGGGTATAAGGGTTTCACATGGAGGCCATTATTGATTTATGCATTGATTATTGATTTTTGATATTGAAGAATTTTTTTGTGAAGACTGAGCCAAGGGTTCCAGGATTCCATCTGCATTGGAGAACATCCACTCTTCAGTGTGTGTGATTCAGAGGCTATGAAATATCAGCTGATCTATTGCTAATTTGAGAGATGGCTTCATACAGAAGTTATCACAGAGGTTTACAGATTTGAGAGGTAACTTCATACAGAAGTTATCACAGAGCTTTCCAGGTATTTATTTTATTAGGTTTTTGATTCAATAAGTTATACAGATATAGATCTTTTGTATTAGAGCCATTCCAGATTTGCAAAAGATCAGGTTTTGAGATGATGTTTGTATTCTTTTATATGCGTGCTAGAAATTCATTAATGTAATCATTCTGAAGAATAATAAGAGCACTAATTTGCCAGTTAAGAGATTTACTATGGTTTATTTATTATTTGAATTTATCTACATTAGAGAATGTCCACTCTTCAGTGTGTGTGATTTAGAGGCTGTGAAATATCAGCTGATCTATTGCCAAATTGAGAGATAGCTTCATACAGAAGTTATCATAGAGGTTTACAGATTTGAGAGGTAACTTCATACAAAAGTTGTCACAGAGCTTTCCAGGTATTTATTTTATTAGGTTTTTGATTCAATAAGTTATACAGATATAGATCTTTTGTATTAGAATCATATATCTTAAGATCAGGTTGTTCAGCTATCAAGGTGTGTTATATTATATTGGCAGCCATACGAAGTCTGTACAGATCCGTACAGATCCACGCAGATACCGACATCGGCAGGTAGAGATCCCCAGTGACCGACATCATCTGACCGAAGACCGATGTCAGTAGAGAAGGACCCACAGTGACCGACGTCGATAGTATATTGACTGATGATGGTGACTGTGTTTTTGACACAGCGACCCGAGAGCCGCACAGACCCAGGGTTATTTCCAGTTTGCTAGAGGAATCAAGTTTTCAAGACTGTATTTTCATATTATGTATATGCATGACAAAGGAAAACTATTGTAATCATCTGGATGAATAATAAGATCTTTGATTGGTAGTTAAGAGATTTACTATGGTTTATTGTTTATCTTTTGAATTTATTCTGCAAGATTGTATCTTTGTTCAGAGCTTTTGTGTTTCTATATTCCCTGTTTGAAGGGGATATTATAGTGGTATCAGAGATTTTGTTTTGGTATTCAAAGGGATATTATAGTGGTATTAGAGCTTTTGTTTTGGTATCTAAAGGGATATTACAGTGGTATCAGAGCTTTTGTTTTGGTATCCGAAGGGATATTACAGTGGTATCAGAGCTTTTCTTTTGGTATTCGAAGGGATATTACAGTGGTATCAGAGCTTTTGTTTAAAAATGGAGCCCCTAAGGAAGGGATATTATAGTGGTATCAGAGCCAAATTCCTGCCATCCTGTTGGGTAGACCAAAGCCAAATGTCCTGCCATCCTATTGGGTAGAGAGGTAGATTGAATCAGCGAAGTATCCATGATGTCTTCAAGTACTCAGAAACTGTGGGACAAGGATATGGAGAAGCTAAAACAAAGCTTGAAGAGGAGAAATGAATTTCTTTCATACCCTACATTCAAAGATAAATCCACACAGTATATGACAGTGAATGAGGAGTGGGACTTATTAACTCCTCGAGTTCAGCAGAGGTTGTCTTTTGATCACTTTGTTAAGCTAAGGAGAGAGCACTACAGATCAGTTAGACAAGATAGCAACATGTCCCATGATTATTATGAGATAAGAGATAGTGAAGATGAGGATGAGTCTGATGCTTGTACTCAGAGTGGGGAGGTGTGCTCAGATGTTAGTGACTGAGGGTTGATGATCTCTTAGCTATGGCAGAGATTGTAGAAGAGTCCTAGGATCCAATTATTGTAGATGACACACAAGAGGATGCAGTGGACAGTTTTGAGGACTTAGTTTCCTTGACAATTTATTTTGGTATAGAGGAGTTAGTTAGTGATGCTACAGCATTTGATACTTTGGATGTTGATAAGAGCTATGGAGTTGATTCACAGAGCTTGGACGGTAGTACTCTAGAGATCATTGATTTTGAGTTTACTCTTTTAGACCATGCATCAGAGGAGGATTGTAGGAGACAATCTAGCCAGTGCCACCATATGTCTAGTCAGCTAAGAGTTAGTGATCAAGACATTGCTACTGCTTGCAAGCATTTTGATGCTGCTCATCAGTTGTTAGCAGTTTATGGATGGGGTTCTCCTACTAGCATTGAGCAGGGAGGCAGTTATTTATCCTTGACAAAGATCCACTCTTTATGGGGGGCTATCCAAATTTTGAGATAGGATTATATGGAGTTGGTAGCCGATAGAGATTATCTTATGGAGTGGGGCAGCACAGTGTATGATGCATTATTGGTCAAGGAAGATAAGGTGAGTGAGCTTACTAAACAACTTGAGATGACTTTTGAGATTCTTGAGAGTACACAGTTGGCTTATGAGGAGTCACAGTTTCATTTGGCTAAGGTGACTACGGAGTTGGAGCATTGGCAGTCTTCACCAGCGTCAGACCCAATCCATTTGTATATTGAAATGGTTGGTGGTGAGTACATTCCTACAGTGGTTGCTGAGGAACATGTTGGAGCTGACACACATGTTCAAGATTTGGGAGTACCTAGTCCTAATGAGTTTTGCATACCAGTGGAGTTGAGTTTCTAGATTGATTTTTCTCACACAGATGACAGTGTGGTATAGTTGGTTGTGCCACCTTTATAGAGGGATTAGTTATGGGATGGATTGGCACCATCTTTTGTAGATGGAATTAGTAGTTTGAGTTGTCCATTCTACTTGGGTTATGATACTTTGAGAGTTTGTTTCTCATGGGCTCCTGACTATGGCAGTTGTGCTCTTGGAGTTTGGTTGAATTGCATTTCGCAATTTGGTTATGGATTCCTCTTTGTTTTATTTGAGAGGATATTACAGAAACTTGCATTGATTAATAGCAGTGTAGAGCATAACTACGTTTGGGATCTAGGTGGATTGAGTGGTTCATTATTCTAAGATTGCTTGGGGACAAGCAATTTTAGAAGGGGTGGATTGTCATGTCCCCTTTTTTAGTGGACATCAACAGATTTGATGATTAGCCTATTACGCGACCCTTGTAGGCTGAGAGGATGGATAGGGGGTCATGATGGAGCTTGGCTTGGCTTCGATTAGTAGAATTTCTATAGTTGGCTTTCATTCAAGATCTTTCAAACATATTTGGCCTGAGCTCCTATTATTTAGGGATATTTGACACACAACGGAGCACCCTTATTTTAGTATGGTCATGTGCAAAATCACTCCCTAATTCACCAGCTTCAGTTGGTTCAAGGATCTGACATATATTGAGGGAGATATTAATATTTGATTAATTTAATCAAATATTAATTATTTAGCCTATTTTTAATTAGAAAGCCTAATTCTAATTTAAGAAAACCCTAATTAGGGAAAGCACATCTTTTGAGGGTATAAGGGTTTCACATGGAGGCCATTATTGATTTATGCATTGATTATTGATTTTTGATATTGAAGAATTCTTCTGTGAAGTCTGAACCAAGGGTTCCAGGATTCCATCTGCATTGGAGAATGTCCACTCTTTAGTGTGTGTAATTCAGAGGCTGTGAAATATCAGCTGATCTATTGCCAAATTGAGAGATAGATTCATACAAAAGTTATCTCAGAGGTTTACAAATTTGAGAGGTAACTTCATACAGAAGTTGTCACAGAGCTTTCTAGGTATTTATTTTATTAGGTTTTTGATTCAATTAAGTTATATAGATATAGATCTTCTGTATTAGAATCATATATCTTGAGATTAGGTTGTTCAGCTATCAGGGTGTGTTATATTGTATTGGTGGCTATATGAAGTCTGTACAGATCCATACAGATCCATGCAGATACCAACATCGGCAGGTAGAGATCCCCAGTGACTGACATCGGCTGACTGAAGACCGACGTCGATAGAGAAGGACCCATAATGACCGATGTCAGTAGTATATCGACCGATGACAGAGACTATGTTTTCGACATAGTGACCCAAGAGCTGCACAGACCCAAGGTTATTTCCAGTTTGCTAGAGGAATCAGGTTTTCAACACTGTATTTTCATATTCTGTATATGCATGACAAAGGACAACTATTGTAATCATCTAGATGAATAATAAGATCTTTGATTGGCAGTTAAGAGATTTAATGTGGTTTATTGTTTATCTTTTGAATTTATTCTACAAGATTGTATCTTTGTTTAAAGCTTTTGTGTTTCTATATTCCCTATTTGAAGGGGATATTACAGTGGTATCAGAGCTTTTGTTTTGCTATTCAAAGGGATATTATAGTGGTATTAGAGCTTTTGTTTTGGTATCCGAAGGGATATTACAGTGGTATCAGAGCTTTTGTTTTGGTATTTGAAGGGATATTACAATGGTATCAGAGCTTTTGTTTTGGTATCCGAAGGGATATTACAGTGGTATCAGAGCTTTTGTTTAAAAAGGGAGCCCCTAAGGAAGGGATATTATAGATTGCTTGGGTAAGCACAAACACCTTGTGATATTTTAGCTTGTGTTTGATGACTTTTGAAGTGTTATTCCTTTAAATAGGTGAGGATAGCATAGTGGCTCACTTGTGTGCCATATTAGATCCCTTGTTAGCTTAGATTGCCAACCATTTATTGGTGATGATGTCTCATGGAGGAGGTCATTATAAGTGTAAGGAGAACTAAATCAGTCCCTGATTCCATGAAGTGGATATGTAGGTTATCTAAGTTACGATGGGGGCATAGGGTCTAGGTTTTAAAGCTAAGTTAGGGTTGCAGTTCATCTTCCTTCATATTGGGCTTGTACATCTTTGGTTGGATATATATATATATATATATATATATATATATATATATATATATATATACACATATACATATATACATATACATATACATACATATACATATACATATACATATGTATATACATATATATATGTATATACATATATATATACATATATATATATATATATATATATACATACATACATACATACATACATACATACATACATATAAGTTTAATTTTGGTCATTGTGTGATTATTATCAACCATTTTAATTTTAATTTGGTTACATTCTTTGTCTTGCATGTATTGAGAGTAGAGTTGAAGAGGGTTAGTCAAGACTTTCCCTTTTTAAGCCTTAAAGTGGTAATCTTGTGTTAAGTGATTGTTATTTTGGCTCATTTCCTTTCCCTTGAGTTGTTAATCATGTTATGTGTGAATAATATTAATATACTTTCAATCAATAAATTATAATTAAATATTTTTAATTAAGGTGATTCATCACTCTTCATAATTATTTTATCACTAATTGATTATGGTGTCATATTGAACTTAACCAATTATGCTTGTATTCTAATTATTGAGAGGATTTGTGATGGCAATTATATATATTAAATAAATCTTGTAATAATTGTGTCTGTCACACTTCAATTGTACATTAATCAAATCACAACAGTTAAAAATTAAGAAACCGTAGTAAATAAATAAGCATCATTGAAATATGGTATCAAAAAAAATTACATGGGTTTTGAGACAAAATTTTTGGGCATGATAGTTTTTGGAGGAACATATTTACCACCTTCATTCTCAAGCAATGGGTGATGTGTTTGTCCTCATCTAGTGTTGATATCATAGACATTAAAATATAATATGAGCCTTGCTAAAATAATATGAATCATATGATGATTAATATAACCTTGAGTTATAATATCTAGGGGGAATAACTCAGATTGGATATTGTAACAATATGTATTAAGGAAGGCTTAATATTTTACATTGTGTATTTTATCCTTTTTATGATGTTTAAATTTTATTAATGAATGAATAAAAACATGTAAAGTAAGAAATCATTTTGTAATTAAATTAAAAATATGTAATAAAATACATTTATTATTACCAAGATTTTAATTTTAAAATTTTAAAATTTGTGACCAAAGGGTCAAGGTTAGTGTGTTTGTTTTGTAATCTCTCAAATATATTGATCACAGTTGTAAATAATGAACATAGTTTCAAAGGAAATAAATACGAAGGATTACACCATTAAATTAGCCATGCTATCATATATTTAGGTTATTTTCACATAATTATCCCAAGGATAACTACTTATCGATGCACTACAAGAATAAATAGTTGAAATTTTCCTATGGTTGAAAATAAAACCTTGGGCATTTTTGATATACCATGAGGTATTTGAAAAATAAAATCTATATATAGTATTTCATAATAGATTAATATTTTATAAATACCTCACACAATAGTTTAGGTAAAATTAAATACCATTTTCCCCAAAGTCGCAACTCTTATGAGTGTTGAAACTACCAGAACATGGTTTCTATCAAGCAAGAAAGAAATAGAAATTGAAAACTAATGACAAGAAAATAATTTTGTGCAAGGAAAATATGAATTATAAATCATATGGTAGTGCTTATTAAAATATAATAAAGTATTATTATAATTCTATTTTGTGTCTATAAATCATAAATTTAACTAAAACCCTAAATTAAAAACTAAAAAAGAAAAGCAATGTTCAAGAAAAAAGTATAGGTTTGCCAATATGTTTTCCTCTATTATTTATAAAAACACAATAAATTTTTAATTTTATTATATGTGTAAAAATAGATAATATCTTAATTCTAAATAATTACAATGATCAACAATTCTAATTTTGATAATTTATTAAATATAAAAAAATCTATTTTTGGAAAGTACTAAGAAGAGATATACCTAGATTGCATGTGTATTATGTTTAAATTTGTGACTATTTAAAATTGTAATTAAGTAATATATGTGAATCTTAATTCTTATAACTATGGAAAAAATAAGAAACTACTTCTAGACAATTTTGTTTTAAGTGGACTACAACACATGTTCACATATGTTGACTATGGACTTGTCTGAGCTGACTATGTTGACTAACTGATAGGAAAATATAAAAATAAATATAATTTTGGAAATGATAGATAAAATATATGATAAAATAATATTCATATACATGACTAGTTTAAGTGGATAAAAACATAGGCCACTGAAGTTTTTTGACCACAGACTTGTCCCCATTGACTTTAAGAAAAAACTTGACCATTGTGCCTTTTGTCCCTATATTTGTTGAGAAATATAAGATATTGAAATATTGAATATGAAAATATATTTTTTCCTTTTCATATTTAAAACCCTAAGGGAACTTTTATAAATTTAAAGCCTATAAAAAATGAGGATGTAATGGGTTGAGCTAAACTCAATCATCCCCTTGATGATTGACCAATGCCTACTTATCCAATTATCCAAAGAGGGAAATAAATCTTTTGTTGTTCTCACATCTAGATTGAATGTGAAATTATGATCCTTGAACATATGTATAAATTTATAAATATACATTTTATACTTGATAATGATAGCACTTGGCTTAGTTTGAATTTTTTTAGACTTAACGTGTGGTTACTCCTTGAGATTGATATTTAACTTAGAAATAATAGGGTAGATTTTTTCAATGTACAACATTATGTAATATTGAGAGAAACAAATCCCAAGTAAGGAACATGAATTACCTTTGATATGTATTTATAGAGAAACCTTTTGATACTTTACTTTAGTTAACCATGTGAAACGTGCATGAGGGCTAAAAATAATGATTTGTATTTAGGAAACTAGTCATTATTTGGTGTGGAATATGACTAGCCTAAGTGTATAAGATCACAAATCACTCATGTATACATAGTGTAAACTTTTCCAGAAAGATCAAAGATACATGTCTTAAGATGGAGATAATCTTGAGATGATTTTAAGTAGTTTGAACATTTGACTTTGAACTTTTTTGTTTGATGATAACAATAAATAGATGGTCAAATATATATATATAAATAAATTCCTTAGAGAAATATAAAATAAGATTCATATAAATAGATATAATTTATGTGGTTTAAAATGTATCTAAAATTAACATTGTCAAGTACATATGACCAAATTTATGTATCTACAAAACCAAAGTTAATATAAAAAAATCTTTCTAAAATTTATCTCTTTACCTATAACCATATATTATCTTTAAAAAAAATTCATTTACAATCAATTCACTAATTAATTCCCTCAACTATTACTAATATATTAACATCAAAACTAAGAATATCACATAAATATACACAATCTATAGATAACTATTGAAAATGCATGATAAAGGGTCCTACAATGGCAAGTAGATTTACATCTCAATTACATTTTTTATAATAATTTTGAAAATAAATGGATGATAAATGTCTTACCAAATCTATAGCCCCAAATAGAATATTATGTAGTTTTTAACTAGGAGTTTTTCCTTTAATATTTACATTTATTATAACCATGAATCCCCATTTTAAAATTACATCCTGGAATCCTTTTTCCACTATTAATATTAGCCCTTAAAGAAACAATTTTAGGTTAGACTTCATTTTTTTTGGTATCTTTAGGAAAAATTATGGATCCCCCAATAATAATAAAATTGTTCATGGATATGGATTACCCAACTTGCCCTTGGAAATCCTAAATTATTTATTGACGCCCCATAAAAATTTAATTCCACTCTTCCAACCTTGGTTGGGGTTAACCTTGTATCCAATATTATCTTCTTATCATTTATCTACATATCTAATACCAATATAATTTTAGACCAGTTATTCATAATGGTTGTCTCTTACACACAACATTTTCTTAATCATTTTAACTAGAAAATATAAGTTGTTAGAAATAGCATGTTTAAAATTTTTCCAACACTTTTCCCAAATTAATTCCTTTTCATTACATCAAATCTAGATATTAGAATTGATACTACCATCCAAGGTTGATGTAACTATCCAGATAGCCAAAGACACTAGATCTAGAATCTACCTAAAGATAATTAAATTCAAAATTTCATTGGTTGGATCCTCTAGCCAAAGACCAGTTAGTGTTTTTAATTTATTATAACTATGAACAAAAATTATCTTTTACCCATTTTAAGCATATCCAAGGTTGATTCAATCTATAAAGGAGACAAGACCACATTTATTTCATGGCTACAATGGATAAAGTTATGCTCCTCTGAATCCCCCTCTTTTTTACATAAAATATAGATAGATGGTCCAATAAAACCCATCCTTTTAATCCAATCCTAAGTTAAAATATTAAATAAACATGCAAACTAAGAAATTGAATTAGATTTATGAGTATTACCTACATTTCATATCAAATTACTTGACCAATCATGTTCTATAGTACCACATTTGATACTATAATAATTACCTAGTTTAATATTGTACCTTAAAAAATTATCTAATGTCCATATAAGAGTATCATTGTCATTATTTATTATGATTTTATTCAAAATATAAGAAAATATATTCTTTTGATATGATAATTTAACTTCTCCAAAATTTTCCATTTTCATGTTCTTCTTGTTGGTGATCTAAATCCATCCAATAATTACACACCTGCATGACCCATTATAATTCCATAATTTGTTGTATCTCAATAATATTGTCCCATTATTGAATCACATATTCTACCTACTAATTATTAATCCAAAAAAATGTTTTTCACAATTACCAAATTCTTGGATAAATTCTCAAATTTAATATTCTTTTATGCCATAATAAATTTATAAATATGAAAACCATATGGAATATTAACAACATTAAAAATATTTTGTTTATTATTATCATATAAATAATTTATCATAACAATTTTAATCCATGTTTAAACATATCCCTTGATATGATAATTTAACTTCTCTGAAATTTTTCATTTTCATGTTGTTTTTATTGATGATCCAAATCCATCTAATAATTTTACACCTACATGACCCATTCTAATTCCATAGTTTATTTCATCTCAATAATATCCTCCCATTATTGAATCACATATTCTACCTAATAACTATAATTCCCAAAAAAAAAAAATTACCATTACCAAATTCCCAAATAAATTCTCAAATGTAATATTCTTTGATGCCATAATAAAGTTATAAATGTGAGACTCATATGGAATAGTAACAACCTTAAAAATACTTTATATATTATTATAATATAGATAATATACCATAACCATATTAATCCATTTTTAAACATATTCTCTAAGCCAATTTATCACTAAGCATAGCATTCTAAAATTGTACATTGTTTTTCCCATCACCCCTATTTGATTTAGGTATACAAAAATTATCTCACATTGTAAGCTAAATTATTTTCATATCATCTTTTCATTTCCATTAAAAGTTTCTAATATTGTTTTCCAATATCTCCACTACGACAATGGGTACTTGAAATACAAAAAAGAGTAAAATGGGAATATATTGTAACATAACTTTAATCAGATTGATCCTTGCCACCAAAATTAACCATTTAATACTCCACACAACTAACCTTGATTGCACATTTTAAATTAGATGTTTCCTAAAAAAAATTATTTATCCACCCATATGAATAGATTAACCCTAAGATATATGTTTTTTAATTTCCCTAGAGCCCTCAAAATCATAGATTTTCTTTTTTGATGAATATTTACAAAAATATTTTATTTTTTTCAAACTTATTTATTTCCTAGAAACTTCTTCATACATACATATATATATATATATATATATATATATATATATATTCTTAACTAGAATAAATAAAATATCATTATCCATTAAATAGATATATGTTAATATCATCATAATAATGAACTTTCAATCCTTTAATTTTCATCATCTCTCTCATCTTTCCCATGAATCTACTTAGTGATTATGTCATAATTATATATAGATATAGGGAATGGATATGCCTTTGAATTATTCATATTAAGTTTTGGAAAAATAACATTAGACTCCCATTGACCAAAATTTATAATGAAAAATCAATCAAATAATTCATGACCTAAAAAATCCATACCTCATCAAAACTAAATGCACTCAAAACTTTTATTAAGAAACATCAATTGAATCTATCATAAGAATTTTCAATGTTTAATTTTAATAGAATCCCTAAATTATTTATATATTGAAGTGTATGCGATATCTCATGAATCATGTTTAACCTATCCAAAATCTATTTATCATTAAAAAAATAAATGATCTTAGAAATCAATACCTTCAAATTTTGAGGTTTTGCCTTTGAAATAATTTTATACATATTATTACATAAGGAAATAGGTTTGAAATCTACATAAGTAAATTAATTTTTATGTTTGGTAAAGAATAAAATGAAGCTAAAATTTTATTTTTATATCACTTTTTTTAATTCCTTAGACTCATTAACTACCCCTATCAATTCCTTCCCTATGAGTTTCTAGAATCTTTGTAACACTACAATTAGGAAAAAATCTAGACCTAGTGTTTTGTATAACTCCATTAAGTACATAATGACTTTAACTTCTTTAGAAAAAGGTTTTATAAAATTCATTTTTTTGTATTAATTCTATTTATAATTTATTAAATAAATATATACAAATTTTTCATCCTTAAAACCATATTGAGATAATAAATATTCAAATAAATTCATATCTTCCTTTTTATAGCATCTGGTTTTAGTAAAATTGTACCATTTTTATCTTTACTCTTGTAGAATTTATTAATTTTTCATTAGGAAATAATTTATTCATGAAATGTTTTTTTGTTATTATCTCCATTATTGATCCATGATTCCATATATTTTTTATTCTTGTAGATATTCTCTCAAATAGACTTCATTTAATTTCCCCATGATCTCTTCCTCTTTCTGATGTCTTTTTATAGTGATTGAAGATGACTAGTTTTGATAATTTAATAGCTCAAGTTAATTTTACATAATTACCTTTTCTTTAAAAACACTTACAATTTTTTAAATCCCATTCTCTTATTTTTCCTTTAACTAATCTCAATTTCTTAGATAATCTAAACATCTTAGTTCATGATCTTGATCAAAAAAATTCATTAGCCATTCATTTGATCCTCAAATTCATGATGTCTCAACCATTTAAATTTAAAATTTAAAGGTAATATTTTAGATTTTATGTTTTTTAAGTTTAAAATCAAATTGGCATATGACCTTAACCTAGAACATTGAGTATTGAAATTTTTTATATCCAATTTACATGTAACCAATTGGGTGAAAAAAACATCTATCTGTTTCGAAACCATATGCTATTATTTTTCCATGTAAAATTACCTAATTTATGATTAAAATCAATCAAGTAGTTCAAAAAAACAAAAATATTAAACACATTTTTATTTATATTATTTATTTCTTTACCCCCTTTATCATTTGGCCCAATAATTGCATTGAAATATCCACCCATGATAATATTTTTATTAGTGAATTGATTCAACACCCCTAAAATATCTTATCATCTTTTTGTTTTTTCTAACTAAGTTGTTTAGACCATAACCATCCATAACCAAATCTAAAATGTTTTACTTGTAATATTAGAATTCACAAGCTACCTAATTAATATATTTACTAAACATAATCCCTTCATAGATGGTTGTTTCCAAAAGACACATAACCTTAAAAAATTACCCTTACCCAATTGGCACATCATTTTCCATTATTACATTTAGATAACCTTGATTCTTATAATAAATTGTTTAACCTTAGTTTGGATATGGGTCCTCTTAGGTAGATAGGGTTAATAATATAGAAATGATAAGGTATAATGATGAATATCAAATCTAAAATAGGTCAATTAAATTCTAAACTTAGATATATCATATATTGAATTTATTAAATTGAGATAAGTTATCGATGGAAAGTACAACTATACTAGATTCTAGTTATAGTGCCTTTAGCTATTTGGACAATTGCATCATCCTTAGACGGTTGCATCAATATTACTATCTAGGTTTGACATTAATTTCCTATATGAAATATATGTTATAATAAGATATGACCTCCTAGATGCTTCTAGGTTTTTTTGCCTTCACTGTGGTGTATTTAGATCTAGGTCTTGGACTGTCATTCCTTGTGAACTGATAAAACCCTAGCTTTCCTAAAGGAAGAGATATAACTTTTTAAGATAGCATATAATAAACAAGATGAAATGGGGTTATTATAACATAATATATGTAATCTAAAAATCATATCACAACAAATGAAAATAATAAAAATAAGGATACAAACCTTAGGATCATCTAGGGATAGGATTTTTTCACTATTCAAAGTAATTTAAATTTGCCAAATGAATTAGATTTTTAGGGGATTATAGAATGTAAACCCTAGTTTTCTAAAGTTATAGAATAATAAATCAAGGAATAAATAAACCAATAAATTTAACCACTAATTTTTATAATAATTCACTTATATAATAATTTTATAAATAGAAAATTAACTAAAAAATATGTACTTAGCTAGAAAATAACTAAGATAGCTAAATTATAGGTTGGTAACTGGTATAAAAGTTGTGTATAATGTCACAAGTTGGAATCAAAATTCAAAATCTCTCCTATATATAATTGTGGTCCTCTAAATAATATCACACCATGATAGTGTCTTTAAGGGAATGGTAATGTATTTCTATAGCTGGGACAATGATCTTCTAAGATGAGCTTTGCTTAGTCCTGAGACACCTATGCTTGAGTGGATGAATGTTGGTTCATTTTCTATTCCCTTTTTTTGATTGATTTATATGTGAAACCCTATGCCTCCATGTTTTTTAGGGTATTTTATGAGTGAAATTAAAAAAGAGTGGCTTTTGTAGGGTAGTCTATACATGAACTCAACAACCCATGTGCTAAGTGTTACTGACATAGCAATACCTCAAATGGGATCAAGTTTGATGTAGTTCTCCCAATCTAAGTGTTTATGCAAGTGTAAGTGAATGTTGGTATGAATGTTTGCTTGAGTGTGTTATGTGTGACTTGAGACTATAAATCTAATAAAATTGAGTTTTGGGTTGTTGTAGATGGGTTTATGCAGAAGTAGGGTAGAATAGGGATCAATGACTTTCATTTTCACAACTATTTATGAATATTTACATCTAATTTCCATCTAGTGGATAAGTTAATGAAAGAGGTGTATATATAGCATTTTTTTATTTTAAAGATGTGAAGAATTTTTAGGTTGACCCTAAATTACATTGAGGAATGAAAAGATAACCATTGGAGGAGTAAGGATCTAAGGGATACTAGTGTGGTCCCTAGAACATTAGCATAGTGCACTAGTGTCCAAAGGGCCATGGTATTGTCTAGGAGGCAAAAAGTGGTGAACTAGGGGTATGGCTACCTAAGAGTTGGATTAATGTTACTTTTGGTGTGTCTGGTAATAGGTTAAACTTGTAAAAAAGGTATAAAATGATTAAGAGAGGCATTAAGATAGTTTTATGGATAATCTAGAACAAGTTAGTCTCAAGTGACACTCATTACACTGAAATGACATTTTAGACAACTATAAAGACAAGTGGATAGGAGATAAGGGTGTTTAAGATCCAAACACATATGCACAAACCATTTAAGGTAAGTATATCTCAATAATAACATTTTTATGTTTATAATACCAAATTTTAATGTATACAAATGCCCCCATTTTATTCTAGTATTGAAAAGAAAATAATGCTAGAGTAAAAACATAAATAGATTTATTTTAGTGTGTAAACACACTTTTTTTTTGGGAGAAGGATCCAAATGTGCATGTTTCTCCATGAAAAACATATGATATAACATTAATCAATCAATTCCCATATATGAAATTAAATTTGAAACAAATTAGATCAATAAAACTTTGAAATTTAAATAGCAAGGAATGAATACACATATAAGAGGGTGAGTAGTGTTTCCTTTTGAATAATTGAAGATGTGATCCCTTTTAAAGTATTGGAGATTTGGGGGTGATCATGTCTCAATGGATAATTTCATTAGATTATTATGTCATATGTAAATTTCCATTTTTGAAACCATGGGCTTGGAAAAATAAATGATCTAACCCTCATGAATAAGTAGTAGTGTTAGTGAATTAAGTGGTAAAAAATGTAAACTACACTAATTTAACTAATCTTGAATCTCAAGATGAATGGGTAATCCAATATAAGGCTCATGTAAGTATATTTACCACTGAAGATGAACCAATAGATTTTATATCATTCCTTTTTTACCTTCAATATTATCAATGTCAACTTGAAAATATAAAAATAGAAATAATGTGTCCATGAACAATGTTCATGCCACCATAATCTGATCAAGTATACCAATTTCAAATAGAATGTCATTAATCTATATGCCACTCTATCCTAAACTTGATATATTTTAAAACTTGTCACTTATGTTCCTATAAAATATTTGCATATGCATTAAATATACCCTCAAATATATCTCAATTTATAAATATATTTCCCATAATATGAATAAAACTGATAAGTTGAACTAATTTAAACCCTTAAAATCATGTTATTTGTCTAAAAATCTGAATTATCTATGTATATAGGCTTGGATATCTATGACAATCCCACTAATATGCCCCATTATTTAGTTGAGGAATGTAGTGTATAAATTACTCAATTTGAAATAAAAGAGTTAAATGCATCATATTATATAAAAAATGAAATCATTTAATGTCATGTGCGAACATGTAGATAATATGGCATCATAGTATGAATAGATCATCAAAGCATATGTGAAATAAGTACACTAAAGAATACAAGTTTCATGTCAAGATAGATATATTAATTAGGCATATAGTATTATTCATAACAAATATAAAAAATGAATATCACCCTACATAATAAATATGCATGATATAGATCATGTCATCACACAAAAGTAGGAGGATGCATGATATGGATCACTCCACCACAAAATCAATACAAAATCATATATTTATCCAATCATAAATATAAAATGTCATGTCCATGACACGCACTATAAATTATATGTAATACAAATACATATCACATAAGGCAAGATAAAAACACAATGGAAAATCAAATGTTACACAATAATTCAATAGCCATAAAAATAAAAAGTCATAGAAATAGAAACTCAATCAAGAAAAAATCATAAAAGAATTCAAGCACCCAATGAAAGAGTTATATGATGAAAAACTCCATCAATAAAAATTAATAGGAGAAGGGAAGGTCCAAAATAAATAGGCATAAAATGATACACTCAATAAAAAAAATCACACAATAAGACAAGAGACATAAACCATAATCTATGATTAACCTATACAAAATTAAAAGGAAACAACAAAACATAAAATGATTCAAATTGGTCTACACCATCAATCTATATCAAATTTATAGCATATAAAAATAGCATGTCCATTAAATGTAGAACTATAAATAATATATGAAAAATAAATGCATATGTAAGTAATCAATTTAGATAAAAATTATAAGTGGTAAGCTCATGGAAATATATAACATATAATAGTTTAATCTATGGAATGAGATGCTTGTGACATTAGCATGGCCCTGGGTGTAGGAATTTCCTACATGTGTACATACATATACCATTTCTAAAATGTATGCCCTATATGTCACTCATATATATCATGAAATGCATATACATATGGAAAATAATATTTTATCTCCCAAACATGTGATAATCAACATACATAAATTTAGTAATTAGCAAAATATGTTATGCTTCGGTGCTAATTTTTTATTTTATTTTTTAAAAATAGATTTATGAAATAGTTTGATTTTTTTAATTTTTTAATATATTATTTATGTTCCTACTAACAATTATCCCACAAGGGGAT
The DNA here is from genome assembly GCA_037957365.1 of Torreya grandis. Taxonomy (NCBI): domain Eukaryota; kingdom Viridiplantae; phylum Streptophyta; class Pinopsida; order Cupressales; family Taxaceae; genus Torreya; species Torreya grandis. Next base: position 2,766,460 of record JARHVA010001942.1, on the reverse strand, counting down.
GGTCATATGTAGGCCTTATATCAAACATTTAAATGACCACCTATTGTGAGCAAGTAATATCATATGTATCTATATCATAATATGAGAGGTAATATTTTGTTGTAATGTATCCATCATCATTATCATGAGTCATGATATCCCATGCATGATGGGTAAAAATAGTATACAAGGTCTCCTATGTAATATATTATATACTAGAGACATGCTTATGCTCATTGTGAAACCCTTAGAGTTATCCTTATACTACCTTAGGATGTGAGAAAGTAGATAATCTCTATCATGAGTCTAGCATAACTCTATAATGTAATGGGATTTTAAGCACTAGTTTTATATAAGATTCAACTACCTTCCTTTGAACTATTTATGTATAATGAACCTAGATAGGTAGTATAACTAATTAGGGTGGTAGTGGGTGTTAAGGAGGAAATGTCTTTGGCTAGATAGGATACTCATATGGAATACTCATTATTATAACCACCATATTTCCATGTATGTAATCCACACATAAATATATTTAATATGGTATTTCACAATGCTTATGTATCCAAAGACATCCTAAAAACATGTAAAATGATCATGTACTTGGTAATACTAAGAATGGAGTAGAAACTACTACAGGAACCACTTTGAGTGGTAACACAATATTCCTTAAAGTTTGTATCTATTTTCATCAAATCTTTTAACTATCTTGGTTATATGCATAAAATCTTCATGGGTATATGAAATAGTAGTGAGTGTCATAGTACAAACATTTTCACTTGAACCATTATCTACCATAACATTATTTATAGGTTGTGAATCAATATATGTGCATACAAATAATGATTTTTAACTAGAATCATCTTCCAAAATGTCATTATCATAAAATATAATTGTAATTCATTATACCAATGTGTTTGTAAGAGTACCAATAATATCATTCATTGGAATCCCATATGTTGTAGGAGGAGGTTATCAAATTAATACAAGATATTTGAACATCTAAAATCACATAAAAACACTAGGATTAGGCAAGAAAAAGATTACCACAACACAAGTTACATTGAATGCATCAAAATCTTTATTAATTGATTGATTGATCCATTAGAAAAAAAGTACAAAGGAGGTACATTATGTAGTGAATTATTAGGTCACCAAAAAGGTAACAACTCAACTAATAATTAAAAAACACATTAAGTTAATTTTCCTTAATGACCTTAACAACCCTAATAAAGCTAACTAATAATCATGTAGTTAAAATCAAAATGGGAAAAATCATACACTAACACCCCCTTCAAACATAACTTAGGTTGGTATAAGAATTGGGTCTTAAAAATGAGGCTTGATGAGGTACCCAATCACAATATAACTCCCATAAAGTGGATAAAAAGAGAAGACCCATAAGACAAAAATCCTCTCCAAAAAGAGAGTAAAGTGAAAAATAGTGCATTCTCTAAAGACATCAATCATAACTGAGAATGCATCCACAAGTGAGATAAATAAAGCACATAGATAGGATAACTAATAATACTCCATAGAATATGCTAAAGTTTCATACATTAGAACTCACTAAATGATGAATGCTGCTAAAGAGATCCTCTACCTAAAGACTCAATAAGCTCCATCTGCATCAAACAATGTTTCTTCCCTTTGATAAAGTAAGAATATAAATGGTGTACTATAATTTTACCCATTACATATTAGAAGATGAAAGAGGTGGTAGTACAAAGATATTTGAGTAGGGTTCAAAATAGAAGAGTGGCATAGGTCTAGAAAGATCATGCATAAAAACTGAATGTAATGCCACTAAAGTGAACCTATCAAAGATAGGTGAAATGAAGTGTGGATTATCATAGAATTATGAATGTTTCCACTAAGTGCCTAAAGTATCCACAATAAATGTGTGATTCATATACAAATAACTATGCTCCTCATGCATAGTAAGAAGGCTAACTACTCTATGTGATGATGGTGTAATGGAAATAGAGGATAAAATGGACTACAAAATGCCTTGTAAATATGGAATAGATTATCTAATTTATGATGAGTCAAATATTAATATACATACACATTTTAATGTCAAAAATGGACTAGAGTTAGGTGAATCAAGAACTAAACCCTCAATATCGACAATATGATAAGGAGATGGCAAAGGTGTGTCCCCATCACTATTGTATTCATTTGTGCCAAAAGAAGAGTCATCAATCTTAGATATGTGCTCATTTTCATAAGTTTCATAAAGTACAAGTGAGTCCAATGAATAATAATTGCATGGATCATTCACTTAATGAATTTCCATATGAAGTGGAGAGCATGACTTAATAAATATTGAAATTGAAAAAGAGACTATAGATGAAGCATGTGGATCCATAAAATGAATATCCATAAAAAGAGATGAGTTTTCAATGCTCTCAATAGGTGTACTCTCACTAAAAATAGTAGATTCCTATGAAGTACCAATCTATGATGGATCTAGAAGAATAACATCATACATAGGAATGAAAGTAAAATCTATAATGGGACAATTAAGGTTTGATATAATCTCATCATATAGTGGTGGCTCAATAGAAAGAAGAGCATTATCTATCATAGATGTGTCTTCAAAAAAAATAGTAGGAGGAGAGAGTAAAAAAATATCTGAATAGACTGTAGAAACTAGAGTAGGAGTGATACAAATCTCAACAAGATCTCTGAAAAGAGATTGAAGAACACTCCAAATAGAGCTATGATACATGGTGATGTAGATCCCATGAAATGTCTAATAGTAAGGTACCATGAACCTTATCATAAGTGTTAACCCACTTAATGTACTCTTTATAATCATTGGGAGTATGAATATATCCATATATGAATAAAATATGATTATTTCCCTTTTTCTTAAACAAGTGTTCCATGTAAGCATGTCACAAAACATAGCTTCCCTTTTCAATTAAAACCACTAGTGTAAAATCAACTTTCCTTTATAGAAATCTCTCAAGTGAAGTGAATATGACTAAGTAAAGACACCAAATAAGATTAAAACTACATAAAACAACTGCAATGACCCCTAGTTATAATAACAATGCATACTCACGAAGAGGAAGTCAGGCTCAATTGATAATGCATCCATATGAGAAGTAAGTGAAAGAAACAACACAATGTAAAAATAATAATATGTAGAAGAAACACTAAAAAATGTATAACACAACATGATACCCATTTAAAACTATCAATAATGACCCCCATAAATTTTTAAATACAAGAATGCTCGTATAGACATCAAGCACAGCTAAGAATGTGTCTTGAGTAGATAATGCATAAGTACAAGTAATTGGAGGGATGTTAGTATCTATTAAAAATGCATCTAAGAGGTACAATATGTGAATAATAGGTAATTATAGAGGGCCCAAAATGGTCACCAATATGTAGAACATAGAAAAATTGACACTTTTAAAGGAGATAGTACTCAAAAAATGAGTTATTGATCAAAAGTTGCGTCCATTTGAAAAGCTAAGATCATGTAAAAAAATCCACCAAACATGAATATGAAAAAAAATTGATTAAGAATATCCACCCAACATGGATTTTAAAATTTTTGGGTTAATAGGAGATTTTTTTAGGGGCTAGAGTTAAATGCCCACTAGTATAAATCAATATTTAATCCCCCTTCATGTGACCACACCATATGACTAGGGGGATAGGACATTTTGTGAGTGTTAGTTCCCATAGTGCCATAGGTTTGAAGGGTTATCACAGTGTTGAAAGTTCAAAAAAAATTTATAGTGATATAGGTTTTAAAATTTCCTAAAATGAAGTTTTATGTATGGGATGAAGTCATTTATTACATTCATTAGGATTTCAGACTACACCAATAGTCAAAAGTTTTGAGATTAGGGTTAAGGGTTATACCAATTAGAAGTTCTAACATCAAAGTTTTTTATTACACATATAGCCTAAAGTCCCAATGTTAGTGTTGTTGACTACACATGTAGTTTGAAGTCTTGATGTCAATTTTATTAACTATGTATGTATCCTAAAGTCTTATTGTTAAGGTTTTTGACTATGCATGTACCCTAAATTTCCCATAGGTACAACAAAGGATTGAAACTCTAATTTGTGCATGTAAGTGAAATTCCCACCAAGTTCAAAAACTCCATATTTGGAATGATTATATAAAATACATCAAATACCTACTAAAGATCTCCAAAAACTCATAAAAACCTAGAAAATAATTTTCTCTTGGAGAGACCTTGAATGTATAGATTCGCACAAAATCACCAAAAAAGCCCCTAAACCCTCCAAAATGGTCAATATCAAATATCATGAATCTAGGTCATGTTTATAATCAATACTTGGGTTTTGGCACTTTATGAATATGATGGTGTTGTATATTTTTTAATTTGAGACTCAAGCTGAATAGTTTGTATGAATTTTCATGAAATCCTACCAAACCCTTGAAAATGTTGAAAATCAATAAAGCCAAAAAGAATGCATGCAATAAAGATCTCACCAAATATTTTAGAAATGGAAAAGAAATTATTATATTATAATTCTAATACCATGTCATATTACTCTAAGATCTCTTAGTTTTTAAGATTACATGAAAAACTTAGGAGTAGGTGAGAGCAAGATTTATACAAAAAAAGTTACATCAAATGTATCAAAATCTTCATTAACTGATTCATTAATCCATTAGCCAAAAAGTACAAATGAGGTACATTATATTGAGAGAGATTAGGTCACCAAAAAAGGTAACAACTCAAATCAAAATTAGAAAATAAATTAAGTGTATTTACCTTAATTACCCTAATAACTCTAATCAAGCTACCTAATAATAATGTAGGTAAAAATGAAAGTTAAAAAAATCTTACACTAATAGAGTTTGTACATTATAATACATATGTACCTCAAAATCAAACTTAGTTTTTATTGCCATATGGTTGGGAATGAATTGATTTGTCTTTTAAATTTTGAATTCCCATTATGTTATGGTCTTGAATTATTTTTAGGTTTATTAATCTTATTAATTTTATCATCAAGATCCTTAATCTTTTATCTCAGCACAACACATCCATTCATGGAATGTACAACACTATTTATTATCACAATATGAATTATTGTCATGTCTATTATATGAAGGCTTACTCTTATCAACCTTCTTTGGTGGAGGTAGAGATATAATTTTGAACTCAAGTAACTTATGAAAGAGGCTATGAGGAGGTTCAAGTAATCAAGAAAATTTCCTCCTTTTTGGAGTGGATAAGTTGATTAAGAAGTTATAACCTTAAAGTAATAGTTACTATTGCCCTATTAATGATATCATTTGTTTTGGCTTGTAATTTGGTTTTTTGTGAAATGTTTAGTTATATTAGTTATATTATTAATGACATACTTAAGATTATTCATACATATGAGCTTAAATTCTCCATCTCTAACTATCTAGCATAACTCATTGAGTTATTAAATATCTTGAACATAATAGACTCATGGAGATCGGGAAAAACATTTCTTGAATATATATTGTAGCTAATTTAACATTTTTGGGAATAATGGAATTTTATTCCTATTTAAGGATATGGATTAATAGATCATTAAAGAATATTTTAATAATTATAGTCCTAATTTTTATAATTTATTTGTCTTTTTTACCTTTTAGAAAATAGAAATAAATAAGCATAAATAATGACTTAGCTAGAAATAGGCTAAGATGGTTGATACAGAGGTTAAAACTGGTTATTTAAGATTGGGGAAGTGTCATGAGTCTAAATCTATATTTCATTTAATGAAAGGATAGGACCACCAAAAATAGGACACTTTGGGGTTGGATGTTATTTTCCAATTCTATCGTTATAGTCCAAACTAATCATGGAGACCTAAAACTTTTTGGGTTTTTATACTATGCCAGTATGAGCTTACCTATGAAATCTTGAGTGATGATTTTTGACAAAGCTTGATGTAGATATGATTTAATATTCAAAACCCTAACCCTCCATCATGCTTGATAAAACATTATTTGAATCACTTAGAGAAAGGGGGGTTAGTGTGTAATATTCACTGAACATATAATCCACACCCCCTATGTGGGCACGCTACCTACATATAAATACTGAAAAGAGGGATCAAGACATATGTAGTTATCTCACCTAATGTGCTTTATCTAATAGTGTGATTCAAATGTAAAAATTCCAAATTAAGAGTGCTTGAGGTGATTAGGGACTGATATGAGGGTTTGAGTGTGTTTGTAGCTATGTTGGGTGATTATATAAAGAGAATAGGGAAGTTTGTGTTAGTTCTTTATTTTTATTCTTGCTTGATTTATAATATTTTTCACCTCCCTTTATAAATGAGCTTTGGATGGGATTTTATAGGGAAAAATGGGTCAAGGGTCAGATTTATTCATGCTAGGCTAACATAATGAAGGATAGGAATCAGATGAAAATGATCATTGGGGCTCAAAGTGAAAATGGACAAGAGCACCAAAAATGGGATACCTTAGGGTCCAATGCTATAGTCTAAATATGGCACTCATGTCCTATAGGTTTGGGACCTAGGAAATATAACCTAGATAAGGTGAAATGATCATTTAAAAGGTTTAGGATGACTGGTAATGAAAAAAAAGAAGTCTATAAGGGTCACAAGAGCATGTAAGAAGGAGCTCTAGATAGGGTTTCACAAGCCACACTCAAACTACCAATTTGGACATTTTATATGACTACATTTCCCCCCCTTTATTCTAGTGATGTATAAAAGTGAAATACTAAGATAAAAGAAAAAATAAAAAGTGTACCTAAACTTACCTATAAGGGTAAAGCCCATGAACATGTGTAATGTTGAGTGTGCGTAGAGAGAGAGCACAATGTAAAACATAAATCTATTGTGATACTGAGTGATGATGGGTATGTGTTGGGTATGTGTTATACCAAGAGTAATATCATGAACATAGTGAGTGTTCAATTCCCTAAGAGTGGATCTAGAATGTAAAATCTATTGCTTTGGCTTCATCATTTCCCACTATGTGAATTTATGTGATCATACATGTGTTAATTGATGTTTTGACTATCGGTCTAATCCCTTTGAGTATGTGTCTTAAGAATACAAAGGCTAACTAGTCCTTTGTCTCCATCATTATCACTGAAGCATGAAGCTATGAATTGATACCAGTATGAATGTGTGTCATATGAGATGGATCTTGAATCCCATGAATTCTCTATAATTTGATAATGTGGCATGGATAGATGAATGTGTACTAAGAACTAGGCCAATCTTGGCCACTTTGAAAGGTGAAGATTAGGCTTGTATGAAAGCCACATTAAAAATGAGAACTAGGCTTATATGAAAGCCACTCTAAAATGATTCCAACCACCTATAGATAGAATAAGGCATGTAACTACTAATAATACCTAGGTAATGCAATGAACTAGAAAGAAAAAAATGCAAATTTTTCATGCACATTGCCCCCAATCACTAATGTCTATAACATGGATTCTAATCTAGAATTTTTACCAACTACCCAATCTAAAATTGGAAGTGAGAGCCATCATGACACACATGATTCCCCCTATATCTAGATTATTTGATAAAAAATACACTAAAACTACTCAATCTGAATTGAATTATAGCTAAAAAAACTATAACTAAACTTACCTTTCTATCTATTTCTAGAAAATCTAGGTTTTTTTCTATTTGGATAGGAGCACCAAAAATAAAACACTTTACTATCCAACATTGTAGTCTAAATATGGTGCTCTTGTCCTTTGCTATTTTTTATCATTATTCTATGTTTTTCACTATCTTTTTGGTTTGTTCTACCTATTTTAGGTTTTGAATGTTGTTCTAAGTGTTCTAAAAATTGATTTTTGATCAGTAGAGGGCTCTGATCTCTATGATAAAACCCATGTTTGTTTCCCCCTCTTTTGAGGGTAGGAATGAAGACCTTACAATGACCACCCTTAGAAAAAGAGCCCTATAAGTATGTTGTGTTATGAAATATGTATTATAGAAATGATAATATAAAATATTTCTTAAGATATAACATAATTTGTATTGGAGAGTCTTAGATCAATAGGGGTATGCCTAGATAAATGTAATAATGTAATAGCATGTGCAATATACTGAACTAAAATTGGAAGTCTATTTAGTTATTAGTTTTTAAGGAGGGATAGATCATAATGTCCATCATGGCATCCAAGAAGGCAAGATAATACATGATGTGGATCATGGCATTGCAAACAACTGAGAAACAAACAAGCAAACAAGCACACAAGACAAGAAGCAAGAAGTATACAAAAGAGGCCAAGGGGCTAATAAAATAAGGGACATGGGCACATGTCACTCAAACTAGGAAAGCAATTATATAATTCATGTTCAAATTCCACACACATATATAATTGAAAACAAGCAAGGTTGGCATGAGGGCCATAGGCACATAGAAGATTACAAGCAAAGGACATTGGAAAATGTCCTAAGGCACACACAAGAGACAAAATAGTAACTAAGAAATGCAATCACATCTAAATACACAAAGTAATAAATGAAGGCATGTAAATGATGGAAATACAATCAAATCTAACTAATGAAATCAATAAGTAAAAGTATGCAAAACATGTAGTACAAGACTAAGTAGATGCTAGGAAGTATACAAGTGCTATGTACGAGTGAGTGTTGATAGAATAATATGTGTAAGATAATAAGTAATGTACATCAATATGATAACTAGAGTGTGTGGTATAGGAATGACATAGCTTAGATGGTGTATTCATGTAGAATATGCCTTTGATGGGTAGATATGATGATGTATGTCTCAAATGTAGAAGTAAGATTCCCCCTTAATGGGTAGAGTGAAGTAATCAAGGATCTAGGTGTCATTGCACACACTCAAATAATATCGATTGAAGCATGGTAATGTAGATAAATTTACAAAAAATATCATAGAACAAAAAAATATAAGTCTAGCATGGTAGTATAAATGTAAAGCATGGATATTGCATACAGTTGAAATTTTTTGGTATTTTTGAGCTATTTAAATGTTTTTGGATTTTGAAATATTTGAATGTTTTTGTATTTTGAAATATTTGAATGTTTTTATATTTTAAAATAAGTTATGTACAATAAATCATAAGGAAACTATGTACAAGAAAGAAAAAATAAAGTATGTATAAGAAAGTTGAAAGAAACTATGTACAATAAGCATGAGTAAAGCAATATGTACATAATGATGTAAAAGAATAAGCTGGAGGGGGTAAAGGGTTCAAAATGGATCCTACTAGGGATGGAGATGGAGGAAGGGATCATGACCATCATCAAATTCCTTAAGATCATCATCATAAGTATCATCATATGCCACAGACTCTGTGTACATGGTGGTTATCTCCTTAGGTGTCAATAAGATCTATGATCTTTATGTAGTTAAAGATATATCACTTGTAGTGGTGTCATCCTTCCAAAGGTGAATTTAGGGTTAATATTATGGTGAAGATGTTTATTCTCCTTTGATATGTTTAACTCTGGTAGTAAATAGATTTAGTGGAAGTGGAATAACCATTGCTAGTGGTGATATAATATGAATAGTACCATGAACCTATAGTTTATCTAATCTCTGTTATAAATTTCTACATGACTTGGTGTCATGTCCTATGACTTTTTTAAAGAGACAAAATGGGTGACCATATTACTATGATAATTTTTTAATATATCTATGTTGTATTGTAGGTAGTGCGATTAATCCACAATCAAGTAACATCTATAGCAAAATATGTGGTTGATGTTGTGTGTTGCCCACCTGAATCTAAATGACTGGCTCTATATCCATAGAGGTAACCATATGAACTATATGTTCCAAGTGATCTATCCATGGTTATGAATGTGTAATATATCTTGAGAGTGTAGTGTGAGATCTTAAGAGTGATTTAGGATGTGTGATGAGGGCTCTAGAGTCATTTGGGTACTCTCTTGGGTGAACTGGTGTAAATCTCAATCCACACAAATAGTCATATATGAGTGTGGGTCTCATATCATCATCTAATGTAGCTTGGGAATCTATATCGACATCATGCACATATGGTAACTTAGAATTTACCACAAGGGGTAACTATGATATAAGATTCTCATCAACTTGTTAGTAGAAGATGATGATACTATGAGGGTATCTATGAATGATGGAGAGACTATGACTACTTGAGGAGTTATATCTATAAAAGCAACTAGGACTACTAGAATTATTGTCAATGTTTGCATAATTATAATAAGTGTATGAATTTTGACTGATGGAATAGCCAAAATAGTTGAAGCTATTGTATTCAAAGTTGAGGAAACAACTATAAGTGGAAGAATGTGAGATGTGTTAGTCTCTCCTACCTCATATGTATGTATCTATTCAAGATAAATGCAATGAGGAGGTGACTAAAATATAATATGAGGTGTCCTATTTGGAAAAATAGTCAAAGATGACTCTATAATTTTACAATATCTAAATGGTTGGTTATCTACTAGGTATGTATATGAGTATCCTTCATGGAGAAAATTAACACATCAATTAAGAGTGGAAGGAACTATCCCCATATCATGTATCTAAGGTCATCCAAGTAAAATGTTGTAATGAAAAGGACCTGGCATGACTTGGAACTATGTAGAGAGGGTTTTGGGCCCTACCATGATATCCAAAGCAATGGTGCAAAATGTCTATCATGGTATATCATCAAAACCTCTAATTTTCTTATATTAATTTTACATGGATGTGATATTTATGCCCATGGTTTGTAAAAATTTAATATTACATATATTAAGTCTAGAAGCACTATCAACTAGAACTCTCTTAACTCCACTGGTTTTGACTTGAGCTTGTATGAATAGTGGTAAGTTCTAATCAATAACTGTTTGAGAAAGCATGTCCTTAAGATCAAAATAAATAAAATCTTCTATAGTTTTTGATGTGTTGACCGTTCATGAAAAATAAGAAGGCTCTAAATTGATGGGCATACAAGTCTGAGTGAGTGCTTGATAAAGAATATCTTTAAAACATTTGATTTTTAGAGTAGTTCTAACATGGAAATCTTAGTTGGTATGTTTCTTAACTGATCAACAATATCATATTCCCTATGTAGATTTACCTATGTAGGTGGTTAGGCATAGTATAGGAAGGAATAAGAGGGTGTCAAGGTTCTTGACTAGGTAGGGGAGGCATGGTGGTACATCGAGTAACAACTCTAATCGCATTATCTACTAGTTGTAGAGGGCTAGTAGTAGCTACAGGAGGAGAGCAAAGATAATCAATAAGTCAAGGTGGTAGAGGGGAAAAGGGTGTCAATTGGGATCTATAATGATGGGTAGTGACTTGTGAAAGAGTAAAATGGACCATGCAACATGACTCAACATAGAATAGAGGCTCCAAGGAAGGTGAGGCAAGAGGTATCTTAACATGTTTGGTAATGCATTTCTTAATATCATCTCATATTATAAAAAGTAAACATGAAAGGAAAATAATTAATCTTTGCATTAACATATATTAAACTTCATCATTCATATACATGATAGGACTAAGTATGGACTCCTTATTGTTTGCAAGAAATGTTTTAAAATGAGTGAGATCCATTTTTTTATTTTTTATGTGAAATCTGATTTAGATGTAAGGTGATACCTCAAGAGCAAAGGGACCTAGTATATTAAACTAGGGTTTGAAATAAATGATTTTTAAAATTACTATGATTAATTTTAAAAATTAAATATGAAATTCTGATTTAAATATGCATAAAAAATAAAAATAAAATATAAGAAAAATTAGTAAGGAATTTTCCCTACGGTTTTTAGGGTTTTAGTGCACAAATGAAGTAAGTCAGGTTCACCAAATGATTTTACATTTTTGGTAATAATGGAGTTTTATTCCTATTTTGGTTAAATATCTAGATTAATAAATCAGTAAAGAATATTTCAATAATTACAGTCCTAATTTGTATAATTTATTTATGTTTTTTACCTTTCTAAAAATATCAATAAATAAGGATAAATAATGACTTAGAAACATGTTGAGATGGTTGATACATAGGATAAAAATGGCTATGTAGGACTGGGACAGTGTCATGAATCTGAATCTATATTTTATTCAATGAAAGGATAGGACTATTGAAAATAAGACACTTTAGGGTCTAGCACTATTATCCACTTCTATTACTATTATTTGAACTTGTTATAGAGACCTAAAACTTTTTGGTTTTTTGTATTGTGCCTGTATAAGCCTATCTATGAAATGTTGAGTCCTGATTATTGACAGAACTTGTTGTAGAGATGATTTACATTTAAAACCATAACTCTCCATCATGCTTAATAAAATGGTATTTGAATGACTTAGAGAAAGGGGAATTAGTGTGTAATATGAACTGAATGTGTAATCCACACCCCTTATGTGGGTATGCTACCTACATACCACTACCTCAAAGGTGGATCAAGCCATATGTAGTTCTCCCACCTAATGTGCTTTATGAAATACTATGATGTGGATGCAAAAATGCCAAATTAAGAGTGCTTGAGGTGGCTAGGGACTGGTATGAGGGTTTGCATGTGTTTATAGCTATTTTGGGTGACTTTATGCAGAGAATAATGAAGTTTTCCTTAGTGATTTATTTGTATTCTTGCTTGCTTTGTAAGATTTGTCACCTCCCTTTACAAATAAGCTTTAGATGGGCTTTTATAGGGAACAATTACTCATGGGTCATATGTATTCATGATAGGATAACATAATGAAGGATAGGAATTAGATGAAAATGATGATTGGGGCTCAAATTGAAAATGGATGGAGCACTAAAAACAAGACACCCTAGGGTCCAGTGCTATAGTCCAAGTATGGTGCTCCTATCCTATATGTTCAGGACCTATGGGGATAGGATTGGCCTAGTAAATATAACTTGGTTGAGGTGGAATAATCATTTAGAATTTTTTGGATGACCAATAATGATCAAAAATAATTTTATAAGTGTCACAGCATGTAAGAAGGATCTATGGATAGGGTGTCGTAAGCCACACTCAAACTACCAATTTAGACATTTTATATGACTAAAATAACTCATTATTAGCCATAATATTTTTCATATTATAAAGTGTTGTCACTTATATTTTGACCCTTTTATGAGATGGAAAATCTCTCCTCATCCAAGTGGCACAATGGAATCACCTCTAGGCTTGTGGGTAGCCTAAGGGATGAGGTGAATCTCTAGATAGGGCTAGCTCCCTTGACATACCACTTTGGATTGAAACTACTACTAAAACTAGGGGGTGAAAAAGGATAAGGATAATTTAAATAAAACTCGTCTAAGGGAAGTGACACACTAAATAACATGATGACATCCAACCATATGCATATTACACTTGAAACCAAATGACAAACTGAACCTACACTTCTCCAATCTTCATCATCTCACATCAATGTTACATTGTGAGGTTATGGATGAATGTGAAAAGTTAGGAAGACTAGAAAAGAGGCCTATGAGATAATTAATGAAAATAATAACTCACTAAATCCTTGACATCTCCTAAAACACTTCACATGCCCTATAAGAAGAAGCTTTCCAACTATAAATAGAATGAAAGAATGACAAAACATGTTAAGGAATCTATAGTCTTCACTTATGTAAAATAAAACATTCCAAATGAACACATGAATAACAATCATAAATTATTTAAAAATAAATTTCCTTATCTAATAAAAGGTATAAATTTCAGCATGGCTTCACCATACTTAGGTGGAACATCCCATACAATGCCAAAATGGCTATTCTTATAAAACTTTCAGAGAGGGAAGAAGAGAGAAGTCCAAGGGTCACAAAGACACTTTTCAAGATAATAAAATGATTTAATTGTGCATTATAATATTATATGGTATTAACCATGTAAGGTATGGAATTGCAAGTGTCAATTCAAGGCATAAACTTCATGAAAAATGGTAAAAAACTCCTCATTCTAGCTAAAAAAATTGCCTTCATGATTTAGACATGTTTGAACATCCCATAACTAATTAATAATATGTAAAATAATTTAAATGGAATGGTAGGCTCTCAAAAATGTCTCTTCATGCAGTGGTTTCATACCTAGTCCTTTGGAAACCTTTGAAAGTGAAACCTCGTCATATGATATCCAAAAAACTCATCTTTCCTACACCCTACACACTTGGCCTCAAAAAATAGATCACTTTCTAATGAAAATCCATGGGAATAAGTTAATGACACCTTTAAAGACCTTACATGGCCTTATAATCACCAAAGACACCTTAAAAGTCCATTCATTTAAAGTTTTCATGCTTCTCCCTAACTTGTCCAATAGGCTAGTTTTGACTGGCTGAATTGAAGCACTTGGTTTGGACACTTAATAAATATTTCAAGGAATTATATTTATATGGAGAGTTATCTTAAGTCTTAATATTTCCATCCATGTGCTTTTCATCTTTTTAAAAGTTCTATAACCTACAAAACACACAAAATAGTGAGAAAACCCCTATTTCCCCCCACCATCCGTATAGGTCTGTATATCTATTTGGCATGTGATGGGTTTTGAGTGATTAATATTCAAGGTTTTATAGGTTTCATAATCATAATATTCCATTATATTATATTTTTAACTCCATTTTCTCCATCGGGTCCTAGCTAAGGTTTTAGGTTTATTTTCCTTCTTAAGGTTGGTTCATAAACTTTGGAGGTCCAACCTTCATAAAATTTTCACAAAGTGATATTAAATGACCCTATTAACATCCTTTATCTCTTTATATTCCCATTAATAACTTCAATGGAGATGTGACCATTTGAATGTGGCTTATTTGAGCTTGTTTCTTCCATTCTTACATGTCTAAGTTTTGGGTCAAAAATGGCCCTCCTAATGATTCTCTTACTTAAAAATTGATTAAACACATCTTGTGTAGTCCTAAAAACATGTTTTTAATAGTTTATAACTTATATCTAGTGATAGGAGTATAATTGACTCCTCATTTGGACACTAGGTCTTAATGTGCTTAGTATGCTTGTCTACAAGTTTGAGCATAAATAACCCTTTTGATGTGTTTTACCTATCTTCAAAGGCTCAAACACATCAAAAATTATCCCATATACATTTTTTAATCCACTATAAATCTTCATTCATGTTATAAGTGATAGTGATGATCAATTTGGCTTCTAGGCCAAAACCCTACCCCTTAGGACTGACTGGAACTCTTGGTGTCAAGACCACCCTGTTTGGTTTTTTCTCTCTATGAAAATTTATCATGCTTTATTTATTTCTAATTCATCTTCATAAACTTTATTTAAGTATTCACCCAACTTTTGGTTCATCTCTTTGCTCCCATTCCTCAAAACTACCAATTTTGTTCATAAGGGGAGTGCCCCCTATCTGAGACAGAATAGAGGAAACTACCCTATTTTCCTAGACAAAAATGGATATTTTAGAGGTTTATAGAATCCATAAACATGTCATTTACCAAAATAAATCTCTTGGTGTGATTATTATACTATCCAATCTCCTAAAATTCTAAAATAGATTTATACATAAGGACTATGCACAGTATTTTGGAGTACAGGTTGGGTATGACACTATTAGAGCCTCCTTATTCCCAAATTTATCATATGAAAGTGTCTATTCAATCCTCTCTGATCATTATGGATACATCTCTCATTCATTCATCATATTATACCTTCATTTATCCTTCCCTTCTCAGGACTGATACACCTTTTTTTATTGTATTTCCTTTTCCAACAATGACATGTAGGTCATTATGCATGATTGGTCTTTAGATATAATGCATAATATCTCATTTATATCTCTTTATATCATTTTTTCATGTCTCATTTCTATTTTTTTACCTTGTGTGACCCTATATCATCACCTAGGTATATTTTCCATCTCATTGTTACTACTCAATCAATTGATTGTATTCTTTATCTTAGGGTGATGCTTGTAGGTGCATGTGGCCTTATTAATTTATTCATGGTACCCATAGGTCTCCTTAAAAGGTTTAAATACTATTTTACCATTATTTAGGTCTTTTTTCCTCACATTCATACTATTTCCACATCAAAAGTATACATTTTTATTCATTATCTACAATCCTCTATAGTAGTTATAGGGCCCTATTTTGCTTAGTTTAAGTGTGAAACATCATCTAAAATCTCCTTATATTAATTTAGGATCATTTGGTGTCTATTGAGACCCATTGGTTCACCCTACCTAGCCTAAAAGATCATCTATAAACCTTGTCTCTTTTTGCACTTTATGTTGGTTGTAGATGAATATGTTCAGGCCACTTGTACGGACTATCACCTTTACTAATGAATGCAAACCATCCTCCATACCTACCTTGATGCCTATCCTACCAATATTTGTGTTTATTATCATATATTTCACACACCAAGTCCATTTAAGACATGTAATAATTCCTTACTATCACCTTGAAAAGTGAAGGTTACTTTGTAGTTCAAAACCTGTAAAACTTACTGCTTAGAATCAATGATTTAGGGGCATATTTGGATCTTCTAACAACTAAATTCCATTGGTTGTTTGACTTCCAAAATTGTAAACGTAATTTTATATCCTATATGATTAAAAACTAATCAATTATAATGCCCTAAAATTCCATGTATCTATGTCAAATGTTACTCTCAAAACACTCCAAGATCTCTATTTTGCTCTTTTTGGGAAAAGAGGCCTAAAAACTTAGTCCTCATCTTTGGAGGTTGATTTCGATCTATTTTGGTCATCTATCACCTACAAAAGGTATGTCATGATGTTCCAAACATAGCATGGCCTAAATAAGGTTCAAACCTATCTAATCTTCTTTGTTCAAAGACCTTCATGTCTCTACTAATGTCACTTGTAGGTGACTTTGACTAAGTTTAGCAAGTAGACTATATGCAAGTGTGTATAATGAGCATGAATTGTAGGTTCCAATGGTGTTCATGAGTTCTAAAAAAGTTCTAACAAAACTTTCCTCATGATGAAAAACCTTGGCTATCTCAAGAACCTCTTTTCAACATAATTAGCTTCAATGAGAATGTCTACAGGTGTATGAAAACTTGCAGGTAGTGAGCAGATTGGAGCCATATGTTCAAGGAAATTACTTACATAGTGGAATTATCTCCCATTAATGGTGTTTTTATGAAACATCAAGATATTTCCAATCTCAATATAAGTTTCACACTTCAATATCAATGTTGAACCCCCTTTGAAGGCACCTAGCTGACTGATATGACAGTCATATAGCAAGCTGACTATATGGTGACCTATGATTGCAAATTATAGAAAATTTTCTTTTAAAATGAGATTATAATGTGAAGTGAGAATCAATATCACTTTGTAAACATGTAAATGAACTTAAAACAACCCCCTAAAACCACTTCAAAGCATGGAGATCTTGAAATGGTAAACAACAACCTTGTCATCCCACATAAGACCAATCTACAAATTTGATATGTTTTTCCCATCAAATTAGTGAAAATTGAAACCAATAATGGTGAGTATTTGATAATTAATTCAACATTATCCAACATAAAATTTAGTAATTGATTCATACTAAATTACTCAAACCAAGGATAAACCCATGGGGTGCACTTATTAGTAAGTAAATTTGGAAGGTCAAACTCTTAAGGATGGTTCATAAATATCAGGACACCATTCCTATATAACCAAACATAAAATATAATCCTACTAAGTGTAGAATATATTACTAAGAGCATTTTACTTGAAACTCCTTTTGTTGACTGTAACAAGTAAAAACCTACAAGTCACTTTTGTATGTCTAGAAGGGTGAAAGTGGAGTAGAATGGTTTTGAGAAATAAATGGCACTTATAAAGCATGTAAATCACTAAGATGAGTCTAGGAAATATTAATTAATGTTACATGATCTTCTACCATGTGGCATGCTTTTCAAGGAGGTTGTATAAGTGCCAAACTCACCTTTTACTTCAAGAAAACTACCTTTTTATGAGTAACCTAACAATTTTTAGTTATTAGTTGTTTCCAAAGACTTATTAGGACACATGGAATGTAACATAACTTTTTATACCTTCACATTTCACAATAAATCTATACAAATCATTAAATGCACTTTTTTGAGCCTTAAATGACTTCAAATAATAAATGGGCATAAAAACTAGTTGACCAAAGCTAATATAACATTAAATAACATAAATTAACCTATAATTCACCTTTAGACATAACATTAGATCCTCTAAAACACCCAAATACAATTTTTTTACCTAGGGGTGCCCCTGTTTGACCCAAAATTCAAACTTGGTCAATAAATTAGTGACTCATAAAGGTAGTATGCCTCTATACTAGCTAGACTAGTAGACTTATCATTCTATTAGGCTTATGGAGTCATCTAAGGACTGATAAAAACAAGAAAACTTTGAACATTGAGTACAAACTTTGATCAATACAAATAATACTAAATGACTACCTCAACCACATAAAGTAAGACAACAAACACACACACACACACACACACACATGTGCTCAAAGCACTTAGGGGAAGTAGAGAATAAACTAATATATACAACTAAAAACCAAATCATACCTCCCACCTAGATCAAATGGGAAGTTTGAAACTCTTCTTTCTTCATGACATGAAGGATTTAGTGAGACATGTAGCTTTTTGATCTCTAGCATTGATGCCTCCAACTTTTTCACAATGTTTGCCAACTTCATTGGCATGATATTCAATGATAACCAAGAAACTCCAAACAAATTACGTATGGGGATGAATTATTCTTGTATCCAAATAGCCTCAACTTCTCATATGATCCTTCAAATATAGCGTCAAATGGTGATTCAACAAGGCATACCTTCTTGTCTTCCATAGTGTTCTCAACAAGATTGGGATTCCTCTCAGCTGTATTTTCTTCTAGCTCATCAAGGAGCTTTACAAATTCTTCCCAATCTTGGTCATTGTCCTCTAAGGAAGATTCTTATTCACCTTGTCATACACTTGGCCTTGAACTTATCAAAGCTCTTCAAGCTCTTGAAATATCTTCATTTACAGCTACCAATCATCCTTTTCCTCCTTTTCATCCAATACCACTACCTCTTCATGCTTAAAATGGTCATCCACAACCTCATGATCAGATATGGAGTCTTCTTCATGTAGCTCTTTCTTCAAATCTTGAGCACATTCCTCATGAATACACATCCCCTCAAATATTGAGGCAAGAGCTTGTGAATTTTCCTTTTGTTCACCAAGGGGAGTCCTTATGGTGATCTCTTCATCATAATCACCAATGAGATATTCTTGATCTACCATGAATTGAGTTGTTTCATCTTCACTTTCTCTTATCAAGATAGGCTCTTCTTCTAAGATTCCTCTTTGCCACAAAGAAATCATTCTTCATTATAAATCAAATAAGGAGATTCAACATAAGAACCTACCTCTTCTTCCTCACTTAAGACCTCTTGAGGACTTTAAAATTGAACCTCAACTATCGTAATTTTATCTTGTTTTTTAAGGGCTCCAAGGTCTTCAACTTCCTTCATGGTGATGCCAAGACTAGGCATCTTAAAATCCATTGACCTAGCCCAATGAGTCTGCCAAGGAGTTTAATTATCTTCAAGTGAGATTAATGAATTTTCTTCAACCATCATCTCTTATTTAAGTTCCCACACCATAGGTCCATCAAGGCAAAAGGTTATGGGATAAGGACAAAAGGAACTAGTTGCTGGAGGTGGGACATAGGGCTCAAAATCAGATTGAGAATGCAAAGTAAGAGGCTCTTGGGAAGCTCTTGAGGAAGGGGAGGTGGGGTTTTTTAAGACATAAGATCTTCTTTTGGGTCTAAACCTTCCATCACACCTTGGCTTATCAATTTCATCTTTGCTTCTAGCTCCTCTATTTACTTGGATAGGTTCTCTTGAAAAAGCTTTTCTTAAAGGTCATAAGAATCATCATGAGCATATGGATTGCATGAGGTTTGTCATGAAACACAAGAAGATTCTTTAGGAAGGGTGGGAGGGACTTTAAAATTATCAACTCCATTATCCACTTCACACTCTATGACAATGATTATATCTTCCTTCTTTCCCCATGATTCTATTATCTTGCTCCAACTTAGGATATTAGGATTAGAGGTCTCTTTTTGAGGTGGTGGGGATGCAATGTGAGAGGGAAATGAGAGTTTAAACTCCACTTATTTTGTTTCCAACATGTACTTATGCATAATCATATTTTCCAACCCAATATTCCTATCAAGATTATCTTCAAACACAAGATTTCTCTTTCCAACTCTCTCCTCCAATTGATTGGGAAAAGGATGAATTTGATAGGCTTGATTTGGCTTATGAGTAGGGGTCATGTATGGTTTATAAGAAACTTAGGAAAGTGGATATTAAGTTTGATATACTTGGTAAGGCTGCCTATCATGAATTCTTATCTTATCTTCCAAGGATGCAATCAAACCACTCACATCTAACATCTCATTTGTAAGCCTTTGCCAATTGGCTCCTTCAATAGGTGCCCACTCTCTCTTGAATAGATATAATGTATTTCTCACTTGATGGATGGAATTATTAGGAATATTTTTACCATATCCCATTTTAGTATCAAGATTTAGCATATACTTCTTATACCCCAAAATATTTTGTTTGAAATTAGAAATGGATTGAGTTGAGAAGTGACTAGGTTGACTAGGTTGACTAAGAGGAACAAGACATTGAGAAGGTTGGCTATATGATTGGTAATAATCATGTATGGGATATATATGATAATATTGAAGATTAAAATAACCATATTAGTCTAATAATCTTCATGATAGGGTTGGTTAAGAACTTTCTCATATTGATAGGGGATTTCATAAGCTTGAAAGGTCTCACTAACCTGTGTGAAATTGTACTCAACACCAAGGCTAGTCATGAAAATTCATTAGTAAATAAGAAAAAAAAATGTTACCAAAAATATTCAAAGGATCACCTAGTTTTCTTGACCAGATGATATAGCTTTGAAGTCATAATGATTCTTAAATAGATGCCCCTAAAGGCTACTTATTGAGAGACAACAACAAAAATCTCTCAAATTCTTAGACCAAGAGTCCCACTAGGCATGCCAAAAACTATTGTCACTTGTATTTTCAGCCTTTGAGGAGATGGAAAATATCTCCTCATATAAGTGGCCCAATAGAATCAACTCTAGGCTTGTGGGTAACCTAAGGGATGAGGTGAATCTCTAGATAGGGCTAACTCCCTTGATGTACCACTTTGGATTGAAACTACTACTAAAATTGGGGGGTGAAAAGGGATAAGTATAAATAAAATAAAAAATAATATAATGGAGGTGATACAACAAATAACATTATGACATCCAACCATATTCATATTATACTTGAAATCAAAGGATAAATTGAACCTATAATTCTCCAATCTTCATCTTCTCACATCAATTGTTAGGTTGTGGAGCTAAAAGCTTCACCAGGATGTGAACAGGAGAAGTCACGCAGCTTGCGAAGAGTTGCAGAATTAGTTGTAGGGAAACCGACATCAGTCTGATCAACCAACGTCGGTCAGATAGCAACGAAGAACCAACCGGCATCGGTTTCCAGTCGGCCAACATTGGTCATGGAGGAGCCGACGTCGGCAGCCTGTACGTGAACATGCAATTTGCATGTTGATTCTGGAGAGTCTATTTTTGGACTGCTAGTTTACATGTTAGAGGCTAGTCGTAGTCTTGAGTTGCACATCTAATTATTGTAATTAAGATAGTCTAATTATTGTAAGCATGAGATCTATATATGGACTCATGGGCTGTATTTTAAAAGTGTAGCTAGAGAGTAAGAGAGCAATTAGCTCCTTCTGAGAGAAGAGAGCAATGGTGTGTTCCTCTTAGTGCCACAGTACCAAGGTGGGTACTAGTTTGGAGAATTAGTAGGGTTCTTCATATTTGTATGATCTTAGTCAGCAGGTGAGCATGGCTTCTTTTGGAGATCTATAATGGTGAGTAAGGTCTAGTGATTTGCAGGTAGCAGCAGAGAGCAGGAGATCTACTTGGAGTACGGTTGTGTACTTGACATACTGGCAGTGTGTTACTGACTAGTTGGAGAGGTGAACATCAATTCTATATTGGAGTTGATTGTTGGGACCAAGAGAGAGAGGGAAGAAGGTCTTGAGGTGTGGCAAGCCTTTGAGGTAGAGGAAGAAGTGGCATCTTCCTTATTATATATTCTTCTGAGTGATTATTAATACAATTGTGTATTGTCTCTCAATTCCTGTGTTGTTTCATATTTTTAGTTACTTATTGATTCTGGTTAAATTCTGTGTTTAGTTGCTAATACAAGAAGTAATCATATGTGCTCTATTGGTGGAGCAAGATCCTGACACGTGGTATCAGAGCATGTTTATTGTTCTAGGTTCCTAACAAGTGGTATCAGAGCTTCAAGTTGGGTTGACTAACAGGTGGTTTCAGATCTGGTAGTGTTTTTGATTACAGGTCACTCGTAGGAGTTTCAGATTGAGTGGGAGTATAGCAATGGCAGAGGAAAGTAAGCTACGAATGGAGAAACTAAATAGCATGAATGGTCTAATTGATGGAAAGAAAGAGTAGGTAAAAGGAGATTGTTGGTCGGTAGAAGATCAACGTGTAGAAGCAGATGTTGTAGGGGTCATTGCACAGGTTGCTCTGGATAAATTAGAATCTTGGTTTATAGATTCTTTTGCCTCTTTCCATGCAGCCCAAAATAGAGCATCTTTTTATGGGTATGTCTTTGGAGACTTTGGAGAGATTTATTTATGGGTTTGAGAGCCTTGTCAGATTATTGACGAAGGGGAAGTGAAGCTGAAATTATAGACAGATGACATATAGTGGTTGAAGGAAGTCATGCAGGTACCAGTCTTGAAGATGAGTCTAATTTCTTTAAGAAATTTGGGTGATGGGAGATGCATGTAACTCTCACAACGGATGCACTTGAATTAGATGGTGGTAAGAAAGTAGGTATCCTTTATCTATCTACTTATATTACTAATTCACCTTCTATTGCAGAGATGTGGCTTCATGGGCTTGGTCACATATGTAGGAGGGGAATGCAGGTTGTCAAGCAGAAGACAAATGTTTTTGACAAGCTAAAGAACTGGAAAGCCTTGGTGTTCATGGAGGAGATGACAGATAGAGATCAGGTGAGGGAACTGAATTATTTTGAGCAGGGTTGTGTTGATTTAAATAGGATTTTGATCCATGGAGAGCTCACAGGTAAAAAGTTATCACTCACAGAAAAACACAGGTACCGGCGTCAGTCATACAGTAACCGACGTCGGTAGAGGGAAGACTGACATCGGTCATGAAGGAACTGATGTTGGTAGAAAGGATATCGGTGTCAGCCAGGGAAATGACATCGGTAGTCAAGGTCAGTGCAGGGAACTGACATCAGTCAGGAGCAGACTGTGAGATGGCTGAGATCGGTCACTAGAATGGATATTAGGTGGACAGCAAGCTGTTAACAGGTCTCAAATGCTCATATCAAGGTCAGAAAGGGTAAGTGAACCTCATATTCATTGTTCACCTTCTTTATATTGCTTACTGATGGTCAAGAACTAGGAAGATGGAAGAGGCAATGCAGGTAGAATCCAAATACAGTGGGAGCTTGGCATGGATGAGGAGTGTGAGTCCTTGGAGAAGAACCAAATAGGTGTTTTTTGGTAGAGTTGTCAGCTAGAAGTAAGCACTGAGAGATGAAATGGATTCCCAAGTTAAAGAAGAGAGTGGATGGATACGTGAGACAGAAGGCCAAGGTATATGGTCTTGAAGAAGCTATAGGACAGTGGTACAAGTTTGATAGGTGGATGACTAAGCATGGCTTTAGTCAATGTCAGTGTAACTATTGTGTTTATCTTACCAGGTGGATGATGGTCGCAACATTATCTTGTTATTGTATGTGGGTGATTTGCTAGCAGGTTTGTACATACAAGTTTTTTGTTGAGCTAAAGGTAAGGCTAGTTCAGAGGTATGTCATGAAGAATTTGGAGTAGCAAAATTCTTTGGCATAAGAGACATGGAGATTTTATCTCCAGTGGGAGCTGATGTGAAGATGGTGTTGGTAGGGTTCATGATGCAGGATGCAGAATCAAAAAGCACACCAAGGGCTGGACAGTTCAAGCTGAGCGTAGAACAAGGTTCAAAATCACATGAGGTCTAGTGTAGACTTAAGTTTTCCCAAGCAGTGGGGGTTGTTAGAAAGTATGGAGCCAATTTGGGGAAGGAGTACTGGAGGGTAGTTCAGTGGATTCTCAAGTATCTGAGAAGGATCAGCAGCAGGGATTCTTGTTATGCAGGGTTAAGGTCTTCACTACATGGATATGTAGGTTTGGATATGGGAGGTTACTTGAATGACAGGGGTAGCATCACAAGTTGTGTGGTGGTTGGTCTTCAAGATTGATCTTGAAGAGGGATACAAGCCAGGGAATAATTTAGATGGTGTACAGGTGTAGGTACATGCAGTTGTTTATCTCCAAGTGGGAGATTGTTAGGTTATGGAGCTAAAAGCTTCACTAAGATGTGAACAAGAAAAGTCACGGAGCTTGCGAAGGTTGCAAAGAGTTGCAAAATTAGTTGCAAGGAAATCAATGTCGGTCTGATCAACCAACGTCGGTCAGATAGTAGCAAAGAACCAACCGGCATCAGTTTCCAATCGACTGACATTGGTCATGGAGGAGCCGACATTGGCAGCCTGTACGTGAACATGCAATTTGCATGTTGATTCCAGAGAGTCTATTTTTGGACTGCTAGTTTGTATGTTAGAGGCTAGTCGTAGTCTTGAGTTGCACGTCTAATTATTGTAATTAAGATAGTCTAATTATTGTAAGGATGAGATTTATATATGGACTCATTAGTTGTATTGTAAAAGTGTAGCTAGAGAGTAAGAGAGCAATTAGCTCCTTCTGAGAGAAGAGAGTAATGGTGTGTTCCTCCTAGTGCCACAGTACCAAGGTGGGTACTAGTTTGGAGAATCAGCAGGGTTCTTCATATTTGTATGATCTTAGTCAGCAGGTGAGCATGGCTTCTTTTGGAGATCTACAATGGTGAGTAAGGTCTAGTGATTTATAGGTAGCATCAGAGAGCAGGAGATCTACTTGGAGTATGGTTGTGTACTTGACGTACTGGCAGCGTGTTACTGACTAGTTGGAGAGGTGAACATCAATTCTATATTGGAGTTGATTGTTGGGACCAAGAGAGAGAGGGAAGAAGGTCTTGAGGTGTGGCAAGCCTTTGAGGTGGAGGAAGAAGTGGCATCTTCCTTATTGTATATTCTTTTGAGTGATTATTAATACAATTGTGTATTGTCTCTCAATTCTTGTGTTGTTTTATATTTCTAGTTACTTATTGATTCTGGTTAAATTCCGTGTTTAGTTGCTAATACAAGAAGTAATCATATGTGCTCTATTGGTGGAGCAAGATCTTGACATGTGGTATCAGAGCATGTTTATTGTTCTAGGTTCCTGACATCAATGTTACATTGTGAAGTTATGGTTGAATGTACAAAGTTAGTAACACTATACAAGAGGCTTATGAGGTAAATAATGAAAATAATACTCAATCAATAATTTACATCTCTTAAAACACTTCACATGCCCTGTAAGAATAATCTTTCCAACTGTTAATAAAATGAAAGAATGACAAAACATGCTAAGGAATCCATAGCCTTCGCTTATGAAAAATCAAAAATTCCAAATGAAAACACTAGTAAAATTAATGGAGGAGGTAACAATAAGTTTTATTATAGATAAAAATTTATAAATTTGATCAAGGCTTTGCCATACTCGGGTGGAGCATCCCATACAATGCCAAAATGGCTAGACCTTATATAACTTGTGAGAGAAGGAAGAAGAGAGAAGTAAAAGGGTCACAAGGACAATTTTAAATCTGATAAAATGAGTTAATTATGAATTATAATATTATATTGGATGAACCATGCAAGTTTTGGAAGCACAAGTGTCAATTCAAGTTATAAACTTCATGAAAAGTGGTAAGAAACTCCTCATTCTAGATAAGAAAACTACCTTCATGATTTAGACCTATTTGAACGTCCCATGACTAATTATTAGAAATAAAAATAATAATAATTTAAGGTGAGGATATCATAAATTCATCTTCATCCATTGGTTTCATCTTGGTCCTTTGAAAACCTCTGAAAGTGAAACCTCATCATCTATTGTCCAAAAAACTCATCTTTCCTGCACCCTCCACACTTGGCCTCCAAAAAGAGATCAATTACTAATGTAAATCCATGAGATGAATTTAATGACACATTTAAATACCCTAAATATCCTCATAATCACCAAGGACACCATAAAAGTCCATTCACTTTAATTTTTCACATTTCTTCCTAGCTTGTCCAATAGGCCAATTTTGACTAGATGAGTTGAAGCACTTGGTTTGGACACTTAAGAGTTATTTAAATGCATGAGAGTGATATGTATATTTATATTAAGTATTAATATTTCCATCCATGTGATTTTCATCTCTTTAAACTTTCTAAAACCTACAAAACACACAAAATAGTGATAAAACCTCTATTTTTGCCCCCATCCATAAGGTCCATATAACTAATTGGAATATGAGGGAGATTTATTGAGTCATATACAATGTATAATAAGTTTCATGATCATAATTTTCCATTATATTATCATTTCAACTCCATTTTCTCCATTAGGTCATGGTTGAGGGTTTAGTAGGGTTTTAGGTTTGTTTTCCTTCTTAAGGTTGGTTCATAAAGTTTGGAAATCCAACATTCAAAAAAAATTCACAAAATTAAACTTGAAGGACCCTATTATAATCCATAATCCATTTATATTCCCTTGCATAACTTAAATGGAGATGTGAGAATTTGAGTGTAGCCTATTTGAGCTTGTTTCTTCCATTCCTACATGTCTGAGTTAGTTTTGGGTCAAAAATGGACCTCCCAATGATTATATTACTTCCCAATGGATTAATCACATATTATATAGTCCTAAAAATATTTTCCCATAGGTTATAACCTATATATAATTATATGAGTATAACTAACTCCTCATTTCGACACTAGGTCTTAATATGCCTAGTATGTATGTCTACAAGTTTGAACACAAATGACATTTTTGATGTTTTTCCCCTACCTAAAAAGAATAAAAAACATCCAAAATTATCCCATATAAATTTTTAAATCTAATATAAATCTTCATTTATGTGAGAAGTGATAGTGACTATCAATTTGGCTTCTAGGCCAAAACCCTACCCCTCAGGCCTAATTGCAACTCCTTGTGTCCAGACCACCCTGTTTGGTTTTTTCTCATTTTTACAAGTTCTAATGATTTATTTAGTTGTGATTCAGATTCACAAACTTCATTTAATTATTCACTCAAATTTTGGTTCATCTCTTTGCTCCCATTCCTCAAAACTACTAATTTTGTGCATATGGGGAGTGCCCCCTATCTGAGATAGAATAGAGGGCACTCCCCTATTTCCCAAAACCAAAATGGATATTTTAGAGGTATACACAAGGACTATGCATAATGTTTTTGAGTATAGGCTATGTATGGCACTATTAGAGCCTCCTTATTCCCATATTTATAAAATTAAATTGTTTATTAAATCCTATATTATTATTATTAGGGATACATATCTCATCCATTCATCACATTATACCTTCATTTATCCTTCCCTTTTCAGGACTGAAGCACCTTTTCAGGACTGATGTAGCTTTTCTGACTATATTTCCTTTTCCAACAATGACTTGTAGATAATTATTCATGATTTTTAGTTGGAAATAATGTAAAATATCTCATTTATATCTCTTTATATCATTATTTCATGTCTTGGATATAATTTTTTACCTTTTGTTACCCTAGATCATCACCTATGTATATTTTCCATCTCATTGTTACTACTCAGTTAGTTGACTATATTATTTGTCTTAGGGTGATGCCTATAGGTACATGTGGCCTTATTAATTTGGCCATGGTGACCATACGTCTCCTTATAATTTTTAAAAACTATTTAACCATGATTTAGTCATTTTTCCTCACATTCATACTATTTCCACACCAAAATCATACCTTTTTGTTCACTATTTATCTATAGTCCTCTATATCAATTATAGGGTTCTAATTTGCTTAGTTTAAGCTTGAAACAACATCTAAAGTATCGTTATATTCCTTTAGGATCATTTTTCTCTATTGAGACCCATTGGTTCACCCTACCTAGCCTAAAACATCATCTATAAACCTTGTCTTGGTTTACACTTTATGATGGTTGTAGATGAATGTGCTCAGGCCACATGTACAGACTATCACCTTTACTAGTGAATGCAAACCATCCTCCATACCTGCCTTGATGCCTATCCTACAAATATTTGTGTTTCTTAGTGTATCTATCACACACCAAGGCCATTCAATACATGCAATAATGCCTTACTATCACCTTCAAAAGTGAAGGTTACTTTGTATTTCAAATCCTGTAGAACTTACTACTTGGAAATAGTGATTTAGGGACATATTTTTATCTTCTAAAAACTAAATTCCATTATTTGTTTGCCTTCTAAACTTGGAAAAGTCATTATCTATTATAGACTCTTAAAAACTAAACAATTATAATTCCCTAAAATTACATGTAGCTATGTCAAATGTTACTCTCAAAATACTCTAGGATCTCTATTTTGCTCTTTTTGGGAAGAGAGGCCTAAAAAACTCAGTCCTCATCTTTGGAGGTTGCTTTCAATTTGGTTTGGTCATCTATCACCTCCAAAAGGCCTGCCATGATGTTCTAACCATATCATGGCCTCAATAATGATTAAACCCATCTAATCCTCTCTATTCAAATACCTCCATGTATCTATTGATGTCACTTGTAGGTGACTTTGACTGAGTTTAGCAGGCAAATTGTATGCAAGTGTTTACAATGAGCATGAATTATAGTTTTCAATGGTGTTCATGCCTTCTCCAAATGTTCCAAGCAAACTTTCCTCATGATCCAAAACCTTGGATATCTCAATAACCTCTTTTCAACATAATTAGCTTCAATGAGGATGTCTACAAGTGCATGAAAACATGTATGTAGTGATCAGATTAGACCCATGTGTTCAAGAAAATTACTTGCATAGTGGAATGATCTCCCTTTAATGGTGTTTGGATGAAACATAAATATTTTTCCAATATTAATACAATTTTAATAGTTCAATATCAATGTTGAACCCCCTTTGAAGGCACCTAGTAGATTAATATGATAGTCATATAGCAAGATGACTGTATGGTGACATACAACTGTAACTTATAGAAATTTGCTTGGAAAATGAGATTGGAAGGTGAAGTGAGAATAAATATCACTTTGGAAACATGTAAATTAACTTAACATAACCCCTTAAAACCAATTTTAAGCATGGAGATCTGTAAATGGTAAAAAACAAGCCTATCATCCAACGTAAGACTAGTCTATAAATTTGATATGTTTTTCCCATAAAATCAACTTGAAACTTGAAACCAAGAATGGGGATCATCTTATAAGTAATTCAATATGCTCTGACATCAAATACAAAAATTGATTTATATGAAATTGCTCAAACCAAGGAGAAACCCATGGGGTGCATAGATTAGTAGGCAAATTTGGAAGATCAACTTCTTAGGGATGGTTCATAAATCTCAAGGAACCATTACTCTACAAAAAAACATAAAATGGAAATTGATTGAGTTTATAATATACCCCTTAGATAATTTTACCTAAAACTCCTTATGTTGATCATACCAAGTACAAACTTACAAGTCACTTCTGCATGTCTAAAAGGGTGAAAGTGGAGCAGAATGGTTTTGAGCAAGAAATGGAACTTCTATAAAATTTAAATCACTGATATAAGTTTAAGGAATATGAATGGGCATTCCATGAGATTATACCATGTGGCATGTTTCCCAAGGAGGTTATACAAGTGCCAAACTCACCTTTTACTTCAAGAAAAATACCTTTTTTTAGTAACCTAACATTTTTCAGTTATTATTAGTTACCAAAGACTTCCTAGGACACATGGCATGTAACATAACTTTTGACACCTTCACATTTCTCAAAAAACCCATATAAAGCATTAAATACACCCTTTTTTATCCTTAAAATGATTTCAAATGATAAATGAGCATAAAAAATAATTGACCAAAGCCAATATAACATCAATTAACTTATAATTCACCTTTAAACATAATATTAGACCCCCTAAAACACCCTAATACAAAATTTTTACCTAGGGGTGCCCCAATTTGACCTAAAAGTCAAACTTGGTCAACAAAAAGCATGGTCTTATTTCAAATCACATAATCAATTATTGGTTCATTTTATACTTCATTAATTATTTTAATTTGGTAATAAGATAATTTCTCATTGATCTTTATTGAAAAATATGCTAGAAACTAGTTAGACAAATGGTTAAATTCTATAAATAATTGAGTGGGGTGTTATAAAACCAATACAAACAATATTACTTAAGGATTTAAGGAAATAACTTAACCAATAACTCATCATTTCAAGAATAGTTAAAACATGCTACATGAAAGGCTCTTATATGTTACTTTGGATCACCTTTACCATTATATAATGTATTCTTAGGAGTTAGAAAACCTATAGTTAAAGGATAAGATAAAATATATTGGGATGATGGATTGTGAATCAATTCATAATAATCAATCAAATTAATCACTATAAAATCACACTACTCTAACTATAACAACTTATCTTGAAAATATATAACAATATGCATGAGAAATTGTGTAGTAGACATGGATGATGATTTCAAATGACCAATGATTTTGGGATGTACATAAGTCTATTTTGTAGTGATACGCATTAAAATCTTAGAAAAGATTTATGTTTTCTCCACACCTTAGGTGGACATCATATGTTTATCCATAGGTATATATATAGGAATAAAATAAATGGTAGTAGTGGTATAAACACCTATTGTAGGGTCAAGAACTCTAAAATATTGATGGATATTATTGAAGGGATCATGTTGTTCCTCAAATGTGACAATATTAATTTTAGTTTTTCTTTTCATTTAATTTATAGTTATATGTACCAATGCATAAATCAAGTGTGTATTCATGTGTGTGTGTGTGTGTGTGTGTGTGTTATATATATATATATATATATATATATATATATATATATATATATATATATATATATATATATACATATATATATATATATATACATATATATATATATATATACATATACATATATATATATACATATATATATGTATATATACATATATATATATGTATATATATACATATATATATATGTATGTATATATATACATATATATATGTATATATATATATATATATATATATATGTATATGTATATAACACACACACACACTCACACACACACACATATGTATATATATATGTGTGTGTGTGTGTGTGTGTGTGTGTGTGTGTGTGTGTGTACATATATATATATATATATATATATATATATATATATATATATATATATATATATATATATATATATATATATATATGTATATGTATATATATATATGTATATGTATATATATATATATATATATATATATGTACATATATATATATATATATATATATATATATATATATATATATATGTGTATATATATATATACATATGTGTGTGTGTGTGTGTGTGTGTGTGTAGAGAGAGAGAGAGAGAGAGAGAGAGAGAGAGAGAGAGAGAGTTCTTTCTATGTCATCAAATATAACCTCCACAATATACATGTATTCTTCATGAGCATTTTAAGATTTAACATCCATAAAAAAAATCCATCAAGAGGATGGTCTCTATCACTTGAGATGGTATTAGTAAAATACAGGGAGGCTGAAGATTCTTCATGATTAAATTTGGCATTATAAATATTACATAATGGTTTGACCCATGGGATTACATCATTGTTACATATTTTTCATATTAAATGGAAACAACATGTAATGATTAAATCATAGTTTGAGCTAGAAAATAGAATCTATGTATATCCTTTATATCCATGAAATATTTAGGTGAATAAGGGAACATTAGAAATTATATCTAAAAATAAAATTTAAATTCATAGATTTGAAACAATAATAAAAAATCTAGGGGTTTTAATTCCTCAATATATGGAATGTGTTCACTAATATGTTTTACCTTATTTTGGATCAATTATATAAATAAGCATAAAATTAGAGACTATTCAAATTGAATAATATTTGGAAATAATACACAAATATGAATGTTACAAAAGAGTATGATTGAACCATTGTAATTTACTAACTATGAAAATCACTAAGAGGATTAATACACAACTTGTTTTGACTTTGTGCAAGACTAAGACTATGGCTAGATGAAAAAAAGGTTGTAAATTAATCAGGCATTACTCCTATTATGAAATTAAATATCTAGATATTCTTAAAAGAGTCTATAAGATTCTAGATGCCTACATGTAGACAAAATCATGTGCCTACTAATAGATTCATCCTTGTAAGTTGTACCTAACTACTTTGGCATAAATCGATGTACCTACTTTTAAATCATCTTCCTATGCAATATTAAACACTCATTATGAGAACAAGTCTAGAAACTTAGTTTTATTCCCTTCAAAAACCTATATACACACTAGATTATAACTTTCTACGTCTTGCATTTGATATTATACCTTCATAGTATAATAACATGCTAAATATCTTATCCCTCTTAGTACTTTCCATAATTAGTAAGTGCGAGTTTTCATATTAGTTTCTTAATTTTATATTTATATTTATGTTTCATTATAATACATAGACAATTTTAACTAATACACATTAGTTTAATTTTTAAAATAAGGTAAATATATATTGGTGAACCTGCTTATTTTCCAAGATCATTATAAATCCTTAGGTTTTTCCCTAGGGTTTCATACTTATTTTTATTTTTTTCATCTTTCTGCCTTAGGGTTTGACTTTTAAACATGATTTATTATTTTTTACAATTTCATAAGTTCAAATTAGATGTTTTTTTCATGTCATATTTTTAAATATATATTAGGTTTTTTCCTTATTTGTCTTATATTTGAATCAAAACAACTCTATTACTTAAATGCTCTAAGGTTTTTTTAGTTGCATTGAGTAGATAAAAAAATGTTCACTAAAATACTATATGGAGTTTTCAAAATTGGTAGTTTACTATTTTTAGCAAATTCCATCTAGAGCTTGAAGGGTGTCCCTATTTTCAAAATAATTTATGGGTTTCATTTATCTATTGATTTTTATCAAAATCATATTTTTTTTAAATTTTATTTATATAACCCTTGTCGATTCATATTTTTTTTCCCATATGCACTTTTAGGATTTTATTCCTTTTTATAGATTCTAGATTTATTTTTGGTTTAAATCTAATTTTAGTCTCCCCCTTTTAAACCTCAAGGTTTTTATATCTACCTTCCCTTTATTATAGAGGTCCAAGTTATCACTATCTCAACAGGAAGGGTGTATCCTCTTAGTGAACATTGTATGAGCATTGAATCTTCTTAAGATATGAGAAATAATTTTTATAATGAGTATATTATAGATTACATAGTTTCTATGATTAATTACATAAACAATAAACATATTTAAAAATAAAATTTCTCTAATGATAACATCACTTGAGGATAATATCACATATGTCAATAATCCTTAGTATGATAGTGTCAATTCTATTTCTACTTCTCCATTCAATAAATTTGTACATAAAAATATTTCAACTCAATTATTAGTGAAAAATATAGAATACATATAAAATTAAGGGTTCAAACTAATTTCATAAGGTTAATAAGAAACCAAGTGAAACTTTTATGGATATTCTACAAAACAAGTTGATCACATTACCTCATATGCATCCTCTAAAGAGATCCAAATACTATTTTTAGTATCATATAATACGTGGACATCATACAAATAATTTTAATGCTTTTAATAATAAAATTCAACATATAATTGGTAATTTTAATCATATATTTGATACATCTACTAAATCACCACTACATTCAAGCACACCTTATATCATTGAGTAACATACTACAACCATGGTTACATCTTCTAAGGAATAATTATAAAAGGAAAAGAAACAAAATTGGTAAATAAAGGAAAAGGAACAAAAGTTGTGATTGAAAAGGAAATGGTAAAAAAGGAACAATTGGAACAAGAAAGGTTATATCAAGAAAAGTTACAAAAAGATAAGTTTCAAAAATAAAAATAGGCTAAACAAGAAAATGTACTTATGTAATAAAATTCTAAGAAATTAGACTTGAATAAGAAATAAGTTCTTACAAAATAATTTCAAAATCAATAATATATAGTGTAAATAATTTCTTCTACTGAGACTCAAGGAATGATATAAAATTACTCTGCAGTTATAAATAAGATTTAAGAGACTAATAATAAGGGACATATTGAAGAGCAAAAAAATGTAAGGAATTAATTTTATCCTATATTTATGATCATAATTATTATCTTAAAGGGGATTGGTACACTATTGATGAATATATTGAACATGAAGATGATCAATTTAATGATATACATGAAGAGATTTTTATTTTGAATTATGATACATTATAGGATCTAATAGATGACAAGCATAAATAGTGGTTGATGAATCCAAGATATATATGTGAGCATCCCATTGAAGGGATCATTGGTTAGTAGAAACATAATTTATTTTACATATTTTATTAATGTTTACTTGGTTTCTCATCCCCTCTATTTATTTTTTTTGACATACATGTGATCATATGATCTTATGTTGACTATTATTTTATCCCTTGCTCTATTGTGATTGTTATTTTCATGTGGTATTTTCATTTTGATTAATTATCATGATGATCCATATATCCATTAAATCTATCATATTATTATGCATCCTTCATAGTAGTATCATTCTAATGCACATCATTTACAAAATTATACTTGCTCATTCATACATATTGACTACTTATACATGATATAACTTAAATTTAGATTACATAATCACATAAATTTATGATCATATTAATTAATTCTTCCTCATCCCCTCCACCTCCCACATACTCTAGTGAGCTCCAATGTTTTAATTCACATATACATTGG
This sequence comes from Torreya grandis, assembly GCA_037957365.1. Lineage (NCBI taxonomy): Eukaryota > Viridiplantae > Streptophyta > Pinopsida > Cupressales > Taxaceae > Torreya > Torreya grandis. The sequence goes on along the minus strand of JARHVA010001942.1, from coordinate 2,731,445 downwards.
GGGCATATTTTTAATTTCACTTCATTCACCTTGCCACACTATTATAACTAGCATACGTTATGCCTTGACATATATTGTAGATTGTTCATATTCCTCTTATTCTTATATTTTTAAGACTTTATACTTGATATTGCTTGATTATATCTATGTATGCCAAAATTTTAAAACAAAATAAAAAAATATTCTAATATTTCAAAAATATAAATTAGTACCTAAGTATGACATGATTGCTATTTACATTTTTCATAAATGTTATTTATAATATATTTGGTAGATTATATATCCTTTTTAATACACACATGCATTTCATATTATATGAGTCTAATTCAAGATATACATATCATACATGAAAATATTTTCAAGCATTACTATACCTAGGCACCATGCCAATACTAGGGGCATCTTATTCCATAGGTTACATTGATATAGGTTATATCTTTATATGACATTTTCATTTACCATATTGAACTATATTAATTTATTACACTTCTTTATATTAATAATACTCTATATATTGTTAGATTTCATGGATATGTTACTTGACTATGCTATGACATTGACATATTTGGATGGTGTAGACTAGCTTACTTGTTTTATGTTTTATGATGTTATTTTTATTTCATAATAGGCTACTCATTATTTATATATTGTTTGTGGTACTTGGCCTTGTGTTTGAGAGATTGAATTGTATATTTTATGTATCCCTTATCCTTGTGTGGCAACATTTATTTCTCATTGTTTGCATCCCTTGACCTTGTTTGTGAAACATTTATTATTAATTTATTTCATCCTTTGGCCTTATTTTTACAACATTTTATTGTCCTTTTTATGGGGCTCTTGGACTTGTGTCACATTTAGTATATTTTGTGTGACTTTATTTTGTTCATCATAGTCATGACATTTTTTTTTGAGCTTAATGAGTTTGTTGAATATGTAGGTGTTGTGATCCATTATCATGCACCTTCCCATTTTTGTGTGGTTCCATGATACATAACATGCACCTTTACAACATAGTTTTGTTTTGTGCTTGTATCAATGATGGTTACTATTATGTGCCTAATTTATATATAAATCTTGAAATGATACTTGCATGCCTTGCATTACATATGTTTCATACATGCTTTGATTACACGTTCATTAATATTATGACATAATATTATCATGTTGACACGATTATTCATGATTACTTATATTGCATGACATGATACATTTGACTCTATTATTTTGATATGAGTAACTCACAAGTTACAACACACACCTAAAAAAGGGGGAATATTAGTGGGATTGTCAGAGAAAATTAAGCCATCATGAGTATAAAATTTATATTTTAAGATAGTTTACAAGATTTAGAGATTTTAGAATGCTTCAGATATCAGATTGGGATATATATTTAAAAAATAGATAGTTTTTTGGGGTATATTCCATGCATATGTACTTGATTTACAATAATATGAGCTATAATTGTTTTATATTTAAATACATTTGGGTACATATGCATATAGATTTTACAAGTACAAGAGTAATAAATTTTTAAATATTCAAAAATTAAGATAAATTTTGGTGCATATGCACACATTTACATGATCATGAGATACATATTATCATAATGCATGTAATTTTATATCATATTAGAAAAAATCATGGTGCATGAAGCTTGTTTATGCATGTACACACTTTCTCAATTTTTATTTTCAAATATATTTGATGGTACCTATAGGTGAGTATCCTTTAATCTATAAGTCCATCTATAACTATTTGATCATGTTTAAATGAGTAATATGGTTGATATTTATCACCCTTATCAGCCTTGAAATTACTCCATGATTCTAATATGTGGCTCCTATCTTTCATCTTTGGGTTAAAATATTACTTACATAAATGTGTGGTTGAGATTCAGTGCCCTCAATGGCCTTGGCACTGCTTATTCATGATGCGAATAAATTTTTATTCCAAACCCATTTCCTTTCTTGAAGTTACAAAAATTGGGACTTGATCACCCCTAATTATCCAAATCATTCAACAAGAGGAAATGTTATCCATGTGCTTTAGCAGAAAGCAAAATTCTTTAGTTCTTTAACAAGGAAGCATCATCTTCACCAAGTTATAGGGCAACATGATTCATGCACTTAAAGGTTTATTCCTTCCTTTCTCTTAAGTTTAAAGTTTTAATAATTCTATTTTAATATTTTTATTTCATATAAATTGATTGCTACATGTTCATTATAGGTTTTTTGGAAAACTCTGCACATTAACCTCTCACAAAGACAAAGTGTATTGTTCACACTCAGGTACATATTTTATCCTTTTCTTCTAGTATTATTATTTTATTTAAACACTAAACTAGAAGGAAAGAAATATTAGATAATAAAATATGGTATTAGATACTTGTAAATGTTAGTTTTGACCTTCACTCACCCTACATAACTTTTGTATAAAAATATGACTCTTATTCACCATTATCTCACATCTATGTACCTTCCATGGGTTTAATCAATTCTATTTTATATTAGCCACCTAAATGAGATACCCCAATGTGTGCCCAAAATAGTAAATTATCATAATCAGACATATTCATATCATCAAATTAGTTTTTCTATCTCTCAAACATAACTGTTAAACTTATAAGGAAGAATAATTTTGATACCATCCACACTTGAAAGTTTAATCCCATGCCAAGAAACAATCACATTTCAAATTTAAATAATTTGTATGGTTTTACCATGTAGATTTTTCATGTTGATGGTGTGATAAAATTGCCATATAGTCTCATATAAGTATAAAATAAGTCTAAATTTATTAGTGATCTATAAAGCATCTATCAAACATACTCAAACACTTGTGAATTAAAAGGCACTACCCTATTTTTTGTAATTATTCCATTAATCACAAGGATTATGTCATAACCAAGTCTAAATAACCTAAAATCCAAGGAAAAGTTGTTATTATCCAAGTATTTAATATATATCATAAGTTACAAACATTCAAGGAGCACTATTACACACATTCACCTATTGGGAATAACTACATGAGGTTTGACTTCCCTATTTAAAGTATTGTATATGTATAAATTTATCAACCATTAATGAAGAGTGGTTTGGGTCACCTCAACCAAATTTATTTCTATTTTTTAGGCCTACACCTAGTATCAAAAGTTGACCTTAAGTTTTGAGAGAAGCTAATATATTTATGGGTATTGTGCACATAGTCAAACCTCTTGATCACACACATAGAAAAAAGAAAAGTAGTTGAAGTGGCATACACTATAAAATAAGATACACTTTCACATAGAAAAAAATTCAATTTTGGTAACTATCATTAGAAGATAATGATAAGAGGCTAACATAATTGTCCAAGTGGACACAAAGATCTAATTCTTGATCTTTGTGACTCACAGTCTTTTTTTGTACCTTTCATGTTACATGTGTTCAATCTCATACTTGCATAGTATAATAACTTGCTAAGTATCTTATCCATTTTATACTTTCCATAATTATTAAGTTTAATTTGTCTAATTAATGTTTGTATTTTAAATTTTTATACTTCATTGTAATAGATAAATAATCTAAATTAATACACACTAGTTTATATCTTATTAAAGTTTCATTAACCAAAATAAGGTGAAACCCCTCAATGTATAAGTTTCACAGCTTTAGCCCTTCAACATATTCTTAGATCAATAATTACAAGGCTTTTTGAACCACTTCTTTTACATTATTTATTGAATCTCATTTGGGCACATAAAATGATGAGTTTGAGAGGGAATTCTTGATATTCATTCACTAATTGAGCTAAAAACTCAAGTGCCATCATCTACTTGTCAAAAATATTTTCATGGATCCCCTATTACATTAATTAGTTACATTTATTGACATTAAAAATCCCATAAAATAAGTGAACCAAAGTGTATCACTAAATAGCATGCCTCAAATGCACATCATCATCGAATTGTTGATCCACTTGTACAGAAATTTAATTAGCATAAATTGACCCACTCACCCAAATTTCTTGAAATAAGACATTTTTTTAATGTTGCAATGGGTTTGTCTCTACCCTTCACTGATGTAGGGTTTCTAAAATTTATATCTTTGTTTAGGTTCAATGAAACATATCTCAAGGGGGGATGTTCTAATGATTAGTCCTTTCTTCCCCTTCCCTAATCTCATCTTAATAGGGGATTTTACTGTATATATTAATTATATAGATTTATATGATTATTAATATGCACTTTATAAAGTGTAAATACATAATTATTTTCACATCTCTAAATATATCTTCTTTCCCACTATTTAGCATCTTGTATACATGAACAAAATATTTAACACCAGTAAAAATTGAATTTAATTGTCTAAAATGAATAGACATGTATTTTTATTGCCTTATATATATAGATGCAGTGCATCCATATTTAAAAAATAAATAATGTTTGTTAATTATTTTTTAAGATTTTTTTATTAAACATTTTTGGCCACCTAGTGGGACACAATATTATGATTTGACTTGTCTTTGCATGAGTCTCATATATTTAGAGATTTTTCAATTCTTTTTATTCCCTAAAGCTAATTTTATTTTTCCTTCTCTGTAAAGGCATGATAGTATTTGAATGAGATAATGGGATTTATTTTATTATATCAACCCTTTGTCAAAATATATTTAGAAAATACCAAAAAGAGCTAGCTTTTCTACCTGCTTTAGTTGCTATGTTTTTCAACATGTGTGAATATTATACCTAGTGCATAGTGATCTTAGTTTCCATTATTCTAATATTATAAAAATTGATCCATCCCAGTGATTAAAATAAGTCCCAATGATTAAAATAAGACTCTACCTTCCTCTCTATGATAATAAATTATACTATATGCTCTTCCACTAAATTCAATCCTTATTTTGACATAATTATGTAGCCACAAGACTTCAATAGCTATAAAATGGAATTAGGGTAGAATATGAAAGATCCTTTACAATTTTGTGATAGATATATCAATGTGTATAGTATGAGATTAGTTCTTGTTGTGAAACTACTTAGGGTACATGTGTACATATTGGCATCTTTGAATTCAAATTAAAATAATTCATCCATAGGTCAACCATGGAAAGGTGTGGAAGATGATAATCAAGACATGAAAAAATGTGGAATGGTGGCATAAATGACCCACAAACCAGTTTACCACTTTCATACTCTTTGTAAAATGATCAAGACAAAAATGCCATGAATTAGAGACCAAAATTAAGTGTAGGATAATTAGATGGATCTTGAGTAAAAAACATTTTAAACTTGAATGTGCTCATGAGCAAGTGTGGAAGAGGAAAGACAATGAGGGGTTTAATGGGAAGTTAAAGTGTACCAATAAGGTCCTAATGTAACAAAATGAACCAAATATATGTAATCATGAAAAAATAGTTGAAACTACATGAATTATACCAAAATTAGGTGTCTACATATTTTACCCTTTTTTTAAAAACATAAATGAATTATGCTCTATGATTATATAGGTTTAAAACTAGAAATATCATAATTATAAAGCTATAAAATATTCAACTATTCTAATTTTGGAAAAAAAAGTTAATATTAAAAAAAATGAGAAACTGCTAGGAAAAAATGTACTTAGCATGCACACTAATGTATTTTGGTTGTTTTTAAACTATTTGAGTGAAAATCAGAAGAAGAGGTGATTTTGAAAGATTATTATTAGGCATAAAATTATAAATATATTCTATATGGGTCTACTATAAGTGGATGGTGTCACAGTGTGACTAAGTCTATTGACCATAAACTTATCCTAGTTAACTTTGATAAACTACTGACAAGAAAAGATAACAAAAGAAAGAATATGAAAATGATAGATCAGAGGTAGAAGAAGGTGTTTCTGGATAGGTTTATTTTAGAAAGACATTAATATATTTTAATTTAATTTGTTGACTATGGATTTTTCTCGCTTGACTATGTAAAAAAACTAAATGCTACACCTTCTTCACATGTATATGTTGAGTAATATCAGATATAATAATGAAGGTTTGGCCACGTATAAATAATTATTTTTCTTCTCTTATCTTTAAAACCTTTAGGATACTTTGATATCTTATAAACTTAAAATAAAAAGAGAGGAGTCTAATAGGTTTAGTTGATCTCAATCATCCACTTCATGATTGATTGTTGTGTATGTATCTAATAATCCAAAGAGGGAAATAAAACCAATATAATTCTCCCATCTAGAATGAATGTGAAATTTTTATGATTTTATTGTGTATGTAGCTAAAATATGGCTTATATACATGGAAATGATGACTCTTGACTTATTTTAGAGGGATATAAACTTGGATTATGATTTTTCCTTGTGACTGATTCAGAATTTGTAGAAAATAGAGTATATTCTCTCAATGTGTATAAGTGTAAATGTTTGTCCAAAGTGAATAACAAGTGGGGGTAATTAATAAATTTTGACATGTATTCATAGGTTTATATTTTGATAATTTCCTTTAGCTAACCAAGTGAAACATTTAGGAACACCTAAAATGGTGTTTTAAATTCCATAAACTAGTCGTTATTTAGTGTGAAACATGGTTATTATAGGTGGATAAGGGTTGAATACACATTTGTCCACCGAAGTGGACATATTTGAAAAGATCAGATATAGTTTTCCTTTATTGGGGGTAGTATAAAGGTGATTTTTGATAGCTTGAGAATTTGACATTGAAATTTATGTATATCAGTAAGGGCAAACAAAGGGTCAAACCAATAGATAGACAAATGGATTATAAGAATGGCGAATAAGAGTCATGTATTTGATCATAAGTCATGGTTTAGAATGTGTTAATAATTATCATTGTTAAGTACATGTGACCATATTTATGTGTCTACATTTTCCCTCATTTTACTCAATAAAGAAAATTATGAGAGTAATAGAAAAAGAGTTAAACTTGAGCATGTACAACACACTTTATCTTGAGAAGATACATCAATTTTATATGGTACTCAAAATTAGAAAACCATGTAATAGTCATGAAGTATTTATGAGAGTTGTTTCCAAAATCTAGATAATGTGAATGCAATGGAGACGTGATCACACGAGATGAAGCAAGTGCACACCACATAGATGCTAAAGCAATTTGAAATTATACAAGAAGCTAAATTACACAAGACAAAATGGAGAAAACCAAAATCTGATTAACATGAGATGGCCAAAGTGAAGAATACATATAGGAGAGCACGTAAGTAACTCCTCCACAAAAGGTGGCCAAGGCACCCCAAGAATAGAATGTAACTCCTCCATGAAAGGTGGTGACAAGGTGTTAATAATAGAGAAGTAAATTCCATCAAGGGAGTTACTTATAACATTCTTATGACACATCTATGACACACATCTCCACATAAGCTAGCCTATCCCACAAATGTAGGAAAACTCCATGTAAGCACAAAAAATACAATTTCCATAATTAAAAAATAGGGAAAAATAAAAACCTACACTAATACCCCCCCCCCCCATAAGCACAGCTTAGGTGGGCAACGTAGAAATATAAAATGGGTCCCAGCAACAAGGCCTGATGAGGTACCCATGTACAAATGCAATCTCCCATAAGATAGAGAAAAAGAGAAAACTCGTAGGAAAAAACTCCCCCCCAAAAGAGAGACATAAAAAAAATGAAGAGGATAGAAGACCCCCCATGAAGATGATGTTGTTATAGATGTAGACCGCACCCCAAGAAGAGATCATAGATGAATGAACTTGCTCGCGGTGAAAGCTTTGGTGAAGATGTCTGCAACTTTCTCTGAAGACTAGCAAAATATCAAGTCAATGACCTGACTATGAATAAGCTCCCAAATGAAATGCATGTGAATCTCTATGTGCTTGGTCCACTAGTGTTGAACTAGATTTTTGTAAATCTAAATGATACTCTAGTTGTCACAATAAATGATGGTGGGCTGCCTGACAGGAATGCCAAACTCAAAAAGAATCCCCTGAAGCTAAATAGCCTCAGTAGTTGCATTAACAGCTACCCTATACTCTACCTCTCTGGATGATATAGCAATAGCATTTTGCTTCTTGCTAGACCAACTGATAGGACCTGAACCTAGAGAGAAACTATAACCAAAAGTGGACTTGTGAGTCTGTAAATCACTAGCCTAGTCTAAATCTGTATATCTAACCAAGTCAACCTCTATGTCAAATCTATAATGAATCCCATATCTATGTGAATCCTGTATGTAATGCAAGATCCTCTCAGCTACTTTCCAATGTAACTCATGAGGTTCTTACATGAATCTGGAGACAAGTCCCACTATATATGATATGTCAAGCCTGGTGTGAGTCAAGTAGATGAGACTACCAACAAGTTATCGATATCAAGTGGCATCAACCAATGGTGAAGAACAATCTGCCTCATGCTTGACTCTTGATAGAAAGGGAGTCGTAGATGGCTTGCAATTAGCCATGTGAAACTGAGCCAATAAGTCAAGAGCATACTTAGGCTGTGCAAGAGAAATCCCTGAATCTGACTATGAGATCTCGATGCCAAGGAAGTAGTACAACAAACCCAAGTCTATCATGTCAAATCTATCTTGGAGAGATGCCTTCACCACTACAATAGCCGATGAAGAACTCCCAGTGATCAAAAGGTCATCATCATATAGAACCAAAATCAAGAGCAAATCATCCTGCCACAAGAAGTAGACATTGGGGTCAAAATGGCACCTAGTGAAACCCACTATGAGAAGGAAGGAATCCATCTTGGCATACCAAGCTCGAGGGGCCTATTTGAGGCCATAGATAGATTTTTTAACTGCATACTAAGGAAGAATCTTGAATAAATCTTTGTGGCTGCTCCATGTAGATCTCCTCCTCTAGGTCTCCATGAAGAAAGGCACTCTTCACATCCATCTGATGCACATCCCAACCATGTGTTGTGGTAATAACCAAGGTGAGTCAGATAGAAGTCATCTTTGCAATGGGTTCAAAGGTCTCTGAGTAGTCAATGCCCGCCACCTATGAGAAACCCTTGGTGACCAATCGTGCCTTGTACTTATCAACCAACCCATCTGCGATAAACTTGGTCTGATATATCCACCTACATCGAACCATCTTTCTTCCCTTGGGAAGTGAAGTCAAGTCCCAAGTGTGATTTTTGATTAAGGAAAAATATTCTTCCTCCATAGCACTATCCCACTCAGGTACCCCAAATGCCTCTCTAAAAGTCTATGGATCTGAAACTAAAGCAAAGAAGGGATGTGGATCTCTCTAAAAATCCCCCCTAGTATGTCTGTCATCTGTGGGATCTCCTACCCAAGTGATAGCACTCTCAAGTGTCTGTCTAGCCTAAAGTGGCCTGGAAGTGGGTGAGTTAGGTGCTAACTCCTCATCCTCTGACTGACTAGAGGTGGATGACCTTGCATCACTATCCTCATTGTCTGAACTTGAAGAAGAAGAAGATGTCTCTAGCTCAAGAACTTGATATGGCTGATCTGAATTTGATGAGGAATCATCATGAATAAGTAGATCTAATGAGGGAGAAGTGTCAAGTGTTGAGTCTCTAGGACTCTCCTGAAAATGGACACTTCTCTTGATGAACAACTCATGAGTGACTAGATCTAGAAGGCAATACCCCTTAATACCATCCGAATATCCTATAAAGATGCAAGGCTTGGATTGGCGTTCCATAGCTTTGTATTTCTTCTTCAAAATGTAGGCCATGGCTAGGGATCCAAAAAACCTAAGGTGCTCAACATTAGGTTTCCTTTTATGCCAAGCTTTAAATGGTGTTATTCCTTTCAAAGCTTTGTGAGGAACCCTATTTTGAATGTAACAAGCACAATTGATGGCTTTAGCCTGGTACTGTGGTGCTAAGAATTTGGAGTGAATCATACAGCTACCCATCTCTTTCAAGAACCTATTTTTGTATTCTAGAAACCCATTCTATGAAGGACTGTAAGTGATTGTATGCTACAAATCAATCCCCTCTATGGTGCAAAACTGCTCAAACCTGATGCTGACATACTCCCCTCCATTATCAATTTGAAGAACCTTGATGGATTTCTCACTCTATTTCTCAACAAATGCCTTGAAGTCTAAAAAAATTTTAAACACTTCAGACTTTTGTTTGAGAAAATATATCCAAGTGTACCTAGAGAAATCATCAATTAAAGTGAGGATGTACTTGGCCCTTGTGAAAGATGGTTTGGGAAAGGGTCCTGATACATCACTATGGAGTAACTCCAAATGTTATGAAGCCCTCCAAGCTTTGTCTTTGTCAAATTTTGCTTTGGGATGCTTCCCAAGGGAGCACCCCTCACAAAGTCCTTTTGAGAATTAGACACGAGGCAAGCCAATGACCATGTCATATTTGCAAAGTTGCTCAAGGTAGCGGTAGTTAAGGTGGCCAAACTGATCATGCCATAATTTGTTAACTCCATTTGAATGAGTCAACAATGTTGTTGGAGAATAATATGGTGAAAAATGTGAGGTGTATAACCTTGCTTGGTGATTTGCCCTACCCACTGCCACTATAGTATCACTATCAACTCCCTGATAGCCACTGAATCTGGTGAAAACTCAACTCTTATGCCTTAACCAATGTGAGTGATTTGGTACATTGATATGAGATTGGTTGAAAGAGAAGGAACACTTAGAACATTATTGAATGTTCTTCCTTCTATTTCAACTGACCCTCTCCCTGCAACAGAAACTGATGTGTCATCACCCAAACTAATTGAAGTCATGCTACAAGGCTCTAAAGATGAAAACTAAACTAGTGAAGAGCCCATGTGGTGAGAAGCACCTGAATTAATGACCCATGATGTTGTAGAAGCTATAGTTGCTACAAGGGCTTTGCCCTTTTCTTTCTCTTTACCCTTGCCTTTTGCCTTGGTAGAATCTTGGGTAGATGAATTTTGCTTGATGGACTCAAGAACACCTATGTTGTTCTTCTCTAGAAGATGAGTTAGGTGATCTATTTGTTTCTTCATGCATTTGTGTTCATCATGCCCTATTTTTTTACAATAGGCACACTTAACCTTCTCCTTAGGTTTAGTATTGGAGGAGGAAGACTCAGTGTTGTTTTTGGCAGGATTGTTGTTTTCTTTCTTCTTCTCCTGGTCCTTATTCTTTTTCTTCTTCTCCTTTATTGAAGTCTTATCCTTACCATTTCTAGCTATCAAAGATTGGGGTTAAGTAGACTTCATTGTGCCCATTTGAATTAGCTTATCTTGCTCCCTAGTCAAGTCGGCAACGAATGAATCTAAAGATAGTGCCAAGAGCACTTTTTGTGGCATGGAAAGTGGAGACAAAGACTGAATAGCTTGGACCTAACTTTGTGAGAATAGAAAGGATGAGTTGATCATCTTTCTTCTCTATCTTTTATTCTTTCAATTTCAATCTAAGGGCCTTAAACTTAGTGAAAAAATCTTGTAGGGTGTCAAGTTTTCTAGGACTTAGACTTATGAGTTCATTTTCAAGCTCATGACCTCTCATCTCATCAAGCTTTCCAAATAAGTTTTCAAGGGTGTCCCATATTTATTTGGGAGTTTTAGAGTTTTATAAATGGAAGAGAAGTTCTGGATACACGAATAAGCTCAGTAGTCCATAGGCTTCATCACTATAGTTGTACCACTTGGCCTTTTTAGCATCAGTGTTGGGTTCTACTTTAGTACCCATGGTGATCCTATACAACACTTTACTTCTAAGAATGATTGACATTTTAAACTTATATTCATGATAGTTGAAGGGTGTTAGGAGTTTAAGTTGAAAATAATCCATTTTAAGCTAAATTTAGGTGAAGTTGTGTTGATTGCAAGTTGTGAAATTATGTAGAAAAGAATAAAGATTTACAAGTTATGAAAAGCAATCACACCCCCTTGAAATGTTGAGCCCCCCCCCCAAATATAAAATTACATGCTAAAAAGACATCGGGCTTAGTTGAGAATGCATCTTAGAGCAATCAGTGCAAGACTTAAGCAAACAAGACATCAGACTCAGTCAAAAATGCATCTCGAGAGACCCAAATTTTAGGCACTTTATAAACTAATACATTTTTGACAAATAACAAGCCTACGCTATGGATAATTAAAGTAAAAACACTTTTGCAAAAGATGGCACCCAAAACTAAGCTAATGTTTGTAAGATATTAAAGGTTCAATTTTCTCATAAACTAGTGTTTTTGCAAAAAAAAATACTAAAACATTAAAAAAATGCCTGTTTTGAGAGAGAAAGTGGTCTTCCAACCACTTGTTAGATTCGACATGGAATGAATAATCCAAAGGAGGTTTGTGTGAGGGGGAATTGGCCTCCTACCAACCTGGGCCTCACTCTTCGTCTTTGTAGGTTGATACAAGTTTAAAAAAACCTCTAAACTATTTTTTTTGAGTGCTAATTTCCAATTTGTCTTTAATTCAAAAAATAAAATTATTGACTTATGAATATTAGAAAAATTATTGGATAAAAGTAGAATTATGAATTAAACAACAAGAGAGAGAGGCAGGGTCCACCACATGGGCGTTGGAAACCAAAAAGGAGCGTCATTTTTCAAACAAGACTGCTGGCAGAATTCTTGGCAAGGATAATAGCAGAAGTGGCAGAATATTCTCACCAAAAATAAAGGCACAATTCTAGTTTTTAGACAGCAAAAAAAATAGGGAGTGGAACCCTAAAAAAAAGGGTGCAGTTCTAAATTTGCTTGCAAAAAAACTTGCAGACCTACACGCTGGACGTCGTACGTCCTGATGGCATTACTGGAAGGACTGCTAGAAAGATGTTGTTGCTGCTACTTGGCATGGAGTTCTAGAAGCTTGGCACAGACCAGAAGAATGTCTAGCTTTGCAGAAGCTTGGCGCAACTATGGAGAAGCTTGGTGTGGCTGTTGCTAAGTGCTGCCCCTAGACTGACTGCGTGGAGTGCTGCTCCTCCCTACACACAACAATGGTGCCCAACAACTTTCAAAAAAGTCAGCCCCTCCAATGTCTAAGAATTAATTTAGATTGCAGAGATCTTATCTTTTTCCTGTAGAATGACCAAAAGAAAAGAAATTCTTCTGCCTTTGTTAAAGCCACAACAGCTCTAGACAAGATGTCTTGGCAAATTCTAACTCAGAAGTAATGTTTTGAATAAGTTTCCATATGGATTTGCATGAATTTTAAAAAAACTCTACCAAAATAATAGAGTTAAGCAACCAAAAAAAATTACAAAGAAAGCAAAGTAAGAATTTCAGAATAGCATAACCAGACACATGATTATCGGAGTGGCTCTGATACCATATCGAAGTTGTTGCCAAAATATGGATAATGTGAATGCAATGGAGATGTGATCACATGAGATGAAGCAAGTGCACACCACATAGATGCTAAAGCAATTTGAAATTATACAAGAAGCTAAATTACACAAGACAAAATGAAGAAAACCAAAATGTGATTAACATGAGATGGCCAAAGTGAAGAATACATATAGGAGAGCACGTAACTCCTCCACAAAAGGTGGCCAAGGCACCCCAAGAATAGACTGTAACTCCTCCATGAAAGGTAGTGATAAGGTGCTAAGAATAGAGAAGCAACTCCCATCAAGGGAGTTACTTATGACATTCTTATGACACATATGACACATCTATGACACACATCTCCACATAAACTAGCCTATCCCACAAATGTAGGAAAAATCTATGTAAGCACAAGAAATACAATTTCTCTAATTAAAAAATAGGAAAAAATAAAAACCTACACTAATAGTATTCATATTTTTCATTTGAAATTTGAAAAATATTAACTTAAAAAATTGAAAATAGAGTAACGAATAGATACTCCTATATGTAAGTGAAACTAATTTTCCATGTAACCTTTAATTTAATAATGGAGAACCAATCCCCCCTATCGAATTAATTATATATTTTAAACCAATGTATAATTAAAAGTGATCAAATCTAAATTTTGATTAACTAATCAAGTTATTAAGTTAGAAATATGCATTATTTCAAATCTCATAAATAAGGAATAATACCCAATGTACTAACCCAAAAAATATGGAACCATGTTATGTTCATTAGAAGTAATTATAAGGTCATTGAGTGTCTCCAGAATTGAATGTACATCACCCACATAGATTTTATTCACACCATTGTATAAGAATTTAAATTCTATTTTTCATGATCAAAAGGGAATGAAGGATATTCATGCCCCCATCATGGTCACATTCCTCATATAATTTTGCTTTGCATTTGACTATTTTTAACTTTGAACTTTGAATTTTAAAACTTTGAACTTTGAAACTTTGAATTTTGCATCTTTTAATAAGCATGAACATGAATGAGTATTATGCACTCTCTAAATATAGAATTCTATGAATCTCTATGTCCAATTATAAAGTATTTGAAATATGTAACTTTGATCTTGTAATTATTTTGCACATTCCTATGCATATGCATTAAAGTGTGTATGATTATGTGCCTTTAATTATTGAAAACTGAGTGCATATGTATGTTATATGCCCTCATAATATGTATTATATGCTAATTTTTTTCATGTACTTGATTTCTCAATCATTTTTAATATTTTAAAACCTATACTCTGATGTAGAATTTGAATTTTACATTAGTTTAAATATTTAAAAACATTTTATTTATATTTTTACAATATATTTTGTCCCTAGATCTATGTATGGAGGTTTGGATCTGTAAGATAATCTCATTTTGATGCCCCCCTTTTGAGATGAGGGATCTAACTTACACATTATTCATCTCAAAATAAGAGTTAACTATATCATATGATATAGATATGATCATATAGTATTATTTCAACATGTTGGATAAGTATGTCATTACAGAATTGTAATTTTCATTGGAGTATATATGTAACATATTGAATGCAAACCATGCAATGTCATGTCTAGATATATTTAATGATGAAACATGCGGTAAAGTAAGCCTCTTTTAAGTATATTATGTTTTGATAATGCATGATATGAATCATGGCACCACTAATCAAGCACATAAGTGAAACACATAAGAATATCAATTAATGCCATATAATAAGACCAAAGGCCACATATAATGGACATGTTCAAATGTCACATAAGTAAATATTTTTCACACATAAGGACAAGGACCACAAGTAATGAACATATTAAAACATAGCACATATAAAAAAATGATCTCATGGATATTCTCAAGAAATTTAAACAAAAAGGTTAAGGGCCACACACAATAAGTAAGCAATATATTAGCCAATCATGTAAGAAATAAAATAGCATCGAAGGAACATAAATCAAGTGAAGTCTAGTCTATCCAATACATATGTATCAATGTCATATATGTTAGAAAATTATAACTTGTAATATATTTATCTCAACATTGCATTTAAGGTTATATATAGATAAAATTTGTTATAGTGTAACTTTTAAAATAAATATGCCCCTAACATAGGCATGGCCACTGGGTAGAAGGGAAATCCAATATCTAAGAATGTATATGTAATGTATGTCTTGTATCACACTCAAATACCTCATGAAATTCATGTGTGTATAGAAAATAATATATTATCTATCAACATATATGATAAATAACATATGTTAAGAATTAAACTAGCATCTCTTGTCATGATTAAGACCTATTTTTTAATTTTTTTAAAATATTTGAAAGTTTTTTATTTTTACAATGTTTTCTTTTTTTGTATTTTTGAAATATTTTGTAAAAAAAAGAACTAGCCTATTATCACATCAATGGGTGTACCATAGTGTGTACTTGGATCATCAATTTTAATCTTGACTTTACATGGATAATGAATGTTACATGTAGATGCATATGAATCTAAAAAATCATCAAGTGTCATATCATAGCTATTATGATCACAACTTATAAAATTAGTTTCCATGTGTAACTAGAGAGGGTGTAGGAATTGTGAAGTTTTTTGTATAACTACTTGTATTCATTATGGAACATACTCAATTAGCTTAGGATTTACCTTAGGATGCACTATATGATATTTAAATTTATTTGAACCTTGAGTAACTATTTGATATGAAGCTTAATACTTAGGAATGTAGACCTTTTTCCTTTGATATGATTATATGGAGAGATTTTGTATAGGTCACACAATTGAACTTATATTATTCTATTGAATGGGTACATTAAGTCTATTTATTTTGCGCTTTGGATTAGGTGTCATAATTATCTTTAGATGGTGAACTTAAATAGGTGACACAATCAATTTTGGTGGTGGTGGGTGAGTAATAGGAGTTACCAATGCATGTAGAGTGTACTCATATGGTATGCCTTGAACTTTAACCAATTTATTGTAATATGTGTACTTTAGGCATCTATACAGTATAAACGGTGTTGCTCAAATATTTTGTATCCAACGGAGTCTTAATAACATATTGAGTACCTTTGTGCTTGGTAAGGATAGAAATGGAGTATCCATTATTTTTAGACCAACTTGGATAGGTAGCACTATATGTCCCAAAGTATCATGTGTATTCCCATCAAATGCTTTGACTACCCTTGATGTTTCTTGTAAATCTTGCTCTATGTATCCAAGACTATTAGAACAATTAATGTTATTTGGTATATGACATTTCATTAATACATTAATAATAAATTACATAAATAAATTAATAATAATATATTTTTTTATTTAAGCTATGTAGGTTAATGCTTATATTAATAAATAATAAAATATATGGTTATAAAACTTACCATTGTGAATTAGGTGAAAAGTTAAACCCATTGCTTACAATGGTTCACTCCACTTATAAATATTTTTATATGATTAAATCAAATTAATTCCAATACACATTCAAGATGATGATCATTAAAACATTTAAAATATTCAAACATTGGTTCTATGAAGAATATTCTATGAGAAGAAGTGTGAGAGGAAGATTGATTGTATTGGATGAATTTGTTTCTATAATAATGAATAATCATTGTGGGTTTTTTACCTCCTTGTGGGGTTTTTTACCTACTTGTGTGTTTTTTCCACATATGTCTCATGTTATGCATTTATGTTATTTACCACCATTATACATATCTATATATAATTATCTTGATATGCATAACTTAATAAATATTGTAAATTAGTGTCATTGTACATACATTTTCACTTGATCCATTTTCAATCATGACACTTTGAATAGGTTTCTCATTTATGTATCCTCTAATAAATAATTCATGCCTATTTGAATAATAATCATTTATTTAATTTCCCTAAAATGTATTGGATGTCATATTAATGTGCCTATAAATATTTTTTTTAAAATATCATATATTGAATTTCCATACATCTTTGGAGGAGCACGCACATTTTACACATGATGTACTTCAAATTTATATGTATTTTAAGATGAACCTTCATTTCGGAAAGGATTTCTAAAAAAAATTCATATTTACGTTATCATTATATTATGGTATTACTTCATTTGTGGGTGTTCTAACCTCAATATTATTATTGTCAATGAGGTATTGTATTTTATGTATTAACATATAGCACTTGTTCATATAATGCTTGATGCATTTATGGTAATCACAATATTCATTATTGTCAAAGCCTTTAGGTTGAGGCTTGGTCAAATCAAGATCATATGGAGGAGGTAGAGAGATGAGATTGCAATAAATTAACTTTCACAATAAGATTTAAGGATTTAGTTATAACCTTATAAATTTCATCTTTGGTGGAGTTTTAAATTGAATCTTGTTTTATGGTTTTGATATTGTAATAACTATTGTTTTGGCTTCATTATTACTTTCATTATATTTGACTTATAATTTGGCTTACTTTAAAACTTGATATTTTATATAGAATGAGAACTTGGTGCATACTTTAGCTTATTTAATGCTATGAACTTGACTTCTCTTTCCTTGACTGTGTGGCATATCTCATCAAAGGATTTGAATTTATCAAACATGATTAATTAGTGGAGTGATGATAAGAAGCTTTGAGTAAACATATATTGTAAATCTTTATCTTCCATATAGTTTTTTATCTTTTAAATCATATTTTTGTACCTTAGAACATATTCACTTAGTTACTCGTTTGACCCTTGCTCACATTTTTCAATTTGTACATAAGATAACTTTTCACCAATGTTGATTCGGAAATGTGTAAAAAATTGATCTTTCAATGGGTTGAATGATCTAATTAATTGAAGTGGGAGATAATTGAACCATAAAAGAGCATAGTCTTTTAAACTTATTAGAAATATCTTGGTAAATATTTTATCATTATAAGAATAATCTAAACATGTTACATGGGATGAACAAAGATGTTGTTCAAGATCACATTTACCCTCATAAAGTGGTAGCTTATGTACTACAAATCCTATTGGTAGTGGGTAAGATGTTATTTCAAGTGCCAAAGTGTTGTAAATTAAACTATGAGTTTCCATTGAATGAGTATATTTGGAAACACCTTGTTATAATTGTAATATTTTAGCATGTAAGGCTATAAAAATTTGCTCAAGAGAGGATACATTAGGTGAAGTTGAGGGGTGTGTGTGTGTATGATTCACATATTGAACCATATGTGGTGATCAAGGGAGGTTTATATGATTCCATTGAATAAATAGGCATGTTAATATGTTGTAAACTAAGTGACTACCCCATACCTAAATATGTTAGTACATATATAAATATATGGGTTATTATAAAAACAAAGAAAATAGTAGTAGCTAGAGCATCTAAAGTAGTTGAATCTAGTTTTTTTAATTCATCTTTCAACATGTACAAGAGTATATAAATATTATGTGGGTTAGAACTAAGATAATCAGTGAATTGTTTGTCAATAACGTGTTCCTCTTTTTATGTATTAACATTATTAATCTCAATAGCCATACTAAGTTCATGAAAATAATGTCAAGTAGGGCTTATAAGATTATGAAGGTATGATTATCCTTGTGACCAAGTCATTCTATAGTTGAAAAATATTTTCCTTAATGGTGTGTGTATCTTAGGAGGGTTGATTAAGCCTTGAGATTGCACATTAGTCATTTTAGCCTTTTTATCATGAATTTTAAATTTATATTTGATAGCCTTGAGAATAAAGCATTGTGATAGAAGAATAAATCCAAAGGATGGAAATCATTACAAGTTGTATATTGATATTCAATTTATATTTTATATCCCCAAGATAAATTAAATATGAAAAACACCCCACTTACTACTAATGAACAATGGATCATGCCAATGAATGAGAAAGGTGGGGAAAAAACTAGAAAATGAGTATAGATAGTCAAAGTGTTTTTATTTTTAGGCTCTCAAATATACTAATCCCAGTCATAAATAATGAATATGTCCATGAAAGAATTAACTATGGATGATTTCATAGGTCATGTATCTAAAATATCTCATCTTTAGACTGCATTGAGAGTAGCTTTTCAAGGCTAACCAATTACCGGTGCACTATAAAAACAAAGGGTCAAGGACTTCCTATGGATGAAAAATAAAATCATAAGTATTTTTGATATATTGTGAGGTACGTAGAAACTAAAATCCATTAACAGTGTTTTATAATGGCTTGATTATTGGGACAACACCTTTCACACCATGATGTAAGTAAAATTGAAAATTGTTTTGCCCAGAATGAAAGCTCCTATGAGTTTTAAAACTTTTGAAACATAGTTTCTATGAAATCAAAGAAAAAAGAAAGTCTAAATTTAAAAATGACATATAAAAGGCTCAAAAATAAAGGTTTGGATTCAAAAATGTTTTTTATCATATAGTTTATAAAACACATATGAATTGTATTATATAATTATACATGTGTAAAATCAGAATATTCTAATATTTGTATTTTGAAAAATTCCTAAATATGGGAAATTTTTATATTGGGAAAGTACTAATAATAAATATATTTAACTTACACACTAATCTCTATTTACTAATTTTATTGTTTACATATGAAAATCATAAGAAGAGGTGATTTTGCATGCTCAATATCTGACACAAAATCACATAATAATTTGGACATGTTCATTGTAAGTGGATGATGACATAGTGTGTCTAACTCTTTTGACTGTGGACTTGTCCTAATTAACTGTTATAAATTTTTGATAGATAAACATAAAAAAAAACATGAATCTAGAAATGATGATTAGAGATAGAATCAGAAGATGTTTACGGGAAAGTCCATTATATAAGGACAATACCAAAGTTCACTTGAGTCCATTGACCTTGGAATTGTCCTATTTGATTGTGTAAAAACTAATTGTTACACATTTTTCACCTATAGATGTTGAGTAATTTGAGATATTGAAACTACAATTTGGATAGAAAAAATTGTTGTTTGTATTCTCTCTTCTTATAAATGAAATAACCCCAAAACAAATTCTTGGGATTGCTTATCAAAGTATAGAATGAAGATGTGTGTAGGGACCAATACACATTTATTTAACACATATGGAAACATAATTATCATATACACACATGCGTACATCTATAACCATGTGAAGTAGGTTAAGACTACTTATTCAAGGGTAAACATCTACAAAAAATCCTATAGGGAAGTTTTTTACACTTTTGATAATATACAATTTAGGATGTATCAATGTTCCATGCACATGGATAAACTCCAAACTCCATATGCAGTGTCTGCTTTCTGCACATGACCATTCAAGGATCCTTAAACCTGCCTAAGTGTCTCATCCTCTTCATTAAATTTAATTATAACATTTAATAGTCATTTATAAATTAATAACACTATAGGGTATAAAGGTATTTAATTAGGTGATACCCACTGAAATTTTGTATCTAAATCTCAGGTTGGAGTCCTTGCACCCTAAAACCCATACCATGAAATTATTGGCCAAGGATTATGTATTTGAAGCAATGTTATATGAATAAAAATCAATTTCAATAGTACTTTAAAATTATAATAAATTATTTTGTTTAAGGACCAACTTATCAAATTTATTCCCATTTAATGGCAGCCATCATTGTGTTGGTTATATATAATAACCTCAAGTTGATCATTCTTATCAAGGGAGAATCACCCATTGTGAGATATAATATAAGAAATTTCTTGTATCAATAAGCCATAAACTTATGAGATAATTTAGAAAACCAATGAACCTATTCAATTAGATGTTAATTTATCATGGTGAATATTATTATGTAAATGCATAAGAACTCCTTGTCATAATGCTACCTATCGAGTTAGAACTTAACCTTCAATTTTTGGGTCCTTGCATTAGGTTCTCTAACCACTTAATAATATCTAATTAATTAGATTGAATTATCCAAGTATTAATAATATGAGAATAAAATGTATAGAATCTTCATATTATATCATATAAGTAACCTCTTCCATCATTTCATAATGAATAAAATTTAGTTAAAGAAACTACAGGATTTGTCATTAATTACACTTGCCTATAATGTAGGTTTCATATCACTAATTTTAAAACCAATATAAGTATAAATTTAAATTTTCCATGAATGGTAATGATTCACAATGTAATTTATGTCACCACAATCTTCAAGGGTTGTCCTTGGGCATAATGAAATGCTATGACTATCATCCACATAAAGCATGTTTATGAAATCATTAAAAAAAATTTGCTGCATCATTGAAACATAATGGTATCCAAGTTTATTATACCATAAAATAAAAAACACATATTCCTTCATGGAGGTGCTTTTCTTTTTGGATAGAATAAAATAATTAATAACTAAAATGTTTTTTTATTCATTACTACCATGATAATAGTCATAGGTGAAATATTACAATACTTAGTTCAGCTAAAACAAGTAATAGCTCATGACTGTAACAATATGTTCTTCCCATGCATATCATGTAAACTAATTTAAGAGGAATACTTTATTAAAAATCAATTCATATAAATATAACCAACAATATCTACTATGAAATAGTCATAATATAAATTCTAGTCATAAGAGGAAACACATACTACAAAATTATTACTTTCAACATAATATTAATGAATGTAAAAGAGTGAAGGAACAATGTAATTTTAGGATAGACACTATATGGTTGTACATTCCTATTATTTTACTGATTAAAATTAAATAAATCATCTAACATGGCTATAGGTGGTGACAAGTTACAAACCTTACATTGTACTCAAATAAAATACATACTGGAAATAATCAACTCACAATTCAATTCACAACTTTTTAATTAAGTCATGTACACTTATCATACTATCAAATGATGTAAAAATTAACATATGCATGTAAAATTATCTTAACATGGTTGTAAGTAACTTTTATTTATACATAAAAAAATAAAAAAATAAAAAAACAATATCTTATATGATATGCCATAAGATCATCATACATCTATGGAATGAGTGTATAATCCTATACTCAAATGCAACCAATAGTATTTTAAAATAAGGAAGAAGTTCCATAATTCAATTGCATCTAAAGATTATTATTTCACTAAGGAGAACCATATTAACTTGTTATAATAAATATGAGAAAAATACAATTATAGAATCATCAATAAAGTATCTTCACCATAACTATTCAAGGACCACATCTATTAGTAGGGGAAAATCCATACATGTAGTCCAATGAGCCCAACTATATAGTGTCCCTAACCACCCCATCCATCAGTTAAATGGTGGTTTTAGAAGTAGAGTAAGAAAAAAGGTTAAGAACTCAATAGGGATACTAATCCTCTGACACAAATCACACAACAAAAACAAAAAAACAAATATTCATAGCAACACAACCTAATGTACACAGGAGTTTAAGCAACTCATAGAAACCTCAATAGCTCAAAATAGCCTTGTAACCTTTATGAAGGATTATACGAACAAATATTAAGCTGATTCATATCTATAAGTCACAAAATGCATGTTCATAACCAATTAAATGATCCAATGCTTCCAAGAGTTATTTTTAGAAAGTAGGTATAGTTTACAATAAGCCTAACTCATTAATTTGAGTTGACTAACATATAAAAGATTTAACATTAAAACTAGAGATAAATGACATATGTAACCATCATAGATTCTCAATATATCACTAACCCAACAATAATACCAATGATGGGTTCCAAATCAATGAATTCAATAAATGATTATTTAAATCAAGCATGCATGGTAACCAATATATAAATGATAGAAACCTAATATTAACTAGTAATTATCATAAGCCCACAAGGATGTAGTTATTTCCACTAAAACATTTTTGACAAAAAATTTCTTATAAAAATTTATGGAAAAGGCACCATTGGGTTTTGGCTTTAATTTATCACCTAATACAACCCATAGCTTTCAACCAATTATACATAATCAATAGAAACCTCACAAAATCCCCAACATTAAAATTGTATTTAATCTTAGCAAATAAAACAGAGTTTATAGACAGTATTGCATAGAGAGAAAATTAATTTAAAGATTTTGGATTCCTTATGAAGTCCCATGACTTCATAAATAACCCTCAAACCCTCTCATAATAATTTAATTATTTCAAAACAAATAATTTGGCCTAGTGATTCTTCCAAGCAAATTAAATCAGACCATAACCAACCAAGCACAACCAAAAAATGTATTTATTTATTTTGAGGGGTTTAATAGAAAATAAAATTGAGTTTTACCTACAAGGGTTTGAATCCAAACTTTATTGTTAAACACATAGGAAATGAAATTACACAGGCTAAGTTTTTCATACTCATATTCATCCCAAAACCCTGCTCAAGTCTATTAAATTATAGCCATTTATTTTATGCATAAAATCTTCTAATTTTCATTCACTAATAGTATAATTGATTAGCAACAAACCCCAAATATGTTTTATTTGATTCATAGCATTACCATTCCCTGATTCCAACAAACAAAGGAAAACTACAAATTTAATTTATTTGAATTAGCTAAAAATTTTACTTACTTGGTAAGCAAGTATGTTTTTTGTCTATTGTAATAGAATGGATTTTACCTCAAACCAACTCAAATTCCTTTATTTTCCTCTTCTCTACTCTTTTTTCTTATCTTTTCCCTAATTTGGGTTCCTCTTCTTCCATCACCCCTCTCTCTCTTTTTAAATTATTCTCCCTCATCTTCCATCCCCCTCTATGTTCTCCTCTTCCTTCATCCATCATCCCTCTCTTTTTCCCCAATACCCCTCTCTTATTCCTCCATTTTATATATTATTTTTCCCCCAACTATCATCCATCTATTCCTAGAAAAAACTCTTCTTTTCCTTATCTCCCATATTTTTTCTCTCCATGCATCCCTCCTCTCCAATGCCCAACACTAAAAATGAAAAAAAAAAAAAAAAAATCATATATGTGTGTGTGTGTGTGTGTGTGTGTGTGTGTGTGTGTGTGTGTACATATATGTATGTATGTATGTGTGTGTGTGTAACCCATAAAAAAAAATCCCCACTTAAATGTATATTCATATTTATACATACATACATACATATATGTATAATAATTTTGGAGGATAACATTTAAAAATATAGTACCACAGCAAATGCCATACACCCATGACCTCGGATTACCACCCAAGTCATTCAAGACTACTTTGAAGGCATGAAGAGATTTAAGATGCATGAAGATGACAATTTGAAAAGGCAAGACATGGGAAAGGGTTGGTGAAATGGATAACCAATAATATGATGATAATAAAGACATCATAACCAAGATGAATGGCACATAAGACCAAAAAAGTATTAATAAAGTCAAACTAATAATGATGATAAAAGACTCAACTGACCAGTAGCTCTAGGATCTATGGTCTAATTATTTTACCTATCGAAGTCACATCTAACTATAAGTTAACCTTATTTTTGTGTGTACTCTCTTGCCGAAGCACCCATCAAGCTTAGATCATTGTCTAATTTCTTACATCCATTGAAATAATACATCAATAGCATCTACCCAAGTCACAATATCAATATTAATAAAATTTAAACTAAATAAAATAAAATCATTCTATAATTAAATCAACACAATCATCTACATCAATAATTATTAGAATCATTATTGCTAACAATGTACCAAAACATCATATCCATAGTCATAATGACATTTGTAATAATTAATCAAAATACCAATCAGAACCTAATGAAACATGTTGTAATATATCTAATAGTTACTTAAATGTGTCAATTGGTAGGATTATAACATACTCCCCTCCTTAAAGAGGAGCTATCTCATTGACTAAATAAAAATCATAAATAATGATACATCAAAAGGAGACTTTATCACTCTTTTCATAAAATATTTACACACTATAGGAAACCAACAGATAAGCTTTAGAATTAAAGTAATTAAATTGATAAATTATATTAGCTATTATCAAAATAAATGTCATATTACTACCTACTTTCATAGTCCATCAATTAAAACAAGAGATATTGACTTATAGTTACATTTTTAGTATATTAAGTAGACGTACTAAACTCTTATAGTGAAAATATGCACCCTTGCCTTTATGATATTCCACATACTGCCCTTAGGATAGCCGCGTCCTTCATTTAAACAAACTAGAAAATTGTCTTTTCAGCTTGGTTGCCCTATTGTAAAGCCAAGGTGAGAAAAATAGGGTGTTGTACGCACCTTTTCAATCATAATATTTTGTAATATTCAAAATTGTGTGTGTGTGTGTGTGTGACTCACAAGGCTATTATTTTAAAACATGAAATCATTAACTCTTTTTATAATAAGTTTTCCAGCTCAAACTTGCCCTTACCTTAGAAAAATTTATCAGTAAGCTACTTTTTTAATTTAATACTTTTAAATTTTACCTTATTTCCATCCATCTATGCATTTAAAAAATTAAATAATTCTTTTAAAAGTATGCATTCTAGGATGCAATGATCAAATTGACTTCAATATTTACTACAAAAGAACTTTAGTACCTTTCAAGACATAGTCTACAGCTATTAGCTTATACAAGATAAAAATATTCAGAAATTTTTATTTTAAATATGAATTTAAGATCAAAATTTTAATAATAAAATAATTTTTTAGTTAATCCTTCCTTTAAATATGAGGCAATATTATCAAAAAAAATTTCAACTCTTTATTACAATAGTTAATTCTATGGCTACCTTTCTTCCAATCATTCATCATTTTTGGGTTAGTGTAACATCCCACACCAATTATACCAAACATAAAAGAAGTATTAGGAAAATCCCACCATTATTCTACACTTACTTATTGGCAACATTTAAAACTATTTAGGATTCCAAATCTTCTTGATCAAGACTTTATATTGGTCCTTCTGAGCATAAAATCAGCATACATTCTAGTCATGCTTTAAACAAATCAAAAATATTTATTTTAGAATATTAATTTTAGGTATATATAAAATATTATCTTGTTCATATGATGTTTGAAATTCTTAGCCAACACATGCCTTAAATTAGAATATTCATTTTAGAACACTCTTTCCAAATAAATCAACCATTGCATCACTCATATCATACTTGATTTTATAAGTTAATACATGTTTGTATTTTAGTAAGTTGAGTCTTGTTATTTTTACATAAAATTTAAATTTTCAAGACTAATTAGTGTTTCACAAAGATACACCAAACAAATTTCACAAGGATTACTTTTACAATTACCTCCAAGAGGTGAGTAAAGGTACACTCAATCTATAAGGTGACCATTATCCACAAACATCTCATGGCCAACTTATGAAACTCATGGTGCACAACCCAAATGAATCAGGTGGCTACTTCATGAAAAGGGGAGAAGTGGGTTTTTAGCCTATGATAGACTCCACTCCCTAGCCCATACCATTGTATTAATCATGGATATAGTGTTTCTTCACCCTCAACCTCATACTTGGATCAATGTTAATTACTATATTGATGATGTAGGTTCACACCATATAATAAAATAACTATACCCTATGAAATTTCAATTTATAGGATTAATTTTGAGAGGATAAGACACATCAAAAATAGTTATGATCACATTATTGCATATTAACATGCTAACAACATAAGATCACACTTATTCATGACATGTATATAAATATTCATAAAATAATGTATAAAAACATGGATCAATTTGAGGTTCACACGGTTGAATAAATTCATGTGTCATGAAGGGTTTACATAACATATAACACCTTTCATGTATGAAGGAACCACATAAGATAGGTCACAAATTTTGATTTAGGTATTTATGTCAAAGGTATTATCACATGATACAGTTATTGGTCATATACCAAAAGTCCTAAACATTCATATGTCCAATCAATGACATTAAGAATCCATTAGTTTTCCATAATTATTAATTCAGTTGAAATGCATGGATTTTCTAGCACTTCCATATTAGTACATAGTGCTTAATCATTTTCAGATTACACAATGCTTGCAATCAACCAACCATATCAATGTTTCAATGAGTAAAATCTTCCTTGTTTTTACTTATAATTCCACTACTTAGGAAAATAAAATGTTCTCCAATCATTATTCACATATAGTGACACATAAGCTAAGAAAGAACTTATAGTTATTTGGCCTAGTTGTCATAAAAAATATAACTACATGAAATTTTATGTTTGATCACAAAAAATTCTTTTAAAATTTAGAAAATGAGGTAAGGATCAACCCTTGACATTTTTGTTAATCTTTAGCAGACCCAATAATGCCTAAAAAATATGCATTATAATTCAAATTGCATCATGGTGCAATTTTATCATCGAACTAATATATATCTTGCTACTAACACAATAGTTGCTTACACATAACAACTCAATGTCACTTTTACTAAGGTCTACTATCACATCTCCCAAGGTAGACTTGCCTTGGAATAACCTTGCTCAATTGTGACCAATAAACTTGTGGTGAAATTTTTACTCCACTTACATCCATTCATCTAAAAAATGTCATACTATCTCTAAAATTTAGCATTTAAGTTATTTTTAATAATTTAAATATGATGTTCAGTTCATTAAATAAGAAATTATAACAGTCTTATCCATAAGACCAACAACATTTATCATGATCATTTAAGATTTTTAATTCTCAATGGCTTAAGACACTCCCTCTACAAGTGGATAACTCAAACTCTATTAAATTACTCAAGTAAATTAGCTTCTCTCGCCCTATTTAGTCTTCTAGGTTTGAGTTAAACCTTTGTTCTTCCCTAGGTCATAATATTCTAAGCATATAGTGATGTCTTGCCTATAAAAACTAGTAATAAATATCAAACATTATTCCCCTTGATTCTAATATTTAAGCTTTTATCACTTATCTCCTATTGACTCATCCATACAAATCAATGGTCAATAGGTGAGGCTTATCTTGATGCAAATAGATTTAGGAATGGTTAACACAACCAAGGCTAGGGAAGATAGCAATGACCATCATAAAAATTTAGATTTCCTGAAACCATTATCTTTAAGAAATGCCTAGAACTTCTATCATCCCATTGTTTCTAAAATAACACTATCTTATTCAACCCAAGAGACTAAGTGCCCTTACATCTCATTTTACAATTTTGCCCAAATAGAAAAATTCATTAATCTTGTTATAGCAACTTTTCTATGTCCTAGATTTCTTAAGAGTAAAAACATGGCTTTGATACCAGGTGAAACAACCTCAAAAAAATTACAGGGATTTCTTATCATAGTGTGAAAGGAGGATGCATAAAGGGCCCACTACACATTTAGTCAATATGCATGGGAACCTAATTTCCCCATACACACATGCGTACATCCATAACCATGTGAGTTAGGTTAAGATTACTTAGTCAAGGATAAATATCCACAAAGTATCCTATAAGGAAGTCTATTTCCCTTTGAGAATATACATCTATGAATGTATTAGTGTATCATGTACATAGATAAACTCTAAACTCCATATGCAGTGTTTGTCTTCCACATAGGACCATTCAAGGATTCTTAACCTTACTTAAGGGTCCTACCCTCCTCATTAGATTTGGTTCTAAAATTCAATATGTGTTTATAAATCAATAACACTATAGGTGATAAGGGTATTTAATTAGGTGCTACCCATGAAAATTGCATAGCTAAATCTTGTGTTGGGGTACTTACAACCTAAAACCCCTACCATCTAATTATTGGCCAAAGATTGTCTACTTATAGTAATGGTAAATGAACAAAAATCAATTTCAATAATAATTTCGAATTCTAAGATATTGTTTTACTCAAAGAACAACTTATCAATTTATTCCCATTCAAGGACAACTATCATTGCATTAATTATTTACAATAATCCCAATTTGACCATTCTTATCAAGGGAGAATCACCCCTTGTGAGATCTAATGCAAGGAAGTCCTTGTATCAATAAGCTATAATCTTATGAGATAATTTATAAAACCAATGAAACCATTCAACTAGATGTTAATTTATCATGGTGAACATTATTATGTAAATACGTAAGAATAACTCCTTGTCATAATGTTATCCATCAAGTTAGAAATTAACCTTTAGTTTTTGGCTCCTTGTATTAGGTTCTCTTACCACTTAATAACATTCTATTAATTACATTTCACTATCCAAGTAGTAATAATATGATCATAAAATGTATAAAATATTCATACTATATCATATAAGTAACCTCTTCCATCATTTCATAATGAATAAAATTTAGTTAAGGAAACTAGAGTATTTGTCAACAATTATAATTGCCATTAATGTAGCTTTTACATCACTAATTAAAAAATTGGTGGAAGTATAAATTTTACTTGTCCATGAATGGTAAATATTCACAATGTAATTTATGCCACCACAACCTTTAAGAGTTGTTTTTGGTCATTATGAAATTCTATGACTATCATCCACAAAAAGCATGTTTATTCAGTCATTAAATTTCTTTTGTTGCATAATTGAAACATAATTGTATCCAAGTTTATTATACCATAAAATAAATTAAAATTTATTCCTTCATGGAGGTAAAATTCATTTTGGATATAAGAAAATAATTAAGAACTAATATTTTTTGTTATTCATTACTACCATGGTGATAGTCATAGGTGAATAGTTTAACTGAAACAAGTAATAGTTCATTACTATAACAATATGATGTACCCATGCATAGCATGCAATCTAATCAAAGAGGATGAATTTACTAAAAATAAATTCATATAAATATAACCAACAATATCTAGTATGAAACAGTCATAATATAAATTCTAGCCATAAGAGGAAACACATACTACAAAATGGTTACTTTTAGCATAATATTATCGAATGTAAAAGAGTGAAGGCATAATGTAATTTTATTAAAACCATTATTTGGTTATACATGCCTATTATTTTACTCATTATAATGAAATAAATCATCTAACATGGTCATATGTGGTGACAAGTTACAACCCTTACATTGTACTCAAATAAAATACATACCAAAAATAATCAACTCACAATTCAATTCACCACATTCCAATTAAGTAATGTACACTTAACATGCTATCAAGTGATGTAAAAATTATCATATGCATGTAAAAGTATCTTAACATGTTTTTAAGTGACTTTTATTACCACATAAAATAATAATAAAAATAGACAACCTAGTTGTAGGTGTTTATCTCCTACAACCAACACATTTTTATAAATCTCATAGTACATGTTTCTGAGACAAGCAATTTTAACAAGGCCAACCAACTATGAATTAATTTAAATAATTATAATACAAATATTATGATTTATGAAAAAAAATATCCTATATGATATTCCATAAGATCATTATGCATCTACCAAATGAGTGTATAATCCCATACTCAACGGCAACCAATAGTATTGTACAAGAAATAAGAAGTTCTATAACTCAATAGAATTTAAATAATATTATTTCACTAAGGAGAACCATATTAACTTGTTATGAAACATCCATGATAATAAATACAATTAAATAATCATCAATAAAGTATTTTCAATATAAGTATCTAAGAAGAAGCACATCTACTAGTAGGAGGGCAAACCCATGCATGCAGTCCAATGATCCCAACCATACGGTGGCCCTAACCACTCCATCCATCAGCTAGATAATGGTTTTCGTAGTATAGTAACCAATAAGGTTAATAAATCAAGATATATACTAAGCCACTAACCCAACTCACACAACAACAACCAATCAAAAAATATTCACAACACAATCTAATGTACATAGAAGGAGGTTAAATAATTCATAGAAACATTGATAACTCAAAATAGCCTCATGACCTTTGTGTAGACTTATAGGAACAAATATTAGGCTTATTCATATCTATAATTTCCAAAAGGCATGTTCATAAAAAATAAAATGGTCTAATGCTTCTAAGGGATATTTTTAGCAAGTAGGTATAGTTTACAATGAGCCTAACTCATTAATCTGAGTTGATTAACATTTAAAAGATTCAACATTAAAATCAAAGATAAATGACATATCAGTCACCATGGATTCTTAATGGATCACTGACCTAGCAATAATACCAATGATGGATTCCAAATCAATGAATTCAATAAATGACCAATTAAATCAAGCATGCATGGCAACTAATATATAAACAATAAAAATCCAATTCCAACCAGTAATTATCGTAAGTCCACAAGGATATAGTTAATTCTAATAAAACATTTTTGACCAAAATTTTCTTATAACAATTTCTAGAAAATGCACCATTGAATTTTGTATTTTATTTATCATCCAATACAACCCATATCTTTCAACCAGTTATACATAATCAATAGAAACCTCACAAAATCTCCAACATCAAAATTGTATTTAATTTTGGCAAATAGAATGGAGGTTATAGATAGTCTTAGGTAGAGAGATAAATTTTATTTAAGGATTGTAGATTCCTCATGAATTCCCGTGAATTCATAAAGAACCCCCAACCCCTCTCATAATAATTTAATGGTTTCAAAACATATAATTCAACCCAATGATTCTTCTAGACAAATTAAATCAAGGCTATAACTAGACAAGTACAATCAAAAAAATCATTTGTTTATTAAACTATTTTGAGGGGTTTAATGGATAAGAAAATTGAGTTTTCCCTAAAAGGGTTTGAAGTCAAAACTTTTTTATTCAACACATAGGGAATGAAATTACCTAAGCTAAGTTTTTCATACTCATATTTAATCCAAAACCTTGCTCAAGTCTATTAAATTACGGCCATTTATTTTATGCATAAAATTTTCAAATTTTCATTCACCAATATAATATAATTTATTTTCAACAAACCTAAATTCTATTTTATCTAATTCATAGCATTACCATTCCCTGATCCCAACAAAAAAAATAAAACCCCAAATTTAATTTATTTAAGTTAGCTACAATTTTTACTTGGCAAGTAGGTATGTGTTTTTTTTTGTTGTAATAGAATGTATTTTACCTCAAACCAACTCAGCTTCCTTTATTCTCCTCTTCTCTACTCATTTTTCTTGTATTCTCTCAAAGTTTGGTGCCTCTTCTTCCATCACCCCTATCTCTCTTTCTCTTTCTTCTCCCTCATCTCCTATCCCCCTCTATGTTCTCCTCTTCCTTCATCACCCCTCTCTTCTTCCCTAATTCCCCTCTCTTCTTTCTCCATTTTCTATATTCTTTTCTCCCCCAATTTTCCTCCATCTCTTCCTAGCAAAATCCCTTCTTTTATTTATCTCCCATCTTTTTTCTCTCCATGCATCCCTCCTCTCAAGCACATATCACTAAAAATAGGAAAATAAAATATATAAATATATTAAAAAGGATGCCCTCCATTATGGAATATAAATTCTACTCTTTAATATTTTGATCTCTTAGTATTTTTCATAGAAACCACTTTAATATTCTAACATATACAAAGATACAACCCACTAATTTATATTCATATATATATAAACTATAAAACAAACTAATCCCCTCTTTTATATATATATATATAACTTTTGGAGGATAACATTTAAAAATAGAATGACACAATCAATGTCATATACCCATGACCTTAGATTGCCACCCAAGTCATTCAAGACTGCCTTGAAGGAATGAATAGCTTTAAGATAAAAAAAGATGATAATTCAAAATTAAATACATGGGAAAGGGTTGGTGAAATGGATAACCAAGAGTATGATGACAATAAATACATCATAACTATGATGAAAGACACACAAGACCAAAAGAGCAATAATATAGTCAAACTAATAATGATGAAAATAGAATCAATTTACTAGTGGCTTAGGATCCCTATTCTAATTATTTTACCTATCAAAATCACATCTAAATAAAATTTAACCTTGTTATTTTGTTTACTCTCTTACCAAAACACCCATCGATCTTAGCTCATTGTCTAGGTTCTTGCATCCACTGAAATAGTACATCAATAGCTATGCCCAAGTTATAATATCAATAATAATAAATTATAAACTAAATAGAATAAAATAATGATAGAACTAACTTATAATAATCATCCACATCAATAATGATCTCAATCATAACTATTAACAAGGTACCAAAACATCATATCCATAATCATATTGACATCTATAATAATTAGTCAAAATACCAATTAGAACCTAATGAAACATGTTGTTGTACTATATCTAAAATTTATAGATATTGTCAACTGGAAGGTTTATAATAATAAATATTTATAAAACTTGATATATTTTAAATATGGAAGGATAATAATATCAATCAATCACCCCTTGATGATTGATTTCTACTTATATATCCAATATTCCAAGGATGGAAATCAAGTCCACATAATTTTTCTACCTAAATTGAATGTGAAATTGTGCTCCTTTGAGTATGTATAGTTAGCTATAATATGGATTATATAATTTAAAATTATGTATCTTGACTTAATTTAGAGGGATCTTGACTTGGATTATGGATTCTTCTTGTGAGTGATTCAAAATTTGGAGAGAATAGGGCATATTTTCTCACTATACAAAAGTGTAAATGTTTGTCCTAGGTGAATAACAAGTGGGGGTAATGAATTAATCTTGACATTTATTTATAACCTAATATTTTAACAATTTCATTTATCTAACCATTTGAAACATGTAAGAATACCCAAAAGGATGTTTTGAATTTTAGAAATTAGTCATTATTCAACATAAGACATAAATTTTTTAAATGGATAGGTGTATATTTCAACTATATCTACCTAACATAGATGTGTTCTGAGAGATAAAATATAGGCATCCTCTCTTTGGGATAGTCTGAAGGTTATTTTAAATATATTAAATAGTTGACATTAAAAAATTTGACATTGAAATTTGTGTGTAGTAGTAATGGAAAATAAAGAGTTGAACCCACATATAGACATATGTATTAGATTAATAGAAAATAAGAGTCATGTATCTAATAATAATTTATTTAATTTATAATGTGTTAATAATTAGCATTGTCAAGCACATGTGACCAAATTTATATGTCTACACTACATCATTCCCCACTTTGATGTGTTGTATATAAATCTTAAATTAAAACAAATAAGTGCACTCCTTTGAATGTTTGAAGAAATCTCTAGAATCATTAAAATGGATATGAATACTTCATCAATGTTCCAATGTCAACATATCTATTGTACCTATAAAAAAACATGATTTTTTACGAGTAGACCAATGTCATGACAAGTTGTTAATAATGTAACCAAATGAAATGTATGAAAAAATAAAATTTAGAAAAGGAACCAATATAGCTTCTATTAGGTGAACCATACTTCCATCTCTAAAAATTATTAAACTATCCTAGGCCTCAATTTTCCTTCCCAAGTGGATAAATAAATTGAAAAATAAAAATATTTTTGGGCCTCAATTACCCTACCATGTGGTAAAAATTTGACTTATTTTACAAAGAAGAAAATATCTATTACCTCTCTTTAACCTCTTAATATCTGTAACCTATTGAAATTTATAATCAAAGATAAAATAAGTCTACTTTATACCCCCTTTTTGAGTTGAGGGATGTTCTTGTGTATTACTCATCTCAAAATAAAAGGATTAAACACATCATGTGTAACATAGATAAAAAGGGAGAATCATAATAATCTTGAAATCACACCTATAAACACATGTAATCATAGAAATATATCATTGCCAAATCTCATTGATAACCCAAAATTACTATGTTAAATTAACACTAATATGTCAAGATATAAAAAGGTATGGGGAAATGGTATGCCTCGATGTAATCCTAAAAAGAGAGACAAGTGATATACCCCACTATAACAATATGGCCTAAGAAGGACTAGGTATAAAAATTAAGCATTCAATAGTAGTATATCCTAATATTTGTATGATATAGACTAAGTAAACATAGGTACCAAGCATAATATACTACATATAATAATGTTCATGATATAAATCATGGTACCAAAAAAAGATTAGAACATAGTATAGTCAATAAATGTAACCATACACAATCATGTAACCACATAAAATAATTAAAACTATTAAACAAATAAAATTAATCAAAATCAAACAATAAATAAATCACACATAAGCACAACAACTTGATAACTAAATTATCTTCTATAAACAACACAAGACAAGTCATGACAAGAAAGTCAAACAAACACATGCACAAGAATTCATATGTGATAAATTTGATAAATCATAGGGAAAACAAGATAACACATAATGTACCAATCATGTAAAGAAACACAATGTATCCATGTAATAAATCATATAATCTATAAGTTAGATAAAGGTGTGTAAATTAAAATATACAATTCTCTATATGATCATGTAAAGTAGGAAGAATAAAACCTATCACCTGCTAAAAAATACCCTTGGTATAGGCATTCCCCTAGTGTATGGATTCCTCTAGATGTAAGATAATTAAAATTATGAAGAAGCTATGAATCCTTGATCATACATAGATTTTATATTATGCATCTAATTCAAAAATTATAATGAGAAGCTCATGTGTAACAAATACTTGTAAACCTATATAAATAGATAGATAAACATTACATGTAACAATGTCTAGAAATGTAATTGTTATACCAAATAGTGACACTAATGTATAATTTGATTAATAAAAAGGTAAAAAAAAATTGATTATGGATAAAAGGTGGGTTTTAACTAGGTCCTATCCTAATTACATTAGTTAGGCCCAAATCTAAGAGAAACTGGCAACCAAAAAAATGAATATAAAAAATACAAAATAGCTATTTATACACAACAAAATAATAGCTAAAGCATAGAAAAAAATAAAAATTTAGATAATATTGTTTACATATCTAGTTATTTCATCACAAGGTTCCATTCTTTACCAAAATTAATGAGGATATTTTCAATGTCCTTGACCTCCACATTATCCAACTCCATATTTTTTACTTTACCCAATGTCTTGATTTGCTTACTTGTATGGGCTCCACTATGATGCCCTATATTTATAATTTCCCTAAGAAAATTGATGTTAGACACATAGTTATTTATGGTGACCTTTCTCATCTAAACCATTTTCTAAATGGTTCCCTATATCATATTCTTCTCATCTTCTAAGTTTTCAACTTTGACTTCCAACTTTTGCATCTTATAAACCACGTCTTCACCCTCATCAAAAATATTCTTATTAGGAAAACTAGAACTACCACCACTAGAAATTTTCATATTCTTACATTTAAAAATCCATGACAAAAATTTCTTATGGATCTCAAATTACGTATCCATAGCTTTGAATCGATTCTAGACACTAACATCATTGTCAATCTCCTCCATGCCTTTCCTCTTATAAGCCCCTATAGACTCATCACATAGAATGTATTTCTATAACTTGATATTTGAATACTTGGTTTTTACACCTCATGGTGGCTATTATCTGACACCTCATTCTCCTCCTCATCCTCTGTAGTTTCTTCCAATTCCACATCCTCATAATCAGACACAATGAAGGCATGTGATTTATTTGCAAGGAACTTAGAAGGGGTAAAAATAAGGGACTTTGTAATAATTTTAATTGTAATGGAGTTTTTGGAATTACCCTTCCCCTTCCCTTTAGTTATTATCTTCCCTTTACCTTTCCCAAATGATTACCAATATAATAGTTATTGGTGACCCAGCCTCAAGGGACTTAGCATGGCTATAGAGAAGGTAAATCAAGGATTGATGGAGGGGTAGGGGAGATTTCCCCAAATACATCTTGATAATGGAATGCTCAAGTGAAATTAAAAAATAAAATGGTATCCTAGTAGGAAATTTGTGCCTAAATGATTTAATAGGTTCCATCAAACATAATATACTTTATGATTTTCCTAGCCACCTCATGATAAGGTTGAGGTAGAGATTCATGAATAAAACCTCATTGATAAGGAATCAATTCTTTTTATATAAAAATTAATTTATCTATTTTCTCATTTTTCCCATGCTTGATCTTATAAAATTTCTTCCCATGAGTACACATTCCCATTACCTAGGAAATTATCTCTTCAGAAAAACTATGGTGACTCCCCTCACAGTTATGGTTCTTGCATTCCGTCCCTTGTTAAAATTCAATAGAAAGATGAGTGTCACTACCACAAATCCATTCCATATAGTTTTATATAGCCCCATCCTCCAAGATAGGCCATACATCCCTATTTTTCTTGTTATTCCCTATAGTAAAAAGTTTAGTTTGACATAATTTACCTCCCATTTTATCTTTACCTAATTAAATACAACTGTAGAAACACACTATTTTTTGAAACTCAAAATTAAAATCAATAACCAGCACTTGAATCACTTTAAAAATAATAATACACTTGATATTTTTGTTATCCTTGTTGCCACTCCAAATTACACAATCCCATAAATAAATAAACCTATGTGACATTGATAGAAATGACCTTAGCCTTATTATGATTGTTCCCCATTAACAAGGAAGAGCTTTATAAATCCCAACTAGAAATACTAAAAATGACCTTAATAAAATCAAAGCCCAAAAAATACAAAGAAAGCATGGTATAAAGGTTAATATTCATACCAAAAAACTTAAATATTACCCATATCATCTTTGCTAATTTGAATCACTTCACTAGGTAAATTAGAAACATTATACCAATTGGTAAACTCATGACTATACACTCTATTAGCAAGCCAATAAAAAACTATATTACCTTCCCTAAATGTAAGCTCGATGAAAAAAATTGAATATTCTTAAGATATATAGAGTTTCGTGAAGAATGTTGCTAATAGTCGATCTTGGAATTTGATTTTTAAGAAGACAATTAATTATATTCATGGAATATCTTTCTATGCAAATATTGACTGAACCAACCTCTTCAGCAAGTTTGAACCCTCATAAGGCTTCCAAAGCTTTATATGTGTGACTAGTTTAAACACAAAAATTTCTATCATAAGCTACAATCACTTGACCCTTATTATCTCTTAAAATTCCTCCACCTCCCACTTTCCCTGGGTTACCTTTTGAATATATGTCAAAGTTTAATTTGACCCAACTAGGGGAGGGTGACAACCACTTGGTCAAGATTTTGGCCTAATTTTTAAGGTCTATAGAATGCCAATTAGTAGAAATATTAAATTTAGTTTCACTGATCATGCTATCCTTATTCATCTTAAGTAAAGAGAAATTATCTCATAAAAGGTTAAACAATTTCAAATCCACAACATCTGCTTTACTTTTGATTCCATTAAAAATTATATAATTCCTTTCTCTCCACAAACCCCAAAAAAATATGGGATAAAACCATATACCAAAGAGATTTAATTTTTTTACTTTTGAAGGAGACTATCCATTGATACCAAAGTTCTAAAAGAGAAGCGAGTGACACCCAATCCAAACTTAGATAGAATATCTCCTATTACTATAAATTTGAAAGGGCATTCCAACATGATATGCACAGTGGACTCAACATTATTTTCACATAGGACATAATGGTTGGGAATCTATAAACCTCTTTTTTGGATATTATCAATAGTAATACTTTTATTTTTAATAGTCAGCCAAAAGAAGATATTCATTTTAGGAAT
The DNA here is from genome assembly GCA_037957365.1 of Torreya grandis. Classification (NCBI taxonomy): domain Eukaryota; kingdom Viridiplantae; phylum Streptophyta; class Pinopsida; order Cupressales; family Taxaceae; genus Torreya; species Torreya grandis. The sequence continues at coordinate 2,692,649 of JARHVA010001942.1, read as the reverse complement.
TAACTTCTTAATCCATATTTTCTCCCATGAAAAACCATTAATATTAGCCCAAATGGCCACTTTATAACCTACTTTAATAGTAAAATGACCATCCATAGACTTTTCCCATATGATCTCATCCTCCACAGAAGGTCTACTCACAAAGAAACATTTCATAAGGATATTAAGATCAGAAAGGACCTTAGCATGATCATCATTGGCATCTTCTATATTTAAAACTATTCATTCTCTTCCAGTCCTAGTATTAAAGTTTCAATCTGATACTTTAATTCCATATTTCCTTTTCACACCCTCATAAATTTCATTCTAAGGAGCTACCTCTTGAAGGGGTTTATTAATAAGCTACTTATCTTCCCAAAACTAAACTTTATCTCCTCTTCCTATTTTCCATCTATAAATTTTCCAAAAAATCTTCCTACATTATTTTCATAAGGGAGATATATAACAAAAATGTAAAATTATTTTCACAAGGGAGATCTAATATGTAATGGATACAAACAATAATTTAAATCTTATGTAGTGGATAAAAATAATAAACAAACATTTAAAAAACTCTAAAATATGAAATGAACTTGAAATGAAAGAAAAGTATTGGAATACTCACACCTAGTGATCAGATATAGTTTACAAGTGTATTTTGAATGTATAGGTAGTAAAGAGGCTTCATCTCAAATCTAGAGTTCAGATTCATAAAATACTAATACAACACTTCTTTGAGAGACACTAAATAAGCCTAGGGTATATTTGACCACTCAATGTGCCATTCCTAGAACACTAACAAACATTTTTGTATTACCAAATCTATATCATGCATCTTTGTGTGTTCTATATTTTTATGTGTTGCTTTACAATCTAATTTTATATAGTGTTACATAATTAGTTTACTAAAGTTGGGTTAAATTTTATCTTATTTGATCTTCTTTGTCTTCTTAACCGAATTCACCATAATTTATTTTCAAAAAAAATTAAAATAATTGGGTTTGGAAACTCCAACCAAGTTATAACTACATATCTTTCACTTTGAATCAAACCCAATGTATTGATTATTCAATGTGAATTCATAATTCAATTTAAGGATTCATCATCCTCAAACTAGATGGAAGTGTAGCTACATGCACATTTGTCTATCGTTATTTTGGTAAAAGATGAAAATTAATTATTTGATGCAATTCTTGGAGTGGAAATAAATATTTATATAATGTCCCTAGAATTTCTTACTTTATGATTAGGAAATTAGAAATTATTTTATACTCTTATAAAATTACTCTAGATAATTTGTATATATATAATTTTCAATTTTTAATTAAAGATTTATTGGAGTGTAAGCTAGCTAGAGAAAAAGTCATGAACTAACTTACATAGATCCAAAAATCAAAAAGATGTGAATAATGGAAAAAATAACCACAAAATTATAGGGTACATATTTACCACACCACCAAATTTTCCCATGGTACATTCAATGAGATTGTTGAATTTGTCTTAAAGGAAGAAAGACCATAGAATGAAGGGATGTAGAGAAAATAGGCTTGCAAGCATAAAATGAATTGTTAGAATAGGATAAGATTACTTCATAAGATCATGAGATTGCACAAAGAAGAATAAAAAGAATAAAATCACACAATTAAATTTCAACAAGACCCTAATATAAAATAATGATCCATATACAAAAATAGTACTAAAAACATTGTAATTAAGCCTTGTATGAAAATTAGATGTCTAATTAATGTCCTTACTTTAATATGTGTATGTACATACCTTGACTACCTAGATAAAGGAGGAGGAATTATTATTTTATGTCCATACACACATTGATTATTTGAAAAACTCTAGTGTAAACATATTTGTATTTGAACCCATGTTGCCACTATTTTGAAAAATAAAACATTATTTTGATTAGAAATTTTTAGACAATCCTTAAGTATAGCAAGTATTTTTCATGGGAGCATGACAACCAAGTCCACCTATTGATTATGTAAGTGAACAATTGGATAATTATGGTGCTCTCAGTTTGTTTAGATTCACTCAGTTTTGGACCAGTTTTATTTTCTCAATCTTATTTTCTAAAAAAAATCTCAATTAGTTTTCTCAATTCTATTTTATCTTGAAAAATCTGCATAAAATATCTATAAATATGCCCCCCTTTAAGGATAAGGGATTTAAAAACTTACTTTTGTGACCACTCATCCCAAAAGATAGAGTTAGAAGACATATATATATATATATATATATATATATATATATATATATATATATATATATATATATATATATATATATATATATATATATATATATGTATGTATGTATGTATGTATGTATGTATATATATGTATATATATATATGTGTGTGTGTGTATATATATACATGTGTATATATTCATGTATATATATATATATGTATATGTATATATATATATACATGTATATATATACACATATATATATACATATATATGTATATATATATACATATATGTATATACATATATATATATACATACATATATATGTATATATATTTATATATATATATATATGTATATCTACATATATATATATATATATGTATACATGTATATATATATGTATGTATGTATGTATGTATATATATATATATATATATATACGTGTGTGTGTGTGTATATATATATATGTATGTATGTATGTATATGTGTGTGTGTATGTATATATATATGTATATATGTATATGTATATGTATATATATGTGTATATATATGTGTGTGTGTGTATATATATATATATGTATATGTATATGTATATGTATATGTATATGTATATATATGTGTGTATATATATGTATGTATGTATATATATGTATGTATGTATATGTATATATGTATATATATATATATATATATATATATATGTATGTATGTATGTATGTATGTATGTATGTATGTATGTATGTATGTATTTATGTGTGTGTGTGTGTGTATATATATGTATGTATGTATGTATATATTACAAGGTCATGTGTGTAATCATTGTAAATAATCACATGTAAAGTGCAAATGTGGGATAGACAAGTAATTTGTCCATATGTAACCATGTAGTATATGTATATGTGTGTGTGTGTGTGTGTGTGTGTGTGTGTGTGTGTGTGTGTGTGTGTGTGTGTGTGTGTGTATTACAAGGTCATGTGTGTAATCATTGTAAAACATAATCACATGTAAAGTGCAAAGGTGGGATAGACAAGTAATTTGTCCATATGTAACCATGTAGTAAGGATAATATCATGTTAATTTCCATATGTGTGGTGCATCCTAAGTGGCTATGAGATGACATAGGGTAATATGATTCCTCAATGTAGAGAGTAACTAAACTATATAAATATATAACATATGTATCATCTATAAAAAAAAATTATATGTTAAGTTTTATATAATATAATTGCATATTCTGATATGTAACAATGTAAAATTGCTAGACACAAGGGTGTGAGAGGCTCCATAGAAAATGTGTATCAATAAAACTTATGGATAAAATATATGGGTACCATTCCCTCATAGGCAATGCATTGGTCTAAGTCATGAAGAGGTATGTTGGTTTATTTCCCCTAAATGAAAATGTATATGTATATTTCATCATTAAAACTCACAAAATATGTGTGGATATTATGCCCCCAATATTTATAGGCAAGATCCATAATATGGAGAGTGTGGTTATGGAAAGGATGTCCTCTTTGGAAACATGTGGAAATTAAATAACTCATGAGGAAAATGCAAGTATAATTCCCTTGTTAGAAATGTATAATTTAAGAACACAGATTTATATAGGACATAACCATGTAGTATCAATTATAATAACCATAATGTGATAAGAAGTAAGAGTAGGATGAAATTCATGCGGATCCATCAATATAATAGTTTAAGGCACATAGATAACAAAACACCATGGGAAAAAGATAATAGTAATGAAGATCAAGAATAAGGTGAGCATCTTCATATGAGGATGAAATATATGGGGGAAAATAATATGCCACATTGATTGCTCTATATGCATAATATATATGCCATAGTAATAAATTGAGAATATATGGAATGGTATAATTCCCCTAGTGGTAAAGAAAGGTTGGGACCAATGATGCATCCCTAATATATAAAACTTAGGTGGACCTAAGAAGGATAGGTATAATATTGAGTCACACACATAGTGATATAATAAGCATGGATGAAATGGTGTCAATTCATATAAAATAAGCAAATATCGATTACAAGGTATGTTAGATATTATGCAAGGCATCCATGTAACAATTAAACCACCAAATAAATATATCCATGCAACACAAAATATGTAGGTAATATCAAGATATGTATAATAAATATGAATGGATCAATATGATAAATGGAAATAAATAAAGATATCACCATAATATCTAATGTATAGAGATGCCTCAGAGGTAGGTATACTACAAATTTGATCATGCCCCTAACATATGGGGGAAAATTATCCACTAGCATCTAAAATTCCATAACCATACATAGCCCATATATACTACATCTCACCTACTAAATTGAATACCATGAGAAAATGAGTATAATTCATGAATATATAAACCTCTAACATATGTATATAATCATGATATGTATCCATCAACAGATAAAAGAAAAAATAAATAATTTTATGTTTTATAATGTTTTTTATTGTTTATATTTTTACACAAGAAATAGTCAAAGCATGAAACAAACAAGACAAGGGGTGAACCTATAAGGAATAAGAATAGGGTTAAAAATACCCTACAACTTCCCTCATAACTCAATTCACTCCATAATGGAATATCTTTATGTGTGTGGGTGTGTGTGTATGTGCATGCATGTTGTTATCATCAAGAAGTTTGTGCAACTATTTGGAATGGTATAAAAAGTCAAATGGAAATTCCCAATGCAACATAAAACAAGAGACACAAATAATGTCAAGGTATAATAAAAGGCAAACAATCAACTCAAGGGAGGAAAACACACATAATAATTAGTATGTACATTAATTATATATGGTAAAATAATGATACATCAATGAAACACAAGATATGAAAAATCATGACTAATTTATAATGTAATATAAACTATAATGTTATAGTCATGAATAATCAAATGTGACATAATAACTATCAAAAATAGCATGCAATAAGGAAGCATGATCTATAAAATAACCTAAATAATCAATACGAAATAGTCATCATGGAGAGTAGGCTATGATATATACTATCACTTAGAACAATAAAGTGATTGTAATATTTTAGATATTTCATATGTAGTGGAACTTAGATAAAGTGATAAAAAAATCTCAAGTTGTAGATGATTAGTTGTAGTAACTCATGATAGTGTTATTATAAATGAAGGTAGATGTGTCGTATTAAGGAAAAACAATAAATAAAATGTTGTGTATCATATATGATTTCCAAGTGTTGAAATATATTTACATTGAATCCCATTACATGATGTGTAAATTCTAACCCTATATGTTATTAATCCTTGAAGTGTCATAGTAGGAATGCTTATTCTCCCTATATTTTGAACTATTGGCTTTATCCAATGTTGATTTCATATGTTGTAACCATGATTTTCCTAATATATAATTTCAATTATCCAAGGATATTATGACAAAGAATAAACTTATGAATGATACAAACCCTATAGTTGTGAGTATCCTAATAGTGCCCAATTTTTTTGTATATGGTGTTAGTTTTTATAAATTTATTTTTCCATATCCAAATGTGTGAAGGAAAGTAAGAATCATAATATTATGTTGAGTTGTCTGATGACCAAAGGTTCTATTATATCTTCATTTCCATTTCATTAAAATTTTGATGACCAAAGGTTATATTATAGCCTAAAATTTCACCCCAGAGAAGTTAATTAGACCTTATCAATTTAAGGATAACATGGAGCTAAATCTCCTCATATACATACCACTACAAGAGATAGATCTCTAGATTTGAAAGGGATAGCTCCCTTGATTTATCTTCTAAGATCACACTACACTAGACTAATCACTATTGGGGGTTGAAAATGGAAGAAGGAGACATAAAATAAACTTATGATAATGAGGTTATACACCAAATATAACTCCACACAACACACTTGAATCTACACCAAGAAAAGAGACTACCAAAACTGACTTTAACTCTATGTTCTTCTAGCATAAGTATTTCTCATAGAAGTAGATTTTTATGCCTATCTAGAGGTGGGTGAAAATAAGGTTTGATACTAGACACTACTATTCCCTCTCACACTTCAAGACACACTTAACAAATAATACACTTTATGAAACCTGTTAGAAGAGATATCACTCACACAAAACATGCAAGAGCATAATGGAAGTAAGGAGAGCATGTTCATAACTTGTCAACCACCTAAACCACTTAACACATTTAGACAAGATATTGTAGAGAATGAATCAACTTCATAAAATTTTATTAAAATGTAAATGAGGTGTTAAAACTAGTAGGGATTTTCCATTCCAATTATGGATCTATTACAAAGCTAGAAAGGCTTGAATATATAGAGCATAAGAGATAAGAGAGAATAAAATAAGTGGAAGGGTCACAAGACCAAGTGTAAAATTATGAAAACTAGTTAAAATTTAATATAATGAGTTGGAAAATAGGTTAGGAAGTTATCATGAACATGTGTCAATCTGAAACAGAGCACCTTCCTTAAGTTGGCGTAGAACTTTTCATTGTCTTGTTTTAAAATTGCCTTCATGATGATGAGGAGTTCACTTGATTGTCAAAAACTACCATATGAGTCATTTCCATGTATCCTTTGGCATGATATTATGGAAATGAGGTTAGTGTAGGTTATCTACACATCTCCAACTGATGGAATCACCCTTGTCACTTATCTTTCACTGTCTACAATCATTCATGAGCTCTTCTAGACTTGTCTTCACACTTGTCACATAAGTGACCAAAACATTTTCAAGAAAATATGTTTTAGATGATGTAGGACATCTTTTTAGAACCTATTTTCCTTTCACTCCATTAGGTAGACCTCAAAAATGTCAAAGTCACTCTTCTCACTCTCATACTTAGGCAGTCATTTTGCCTTCTCACTATTTGTTTAGACTGCTTTTAATGAAAGGTCTAATATAGATATATTCATGCATAAATATGGTGATAATTGAATTTTATAAGTTTTAAAAATCCTCTAAAGACCTCTCATAATGATCTTCACTTGTCTATTCTCCTTTGTACCTACAAAATATCTCAATTCTTACAAAAACATAGTATTAGGTCTATCCATATAGTTGATAATATAGATCAATTGGGTGGTAAGGAGATTGAGAGAGTGATAAATAAGTCTGAATTAGTTTCTAGGCCATTTTACTACCTTTAGATGCATCTTCATTTGTTTCTTCTCTATCAGGTTTGTACAAAGGTTTTGAGAGGGTTTTTGGTCATTTTGACTCTTAGTGATGATTCATAAAAACCAAACATGTAACTCCTAAACAAATTCCATTGAGAAAAAGATAAATATCCTCTTCAACTATCCCCAAATCCTTGATTCACTAAGCACATTGTTCGTACAGATGTGAGCATAAGAAGATGGCCTCTCAAACTATTGACTACATTTTGAGTAGGTTCGAGGTAGTTTTAGGCTTGAATGACCAATTTTAAATGGTTTTCTATAAATTGATGGATGTTACAATCTTTATAACCTCCCCTAAAATTATTCATATATTATATAAATTTCTCATGGTCATATGGATGATTTTAAGCACCTGTAGGACTTAGGTCTAGTTTTAGGCCCAATAGGCCTAGACTATGTTGACTATGTGTTTGACCCTTTTGAGGGTTTCTAGGGATTTTGGGGTAATATAAAATATTTTTAATATTTAAATAAACCTTATACAACATCCCATAGTCGCTTAATATTTTATCCTTCATCCATTTCACTCTTCACATACCAAACCTGCAAGTTGGGCTACTTGTGGAGTGTCGTCTATATGAAACAAAATAGAGGGCATCTCACCTATTCATTAGAATAAAATGATATTATAGATGGTTTTATTAGGTAATGAATACCATATGCATAAAATTCAAGGCTAAATCATCATTTTAGAGTCGATAATACTTCAAAATGTCTAAACTAGCTTTTAGACTTATGGTTGTAGGAAGGGTTTGACAGAGTTTGAGAGACTTTAGAAATATGACTGTAGGTTGGTGTTATTATTTATTGAGATTAAATGATAATGTGATATTAAAAATATAATATTTTTTCAACATGTTTATCCACCTTACACTACTTCCAACCTTTCACACTTTCACCCTCCATGAACTTAGGCTAGTCTTCTACTTTAGCCAATCTATAGGTGTCAATTAGAGAAACCAAAGGACCCTTGTAGATGTTGATATTTGTCTAAGAGACACATGGGAAGTGACATCATCATCATATAATTTATTTATACATATTCATTCACTTCATGTTTTTAACCATTATCCAAGCATTCATCCTTCACTAGCATGAGTTAACCTAAGACTATACCAGATTGTAAGGACTCATTTGGAGAATCAAGAATCTCTTGTAGGTTACTATACAGATTTGAACATTGTTCTTAATACTTTTGAGTTACACATAAGGTTATTAGAATTATTTCATACTTTAATAGACTCAACTCATGCCTTATAAATAAGCACCATTTTTCATTCACCAAATGTATTATAAGGCCACTATTCCACTTCAAGTTCTAGGCTCATTTGAGCCTAAAAGGCAACGTATCTCTCTAACCACATTCAATAAAAACATGACTAAGTTACAACCTCATTTAATCATCATATTTTAATGACAAGTAACCTCCTATTATCTTAAATATACTACCTCTACACATAGGCTGCAAGGATGAAACCATTGGGCCTGTCTAGATCCCATATGCCCTCACTAATAGATGACATTTTGTATGAGCAAATACCTCATTCGAAGAAGTTAAGTCAGATCATTTGAACTTTTATTGACTTTAATTGACTACAAGCTTTGATTTGACTATATAATCAACACTAAGAGCACTAAATAACTTGATAAACTCATTCAAGTCATGAATTTTACTGCAACCTATGTCTTAGGTTTGAATAGCCTGACAATTGTCTATAAAAACCTATAAGTGAGTATAGGTGATTGTTCACATTATGAATTTGATTAATCCTCACTTAGTGTCTTATAAATCTATCTCAGTAAACTTTCAAGTCCTCCAATGGGAAATATGGACAATCCATATTATGCAAGAAGTGAAAACAACATATTAGCATTGACCTTAAACCACTTACAAAGATATGAAATCTATAACTACAAAAACCTTGTTCTAAGACTATAATGTGTTCACCCATAGCACAAGGAGATGATCCTACCTACCTTCTATGAATACATGTGCCAATGAATTGCATATAGTCATGAAATGAATAGTCATTTTTTGCAAGACCATATTCACTGCTTGGTTTACTCAGATCAAAGCGAATAGAGGATAAAATCAAAGTCAATGGGAATATACAGGTAGATTAGAGTCATTAGAATTATTAAGGATGGTTTATTAAACAGAAAACACCATTATTATAACCAATCCCATGAAAAGTAAGGCCATAAAGACTACTTTCAATCCACCAAAAGTATTTATCTCAAATCCTCCCTTCATGTCCGTACTGAGAGTAAATTGGTTGACCTGTTTGACCTTGTCTAAGAGAGTGATGAGGGAGATGGCCCATTTTTTTCCAAATTTAAAATTTTTTAATCTCCTAAAGCCTATAAAATACTTGTGTGGGGCTTTATATATCCTCATGAATCTTCCCACATGCCAATTGTACCTTTCAAGCCATACAACTACTTGAAACTATTTGATCTTCTTGGATGGATATTAATCTTACATCATGTTAGTTATATAATAGTTCCCTAACACTCAACTATCACCATGGATTTTAGAGCACACTTTGACATATTTTCATAAGTTGAAAACCATACAAGTCACCTAGAGTAACCAAAAAGGTGACATCAAGGAATATTAAGAGAATGACAAAAATGACCAAGGTTTAAACCCATTAAGTGACTTTTATGACCATGTTATGACTTAGTAAGGTCATATATAAAGTTTTAACATATAGTGGGTTGACCTAATTATTGGTAATATGATTGTCATTGATGACAAATGGGAGATATTTGGTACTATATATGTCATTGATGTTAAGAGGATTAGTCATAGGCAAGAGTGATGGAGAGAAGAACATGTTTTATAATTGCACAAGTTGCAATATTGTCTTAAAATTTGTCATTATTTTACATAGACTATTTCCAGATGTTTGTAGAGAAATTGATAGAATATCTGTTATGATTTTTTTAATTGCATCTCATATACATGGTTCATAGGTTCAGATGAAGAGAAATGAACCCATAAAAGATTTATTTTAGCTCTCAGACATTAATAGGGTTTCTCAATAAAACCTTAATTTTTTTAGTCATGGAGTTCATAGGAATTTTATATTTTCATGTTGACTAGATATAGGTGGGAATTGATCACTTAATTTATAACTTAATCCTTCCTTGTCATTATGTGGTCAGCCCCTTTGACCTAACAATTACCAGCTTAGAGCAGTGATCAAAGACTTTAATATTTCTTAAATCCTTGACTTAAGATGTATCTGAGCTTAATCAACAACTATCACTAAATCATACAATGAAGATCTAATGATGCACAACAAAGTTAATATGTCAAAGATACCTAAGAGTGGATGCACTAGTGCCAAGTGTCACAAGTGTAGGGAGTAAAAATGTGTAAAAAGAATGTGTGAGTGCCAAGTGTCACAAGCATGTGGACTGATAGTAAATTTCTCATAATGCATGTGCTAGTTCCAAGTGTCACAATCATGGGGACTAATAATATGTAGAAGGCATGTGATAGTGCTAAGTGTCACAAGTGTGGTCACTGACAATAATGTGTAAAAAGTGCGTGAGGGTGTCAAGTGTCAAATTCATGGAAGATTGTCAGATAAAGACAGAGGTAAATTCCATGTTTATTTTGAATATCTAATGGCACGTGAGAGATCTGATCAAAAAATAGATGGATGCACTTTAAAGATTAAAACATTAAAGTTTGAAAGCTCACAAAGATCTAATGAATTACATGATCCTATCAGAGTTTGATCAATAGATGCATTTCAAAGTTGGAGCATTAAAGTTTGAAAGCTTGTAAAGATCTAACAAAGCACATGATCCTATCATAGATTTATCTATTGTTTGTGTTTTAAATTAGAGACATTTAAACAAGGATCATTAGATCATGGCATAAAATTTAAGATCAAAGTTCAATATTTGAATATATGTTCATCTCAATGAATAAGTGATGAAACATATAAGAAAGATGCATTATATGACACAGTGAATGATATAGATCACTGTGATCGATCTAAATTATGTAATATCACATGTGAATCAAAAATAGATCCTTATATATGCTAAATATAGTAAAAGATAGATAATTATGGTGGTGGTGCTTGAATTCAAGAAGTGGGAAACTTGAAAGAGTGTGATGTGTTAATGACCAAGAGTGAACATAGAGAAGATATGAGACTGAAATCAATTCACACACACACACACACACACACACACACACACATATCATCTAAGAAATGCACTAAGTGTGAAAATGTGCTGACAAAGTGTTGAATAGATTTAAATTAAGTGGGAGAGAGAAAGAGAGAAGAGAGATGTAGAGTAGAGTATGAGCAGTTTTAGAATAGGTTTGTAATAGAGAACTAGATTCATTTATGAATCAATTTTATAATCTCAATTTGTAGCTCCATAATAGATCTGATTGGTAGGTGCCATCAAGAGAGTTGAGTTGGTGATTAGTTAGGGAGTTGGTGCTTGCTTAGAGTAGGTGCTCTTAAATCAGGGGATTGTTGTCTTCTTAGGGTTAGTGCCCTTAAACAATATAACTAGTGAGGTTCTTGATTATGAGGCTATTAGAATATTAGATTCTAGAAACTATTCTCATGGTGGTTATTCCCATATTGGGTTTTCCATGTACATCTAGTGTTATGCATCTGTGTGTATGTGATATTTGCATATCCTTTCTAAATTTCATTAAAAAGGATTAAAGGACCAATTTAAATTAATCTAATAATTTATTCCCCCTCTTACCAAATAATTATGTTCTAAAAATTGGTATCAGATCCTTGGTTCCTTAGAAGAAGCTTAATTAGCTTATGTAGATCTTGGACAATGAACACAAATGACTAGTTAAGAAGGCTCTTCCTAAAATAAAGCACCTCTCTTTGATGGATCAAACTATGTATTTAAGAGAATTAGAATGGAATCATATTTATATTCATTAGGTTTTGATGTATGGATGTCTATTGTAAATGGATATATAGCCCCTACTACAACTCTTACTAATCAGGTTGCAAAGAAGGCATATGAGAACAATGCCAAGGCAAAGAATTTTATCCTTTGTGGATTGTCTAACTAAGAGTTTGTTAAAGTAATGCATTATCAAAATGCATTGGATATCTAGAAAAAGTTGAAGATAATCTATAAAGGTGATGATAAAGTAAAGCAAAACAAGCTACAAACATACAAAGGCAAGTTTTAAAGTCTTAAAATGAATGAAGAGAAAATTATAGACTACCTCCTTAGAGTAGATGAAATAGTCAATGCAATTAAAGGCCTTAAAGAAGAGATGAAAGATTCGATCATTTTCAAAAAGGTCCTAAGATCTTTACCATCAAGGTATGACTCTAAAATCTCTATAATAAAAGAAGTAAGAGATCTAAATAAGCTCACTATAGATGAGTTTCATGAAACCTTCACAACCTATGAGATGAGAATGGGAAAAGTAGATACTTTTAAGAGAGAAGTTGCATTCAAAGAATTCAAACAAGTAAAATCAAAAGCACCTACATCTAGATCTGAGGAGATTGATGAAGAAGAATCTAACTTTTTTAGAAAATTAATAAGAGGATCTATAAAGTACAAAGGTAAGTTACCCTTTAAATTCTTTTAACTATGGTAAGGTAGGACATTTTGCTACTAAATGCCTTTATAAAAAATGGATAATTTTTAGCAAGAAGAGGATAGTAAAAGGATGAAATACCACTACTCCAAAAAGAACTTCAAAAATAAGAAGGTTTTGTACATAAAAGAAGATAATGAATCATTAAATGAATGTGATAGCTCAGATGATAACCATGATTGTGCCTTTATGGCTAAAAGAAATGAATCCCTATTCATGACACTAGAATCAACCTCTATGGATCAAGAAATAGAAGAAGTTGAAGACATAAATGAAGAAGAGGAAGGAAAAGTGGATATAAAGGGTGAACTCATTTGTGCTCTAAATGAAATTGAAAAGCTAAGAAAAGAGAACTTAAAGTATAATAAGCATGCAAAAAATTATATTGAAAAAGTATCCAAGAGTTTTGAAAAATTTGATCAGATGGTAGTTATCCTAAAGACATAAGTTGAAGAGGCTAAAAGAATAGAATATGTAGTCAAATTTGAACTATAGTCTAAATCTTATGAATGCTTGAAGTTAGAAGTAGTTTTAGTGGCTTTGAGGAAAGAACTTGAAAAAACTAAAGAATAAATAGATAAAATTTTGAATTTGATAGGAGTTTCAAAAATTCTTTATGAGATAATCAACTCTCAAAATCCCTCAAAAGAAAGAACTAGTCTTGGTTTTGAAAAAAGAAAAAATTTCCATAACTAGTACATCTGGAAACTTATATGACAACTTCAAAGTAGAAGGAGAAAATAAACCTAAAGAAAAGAAGAAGAAAATGAGTTAATATCTACAAACTCAAGGAAGATATAAAACACAAAGGTAGCTAATTCAAATGGTTACATAAGGGTGAGAAACTTGAAGAAGCTAGAGTTAAGAAGACCTCCTCATTCTACACAAATAAATGTTATGACCAGGTATTCCTCATTTTTTTATGGTTATTAATATACTTTTAATTATTTTGGTCATAGGGTTAGTCAATGTAGGGTTATACCTAAAATAAAAACAAATTTTGTAAGCAAAAATTCATTTACACCCTTGTTAGATACAAATGTAATATGCTATAATTGCAATAATTTTGGTCACATAGTTAAACAATGTAGAACAAACTTTCTAAGACCAAAAATACAAAGTGAAAAGAAAATCATGACTCCATGTGTGGATAAAGATTCACAAGTATTTGAAAAAAGGAAAATTAAACTAAATAAGAAACCTAAAGATGTGTGGAAAGTGAAAGATCATACATTTGTATAATCTATGACTGTTTAAACTGCACTCCATGTCAAGGAATAGAATTTTTGGGTAATAGATAGTGTTACTCAAAACACATGACTGGTGACAAGAAAAAGTTCATCAAACTGAGTAAATTTGAGGAAGGCTCTGATAGCTAGGGAGATAAATTTGTAGTAAATATCTATGGTAAATTAACATTGAATATAGATGGAAAATTGCCTACATATGATGTCCTTTATGATGAAGCATTGAAACATAATCTACTAAGTGTCAGCCAAATGTGTGATAACGGATATAAGGTCACATTTAATATAAAAGGTTACAAGACAAGGAGATCTAGAAGACTAGTTATATAAGGGAAAATAACTAAAATAAATATCTATAATCTTAGTGAAGTGAATGGTAATAGCTACCTGATAGAAAAGATTGATGAGAGTTGGTTATAGGATAAAAGAATGGGTCATGTTAATTTTTATAACCTAGTTAAGGTGAGATCAAATAAATGTGTTAGACATATGCTTAAAATAACCAAACTGATAAGACACTACTTGAAAGGAATGTCAGCAAGGCAACCAAACAAGGGTTAGATTTAAAATAAAGTAGTATGCAACTACAAATCCTTTATATTTAGTTCATACTAATCTTTTTGGTCCTACTAAGACAAGAGGATCCAAAGGAGAAAGATACTTCATGCTTCAAGTAGATGATTACTCAAGAATGACATGGGTAACCTTTTTGAAGGACAAAGTCTTAGGCATTTTAAAGATTAAATATCTTTAGGGCCATGGTAGAGAATGATATTGGATGAAAAAATAAATGTTTAAGATCAAAAAGATTTGGAGAATTCACCTCAAAAGAATTCATATAATATTGTGAGAAGCATGGAATCAAAAGGCATTACTCTATAGCTAAGACACCATAGTATAATTGAGTTGTTGAAAGAAATAATAAAATAGTCAAGGAGATGGCTAGAACAATGCTAAAAGAGGCCAAGTTACCTGATGGATACTAAAGAGAAGCAGTAAAAACAATAGTATTTATCTTGGATAGAGTTCAACTAAGGGTAAAAAATGATAAAACCCCCTATGAAATAAGGTATGGAAAACCTACCTCTGTTAAGTATTTCAAAGTGTTTGGAAGCAAATACTACATCAAGAGAAAAGAAGACAAATTGGGAATCTTTGAATCAATATATGATGAAGGAATATTTCTTAGTTATTACACCCAAAGAAAATCATACATATGTTACAACAAAAAGATATAGAAGATTGTAGAGAGTATCGATGTCAAGGTTCATTAAGGCTTCAAACATGTTAAACCTGAAAAAGACATCTATGAAGAAATATCATAATTTGAAGAGGAAGTAGCTAATGAAGAGCCTGAGGAAGTAAATGAAAATCCACTTGTAATATTTGTTCAAAAAGATCATCCTATAGAACAAATCATTAGAAATAAAAATTGAGTTAAAACAAGGAGAAATGTTGCAATGATCAAGGAGCAAGTAAGATTTTCTCTAATATCTAAAATTGAGCCTAAGAACTATGTTGAAGTTAGCCAGGATGAGAATTGGCTAAAATATATGTAAGAAGAACTGAGCCAAATAGAAAAGAACAAAAATTGGGAATTAGTTCCAAGACCTTAAAATAAGAATGTAAAAGGTACAAAGTGGGTCTTTATAAACAAACTTAATGAGGATGGAAATGTCATAAGGAATAAGGCCAAATTTGTGTGCAAAGGATATGCATAAGTTGAAGGCATATATTTTGAGAAAACATTTGCTCCAGTTGCTAGATTGGAATCCATAAAAATGTTTCTTACATTCTCTATTAATAAGAAATTCAAATTCTATCAAATGGATGTTAAGTTTGCTTTCTTTAATGAGAACCTAGAAGAGGAAGTCTACATACAACAACCTAAAAGTTTTCAGCTATTAGAAGAATAAGATTGTGTTTGTAGACTAAAGAAAGATCTATGTGGTCTTAAACATACACCTAGAGCATGATATTCAATATTAGACCAGTACTTGCAACACTAAGGATTCAATAAAGGATATGTAGATAGCAATTTGTACTTCAAATTAGAAGGTGAGCATATGTTAATTTTTGTTGTATATATAGATGATATCATTTTTGGTGGTAGCAAAAACATTATGTATAAATAATTTGCTACTCAAATGCAAAATGAGTTTGAGATGTCTATGCTTGGATAACTTTCATTCTTATTTGGTATACAAATAGCACAAATTGATGAAGGGATATTTATATCCCAAACCAAGTATGCTAAGGAAATGATCAATAAGTTTGGAATAGAAGATAGCAAACCAGTAGGTACTCCTATGATAACTAGTTATAAGTTGAGCTAAAAAGATGAGTCCTTTGATGAAAATAAGACTTTTTAGAGATCAATGATAAGTAGCTTATTATACCTAACTACATCAAGACCATATATCATAAAAATAGTGTGCATGGTTTCAATATTTCAAGCTACTCTTAAAGAGTCACATGTCAATATAGTGAAAATAATATTTATATATATCAAGAGTACAATTGACTATGGCCTATAGTATCCTAAAGGTGGAGATTTCACTTTGATAACATATACAGATGTTGATTTGGAAGGAATTTTGGATGATAAAAGAACTAGTGGTGGTGCATTTTCCTTGAAAACAAACTTGTTTCATGGTTGAGAAAAAATCAAGAATCAATTACTCTTTCTTCAGTAGATTAAAAATATGTTGCATTATTATCATGTTGCACTTAAGTCTTATAGATGAAGAAAACACTCAAAGACATCAAGGTATAATACAAATCATCTATCTCTAATCTTTGTGATAATTCAAGTTATATTAATATATCAAAGAATCCATTGATGCATTCTAGAACTAAGCATATATCAATCATCACTTCTTAAGAGAAAAAGCTGTAGATCAAGAAGTCACAATGGAATATGTGCCAACACAAGATCAAATTGTAGACATATTCACCAAACCTTTTCACAAGGAATAATTTGAGTATTTAAGGCAAAAATTGGGAGTGGTGGTTCTTACATCACATCACTCGATCTTAGTAATAGGGCATGATTCTAGGGGGAGGATCACAAAAACTTTGTTAATACCTAGTAGAAGAGAGAAAATACAACTTAGGTATGCATATTTTTATAAATTTATAATGAGTTGATGGTTTCAAAATTCTTGGACAAATTCCTTCATATGATAAAGGGGAGAAAAACTTAGACAAACAATGAGAATTTTGGAGTCCCTTTGCCATTGATGTCAAAGGGGGAGAAAAAATGCAAATGTTCTCTATAAAATCTTTATGTTAATCAAATAAGGAGTAGAGAATTTATCCAAGTTTAGTTTTGGAAAGTGTTCCATTGCCTAAGGGGGATAAAGTTTAATTTGATCAGGTTCAACTCACATTCATCAAAATCCAATGCAAGTACAATCAATGCAAGAGAAAGAGCAAAGCATGTATTACAATATCAAAGCATTTATTTGACATCAATGACAAAGGGGGAGATTATTGGCAATATGATTGTCATTGATGAAAAAATGGAGATAGTTAGCACTATGGATGTCATTGATTATAAGAGGATCAGTCACAAGTAAGAGTGATGGAGAAAAGAGCATGTTTTTTAATTGCACAAGTTTCAATATTTTCTTATAAATTTATCATGATTTATAGAGACTATTTATATATGTTTGTAGATAAATTGATAGAATATCCGTTATGGTTTTTTCAAGTGCATCTCATATATATGGTCCATAGGTTCAGATGAAGAGAAATGAGCCCAAAAAAGATTTATTTTATATCTCAAACATTACTAGGGTTTCTCAGTAAAACCTTAAGGTTTTTAGTCATGGTGTTCACAGGAATTTTCTATTTTTATGTTGAATGGATATAGGTAGGAATTGTTCACTTGATTTATAAATTAAGCCTTCCCCATCATTGTACAACTAGCCCCTTTGACCTAGTAATTATCAGCTTAGAGCAGTGATCAGAGACTTTAATATTTCCTAAGTCCTCAACTTAATACTTGTCTAAGCTTGATCAATGGCTAGTGTTAAATCATATAATTAATATCAAATGATGCACAATAAAGTTAATATATTAAAGTTACTTGAGAGTGAATACACTAGTACTATGTATCACAAGCATAGGGACTGATAATGTGTATAAGGAACACATGAGTGCCAAGCTTCACAAACATGGGGACTGATAATAAAGTGATCAAAAGGCAAGTACTAGTGAAAAGTGTCACAAGCATAGGGACTTATAATGTGAAGCACACGAGGGTGCTAAGTGTCACATTCACAGGAGCTTGTCAGATAGAGAACCAATGAGTGTATTAGTTTTTCAGAGGATCTAATTAAGTGCATGATCATGCAATGAATATCAACAAAGCATGAGTAGTTAAAGAGGTAAAAGTGTCTAATGTTTAATGATAGATAGAGGTAAAGTTCATGTTTCTTTTGAAGATCTAATGGCACACAAGAGATCAGATCAATGGATGTTCTTTAAAGATTGAAATGTTAAATTTCAAAAGCTCAAAATATCTAATGGATTGCATGAGCTTGTCAGAGTTTGATCAATGGATGCATTTTAAATTTGAAGCATTAAAGTTTAGAATCTCACAAAGATCTAACAGAGTGCATGATCTTGTCATATCTTGATCAAATAATTATGTTTTAAAGTTGAGACATTTAAATGATGATCATTAAATCATGGCATGCAATTTAATATCAATGGTTAGTATTAAAATATATGTTCATCGTAATGGTCAAGTGATGAAATATATAGGAAAGATGCATTATATGACATAGAGAATGATATACATCACTATGATCAATATAAATTGTGTAATATGACATGCTTATCAAAAATATAACCTTGTATATGCTAAATATAGTAAATGATGGAGAATTATGGAGGTGGTTCATGAATTAAAGAAGTGGAAAACTTGGATTGTGATGTGTTAACGATCAAGTATGAACATAGAGAAGATGTGAGACCTAGATCAATGCATATATATCTCATATAGGAAATACACTAAATGTGAAGATGTGTTGACAAAGTGTTGAATAAAGTTGAATTGAGTGGGAGAGAGGAATAGAGATGTAGATTAGAGTATGAGTAATTATAGTTCAAGTCTATAATAGATAACTTGATTAATTTATGAATCAATTTTGTGATTTGTATTTGTAACTCCATAATAGATCTGATTTGTAAGTGCCATTAAAAGATCTAAATTGGTAATCAATTAGGGATTTGGTGTTTCCTTAGAGTAGGTGCTCTTAAATTATGGTATTGGTGTCTCTTTAGGGTTAGTTCCCTTAAACATTATCACCAATGAGGTTATTGATTGTGAGTTTGGATTAGAATAGTATATTCTAGTAATTATTCTCATGGTGGTTTTTCCCATATTGGGTTTTCCACATACATCTAGTGTTATACATATATGTGTGTGTGTGATCTTTACATATCCCTTCTAAATTGCATTAAAAATGATTAAAGGACCAATTTTAATCAATCTACTAATTTATGCCCCCTCGTAGTAGATAGTTATGTTTCAAAAATTGGTATCAGAGCCCTCATTCCTTAGAAGAAGCTTAATTAGCTCGGGTATATCTTGGATAGTGAATATAAATTGTTACTCAAGAAGGCTCTTCCTCAAACAAATCACCTCTTTGATAGATCAAACTATGCATTTAGAACACTAGAATGGAATAACATTTATCTCTATTAGGGTTTGATGTATATATGTCTATTGTAAATAGATATGCAACTTTTGCTACAACTCCTACTGATTAGGCTACAAAGAAGGCATATGAGAGCAATGCCAAGGTAAAGAATTATATCCTTTATGGATACTCTAACTCAAAGTTTGTTAAAGTAATGCATTGTCAAAATGCATAAGATATCTATAACAAGTTGAAGAGCATTTATGAAGGTGATGATAAGGTAAAGCAAGCCAAGCTACAAAAATACAAAGGTAAGTTTGAAAGTCTTGAAATGAATGAAGAAGAGAAAATTGCATACTACCTCCTTAGAGTAGATGATATAGTCAATGTAATCATAAACCTTGGAGAAGAGATGAAATATTTGGTCATCATCAAAAAGGTCCTAATATCTCTACCATGAAGGTGTGACTCTAAAATATCTATAATAAAGGAAGTAAGAGATCTAGATAAGCTCATTGTAGATGAGTTGCATGAAACCTTCATAGCCTATGAGATGAGAATGCAAGAAGAAGATATTTTCAAGTGAGAAGCTAAATTAAAATCATCCAAACAAGTAAATTAGAAGCACCTACATCTAGATCTAAGGATACTGATGAAAAAAAATCTAACTTTGTCAAAAAATTAAGATCTAGAAAGTACAAAGGTAAGTTACCTTTAAATGATTTAATTATGATAAAGTTAGACATTTTGCTGCTAAATTCGCTTATAACAAAAAGGATAATTCTAATCAATAAGAGGATAGTAAAAATATGAAACCCTATTACTCTAAGAAGAAGAACTTCATAAGAAATACGAAGGGCTTATACATAAAATAAGATAGTGATTCATTGGATGAATGTGATAGCTCAGATGATGACCATGATTGTGCCTTTGTGGCTAAGGTAAATGAATCCCTATTCATGACATTATAATTATCCTTTGTGGATCAAAAAATATAAAAATTTGAAGACTCAGATGAAGAAGAGGAGGGAGAAGTGGATATAGAGGGTGAACTCATTTGTGCTCTAAATAAAATTGAAAATATAAGAAAAGAGAACTTGAAGCAAAAAAATCATGCACAAAAGGATATTAAAAAAGTATCCAATAGTCTTGAAAAAATTGATCAAATAGTAGTTAGCCTAAACACATAAGTTGAAGAGGCTAAAAGAATAGAAGATGTAGTCAAATTTGAACTACAGTTTAAATCTAATGAATGCTTGAAGTTAAAAGCAAAGATAGTGGCTTTGAGGAAAGAATTTGAAAAATCTAAATAACAAATAAACAAAAGTCTGAAGTTGATAGGAGGTTCAAAAATTATTGATGAGTTATTCAACTCTCAAAATCCATCAAAAGAAAGAAATGGTCTTGGTTTTGAAAAAGGGAAAAGTCCCATAACCAGTACATCTACAAAATTATATGACAAATTCAAAGAAAAAGGAGAAAAGAATCATAAACTAAAGAATAAGAATAATGAGTCAATCTCTACAAACTCAAAGAAGATGCAGAACATAAAGCTATCTGATGTAGATGGTTACATAAGAGTGAGAAACTTGAAGAAGCCAGAGTTAAGAAGACCTCATCCTACACAAAGAAATACTATGACCAAGTATTCCTCATTTTTCTATAGTTACTATTATACTTTTAATCATTTTGGTCATAGGGGTAGTGAATGTATGGTTATATCTAAAAGGAGAACAAAATTTGTAAACAAAAATTCATTTTCACCCTTGTTAGATACAAATCTAATATGCTATAATTGGAATAATTTTAGTCACATAGTTAAACAATGTAGAACAAACTTTGTAAGACCAAAAATACAAAGTGAAAATAAAATCATGCCTCCAAGTGTGGATAAAGGTTTACAAGTCTTTGAAAAATGGAAAATTAAGACAAATAAGAAACCTAAGGATGTGTGGAAAGTGAAAGATCAAAAATTTGCATAATCTATGATTGCTTAAACTGCACTCCATGTCAAGAATAGAATTTGTGGGTAATAAATTTTGGTTGCTTAAAACACATGACTGATGACAAAAGCAAGTTCATCAAACTAAGTAAATGCAAAGAAGGATCTATTATCTTGGGAGATAATATTGTATTAAATATCTATGGTAAAGGAACCTTGAATATAGTTAGAAACTATCTACACATGATTTCCTTTATGTTGAAGGATTGAAACATAATCTATGGATATAAGGTCATATTTAATGCAAAAGGATGAAAGATAAGGATATCTAAAAGACTAGATGTAGAATTGAAAATAATTGAAAGTGATATCTATAATATTAGTGAAGTGAATGTTAATATTTACCTAATAATAAATATTGATGAGAGTTGGTTATAGCATATAATAATGGGTCATGTCACTAATTGTAAGTAATGTTATCAAGGCAAGCAAATAAGGGTCATATTTCAAACAAAGGAATATGCAACTACAAATCCTTTAGAATTATTTCATACTAATATTTATGGTCCTATTAAGATAAGAGGTTCCAAAGGAGAAATATACTTCATGTTGTTAGTAGATGATTACTCAAGACATAGGTAACATTTTTGAAGGACAAGTCTTAGGCATTTAAAAGATTCCAGATCTTTAGGTCCATGACAAAGAATGATATTGGATGAAAAATAAAATGATTGAGATTAGATAGAGGTGGAAAATTCACTTCAAATGAGTTCATAGATTACTGTGAGAAGTATGGAATCAAAATGCATTACTCTGCAGCTAGGACTCCACAATATAATTGAGCTGTTGAAATAAAGAATAGAAGAGTGAAGGAGATGGCTAGAATAATGCTAAAAGAGAAAAATTTACCTAATGGATACTAGAGATAAGTAGTACAAACAATAGTATATATCTTGGACAAAGTTTAATTGAGGGTAAACTATGATAAAAACCCTTATGAACTATGGTATGAAAAACCTACCTCTGTTAAGTATTTCAGAGTGTTTGAAAGCAAATACCATATCAAGAAAAAAGAATAAAAAATTAGGAAGCTTTACATCAGGATGTGATGAAGGAATATTTATTGGTTATTCCATCTAAATCAAAGCCTACATATGTTACAACAAAAGGCTACATAATATTGTAGAGAGTATCAATGTCAAGGTTGATTAAGGCTTGAAACATTTTAAACTTGAAAAAGACATCTATGAATAGGAATCATAACCTAAAGAGGAAGTAGATAATGAATATCCTCATGAAGTAAATGAAAATCCACCTGTAAGATTTGTTTAAAAGGATCATCCTATAGAATAAGTCATTAGAACTAAAAATGGAGTTCAGACAAGGAGAAGAGTTTCAATAAACAAGGAACAAGTAAGTTTTTCTCTCATATTTGAAATTAAGCCTAAGAACTATGTTGAAGCTAACAAGGATGATAATCAGATAAAAGTCATAGAAGAATAATTGAGCCAAATAGGAAAAAACAAAACTTGGGAATTAGTTACAAGACCTTTAAATTAGAATGTAATAGGTAAAATGTGGGTCTTTAAAAATGAACTCAATGAGGATGGAAATTTTGTAAGGAATAAGGTTAGATTGGTGTGAAAAGGATATGCATAATTTGAAGGCATATATTATGAGGAAACATTTGATCCAATTGTTATATTATAATCCATAAGATTGTTTTTAGCATTCTCTATTTATAAGAAATTTAAATTCTATCAAATGGATGTTAAGTCTACTTTCTTGAATGGGAACCTAGAAGATGAAGTCTACATAGAAAATCCTAGAGTTTTTTAGCTATTAGAAGAATAAATTTATATTTTTAGACTAAAGAAAGCTCCGTATGGTCTAAAACATGCACCATAACATGGTATTCAATATTAGACCAGTACTTTCAAAAATAAGGATTCAATAAAATATGTGTAGATAATAATTTATACTTCAAATCAGAAGGTGAGCATATGTTAATTGTTTTTGTATATGTAGATGATATCATTTTTGGTGGTATCAACAACATTATGCACAAATAATTTGATACTTAAAATTCAAAATGAGTTTGAGATGTCTATGGTTGGATAACTTTATTTCTTCCTTTGTATACAAATAGCACAAACTGATGAAGGGATATTTATATCCTAAACCAAGTATGCTACGTAAATGCTCAATAAGTTTGGAATGGAAGATAGCAAACCAATAGGTACTCCCATGATAACTGGTTGTAATTTGAGAAAAAAGGATGAGTCCCTTGATGCAAATTAGACTTTTTATAGATCAATGATAGGTAGCTTGTTATACCTAACTATATCAAGACCAGATATCATGTAAGCAATGTGTGTGGTTTTAAGATTTTGAGCTACTCATAAAGATTCACATGTCAATACAGTGAAAATAATATTTAGATATATTAAGAGTACAATTTACTATGGCATATGGTATCCTAAATGTGAATATTTCACTTTGACATTATATACAGATTTTGACTAGGTAGGAAGTGTGGATGATAGAATAAGCACTAGTGGTGGTGCATTTTGTCTTGGAAACAAACTTGTTTCATGGTTGAGTAAATATCAAGAATCAATTCCTCTTTATACAGTAGAAGAAGAATATATTGCATTATTTGCATGTTGCACTCAATTCTTATGGATGAATAAAACACTCAAAAATATCAACATCAAATACAAATCACTTATCTCTATTCTTTGTGATAATTCAAGTGCTTTAATATATCATGAGATCCAGTGATAAATTCTAGAACTAAGCACATATAAATCAAATATCACTGCTTAAGAGAAAAGGTTATAGATCAAGAGGTCACAATGGAATATGTGCCAACATAGGATCAAATTGTAGACATTATCACCAAACCTCTTCACAAGGAATAATTTGAGTATCTGCGGTATAAATTGGGAGTGGTGGTTCCTAAATCACATCACTATATCTTAGTAATAAGGCATGAGTCCAGGGTGAGGATCATAGAAAAATTATTAATCCATGAATGAAGAGATAAATGGTAACTCAGGTATGCATATTTTTTTAAATTTCTAATGATTTGATGGTGGTAAAATTCTTGAACAAATTTATTTATATGATAAATGGGGATAAAAACTTGGACAAATAGTAACAAAGTTGGAGTCCCTTTTCCATTAATGTCAAAGGGGGAGAAAAATTGCAAATTCTCTCTGTAAAATCTTTATGTTAATCAAATAAGGAGTACATCATGTGTACAAGTTTTGGCTAGTGGTACATTGACTAAGGGGGATAAAGTTTTATTTGAGAAACTTCAACTCACATTCATCAGAAGCCAATGCAATTACAATTAATGCAATAGGAGAAAAGCATGCATTACAATATCAGAGCATTTATTTTTCCATCAATGACAAAGGGATAGATTATTGGAAATATGATTTTCATTGATGACAAAATGGAGATATTTATCCATGTGGATGTCATTGATTTCAAGAGGATTAGTCATAGGCAAGAGTGATGGAGAGTAGAGCATGTTTTATAATTGCACAAGTTACAATATTGTCTTATAAATTTGTCATACTTTTATAGAGACTATTTCTAAATGTTTTTAGAGAAATTGATAGAAGATCCATTATGGGGTTTTCAATTGCATCTCATAGATATCGTATGTAGGTTCAGATGAATATAAATGAGCCTAGAAAATATTTATTTTAGATCTTGAACATTACTAGGGTTTCTCAATAAAACCCTAAGGTTTTTAGTCATGGAATTCATAAGTATTTTCTATTTTCATGTTGACTGGATATAGGTGGGAGTTAGTCGATTAATTTATAACTTAAACCTTCCCCATCATTGTGCAATTGACCCCTTCAAATAAATAATTACCATTTTGGAGTAGTGATCAAAGACTTTAATATTTCCTCCATCCTTAACTTAATACTTGTCTAAGATTGATCAATAGCAAGTAATAAATCATACAATGAAGATCCAATGATGTATAGCAAAGTCAATATGTCAAAGGTTCCTGAGAGTGAATGCTCTAGTGCTAATAATCACAAGCATAGGGATTGACAATGTGTAGAAACAATGCATGAGTGTCAAGTATCACATGCATGGGGACTAAATGTAAAGCGCTCAGAAGGCACACACTATTGTAGAGTGTCACAAGTACAGGGACTAAGAATGTGTATAAGGCATGCAAGAGTTCCAAGTGTCATAAGCATGGGAACTGATAGTAATGTGTAGAAGGCACATGAGGGTGCTAGGTGTCACATTCATGAGATATTTTTAGATAGAGAACCAATGAGCATATTATTCTATCAAAAGATCCAATGGTAAGCATGTGATCATGGAATGAAGATCAACTAAGCATGAGGAGTCAAAGAGGTCAAAGTGTCTAATATTTAATGATAAAGATAGGTAAAGTTTGTGCTTCTTTTGAAGATATAATGGCACATGGGAGCTTAGATAAAAATATCAATGGATTCACTTTAAAGATTGAAATGTTAAAGTCTAAAAGCTCATAGATATCTAATAGAGTATGTGATCTTGTCAAATTTTGATCAATGGATGCATTTTAAATTTGAAGCATTAAAGTTTAGAAGATCATAAAGATCTAATGGAGTGCATGAGCTTATCATATCTTGATCTAATGGTTACATTTTAAATTTGAGACATTTAAATGATGATCATTGGATCATGGCATGAAATTTAATATCAATGGTCAGTATTTAAATATATGTTCATCTCAATGGTCAAGTGACAGAACATATAGGAAAGATGCATTATACAACATAGAAAATGATATAGATCATTGTGATCAATCTAAAGTGTGTAATATGGCATGTTCATAAAAAATAGAGCCTTATATATGCTAAATATATTAAAATATAGAGAATTATGGTAGTGGTGCATGAATTCAAGAAGTGGAAAACTTTAAGGAGTGTGATGTGTTAATGACCAAGTGTGAACACAGAGAAGATGTGAGACCTAGATCAATGCGTATATATATATATATGTGTGTATATATATATATGTATATATATATATATATGTGTGTGTATATATATATATGTATATATATATATATATATATATATGCATTGATTTAGGTCTCACATCTTCTCTGTGTTCACACTTGGTCATTAACACATCACACTCCTTAAAGTTTTCCACTTCTTGAATTCATGCACCACTACCATAATTCTCTATCTTTTAATATATTTATCATATATATATATATATATCATCTAATAAATACACTAAGTGTGAAGATGTGTTGACAAAGTGTTGAATAGAGTCAAATTGAGTGGGAGAGAGAAAGAGAGGAAGAGAGATGCATAATAGAGTATGAGCAATTATAGAATAGGTCTATAATAGAGAACTAGATCCATTTATTAATCAATTTTGTAATTTGTATTTGTAGCTCCATACTAGATCTGATTGGTAAGTGCCTTTAGAAGAGCTAATTTTGTTCTTAATTAGGGAATTGGTGCTTCCTTAGAGTAGGTACTCTTAAATCAATGGATTTTTGTCTGCTTAGGGTCAGTTCCCTTAAACACTATAACCAATGAGGTTCTTGATTTTGAGGCTAGATTAGAATAGTAGATTCTAGTAGCTATTCTCATAGTGGTTTTTCCCATATTGGGTTTTCTACGTACATCTAGTGTTATGCATACGTGGGTGTGTGATATCTACATATCCTTTTTAAATTGCATTAAAATTTATTAAAGGACCAATTTTAATCAATGTAATAATTCACCCCCCCCTCTTAGTAGATAATTGTGTTCCAACATTAATTTGACCTAGGGTCAAATTTAGTCAACATTTTGGTAATTTCTTAGTTATAGCAAGCCTGCTATGCTAAGGATTAGTAGACATTTTCTATCTTTAGGCAATGGATTCACCTATACACTATTCTTGACACTAGTAATACTTTGAAAGGACACTAGACACACCATACACAATAAGGAATCAAACACATAAGACATAAAACAAGACACACACTTGTGTTCTCATGAACACTTAGGGAAAACACACACATAACCTAGTATGTATAATACCTTAAGATAGTTGAGGTGAAGAAACCTATTCATTACTTCAACCAGGGTCAAAGATAATGCTCCTTGAATCACTATTACTATATTAAAATAGTCCATCATATGAGGCATATTTATCAGTGAATACTTACTTGTGGAGATAGTCAAAAGACTCACCATGAGTGGAGATTCTAGTGACTACAAATTTATCATTTGGATCTCTCAGGAACACTCTATCTATCTATCTAAGAAATTTGTTTGAGTTGGTAGCTTACTTAAACTTGACATGCTCATTTGATAGTCCTTAATATGATCATTGGATATCATCACAACCTTATTAGCTTTAAGTGTCTTTGAAACATGACATGCTTCTTGTTATAAGTCATCAACACTATCCTCTTTATTCTCATCAAACACTTCATATTTTGACAACGTTGTTTCTTACTCATTTGAGACCTCCAGCTTTTTTATATGCTCATCAAACACATCTTTGTCTATAAATTTTACTTATTGCTTGATAGAGATCTCAAGCTCCTCCTTATGCTTATTGGGAATATGATTGACCTTGGCATCAGGTCTATACTCTTCTTAAAAAGTTGAAGTCCTACTCAACTCCTCAACTTCCTTCAAAATGACATTGAATTGATGTCACATGTTATTTTATTCTTCATGATGTTCATGTTCATGAGTGTTCTCTTCCTTTGTATGTAGAATGGGATTCTCACTAAAATTGTCATGTTTTGACATAGATGGATACTCACATCATCATCCACATGTACAAGTTAGTTTCCCCATGTCACTTTCTCCAAAATGTTATCAGGGTCTACCTCAAGGACTCCATCACAATCCTTATAAAGTATGTAAGTTCTAGGACTAGTTTCTTCAAATCCACCTTATTTAGCTCCCCACCCATCAAGATATAAATTATATATACCATCAAGGAGAGTTAGAGGCTCTTAGTCACTAGGGTGATCATCTTCTTCAATGGCATTGCAATTCATATTATAAGTGTAAGGAATATAAGGTTCAACATGAAAGATAGAAAGAGGTTCTAATTTGATTGTCCCTTTTGCATAATACTTGGTCTTAAAACCCATGTAGGACTAGTTTGAAGTTAGATATCCTTCAATATTAGTAGTGAACTCTTTTAACAAACAAAGTGCAAAATGAGGAGGTACATCTACCACTACAGCATCCTAAGAAATGGTGAATCTAGGATAAGCAAGGAGAATGATTTGTAAACCTTTTATTATGATAATGGTATTAAAAAATGACCCATCAAATTATAGCACTTCTTTAGCATGAGGTTTATACTTCAAGTTAAATTTATCATCTACTTGCTTGGGCATGACACAAGTAATAGCTCCACTATCAATGAGACAATTATGTATCAAGGAATCTCTAATATTGATGGATAGATATAATGGATGAGGTTTG
This sequence comes from Torreya grandis, assembly GCA_037957365.1. Lineage (NCBI taxonomy): Eukaryota > Viridiplantae > Streptophyta > Pinopsida > Cupressales > Taxaceae > Torreya > Torreya grandis. Next base: position 2,663,308 of record JARHVA010001942.1, on the reverse strand, counting down.
TCTACCTTTTCAACTTTGCTTGACTATCCTTAACTTGGATTCATGGAGTTTGTTAAGGTTTCATCTCTTTATCTCTTCATGATGTTTGTCAAGGTTGCATCTCTTCAGCACGAGGCTCATAATTCAAGTTTAATTTATCATCTAATTGCTTGGGCATGACATAAGTAATAGCTCCACTATCAATGAGACAATTATTCACCAATGAATCTCTAATAATTATGGATATAGAGAATGGAGGAGGCTTGTCTACCTTTTCAACTTTGCTTGATTATCCTTCACTTGGCTTCATGGTGTTTGTCAAGGTTGCATCTCTTTATCTAGGTTGTTTGGTTGAAAAATTGAGTTTATACAACTCCTCTTTAAGTATTTATGTTTTTCTATGTATTTCCAATGTATCCCAAATTGACACATTCACATGAGACCTCTTCACCTGATCTACAATGCTAGTGAAAGGACCACTAGCTTTTGTTTGTCCAATAGGAAGAATAGTATTGCCTACACTTTGAGAGTTTTGAGGTATGAAAACACTTCTAACCTTCTAATATATTTGAGTTAATTGTGAATTTAGAATGACATTAGACTTATATTCCCTTGTGCTTGTTTTAACATTCATTGGTTCACCACTAGTATCCCCTTGAACATCTTCAACTACCTTCCTTTTGCTCCTTATGTTTACAATGATAGAAATTATATCATTATTTAACTGACCTTGATGATTGACTGCACATGAGTCATATTATTTCCAATTGAACAATGTAAACCCCACTTGAGCACCCTTCCCATCATTCACTCCTCCATTTGGTACTTCATTTGAGTCATAGTTGGCATAGTTCCCAAATTTACCATGAAGGCTTGATTAAAGGACTCATTAACATAAGGAGATGGATCATAAGGTTGATCCAATGAAGGTTTAATGTTATACTCTTGGGAAATTGTATTTTGAGTAGGTACTAGTGTCCTTGAGGTATAAAGAGTATTGGGGTTATATCCACCATATGGCCTTGATTGATTTATTTGTCCTTGATCTTAAGGATGACCTTGGAAAGGAGGTATATTGCCTTGATAGTTGGGGTAAGGACTGATTAGGATGATAATGGATTTAGAAGGGCTTGATTTTATGTTATTGGATAAGGTTATTTATATCTAGGATATCTTGTTTCATAGCTCTCATCTCATCTACCTCATTAGACTTATTTAGTTGACTAAGGGAAGCAATCTTGTGTTTAGGTGTAGGAATAAGAGCAATAATAGGTTTAAGAGTTTGAAAATTAGGAAATAGGGGAATGGGAGGTCTTGGGGAAATCTTCCTATCCTAAATCAAACAATTCTCTACACTAATGGCCACCTCATAGGCATTAGGTAGAGTGTTACCTCCCATGGATTATATCATCATTGTAATATCACTATAAAATGCTTTAAGGTAGTGAAAGAAAGGATGGTGATTTTTTGGACTTACCAATATTGGGATTCTATCCCATGTATTCTAAAATATTGTGATGAAGTCTTTAATGATTTCTTGAGGTATTACCCTAATAGTGGTCAGCTACTCAGTCAGTGACAAGTTATGAATTTTGTTCTCAAATCTTCTTCTCAATACATCTCCTAACTCATCCCAAGTGGTAATTGATTTAGGTGCTAATGTTCCATACCAGTCAAGATATTTTCTTATGAATGTGATAGCTAATAACTTAATTATAATGTTATCTTATATGATGTGATGGATATTGTAAAATTTGGTAATATTTCTAATATGTTTAATAAGTGTGATGGTAGTCTCACCAGTGTATGATGGAACACTTTTGAGGGAGGATATGGGGATATCATCATAGTGGTAAAGACTTAAAGGACTATATCCATTTAAGGAAACAAAAGGATGGTTCCTTGCCATGTTGGCCTTAAGACTTTGAAATAATGGGTGAATCAAGAACTTTATTATGGAATTATGAGCGATATATGACTTCTTTAGATAGGGATGGGTGTTTTTAAATCTAATTACTTTGTATGAATAAGAAGGAAGCTCATGAAGTTTAAAAGGTGTGCCTTTGGTGATAGACCTTATGTCTACCTTAATTATGAAAGAGTGAACTATTCTACAACCAATATTATTGGATTCACCAAATACTGTAGGAAATGGACTATTATAGCTCCTTGTTATCAAATCCATCATCTACCTTGAACAACCTTCTTGGACTTCATGTCCCATCGAGAGTACCAAAACTATTCTAACCTAAAATTTCACACTAGAGAATTAAATTATACCTTATCAATTTTAGGATAACATAGAACTATCGCTCCTCATAGACAATCCACTACAAGAGATAGATCTTTAGGTTTGAAAGGGCTATCTCCATTTATATATCTTCTAGGATCACACTACACTAGACTAATCACTATTAGTGGCTAAAAAGGGAAGAAGGAGACATAAAATAAACTTATGATAATGAGGTGATGCACCAAAGATAACTTCACACAACACACTTGCATCTGACCAAGAAAAGAGACTACCAAAATTGACTTTAACTTTATTTTCTTCTAGCATAAGTATATATCATAGAAGCATTGTTATGCCTATCTTGAGGTAGGTGAAAAGAATGTTTGATACTAGAAACTACTAGTCCCTCTCACACTTCAAGACACACTTAATAAATAATACACTTTATGAAACTTGTTAGAAGAGATATCACTCACATAAAACATGTAAGAGAAGAATGGAAGCAAGGAGAGTATGTTCATCACTTGTCAACCACCTAAACCACCTAACACACTTAGGCAAGAGATTGTAGAGAATGAATCAACTTCAAAAAACTTAATTCAAATGTAAATGAGGTTTCAAAACCAGTAGGGCTATGCCATACCAATTATGGATCCATTATAAAGCTAAAAAGGTTTGAATATATAGAACACAAGAGAGGAGAGAAGAAAATAAGTGGTAATGTCACAAGACCAAGTGTCAAACTTTGATAAATATTTAAAATTTAATATAATGAGTTGTACAATATGTCAAAGAGTTGTCATGAACATGTGTCAATCTAAAATAGAGAACCTTCTTCAAGTTGGCATAGAGCTCTTCATTGTCTTACTTTGAAACTACCTTCATGATGATGAGGAGTTCACTTTATTTTCAAAAACTTTCATAGGAGTCATTTCCACATATCCTTTGGCATGATAATTTGTAAATGAGGTTATTTTAAGTTATTTATGCATCTCCAACTGATGGACTCACACTTGTCACTTGTTATTCATTGTCTACAATCATTCATTATCTCTTCTAGACTTGTCTTCATACTTGCCACCTGAGTGACCTGTAATTGTTCAATAAAATACATTGTAGAGGATTTAGGACACATTTTTATAACCTCTTTTCCTTCCACTCCATTAGGTAGACCTCAAAATTCTAAGGGTCACTCTTCTAACTCTCACACTTAGGCAGTCATTTTGCCTTCTCATTGTCTATTTAGACTACCTACAATGAATGGTTTAACAAAGATATACTCATGAAAAACTATGGTCATAATTGAGTTTGATGAATTTTTAAAAATCCTCTAAATACCTCCCACAATTATCTTCACTTATCTATTCTCATTTATACCTATAAAACATCTCAATTCTTAAAAAAAAATAGTATTGGGTTTGTCCTTATAGTTGACAGTATGGATCAATTGGGTGGTAAGGATCTTGAGAGAGTGATAAACAAGTTTGGATCAGTTTATATGCCATTTTAATGTCTTTATATTCATCTCCATTTGTTTCTTCTCCATCAAGTTTGCATAAGGATTTTGAGAGGGTTTTGGGTCCTTCTAACTCTTAGTGATGATTCATAAAATACAGATGACTAACTCCTAAAAAAATTACAATGATAACAATATAAATACCCCCATCAAATATCTCCAACTCCTTGAGGTACCATGCACAATTTCCATATAGATGCGAGCATAATAAAATGGGCTCTCAAGCTCTTGACTGCATTCTGAGTAGGTTTGAGGTAGTTTTAGGTCTGAATGACCAATTTTAAATTATTTCCTAAAACATTATGGTTGTTAATATATTTATAACCTCTCATGAAATTAATAATATATTTTATAAATTTCCCATGGTCATATGGATGAGTTTAGGCACTTGTAGGGCTTAGGTCTAGTTTTAGGCTTAATAGGCCTAGACTGTGTTGATTTTGTTTGACCCTTATTAGGGTTTATAGTGACTGTGTAATCTTATAACACATTTTTAATATTTATAACAACCTTATAAAACATCCCATAGTCACTTAATATTGTCTCCTTTATCCATTTCACTCTTCACATACTAAACCTATAGGTTGGGATACTTGTGGAGTGCCCTTTGTCTGAGACAAAATAGATGGTATCTATCCTATTAATAAAAATAAAATTGGACTATGGAGGGATTTATTAGGTAATTTATACCATCTAAACAAAATTTAAATGTTAGATCATTCTTATATATTCCTCAATACTTTAAAATGTCTAGACTATTTTATATACTTATGGTTGTAGGTAGGGTTTGACAGAGTTTGAGACTTCAAAATTATGACTATAGGTCGACATTATTATTTATATATATCACATGAGATTGTGATATTAACACTATGATATTTTTTTAAACATGTTTGTCCACCTTACACCACTACCAACCTTTCACACCTACACCCTCCTTGAGCTTAGGCTAGTCTGCTACTTTAGCCAATTTGTAGGTGTTAATTAGAGAAACCAAATGACCCCTGTATATGTTGATGTTTATCTAAGAGACACATGATAAGTGACTTCATAATTATATAATTTATTTATACATTTTAATTTACTTCATGTTCCTAACCATTATCCAAGCATGCATCCTTCACTAGCAAGAGTTAACCTATGACTATACCAGCCTATAAGGACTCATTTAGAGAATCAAGAATCTCCTATAGTGAATATATAGATTTGAACATTGTTATTCATATTTTTTATTTCCCCTTGAGTTAATTAGTAATATTTAATACTTTAATAGACTCGAATCATGCCTTGGAACTAAGAACCATTCTCTATTCACCAAATGTATTATAAGGCCATTATTGCACTTCAAGTTTTAGGCTCATTTAGGCCAAAAAGACACTATAGATCTTTGAACATCTTAAGTGAAAACATGACTGAGTTGAAACCTCACTCAATCATCATCTTATCATGACAAGTAACCTCCTCTTGTGTTCAAGATACTACCTCTAGACATAGGCTATAAGGATGAAACCATTAGACTTATCTAGATCCCATATGCCCTTACTAACAGATGACATTTTGTAAGACCAAACACCTTATTTGGAGAAGTTAAGTAAGTCATCTCATTTACACTTGTCTCAAATTTTATTGACTATAATCTTTTATTTGACTTTATAATCAACACTAAGATCCTTGAATGACTTGAGAAACTCATTCAAGTCATGATTTTTACTGCAACATGTGTCTTGGGTTTGAATACCCTGATAATTGTATGTACAAACCTATAGGTGATTGTGCACATTAAGAATTTGATTGGTCTTCACTTAATTTCTTATAAATATATCTCAATTAACTTCCAAGTCCTCCAATGTTAAATATGGATAATCCATGCTATGCAAGAAGTGAAAACAACATATTAGAATTGGCCTTAAACCACTTACAGAGATATGAATTATGCAACTATGGAAACCTTATTTTGTAGACTATAATATGTTCACCCTTAGCACAAGGAGATGATCATGCCTACCTTCCATGAATACACATTCCAAATAGTTTCATTTAATCATGAAATGAATATACATTCTCTATAAGACCATATTCACTACTTGGTTTACTCAAATCAAAGCAAACAGAGAAGAAAATAGGAGCCAATGGAAATGTGTAGGCAGATTAGAGTCATTAGCATTCTTAAGGATGGTTCATGAAACACAAAACACCATTATTGGAAATATTTCCATGTAAATTAATTCCATGAAGACTAATTTAATCCACCAAATTTATTGATCTCAACTCCTCCCCTCATGTCCGTATTGATAGTAAACCAGTTGACCTATATGACCTTGTCTAAGAGCGTAATGAGGGAGATGGACTGGTTTTTGCCAATATAAATTTTTTTAAGCCTCTCAATCTTGTAAAATACTTTTGGGGGCCTGTATAGATCCTCTTAAAGCTTTCCACATGTCAAATGTACCTTCTAAGTCATACAACTACTTAAAACTGCTTGAAACTACTTGATATTTTTGGATGGATGTTAAACCTACATCATGTCAATTAAAAAATAGTTCCTTGACACTCAACTAACACCTTGGACATTAGATCACACTTTTACATGTTTTTCCTAAATGTAAAACCATGAAAATCACCTAGAGTGACCAAAAAGGTGACATAAAGGAATATGAAGATAATGACATAAATGACCAAGGTTTAAACACATTAAGTAACTTTTATGACCATGCTATGACTAAACAAAACCCTGTATAAAGTTTTAATATATAATAGGTTAACCTAATTTGACCTTGGGTCAAAATTGTTCAACATGCTCCACATGCAAATAATATATCGATAATTGGAAAGCATATTTGGCAGAGTAGTGTGTGTGAATGATATATCTTTAGGAGATTGATTTTATTTGTTATTTATTTTTCTAGGATTTAATGATCAAGGTTGATATCAACATGGTCAATAGTTTCTTGTATTTTTTCCACAAATAAATGCTTTTATCACATATACATTGACTCTATGATAGTCATAAACGGTATTTTACTAGTAATATATTGGTACATGTCATAAATTAGGATGTCAAATAGGTGATATCTCAATCAATTGTGTGCCTAGTAATCCCTTTTAAATAATGTATTTAATTTAAAAAAAACATGGAGGATGTTGTGTCAAAAATAATTACGGTTTCTTTCTTTCACTAGATTGAATTATATATGTATCCATAGTAGGTGCATGACTAGTGATAAGATGTGAATCCTTAGGAACTAATATACGAGCCCTATGTTGATGAAATATATATTTTTAAGTGTGGTATCCATATCAAAAATATAAGTGAATTATTTTCAAGTCTTACCAATAATTTTATCTTATATATGTACTAAAATAATATTGGTTATGATATGTTGCATTTGAAGATAGGATAGTTGATAAATTCATGAGTGTATATGACATCAAAATCTAGAGATATAATCATGCATATCCTCTTTGGGATTTTTTTTAAGGGACTCAATAATCTTAGGTGTGATGTCCATTATTGGTGATGAATTGGTCTAATAAAGGTTCTTGTAAGCATTGAAAATAATGTAAGGATTCACTAGGTAAAGCATTGAACCAGTCTAAGGCATCACCAATTAAAGTGATATAAAAAACTTAAGTATAATTAAACCACATTATTCATAGCCTCCTATAGAAATAAATATGGAAAGAAAATGTGTGTGAGGATTTACATTACCATCAAATAATTGGAAATGTGGTATGATCAAGTAATATGCAAGAGGCATATTGAGGACATCTCTAGAAATAGGATTGGAAGATATAACATTTTCTATAATCCTAACATTAAAATTTTATAAATGGAGGGAAGAAATACACACTTCTATTTTTTAATTCATCTATGGAATACATCATAATCACTATCTATTGTGTATGAATAGTAGATCACTTAATAGGTTCATTCAAAAAAGGCTAAACAATTATTCAATTCAAACATGAGCATGCTAAGAGACATGGGAGTAGATCATGAAAAAATATTAACAATTGCATGTGCATCATTATTTTTATGAAAATAAACAACTTTATTCAACATTTGCATCAAATAAGTAATAGAATAAATGTTTTTTATAATGAATTGTATCATTTGATCAAGTGTATTCTTATTTTTCCTACAATCATATATAATATCAACATTTACATCATTCAAATGCATTTCATATATATCCCAAGAATATATATTTCATTTATAAACCATGAAGCAAGTTAAACAAGAGCACAAACCAAAAAAATAAAACAATGCAAGCCTTAACCAATGATATGTTAAATATAGTGAATACAACTAATCTTAGAGGAAAAAATATCATGAAACCCTTGGTTAAATGATAGCTAAGGTTTGGGTGATCCAAATATGAGACATGGATATAGATTAAAATTAAAATTAGAATTATCCTAAATGAGATATATCAGAATTCAACTCAAACTCAGAAAATAAAAAATGAAATCCTAGAGGAAAAAATAGTAGAAGGTATTGACACTCAAAGAATGGGTAGTTTCACCAATTATTTTTTACCAAATAGTGAAACTAAGGTATAATGACATTAAGAAAAAGGTAAAAAAATTTGCATAAGGGAAATCTAATATATAATAGCCTTGGCATGTTATGTTGATGCCAATTTGGTGTTTGTTACTTTTATAAGGAACGGCTCTTTCAAAATGCTCCTTTTACATTTATATATAAGAAATGTAATAGTCAAAATAGTAATTCAAATTTCACATAGTGGATAAAAAAGTAAACAAGCATTAAATAAAACTGTAGAATAAGTAATGACATTGAAAGGAAAATAAAAGTGATGGAATAATCACAATAATGATTGATTCTATAATTTGGAAGTATATTTTGAATGTGCAGATAGCAAAGAGGCTCTATGTAAAATTTAAAGTTTTGATTTGCAAAGGACAGATTCAACGCCTATATGGAAACTAATGAATGTGTCTTGCTTATAATACAATAATATTATTTATGTACTTTCAAATTTTTATTGTATAAATTTTTAGTTTTTGAATTTGTTTTACTTCATAATTTGATGTCGTATAATGTTTCTCTATCATTTTACTTAATTCAGAGAAAATTTTTTGATTTGATATTCTATCTTCTTGACCTAATTCACTAAAAAATATTTGAAAAAAAGAAGGGAACAATTTGTTTCTCTAGGAAACCTCAAGGGAGTTATCTATGCATTTACCATACAATATAATTTAACCCCATGTATTTATTATGCAATGTGAATAGATAATTTTAGTGAATGTGTCAACCTCATCTTCCTATATGGATATGCAACTACATGCATGTTCACCTATCCTTATAAGGAAGAAATAATAGATAATAAAATAAAAATATATAAAAAATTTATGTGAGAACAAAAAGAACCAAAAAATAGGATTAAGAATGTGCATTCAGTTGCATCTCCAGCTAAGAAGATAAGGTTGAATCCCTCACTCAAAATATCCTTTCAAACTGCATAAGAAATATATGGGGCCTAATTCTATTGTGTGAGATATGTAGTTGAAACTTCCTTGAGGTTTCCTAACCCAACTACTTTTTCCCTTATCTTTTATAATTTATTTGTGGTGAGTTAGGCCAAGAAGACCAAAAATATCAAACCAGATAATTCTACTTGAGAATTTTTTAAAAAGGACAACACAACAGTATACAACATCAAACTACAAAGAAACACTAAAAATAAATTACCAAAAAATGTTTGTGGTACTACATAACATATTATTTAGTATTCTAAGCATGATACATTTGGTGATTCATAGATAAGTGCCAAATCTATTTTTTATGAATCAGAGCCCTATATTTGGCACACAACTCTTTGTTACCTACATAATCAAAATCAACTTCTAGATTCTAGATTTGATCATCAAGGTTGATTGTTCCATCACTTTATAAATCTCCTAGTGGTAATTTGTTTTTCAATGTGTAGTACTTGTTGCATTACTTTTCTAATTATACAAGGTTATAATAAAATAGCATTGTACTTAATTTGGTCATTATGTCCATTGATGTATATTTGTATCCTTTGATAAGGTGTCACAACCAAAGTTTTTATTATTAATTTCATATGATCGGCATTATAATCAGCTAAGGATCATGTTTGTTTCATATTTGTCATTTGGGTGAAATAACTTCCCTACCATGGTTCTCATAATGTGTTATAAGTTCATTAGTAAATTATTTCCAAATAATCACATGTCATTTATTTTTACTCATAATCCACTAATACCATTGATAAGGTTTGTATTCTAAATGTAAAGAGGCTATGTCAACCATTGCATTCTATGGAATATTTTGAAGCTAAAAATATTGTTCCATGAGACTTATCCATGAAATTACATCTATACCATCAAACTTTCAAACATATATTTTGTGTAGGTTTAATTTTGGACCTTGGAAAGGCTACCTTATCCCTTAATTTGGTTTGTTTGGGTTGTTCCTTCCAAGGTAATTATATTATGTATGAATGGTTAGTATTGGTCTAGATCCCTGAGGTTGGTTATTTTGGGGCTTCAATTTAGACAATAATTCATCTTTAAACCTATCCAAACTCTCATTTAAAGTTTTTGTAGCTAAATCAAAATAACTATCATTGATAAAAGTTACCACTTTTTCACATCCTAACACAATTTATCCCTCAATTTTAGGTGGTGGAAAATAAAGAGTCATTGGAATCAATGATTGTATAATATTCCTCTCATCAAAAATATGTAAAGCATGACATGGCTTCTGATATTATTTTTTGTAGCTCTATAGTTATGATTAAGTAGGGGAGGAAAGTACCCAGTACGAGTGGTAACCATAAAATTTTAAAACATGAACTATACCAAAATTTGATATTCCTATTTTAACCAATATTTGACCATCAAATTGTAGAATTTATTCAGCCTTGCATTTTAAATCATAAATAATAGATCATGACTTAATTTTGTAAAGCTTTTTTAAAATAAAAATAAAATCTAAAAGATTTTAGAAATTATGGCCTATAGAGTGAATTTATTAAAAACATTAAAATATTAATAATTAGGTGAAAATGATCACATAAAGCTAAAAATTGGCATGTAGTTTCCTTGTATAAATATAAAATTCCCTAAAAAAATCTCTAAAACATTCACAATGGTTTGTGAGATATGGAAAAATATTAATTTCCAAAATCAATTCTTTGATGTCACTTGTTATGATGTTTTTTAATAGAAAAAAATAAAAAATTCAATATAAGCCACTTCAAGGGGGAAGCCTCTATAAACCTGAATAATAAGTTACACAATATAATTTATAATGCTTTGGGAGAGCTTTGTTCATCTTTATTTATATACATAATTATTTAGGGTCGCCCCTCATCATCATAATTAAGTCAACCTAAGAAAATAACTAGAACTAAGTATGCCACAAGTCAGCCACCCATAACCTCAATAAACTTAGGAAGATAAAATAATAGGGGGATAAAAAGTGCATAAAAAATACCACATGATCACACAGAGAAAAAGGACAAGGATAAAAACATATAAACAAGTGCATAAAAAAATACCACATGATCACACAGAGAAGAAGGACAAGGATAAAAACATATAAACAAGTGCCAATAATACCTTAATCTGAACAAATGATCCATATACAAGAAAAAATACTAAAAACATTGCAATTAAAATCCTTGTATAAAAATTAGGTGTCTATAATAACAAAAAACATAAAGGCAGATAAATTTATATTTTTTGATGTAGCATTTTTATAAGAATGAATGTAAACCAAAAAAAAAACAAATAGTGTGAAAGAAAAAAAAATCCAAGAGGGGGGACAAGATGAAGAAATAAATCAAAGAGAAAACAAACAATATATAAGCTAAGAGGTGAAAGTAAAAAGAAGTAAGCAAAGGAGGATTCTTACTAACGTAACACTTCTCTTAAAAATTGATGCATGCTAGGGCAAAAGGCCTTGATATATATGTATTATCATCATTATGAAGTCCACATAGCCTTTTAGAATGGGGGTCAATAATAAAAAGGCAATAGCCAAAGAAATAAAGAAATCAACATAAACCAAGGTGCCAAAAGAATGGTAATGTGAATCAAATCATGAAAGAAGGTAACTTCAAAACTCATGAAAAAACATAAATTTCAAACCTAAAACATGAATAAATAAACAATTCAATGTAGGTTATCAATGCAAATATAGAGTGAATCATGGATAACTTAAAATTTAGAGATGATGATAGAGAATAAATCACTATAAATACACAACAAATATAAGAAAGAAAAATAATCTATGCACAATAGATTATTCCATTGAAACACATGGGATAAGATATAAATGTGAACCAATAATTTCATATGAATGTCCATCATATGTATAATAGTCTATCCACTCATCTTCATGATAAAGATACAAAAATACTAGGGACAATGAAGCTAAAGAGTTAGATGTGTCACTAGAAGTATCTAAAATGTAATAATGATTTGTGTGGTAGGATACATCATTATCACTAGTAGTATAACAATTATCACATCAATTATGTGAAATGGTTATTTTATCCTCTTTGAAATGAATCACATTGTTTGGTTCATGTAGTTTAAACCTTACAAGGTTATTTAACTTGAAAAAATAGACTATGATAAGACTACTTTATGGCATCAATGAAAAGGTACTTGAACTCTATATGTTTTCACTTGAGGTGGTAATATTTTTTATTTAATTAGATCTTTTTATAATACCTTACGCTATTAATCTATTATTGACTCATAACATATGCCTCAAATATTAATTAGTTCTTATTATCCATAAACTTTAGGCATTGATGTAATTTGGGTGGGATATCTCACATTTGATTAAGTCAATGGCATCCAAGTAATAGTTCATATGTCCTATTATCCAACAATCCATGAAACCATAATAGAAATGTCTTACAACCTATGATCATGGGTAATGTGATCTTCTCGAGAGGTGTCCATGGAATACCATCATAACCTTTAAGATTAATAGTTTTTCCAATTCAATATTTTTGAGTGTGCCATCTACTAGTAAGAAATGACATTGTGAATATGTTTAAGCTTGAGCCATTTTCAACCATGACGCCTTATTTAACTTAAAATTTAAATAAATGAAATCTTATATGAATAGTGAAAATTTGTTATAAGCATTTATTAGAATCTCATAGTCATAAAAAGTAATAAAGGAACTTATTTGCATAAATTTGTGATCATGCCTATGAGACCATCTAAGTTATGAGCATTTGAAATTTTTTATTATTGATTAGGTGTTACCATGTTAAAATTATATTTTTTTTTGTATCACAATTCAAAAGTGGATTGGTAAATAATTTCAAATATTGATTAGATGAAACAATTGATTAATTAAATGTACTTTTTTTACTTACTTTAATAATAATACTATCAATTAGATCTTAAATTTAGTGTCCCAACAAAAAAATATATTGGTAGTATAACCCAAATATCTATGATAATCATTGTAGGTATTCACATAATAATTCTTAGGTAAAGGCCGAGATTAGTCAAACTCACGTTGAGGAGTTAAAAAGAACATATTGTATTCAAGAAAATGTTTAAGCACTTGATGAGGACTCTAAACTAATTGTGTAAATTGTATTTTCTCTTGAGAAGAAGGACAAACTTATCAAGTGGGTACGATACTGCATTTACCACATGTTTGTCCTCAATCTTAGCTTGAAAGGTATAAGTAAATTAGCCTTGGAATTGAATATTGATTTACCTTGATATTCATCTCAACTAAAGGTGGGGACATTAAATCCATATTTAAGCATGTTAACCTCTAAAATAGTGATCTCACAATTGTAAATCGTATGAAAAATCTCATTCAAATATTTATGTTAAACATCACTTTTTCCTTGATACATTGAAGAAATATTTGAGAGAAAATACTTTTTAATTCACTAGTAGGTAATTATATTTGCATAAGTATAGTATTGAATTTAAGCATATAAATAAACATTAGGTCCTTTTTAAAGATAAGCAAGCTATGAAAACATAACATTTTAGATAATTTTGATGGAAATTTTAGATAAGAAAAAATTGGTTAAATCATTGAAATAACACATTGAGCCATATCGGAGGGAAATAAACTAGTCTAAAGCATAATTTTTTAGACTTATAAGAAATAGCTTAGTTAAGAATCCATCATTTTGTATAATACAAGGCATAATCCTTTGTAATTTACTATCAATTAAATGATGAGACATTTTCCTAAGCATAGTTTTGAATTTAAACATATAGAAGAACATTAGGTCTCTTTTGAAGCTACACATGCTATGAAAAAATAACATTTTAGCTAATGTTGATGGAAATTTTATCTAAGAAACTATCAGTTAAAGCATTTGAATAATTCATGGATATATATGGGAGTGCATAAAACTATTCCAAGGCATAATCCTTTATTCTTATAGGAAATATCTTGGTCAAAAATATATCATTTTATACAATGTCAAAACATGAAGTGTAAAAAAGACCTAATATGATGTGAAAGGTCACCCTTGTTGCTGAATAATTTGAATTTATATACAATGAATCTAGATGGAAAAGTGTATACAAGGACCTCATAAGTGAACATGTTAGTTAATATCTCATGAGAAATGACTAGGTGGCTTGATCTCTAATATAATTGAGAAAGTTGTTAAAGTTGCACTTGCATATTTTGAATAGTTTGTTGAAACAATGCACCTTGAGATATAGGGTCCAAAGTAGAACTAACATATGTATAAATAGGCACTATTATTTTTAGAAATTCCATGACCAAAATATGTAAATTGAGAAGTAGGTCAAGTTGGTTGAGAAATATGAGGCACCAAAAAAGCATTATACAAAAAATGAATAATCATAATAACATGAGTAGAATTAGTAGGTGGAGCCACAAAAATATGATCAATAGGAGCACTAGCCTCATAACCTAATGTATAAGGAGAACCTCTTATAGGTGGATTTAAATCATCCAAAGTTTTATTTGTAACATGTACTTCCTCAAATACATATTTCTTGGCTAAATTTATTTTATTTTTTTCCTCTACAAAATTAATTTATTTAAGAAATGATGAAAAAAATTACGAACAAGATCCAACATGTTTATTTAGTAGAAATATTTGAAACTTAATCATCATTAAAAATAATGGCATTAATATCACAAGTATTATAATTTTCAATATATTTATTTCCATCATTCAGTTCAAGTGTTTTATCATCATCAATATAAAGAGTAATAATGTCATTAATGTTTCTCATTTTCTTTTTCAAACAAACACAAGTACCAAGAAAAGGAATTTGAACCAAATCATTATGTGTACCACTCAATCTATAACTTCACCTAGTAGAAGTTTTAGATCTTTTTTTCTTAATTGACATAAAGTGAAAAAATAGACAATATGTAAAACATTAGGGCTAGTGATATTACAACAATAAAGTAAAACCTAGAGAAATAAAATTTGAAACAACCATAGCAAAAAAACCCAAAAGAAAAAAGAGCACAAAATCTTAAGATTGAAGTGTTCAAAAAAGAGGGATTCAAAAAAATGTTTTATGTGGAGAGCACTCAAGTGTTTAAAAAAAGACACAAAATATAAAAAAAATAATTTATAATGGGTAAATTAGGCCTAAATATGTAAAATATAGTAATAAATATATACTTATTATGTATTTGAATGAAAGTACCTTGAGAAATTGAGAATTGAAATTAAATATAGAGATGGAGAGATGCATACATGATTTATGACTTACAAAGTTTTGATAGTAACTGATGATTTTGAAACATAGGTTCTAGAGCAGTGAAGAAGATCCTCCAAAAAGGAGATAGTGGTATGTGACAAAGACCAGTTTTAGACTATTTTAAAAAGGGTAGTGACTAAAAATGGAATCAAAATGTTACAGTCTCCTCCTAAAATGATCAAACATGTCTAAAATGGATCTATATATCCTTAGGTTCTAAAACTTTATAGAATCCTTCCTCAACAATAATTCTTTAAACCTCTCTTTGATGAGTAAAATTATGTGCATAGGGGTTAAAATATTCTCTCATTTTGATTAAACTAGTGCAAGCATAAACATGGTATCCACTCAAGGACAACCTCTAATTTTTTTATTCTTAGTTCAAGTACACACACACACACACACACTAAGGACCAAATCAAATAGGCACTTATAGATATTCAACATAAGAACACATTATTTTCATTTAATGGATTACATTATAATGTTTTAAAACATAATTGGCATGGAGGAAAATCAAAAACATCATAATCTAGCAATAGTTGGTTTATCTACAAAATTCTATGTTTCCTAATAACAACAACCCTCACTAACAACCATCCCCATTCCAATTCCATATTCCTCTTTTAAAGGATGGAATGGACTGACCCATCACCTTCTCTAAGAGTCTTGGCATTCTAGTTTCCATGGAAGACTTTATCAAGTTCATGAAATTCATAAGGAACAAAAAAATCATTTCAACTACTCCTTGTAGACCATGTTGGGATTCTTGGATGTTATAAACACTTTAACATACTCAGTAGACCTCATTAGGCTTTCATAATAGTTTGGGAACTAAATTATATTTTAGACCCAACTAGGTTTTGGGCCCTGACGAACACTACATGCACTAATTGACTCCTCTATTGACCCATTTGGGCTTCAAATCTAGATGAACACTATAAGTAATAACATATTATACCACTAATTCCATCAATATTTAGGTCTTGATAACCACTCAAAACACTGATGAGACTCTAATAGACCCTATTGGAATTTCAATATTGACATGCACTTAAAACTTTAACCAACACTCTCTAAACAAAATCAAGGTATCATGCCTAATTAGTATTAGGACACCCAAAGACCCAATCAAGGTTTTCTCAACAATTATTTTTAGTTAAAACAAATCTCAACACTAAGTGTATATAGCCAAAATTGATTACCTTGACTTGGTCTATGCAAAAGTGCAAAAAATAGAAGAAAACAAAAACTTTGAAAACTTAACTCCAGATAACCACTCCACATCAAAATGGAAAAAGACAAATAAGAACAAACATCACTCTTTTTTTGGGTGATGCAAGATAACATGTCTATCATGGATGCTCTTGCATCAAACACCCATAGTAATCAAAATGACGATGAGCTCATGTTCATGAACCCATTATGAGCTAATTTATATTTTTACCATGTTTTGAAACTTTAGATGCATTCATATAAGTTGCATCTTCAACTTCCTTATCCTTCCACTTGACCAAGTACTCATAGTACTCCTTATCTCTTATCTTATTACCAACTGAATGTCTAGAATGGATTTCATATCCTCTTTGGTTTCTCATGGCAACTGTTCTCTCCAATCCTTGATTGAAAAATCCATGATGTTACTTATTTATCCCTCAACATATGGTCATAAATTTATTAAATTGAAAATAGATTAAATACCTACTTCATATGGCAACTCAATCTCATAAGAATTACTTGAGAACTTCCTCAAAATCTTGCAAGGCCTAATCTTCTTCCACTTGAATTTTTTGTACTCACCTTTTATAAACCTCTCCTTATACAAATTTACCAAAACAAAGTCCCCAACATCAAAATGCATCTCTCTCATTTGCATATCATCATGTTTCTTGTATTTTCCATCATGTTCTATAAGTCTTCTCTTGTCTTCCTAATTAACTTTTTGCATATCTTGAATTTAGTCTTCACCTTCCACACTTATCCTATTCATCTTAGTTGTACTCCTCAACTCACATACACCTCAAAGGTTACTCCCATACACTATTTGAAAAGGACTCAAACATGTACCTCAATTGACCAAATAATTTTAATCAAACTTATCTTGTGCTAACATCAAATCCCATTATTTGGGCTTGTCACCAATTAAACATATCAACAAATTACAAAGGCTTTGATTCACAACCTCTATTTATCCATCTTTTTGAGGGTGATAAGTTGTATTAAATTCTAATCTTATGCCTAACTTATTCCATGGTGTCCAACAAACTTGTATCTCTATTTAATACAATACTTCTTGGAAACCCATGCAATTTGATAATTTATTGAAAAAACATATTTGTAATATGTGTGACATCACTAGTCTTCTTGCATGTTAAAAAGTGATCCATCTCATAAAATCTATCAACAACAACAAATATAGAATCATTACCTCAATGTGTTCTTGGAAATCCAGGAACAAAGTCCATATTCAATGCATCCCATTATTTATCCAAAAATGGATAATGGCCGATACAATCCAACATTTTGACTTTTTCCTTTAGCATATTGGAAAACTCTACACTTCTGCACAAAATTATTCACACATTTACTCATTTGAGGCTAATAATATTTGTCACTCATATGTGCTAGTCTTATGATGCCCAAAAATACTAGCAAGACCTTTAATATGTTTTTATTTCAATAGGTTATCTCTCATATAACCTCGAGGCATACATAACTTCCTCCCTTTGAATAACCACCCATCTTAAATCATGTAAGCTAACCACATATTTCTATCTATAGTATTAGGACTCATGCATGTGGATTATGCATCTTAGAAATTCAAGTCTTCCTCATACAACTCATTCATTATTTCAAACCCAATGACCACTTTGAGCTTATTCACAACAAGAGCTCACCTACTTAAGGCATACATAACTCTATTGGACTTTCCACTTATATGTTTCAAAATAAAATAATGACCTTGAAAAAATTATAACTATTTCATGTGACTTTTATTAATTGTAAAGCATGATTTTCCATGTACAAAATGAACTCATTATGTAATAAGTAGTGTCACCACTTATTGAGAGCTTGTACTATATACAAGGAAAAGTGAAGTTGACCTATAAATCAATCCTATCTCAAAGAAGATAAATCATACTAACCCTTTCACTTGTTAATATATTTAGACAATCAAGGTCATGACCAATATGGATCCACTAGGAATAACTAAGGGGTCCCTGACCACAACAATATCAATAGAGAGGGTTCCAAATTCTCTAGTTAAGTAGCACTATGTGATAACACTAACTAAGTGTTTCAATTTATTTTCCTCATTTCTTAATTTTGAAAGTAAATAAAATAAAACTAGTAATAGTGTGTGTAAAAGAATACCTGGTGAAATGGGTGCATGAATCTAGATGAAAGTGGGAACTCCTCTCTGGCTAGGAAGGAATAACCTGTAAATAACATAAGCACTTGAAAAGGGATTCTTAGATAGTTGGTTAAGTGGAATGCCTAGCTTAAGCTAGATCCAAGAAATACAATGTTTGCTAGGAGGTTGTCAATCCACTTTTATGACAATCAATTCTAAAATGATAAAAGAAGATATTTGCATTCAATGATAAGAAATTAAATGCTTTCTAGAAAGTAAGAAATAACTTGCTTATTGAATAAAACGATAAAATTTTGATGCTAGGGTAGTCGGGGTCAGGTTCAAAAAATTAGAAAGGGTAATGTGGTCAGAAGGAAACATAAAAATTGGAACTTGATGTGAGGAAAAAGGGTCAAAATGGATTGATAAAAAATGATGCCACAAAGAACTATTGGTGATTGAGGTAAATCATCACCAATTGGAGAACCATCAATAGTTATCGATGATCGTCAAAAGTTAGGTAACCATTGGTAGTTGTCAGTGCAAATTTTAGGTGTATAATTTAGGGAGTACAAAATGGGATTTTGGTAAAATAGAGGTTCAATATAGGGATAAGAAGTGTAAAGTGGGGTATTGGTAGATCTGATAAAGTGAAGGGATTAGAAACTAAATAAACCAAATAACACAAGTATATAATACCTATAACTGAATAGATGAAGTCTAAAGTGATAAAGTTAGAGTAATGGTATTTAGAGCCTTTTAGAGTGATTTTGACAAAGTTTTTGGTCTCTAGTGATGATGCTTACTCATTAGTACAGATGTTGAATATCCACAAGAAAGCTTGAATGGCTGATGACTGATTGCTCTCTCTTTTTTCTTCCTCAGCTCTTTTTTATAGGTAGAAGTTACTAAATGAAATAAAAGAAGTTGCTAGTTTGATATAGGATGAAGCTACATGTTTTTGTAGCTTTAAAAGCTTGTTTTAAAGACAAGTTGCCATTTTTGGGAGCTGTTAATCTCACATAAAGAGCTGGCAGTGCTTTCAAGTTTGTTAAAGCAAGGGTGAGGACCCAACCACTGATGGTTAGGCCATGGTTAGGCTAACCACTATTGGTTATCCTAATCATTGACGATCATAGGGGTAGAGTAAAATTGGTAAAAATAGGGTGAATTAAATGTTGTATTTTAAGGGGGTTTAGTAATGTTAAGTTATGAAGAAGTATAGATAAGTTCTAAAGGTAGTGTAACACTAAAAAACTATCGTATGCAAGTTTTAGGTGTCTACATTTTACCCCTTTTATTGTGTAGCTTTAGGAAATCTGTAGAACAAAAATAGGAAACTAGTTAAATTTTGGGTCCAATTGCCCCTAGTAAGAGAGGAGGTATTCCCCCTCAAACTAAGAGAGGATAGAGGCATGGATAAAATTGGGTCACAATTTGATAGAGGAGATAAGGTGGGTGACATGAAATGGATTGGGTCATTGAGATGTGAACCCATAGACAAAAGTGATGAAGAGTGATAATCAAGATCATGCAATGACTAAAATTACCAATGTTATAAAATAAGGTCAAGTTCTAGAAAGACAAGAGAGGGTAACGGATCCATAGCATTGGTCATAAATGATCAAGTCATTCCCATGAATCCATCCAAAGAAGGCTCATGTCATTTGTAGGTATCTAAGTGAGGAAGGGCTCCCACTAAACAACATAAGTGGTTGAGGTGTGCACAAGGTGGTGTAATGTTCAAATAGACAACTATGGAAAAATGGGTAGGTGTGGTCAAAGGACCACACAAATTCATTGTAAAACATAAGAAGAGATCATATCAAAAAGGTTGGGTTGGAGGGTGTTTAAGATAACTGTATCTACACTAGGTGAGAGGATGTTTCCTACATAGTTCCCTGGATAGAGTATCCAAGGGGAAATTTAGGCCAAATATAGTTCTAGACACGAGGTAGGTTGAAGACTAAAAGGGTAGGTTGAAAAGAGAGGGGTCTAGGTGAGGGATCCTAACCATTAAGAGATAGCATCTTTAGGGGCAATTAAAATTTGATTATATCCCAAAAAACCATCTATGAGAGATAGCATCTCATGGCCAGTAGTGAGATCAACAAGTTGATCGATATTAGGTAGGGGAAAGTCATCTTTAGGGTAGGCAATATTAAGGTCATGAAAGTCAATGCAGAGGTGAAGGCCCCCTATACGTTTAGTAATGGGGATAATGTTAGGAAAACCATTATGGATATTCAATGGGATGGATAAAGTTAATAGATAGGAGGTGTTGAAGTTTTTCTTTGATGAGAAGAGCTATGCAAGGATGCATATGATGACGTTTTTGCCAAACTAGCTTCACTTCAGGAAGAGTGATGATGTTATGGAAAGAAATAGAAGGATAAATTCTGGGCATGTCTTGATAAGACCAAGAAAATTTTATGGTACGATCATGAAGGAAAGAAGGGTGGTCCAACTTATCTTTAGGTGTTAAAGATTGGCCTATTTTGATAATGTGAGGATCCTCCTAATTACCCAAATTAATATCAATGGTTGATTTATTCAACATGGTTTGGTTCTCAAGAGGGAGATATTTTTGGAGAAAAGAATCCCCTACACTGAGATAGGTGAGAATGGCATTGTCATCTTAATGGTGAATGGTGTTAGTAGTGGGTGAGCCATGTTCAATCATTTATGGGTGGATGAGAGGAATGGTTTTGGTTTGGTACTCTTTCTGACATGTTGGGGGGACCAAGCTAACGGTGATGATCAAAAAAAAGTTAGAGGGGATGATGTTAGACTCTTAAGATTAGGAAGATGGGGTTGGTGAGGATGAAATTTCTTTGATAGTGGTAGTGATAGGTTTTGGTGATGTGGGCTCTTTGGCTGGTTCAAACCCTAATCCAAACAACTCACAAGGTTTTTGGATTTTGATAATGGAAAACTCATGAGGTCCTTATTCATAGAGGCCAAGACCAAACCCCTTATAAGTGCATTGGTAAAAGGTAGGTTTTGTCAAAGGTTGGGTTGCTTAAGAAAGAAAATTTTGAGGTGAATGATTGGATATATAGAGTGGTGGTGGGATTAAGAAGTGTTTGATCAAGTCCCCTATACACAAAATTGGTTTGATTGTTGGGGATCCCAAAGGGGACAATGGTGATGATGTTGGGGTCATAATAAGGGTCATTTTGAAGATTCTCATATTCATGTGGAGTAGGGAAGGTATTTAATACAATAAGGTGATATTCCCCCAGTGGGAGTCATTAAAATGTTGATTACAGGGGGTCTTCTACAAGAATTTGTGATGAAGATGAGCTAGTGGATGCTTTGTCATTATGGTGGAGGAAAATGTTACTAATGGTGGGTGACGTAGTGGCTTGATCAGAAGTAGGTTGTGAGGTATATGAAGGAGGAATAAGAATTTCATTAGGCTAATATGTCATATTATAGGAATTAAATGGACTAATATCAACTTTAATTGTGATAACTTGTCCCTCATGCTCAAATTTAATGCATCAGTGTAAAGTGGAAGGGACATAACCCATTACATGGATCCAAGGGCATATGAGTAACACATTATATTATAACTCACCCTTGACAATATAAAATAGCTCAAGACTGGTTCATGGCCCAAAAAAATGTGGAGGACAACCATCCCCAAGGTAGTGGCCATAGCATCATTAAAAGAGTGAAGGACCGTTGTACTCTCTAAAATGATATTTGTCAGCAATTATAGTTGGTCATATGCATGGGAGGAGATGATGTTGATTATAGCTCCTCCATCAATCATTACCCATTTGACATGGGTTTGAATGATGTATGTTGTAACAAAGAGGGGAGGATCAGGATCTTTAGTATGAAAAGGTAGGATTTCTTAATCCTAAAAAGTGACCAGGGTGGCTTGGCAGAGGGTTCCAACAAAGGATATAAGAGGTTGTGGATCATCTAGTTGAACCTTAGTAGAATGTAGAGCCTCAATTAATACTTGGTAATGTTGAGGTGAGAAATTGATTAAATCACAAAGGCTCATTTTCACTAGTGCTTGGTGAAGTTGTATCAACATGAGTCATTGGATGAACAGAGTGGGGTTGGGAGGTGGAGCTCCTTAAATGGATACTTTTAGTTTTGATGCTTGCGAGGGTAGAGATGGAGATGATTGGGTTTCTTTGGTAGGTTGAGAGTTCAAAGGGTAAGTCTAAGGTATGGTTACATTAGATTTCACCTTTTCCTTCTATTAGGCCTGGAAGTGGGTAACCATATGAATGGTGTGGATAAGGGGGCTTGAAATTTTCTTTGCTTCCTCCTTTTTACTCTTGGGTAGGAGTGATATAGTGGGTAGAGTTTGGGTAGGTTGCATTGATGGTAAGATTAGTAGTGGAGGTAAAAAGGGCTCCTTCAATAGATCATCTTTTCTTCTAATAGATTATGGACAAGTGTTTGGAGAGCTTTGCAATTCTCTATATCATGTCCAGGAGTCTTATGGTAAAGACAAATAAAATTATCATTGAACCAAGTTAGTTTAGGATGGTGGGATCAAAAGGTTTAATTGGAGGCAAGCTAATGGAAGAGGTTTGCAACAACCTTTGAAAAATATTTGTGGATGACTCCAGCAAAGGGGTTATAGGTAAGGGGTTTTGTATATGAGGGGTAAGAACTTTATTGGGCATAGGCTTCTTTGTGTAAGTAGTAGTTAGAGGAATGATTTTGATTGGTGGTTTTGGTTAGGTGTGTTTGGGTATGATTGGCTTGGGGTTTGGAGACTTGAATACAAAAGTTTTGGATGACAAAGGTTTGGTTATAGGTAGAAAGGTGGACAAGGATAAGTTGGTTAGGAATGATGAAGAACTAGATGGTTTTGTAACTGAAGGTGAAGGAAAAGGATATGGTTTTTTAGAAGAAAAATAGGTAATGGGAATGGTAGAAAGATGAGGTCCTAAAATGGAAGGGAGGTTAGAAGGAGGGGGTATAGGTCTATTTTTTGGTGGAGGTTTGGGTAGGCCTTCCTTCTTAAGGGACTTGATGGGATTAGGCTTTGGTGGGTTTGATGGAGTTAAGTCCAATATCAAAGGAGGGTGAGTGTGACTAGGTGTGGGAAGGATCCCTAGATTCTTGATTGGTTTGGTGAAAGAAGCATGAGGTAACTTGGTAATTTTAGGTGGAGGGGTTTGAGATGGTTCATTACATCTTTAGAGGAGGTAGTTGGTAGGGTATTAATAATGGGTTCAAGCGTAGACTCAAGAAAAGTTGAGGAGTTAGATTTGTTTTCATAAGGAAGGCCAAGATGATGCCAAAAGGTGGCTCTATCAAAGTTCAGCTAGGATGTAAACTCTAAACTTTAGACCAACTTAGAGAAGGGCTTACAAATGGGGGTAGTTCCTTTATCATTGGTCTCAAATATTAAGCACTAAGGAGAGGGAAAAGTGGTTTCAGTATTGGTATCTTAGGTGGAAGGTTCCAAAGGTGGAAATTGGATATATGAGGTGACTTCTTTTGGGGGAATGGTTTCCAAATATAGTTCTATGATAGGAGATATGAGTGTGGTATTCTCAAGGGAAGGAATAGGTATTACTTGGACATTAAAAGAAGTAGGTGATTCTTGGGCTAGGGAGGTAGAGGAAGTGGTTGAAGCAATGGTTGCCTCCTTGGGTGTTTCTACCAAAGGAGGGGTAGATAAATCCATGGTCACTATAAGTGTAGGATGGATAGATGATTCCTCTATTTGGGTTTCTAAAGGAATAAATGGTAGGTTAGCTTCCTCTATTTGGGTAATAGCAGTAATGATCTCTTCAGTGATGGGCACATTACTGATAACATTGATTATATGTGCCTTATGGGAGTTAGAAGATTCAAGTGTATTATCATTATGTTGGGTTGAAGGAGAGTGATTTGGGAAAATCTTAATAAAAAGGTTAAGAGATTGATTAGGGGGTACATTAGGGTTATAAAATGTGAGCTCCCCAATATCAATTAGATTTTGGATAAGGATTTTAAAGGTATTACATCTATCAATGTTGTGTCCAATAGTTCAGTGAAAGGCATAATGATCATTTTCACTATACCACCTGGGTATAGGGCGAGAAGAATCAAATTTTTGGGGTGGTTTAATTGGTAGAAATTGTATAAGGTTGGAATTAAGAAATTTATCCAAAATAGATGCACATGACTCCCCAATGGGAGTATATTGTCTTGGAGGTGCTCGATTTTGGGTTTTATTTTATTGGTAAGGAGGTTTGGAAGAATTTTTTTGATGTGATTGATTAACAGTTGGAGGTGGGGTAGTTTTTAGAACCAATGAATTTGCAAATGTTTTTTCCTTAGTATTGGATCCACTGGTGGTTTGAGTAGAGGGAGGGTCATTAAGTTTGAAAGTAGAATTCTTATTTTGTAATTTTAGTTTCCCTTCATCAATGACATGATTTTTAAGTTTTCATGCCATGGTAAATGCCTTATCAAATGTTTGGAAGGTTTGAACATGAAGTAGGTGAAATATGCTTGCAAAAACCTCTAGAAAAAAGTTTGATTAATTTGGGTTAGGGTAAGGTTAAAGAGAGTTGATTGATGAGGCCTCTCCATCTAGCCACAAAATCAATAATTGATTCATCATCAAATTATTTGATAGAGTACAAGTTAGTTATGGAAACCTTTTTAGTTATGTTTATTGAGAAATGTTCTAAAAAGATTTGGGCTAGTTGGGAGAAGGAAAAGATGGAATGTGTAGGGAGGGAGCTATACCAATCAAGGGCAGGTCTTGATAAATACATTAGAAAGGTTTGGAGGAGGAGAGCATCATCATATGTGATTAAGTAACAAGAATGATAGAATGCCCTTAGATGTTGTTGGGGATCCTCTATGCCTTAAAATTTGAAAAATTTGGGCAATTCCCACTGAGGAGGATAAGAGTGAATGGGGACAGAAGGATGGATAGGTTCATTGCAAATTTGGTCATAGGATAAAAGTTTATGAGATCTAGAAATAGATGATTCTAAGTTAGCCATCTTCTCCATTAGCATTTTGATCAAATCTAGCTGAGGTTGGGAAGATGCATAATTGAGGGGTACATTCTATTGGGGTTGAGTTGTAGCTATGTAAGGATATGTGGTAAAAGGCATGAAAGACGCCACATATTGGTAAGTGGTAACAAGTGGTTGAGATGGTGCTACATATGAATTGATTGGCATAATTGGTTGGGTGGATGGTGGTACGTACCCATATTGGTAGGTTCTAATGGCTATTTATTGGTGGATGGATGTAGGTTGGCTTAAAGGTATAGTTGAGGTGGTAGGTGGAGGTTGAGTAGATTGAGGTTGTGCGGTGACTCTAGTGTTGATAGGTGGAAGTGTTTGAGGTATAGAAAGCACTAGGTTATGAAATGGGGTAGTGATTAAGGGATCAGTACCACTGAAAGAAGGGTGTAAGTAGGGGTATAAGATAATCCCAGGGTGGGTGGAGTATAGGTGACCAAAGGTAAAGTAGAACCTATATGGGGTGTAGTAGGAGGTGTTTGGTTAGAGGTTGGAACATTGGATTGGGGTTGGGTAGTGTTGGTGGATGGGATTTTAGAAGGTTGGGTTGAGGTAGTACCCACCATAACATGGGAAAGCATTCCATGAGAAGGGTTTAGAGGAGGAACTAAAGCAAAGGAGATACATTAGGACATCATGTTAAGGTAGTCTTGAAGAACTACCTGATTGTTATCAAGGAAGGTAGCAAAGTTTTCATCCCCTTTAGATACAATAGGGATTTTATAAGGAGGGGGAGAAAAATGAGAACCTTTGACATCAAAAGTGTATTCCATGGAGGAAGAAGAGGATGGTGGTGGTTTTTTGGTTTTATTTCTCAGTTGTTGTCTAGTAAATACCATATGAGAAATGGGGAGATATTATGACAAAACTCACACCTCAAACAAAGAGAAACCAAAAAGAATTCAAAGAAATTAATGCATACACTAAAAGTGCAGTTATCCTAGGATTACTTTTAAATCACTTTTGGCTTATGCCCTAGGGAGTGTGAAGAGGTATTTTAGCTTGCAAATCAGGTACTAAAGAGGCAATCTTTGGTTGGATTCAAGTTGTTTAGGCACTCAAGAGAGAAAAATCTATGTTGAACTTCGATATGTGGTTTGATATTGGGTCCAAATCCCTCACTTCATGGTTCCACAGTGATACTTATCTAAAATATACTAAGTTCAGAGTTTATACTCAACCAAAGAGTTGATTTGGTTCTCCTCTTGGTGTTAAAATCTAAGTATGATAACTGAGAAGAGGTAAGGTTGTTATTAGGTGATGAAATCCTAGTTAGACCTTGTCTTAGGTAAGTTCAAATGTTTATTTTATGATAGTCTTTCAATTTGTGTAACATCAGTGCACTATGATTCAATTATGATGCCTTTAATTAAGCTAAGTGATCTAAAATAGGTAAGTAGTTGATGTATGTAGATGGTTTATTTTATGCCCAAAAGGAAACTTTTATATTTCATTCACTGAGCAAACTATAAAGGAAGAAAAGGGAACTGGGTCTCACCGAGCCTGCCAAAATGTTTCAATTTATTTTTCTTATTTCTTAATTTTGAAAGTAAATAAAATAAAACTAGTAATAGGGTGTGTAGAAAAATACCTGGTGAAATGCACACATGAATCTAAATGAAAGTGAGACTCCTCTTTGGATTGGAAGGAATAACCTACAAATAACACAAACACTTGAAAAGGGGTTATTAGATGGTTGGTTAAGTGGATTGCCTTGTATAAGCTAGATCTAAGAAGCATAATGCTTGCTAAGAGGCTGTAAATCCACTTTTATGACAATCAAGTCTAAAATGATAAAATAAGATATTTTCATTCAATGATAAGAAAGTAAATGCTTGCTAGAAAGTAAAAAATAACTTGCTTATTAAATAAAATGATAAAATTTTGATGTTAGGGTAGTCAGGGTTAGGTTCAAAAAACTAGAAAGGGTAATGTGGTCAGAAGGAAACATAGAAAGTGGAAATTCATGCAAGGCAAAAGGGCGAAAAGGGCTTGATGGAAAAGGATGCCACAAAGAACCATCATCAGTTAGGAGAACTGTCATTGGCTGAGGTAAATTTTTGCCAATTGGATAACCATTGGTGGTTACAGATGATCATCGGTGGTTGCTTGTGAAAATTTAGGGTAAATAATTGAGGGAGTAAAAAATAAGATTTTTATCAAAAAATGGTTGGATACAGGGTTGAGAAGTGTAAAGTGGGGCACTGGTGGATCTGATAAAGTGAAAGAATTAGAAACTAGATAAGCCAAAGAACACAAGTAAAAAATACTTGTAACTGAATAAAGGAATCTTAGAGTGACGTGGCTAGAGTAAAGGTACTTTGGGCATTTCAAAGTGATTTTGAAAGAGTTTTAGGTCTCTAGTGATGATGTTGACTTGATGGTATAGATGCTAAATATCTGCAAGAAATCTTGAATGCTTGATGACTGATTACTCTCTCTTGTTTCTTCCTTCTCATCGCTTTTTTATAGGTAGAAGTTACTAAATGAAATAAATGAATTTACCAATTTGATAGAGGATAAAGATGCCTATTTTCATATCTTTAAAATCGTGTTTTAAAGATAAGTTGACATTTTTAAGAGTTTCTAATCTCACATAAAAAGGCAAGGGTGAGGACCCAACCGTTGATGATTAGGCTAATTGTTGGTGGTTATCTCAACCCTCGGTGGTCATAGGGGTAGAGAAAAATTGGTGAAAAGAGGGTGAATTAAATGCTAAATTTTAAGAGGGTTTGGTAATGTTAAGCTATGAATAAGTCTAGATGAGGTCTAAAGGTATAGTGACACTAAAAAACAATCATACGTAGGTTTCAAGTGTCTATATTTTGCCCCTTTTGTTGTGTAGATTTAGGTAAGTTACATAAAAAAATAAGAAGCTGGTCAAAGTCTGGGTTTGGTTGCCCTTGGTAAGAGAGGAGTAATTCCCCCTCAAATCAGGAGATGATGGAGACATAGATAAAATCAGGTCATAGTTTCATATAAGAGATAAGGTGGGTGACATGAAATGGATTGGGTCATTGAGATGTGAACCCACACATGAAAGTGATGAAGAGCGATAATCAAGATCACACAATGACTAAAATTACCAATGTTATAAAATAAGGTCAGGCTCTAGAAAGACAAGAGAGGGTAACCAATCCATAATGTTGGTCATAGCTAATCAGGCCATTCACATCAAGCCATCCAGAGAAGGCCCATGTCATTTATAGGTATCCACATGAGGAAGTGATCCCACTAAAAAACATAATTGGTTGAGGTGTGCATGAGGTGGTATAATGTTCAAATAGGCAACTATGACAAAATTTGTTAGTGTGGTCAAAGGACCACACAAATTCATTGCAAAACATATGAAGAGGTCATGTCAAAAAGGTTGGGTTGGAGGGTGGCTGAGCTGACTCCATCTACACTAGGTGAGAGGACACTACCTACATAGTTCCCTAGATAGAGTACCTAAGGGGAACTTTAGGCCAGATGTAGTTCTAGGCATGAGGTAGGTTTAAGATTAAAAGGGTAGGTTGAAAAATAGTGGGGTCTAGGTGAGGGATCCTAACCATTGATGGTTAGGGTACCCTAAGGAGAAATAGTCAATGATTACCCTAACAATCAATGGTTAGGGTGAAACCCTAAAAATTTGAATGGTAAAAGTAAAAACAAGAAGTCATTTTCTCTCACTAACTTTGTTGAATAGTGTCTAGTGTCATGCGCGATTTGGATGGGTGTGTGGAGCATTGAGCTTGTTAAGGTGGAGATTTGTGATTGATCAAGAGTGTGAGTTTGAGTGAGATGGAGGGAGGATGAGGATGAGGTTGAGTAGTAGTGAGAGGGATCTGACCATACCACTAATCATGGAATGAGGTGGGGTTTGTTTTTCAAAATTGCTAAAGTGTAGTAATTTAGGTATGGGAAAATGGTAAAGAAGATTGGGAAAAAAAGAGAATAGGTTGGGGAAAACACCAAGCTTGGGTCTGGATGACCTAGGTTTGGATATAGGTGAAAGTGGGAAAAATGGGTAAGAAAATGAGGGGGAAAGGGTGAAGAAGTAAAAATAGGGATTAAATATTTTGGTATTTGTTGATTTATTGCCTTTGTAACTTGTTTAGTGCTTGTTCTGGCAAGGCCATATGGTAGGGTTTCACCACCAATGGTCATACACAATGACCATCAATGGTTGGTCCCAACCATCGATGATCGACCCTAAGGGTCACAATACTCCTAATAACTATCAGTGGTTCCTTAAACTATCAGTGGTTAGCCAAAAGAGGGGCAATCCCACAAGGTAGGGTAAATAAAAGGATGGATGAAAAAAGTAGAAGATGGGTTGAAAAGATAACTCAATGTTAGGGTCATAGGAAGAGGTGGTAGGTTAATAAGAATGTGTAAAATGGGCATAAATATAAATATTAACATTGTTTGATTTTT
Organism: Torreya grandis; assembly: GCA_037957365.1. Classification (NCBI taxonomy): domain Eukaryota; kingdom Viridiplantae; phylum Streptophyta; class Pinopsida; order Cupressales; family Taxaceae; genus Torreya; species Torreya grandis. The sequence continues at coordinate 2,633,042 of JARHVA010001942.1, read as the reverse complement.
GCAAAGGCCCACAAGTAGATTTAGATGAGGGAGCAATTCCCTAAGATATATATAGGGGTAGATGGAGGATGTGGGCCTAGGGCCATGAGACACTATGAGCACCTTCCACATGATGCAACGATGATTGTGGCACTCATCAAGAGATAGGAACCTACCAAAAATACCTTCTTGTTACCCAACAAAAAGATGTTGATTTTATTTGAGGACATCCATAGGATCACTTGATTGCCAATTCAGGGGAAGCCAATATACCACATTAAGAGTGATGAGCGAGATCACTACATGGACTAGATATATGGTGAGGATCGAGTAGAGTCTAGGTAACATATCAATGGAGTTTTTTACAAACCATTATACCAATAGGCCCCATAGGATAAATGTTTGTTGACTATGATGATGATGGGCATATCATGTTTTGTGGTGCTAGACTTGAGCAGTGGCCAATTTCCTTATGTGTTGTTAGGAGTGCTGACAGAGATGCTTCTAGGGGGTATAGTTTTTGTAAGGGCCCCAATATTACTGGTGTAAATTTACAAAGAGGTCTGAGACTTCAAGGTATGGAGATGATATAGGATCAACATCAGCTTTGTGCTCCATTCCTGGGCATATGAGCATATATGGGTGTTAAGACCTTTGGGGCTTCCCTAGGATGGCTATGTATTGATAGATTATAGGGTTGGTTTCATGAGATAGCATGGAAATTATGCACTTATAGGAGTGGGGGTGGAGCTAGAGATATAGAGTGGTTTTAAGATTGATTTAAGGGATTGGTGGTGGTAGACATTATATGGAGGCCATATTAGAGTTGGCCCCTTAGACAGGTTATAGGTATCACATGCTATCACTATAATGTTGGCATTGGATTTATCGGAGATGGGATGGTGAGACTAAATGCATCTTAGTAGATCGAGTTTGGAGGTATTTTGAGTTGGTACAAGATACACCCTTATATGTTTAGCATTATAGGAGGGAGGATGTAGAGTATACACTTTCAGAGCCACAGCTAAATGTTATTGTGCTAGATTATGAGGAGCTTCTAGTTAGAGCTCTTATAGATGATGCAAGAGTTACCGATGGATATATGGGATGGTATTAGGCCAAGTATGTGGCTATAAATTTTAGATGGGGGGATGGAGACCAGTAACCTATGGATGTTGATCATGCATAGGTATAGGGTGGAGGACCTGATGGCTAGACAATAGTAGCCCTTGCAGTACCATAGGCCCAGGTGATAGGTTTATAGGGATAGGTAGTTGTGTTATAGGTATAGATAATCACTTTATAGGTGTAGGTAGCCACTCTGATAGGAGAGTGATAAATAGTTAGGACTAGCCTCGATTTAGTCACCCAAGAGTGAGATAACTTGAGATAGAGAGTAGGGGTGACCACATCAGGGGGAGGAGTAGTTGACTCAATTCCAAAGACATAGTACCTAGCCACCATTTAGGAGCTCTAATACTATGAGGCTATGGTGTTATCCCTATTGCCAAATGTGATGAGGTATGGGGAGTATAGGTCTAGCCTAGTTGGGGGTCTAGTAGTAGCTACACCAGGCTAGTGGGCAATGATTGTAGTGCAATATGGTACATTAAGGGGTCTACCACTAGATGGTGGAGTAGGTACAGGTGGTTTAGGTTCTCATATTGTAGGTCCTTGATATATGATGTCTCAATGATGTATATATTTGGCCTACGTGTTGATGTGGTGAGATGTATTTATGAGAGAGACACATATGTATTGTTTTGTGTTATGTTGATGCTAATAATTATATTTATGATCATGTTCATGCTTATGTTGATCATGTGGATTTGGACGTTGGAAGTTGTGTATGATTGTTCATGTTATAAATGAGGATGATGTTTATGATTATGTGCATGATGTTAATTTTAATGATTATGTTTTACAGTTTATGATCGGTTAGCATAGGCATGATTATGGTTCTTAATATGTCGATTGATTGTGTTTTATGTTGATGAAATGATCATTGCTTTTCATTTAGGGTTGATAGTGATTATGATGTGATGTTAATTTATTATGTTCAATGATGATGTTATTGATGACATTATGGTAGCTTATGCATGATGATGATATGATTGTTGTTATTATGTTGAATATGAGGTGAGTACGATGTTGATGTTTAATTATGGAGTTTATGATGATTTTGATTGTGACTATGATGATGATAGTGTGATGATTGGATGATGGAATGTTTAACTTAAGGTATTGATAGATGTCTTGGATAACATGTTGGGTGTTGTCTAGGGTCAAATGTTTTGTAGGTATAGTGTGACTAGTGTAGTGTAGAGGGTGGTCTTGACAAGAGGATAGCATAGGATTGTTTTGATGTGAGGAAAGGGTGAGAATGTTTAACCATGTTAAAGGGAAAAAAATTAAGTAAATAGGTTTATGTTCCCCAAGAAATGGAGATATTGCTTAGATTAGCACAATCTAAATAACAAAAAACCCTAGTTAGATCGACTTAGTGAATACGAGCCCATTGAGTACTTCGTGGGAGTGTGCTTGGATTGAGAACAAGGTTGTTTTGATCACTTTGCATCAAGTAAGCTCATAGTACCTTAGGTTTAGAGATTGGTGAGGGAAAAATGGGTAGTAGAATGAATGGGAAATAGCAACCTAATGTGGGTTAGCTTGCCCCTTCTATGGGTGACCAAGGGGTTGTAATAGACAAGTCCATGTTATAGTAACGTGTAGACTGATCAATATGAGAAGTCTACTAGTTCCATGTATAAGATCCAATTATGACATGATGATATATTATGTATATCGATTGATACGGGAAGTTTACTAATGGCATTATGAAGAGCCAATTGTGGCTTACTTGTTTTTTTATTTTGATAGAATTTTTTCTTTTTATTTGAATAGGTTATTGAAGTTGATCGATGCACGAAGCTTCAAGCATTTTTTGCTTATCCATCCTTCAATGGAGTGGTCTAAAATTTGTGACTTTTATAGTTTACCTTCAAGAGAGTAGTCTATTTTAACAACATTGAATTTTAGGGTAGCTATCCTTCAAGGGAATAGTTTGTGATTGTTATAGAAAAGTGATTTGGAATGTAAATTTAGACATGGATAAGTCTATTAGGCAAAAGTTTTATCTTTATGGGGGAAAAACTTTAGCATAAAAAGGTTTATGAGAAATGGAAGGGAGGGGTTGAGAAATAACTGACCATGGGATTCCATCTACTAAAAGATGAAAAGTATCCATAAGAACCATGTTATGGGTAGACTCAGGGTACCCATACTTTGGATAAAGTTTTATCTGTGATAGATGAATCACACAATTCCAAATTGTAATCAATTATTCTCAAAAAAGAGATATAATTGAAATGGGACAAAAATGTCTTATGATATAAGGGATGAGCTTAAGTAAGATACATAAGTGATTTTGATCATTTTCAACAATGAAAAGGATGCATATGTGAAGTATTAATAGGCTCAGGTTCTGGTTTACCTTTGAGAGAGGATAAATGGTAAGCACCATATCCATACTTATGGTTTACAATGTAGGTTCCTAGTCAATTAAAATCAAACTTACCCTTTTTGGCCTTTTCCATGTTAGTTACATGTTGATTTTCTTTAAGGATGAGATCTTCAATGTTGAATTTGTGCTTTTTCAAATGTTTGTTATATGCACTCTTGATTCGTTCTTGATAGACATGAAGATGATTGAGTGTGAGAAGGTGATGTGCATCAAGAAGCTCAAGGTGTACAAGGTGTTCTTAGCGATAGTCACTTTTAAAGAACATTTCATGTAAGGATATACAAAGTGATGTAATTTGGACTTCAAGAGGCAAGACCCCCTTGGCTCCAAAGATGAGAGAAAAAGATGTCACACCTATAGCGATTTAGATATTAGTGCAATAAGCCCATAAAGTAAAGGGGATATAAAGATGCCAATCCTGACTAGAAGCACTGACCACCTTTATGAGAATTTTGATGAGGGTTTTGTTGGAATATTTTTTTATTCATTAGCTTGTGGATGATAAGGTGAGGAGAAGCTTAAATCAATGCCAAAAATGTCATAAAGTTCTTAGACTTTCTTATTTTTTAAGGACTTATTATTATCAGTGATTATTTTATGAGGAACTCCAAAGTGGTAGATGATATGGTGATTGATAAACTCAATGATCTTTTCATCTTTGGTTGATATAAGAGGGATGGCTTCCACCCATTTAGTGAAATATTTTGTAGCGGTAATGATATATTGATGTCATTACAAAGAATGAGGATTGATCTCCCTAATAAGGTCAAGAACCTATTATGATAAGGGCCAATAATATTTTGATTATTGAAGACCATGGGAAGGTGCATGATGAATATTAGCATGGTGTTGACACTTGACACATTTCTTGACATAGTCATAATAATTTTGATTAAGTGTGCACCAATAGTAGCCCAGGCGAAGGATATGTTTAGCAATAGCTAGGCCACTAAAGTGTCCCCCATAGATACCATCATGAACCTCCTTGATGGCATGAGAATATTCATGATGACAGAGACAATGGAGAAGGATTCCATCAAAACCCTATTTATTGAGAATCCCTCCTAGAATATTGTAATGAGAGGTAACCTGGATAAAGGCTCTATGGGAATTTTTTGAAAAATCGGGGGGAGAATTCAAGGGTTAAGATAATTGAAAGTTTGATCATACCAAAAATTAGGACATGATGTTTCCACATTATAAATGGTGGGAAGGTTTATACTAATATATGAGGGTGTGATAAAATGATGAATGGTAACAAATAGTTTAGATTGGGTCAGTTGGGATGGAATTTGGGAAGTGAGAGATTTCATGGTGTTTGTGAATTTATTGGTGGATTGAGGGATTGATTGGATGGAATAATGATCAAATGATGTCTATATTACATCTACAAGTTGTTTTTACTTCAAAAGGAGATCATTTTTGCATTGATAAGATAATGTGACTTGGTTGATGACAAGTTGGGAGTCTCTAAAGACATTGATTATTTTGATCCCTAAAGCCAAGGAAGTTTGAAGACCATTAACTAAGGCTTCATATTCAACTATGTTATTGGTGCATTAAAAATTAAGTTTAAAGGAAAGGGTAAGAGGTTCTCCATTAATGGAGAAGAGGATTACTCTGGCACCACCACTATTTTAGCATTTAGAGCCATCAAAAAACATGGTAATTTAGTAGGTGGGTTCTTCTAAAGAAAGGATTACAATAGACTCATATGGAAAGGTAAGAGGAAGATGTTAGTTATCAGGCAAAGGGGCTTTAGCTAATTGGTCAGCTATAACCTATCCTTTGATGGATTTTTGTGTCAGAAACTCAAAATTGAACTCATCTAGGAGTATGAGCCACTTAGCCATACGTTGGTTTTGATATGGCTTAGAGTGCATATACTTGAGGGGGTTGATATTAGTGATGACATAGGTTTTATGATTAAGAAGATAATGTTAGAGCTTAGAGGCTATGAAAATTAAGGCAAGGCAAATTTTTTATGATGTGTATACTGGGTTTCATATTTGATTAGGGTATGATTGATGTAGTAGATGACCTGATCTTTATTCTATTCATCAAGATGAGTGAGCATGACCCCCAAGGAATGATTGGTGGTAGATATATATATATATATATATATATATATATATATATATATATATATATATATATATATATATATATATATATATATATATATATATATATATATAAAAATGGGTGGTCCTATTTAGTAGGAATGAGGAAAGGTGGAGAAAGAAGATACTCCTTGATTTCATCAAAGGCTTGTTGGCATTCATCGGTCCATTTGAAGGAGACATCTTTCTTTAAGAGGTGGTAGAAGGGTTGGCATTTGATGGATAATTGGGAGATAAAGCTTTGAATCAACTGAAGTTTACCTTATAGGTTTTGAAGTTGGGTGAGGTTGGTAGGAGGTGGCATCTCCAAAATAGATATGACCTTGGTGGGGTCTATTTCAATTATATGAAGAGAGACAATGAACCCAATGAGTTTTATTGATAGGACTAAAAAGATACACTTTTTGGGATTGAGATTGACATTATAATGGATTAATCATTTGAATATGATGGAAAGAATAGTTAGGTGGTCTCTATGGAGTTTCAATTTCCCTAAGAGATCATCCACATAATCCTCAACAATTTTATGAATTAGGTCATGAAAGATATAGGTCATGGCCCATTAATAGGTTAACCCTGCGTTCTTCAGTCCAAAGAGCATAACTCAATAGAATAAAGTTACCCATGGGGTGATAAAAGAAGTTTTATGCTGATCTTTAGGGGCAATAAATATATGATTGTATCTCGAGAAACCATCAATGAGAAATAGCATCTCATGGCCACTAGTGAGATCAACAAGTTGATCGATGTAAGGTAAGGGAAAGCCATCTTTAGGGTAGGCAATATTAAGGTCACAAAAGTTAATGTAGAGGTGAAGGCCCCCTATAGGTTTGGTAATGGGGACAATGTTAGAAACCCATTTTGGATAGTCAATGGGCTAGATAAAGTTAACACATAGGAGGCATTGAAGTTCTTATTGATGAGAAGAGCTATATGGGGATACATATGATGAATTGTTTTCCAAATTGGCTTAACTTCAAGATGAGTGATGATGTTAAGGAAATAAATACAAGGATCAATTTTGGGTATGTCTTGATAGGACCAAGCAAATACTATGATATGGTCATGAAAGAAAGAAGGGTAATCTAATTTCTCTTTAGGGGTTAAATATTGGCCTACTTTGATGATGTGAGGATCCTCCTGAGTACCCAAATTAATATCAATGGTTGATTCATTCAACATGGTTTGGTTCTCAAGAGGGAGATATTTATGGACAAAATAATTCCCTACACTGAGATAGGTGAGAATGGCATTGTCATCTTGATGGTGAAAGGTGTCAGTAGTGGGTGAGTTGTGTTCAATCATTTTTGGGTGGATAAGAGGAATGGTTTTAGTTTGGCCCTCTTTTTTTGATATGTCAAGGGGCCCAAGCTAACAATATTGATCAAAAAAAGTTAGAGGGGATGATGTCAAACTCTTTAGATTGAGAAGATGGGGTTGGTGAGGATGGAATTTCTTTGATAGTGGTAGCAATGGGTTTTGGTGGCATGGGCTCTTTGGGTGGTTCAAACCCTAGTCAAAATAACTCATGAGATCCTTGTTCATAGAGGACAAGACCAAACCCCTTTCAATTGCACTGATAAAGGTAGGATTTAGCAAAGGTTAGGTTGCTTAAGTAAGAAAAGTTGGAGGTGAATGGTTGGATAAATGGAGTGGTGGTGAGAGCAAGAAGTGGTTAATCAAGTCCCCCATAGACAAATTTTATTCGATTGTTGGGGAACCCAAAGGGGAAAATGGTGCCAATGTTGGGTTCATAGGAAGGGTCTTTTTGAAGATTCTTGTATTCATGTGGAGTAGGGAAGGCATATAATGCAAGAATTTGATACTCCCCCAGTGAGAGTCATTGAAATGTTGATGAAAGAATAGATGAGCTAGTAGATGCTTTATAATTATGGTGAGGGGAAATGTTACTGATGGTGGGTGATGTGGTAGATTGATCAGAAGTAGGTTGTGAGGTAGATGAAGGAGGGATAATAATGTCATTAGACTGATATGTCATATTGCAAGAAGCAAAGGGACTAAGATCAACTTTGATTGTGATAACTTATCCCTCATGCTCAAATTTGATGCATCAATGTAAAGTGGAAGGGACATAACCCATTTCATGGATCTAAGGACATCTAAGTAACACATTATATTTGAACTCACCCTTGAAAACATAACATATCTCAAGAATGGTTTGTGACCCCAATCAAATATGGAAGACAACCGTCCCCAAGGTAGTGGCCATAGCATCATTAAAAGAGTGAAGGACCATTGTACTCTCTAAAATGATATTTGTGGGAAATTAAAATCAGTCATATGCATGGGAGGAGATGATGTTAATGCTAGCTCCTCCATCAATCATTACCTATTTGATGTGGGTTTGATTGATGTATGATGTAAAAAAGAGGAGACGATCAGGATCTTTAATATGAAAAGGCAAGATTTTCAAATCCTAAAAAGTGACCAGGGTGGATTGGTAGAGGGATCCAATAAAGGATTCAAGAGGTTGTGTATCATCTATTTGAACCTCAATGGAATTTAGAGCCTCAATTAATGCTTGGTGATGTTGAGGTGAGGTGCTGATTAAATCATAAAGGCTCATTTTCACCAGTGTTTGGTGAATTTGTATCAACATGAACTATTAGATAAATGGAGTGGGGTTGGGAGGTGGAGCTCCCAAAATGGATACTTTTGGTTTTGATTTTTTTGAGGGTGAATATGGATATTCTTGGGTTTGGTTGGTAGGTTGAGAGGTCGAAGGGTAATTCCAAGGGATGGTTACATTGGCTTTCACCTTTTCCTTCTATTGGGCCCGAGAGCAGGTAACCATATGAATGGTGTGGATAAAGGGGCTTGAAATTTGCTTCATTTCCTCTTTTTTAATCTTGGGTAGGAGTGATATAGTGGGTAGAGGTTGGGTAGGTTTCATTGATGGCAAGATCAATAGTGGAGGTAAAAGGGGCTCCTTCAATAGATCTTCTTCCAACAGATTATGGACAAGTGTTCAGAGAGATTTGCAATTCTTTGTATCATGTCTAGAAGTCCTATGGTAAAGACAAATAAAATTATTATTGAACCAAGTTGGTTTAGGATGGGTGGGATCAAAAGGTTTAATTGGAGGCAAGCTAATGGAAGAGGTTTGAAACAACCTTTACAAAATAGTTGTGTTTGACTCTGACAAAGGGGTTGTAGGTAAGGGGTTTTGGATATGACGGGTAAGAACTTTATTAGGCATAGGCTTCTTTATGGAAGCAGTAGTTGGAGTAATTATTTTGATTGGTGGTTTTGGTTGGGTGTGCTTGGGTATGATCAGCTTCAGGGTTGGAGACTTGAGTATAGATGTTTTAGATGATAAAGGTTTGGTTACAAGTAGAAAGGTGGATAGGGATAAGTTGGTTAGGAATTATGAAGAACTAGATGGTTTTTTAACTGAAGGTGAAGGAAAAGGAGATGGTTTCTTAAAATAAGAATAATTAATGGGAATGGTATAAGGATGAGGTCCTAAAATGGAAGGTAGGTTAGAAGGAGGGGGTATAGGTCTATTTTGTGGGGGAGGTTTGGGTAGGCCTTCTTTCTTAAGGGACCTGATAGGATTAAGCTTTGGTGGGTTTGATGGAGTTAAGTCCAATCTCAAAGGAGGGTGAGTGTGACTAGGTGTGGGAAGGATCCATAGATTATTGATTGGTTTGGTGAAAGAAGCATGAGATAAATTGGTAATTTTAGGTGGAGGGGTTTGAGATGGTTCATTTATGTCTTTAGAGGAGTTAGTTGGTGGGGTAGTAATAATGGGTTCAAGTGTAGACTCAAGTGAAGTTGAGGAGTTGGATTTGTTTTGATAAGGAAGGCCAAGTTGATGTCAAAAGGTAGCTCTATCAAAGTTAGGCTAGGATGTGAACTCTAAACTTTGGACCAACTTAGAGAAGGGCTTATAAATGGGGGTAGTTCATTGACCATTGGTTTTAAAGCTTAAGACCTTAGGTGAGGGAGAAGTGGTTTCAGTATTGGTATCTTGGGTGGAAGGTTCCAAAGGTGGCGATTGGGTAGATGATGTGAATTCATTTTGGGGAATGGTTTCTAAATATAGTTTTATGATAGGAGAGATGAGTATGGTGTTCTCAAGGGAAGGAATGGGTCTGGATTGGGCATTCAAAGAAGTAGGTGATTCTTGGGTTAGGCAGGTAGAGGGAGTGGTTGAAGTAATGGTTGCCTCTTCAGGTGTTTCTACCAAAGGAGGGGTAGATAAAGCCATGATCACATTAAGTGCAGAAAGAGGGACAGATGATTCCTCTATTTGGGTTTTTGAAGGAATAAATGGTAGGTTGGCTTCCTCTATTTGGGTAATAGTGGTAATGATCTCTTTAGTGATGGGAACATTATTGATAACATTGATTGTATGTGCCTCATGGGAGTTAGAAGATTTAGGTTTACTATCATTACATTGGGTGGAAGGAGCATGATTTGGGAAATGCTTAAGAAAAATGTCAAAAGATTGACTGGGGGGTACATTAGGGTTATCAAACATGAGCTCCCCACTATAAATTATATTTTGGACAAGACTTTTAAAGGTATTACATCTATCAATGTCATGCCCAACAATTTGGTGAAAGGTACAATGGCCATTTTCATTATACCACTCAGGTATAGGGTGAGAAGAATCAAATTGTTGGAGTGGTTTAATTGGTGGAAGTTGGATAAGGTTGGCCTTAAGAAATTTATCCAAAATATATGCATATGACTCCCCAATGGGAGTATATTGTCTTAGAGGTGCTCAATTTTGGGTTTTATTTTGTTGATAAGGAGGTTTAGAAGAATTGTTTAGATGTGATTGATTAACAGTTAGAGGTGGGGTAGTTTTTAGAACCACTGAATATGCAGATGTTTTTACCTTAGTATTGGATTGGTTAGTGGTTTTAGTAGAGGGAGGGTCATTAGGATTGAAAGTAGAATTTTTATTCTACAATATCAGTTTCCCCTTGGCAATGACATAGTTTTCAAGTTTTTGTGCCATGGTGAATGCCTCATCAAATGTTTGAAAGGTTTGAACTTGAAGAGTAGGTTTAATATGCTTGGCATAACCTCTAGAGAAAATTTTGATTAATTCGGGTTGGGGTAAGATGAAAGAGAGTTGATTGATGAGGCATCTCCATTTAGCCATAAAATCAATAATTGACTCATCATCAAATTGTTTGATAGAGTAGAGGTCAGTTATGGAAACCTTTTTAGTTATGTTTATCGAGAAATGTTCTAAAAAGATTTGGGCTAGTTGGGAGAAGGAAAAGATGGAATCTATAGAGAGGGAGCTATACCAATCAAGGGTAGGTCCTGATAATTACATTAGGAAGGTTCAAAAGAGGAGAGCATCATCATATGGGATTAAGTAACAAGAATTATGGAATGCCTTTAGATGTTGTTGGGGATCCTACTTGCCTTAGACTTTGGAAAATTTTGGTAATTCCCATTTAGGAGGATAAGATTGAATGGGGATAGAAGGATGGATAAGTTCATTGCAAATTTGGTCATAGGATAATAGTTTATGAGAACCAGAAATAGATGATTCTAAGTTAGTCATATTCTCTTTTAGCATTTTGATCAAATCTAGTTGAGGTTGAGAAGATGTATAATTGAGGGGTACATTCTATTGGGGTTGAGTGGTAGCTATGTAAGGATACATGGTAAAAGGCATGGAAGAGGCCACATATTGGTAAGTGGTAACAAGTTGTTGAGATGGTGCTACATATGAACTGATTATCTCAAATGGTTGGGTGGATAGTGGTATGTACCCATATTGGTAGGTTGTGATAGGTACTTGTTGGTAGATAGATGTAGGTTGGCTTAAAGGTATAGTTGAGGTGGTAGGTTGAGGTTGAGTAGGTTGAGGTTGTGTGGTGACTCTAGTGTTAATAGGTCAAAGTGTTTGAGGTATAGAAAGCACTAGGTTCTGAAATGGGGTAGTGATTAAGGGATTAGTAACCACTAAAGGAAGGGTAGAAGTAGGGGTAGAAGATAATCCCAGGGTGGGTAGAGTATAGGTGACCAAAGATAAAGTAGAACATATATGGGGTATAGTAGGAGGTGTTTGGATAGATGTTGGAACATTAGAATGGGGTTGGGTAGTGTTGGTGGATGGGATGTTGGAAGGTTGGGTTAAGGTAGTACCCACCATAAGATGGGAAGACATTCCATAAAAAAGGTTTGGAGGAGGAACCAAATCAAAGGAGGTATGATGGTGCATGGTGTTGAGGTAGTCTTGAAGAGTTACCTGATTATTGTCAAGGAATGCAACAAATTTTGCATCCCCTTCAAATACAATAGGGATTCTATAAGGAGGGGGAGAAAAATGAGGAGAACCTTTGACATCAAAAGTGTATTCCATGGAGGAAGAAGAGGATGGTAGTGGTTGGTTGGTTTGATTTCTCAGTTGGTGTCTAGTAAAGACCTTATGAGAAATGAGGAGATACTATGATGAAACTCACACCTCAAATAAAGAGCAACCAAAAAAAATTCAAAGCAATTAATGCATATACTAAAAGTGCATTTATCCTAGGATTCCTTTTAAATCACTTTTGGTTTATGCCTTAGGGAGTGTGAAGAGGGGTCTTGGCTTGTAAATCAAGTACTAAAGAGGTAATTTATGATTGGTTTTAGGTTGTTTAGGCACTCAAGAGAGAAAAATCTATGTTAAACTTTAGTACATTACATTATATTGGGGCCTACCCCCTCACTTCACAGTTTCATAGTGATAAGAGTGTCAGGTGCTTAGCCAAAATATATTGAGTTCAAATTTTATACTCAACTAGAGAGCTGAGTTGGTTCTCCCCTTGCTGGTAAAATCCAAGTAGGATAGTTGGGAAGGGGTAAGGTTGCCGCTAGATGATGAAATCCTAGTCGAGTCTTATCTCAGGTATGTTTAAATATTTGTTTTATGAAAGTGATTAAATTTATGTAACATCAGTGCACTATGATTCAATTTTGATGCCTTTAATTAAGCTAAGTGAGCTAAAATAGGCAAGTAGTCAATGTATAAAAATGGTTTATTTTATGCCCAAAAATAAATTTTTAGATTTCATTTGATGAATAAATAATAAAGGAAGAAAAGGGAACTAGGTCCCACTAAGCATGCCAAAATATTTTAGTTTATTTTTCTTATTTATTAATTTTGAAAGTAAATAAAACTAGTAATAGGGTGTGTAGAAGAATACCTAGTGAAATGTGCACGTGAATCTAGATAAAAGTGGGAACTCCTCTTTGGCTAGGAAGGAATAACTTGTAAATAACACAAACACTTGAAAATGGGTTATCAAATACAAAAATAAACAAACTTAAGAAATCCAAGATAATTGAGATGTGTAGTCATGACATACTTGGAAATTTGGTAAGATAGAGTGATAAATGCTAAGTTATGACCAAATGACCAAGACAAAATTTAGAGTAAGTCGAGTAACTGAAAAGCCAAGGCTACTAAATGACTGAGAGACTTAAATGAGTATATCTTAAGTAAGAAATGTAAAAAACCAAATTAAACTAAGGATACAATAAAAATAAACGTCTAACATCAATGTGAAAGTACAATATTTACTTAAACAAAGATGGGCAAGAAATAGTAAAACAACATTGATGATTGAACAGTAACAATTCTTACTCAATCATCAATGGAAAAAGCAAATGAAAGGAAAAACAACATTGGTGAGTGAGAAGTAATAATCCAGACTCACCAATAATAGAAAAAGTACTAAAATATAGAAATAGATGCAATTGTCTAAAAAAAAGAGTATAAAAATATAAAAATAGATGCAGTTACAAAAAAAAGAGTAATAATGAAAAAAATGAAACCAAGGCAATTCTAGGTATATAAAGCAAGATTGTAAAAAAAATAATCCATAGTCACTCAAGCATACTATTGTATTCTAAAGATAGATAAAACCATAACAAAGTAATGCTAGCATGTTTTAAGATGTGAAGAAGAGGGAATATAAAAGTGGGAAAACATATTTAGAATCAAACTTGCCTGTCAAGGGAGAAATTAAATGGATGGTGGGATAAATGATGGAAAAATTAAGGGGGAGAGACTCTTTATCAAATTCAATACATTAAAATTAGGTTTGTCAAAGTAAATGGACTTTCAACATTAAGGACTCTGAATAACTTCTCATAGGGTTATCAAATGAAGTATGAATATCATCCCATGAAAGATATATGCATGAAAATTTAAATGAAACTACCTTCCCACAACGTGTTCCCTATTCCTCATGACGCATTACAAAGTAGTAAATATATTATGAAGATTGGGTACTTGTGTGAGAAAGTAGATAGCACTATAAAAAAAAAAATTAATTTTCCTATTCCAATCTACTGGCCTACCGAACTTTAATGGATCTTAGTTCTATTATCAGGCCAACTATGGATTTTTAGATTCAATTAGAAATAGGATGTGTCATAAATCATGTCTGTAGGTGTGATATTGACTTTTATATTTTATATTGCCTTTGATCATTACCTTTTATTTTAAATAATTTGGATTTTAACATTTTGATGGCTTTTATTCCTCATCGATACAAATTCAGATAACCAAACATGGGTGCTAAAAATGACTACCATTTGAAAAAATTGGACTTGGTAGATAAGAAAGAGGACTTAGATAGCATGGTGTCTAAGTGTCTTATTTATTCATGTGAAATAAAAGTGTAATCTTGACTTCAACCTTTTTTAATCCAAAGTGGAATAAAAGAAAAGAAAATCAAAGGAGAATGAACATGAAACAATTTGAATTACTTCAAATCATAAAAAATGTGACAATGTGAAGGATATAATGGTAGGTAAGTATGATTTTTTAACATAAAAATGCATGTAAGTGTAGGGAAACATGCTAAAATAGTTTAATATACAAGTTTTATCTAAAAAATAAATGAAAACCAAAGCTGAGAATATGTGTCACAAACTTTTAACCATTTCATAACATTCTACAAAGAATACTCGGTCTGGTAATTTTTTTTGAAATAATATGTAGATTTTATGAGGAAATCCTGGTCCTATCCATGGTCTTATATTTTAACTCATAAAAGAGAAACCCAAGTGGATACAAAAAGGCAAACAAAAAAATGTTATTTGTGAGGAGATCCTGGTCCTATCCATGTTTTACATTGTAACTCATTAAAAAGAACCAAGTGGGTGTAAAATGGCAAAAATAGTATATGTGAGAGCCTAGTCATATCTATGGTCTTACACAACAATTCACAAAATAAAAACCTAAGTGGGTGTAAAAAGCATTGTAAAATAATAAACTTATATGAAAATTAGATGTATAAAAGGAAAAAGGTATTCATAAGGAAAATTGGGTCTTATCCACAGTATTACAATACAACTCAAGAATTAAAGAAACTAAAGGACTGAAAGAACTAAAGTTTGTGTATAAGATAGACTACTACAGAAGGTGTGATCATTGGATAAGTCCTAAAAAAGTGTTAGTAAGATAATATATATAAATATAAAAAGAAGAAAAATATCTAAGTATTTCTTCAAAAATTTCACATTAGTGGGTTCTTTGAAAACATGGTCTTCATTAGTTTGTAAGCGGTAGGTGCTAGGACCAAGAATGTCTTTCACTAAAGAGGGGCCTCACTATTTTTGGGTATATTTATCTTCTTTATAATGGGTGTATTCTAATTTAAGGACTATATCATCAACATTAAAAGTTTAGACTTTAACCTTTTTATTGTGTTGTATTGGTGATGCAAGGCTTGCCCTTAAAAACTCTTTATCAAAGTCAAGACATTAAAATTAGGTTTTTCAAAACAAGAGAATTTTAGACATTAAGGACTATAAAGAACTTCTCCTAACCATAAAAATATTGGGTCATCAAATGAAGTATGAATATCATCCTATGAAAGCTATATGCATGAAAAGTAAAATGAACTTTTCTTCCCATAACATGTTCTCCGTTCTTCAAGACCCCTTATATATTGGAATAATTAATGGTTAAATGGTGTTATTTATGTACCCTTAATACATTAAATTACATTGATTAAATAATAATATATTTTATTATTTATCAAGAGTTTATCCTCACGTAAATAAATAATAAAATATATTAAATGACCTTTGGAGAGGTTGGACCCATTAATGTGGTGATTGAAAAAGGTCATTTATAATGGGCAGATTACCTTGCCTATATAATAAAAAATTTATATTGTAAGATGCAATGAAAAGAAGAAGTGAGAAAAAAAAGACTATATTAGGTACTTAATTTCTCATAATATGAATAATCTTTATAGTTTTTTATCTCTTGAAATTTTTGCCACATATATTTGTGTTATGGTGTGTTCAACATTGCTCTCATTATTTCATGGTGAATATCTTTGTTATTTGTCTCACATTTAGATCCAGTGTTTGTATGCAATCATATTACTTATTCTATCATAATATCAGATCTTGTTGATGCATGATTAAGAGGTAAGATCATAGATTAGTTTTTTGTCTTGTGTTCAAGCCTAGACTCATCTTTTCTAAGCCATGATATGTTCATAAGATTTCTCAATCTTCTCTTTTTATAGGAAGTTATTCTACCTTTTCCTCTCTTAAAAGCCTAGAAATATCATATTTATGTAATTTTTCTTATTTTAAGCCTATTTTTATGTCATAGATCTAACTGAGAATCTTAAAATGGGCTAAAAATATTTTTTTAAGTATTAAATTTTTTTAATTTTTCTTGTTTTTGGACTAATAATCTGTATGAAGGTGGTTGAAGCTCTCTAAGTTACAAATCTAGCACTTACAAGTAGTTACAAGCATAGGAAAAGCCAAAAAATGAGTAAATCAGCGCATGTGTGTTATTGTACGACCTATGTATGATCTTGGCAAGAGGAAAATTTTAAGAAAATTTTAGATTTTGAATTTACTTTGCTCATTTGATTTTTTGAATAAGAAGTCTTCTCTTTTAACCTACAAATCACCTTCTAAAAGCCTATTTGAAGCTTGTCTTTGAATTTCTTGAAGATTTCATCTCTAAAATACACCTTTGTACAGCCTCCATGAAGTATTTTTTTCAAAAATTTAGAAAAAATTAATTGAGCTCTTTTAATCATTTCCTTTGGCCCTTGAAGGGTGTTTTTTCAGTAGTTTTTAAGCTTGTAAAACTTGTTCTAAACCCTGGAATCTATTGTCAAAGCATTTTTATTCTTCCTCAAACCTCCATTAGCATCTCTATTCAGCCTTGTATGGCCCCTAGATTAAAAAAAATAGATTTTTTTATTTCTGTCTTTTCTAAATCTATAAATTATGTTTGATCAGTTTTGAGGCATTCTAAAACTGTTAGAAAGGTTATTTGAAAGAAAATAGAAGAGGTTTGATTTTTCTATCTTGATGGAGTGATATATCTACTACATGACATTAAAACATCATTTTATAGTCATTAAAATCCTGCTCTGAGTCTCCTAGATGCATTAGAGGGCAATTTTTAAGTGATTTTAATCTTTATTTTATAGAAAAAGACCTCATGTCGCTGTTGTTATCCATCCATATTCTCCTCCAGTGTCATTAACCTATTTTGAGCATGCTTCATCAATTTCAATGGGTATGTAATGTTTTTTATGCAAGTATTTAATAAATAAACTTTTATTTAATTAGCTTTATTCCAAGTAGTGGACCCCACACTTGTCATTCAAATCCTTTAGTTTCAAATTTCAAATTAATGCTTGCATGTTATTATTTTAATGAAAATATTTAATTTTGATTTATTTATTTATTTAAAAAAATAAGAAAAGGATTAAATACAAGTTAGTGCATGTATTGTGTTAACATATTTAGTGGGTGAGTTGGCTAGCTTAGTTTTGTTAAGATCACTTGCATGAAATAGGTCTTGTGTTTAAATCCCCTCTATCTTTTCTTTTTACCAAATTTAGTTTATTAATAAAAACTATTTTTTTAATGTGTGATCATTCATGTGGAAATGTGTGTCATGTGCAATAATTTATTCACCTTGTGATCCTATCAATTACTTGTAGACCATAGTCATCTAAATAATTAATTTGTAGGTTTTGACATATTTCAGACACATTAGTAAGGTACTTAAGTTTATTTGAAAGCTCCTTATATTTTTTTACAATAATTTGTTCAAATAGTATTTTTTATGACACTATTTATGACACTTATGACCACTTTTATGACACTTACAACTTTTGCTGTTGTTATAATTATTTGTATTTTTGAATTATTTTACAATCAACTAAAGTGGCTAGTGTTATTTACTCACTATAATATGTATTTTTTATTGAAAAATAAAATATAAAATATGTTAAAAATTTTGCTTTCTAAACTTTTTTTTCAGTTTAGTATAAAATGTAATCCTGTAGTGTCAACTTTAAAAGAAACAAAAAAATCATGACTCAAATTATAATATGAATTATTTATAAAAAGATATATAATTTTTCGTTAACTTTGTATCAAATTATTAGTGAATTTATTATATGTGCATCACATAATTTGCTTGTTAAATTTAACATGCTTGATTACAAGCTTACATATACTCCTATTGAATATTGTATTAAATCTTGATCCACAAACTATCTGTAATAAAACTAACCTCTATTTATAAATATTTTATTAATATTGTGATTTATCTAACTATTACTATGATAGATATTTCATAAGATGTGGGTGTTGCTTCTAGATTCATGCAGGATCCATACTTGGATCATTGGAAATTATCAAAGTGAATACTTTGGTATATAAAAAGAATTATAAAATTTAGTTTATATTATTTTTCCTTTGATTATGCTAATTTATTTGGTTATTATGATGCTAACCATACCATGATGAGTCTACGTTTGGATATGTTTTTATATTTGGTGTAGGTGTTATCACTTGGAGCCCTTCATGTAGAAGTTGCTAAAGAAGTCTTGTGGCTATGAAGGATGATAGAAAAACATCATGTAGAAGTTATTCATTGTACCAACCTTCTTAGTGGTAGTCAAAGTTGTATAGCTTTGGTCAAAAATACAATGCAGCACCAACAAACTAAAACCTATTGAAGTTCATTAAATATTGGGCTTATCGAAGTTGTCATTGAGGGGGAGTGTGCATAACAATGTCACTTCTTAAAATTTGTATGGGTTGTGTGTTTTATTCTATATCTCTATACTTCTCATTGTAAATCATTGTAATATATCATTTTATGTGATTTTGGTAAACTTTATATGAAATTCTACATTATACCCAACACATAATAGCATGGAGGTCTTTATGTTATAAAAGACTAATATGTTTGGTTGATTGTTCATGAGAAATTATGGGATGTATTCTCACTATGGGATGTAGTCTAGCGATCATGCTAGCCTAAACTCACTTTAAGTGGTTTAGGATAACATAGTGTAATTTCTTTAAAGGTACCTATGGGGACATAGTGTAAAACATGTAGGTATCTATGGGTGTATAGTGTAATTATTTTAAAGGTGAATATATTATTGTGGTTACATAGTGTAATACCTTTGGGTATCTATATTTCTATAGTGTAATTCTTTTAATGGTGGCTATGTGATTTCGGTTGCATAGTGTAATATTTTTAGGAGTTTATAGTTAAATAGTGTAATACGTTTGGGTGACTATGTTTTCATAGCATAATTTTTTTAAAGGTGACATGGCATGATGAAGGATGTTTCTTTTAATTATTACCTCTTAAAATTCATCATGTCGATGGTTCATGGAGTGTAAGTTTGTTATGTTGTTACCTCCTAAAAATCACCATGTATCCCCACTTAACATTAAGGGAGAGTATTGAAAAAATTAATAGTTAAGTTGTGTTATTTATGTACCCTTAATACTTTAAATTGCATTAGTTAAATAATACTATATTTTATTATTTATCATGAGTTTATTCTCATGTAAATAAATAATAAAAAATATTAAATGACCTCTAGAGAGGTTGGACGCATTAATATGGTAGTTGAAAAAGGTCATTTATAATGGCCAGATTATATTGCCTATATAATAAAAAGTTTATATTGTAAGATGCAATAATAAAATAAGTGAGAAGAAGAAAGACTATATTGGGTACTTGTTAGTTTATTATAATATGAATAATCTTTGTGGGTTTTTTACCTCTAGGAGGTTTTTCAACGTATATATGTGTTATGGTGTGTTTAATTTTGCTCTTATTATTTCATGATAAATGTCTTTTCTATTGGTCTCACATCTAGATTTGATGTTCATGTGTAATCATATTGCTTATTCTATCATTACAGAGTCATTGGTCTACTATGAAAATTAGGTACTTGTGTGAAAAACTAGGTAGCCCTATAGATTTTTGAATTTTCCTATCCCAATCTACTAGCCTATCACACCCTAATGGGCCTCGATTTTATTATGAGTCCAAATGTAGAGTTTTAGATTCGATTGGAGATAGGAGATGTGCTATAAATCATGTATATTTGTGTGATGTTGACTTTTGAATTTTATATTGCATTTTATTTAAATGATTTATCTTTTAAATTTTTTTTACTTTTGTGACTCCTCCATACGAATTTGTAATGATCAACATAAGTAATAAAATTAATACACATGAATGAGCTTTAGACATTGATTTAAAGGAGGCTAGGTAACTAGAGATATGATTGACTAAATAATTTAGGCTTACCTATGAACCAGTATGTAATCTCAAGTTTCAACCGTATGTATGTTGAGTATGTGAAAGGAGAATAAGGATAAAGGGAGATCAAAATAGATTATTGTATAGAAGTAGAATAATGAGAAGTCTTGTTTTCTAACTGATCATATGGTAGAGATAAAATACTAAGGGAATCAGGGTTGTATAACCAAGTCACAATAATAATTATCTTTATTTGAGAATTAAAAATATCAAACAATCATTATAAAGAAAATAAAGAAGTCCATGAAAGAAGTGAAATCATAAACATATGTTTGTATACATGAATAGAATGTTAAGAATCCATAATAAAAATTTAAAGAGAATGAAACCATGCAAAACACATAAAGCATGATATAATGGTCCATAAGTGAAATCATGTGTGAAATATAGTCAAAGATAGAAGAGATACATAAATAGATCACAAATCCAATCCAAAACATAAAATAGAATAATGCAAAGGAACACCATGTCATATTCACAAATATTGATATATTTAACCACAAATATTATCTATAACATCTAAAACATCTCTATGAAATTGAATTCTAATGCTAGCTAGAGTCTCATCAATCTTCACAGAAAGTTATGCAAAGACTTCCTTCCATATAATCTCAATTGATGTAGTACATGAAGAGTAATGCTCATGTGGTATCTCTTGTGTGGGATACTCAATGTGAGGAATGGATGTCTCAATGCGAATGGTATTTGTAGAGTTTTAAGGAGGTGAAATTGGATGAGAATGAGGACCCTTCTTGCATGGGTGACCTTTAGGAGGAGGAATAACTAGTGTTGATGTCAACTATGGGAAATAATGAATATGTTGTTGGATCACTCGACATAGATTAGTATGATGTGTACTATATTGATGATAAAGATAGTAAACTTTCCCATATTTAGGGATATACTTTGATAATAGCTTAAGAGGAGGTAGGGTCTTATCTTTGGGCTGGGAAGTGGCTAGATGCAATGTGTTGATGTACTTCTTGAGTTTTTGATAGTGGGTAGAATAATTATTATTTATCATGTGAAAGCAATAAATGCATCTATTAGTAGACTGTGAGAGTCTACTAGTTAAAGGGATGAAAGGAGAGGCTTAAGGCTATTGATAAAGAGGGTAATCTTTGGTTCAATGACTAGTAACTCTATGAATATTAAAATAAATTTGATCTGCCCATTGTGTGGGTAAGGGATCAAGTTATGTAAGGGAAGAATGCCATCACCAAATAAGGGGGAGTCGAATTGAAATCTAGACTAGGATAATCGATAGGTAAGGTTGGATATGCAGCGAGTCTAAGCATAGTGGCTAACATATTTAGAGGAAGCAAACTATAAGGGTCATGGTATCTAGAAAAATGATAAGGTCCTATCATGTCATGATCTATGAGCATACTCTTAAGGGGATCTACTATGACTAGAGGTGTACCATGTGAATACTCCATTTTTACTTTGTGAACAATATTAGAAAAACTATAATTAATTAATTTAAAAGAATGACTACTAGAATAAGAACAAAGAGACTAAAATAAAAAATAATGATATCAAATAACTTCAATGTTTCTAGCTTAGATGAATCAGCTAATAATGGGTCATCTAAAACATAACCATCATCATAGTTGAGTGTATGCAAGTCAATGGTGTATTTAGGAATTATTTTTTCATCGGAGGAAACATGATGAATCAAGTGTCAAGTTTTGGTTAAGATAATGGATATGTCATTAGAAGGTAGCTAATGGGATTGAGGTCAAAGATAAGGAGGAAGTTGGGTGATGATGTAAGGGGAAAGATCAAAAGGTTTGATCTTTAGGCTTATCTCATCTATCGTATCATCATTAGAGTCTAAGAGGTTAGGTGTAATATTCTTAATTAATTTGAGGTGGCCATTATAACTTCAAGTGTATTTGATTAGATAGTTGAAGTGTTGGGATTATCAAAATGGGACACTAGGTAAGGGTTCAAGGGTGGGTATTTTAAAGGCACAACATTCTTGGAATTTTTCAAAATTCTAAGGGTTCGTGTCCCTTTGAATCTTATAGATAGTTCAATTGTAGGGAATTTGACACATTGGCATATTGATGAGGTGATTGATCTCATACAATGAGTACAAGGTCGACTGAGTAAGATATTATAAGAGAGTGTAAATTTAAAGATCATTAATTTCACATGAATGGTAATAGGAGTAATAGTAATGGGAAGCCAAACACAACCTAGAGGAGGCATTTGCCTTTTGTCATAACCTCGACATGTACTACATGTATAATTGAGGTTGCATTTGGAATATCCAAGTACTTAATAAATTTAAGGGAGGAAACATAAGTGCATGAACCTTCATCAATTAAATCATGCTTAACTTGGATATTGTTGACTTGGATGCTAATGAATAAATTAGGATCATCTGCTCGAAGCAATATCTCATCAAGAATCATATAAGTGATAGGGAACTTAAGTGAGACAAAAATTTCCACTATTTCATCAACATGGATGGACATCTCTTCACATTTTTGAAGTGTTTTATATTTGGATCCATATAAATTAACTTTGCATCTGACAGGAGGAGGATGAAGGATTTTCATTTTGAATAAAAATTTCATTAGGAAGTTGTGATGATAGGGAGAAGTTCTCATTATCTCTAAGAAGGGGATTTGAGATGGGAGATGGGAAAGTTCCACAATAGGATCCCATTCATCATAACCCATGGGAGGGTTATTAGATATATGTGCATAGTGTTGTAGGAGATCTTGGGAAAGAGGGTTAGAGATACAATTAAACTTGTGTTGATAGGGTAAGGTTAGTTTATGTTAGTTTCAAGTGGGTTGAGTTACTTTAGGTGATCTGGTAGTTGGTTTAGGTATTTCATGTGGTTGGGTACAAGAAATATTAATGGAATTTTGGGGTATATTTTCTTGAGGTGTGGAAGTTTGGGGAAAAGTAGAAATGGTATGAGAGGTATAACCAAGTTATGTTGTTGAGAGTGGTGTTTGTATGGGTATTAGTTCTTCTTGCCCCAATTCTATGAGGTAGGATGAGGAAGTGTCTTGAATGACATGGAATGGTTGAGAGGTGTGATTTTTAGTTGTTGGATTTGATTCAATAAAAGCAACTAATCTTCTCATATTAGTCATATTAACTACATTTTTGTCATTGGTGGTAAGGTCTATAAGACTTTAAATGTTGTTAGTAGTATGAGTATATTATTCAATGTTGTCTTGATGGTTAGGAAGGGGATCCTTGTAGATAGATAAATGAAAATTAGCTTGACTTTTATTTTTCATTTCATGAGCTTTAAAAACTATGTCATAATCTTGTTGACATTTTTAGATAAGGGATTTGTGGTCAAAAATAGGACCAAAAAGAAAATCCATGGCAATATTTTGTAATTATCTACAAGTCTCATGAGAATGGCCCAAACTTTCATGAAACTAACATAATTTATTTGGATCATACCGTGATTTCATAGGGAAAGTGGGGTCGAGGTATCAGGTAGAGGTCTTGTGAGACATTTTTAAAAAATTTCTAGGGATAATGATTTGTGCACATTAGTGTGGTCAAGTTGAAAAAATGTGGGAGTGTTGCTAGGGGAGGAACATGTTCCATGGCATTATTTATAGCAATATATTGGATGGTGTGTATAGTTTAATAAGTGTCAATAACACCATAATTAGTTGCATGAAAAAATTTATAGTTGATGAGCATGTGAGTGCCCATTTTAGGTTGAGGTAGTTCAAATTGATTCATGAGGAAGTCTTGTCATTTGTCTTGGTCAAGTCTTTCTTCCAAAGTTTTTTGAGAGATGGTCATAATGTGATATTTTAATTTAGGGTGTAGAGCATTAGTAAATAGGTGGAAGAGGTTGTCATCTACCATATTATGTTCACATTTTTTAGACAATGTTTTCCATTGTTTGTTGAAGGCTTGTGTTGTTTAAATTTTTAGTTGTTTGCAATTTATGAAACGGGATAAGTTGTTTTCGATAAGATCACTAATTTAGAATTATTGGAATAGTGATTTGATCAAGTCTTTTAGGATAGTGATAGAGTGGGTTTTTAATTTATTGTACCAATATAAAGCATCTCCTGGGAGAATTTTATCCAATAGTTTGGTATTATTGAAGGTATTAATCTTAACCCAGTCTTTATAAAGGTTACCAAATGTTTTTAGATGCAAGGTAGGATCATTATATCTATTATAGGTGATGGTGGGGGTGATACCTCCTATGTTAATGTTATAAATTTGAGTTATTAGAGTTTCATTTTGTAAATGATTGATGGTTTTATTTATAAGTGATGGTTGTGGTATGAGGTTACCATGGGAATCCCTAAGGGGGGGTGGGGTAGCATTAGAATTTTTCACTCTCCATGGAACTTAGTGAGGTTGGTTTTGGAGATGTATGAGATGATTTTGCATTTGCATCATCTAATTCATGTTATTGGTTTGAAAATTATGCATTTTGTTAAGAATTATTTGGATAAGTTGATTAGTTTGAGTAGAATTTTAAACTAGTGGACACAACATGTGATGCATTAGTATTATGGGAGCTATTAGGAGCTTGTGATGCATTATGAGTGTGAGATGAGGTAGTAGCATGCATCACACTAGTGGTATGATTAACATTTATATCAAATGAAGCATTGGTAGTAAAATGATCATTGGTAGCATGGTTAAGGATGCAGGATCTTTGAAAAGGCCCATTAGAAGTTGAACCTACCATGTTGGTAGAAATACTAGGCATGGAAGTTGAAGAAGACATAGAATATGATATCATGGTGTGGGAAGGATACATTATATAGGGGAAACATTGGGATGCAAATAAATGGGTTCCCCCAAATCCATGGAAAAATGTACGGGAGGGTGAATGGGGTTCTTTTATATGAGGTCCCATCTTGAGATTATAGATGGTTGTAGGATCTTTTCCTCTATGTTGAGGGTTTTAATTAATGTAAAAGAGAATTGTTGTTATGTATTCAAGATCAAAATCATCTTATAAATAAAACAAAGGGTAAGTGTTGAGGAATAATGGGGAGGAGTCTCATAGTTGATGGTGTAGGTGACAACATGGATATTTCTTTGATCCATGGTGGTGCCATAAGATGTATCTTAGGGAACTTATTGGTGTCGGTAAAACTCATCTTGTTTGATTGATTCAATTTTGTATTATACTCAAGCAAAAATTTCATGATGAAGGAGAGAGACTAAAAAATTTGTAAAAATGAAGATCAAATGGTAGGATATAGGATCGAACTAGTTGGTATTATCTTGTAGGATAGTGGATATAACATGCTATAAAAGACACAGTCAAACTAGTCAACTATGTTATGAAGATGGTGAAACTAAGAGTGTCTGAAAGACATACAATCAGATAGGATGACTGGGTGTTGAAGGGAAACAAAATAATAATTTTTTAAGAGATTGGGCCACATAGAGTGACTATGTTCTATGGGTAAACATAGATTATAGGAGACGCAATAGAGAAAATTGACTGTGTTCTAAAATTAGGGATAGATTTTGGCAATTATGATTGTAGATGATCTAGTATTATTGTGTAGAATATTTGAAAAATACATACAAACAACTATATTGATCTAGTCAATCCAGTTGTGGCACATAGCACAAACCTTAAACCAATGTTGATTGATACAAGTTTCATAATACAACATACAATTATTAGATAGTAAGCAACAAAAATAGAAATGCTAATCTAAGTGGTCATTCCTAAATGTTTTAGATTATAATAATTTTTGAAATAAATATGAAAGAAAATTGTTTATACAAAGGAACTAGAAAAATAATATAAGGATGGTTTCAAGTAGTTGACGCTGAAAGGGATCTATATTGGTGATGGCACTGGCTTGGTATTAGGACCTACCCCCTTACTTCACAATCATATAGTGATAAATGTGTCAGATACTTTTCCAATATATACCATCAACCATGTGTTTATACTTGGCCAAAAAACCAAGTCAGCGTCCCTCTTGGAAATGAAATCCAAGTAGGTAGACCGTGGGTAGAATTTGTTTAATGCTTTTTGATAGGCGGTGGTTTAAAATTGTGTGAAAAATAAAAATAGTGTGACTAAATTAATAAATTAAAAACTTACTATTTAGTCTATGTTACTCTAAGCAAACAAGAAATAAAAACTAAAAGTGAATTAATAACTAACAAGATAAATTAATTTGTTTACTTGAAGAGTATAGGGTCAATTTAGATGACCATGTATGCAAATAGTATAGAACATAATTGATAGGATCAATGATGTCTATTGAAGCAAGAGCTAGAAGAATACAATCGAATAGGTTGACTGAGCCTTCTAGATAGGAAAGCAAGCTACAGAACTATGTTGATCTAGTCAACCCAATTCAGTGTAGGGTTATAATTTTATAGACTAGAAATTATGAAAAACAAGACTGTAAATGAAGAACAAAAATGACTAAGAAGGTAAGAATGAACCTGATAATTTTTAAAGATGTTGAATTTTGTTTTTATACTACATTACTCAAATGATGATTTTTATTCTACTAATAGAGTCAACTGGTTCAATTGAGTCTAAAAACCTGTATGTAAAAAAAATAAACTAAATTGAGTCGATCAATCTAGTTACCTATGGTTAAACATGACCTATACAAAGAAATATAGAGTTGGTCATAGTGAGTGTGTGTTAAACCTATGCACAGAATGTTAGACTGTGTCGATAGATTTCAATATAAGACTATAATATATATATATATATATATATATATATATATATATGAAGGTGTGAAAGAAAACCTACAAGGGTTAGATTCACTCAGGTTCACCAAAATTTATAAAATGAAAAGTGAAGTTAATGTACAAATCAATCCTAGCTCGAAGAAGATAAATCACCCTAGCCCTTCTTCTTGTTAGTACATTTAAAAAATCGGGGTCATGACCAATATGAATCCACTACACCTAAATAAAGGGTCCCTTACCATAACAATATTATTAGAGAGGGTTCTAAATCCTCTAGTCAATCAATACTATGTCATAACCTTAGTTAGGTCCTATGTTTTCTTATCATAAGTAAATGAAAAAGTAAAGTAAAATATAACCTAGTGCTCACCTAAAGCATGTGGCATAAAATAGGGGTAATAAACATAAAAGTAATCATGAATATAAGAACTCTACTTAAGTCAATGTAGAGTTAATCTTAATGCATGGAGAGAGAAACATATTCATAAGCTAACAAATGCAAATCTATCTACCTTAATAAAGAGAAGCAAGATCTAGGAATACTTACCTTTGAAGATAAACTCATCAAGCCTCAATCTCTCCCTTGGCCAAGGTGTTTTATAAAAGTTTGTTTTGATTTTTAAGGATGACAAAGATAGTTCAACTCTAGGCTACATGACTTCTCATGTGCATCTAAAAGGCTTCTCCCACAAGAAAAGATTTGTATCTCCAAGTGTAGTATTGAAACCCTTAGCAATGGCTCTTTAAGTAGAATGGTGGATAATAAGATGTGAAAATAAATAATTAACTCTATCTCTCTCTCTATGAAATGGCGAAAAGGATGTGGTTATATATTTATATCTAACCCTAAACTCTCGTGAAGTTTTAGCTAATAGAATTAGCCCAATCAACCTTGTTCTTTAATTAATAAAGCAGTTAAGTCCTAGATTGGGTCAACTGAGGCTGACCTAATCCTGTAACATGATCATATATTTTAATTACAAGGTTGAACTAAGCTAACTTTATTTAGTAAAATTCAAAAAGAGGTTTTAGCTTAGGTAGGGGCTAGTTGAGACAGTGAATTGCTTGGAGGAGTGTGTAAGGGAGGTGTCAAAGCTTAGGGAAATGTATAAGAGAGATTTATATTGGTTTCAAGTGGTGGTATAGGGAACAATAATATTATGAAGCACCAATCATCTACCCACCCCTTTCTCGATGCACCTTTTAATGTGTTCACTTAGAGAGATTGAGACTCAATGGGTTTTGATAAGAGAGAAGGCATCGGTAATTGATAAATTTTAAAAATATTATGTGTATACATTTACCATTTCATAAAAATCTTGGTGATAGACTGAATACTTATTTTTGGCATCATTCAATATATCACTGAAATAGGTAATGGGCTTACCTTCTTAGCTTGACACCGCTCCTATGGTTATTTTACTTACATTACAATCAACCTGAAACACTTTTCCAAAATCTAGTAAGGCTAACACTAGTTTTTCCATCACATTTCTTTACAAAAATTGGAAGTTAATCTCTACTACAATAATCCATTGAAATTTATTCTTGTCCCCCTTCATAGTCTTTGTAATGGGTACATGTCTACTGTTAAAGTTGATGAACTTTTTGTAAAAACTTATTAACCCATAAAAACTTCTTGCGTCAAACATACTCTTTGGCAAAGGCCACTCCAAAATTATCCTCACCTTCATGGGGACCATCTACAAACCATCCTTTGAGATTACAAAACCCAAATATACCAGTTCCTCTTACATGAAGTTTCACTTCTTCAATTTCACTATCCATTTCTCTTCTTTTAACTTCTTCAAAGACAAATTCAAATGCTTCAAATGATCCTCTTTAAATGACTTAAAATCAGAATGTCATCCAAATAAACTATCACAAACTTATGAGTGAAAGGCTTAAACACTTAATTTATGAGTCTCATTAATGTACTTGGGCATTTAACAAATTGAATGGCATGACTAGCCAATCATAAAACCCATCATTTGTCTTGAATATGATTTTCCATTAGTCACCTTCTCTTATTTAGATTTGGTGATACCTGCTCTTTAAAAATATCTTAGTGAAGTACCTAGCTCCACTCAAATAGTCTAGTAGGTCATCTATTCTTGACAATGAAAACCTATACTTAAAGGTGATCTTATTGATTTCACGTGAATCCATACACAATCTCCATTCTCCACATTTATTAGGTGCTAATATAGATATAAGTAAACATGGGCTTAGATTCTCTCAGATTAAACCCTTCCTCAATAAATCTTGTAGTTACTTCTTGATCTCTTCATTATCCATTGGAGTCAACCTATATTCTACTTTGTTAGGTAAACTTTCTCTAGGCACTAGATCCATATGATGACTAATGTTCCTTACATGTGGTAATCCCTCCTACCACTCACTTGACATAATATCAACATATTCTATATTTCCATAAGAAGATCACTTACATTGGTGGTTGTCACAACTTGTATAGGTTTTGAAACTAGAGCAAAGCATGTCTCTTCCTCCTTGGCCATCTTAAAAAACTCTATACTAGATATCAACATCACTTTGGAACTATTGTCCACCTCATCTCCTTTATCCTTCAATGGACTCAAGGTGAATCTCTTTCTATCCTTATTTATTATGTAGGTGTTCACTCTTCCATCATGCATGACTCTCCTATCATAATTGCATGGCCTTCCCAATAGCACATGACACATGTCCATGGGCATAATATCACACAAAACATTATCTTCATATGTACCAATTTAAAAACTCACCATACATTTCTCATTCACTAATACTAGATGGTCTTTAAGCAATCACAAAACCTTGTGTCATGTAGGATGTATCAACTATATCAAACCAAGGTTTTCTACCATCTCTTGAGAAACTAAATTATTTGTGTTATTGCTATCAATCACAACTCTCCAACACTTACCCCTAGATTTACAAATAGTCTAAAATAAACTCTTTCTTTGTGTCTATGCATTCACCTCCTTGTCTAGTTTCAACAACACTCTATTCATCAATAGAGCCTCTCTTGGTTTTAGATTTTATTTATGTATTAGAGACCCAATACTCTCTTCATCCCCAAAGTCTATATAGTTGGTTCCTTCAACTCTCATGCTATTTTTTTAGGGTTTTATAGACACTCATGTTCTTTATGTCCAACATACTTATCGCATGAAAACATTTACCACAAAATCCTCCACCTCTACCTCTTCCAAAGGAACCTCTCCCTCTAGAATAATAACCTCCTCTTATACCTGAATTCTAATTTTGTGAGTTTCTCTTACATCTCCACCATGGTTTTGTTGTCCTATTCCACCATTGTTTTTTCTTTATCCTCTTGAAGACCTTCCTATACCCCTAGAGTTTTCTTAGTTGTTTCTCAACAGCTTTTCTTCCATCTTAAATGCACATTGATAGGGTTATTCCATGGTTATTAGGTTCAATAAATTGATTTCATCTTGTATGGAAAAATGAAGTCCATTTGCATACCTTGCAACTTTCTCTTAGTCGTCTTATGTATGTCCAGTACTTATAATGAGTATATTAAACTCCCTAGTGTACTCTTTGATGTTAATCTTCTTTTGTCTCAAATCCTATAATTTTTTAAACAAAATCATTTGATAATAAAAAGACAATAATTTGGCCTTCAATTTTGTCACCATCATATCCCATGATTTTAGCTTCTCCTTACCTTTCTTTTATCTCTCAACTTGCACATGATCCCCCACAAAGAGGCATGGCTCTTCATATTTATACAAACAAACTTCACCTTCTTGTGTTCCTCTATAGACCCAATAGTAAAAATACTTCTCCATCTCTGATATCTAATCCAAAAGCTCCTCAAGATTCAAATTCCTATTATAGCAAGGTGAATCCAACTTTAGTTTAATACAAAACCTTGCCATAGCTCTGAAAAATCTACTCTTAGCTTCAGTTTCCACGTTCTATACTCCAAGCTCTTGAGATCATTTTTCTTTATCCTCATTCACATCCCCATCATGAGATCATCTTCTTTATGCAATGGAAATTTGAATTTATCTCATAATTTCTACTAAGTCTACAACTTGAGGTCATATTGGTCTTGCCCCTCTTAACAATGTTACATTTGTGTGCCATCAATTCTCACAATGCAAACTTCTCTTTCACAACTTGTCAATTGAATCAACTAGAGTCTTCTCTCATGCACACTCTCCCAACAAGGAAAACCCTTGCTATAATACCAATTAGTGTAAGCACATAGATGGTATCCACTTAAGGACAACCTCTAATTTTATGATTCTTAGTTTAGGTATGCACACACACCAAGGACTAACTCAGATAGACACTTGTAACTCTTCAACATAAGAACACATTCTCTTAATTTATTAAAAAACATTACAATGTTTGAACATAAAAATAACATACAAGTAAATCAAAAACATCACAATCCAGAAACATCTAGTTCTTCTACATATTTTTACATTTCTAAACAATAGCCATCCTCACCAACAACCATCCCCATTCAAATGCCATTTGCCTCTTTAAAATGAGGGAATGGATTAACCCATCACCTTTTCTAAGACTCTTGACATTCTAGATTTTAGAGAAGACCCTATTGAGTTCTTGAAATTCATAAGGAGTAAAAAATTGTTTAAACTACTTCTTATAGACCTATCAGGTTTCTTGAATGTTACAGGGAGTTTAAAATACTCATCAAACCTTGTCTAGATTTTAGAACACTCTAAACACAAAATTTTGTTCTATACCCCATTGGGTTTTGAGCCTTGATGAACACTGTAGGCACCAATTGACTCCTCCATCAACCTAGTTGAGCTTTGGGTCCCAACATACACTATAAAAAATAGTGTAGTTGACTACAAACCCTATTGGACTTAGGCCTTGATGGCCACTCAAAACATCGATGAAACTCCCACATACTTTGTCAAGAGTTTGGGCTCAATGGGAATTTGAAACTCTGACCAATAATCTCTAGATCAAATCAAGGTTTTGGGCTTGATTAGCATTAAAACACCCCAAGACCCAATTGGTTGTTTCTCAATAGGGATTTTATTTATTTAAAAAAACTTTTAACACTAATTGTATATAACTAAAATTGATCACATTGACTTGGTCCATCCAAAAGTATAAAAATTGAAAGAAAATGAAGACTTCAAAAATTTAGCTCCAAACAACCACTCAATGTCAAAATGACAAATAAAAAAAGAAAAAAACACATCACTTTATTTTTGGGTGATGAAAGATACCATGTCGACCATGGATGCTCTATGCATCAAAAACATTAATACGTCACAATGTTTAACAATACATCTAAGACTAAAATAAATATGTATAATTAGTGGCATGTGGTAATACATCAAAATTTTATCTCCAAACAACCACTTCATGTCGAAATGATAAATAAATAAAGGAAAAAACACATCACTTTGTTTTTGGGTGATGAAAGATACCATGTCCACCATGGAGGCTCTTTGCATCACAAACCCTAATATGTCACAATGTTTAGCAATACATCTAAGACTAAAATAAATATTGTAAGATGCAATGGAAAAAAGGTGAGAAGAAAAAGCTTTTATTGGGTACATTTTGTTTCTCAAATAATGAATAATATTGGTGGGTTTTTTACCTCTTCATGAGGTTTTTTCAATGTATATTTACTGTTTCATGGTGAATGTCTTTGTTATTGGTCTCACATCTAGATTTGGTGTTCGTATGCAATCATATTACTTGTTCTATCACCTATTTTCTAGTTTGGGGCTCACTTTTGGGCCACTTTCACTTAATATAAAATTCTATTTGGCGTGATAAATTTTCAAATATTTTTATCTCCATTTTGAGCCATCAAATGTATTCATATGTGGCATATATTGGGAGATATTGAATTTTCTTATTTTTGTTATATTTTCTAAAAACAAAATTTAAAAACTAATATTTTATGAATCTATTTGGATAAGAGGGTTTGGAAAATCAATATTTATTTTGAAATAAAATTTCATAATTTTTGGATGAGTTTCAAGGCATAAATTGTCAATTTACCCTAGTTATTAGGGTTTGACAAGCCTAGTCTAATTGTTGATTTTAACTTGTTGATTTTATTCAAGGTTTCCATTGGAGTTTGTTAAAAAGTCATTTGTTGATTATTTTATTCCAAAAGGGGACATTACAATGGTATCGGATCAATATCTTAGCTAGTTATGGGGTTTGAGGGTTTCATATCAAATAGTAACATTGGAGATTTGGACAGTACAAGGTTTGAAAAATCATCTCAAGCTCATGAAAGGAAGGAAAAACTTTCCATCTGGATGGATTTAATAGAGATTTATGAGGATTATATGACGTACCCACCCCCTTTTAGGAAGGAGATGAACCTCAAAGATTTTTTATCATGGAAAAGAGGTAGGGGTAGTATTTGGGTTAGACAGGAGTTACATGATGCTTTAAGGAAGATTATTCTTACCACATTTGATGGTTTTATAAATATTTTAGTTAGGTCATGGATTAATAAGGTACATACCTTGCACTTTAGCCCATGGAGGTAGAGGAGGCCCTAAAATTAATCAAAACACATTTAGAAGGGGTTGCCCATGATTGGTGGCACTAGGGGTTAATAACCCAAGGGCATCATTTCATAGACAACTATGAGAAATTTAGCAGGAGGCTCATTGAGAGGTTTGATCGGGTTGATCTAGAACTTTACTTGAGGAAAAATCAAGCACTTTAGGGAAGCCAAGTGTTGAAAATTATGAGTTACAAAAATTAGAAATTTTAGGGTAACAAGATGAGGGTTTCCATCAAGTTGATGAACAACAAAAAGAGTTACAAGGAGAAGGCAAAGGGGTGGTTGAACCAAGGAAGGAAATTACATGTTGCGCCAAAGATGAGAAATCAAGTGGGGCAATAACCTTTAAAAAATAAAAAATCATGCACAAAGAAGGAAAAGATGGAGGGACAAACCTTCATGAAGATTCCAATGAAATAATCAGAAAACATGAGAACTTAGATTTGAAATAGGAAGGTGCACAACTCATGGAAACATCCTCCATGCCAAGGAAAAATAGGCAAAATACTTCAAGCCAAGAGGAAGAAAAATATACCCTTATAACAAGGACCCAAGAGAGGTGTGATAAATGGCTGAGGGCAAGGGATGTGAAATTGATATCCTTTCAATCTAGACAACACCTAAGGAATTTTAAAAGGGAAGGTGAGTTCTTAAAACATCACTATGATAGTTTTAAAAATGTATTAAAAACAATTTTTCATATTGATGGGGAGAAAGTGATATACAAGGTCAAAATTCCAAGTTTTTTGGCACTCATGCAAGGAGGTTAGCAAGGCCTTTGGATCATGAAAAATAACATTAAGGTGAATTGCATGCAAACCACTCCAAATCATGGTAAGCATCTTGATTTACTTGTTAGAACCAAGGGAAACATGCAATGCAAGGTTGCATAACCACTAGACAAAATTGAGGTATGTATAACTATTTTTTATTCATTTCCAGCTCTTGTAAATCAGACCCCATGCATAAAATCACACTTCAACAACCATGGTATGAAGGAGATCACTTTGATTAGTGTTGTGTATGTAAGGGTTGGATATGTAGAGTCACAATGTGTAAGTTGTGCAAGGTACATACCATTGTTTGGGAGGAAATAATGAGAAATTCATGATTGTTACATTCATTATAAAACCTCCTCACATTATGTTTTATGTGGGTTTACCTAATATTCATCTTGTATAATCATGAAAGTGGTGATAGGTAACATGTGATATGACCTCTGGGTCATTACGAGAGTTGTTTGTGACTTGTTGATTGTTGTTTTTCATATTTTCAACTTGTTTCCCCTAAGGTTTATTGTCGATATGGTGAATATGGTCCCTACAAAGGTGTGTTTCCCACACCTTAACACCATGGAGGTGGTCCAAGCATGTTTAAGCAGATTTCCAGCCACTATAAGGATTTTGAAGAGGAGAATAACATGTTACAACCATGATAAGAGTGACATAGGCACATATTTTGAAATTTGGGTAAGGAGGGGTTGTAAATAAAAATCAAGGCATCAAGGAGCGCACATCAAGTTCATAAGGCTTGATAAAGTGATCAAAAAGGTTTTGTTAAACACCCTTATTTTTACTAACTCGTTAGCTATATTTTAGGGTCACAATATGAGTCGGTTGCAATGACAACAAAAGGTGCAAAAGAAGCTACAAATCTTGAGTGGGATCAACCACTATGGTGTCCAAAAAATTATCACATCCCATGCTTGGAAGATTTGGTCAATCTAAAAAATGATAGGGTCATAAGAGCTGGAAATAATGGACTTACCACATAAGCTTGAGGGAAGAGGATGTAGAGAAGGCTGCAATTTCTGAGTGTTGGCAGCCATTAACCCAAAGAAGGGACAACCCTACCATAAAATTAGTAAGGCATACTATATTTAAAGTTGTTTTTTTTAAAGGAAAGATGGAAGGAAAAATATTGTGCATAGGCATCAGATGTCAAGGGAAACACCCTATTCCATGCGACAATGGCATGTTAGAAGATGAGGATAAGGGAATTAGACCCCTCTTAAATTGGGCAAAGACCCAAATCATAAACAACAGAGGTAAACATGACATTTCGTAGAAAAATCAGCCCACTTTACATGCAAAAAAAATTGAGTTGGTAGGGCCAACTCGGCTTCCCACAAAATTCATAAATGGGTAAGTGCAAAAAGTTGGAGGACAAAAAGTGCCCTACCCATGGACATGATTTTTTTTAAATTTCAAAAATTTGAACTTCTGTAGATAATTTGAGATATCTACACTCAAAATTTGAAGATGGTGTAAAAACATGAAATGTAGCATTTTGAGTCTAGTTTCCAAAACCTTTTTTTTGTTTTTTAAATGGTTAAGTATGACTGGGCCAAACATCTAAAATTTGGAGAGAAACTCCTATTTTTATCAAAAAACATAGTAGATAGATCACCGTGACACGCACCATTTTTTAAGCAGCGTTTAATATTATTTGAAATCTTTTGAAAAAAAATTAGATAAAAGCTTATAACACGTCACCTATATTTTTTTGTATTTTTTCAATGAATACTTTATTTTATGATTTTGAAAGTAAATAGATCCTAAAAACTAATAAAGAAATGGATAGTCATTTATGAGTCACACCTAACTACCTCAAAAAAAATGAAAATCAATTTTTTTTTAATGTGTATAATTATGCATATTATGTCACCATATAATTTATTTTTCACTTGGATCAACGAAAGATAAATTACATGAATATGTATAGGCATGTATGTTTGCGGCATGTAGTAGCCTAAAAAATGCATAATTAGAAATAAATATAGTTTGAAACTATAAATTAGTCTAAAAATTATAAGAATCATATTTTTAGAAAGAGAAGAGCGTACTCGTTACGACGGTATCAAGTTTTTGAATTTTCACATTGAAATTCTTAGTGTATTTAGCAATCAAAGTTGAAATTTGTTGTTTATTTTCATACATTTTGCAACTCAGTTGTACATTGACATTCCAAGCCTTTCGCTTGGGAATCCAAGCCATTCGCAAGCCAAAAGGCATAGGAATTGAATTCAAATTCAAATACCACGATCACATTATTAACTACATTGATAATGTGATCATGGTATTTAATAACGTGATCATGTTAATAACATGATCATGTTATATATTCTCAACATCCTAAAACCTGAATAGGAGCCATTAGGCCTAGTAGTCTTAAGATCAAATATTGGTTTCAAATTAAGATTTTTGTTTGAGACCAATGTTCTTGTCAAGAATTTATAGCATTGAATGATAATTGGAGATGCATTAACCTATGAATCAATTTATTGTTCCTTTGATCCCAATATGGTGTGCAATCAGGGTAATAGATCCCAAATTGACATTAGATGGACATATTTCCTTGGATGGAGCTTGTTTGGCCCCAATTACGTATCAAACTAAACTAAATACTTAGTTTTTTATGATATGGTATGCAATTAGAGACCCAATTGACATCATATGGACATAATTCCTTTCTCAAGGGTCATTTAACCCTGATTGTTTATTAGATTGAAGTAAATATTTAATTAGTTTAATATGGTGTGCTATCAAAGCCCTAATTGACATTATAATGAAGGAACTCCTTGTACGAGGACCAATTACTCTTAATTACAGATTATACTGAAGAAAATACTAAATTGGTTAAATATGATGTGTAATTAGGGGAAAATATTCACAATGGACAAATTAGATGGACACAATTCACTGCATGGGGTGAAAAATGCCTCAATTGATATTCTAGGTAGAAGCAGTTAATTACATAGGACTTAGTTGTCCTCAATTGTGTATAGTATTGAAAAAAATATCAATTGATTTAACATGGCGTAATTAGAGCCCCAAATGACATTATGTGGATGTAATTCCTTGATTGGGGATTGAGTGGCCCCAATTGCATATCATATTGAACCTAAATACTCAATTGGTTCAATATGGTGTGCAATCAGGGCTAATGGAACCCAACTAGAACATTATATGGACAAAATTACTTTCATGGGGCTCAATTGGCCCCAATTACGTATAAGATAAAACCAAATACATGATTAGTTGGATATAATTTATAATCGGTTGTAATTGACATTAGATGTATTCAGTCACTTGCATGAGCCTTGGTTGGCTATAATTTCATATTCAACTG
Source organism: Torreya grandis (assembly GCA_037957365.1). NCBI lineage: Eukaryota > Viridiplantae > Streptophyta > Pinopsida > Cupressales > Taxaceae > Torreya > Torreya grandis. The sequence continues at coordinate 2,595,408 of JARHVA010001942.1, read as the reverse complement.
AACTAAATACTTGGTTGATTCAATATGTTATGTATTTGGGACCAATAAAGCCACCTGTTGATAGTAGAAGGATGAAATTTCTAACACAGGCTTGTTTGGAATAAATTTCATAAATCATATTGAACCAAATATTCTTTCAATTGAATTTGGTGCACAATCAAAATCCTGATTATTATTAAAGATGGATGTAATTCCTTACATAGGGTTCAATTGGTCATGATTTCATATCAGATTCATGATAGCATTGAATTAAATGCACTTTTCAAACCTATGGCTAAAGCCTTTGGAGTACCAATCTAGTTGTGCATCTATTCAGTAAATTGGGAATATTTCGAGCCCCTTTAACCTAATCAACCAAAGAGGAGAACTAGTTGATTCTTTTAATCGAGTAAGCATTTGACGCCAATTTGAACCCCTTCAATAGAAAGATTTGATTTAGAAAAAAATCAAAAGATCGATCTTCTATCATGAATTGATCCAATTAGTCAATTTGTGCAATTCCCTGCATGATCTGAGAAAAATTGATTCCCTGGACCAAATTTATGGCTCAAGGAGGTACACAAGGGATCTGACAGTTCATGGCAATGACTTACAACTTTTGTTTTATGCATGTTTGAACTTAGGCTAAAAGATTGTAGTTTTTTTGTATTGGGAAGGGTGTTCTTGAGACCAGAATGGGTGGTGGGTTTGTCGATCAAGCCTGATGGGAGGCTAAGAACCTAGTCCTAGATGTTATCCACCCCCCAAACATGTTGGTAGTGTTAGTTTTCACTCAGGGAGCATTGGAACCAGAGTTTTGCAACCACAACTTGAACTTTGACAACTTAAACTACAGACCTAGAAACTTAATGAGTAATTGATCTATTGACCTATTGACAACTCTGACAGCTTTGACAATTTTGATAATTTTGATAACTTTAACAACTATGACAATTTGGACAACTTTGACCTATTGACCTATTAGGTGGCATTGGGTAATTGACCTATTGACCTCTATAACATAGAAACCCTGTCTATACCTTGTTTTGGGTTAATAGCCAGATTGCAAAGGGAAGTAATATTTGTTTCTTAATCTTGTCAAGTATGCCATTGAATATATATGGACTTGGAAGATGGTCCCATCATAAAAGGAGGTTTTGAAGCTCTTAGAAGATGCATGAGAGATTTGAAACTAAATTAATACTCCACGTTGTTGTCACAGGCCTATAGGGCACCTTGTTGTGCCATATATGTGGAATTGAATGTTGAAGTGTGTTTGAATGCTTATAATAGGTTAAGGCATGTGTGATTTGACCATGTAAGAACACCTATGATAAAATACTGACTCATTGAGACCTATATCAAGTTTTGGTAAGTTTGAAACCTAAGAGGATTGCCTAGTGAGAAGATAGTGAAAGAGTGAGAGGACGTTTGTGAATGGAATGTATGAAATGAGTTAGAAAATGAATGTGAAAGGTTTGTACACCAAGAAGTTTATCCAAAGTGTATCCACTACACACAATGAAATAAAAACTTTAATTTAAAAAAATATGTAAGATCCAAGATATATAGCATTGAAAAGAATATTTTTTTAATCCTCATTTGTGCACGTACAACACTAAATATGAGATCCGATAGATAATAATTTAGAAGATCAAAACAACATTGTACAATAACACACAATGAAATAAAAACTGAATATAAATTAGATAGATTGTTATGATAGGCATACAACATAGGCACAAACATGTCCAATGTCAATAATACATAGATTGTCATGATAGACATACAAAAAATCACATCTACCAACATAGTATCTAATGTTGGTTAAATGTCATATGTGCATATACAATGCCAAAAATGCATCAATTGCCATATAGGCATACAAAAAAATACATCTCATGTGTAAGATATCCTACGCTCATAACTATCTTGCATTTGAGCCTGTTCAAATACAAGAATTATTATGAAATTAACATAAAATATATTCAAACAATTGTTAAGAAATTAATTTTAAACTACAATAAAAAAATTATTTAAACATGTGTACTTACTACAAGCTCACAATCTTGCTCAATCTATTTTTCACACTCAATTAAGTCAATCACAAGCTCAGTTTTTCGAATAGGCATCTCAAATATGGGAGGAATATGAGAAGTTTCCTTAATCGTCATCTGACTAGAACTATCAACTATCATAGGACAACCCTACATACAAAATATGTTTACATAAGTTATATTTTCCCCAAGTGCATGTACTAAAATTATTTAAAAAGGTCTATTTTTACAATTCAAAATTACAACTAATATATACCTCTATCATCACATGTGTAGATGACATTGCAACAACAATACCTATGTCTGTCTCAACTCGTAGAGAGGGAGGAGTGTCAATAACAACCATCAACTATTCATGTAAATAAGGTCTCACTTAGTTTTATATAAAGTACATCAAATCTTATATATGGAAACCAAAACGATCAATGAAAGCACTTTTATATAATATATATGTCTTTATAAGTACATGAATGCAATGACCCATTATAGGAAATAAGAAGACAAGCATGCACGTGGAAACACACTTAGATCTAAATTGATAAGCTATTTATTGAAGTGTTAGAGTTGAAGCCTTGTACCAAAACTAAAATTAGAGGATTAAAACTATGAAAGGGAATATATAATATACTAGTTTCTTTTTTTTCAAATTGATAAATAAAAATATTTTTTGGTCAATATTTTCAATTTATGATATATTACATGTTGGTTGATTTATTACTTGTCTAAAAATCGGGGTTTGACTTAGGTAGGACCCTCATAACTACTTCCTTTTGGATGAATTTTCAAGATTAACTTCAAGTATTTAGGGATATTTTAAATTGTGTTTTAAAGGTGGGCCTACATTTGATGGAGTAGAGTGATGAAGTATGATTGGTTGAGGCTAGGGTTATAGAGAAATTAATGACTAATGATTTGGCCACACTATATATAATAGGGATACTCTGGATTGTGTAGGTGGGCATTGTTGTCCCATCGAGTAGATTCTTTTGCAACCTATTCACCAACTAGGATGTGCCATGTAAAACAGTTTAATTTTCCCACAAGTCCTTTGAGAGTGGACTATCAATTTCAAGGTTTTGATTAGGATACTCAGCTTGTCGGCTAAAGGCAAGGTTGTGGCCTTGATAGAGATTTGTGATAGAGGCAAGGTTGTTAATTGCGTGTAATACTTTGGTGATGTTGATGCACATAACAAAGGTTTAAAGTATGGGGTAAGAGTAGTGGGGGTGGAGTGGATAATTATCCTGACCCTCTGAAATGATATTAAATAGGGATCTTTGCATCCCATCTAGTGGGAGACGAAGGGACACATTTCCTTTTGTATAGATGGGCACCTATTGTTAGGATTATTGAGGAGAGGATGGAAATTTTCATGGGTATAAGAGGTGTTAGCATATGCTTACTTGTATAGTTGGCCTAGAGGAAAATGTGGCTGGTTTAGAGCCTCAAGTGAAGACTCTCAATGAGATTGTTAGGGTTAGGGGAGGTTAGGCTCCATCTAGCCAAAAAATAGTGGGAGGTACATCACCCACGTAGGTAAGAGACACAAAATTAGAGAAATTGTATCCCATATCACTTATCAACATTGGGACATTATCATAGGAGTAGGAGTAGGATCCCTAGGCACAACCTCTAGATAGGGACAACTTCCTCCAATAGGACCTTAGGGTCACAGCATTGTATCTATTTTATGGAATAAGATAAAATCATTCCATGAGTTTGATTATGAACATAATGTTTAGCAAGAGAGAGATACCAATATATTACATGGAATATCATCCACTGGGGGAGCTCATGACAATGGTGACACACATCAAAGCTTGGATGGAATCACCTGCAAACTAAATAAAGTGAAAAGGGTCTTAAATTCAATGGATGAATCTTTGTTAGGGAAGCTGACATTTGGCTCATAGGTATGAAAAGGTGCTTTGGGATAAGATATTTTTCAATAAATATTATGGACATGCTATCTATTTTAAAAAAATTAGATGAAGCAGCCTTGTATTGGGACTATCAATAAATAATTGTGAATTTAGATATGCCCACAACCACTTGGGTGGCGGACAACACTACTTGTTGAATATCTACTTAAATGATCTAGAGTAAATGTATTCCATAACCACTATAAAAATGCCAATACTGAAAAGGAATATAATGCAAGTTTTTTAACCTTGCTTTAGTACATGGGATATATCTAAATAACTTATTTTTGCATACAAGTTGTGTTATTTTTACATTAATTCTTGAGAAGAGAAGTTACAAATTAGATGTAAAGAGCAAAACATATATGTGAACAACTGTAGTCATAACAAATGCAAAGAGCAAAACATATATGTAAACAATTTTTACGTATGTATAGGTAAATGGTGTTGTCCTAATAGAGCCAAATGCAGTCATGGATGGCCAAGCAGCTGGATCCAAATATGAAAACAATGGTTGCAAAAAATCGAATGTTGTAAATGCCGACTGTGACGATGAAGGAACCGTCACCTCCTGCGACATAAAAAATGACATATATATTATATTAAATTTTTATGTAAATTAATTGTTAGCTTAGAAATTAAATTTGAAAATATAGCTTAAATTTAAAATGACATTTATATAAAATATACATGTATCTGTGTGGTGACTAATCTACATGCCAAATGTGTGTGCCAAAAACTCATCACTCATAATAATATGATCTAAGCCATATGCACCACTAACGCCATCATCATTAGAAGGTCCCATGCACATAGCTCCACATGAACTACAAAGGTGGGGTCAGGGTTGGGGTCGGGTAGCCTATGGTGTATCTATAACATCACTCTATGAAAGCCTACTTGCATGCTAAATGAGTGTATCGACGAGTGAACTAAGAGCATGGAGAGTGTCTATCTCCATGCCCTGCTGAACTATGGAGGGGATCTCAGGATCAAAAAATGTTTGGATACAAATCCATGCAGGCTGATTAAGTGGATGATGTGCACTTGGTCAATCCTGCACATAGTTGTTTCCTCGACCTTGAAACTCACTAAAATCAAAATAATTGGGAATCCGGTTCAGGACAAACTCACAGTAGAGTTTCCTCAAAAAATATAACGGGACCTCATGGTTGTTACATGGTGGATAGTCAAATACCATCCACCATTGATCCCAAAAATTGGTTGTGATTAAGTTATGTACACAACAATGGATAGGAAAATGTTTAGCAGTTATGGGAAATGAGGCATTGATGGTTGGATCAACGAATAGGGCACAAATATCGGCTTTTGAAATATCCAAATTCTTGATCTGAATGGTTGATAATTTTTCAGCATAATATGCCCTACAGGTATCCCTATATGAGGTCCATCGATCAATTTGACTCATTATCAAGTCAATTTGACCTAATAAGGTCTTTAAGGGAATCGATTAGTTGGGTGCAGTGGGGGTTGGTTGAACTAGGATCCCTCATTTTGTCAATTAAGTCTTCAATTTCAAGTTTGTTTCCCACAATGTTGTCAATCAAAACGTCTTGACTACCAGGGCATTTTGGGGAACTTTAGGAGGGTTAGGTGGAGGAATAGGAGGAAAAAAGAGTTTTATAGAGGGTTAGGAGGAGGAGAAACTAAAGGATTTTGTGGAGGGTTGGGAGGGTTATTAGGATGGGCTATAAGAAAAAAACAAATTACAATTAAAAATGTGGGTTAAAGAATGAAAATTATGAAAAATTAGGGTTAAAAAGAGAATATTTTTATCACTTGCCTCTCCTATGTAGTGGCATCATCGATCAATAGGTCTGTGGGGTGACTCTAGTAGCTTCCTGGCACTCTTTGGAGTCTTTTGAGCAAAACATGATCATGGAACAAGGGCAGAGCTAGAAATCATGAATGCAAAATGAATAATTTTACATTTGGGCTTCCCTTTTATTTTATTATGCACATAGGGAATGTGATCATGTTATTGTTATGTTAATAACATGATCACGTTATTATTTAATATAACACGATTGTGTTATGGCTCAACAATCTTGAGCCTGAATTTAGGTAATGCAATCACTTTATTAATTAACATGATCATGTTACAAGTAATGTCCACGAAATTGTCCCCCAACTTCGTGCACTTACCCAAATTCTAAATTTTTTGCATAATACATCCCCTTGTAAGTTATGAAAATGCAGGGGCAATGGGGTCCCTCTTTCATGTCAAAATGTTGGATTGTGCAAGGAAGGTACAACCCTTTCTAAGTTTGAAGTTGGGGTATTTCTTTTGCTCAATGTGTATTCCCAACATTGTTGATACTGTTGGAGAAGGGAAGTAAGGGAAAAGACAAGAAACACTCATGAGGACACTAATGTAATATTGCTTACACTTTTATGGTATCTACATACAAGGTATGCCTTCAAATTGTTTCAATATGGTTCTCTTTTTTAAAATTAGAAAACCATAATTTTGGGTTAGGGGAAGCTTGTCATAGCACATGAGATACTCTAAGGAGTTTTTGGATGCTTACCAAGGTAGTGTACACTCCATGACTGAATTTCAAATGGACATATTCATAAGGGACAATGACATTACACATTTTAGTCAAGATCCTTTTGGCATCTTGAGCTCACCTAGCTCAACTTGTGAGTGCATATTGGCATCCCTTGAAGATATATGCATGAAGAACTCATCTAATTTCAACTTGGTAGTGAATGAGTTGACTTTTTTTTATCAATGTTACGGCTAAACATCACAACTACAACTCTTATAGAAGTACAGTTTGGTTGATGATATGTTTTTCTCCTTGATAAGGGAACAATTGATCATAACTTCAACTCGGGGGGTTTACAGCCCTTGGAAGACATGTTTTGGAGAGTTTGAAGAATAACGATAGTGGTTTTGAGTTGCATAGGGAATCCTCCGCTCAGGGTAGGGAGTTGTTTAGAGGAGAATACAATTGGAGGGCTAATTGGGAGGATGCTAAGGGCTGGTGGCTTCTTAGAAAGAACAAGTACAATTATGGAAACTTCATGTGGGGGCATGAAAGGCATATAGAAGGTTGTGTTGTCAACCTAGAGCTATGCCCTGAATCAAAGACGTGCATGAAATGGCCAATCCTCTATCCGGTTAAAACAATGGGATCTTCTCATGAGGGTGGGTGCCTCAATGGTGAGAAGAACCTCCAGAGAAGACTGGTACCTGTAAGATGTATCAATGAGGATCTCTACTCTATGTTGCGGACTACCATGGAAAAGGGAGAAGGAAACTTTAAGGGGAAATCCTACCTAATAAAGGTGATACACTAAAATATTGATCCACTCAACTTGGAACCTTGAACACTGAACAAACAAGGGAAAAAGAAGACCTTTGATTTCAATCAATCACTCATGCATATATATTCATGAAGAGGTTCAATCCAATGACCAAAACATGAAGGAAAATGATGGAGAGAGGTCTGATACAAGACACTTTGCAGCCACCTAACATCCACTTACAGCTTCAGCAAAAGACATAAATAACACTTAACATGGCATGCATATGATAAGCTAGCAACTAAGTACGAATTAGAATTTGGGAAGGGAGATAAATCTACCACATATGCAAATTGTTGAATGAATATACACTATGCCAACACTTGAAATCTGAAAGTATGGTCCTTATATTGATTGAAAAGGTTACATAACTCACCAATGGCAGAGTTTGGTCTAGCCAAGAGAGGGACGATTTTTTATAAGACTGAAAAGCCATTTTATAGAGAATTACAAAAGCCAAAGATTGGCGTTGAAAAATTAAAGAGAAAGATTAACTTAGATTAACTCAAGGTTGACTTGGCCTTTCAATAAAATATGTTTTCCCTTTGTCTTTGCATGAAGCTTCTTGCGCTTGAGGAAATGAACTTGTCTTTTGTTTATTGAACTGCCCACCTCTCTTTGCATGGAAATTCACGCCAATGTCAATTTTAGAGCTCTACGTGAGCTGCTTGATGCCGAGTTGGAAAGTTTGAAATACTGAGTTGGCCGTTTGATAAGCTAAGTTGGATGAAGAGATCATTCTCCTTTGCATGGGAAACTCTTGGTAGATGTGGCGTTTAACAATTAGTCAACTCTAAATCTAGAAGAATCAACTCGATGTTCGAATTTGAAACTCCGGTTGAAGCTGAGTTGGACCTTCGGATGCATGAGTTGATACTTCAACAACCAGTCAACTGAAGCTTTGATCGGTCGATCGAAAATAGCCCTTGCTTACATGCATTTTATCATATTCAGGTCTACCTGTTCATGTCTATTTTTGGTAGGATTCTATATTTGGATGTATTTTGTATATAATAGTCTATATTTCCTTGGATTTCTTGGCTATCTCCTTAGCCTTTGGATCTCCTTGGGACTTTATGCTTGCCAATTTTCTCGAATTTGTTCCTGCGGACTTTGTTTCGCCCTATGGATTCATATTTCCTTTGGAATTTTTTGTTTGCAATTTCCTTCGGACTCTTATGTTTTCTCCCCGCCTTTATTTCCCTCGGCTTTATCCTCTGAAGTATTCCTTCAGACAAAAAAGTCCGAAGGAATTCCTTCGTACTTTTTTTCGAAGGATATCTTCCTTTGTCATTCCTTTTATGTTTTGCTTTTATTCTGTCGGGTTTTTCTTTGGTTCAGAAATCCGAATTTCTTCAGAGTTTTTGTCCGAAGGAATTCCTTTGGACAAAAAGCCCGAAGGAATTAATTCTTGTCTTTTTTGGATTTTGCTCTTTGTTGATTTTGGACTTTGCTCTGTCAGTTTTTTTGCACGGGCCTCTCCAAATTTCTGCGGACTTTTTGTCCGAAGGAATTCCTTCGAACAAAAAGTCCGAAGGAATTAATCCTTGACTTTGCCTTTACCTTGTTGAGAATGCCCTTTGAGAAATGCACAAAGGTCTAGGCACTAACCAAGTGCCCTCCACAAGGGCTCGTGGCTCTATCTCTATGCCATTCAGAAAAATTGTAGGGCACCCAGGGTTTTTGTAGGGGTCCTGAATTTGACGTGTACCTTTTCGAAGGGTAGGTGCCCTTTGGGATTGTTAAAAATGACCCTTCCGAAGGGTACCTTGCCCTTCGGGTTTCTTGTTTTGCCCTCTTCTACCTTCGAAAGACACCCTTTGAAATTCCAAGGACTTATTCCTTCAGATTTCTTTGGACTTTTGTCCGAAGAAAATTTTCCTTGGGCTTATTTGCTTTTGGGCGGACTTTTGTTTGGCTACGGGAGTTTCCTTTGTAAATTCTCCAAAGTGTTCCTTTAGACAAAAAGTCTGAAGGAATTACTTCCTTTGTTGTAAGCTTTGCAAATTCCTCGAAGGAATTGAAACTTGTAATTTCTTGAGGACTTATGTCCTTAGCACTTCTCCGAAGCTATGTGACATTCTGCGTCTTTGATGAACCATTCCTTTGGACAAAAGTCCGAAGGAATTCCCGTTGTAGCAAAGGCCCTCACAAAAGAAAAACAATGTATTCTTCCCAATGAATTCTTTCTTTTCTTGGATGGAGATGTGAATTTTCCGAATGGCAAGAGACAATTTGTCCTATGGAAGAATTGTCAACATTTCTTGTCCTTAGCACTTCTCCAAAGCTATGTGACATTCTGCCTCTTTGATGAACCATTCCTTCGGACAAAAGTCCAAAGGAATTCCCGTTGTAGCAAAGGCCCTCACAAAAGAAAAACAATGTAATCTTCCCAATGAATTCTTTCTTTCCTTGGATGGAGATGTGAATTTTCCAAATGGCAAGAGACAATTTGTCATGTGGAAGAATTGTCAACATTTCTTGTCCTTAGCACTTCTCCAAAGCTATGTGACATTCTGCCTCTTTGATGAACCATTCCTTCGGACAAAAGTTCAAATGAATTCCTGTTGTAGCAAAGGCCCTCACAAAAGAAAAACAATGTATTCTTCCCAATGAATTATTTCTTTCGTTGGATGGAGATGTGAATTTTCCGAATGGCAAGAGACAATTTGTCCTGTGGAAGAATTGTCAACATTTTTGGTGACTCAGCTGGCTCAGCATGCCTTCTATGCTTGAGAACTCAGACCATATATCGACGCTATTTGAATTCCCAAATGGTGAACCTGATTTCTGACTGAAAATCTCCTCTAATCATGGCTGAAGCAACCTCCTTCAAAATAAGAAGGGAAACACACGAAAGCAGAAAACTAACTAAGAAGCAAATGTGCAAACAAGAACTTATTGGACAAAACTGAAACAAACTACTATGCTTGAACAACACTTGGAGGAAAGCAAAACAAATAAGGAACCTAGCTAACCATGATAAAGCATGATCCGCCTAGATCAAATGGGAAATTCTTGAACTCACTCCTTCCAAGAGATGGTACAAGTTGTAAAGCATGATATTTACTAATCATAACTTTTGATGAGGCATTTTCCTTGTCCACCAACTATATTATCATCTTCTCAAATGAGTCATCAATAGCAACAAAGACAAACTCATCAAGTACCTCTTGATATTTTTCAGATTGCTTGTCATCTACCACCTTGTCAAGTGATACCTCATCTATGCATGGTTTTTTGGTGACCACATCCTTCTTATTGACTGTTGCAAGTTCATCCAGCTCTTCAAGGAGCTTTGAGTAGGCAACCTAATCTGTACTGTAACCTTGAATAGGTGATTCTTGATCAAATTTCTCATAAACATGCTCTTCAATAGCCAACATATCCATACAAAGCTCTTTAATCTCTTGTAGAGATTCAAGATACAGCTGCCAATCATCTTTTTGTTCCTCATTTTGATCTATTTGAACTGAATCAGCTATAACACTATCTGGATCCTTCTCAATAGGAGATACATGTAACTCAATTGTAACTTCAATCTGTATCAGCTCCTCTTGAAGTTCCTCTACATCAAGATCAGTTTTTCCACTCAACTATAATTGGATGCTCAATTACAACCTCAAGTGAAGTATCAATAGGAAATTCTTTTTCAAACACCCCTGAAGCATCCTCTACACACTCTGCAAGAACTTGTCCTGTAGCTGCAACCTCTTTCTCAATACTCCAAATAGCAGGATCTTCCTGAGGAAGGGGGATGGCGGGAGGGTCATAAAATTCATTTGTTTGAGAGGGAAAATGAAGCATGGGAGGTCGATCATGATCAGATTTTGGAATCTTGAGGGAAAAAAAATTATCTAGGGAGTTTTGGAGAGGAGGGAAATAGAAACTCTTAAAGATGTCTGTATTTTGCTCCTTCCACTTGGCCATTACTTCATCAAAGTCTGAAACCTGCTTGTCTTCCTAGACAACCTGAGCTCGAGGGATGATTGGTGAGGAAAGGGAACTATAGGAAGGTTTAGTCTCATGAATAGGCTCTTGAATAGGCTCTTGACTCCAACTAGGAAGCTCCCTTGGCACACACTAGGCATGGTTAATAACTTCATGAGAATAAGAAGCATAATAGCCCTTTGTAGACAATTGGTTTAACTCAATTTTCTGTCTTTCCCAAGCATCCAGCTTTTCCAATATAAGAATACATAGTCCATTTATCTCTTCTGAATCATTGAACACATTTCGAAATAGACCATTCACTTCCTCATACTGAGAGTTAGAACAAACCTTTCTTATATATGCTAGTATTCTGAGCTCTATTTCATTCATTCTTTCTTGAAGGCAAGACTGCTCATATGCAATATCATAGCCATATGTGAAAGACGAAATCCGATCTTGAGACTGATATGGCTTACAAGGAAAGTAAGATTCATACTCTTGATAACGCTGATTATGAGAAACTTGATAAGGCTCAACATAGCTTTGATAGTACTCTTGATAAGGCTGATTAGGCTCATAAAGAGGCTCATAGGTATCATGACCAGGCTAGTATGATCCATCATTGGGCTGATAAGAAAATATAGCATAAGAATTCTCTTCATACACAGCTATCAACATTCATTCACGATAATGCAATAAAAATAGACTTACATTGAAGCTGTCCCTGAACTGTTAGAAGCAATTGCTTGAGCTTGGAATCACCAAATACTTCTTGTAGAACACTACTAAAACTGCAATTTCATCAAAACCAGCTAAAATAGGTCCCACCAGGCGTGCCAAAAACTGTTGTCAACCTGGAGCTACACCCTGAATTGAAGACATGCATGAAATGGCTAGTCCTCTATCCGATTGAAACAATGGGATCTTCTCACGAGGGTGGGTGCCTCAATGGTGAGAAGAACCTCCAGAGACAGCTGGTTCCTGTAAAATGTATCAATGAGGATCTCTACTCTATGCTACAGACTACCATGGAAAATGGATAAGGAAACTTTAAGGGGAAATCCTACCTAATAAAGGTGATACACCAGAAGATTGATCCACTCAACTTGGAACCTTGAACACTGAACAAACAAGGGAAAATGAAGAACTTTGATTTCAATCAATCACTCATGCATAATTATTTCATGAAGAGATTCGATCCAATGACCAAAACATGAAGGAAAATGATGGAGAGAGGTCTGATACAAGACACTTTGCAACCACCTAACATCCACTTACAGCTTCAGTAAAAGACATAAATAACACTTAACATGACCTGGATAATGATAAGCTAACAACTAGATATGAATCAAAATTTGGGAAGGGAGAGAAATCTACCACATATGCAAATTGCTAAATGAATATACACTATGCCAACACTTGAAATTTGAAAGTACAGTCTTATTAATTGAAAAGGTTACACAACTCACCAATGGCAGAGTCTGGTCTAGCCAAGAGAGGGATGATTTTTTCTAAGGCTAAAAAGCCATTTTATAGAGAATTACAAAAGCCAAAGATTGGCATTGAAAAATTGAAGAGAAGGATTAACTTATATTAACTCATCGCTGACTTGGCCTTTCAATAAAATATGTTTTCCCTTTTTCTTTGCATGAAGCTTCTTGCGATTGAGGAAGTGAACTTGTCTTTTGTTTATTGAACTGCCCACCTCTCTTTGCATGGAAATTCACGCCAATGTCAATTTTAGAACTCTACGTGAGCTGCTTGATGCTGAGTTGGAACATTTGAAAGGCTGAGTTGGTCATTTGATACGCTGAGTTGGACGAAGAGATCATTCTCCATTGCATGGGAAACTCCTGGTAGATGTGGCGTTTAACAATTAGTCAACTTTAAATCTAGAACAGTCAACTCGACGTTTAAATTTGGAACTCTGATTGAAGCTGAGTTGGACCTTCGGATGCATGAGTTGATACTTCAACAACCAGTCAACTGAAGCTTTGACCGATCGATCAAAAATAGCCCTTGCTTGCATGCATTTTATCCTATTCTGGTATGCCTGTTCATGTCTATTTTTGGCAAGATTCTATATTTGGATGTATTTTGTCTATAGTAGTCTATATTTCCTTGGATTCCTTGGCTATCTCCTTAGCCTTTGGATCTCCTTGGGACTTTATGCTTGCCAATTTTCTCGAATTTGTTCTTGCGGACTTTGTTTCGCTCTATGGATTCATATTTCCTCTGAAATTTTTTGTTTGCAATTTCCTTCAGACTTCTATGTTTTCTCCCCGGCTTTATTTCCCTTGGCTTTATCCTCCGAAGTATTACTTCGGACAAAAAGTCCAAAGGAATTCCTTTGGACTTTTTTCCGAAGGATATCTTCCTTTGTCATTCCTTTTATGTTTGGCTTTTATTTTGTCAGATTTTTCTTTGGTTCAAAAATCTGAATTTCTTCAGACTTTTTGTCTGAAGGAATTCCTTTGGACAAAAAGCCCGAAGGAATTAATCCTTATCTTTTTTGAACTTTGCTCTTTGTTGATTTCAGACTTTGCTTTGTAGGCTTTTTTGCATGGGCCTCTCTGAATTTCTTCAGACTTTTTGTCCGAAGGAATTAATCCTTGTCTTTGCCTTTACCTTGTTGAGAATGCCCTTTGGAAAATGCACAAAGGTCCAGGCACCGACCAAGTGCCCTCCGTAAGGGCTCGTGGCTCTCCCTCTGTGCCCTTTGGAAAAATTGTAGGGCACCCGGGCTTTTTGTAGGGGTCTTGAATTTGACGTGTACCTTCCCAAAGGGTAGGTGCCCCTCGGGATTGTTGAAAACGACCCTTTCGAAGGGTACCTTTCCCTTCGGGTTTCTTATTTTGTCCTCTTATGCCTTCCAAAGACACCCTTTGCAATTCCACAGACTTATTCCTTCGGATTTCTTTGGACTTTTGTCCGAAGGAATTTCTTCGGACAAAAAGTTCGAAGAAATTTTTCCTTAGGCTTATTTGCTTTTGGGCAGACTTTTGTTTGGCTGCAGGGGTTTCCTTTGTAAATTCTCCGAAGTGTTCCTTTGGACAAAAAGTTCAAAGGAATTACTTCCTTTGTTGTAAGCTCTGCAAATTCCCCGAAGGAATTGAAACTTGTAATTTCCTGCGGACTTATGTCCTTAGCACTTCTCCGAAGCTATGTGACATTCTGCCTCTTTGATGAACCATTCCTTCAGACAAAAGTCCAAAGGAATTCCTGTTGTAGCAAAGGCCCTCACAAAATAAAAACAATGTATTCTTCCCAATGAATTCTTTCTTTCCTTGGATGGAGATGTTAATTTTCCGAATGGCAAGAGATAATTTGTCCTATGGAAGAATTGTCAACATTTCTTGTCCTTAGCACTTCTCCGAAGCTATGTGACATTTTGCCTCTTTGATGAACCATTCCTTTGGACAAAAGTCCGAAGGAATTCCCGTTGTAGCAAAGGCCCTCACAAAAGAAAAACAATGTATTCTTCCCAATGAATTCTTTCTTTCCTTGGATGGAGATGTGAATTTTTCGAATGGCAAGAGACAATCTGTCGTGGAAGAATTGTCGACAGGTTGTTATAACACTTACAATGCTTGGGGACAACCTTTAATTTACAATATCAATAATATTGGGATGCAGATTGAGGTTTCCTTTTCCAGGGAAATAAGCATATGCAAACATTGCATAATGAGTGTCGAAACACCCCCATGGATATTGCAATTGCTTGAGGACAAATGATTTTGGGGGGATGTGGCAGTGGGGGGCGGGGCGGGGGATTTGTCATGTCCCCCTTTTTAGCCTAAGCACAAACATGACCTTTAGCCTAGTTCTTTTGGTGTTTTCCCTAGGTTAAAGGAATAAAAGGAAAAATGGAAACATTTGTTCTAATTTTAAAGTTATAAAATATATCTTTTTATATTATAATTTAAAAGGTAACTTGTGAGAAAGGGTTAGCTTAACCCTTAATGAATAAAAGGGAAAATATATTTTGAATTCACTTTAACTCTCCCTCCAAGTGGAGTGCCCCTTTTTACGGAGGACTTGTGGGAAAATTGAGTATAAAAGGTGGTATGATCTTTTGAAAGGTTACCATGAATTTATGATATTTGATTTTGATGCTAAAGCACGAAATGCTTGGCTAAGTGACTTGAAGATAAAAACCTTCAAGGACACAAGGGTTTGGAGATGAAAACCTCCACTCCTATTCAAGGCAACACTACTTTTAGGTGTTGTAATTGCATTTCAGATTCAGTGATTCATTGATTCGACTCTCTTCTAGGGTAGTGACTTGCATTGGCAAGTGTGACTATCGATTGAGGTGCCTTGGTTGCTTTTTGGGAGCCATTCACAAGGGTTTTAGGGTTGTTTATAGGCAAGAAACAAGATTGTGTAATGAAGACCCTTTTTATTAGGGCTGTGTTGAAATTTGTTGGTTGAAAAAAGCATATTTGTAGGGTAGCACCCTAGTTTCTGGTTTGGAGCTCACTTTTGGGCCACTTTCACTTAATAGAAAATTTTGAATTTGGTCTAATAAATTTTCAAATATTTTTATCTCCGTTTTGAGCAATCAATATATGGAATAGATTGGGAGATATTGAATTTTCTTATTTCTAATGTATTTTCTAAAAATAAAATTTGGAAATTAATATTTTCCAAATTTATTTGGATAAAAGGGTTTGAAAAATAAATATTTATTTGGAAGTAAAATGTCATAATTTTGGAGGAATTTCAAGGCATAAATGGCCAATTTACCCTAGTCGTTAGGGTTTAACAAGCTTAGTCTAATTGTTGATTTTAACTTGTTGATTTTGTTCAAGGTTTCCATTGGAGTTTGTTGAAAAGTTGTTTCTTATTTTATCCAAAAAGGTGGTTATGGTGCCTTGGCTTGTTGTTAGGAGCCATTCACAAGGATTTTAGGACTACTTATGGGTAGAAAATAGGTTTCTTTAATGAAGGCCCCTTTTATTAGACTTGTGTTGGAATTTGCTGGTTGAAAAAGGCAAGAATTATATTTGTAGCGCAGCACCCTAGTTTCTGGTTTGGAGCTCACTTTTGCGCCACTTTCATTTAATAGAAAATTTTGAATTTGGTCTCATAAATTTTCAAATATTTTTATCTCTGTTTTAAGCCATCAAATGTATTCATATGTGGAATATATTGGGAGATATTGAATTTTCTTATTTCTACTGTATTTTTTTAAGATTAAATTTAGAAATTAATTTTTTACGAATCTGTTTGGATAAGAGGGTTTGAAAAATCAGTATTTATTTGCAAATAAAATTTCATAATTTTTGAAGGAGTTTCAAGGTATAAATCACCAAATACCCTAGTCACTAGGAGTTTTTTGAAAAGCCGTTTGTTGCTTATTTTATCCAAAGTGGGACATCACACATTGTTCATGAATTTTGAAGTCATGTCTTTTAGACCATCTGTAATGTATGGTTCTCCCTCTACATAAATAATTTTTGTAAGTGATAGACTAAATCTTATCTTGAGTGAATAAGTGATGAATTGGGTAACGGAAACAAAATTTTTACCCTAAGTGGTAAATCTAGTGTCTATATAGTGGATAGTTCCATTCTAGGCTACATAACTAATGGAAACAAACAAACAATCATAAAGTGCGGAATTAGGTCATTACATAATGTACAATGAAGCATCGTTGAAACTTGCTTCCCGCAAGTGATGCAAACAAACGATATTGCAACTCAAGATACCCTAAGTTATCATACTTCACAATCAACGCTTATCAGTGTCTCATTTAAATAATAAGGGTAAACAATATTAATTACTAAAAAAGACCATAAAATGACATTACAAAGAGCCTTAAGAGCAAGTGAAAAGTATAACCACCAAAAAGGGTGCATGCAATTACCAAGAAACAAAGCACATAAAAAAAATTAGCACTAACCACTCCACAAGGCCATAAGGAAAAAAATATTGTTAGTCCTCGACCCAAATATAATATTTAATTTTATATCTATAATTCATTTTTACTTACTAAGCAACATTGGAGTTCACACATGGTCATACTTGCCACCACTCTGTGGGCCTAATTCTCTCACACACTTCGCTAATGTAAGGGGGGCCATCTGCAAGTTAAGCATGTATAGATGTTGCATTTACTATACACAACACTATCTAGTACATTGGTCTAATTGCCTCTAGAATGACCAACTAGACCTATGAACATTGCCCCTAACCTAAACTGTCGTCCCCCGCCTTGTACATCCTCCTTGCTAATTTTTCCTACGCTAGACAAGTTGGGGATGGTTGCTTTGGAGGCCAACTCTCAATGTCTACCATATATTCATTTTTAATGATTAGTAATAAGTTTCTAAGAATGAATACACTATATTGATTAGAATAAAATACTATGCCTCTGCATTATGAACCAGGTATTGGGGTCTTGCCTCTAGTCCATGTCTGCATATAGGTACAAAGTGACGATAGATGAATCATGTTGTGCATCATGTAACAATGTTGTGACATTAGAAGGAATACTCGTGTAACTAGGTAACAGACAACCCTTTTGAGGTATCATAATTGACCAACTTGAAACTAGCAAGGATCATAGTATGTAGAGCCTAGAATCTCAAAAAATAGGCCCATGAGCTCTGAGGCATGAGGGATACCATAAACTCTAAAACTTGAATCACATCTATAAAGGGCACATAGAAATCATCTCAAAGCCATAACAAACCACATAAAAATATGGCAATACGTAACCAACTAGTCAAGTCACCAAAGTACTAGGAATGAGATGCACCTCTTGTCACTACTCGACCGTAAAAGAAAGAAACATATATGAATTGCCCTAGATATGCTTTTGTTACATCCTTAACCTATAGTGTGTTTAGGGATATGTGTCGCCGACTTGTGGCTTACACACTTTCATATTATCTTATTGTATTTCTCAATGTTCTTAGTATGGTCGGCCTATGGAATAACCGTGGCTAAGTAGAGTATATATAGGAGGTAGTGGTTAGTCCTTTATCATCATATTACAAATTCGATTCTTATTGTATTATTTTGGAGGTTGCCCCCTCGAAATGGCTGTCATAATATTTAAATATTATGCTCTTTCATCAATTGTTGTTGTGGATATGTTTATTTTGTTCTTAATTCTATGATATATGATTCTATTGTTACAAATCTCTAAGTAATATCATTACAAGTGGTATCAGAGCTTCGATTTGGACAAGTTTTGTTTGATACCAGTAGTAAAAAAAAGTATATATATATATATATATATATATATATATATATATATATATATATATATATATATATATATATATATATATATATATATATTACTTTATGCAAATTAGCAGTCATTGGATTCATCTTTGCAAGATGATCATAACGATGTATTCTATCAGTACACTATTTTAAACCAATATTTTTCACCCTTGTGCACATTAGTAGTCATTGGATTCCTCTTAGCGAGGCAATCACAATGGTATCATATATTGATACATTTTTGGGGGGGGTTACAATCCTCCTAGGATTTGTATATGGTTGGGCCTAACACTCGTAGATGTGAAAAAAGTCAAGAAATGTCCAAAACTCCTCACCAAGATGACATCGAGTCTGAAACTTTGGATTCGAGTATTTCAGCAGTAGTTCAACACCTTCAATCAGAGTTACAGGGCATGGTGCAGAAAGATGATGTCCACGTGGTTCAAGGGGAAGTCATGGGGTTGCAAGAGGAGATAAATGGCTTGCAGGATCAATTACAACAAATAATTAGGCAATTGGCCAACCTGGTAACTCAACCTTTGCAAAATAACTCTGCCACTCCAGTTTGGGTCTCTTAATCCAAAAAATTCTAGTACCAACCCATCCCTAAAGCTGATGTTGCCAAAAGTGGACTTACACAAGTTTGATGGTAAGGATTCGCTCATATGGCATACTCAAATTAAAATTTTATTTTTTCTACATCAGATTCCCTATTCGTAAAAGGTGGTCATGGCCTCTCTGTATCTGGAACCTGAGTAGTTCATTTAGTATCGTTGGTTGTGTGCTCAAGAAAAAGAGGGTGTCCCAGTTTCATGGCCATTATTTTTTGAGTTGTAGCTCCACTATCACAACAATGTCTTTGAAAACTACTTCAACCAACTAGACAAGCTGCACCAAACCAAGAATATAAAAGATTATGTTCATCAGTTTCAGAATCTCTCCTTACGTGTGATGAAAATCACTAAGGAAAATCTAAGTAACCTATTTTTGGGTGGCTTCAAAGATAACATCCAATTGGAGGTTCACATGTTTCATCGTAGTAATGTATCTGAAGTTATACCAAGGGCATGCATGGTTGAGGAAAAAGAGTTGATCCGACAAAGACCTTTCATTAATGTTTATGAACACACTTTCCCAACACTATTATTTTTATAGCCTACCAAATTGACCCCTCAATAAATTGAAGAAAACCATGCAAAAGGTTTGTGTTTTGGTTGCGATAACAAATAGAGCAAAGAACATCAATGTGTTGTTGAAAGCATCAATGAGGAGGAAGAAGATGATGAGGGTTTAGGTGTAGGTTTGGAAGACCCTGATGATGAATTTGAAGATTCTCAACCTGCTATTTCTTATCATGCACTTTATGGCATTAACACTCCTTAAATTCTTAAGGTGGTGGGTTTCCTGAAGAAGTAGAAGGTGACTGTGTTGATTGACTCTGGAACTACACATAGCTTCATCAAGAGTAAGATGGCTACTAGTTTAAATTATTTCATTTACTCAACTCTAGAATTTTAGGTCATGATTGCAGAGGGTGGTACCATCAACTATTCAAAAAAATGTCATAGCATTAAGCTTGCTATATAAGACTACTTGTTAGATTCCACTATGTTTATTATTCCCATTGGAGGAGTTGACATTGTTTTGAGAGTGCAATGACTTACCACTTTGGGCACCATTGAGATGAATTTTCAAGAGCTATTTATGAAGTTCCATTCTGAGGGCATGACCTTTGAACTGCATAGATTATAGGTTAAATCTCCACAAATAATTAGTTTCCATCATATGACGAAGATTCTCAAAAATGGTGTCGAGGGATTTGTGGCACGCCTGTTTTCTATAAAGGTTCAACCAAAGACTCTACATACCCTGATTTGTAAAGAGTGTTAGATGACCATTCTATTATTTTTAGTAACATGCCAAAAGGACTTCCCCCAAGTTGCACACATGATCATGCTAGAAAGTACACCACTCAACATTAGACCCTACATGTATCCTTATGGCCAGAAGAGTGAAATTGAAAATATGGTAGAGGAGATGTTAGACGCGAGGATCATCTGACATAGTCAAAGCGAATATTCTTCCTCGGTGATCATGGTGCGAAAGAAGAATGACATTTGGAGGATGTGCTCAGACTATAGAGAACTCAACAAGTACACCATCAAAGATAAGTTTTCTATTCCTGTAATTGATGATTTGCTAGATGAATTGCATGGTGTTGTTTATTTTATTAAGTTAGATCTTCATTTGAGGTATCATCAGATTCGTATCCGAAATGAGAACATACCTAAAATAGCTTTCCAAAATTCATGAAAACTATTATAAATTTATGGCATGCCTTTTGGCCTCACAAACTCACTATCTACATTTTAGAGTTTGATGAATATTGCTTTTAGGCCCTTTTTGAGAAAATTTATAATGGTATTTTTTGATGATATCCTCATTTACAACAAAAATTAGGAAGACCATTTGAAGAATGTACAACAGGGACTTTCAATTCTTGAACATCAGCTTTATGCCAAACCTTCCAAATGTGTTTTTGGTGTCTAAGAGGTGGAGTTCTTGGATCATATTATTTCATATGGAGTGAACGTGATCCTAAAAAAATCCAAACGATGGAATGGTAAATTCTCAAGACACTCAAGAAGCTTTGAGGATTTCTAAGGCTTCCTAATTACTATCGTAGGTTTGTCAAAAATTATGGTATGGACTGATTTAGCTACTAAGACATTTGAACAGTTGAAAATGGCTATGTGCACAATTCCAATACTGTCTACTCTTGATTATTCAAAAACTTTTCTTATGGAGTGTGACACATCAAGTTATGACAAAGGTTGTATCCATGCAAGAAGACATACCACTGATATTTGAAAGTCAACTAAAGGGAAAAAATAAGCTCAAACCAATCTATGGAAAAAAGATGATGGCTATTCTACAACAGTCAAGCAATGAAAACCTTATATGATGGTTCACCACTTTTAAGTAAAGACTGATCATGATAACCTCAATTTTGTTTTGGAACAACGATTGTCATTTGAAGAACAAAAATGGGTGACTAAAATGTTAGGCTATGATTTTGAAATAGTCGATAAGAAAGGAAAAAAGAATGTAGTGGTAGATGCACTATCCCAAAGGGATGAATCAGTGGATGCATTGTTATGTGCAATGACTATTTGGCAGGCAAATTGGTTAGAAGAAGCAAAATCAGAATGGAAGAATGACAGTGCTACCCATGATTTGATTCAAAACCTCAACAGGATTCTAGGGGAGTTGAAAATTTTATATAGAATGGGAATGCATTATGGTATAAGGATAGATTATATCTCTGTAAACAGTCTCTCCTCAAACATAATTTTTTTGGGGAACTTCATGCATCTTCATTGGTGGGTCGCTCAAGATTTTTGAAAACATATCATATAATCAATCAATATTTTTTTTGGAAGGACTCAAGGGGAATGTCTAAAAATATGTGGTTGAATGCATGGTATGTTAATATAACAAATGTGAAACCATTAAGACCCCATGTCTTTTGTAGCCTTTATCAATCCCCAACTAGCATTGGGAGGAGGTTTTCATGGATTTCATTACTAGATTACTACGATTTGAGGGTTAAAATGTTATCAAGGTAGTTGTAGACCGACTCACCAAGTATGCTCATTTTTGTTCCTTATCACAGTCATTTGTTACTAGTACAATAGCTTTTGTTTTTTTCAATATAGTTTAAAATTTGTATGGTACTCCAAAGATCATTGTAAGTGATCGAGATCTCAAATTTACAAATAAGTTTTGGACTGAATTATTCGCATGTTTGGGCACCCAATTAGCTCATAGCTCGTCCTATCATCCTCAATCTGATGGACATAGGTCGTCAACAAATGTCTAGAAGGATATCTTCATTGTTTTATTTCTGACAAGTAGGACAAATGGGTTCATTTGTTGCCACTTGATAAATGATGGTATAACACTTCTTTTCACATTTTTTCTAAGATGTCTCCCTTTGTGGCATTGTATGGGTATCACCTCCCATCCATCACTTTAGCTTTGATAATGCATCCTAAAGTTCAAGCTATTGAGGAACGCATTCACCATCAATAGGTGGTACTAGCCAGTTTGTGAGAGAATATAATAGTGGCACAAAATAGAATGAAACAAATAGATCAACACCACAGTGAGCAACATTTTGACATAGGTGATTGAGTCTTTGTACATTGGCAGCCATATAAGCAGATGTCTCCAAAGCAACAGAAAAAGAATAACAAGTTGTCACCTAAGTATTATGATCCTTATCAAATCTTGTAGAAAATTGGTAGTGTGGCTTACAAGCTAGAATTACCCCCGTCCACTCGCATACACCTCTTATTCCATGTATCTTGCTTGAAGAAGGTAATTGGGCACAAAATTTTCACTCGCGCTGAGTTACCTGATTGGATGAAGAAGGTTGAATCATTCTAGAGCCAGAAGAGATCTTTCACATGCACACTAAGCAACTACAGACCATATCCATTAAGAAGTATTTGATCAAATGGAAGACTTTGTATTTGATTCAACATTGAGGACAACGTTTTTCTAAAGGGGAGGGGCATGCTATGCCCTTAACCTATAATGCTTCTAGGGATATGTGTAGCCAACTTGTGGCTTGCACACTTTCATATTATCTTGTTGCATTTCTCGCTATTCTTAGTATGGTTGGCCTATTGAATAATCATGGCTAAGTAGAGTATATATAAGAGGTAGTGGTTACTCTTTTATTATCATATTGTGAATTTTGTTATTATTGCATTGTTGTAGAGGTTGCCCTCTCAAACTGGCTCAATCATAATATTCAAGTATTCTGCGCTTTCACCAATTGTTATTGTAGATTTGTTTATGATGTTCTTAATTCTATGATATATAATTATATTGTTGCAAATTATCTAAGTAATTTCATTACAACTTTGATCTTGTGTTCACAATTCATAGCTCACCACCCTAAACCTTAACTATCTAGGCGTGATTGAAATTAGAGTGAACCACCTACTCAGTGTAGCTCATGACCTTCAACCCTGGTGGGTTCCTAGAGAAAGACATATTTTCTCCCCTTTGTGATAAACTAGTGAGGAAATAAATATCTATCTTTGCATTGGTGCACCATACAATTTTGTGCTTTAGTTTATCAGATACAATTTGATTCCATGCCACGCATTCAAATAAAACCCATGGTTGGCACAAAGCATTGTCTTCCTTATGGTGCACCAATACGGCGACTACACTTCACATATTAACTTATAAACAATAATTGAATCGAGGCATAATCAAATAAAAATTTATTAAAAACTAAATTACCATTCAAAATGCGTCGATAATGTTTAGACGTATCATTGCCAATAATTTTGCTTAATAACATTTTCTATATTTATATTCCTTGGTGCATTAACTAGTAATTAATGCACCACATTCATAGAGGTGGCAATGTGTTGTCTATCTATGGTGCACCAATACAACAACTACATGTCAAATATTAACTTATAAACAATAGTTGCACTAAGGCTATTCGAATAAAAAGTTATTACAAACTAAATTACCATTCACGATGCGTTGATGGTGTCTAGACACACTAGTGCCAATAACTTCGCTCAATAACACTTTATATTTTTATATGTCTAGTGTGTTAACTAATAATTAACACAACACATTCATATTACTAAAAATATATGAAAGCACTGAAACAACATTGATGTGCTTTGTATTCCCTGACACACACCATGTTGTAGTAATATGTGTCGTTGAGAAACACATGGCACACATCTCAACTACCACTGCCTTCAATATTTTTTTATCAATATGCGACAATGTGTCGATCTAGAGGGATGCACCACTACATATTGATAATAACATTATCTATAATCCACAGTTCATCTATCTGCGTGGACATACCTTGCAAGTGGATAATGTTATTAACAATATGCAACGGTGTGTCCGTGCATTGTATATTAATAAAACAAACATTGAATATTGACAATTGTGTAGTGCACCGTGTGTTTCTCGACCGACCCAATTATCATAACATGATCTGCATTGTGCAACACAAGGCGCACGACGGCCATTTTCAACACTTATTTTAATTTTCAATTTCATTACATTGGTGCATTGCCCTGCATGTTGCTGCACAAAATACAAAACATATAAAAGAATATATAAAAAGGGAAGAGAGAAGATTAAGTTTCAGTGGTAAGTTTGGGGACATTTAGAGGATTTCAATTTTTCTAGAGTTCCTCTAGCCAATGCTCGAAATGCACAATTTAGGCAGAGGAGGGTTGATTGTTCATTGACTATACTACCTTAGTCACCTAAAAAATTATTGTTTTTGCAAGATTGACTAAAATGGTAAAACTTTTACTTTAGTGAGCTCTTGATTTTACTAAATGTGTGTTTTTCTATTCAACTTACAAACATGCCGGAAGTCTAGCATTGTTGTCGCCAACAAGAAAACCTTAAACAACCTTTTAAGCCATTCATTAATTTGGTTTCCCTCCATGTCCTGCTTGGTGTTTTCATATAGTTGATGGGATCTTCTCATTTCTTTTCTTTTCGTGAAAGTAAAAAGATTCTGACAAATCATCCTTATAATACTTCAATTAGGTAACCTTTTAAACTTTATGTGACTAACTCCATCTAAACTATCTTCTTTCAAACATGCTATTCAAATATATATATATATATATATATATATATATATTTGAAAAAACATGCCATTCAATTTAAACCTGGGATGTGGTAAAGTTTAAATTGAATGGCATGTTTTTTCAAATACATATATATATGAAAAAACATGCCATTCAATTTAAACCTGGGACGTGGTAAAGTTTTGACAAAGTTGGGATTTGATATGCCATATTTGCAAAATCTAATAAACGGTGATAAGGTAATCCAAAAAACGTAAAAGGTAGAAACCATGCGGAATGAGATCCCAAAAAAAAAATTTATTTTGGAAAGTAACATCATTTTCCAAAGGAATTAGAAAATCATAGAAAACCTTTAAAAATTTGTAGGATAGTTTCTGGAGATGGCTGCGAAATAGTTTTTAGTCAAAAGTTTCATCAAGTAAAGATTCAAGCTAGATCAGAAAAATATAGTGAAACATAATTACTAAGATTTTATTCCAAGCTAATGTTTCTACATGATTTGAATGTTAAAGTAGGATTCATGAAGGAAGAGTTTGTTGACATTATGAGGATTGATATGGAGTGGGCTGTCATAGAGGACTGCAATTGCTTGTAATCCTCAAAATGTAAGTCTTTTGGTTCTTGGGCGCAGAGAGGAATAATGAATTTATGTAAATTAAGCGCCATTAAAAGGAGATTAGACCTAGTTTTTTGAAGCCTGTTGTTTGTATTTCCTTGTCAGCTCCGTTCTGGCCTGGCTCTAGCCTCTTGTCCATGGTCACAGGAAACTCAGGTTTAGGGATAGGGACCCTATCCCCAACACGCATACCCATATCTCCTGGTAACTATATTTAAATGTAATATATACCTCATCTGGTAACTATATTTAAATATAAAGAATATATTTAAATGTAAGTATGCCCAGAGTTGTAATGGAAAGAATAGACATACATCCATGCCTCCCAGGTCATCAACACAATCTTAAGTTCCTTGGGAAACTCTTGTTTCCCGGAAAGATAAGGACATTACAGCATATGGTAGAAAGGGTAAGCATCGTCGATCAAACTGTTTTACTTTGCAGACTGAAACCCTTTTCAAATAGTAAAGCAGCATGTTTTACTCCCTTCAAGTACTCCTGTTCATTGTAGTCATCTTTCACCTCATCATCACATACAGCTGGCTCTGAACAATTCATGGAGGATAGAGTACAAACACGGAAATCCCACACAATAATGGACTGCCTGATTCTCTTCCAAGTTTTTCCTCAGTGCAAGAGCTAGAGTAATGTTCTACATTAAAGGCTAATCTGTCCCAAAGGCGCCCTAGTGCATCCATGCTGGAAGATTGTTCTAATGAGAAGAAGAAACAAATCAATGTGATACCAATCCTAAGAATTTATATTCTATAGATGTAGCTTTCTACAATCAAAATTTATTTCATTCAACTCAAGTACTTACCAAAAATTGGACCAAATCTGTGATCTTGATCTTTTTTATATGGCTTTTCAGAAATGACTCATTTTTTTGTAGATCATAGACAACTTGCTCCACAGAGAATGGAAGCTTTAACTATTGGAAGACGACCAAAAAATTTGATGAGAGGAGGCATTTTGGTTGTTTTCTTCTTCTGGCTAAGATTCATGATCAAAAATTAAAAAATGCGTTGAGTTTTTAGAAGAAATAAATGCACCCACTTAAACTTCCATCTGGCTAATATCATCTTTAACTTCATTGACTAGACATATTATAACTCCTTCAAACAACAGTTTTGGAAGGTGAAACCAAATTTGCATATCAATTGTCCAAGACTTAGATACCTTACAAGAATTATAGGAGATGCATTCATAACGGCAGAAAGGAATACGTTCATACTCAATGTCTTGGAGCCAATGGCCTTCTGCACTAGAAAGATCTACTTGTGGACCAATGCTAGTATAGGTGGATAATTATTGGGTAGAGGCTGCTTCCAATATGTAAAAAATTAATCTTGTTCCTCGGGGCCTCCAAGACCCCTTCACAATTACTTGATGATCCTTCTTCATTTTCATCACCGTTTGCAGGTTCATTTTCCAAATGAACCTCTTCCTCTTGATGCTCTGAAATTTCCTCCTGTCCATTGTCAAAACTCTCAATACATGGTGGTTCTTTCCCACATTCTTCTGGAAACTTGTCACTTGCTAAATTATTGGAGGATCCTTCACTCTTTAATCCTCAATTCACACAAATAACTTGGATTTTCAATTGAATATCATGACATTTGGCATTGAATTATCAGTATGTTTAGTAGTTAAATAACTTATTTTGTTTACTCTGCATATTATGTAGTTAATTTTGATTTTATATATATATATATATCCAAAAACATATCCATGAACCAAAAATAAAGGTTGTATCTGCGTACCCAAATCCCATATCCATATCCATACTAGTACCAGGATCGGTTAATTAGATATATATTATTTCAACTTTCTACCTACCCATTTATGTACATTGTTGGCACCTAGCCGTGCACAATAGTTTCAAGAAGAATGGACTTACTTAATGACTGCATACTGGGAATTGCTTCAAAAAGGAAGACATTGAACATCTGGAATCAAGACGCACAAAAAATCACAGTTCAATTTGCCATGTAACACTTAAATTGCATTTGTAGACAGAAAATACATACAAGATGGAGATGGTGAAATATTCCTACTTGGATGGGAATCATAACTTCAGAGATATGAACCAGGACCATGTTCCACTCTATATGTTTTGCATTCCTAAAACTTTGACATATTGGAAGCGATGAAAGTATACCACCTAAATTTACAGTCTTTAATATGCACTGCAATATGCCTCAGACATGCCAAGAGAAGAGTTGAAAGAGTTTGAGCTTCATTAGCTTTTTAGCTGAAAATTTGTAAACCACCTGAAAATAAACAGAAGGAAGCAAGGTTGCTCGCTCAATTGTCCAATCATTCCACAACTAATAGATTATTTTCCATTAGACCTTCCCCAACACTCTGAAGTTCTGGACAGACTTGCCATTCTCCATCCACCAGAAACTTGATTTCATACCTTTGCATAGAGAGATACTTGTTAGAAATAGGAACATAAACTTGAGCCCTAACTTGCTATCAAAATGTCATACAGATATCCATTGACATGTTAGTTGTCAAATGGGATAAAAATCAGAGGCCCGTACTGACATACCGGCCAGGGCGAAGTTTTAATGTTGTCGAAAATTTTGTAAAGCTCACACTGCTCTCAGGAGACATCTGTTCCCCATATGTCCAACCATCAAAAGAACCCATAACTTTCACATCCTGGCATTTGACCAACAGAAGAGAAAATACCAGTAAGCTTGCTTGACCATATCAATGGTCTAATCAATCAAAATCTCAGTCAAAATCACAAGGAAGACAAACAATTTCTTGGTTCATCACATACTTCTAAAAGATAATAAACCACATTTTTTGTTCATTGCATTTGCCAATACGTTGTACATAACTTCTCATGGAAACACTCTATATAGAAGATAAAGATTATAAGAAATTCAGAAATGAAACCTTATGTCTAGGGCTAGCACTTCCAGCATGCTCAAATTCTGAAAGCTTAGCAAATAAACTCATCAACTTTAATTGGTTAAACATGTATTAACAAGACATCAAAGGTATGCCAGTGAAGAAACAAAGGACTCTTTAATTTAATCAATTTGAAGAAAAAAAATATAAACCTTCAACTAAGATCATTATTTATGGTAGTTGGAAACAGAGCATATCATTACAAGACATTGAAAAAGCCTGCAATTCTTGCTGAGTTCCTGAGTACATAGAAAGTATAATGCAAAGTTCCTGCTCAAATATGCAGTGGAAAAAACATCTTCTAGACATTACAGCTTGAAGCCATAGTGCTGTATCTCAATTTGATCAAGCCCACTGAAAACTCCTTTATAAAAGATGTGCACAACCAAAACTGCGAGCACAGTTGTTAAAGGACACACAAGGAAAGGCCAGAATAAACCACAATCACACCCTAACAGCAGTGTTTTTCACAGAACGTAGATTAAGACGAGGAAGGAGGCAGAGAATCACTAAACCATATTTGGGCACATGTTTGCTCAGACATGTCACAATAAGTACAATGGTCACCAAATGTTGGAGCCATTGGACAAGATAATCTGTAGAAGCTCTACAATATGATACATTCTCATAAAAGTTGTACTCCTCCCATACCGTACAAATAAGGAATATAACAAGAATTGACTAATAATTATAGCATTCAGAGAGGCAATTGGTACATGATGAGTGTAAGTTCCCGTTTGAGTAATCTGCAGCCTTGAAGTTGTCAACTGCCAGACAGGACTGAGTTGACTTAGTCTTGATAGGCAGTTTGAAGAGAATAACAGCGTCAGTTAGCTGTCGGAACTCTTTAGTTAGTTAATCATCAAGTCAATCAACAATACTGATGTGGTGACATGTCAAGTGACAAGGCAGGTGATGTAAGATGATGCAGGAAGGTGATGTGGATTCTTTTAATGTGAAGACAAGTCAAAAAAATGTCTTTACATGAGAATGGCAAATTTTTCTTAAGTGGAAACTTCTTGATTCCCACTCCATCTTAGTGGAGCTAGGTGAAATTATTCCCGCTCCATCTTAGTGGAGGTGGGTGAAATTATGCTTCTTTTTGTCCCACTCCATCTTAGTGGAGGTGGGTGAAATTATGCTTCTTTTTTTTAAGTTTCCTTCATGAAATTCCTATATAAGGATGTATTCTTGCTTATTTTAGACAGGCTTGAAGTGAGAGAGAAGTTATAAGCTTTGAGTGAAAGCTTGGGTAGC
Organism: Torreya grandis; assembly: GCA_037957365.1. Taxonomy (NCBI): domain Eukaryota; kingdom Viridiplantae; phylum Streptophyta; class Pinopsida; order Cupressales; family Taxaceae; genus Torreya; species Torreya grandis. The sequence goes on along the minus strand of JARHVA010001942.1, from coordinate 2,565,476 downwards.
CTCCTTGGTGTTGAGACCAAGTTAGAATTTTGGATTGGGAGAAAGCTTGATAAGCTTGTTAATGGCATGCAATGTTGGCATAGCTTTTGTGTTGTAATGTTGTGAGAATTAATGAGTATTGTTGTAGAGATTATATGCTGAAAACCTTGAAAGTTTCCTTTGTGATAAATGTGAATGCTTTTATTGAGAATTTTGTGTCAAGATTCAAGAGAAAAATTTCTGAATTGGAGAGAGAAGTCTTGAGTGAATTATTGAGAACGTAAGAGTTGTGGGAAGAGTGTAAGTTCCTGTTTGACTAATCTGCAGCCTTGAAGTTGTCAACTGCCAGACGGGACCGAATTGACTTAGTCTTGATAGGCAGTTTGAAGGGAATAACAGTGTCAGCTAGTCGGCACTCTTTAGTTAGTTAATCATCAAGTCAATCAACAATACCTATTAATTAGGTGGCTGCATGGGAATAAATCAGTTTTCTATTAGAAATACATGGAAGTAATGTAAGGTCAGTTGAGTTAGTTCCATCCATTTAGGGAGTTGTTTGTTGTGACTTCAAGTCACAAATCCAGGATCACAAGAAGGGAAGTAGATATTAGGCAGCGCTGGGAAGGATGAGGATTATCAGAAAATTTTCAACTTCAACCCCCTTTTTTGTGAGTGATGCAGTTACAAGCAACTCCTTGTGCCTAGGGCAAAAACCCACAAGTGCTGCCATTGCTGGTTCTGGGGACGTAACCCTCCAGTAACCACTACCAATTCAGTTTAGCAGAAGCAACAGGCGTCAGCAGGATGTAGGAAGGAAAGTTTCAGGTATTATCTGCAGTGTATGAGAAAAATTGTTTGTTGATTGTCATATTATCAAAATATTTAATAAAATTTCTTGTTATCAGTTTTTCCTGGATTATTTTTGTGTCTTTCTAGTTAGTATATTTCATTGGTATCAGAGCTGGATTCTGCCAGCTTGTGGGAAAACAAAAACAAAAACAAACCTTATAGCCAAATCTACTGCATGTCAATAAGTGACAGGGAAACAAGGTATCAACACAGGGAACAGAGAAAACAGAAAATGCCAAGTGAGGATAAAGAGCAGGAATTTTTTGATGCGATTAGGTCTTTGAAGGACATTATGATGGTCCTTAAAGATGGGCAGAAACAACTTATTGAATTGTTCATTCATAAACAACATCGTAAGGAGGTTTGTCAAGGTACTACACTGTTAGGGAATGATATGCAAGGAGCATCTTCATCTGCAGAAATAAACCAGAACATTCCAACAAAATCTGTCATAGGTATAGGTCTACCCAAAGTTACGTTCTTGCAAAAATAAGCCATGACGCAAGACAAAGATATGGACAATCAGCATGAGGAAGATTTGGATGTCCTCCATGCAGAATATGGGGCAAAGAGTGCAGAGTTCAGGGCAAATATTTCTTTCATGAATTTTTGTATGCTAAAGTTAAAAATATAAGTAAAACCTTTCTAAACAGGCCTCACAAAGACCTTCAAAGCAGGCTAGGAAATCTCATAGTTGCCTTGTTCAATGGGTCCCACAAAGCCTCAGCTAGATATTGGATCCAAAATCTGAACACATACTTTTCATTGAATCCGATGTATGAGGAAGAGGCAATGAAGTTTGCAATCCTTCACATGGAAGGAATTGCACATGAATGGTGGTACCACGGTTTAGTTACTCAAGGGCATAACCATATCACCACCTATGAAGAGTTTTGTAGGAGATTGGTCGATAGATTTGAGAGGCAAGACCTTGAGGAGCATTTTTTAGAACTTGCATAGCTCCGTCACCACAACTCCGTGGAGGCCTATGTGGCTCATTTTCAAATAATATCAGTAATGGTCCTTGACATATCCAAAAGGCACTTGGATTTTCTTTACATGGAAGGGCTGGAAAAACCCTTTAGAGGATTAGTTAAGGCCCTTGAACCCAATTCGCTGCAAGCTGCTAATAAAAAATATTTAACCTTGGAAGCCACTACACCTAGCCGATCTTTTCAAGGGTCAGCTTTTAAGGGAACTGTTGACGCTGTGAATTGCACCCTTGAAAGAAGGCTGGGCTTCTCTCTTCCACGCGGCACAATGGAGACTCCCCTCTTGCTGTGGGTCTGGCAAAACTAAGGGGAGAATCTCTAGATAAGGGCTAGCTCCCTTTGATGCATCTCTGAGGTCTTTTACTACTACTGCTAACAATGGGGGGAGGGGGGGCCGAAGGTGAAAAGAGAGAAAATACTGAAAATAGAACCTAAACTAAAGTAGTGATGCACCAAAATGGTTGGTCTACTTAGCTTTGGCATACACTTTACACCAAGAACAAGCTGATATACACTTCATTTGACATGAGAAACTCTTCTGCATTAGTGTTCAATAAGAGGTCCTCCAGAGATATGGGGAGGAAGCACTCCCAGAGGTGTTCTAGGACACACTATGGCAGCCTGTTCACATGCACCTATACTCTGTTGTGGACACTTCTTGCTGACTTGCAAAAGAACTCACAATACACTAGACATGCTGGAATCATTCTTTGAAAGCATGAAAGAAAATGACTTAACACAAGACAAAACCATAGACATGCAAAAGTGCAAACTCAAATGGAGGTAAAAATGCTATGTCTTGATTCAAGGTAAAATCCTGCAGGGCTTCGCCATACAAGCTGAGAGATCCCTTTCTCAAAATGAGAGTTTACAATATATAGAGAAAGAAAGAGGCTTTTGGCGCCTTCTGGAAAAAGTTGACCATGCTGCATTGAACGCATTGGAAAGAGGAAATCCGCTCAAGGAGCCATGCTGCGGCAGTCCCAAGCCTTGACTTTGGCGTTTAAATCATATTAAATGTCTCTTCAAAAGCATGGGTTGCTTGGTCCTTTGAAAGGCAAAGCCGCTCCTCTTTATGAAACTTACGCGACTGTCCGCTCATCTTTACTCAAGCGAAGAAAACAGGGTGCGCCTTCACTGTTTGCGTTCTTTGATGACCATTTCGTAAGGACTGTTTCAACTGTTGGAATAACTCCTCTGCCGACGCTTTATTTTGCCACCTGGGCTGATCTGATTAGTGTCTGTGCTTGGCTCTTCGGGCTCCTTTCTAAGCGAGTCGCTGAGTTTACTCTTGGCTTTTGTCTTTTCTTGGCTCTTTCTGGCAATTTGAGCTCTCGGGGCTATCTTCTCGGCGGGTTGCTGAGTTTCCACGCGCGGGCCCATCCTTAAGCAATTTCAAGATCAACGGCTATCTTATCACCGTAAAGTTGACGTTCGTGCGCCCGCCATCAGACGTTTGACATCCAACGGCTAGTTCGCTTCGTTAAGATTGACGTCTTCGGGCCTGTCATTACCTTTGTCATTTCTTCGACTTTCCAATTCCTTCGGGCTTTTGCATTTGATCCTTCCCAAAGGGAAGGTGTCCCTTCGGTCTTGAAAAAGGTCCCTTCTTGGTCCACCGAGAGTCCCCTGCAAGGGCACCTGCCCTTCGGGCCCCTTCAGTTCTCAATTCCTTCAGATAAAATGTCCGAAAGAATTGTGCCTTTGGATTTTCTTCGGACAAAATGTCCGAAGAAATCCTTTGTCCTTTGTTTGCCGTGGATTTCCTTCAGACATAAAATCCGAAGGAATCCTTTGCCTTTCGCTCTTTGATGAATCTGCTCACTGCCTTCCGCGAGGGCCCTTTGGGTCTTGGAATGCCCCTTCGGAACTTCTGATTTAGTCCTTCCCGACCAAAGTGCCCTCCGAAGAAATTCTGTTTCCCTTTTTGCGAACTGCTTAGGCCATTTTGGGTTTTTCAATTATGACTTTGAACCTTTCGATTGACCCTGAACCCTTTTTCGGAGTTCAATGGTTCAACAGTTCAATAGTTCAATACTTTATGTTCTGCAAGGAGTCGTGTTCACTCAATTCTCTTGTGAATTTAATGTATTGTTGAACCTACTGTTTGAACCTACCGCTTGAACCTACAATGGTTCAACGGTTCAATATTTCAATATTTCTAAGTTCAAAGTTCAAAGCTCCTAGAAAGATCATGTGACTATTGGTCGGTCTGTGTAGTTCATTTCATATCATTGAACCCTGACGTTGAATCACTTTTTTTCAATTTTTTGGGAAATGTGCCTTCAAATTTTGGTCTCTTTCCTTGTGAATTTCTTCAGACAAAATGTCCGAAGAAATCCCTTTGAGCACTTTGTCTTTAGAGCTTTGTAAAAGACTTATATCTCTTTGAAGTTGGCCCATTCCCTTGCCGAAAAGGCTTGTGCAATTGACTGCCCAAAGTGAAAAAAATCTGTGGAACAACCCGAGACGTCTACAAGAGTCAAGTCATTTGGTTCTTTACAGAAACAAGCCTGTTCAAAAAGGGGGAAAGCACAATTGCAAAAAGGTGGATACATCAAAGATTGACTGCTCAAGATAGAAGGGAAGGAAGGAGACCGACTTTTTGGCCTGCATGACCCAAAATGGTCAACAAATTGGCGATTCCCAGGGGAAGCATGCCTGCTATGCTTAGAAAGACTGGTAGCCTCAAAGTCTGTTGGGCACGGAGTCAGAACGCAGCTTGAAAAGGTTAGCAACAGCCTTCTAAAGACCTATGAACCAACAAAGCTTTACCTCAAACACAAAGGAAAACACACACAACAAAGGCTAAAAAACTACACAGACGTGTGCAACAACACTTAGGGAAAACGAAAAACACACAACTGAAAGCAAACTATTATGTACAGCTAACTAGGTACATTTGCCTCCCTCCTGGATCAAAGGGAAAACTTCTTAAGTCTCCTTCATGGCAAGAAAACTTATGGTGCTAGACAAGTGGCTGAATGGAAAGGAGACTTGGTGACTTGCTCTTCTTGTCTGCCACCTTGATTGGCTTGTATCCAAATAAATCAGGGTCAAACATGCTTCCAACATATATGTATTCATCTTGCTCTTGGAAGCTTGTCCAATGCTAGTCCTTCATGCTGGTGTGTTTCATCAAGAAATCAGTGGATGTTAGCTTATCACCATAAGCCCCTTGATATGCATCATGGATTGACTTGTCCCCTTCTGCTTCATTGAAAACCCTGTCAAACTGATCCTCTACTTCATCATGGCTTTCTTGAAGAAGGGTGACTGTTGTGATGTTTGAAATGAGATCACAGAATGATTGCTCATCCCACAGAACATCACCTTGTTCAAGGCTCTCTTCTTCAAAGCTTTCCTCAAGATGGACAGGCCTCTCCTTTTCTTGCTCAAAGCCCAGAGTCTCTAGTTGTTCCTAGACATGCTCCTGATCCTCCTCCAACTCGGGTTCCATGGCATGATCATTCTCTTCATCAAAGCAACAAGGAAGTTCATCAAACAAGGGAGGAGAGAGCTTACCATGCTTACATTCCTCATCATCCATTGTTGACAAATAAAGTTTGTCAACTTCTTCATATTGCTGGAACATCCACATGTATGCATGACCTGTGTCTTCTCCTTTGTTGATGATGTCTTCAAAGGGAGCATCCATGATGATCTCATCCTCATTGTCACTCATGATAGCCTCTTGGGCAATTGCAAATCGGATCCTCTCTTCACTTGCTTCTTTCAAAATAGGTCCTTCCTTGAAAAGGAATGGAGTGGAGGGTTGGTGGACAAACTCATGTGGAAGAGGAGGCAATCCTCGAGCTAGAATCGAATGATTCTCTTCCTTCCATTTGGCCAGCACTTCATCTATATCAAATGTGGCCTGATAACTGTCTTGAAGGAGTGTAGATGGGGCGTGTTCAGACATGAAATCTGTTGTTTGATCTAAACCGTCCATCACATCTTGGCTAAGGAATCTCATTCTGGACTCCAACTCTGCAATTTGCCTGGCTATATTCTCTTGGAAGAGCCTTTCTTGGAGATCATGAGGATCACCATGAGCAGGTGCAGCTTCACCATTTCCAACGCCCTGAGTTGGTTCATGGTATTCCCTCCTCCAACTTGGAATCTTGACATCATGTTGAAAGACTTGAGGAGGTTGAGGAAGACTAGAAGAGATTGTTGATGTACAGGAAGAGTTTCTAGAAGAGAGATGTGTTGGTTCATGGTATTCCCTTCAAAGGAGGATTCGCAACCTAAGGAATTGAGAAGGTTCATTTCCATGGGAGGCTGTTTTAATGCCCTTTGGTGTTGAAAAGCTAGGTGCAAGGGATTAAGAGCAGGAATAATTAATGCATCAGATGAGCTAGAGTGAGCAAGTGCTATCTGGTAGAAAGGATATGGTGCACAAGAGGGGCCTTTCTTTAGAATAGGAGGGGGCTGCTTTGGAATGGGAGAAGGCACACAACGCTGACTGCCTTGAATGAATGGACTCTTCCATTTTGCTACTTCCTCCTTCATGGATTGCAAGGCCTGATCTTGCCTCAACAAGCACTCCTCTTTGTACATAAGCTCTTGCTGATATCTATCCTACTCCTCCAATCTGTTTATCTCCATCACTTGCTTCTCAAATTCCAGAGTTACTTCCTTTACACTAGGTGAAGGGCAACCAGGAGAGCTGCTTGAGGTGATGCCATGAACAACCTGAGCTTGATCAAAGTTATATGAAGGAAAACAAGGTCCATGTTGCTGAGCAATGGAATTATACATACCAAAAAATATGATTTCTTGATGGCACTAGGACTGCTTAACCAACTAATTCAACTCGGAGTCGCCATTGGTGTTGGTCGAAATGCCTCCAAACGCTGATTGGTTGAAGATCACACCAAAAATCCTTCAACTCCTTGGACAAACAGTCCCACCGGGCGTGCCAAAAACTGTTGACACTATGGATTGCACCCTTGAAAGAACGCTGAGCTTCTCTCTTCCACACGGCACAATGGAGACTCCCCTCTTGCTGTGGGTCTGGCAAAACTGAGGGGAGAATCTCTAGATAAGGGCTAGCTCCCTTTGATGCATCTCTGAAGTCTTTTACTACTACTGTTAACAATGGGGGGGTGAAAAGAGAGAAAATACTGAAAATAGAACCTAAACTAAAGCAATGATGCACCAAAATGGTTGGTCTACTTAGCTTTGGCATACACTTTACACCAAGAACAAGATATAAACTTCATTTGACATGAAAAACTCTTCTGCATTAGTGTTCAATAAGGGGTCCTCTGGAGATACGGGGAGGAAGCACTACCAGAGGTGTTCTAGGACACACTATGACAACCTGTTCACGTGCACCTATACTCTACTGTGGACACTTCTTGCTGACCTGCAAAAGAACTCACAATACACTAGACATGTTGGAATCATTCTGTGAAAGCATGAAAGAAAATGACTTAACACAAGACAAAACCATAGACATATGCAAAAGTGCAAACTCAAATGGAGGTAAAAATGCTGTCTTGATTCAAGGTAAAATCTTGCAGGGCTTTGCCATACAAGCTGAGAGATCCCTTTCTCAAAATAAGAGTTTACAATATATAGAGAAAGAAAGAGGCTTTTGGCGCCTTCTGGAAAAAGTTGACCATGCTATGTTGAACGCATTGGAAAGAGGAAATCCGCTCAAGGAGCCATGCTGCGGCAGTCCCAAGCCTTGACTTTGGCGTTTAAATCATATTATATGTCTCTTCAAAAGCATGGGTTGCTTGGTCCTTTGAAAGGCAAGGCCGCTCCTCTTTATGAAACTTACATGACTGTCCGCTCCTCTTTATGAAACTTACGCGACTGCCCGCTCATCTTTACTCAAGCGAAGAAAACAAGCCGCGCCTTCACTGTTTGCATTCTTTGATGACCATTTCGTAAGGACTGTTTCAACTACTGGAATAACTCCTCTGCCGATGCTTTCTTTTGCCACCTGGGCTGATCTGATTAGTGTCTGTGCTTGGCTATTCGGGCTCCTTTCTAAGCGGGTCGCTGAGTTTACTCTTGGCTTTTGTCTTTTCTTGGCTCTTTCTGGCAATCTGAGCTCTCGGGGCTATCTTCTCGGCGGGTTGCTAAGTTTCCTCGCGCGGGCCCGTCCTTAAGCAATTTCAAGATCAACGGCTATCTTATCACCGTAAAGTTGACGTTTGTGCGCCCGTCATCGGACGTTTGAACCTCCAACGGCTAGTTCGCTTCGTTAAGATTGACGTCTTCGGACCTGTCATTACCTTGGTCATTTCTTCGGCTTTCCAATTCCTTCGGGCTTTTGCATTTGATCCTTCTCGAAGGGAAGGTGTCCCTTTGGTCTTGGAAAAGGTCCCTTCTTGGTCTGCCAAGAGTCCCCCGCAAGGGCACCTGTCCTTCGGGCCCCTTCGGTTCTCAATTCCTTCGGACATTTTTTCCTTTGGACATTTTGTCCGAAGGAATTATGCCTTTGGATTTTCTTCAGACAAAATGTCCGAAGAAATCCTTTGTCCTTTATTTGCCATGGATTTCCTTCGGACTAGAAAATCCAAAGGAATCCTTTGCCTTTTGCTCTTTGATGAATCTGCTCACTGCCTTTCGCGAGGGCCCTTTGGGTCTTGGAATGCCCCTTCGAAACTTCTGATTTGGTCTTTCCCGACCAAAGTGCCCTCCGAAGAAATTCTGTTGCCCTTTTTGCGAACTGCTTAGGCCATTTTGGGTTTTTCAATTATGACTTTGAACCTTTCGATTGAACTTGAACCCTTTTTCGGAGTTCAATGGTTCAACAGTTCAATAGTTCAATACTCTATGTTCTGCAAGGAGTCGTGTTCACTCAATTCCCTTGTGAATTTAATGTATCGTTAAACCTACTATTTGAACCTACCGCTTGAACCTACCACTTGAACCTACAATGGTTCAACGTTTCAATATTTCAATATTTCTAAGTTCAAAGTTCAAAGCTCTTGGAAATATCATGTGACTATTGGTCGGTCTATGTAGTTCATTTCATATCATTGAACCTCGACATTGAATCACTCTTTTCCAATTTTTTAGGAAATGTGCGTTCAAATTTTGGTCTCTTTCCTTGTGAATTTCTTCGGACAAAATGTCCGAAGAAATCCCTTCAGGCACTTTGTCTATAGAGCTGTGTAAAAGACATATCTCTTTGAAGTTGGCCCATTCCCTTGCCGAAAAAGCTTGTGCAATTGACTTCCCAAAGTGAAAAAAACCTGTGGATCAACCCAAGACGTCTACAAGACTCAAGTCATTTGGTTCTTTACAGAAACATGCCTGTTCAAAAAGGGGGAAAGCACAATTGCAAAAAGGTGGATACATCAAAGATTGACTGCTCAAGATAGCAGGGAAGGAAGGAGACTGACTTTTTGGCCTGTAGGACCCAAAATGGTCAACAGGAACAAATACAGGGGTGTCACAATAGCAACAGAAATAGCATCAAGGAATACCATATAAATCTTTTGCACAAAAGCTAGAGGCATCCCCTTCTCAACCCAACGGACCTCAAGGAACAGGGCAAACATTTAGAAATCAACAAAAAGGTGATATGACCAGCACTGAATTGCGGAGGAAACAACTATGCTTCAGTTGTAAACACCCTTGGAATTCAACACATAGGTGCTTGGGAAAAGGACAAGTTCATTTGATTGAGGTATATTTAGATGATGAGGGAGAACCAGAATTATGTACAAAAGCACATGGTGTGGAGGATGAGTTCTCACCAATAGGTACATGTATTTAAGGTATACAACTACCTGAAGGGGGAATGCAGCCAGATACTATTACTTCTTTGTCAGGGGCACCGAGGTACCACTCTTTTCGAGTTAAGGGAAAGATTGGAGGACAACACATAATGGCACTCATTGATGGGGGAGCAACCCATAACTTCATTGATTAGAGAATCATAGCAAATATTAGGTTGAAAGATGAAGAGTTTGTAGGGTTCAAAGTGGCAGTAGCAGATGGTTACTCATTGACCTACAAGCAGGTGATCCAACAATTACAAGTAGTGTTGGATGAGCATACCATAACCCATGACTTTCATGTCATTCTACATGGGGGAGCTCACATGGTTCTAGGTGTCCAGTGGTTACATTTGTTAGGAGAGTTCACATAGAACTACCAAACAATGACACTCAGCTTTGGGGAGCAAGGACGAAAAAAAATCATTAGGGGGGTTACGGATGCTTCAGTACAATAGGTATCAACACATAGAATAGATAGGCTTTTGAGATAGGATCAAATCTATTGGATGGCAACTATCTCCACCATTAAAGGGTTACCTCTAGGTAGCATGGGTTTAGGGGTGGGTGAATACCCCCCAGATGTACAAACCTTGATGGATAAATATGCTTTGTGTTTGCAGATATGCCTCTAGGGATTCCACCAGATAGAGGATTTCGACACACTATTGAGTTTAAACCAAGGTCGAACCCTGTCATTGTGACTCCTTATCATCATCCTTGTGCCTTCAAGGATGAGATAGAAAAGAAAGTTGAAAAGCTATTGAAATTGAGACACTTTAGACCCAATATGAGTCCTTTTGCATCCCCAGTGGTATTGGTGAAAAAGAAAGATGGAATACTAAGGACGTGTATAGATTATAGAGATCTAAATAAAAAACCCATCAAAAACAGGTATCCCATACCTCTATTTGATGAGTTACACGAGGCTGTACATTTCACAAAAATTGATTCACAGTTTAGGTATCATTAGATAAGAGTTAAACCCGATGACTCTTTCAAGACTACTTTTCGGTGTCATTATGGGCACTTTGAGTTTTTGGTGATGCCTTTTGGACTCATCAATGCACCAACCACTTTCCAATCAACAATGGATAAATTTTTTTGGCCTTGTGGAAATTTGTACTAGTATTCTTTGACGACATTCTAATTTACAGTAAGACAGGGGAGGAACACATGAAACATCTGGAGATAGTGTTGGCCATACTACAGTAAGACAGGGGAGGAACACATGAAACATCTGGAGATAGTGTTGGCCATACTACAACAGCAGACCTTTGCCAAGCAAAGCAAGTGTGAGTTTGGAATGCAGAAAATTCTCTATTTGGGTCACATAATCAGCACGACATGTGTAGAGATGGATACAACCAAGGTGCAATCCATCCAAGAATGGCCTACTCTAAGGACACTGACTCAATTACAGGGATTTTTGGGTCTATGTAGCTACTACAGGAGATTTATCAGAGTTTCTCGCAGCTAGTTTCACCCTTGACAAAATTAACTAAAAGAGGGGCTTTCCATTGGTCCTAGCAGCACAAGCATCATTTGACCATTTGAAGGAGGTAATGTGCATTGGGCCCATTCTTGCCATACCCAATTTTGCATTACCTTTTGTGGTAGTGTGACGCTTCAAGAGGAGGACTAGGGGTTGTTCTTATGCAAAAAGGGTGACCCATATCATTTGAATGTCAAAAATTAATAGATATAGAGCGAAATTTCTCTATACATGCTAAGGAGATGTTGGCATTTATGCAAGCATTAGCTAAATTCAGGATATTTAGTTTGCGGCCATTTTGTAGTTCACACGGACCACATCGACTATGATCTCAATGATAGGCAAAAAAATTGGGTAAGTAAATTACACGCCAACGATTTTGACATTGAGTATATCAAGGGAAAGAATGAGTAGCAAATACACTCTCCCAGAGAACTGCATTATTGCTTGTTTCTTCAACAAAATTTGATTGGAAGGAAAAGTTGTTGGTTGAGTACGCCAAGGACCCACTAGCTACATGATTGATTGAAGGTACAATCATTGTTTTAGAAAAGGATGAGAGATACCAAGTGAAGAATGACATTATTTTGTACAAGTACTGAGTTTTTGTAGTGCCAGGATCTAGGCTGAAACGAAAAATTATTGCAGCATTTTATGATTTTCCGCTTGCTGGTCACACTAGATTTTTCAAGACTTATAGACAAATTCGGAATAGATATGCTTGGAAGGGTCTTAAAGAGGATGTATCACAATATGTACGAGAGGGTGGAGTGTGCCAAAGGATGAAACATGAGATCACATACCCTGCAGATCTGCTTCAGCCCCTCCCCATTCCTCAGCGAAAATGGGAATCCGTATTGATGGATTTCATCACAGGTTTACCTAAAGTACGGGGAAAGAATTGCATCTTCGTAGTTGTGGATTGGTTGACAAAGTTTGCCCACTTTTTTTCCATCCCCAGTGAATTCAAAGCTCCACAAGTAGCAAACCTTTTCTTCAAAAAGGTCTTTTGATTGCATGGGTTACCTCACACCGTGGTTAGTGATAGAGATGCTCGCTTCATGAGTACCTTTTGGCAAAAATTATTCAAATTGACAAGGACAAAATTGATACCCAGTACCAATTATAATCCCTAGACAGATGGGCAAACAAAGATAGTTAACAAGTGGGTTGAAGGGTATTTGAAGAGTTTTGTGACAGATTGCCAATCAGCGTGGGTACGCTGGTTATACCTCAAGCTACCTATCATATGTCCTTTGAGATGTCCCCCTTCATGGCATTATATGGTTATGAGGCACCATCTTTTGTAGAGTTGACCCTACTTGAGACATGGGTTCCTGCAACAGGAGATTTCATTGAACCAAGCAAGCAAGTATTGACAAGATTACATGGTCAGTGCCAGCGTGCACAGAACCAACAAAAGATTTATGCTGATAGGCACCATACTAAGAGATCTTTTGAAGGAGACATGGTTTTCCTTCGACTACAGTCATACAAGCAATCTACTTTAAAAAGAAGTGGGGCTGAAAAGTTAAAACCCCGCTTCTATAGGCCATACAAAATTTTATGACGTGTGGGTGAGGTGGCTTACGAATTGGAGTTACCCCCTACCGGTTGTATCCACAATGTCTTTCATGTGTCTTGTTTGAAGAAGGCAATGGGGCAATAGGTCAAACCTTCAGTTGAGCTTCCACCATTAGATGATGGGGGGGAAATTGTTACTAGTGCCAAAACAAGTACTTGGTACCAAGAAAAACAGTTGTGAAACCGTGTTTGGACTGAAATTCTCATACAATGGAAGGGTTTGCCATGTGAAGATGCCACTTGGGAGTCTATTGATGTCCTTGATCACCCGACATTGTCTTGCTCAAGGAAAATAAAATTTAGGGACAAAGAACTTGAACTTGTAATGTCCTTGTTTGACTAATCCGCAACCTTGAAGTTGTCAACTGCCAAACAGGACTGAGTTGACTTAATCTTGATAAGCAATTTCAAGGGAATAACATTGTCAGTTCGCTAGTCGGCACTCTTTAGTTAGTTAGTCATCAAGTCAATCAATAATACCTATAAATTAGGTAGTTGCATGGGAATAAATCCATTTTCTATTAGAAATCTGTGGAAGTAGTGGCAAGTCTGTTGAGTTAGTTCTATCCATTTAGGGAGTTGTCTACCATGACTTAAAGGCACAAATTAAGAATCCCAAGAAGGGAAGTATATATTAGGCAGCGCTGGGAAGGATGACGATTATCCAAGAAATTACAACTTAAACCCCCCTTTTGGTGAGTGTCGTAGTCACAATCACCTCCTTGTGCCTGGGATGAAAACCCATGTGTGCAACCATTGTTGGTTCTGGAGACATAACCCTCTAGTAACCTGTAATGTCCCCAAATGGGACAATTAGGCAAAGTTGGGGTTTTCCAACAAACCCTTATGTAAATTTGAAAACAATTTAAAATCTGCCCTAAAAATAGCCATTGTTGGTTCTAGAGACACAACCCTCTAGTAACCTGTAATGTCCCCAAATGGGACAATTAGGCAAAGTTGGGGTTTTCCAACAAACCCTTATGTAAATCTGAAAACAATCCGAAATCTGCCTTAAAAAATAACAAACCGTAGCGGAAGTAGATGACCAATCTCCGAACAACACTCCAATATAACCCCAAAAATTACTGAATGTAAAACTGCAATAAAATCCCTCTTTTGTGGCAAGGTGGAATGGCGATGAGGCTGAAATTTCACTTGAAATAAATCTGATTTTATGATGCCGGTACAACTATGTTTTCTCCTTCCAATCTACCTTGAAACCATTGCACAAATTCTCAAATATTTATACAAAAATCCTACAATTTATTAGGGCTTCCAATGAAGACAATAGGGCTGCAAATAGTCAAATTAGCCCTTCCAATGAAGTCGCCACACTTGGAAAAATAAATAGAATCAAATTTAAGAAATTAAACCTTGAATTTGCCCCTCAACAAGCCCTCCAAGTTCCACAAATCAAGTCACCAATATTGGGAAATTAGTAGAATAATTTCCAAAATATAAGCAAATAATGTATGATTGTTCTCTCCAATATCAGAGCCCAAAAACACTCCTAGGTGAATCGCCTCACTAGGAAAATTAATATAAATAATTTTTGAATTATTTACCTGATAACCAACCCTCAAATCACTCCAAAATAGCTTGCAAGATAATTAGAAAAATATAATAATAATATTAAAAAAATATTATTATTAATTTTGCCCTAATTTTCACCACCGAAAGCAAGCTCAAACATGCCCTAAGGCACTCGCCCAGCCCTCAAAGGGAGTCACCAAGCTTAGGGAGCCTCCTTGCTGCCCTAGGGTGTTCGCTCCTCTTCTTTGACCTGCAAGTTGTATGTTTCTAGTTCTCTAATGAGTTTGCCCAATTCTCAAATGAAGGTGGTGTTCCAAAACACCTTTGTAAGTCCAGCTACATGCAACCATGTAAATCTGAAGCACAATTACAACCCTTGAATAGAGCTGCCCTGAATGGAGGTTTTCGTCCCTAGACCTTTGGCACATTTAAATATTTTCGTCTTCAAGTTGTGGTGAATAACCCTGACATACTTGATCAAAAATTCAATATTCCAAACATACCTTTCAAATGAACCCTCAATTGCTTCTTATAATCATCCCCAAGGGCGGCCCCCAAATTGGAAGGATGTGACTTTTGAATCATAAGAAATTTTACCTTTTGGATTACCTTTTTGAGGGGTTAGGCTCCCATGACCCTTAAAGGTCCCCCACTTAAGTGAAAATTAGACCAAACACACTTTTTGCACAGCTCAACTAAAAATTAGAATACTCAAGTACCTTTTCACCTTTTTGCGTTTTGAATGGCCCCCTCATCATTTCCCCTTTCTTTCTTTTCCTTAGCCTTGTGGGAACAAAACCAAGCTAAGGGTCTATAAGCAAGCTATGCAAAAAAGGGGGGCATTACATAACTGCTACCACTTCAGTTTAGCAACAACAACATGAGTTAGCAAGATGTAGGAAGGAAAGTTTCAGGTATTATCTACAAAGTATCAGAAGGATTGTTTATGGATTGTTACAGCGATCAAAAAAATTAATAAAATTTCTTGTTATCGTTTTTTTCTGCATTATTTTTTTGTCTTTCTAGTTAGTATCATAGTTGGAAAACTCACCATTTGCAAGTACTCGACAAGCCTGGAAAACTCGATTCAGAAAATACTCGGCAAAAAACTCGACAACTTAAAAAATTGTTTAAACTTCACTAAAAACACATTTTTTTTGCAAAATTCAAAGATACGATGCATCCAATGAGTCAATAAATGAGTACATAGAAGAAACAATTGTATTTGATTGATTTGAAAAAAATTATATATAAAATGGCATCCTCACGTAGAATGCTCAATGCGTTAATATGGTAGCTTATGGAGTTGGAAGAGACAAGAAATCAAGCCATGCTAGCCATGAAAAGTCATCAGGCACAGGTGAAAAGAACATTTGACAAAGGAGCTTTCTCACGAAGCTTCAATGAAGGAGATTTGGTCCTCAAGTGGGATGGGGATCGAGCCAAACTAGGAAGGCACACAAAGTTTGATTCCCTTTGGAGTGGCCCATACACGATCTCCAGCTGCAAATCCCACAACGCCTTCCAACTTGCCAAGATGGACGGCCAAGAGCTTCCAATCCCAGTCAATGGGATACATCTGAAACATTGCTATTGAAGAGCAAAACTCTATGTACATAGATAGTTGTCTTTGCTTTCCTCCAAGTGTTGTTCAAGCACAGTAGTTTGCTTCAGTTTTTTTCCAATAAGTGCTTATTTGCACATTCGCTTCTTAGTTCGTTTTCCCGCTTTCATGTGTTTCCCTTCTTATTTTTGAAGGAGGTTACTTCAGCCATGATCAAAGGAGATTTTCAGTCAGAAATCAGGTTTATCATTGTTCCGGGAGTTCGAATAGCATCTATATGGTCTAAGTTCTCAAGCATTGCAGGCATGCTTCCCAGTATAATCGCCAAAAATGTTGACATTTTTGACTCACAAGGCAAAATTGTCAACCTTACTATTCGGAAGATGTCATGTCCCCTTTTTAGCTATGTCTAGCAGAGACTTGAGAGTTGGCCTATCATCCGGGTTCCCGTAGGCCAGTAGAATGGTTAGGGGACCTATCTCGAGGCAGTGGAGCGTGGTAGGGAGCTTTACCGGCCTTTCCAGATAGTTTGCATTAGTTTCCTATTTTTTAGGAAGGGTTCCTATTTTTTAGGGTTTGATCGAGAGTTGACCAGGAGGCATCAGGGGACCTCCAGGAGCATTTTGGGAGTTTTCCTATTTTTTAGGAAGGGTTCCTATTTTTTAGGGTTTGATCGAGAGTTGATCAGGAGGCATTAGAGGACCTCCAGGAGCATTTTGGGAGTTTTGGTCACAATTCTTATTTTTTAGGAGGTATCCCTAAAATTTAGGGAGGCATTGTCAGTTAACCTGCCATGTGGCGGCATCACCAGTGGCACGGGCTCCAGTAGTTTTCAGTTCAGATTGGCCAGATGATGGACTTGGAATAATTATTGAATATTAAAGTGCGGCTTTAATATTTAATAAAAATAAATTAAAGTGATTAATAATATCACTTTGTAGTAAAATTTAATAAATGGACCCCTTTCTAGTTAACACATTTGTGTTAAAAAACAGACACTTTATTAATGGGAAGTTGGACCCTCAACTTGGGCGCCCAACTTGGGAGACTTTAAATAAAGAAAAGAATCATTAAAAGATTTCCTTTTGATGCTACCCTAACCCTAAAAGTGGACGCCCAACTTGGAAAAAGAATAAAGTGCATTGGGAATTCTTTTGGAGGCATCTTTTGCATATTTTTGAAGCTTCATTGCAGATCTGAACTCTGAGGAAGAGGGCAGCAGCATATATTCATTCTCTTGGGAACGAAAACTCTCAGGGATTTTGGTGAATTGGACGACAACCCAATTCATGTTTGTGGGAGGCCTACCCTAGGTCTTCTTTTGAGCATCATTGGATAGATTCTTGGGCATTCTATGACAGATCTAAGCTTGCAGCAGTACTAAATCAGCGTTATTCTGCATATCCTTCAGTTTCAGTTGCATGCATAGCCTCTCCTAGGCCAATACCATCTTTGTATGCAAGTGGCGTTGCAAAACAGGGTTTACAATAAATATAAAATACAGATCTGATTGGTATGTACATCAAATTCTTAGTTGGTGCTTTTCTATCATTTAATTGTTAATTTTAGTTCACTTTTATATGAGATCGCAGTTGCATGTATAACTATTTGCTATCTTGGCAAATACACATTTCAAGAAAACTGAAACCCCTTCTGCATCTCCTCTCTAGTCTGAAAGAACACAAAAAAAAAATTGATAAAAATCATAAAACAAATAAAATCACAAAAACAAATACTTCATTTTAGCAAAGAGATCCATCAGGGATCTTTTAGTGGTATCAGAACCCTTGACCTGCCAGCCTGTGGGGTTCAGAGAATTGTTTTCTATGCATACAGACAGGTATTATACACGTAGGAGAGCCCAACAAGAGCTTGGGGTTGGTATGGCAGAGGAACAGAGGAATCAGGGTGATGAAGAGAGAGAAATGATGAGAACCCTCATCAACACTCAGCCTAGGATTGCTCAGACCTTAGACAAGATACAAGATGCCTTGGACCGGTTGGAATTAGATCGAGGCAGACGGAATAGATCAGTATCTGTGGCAGGTAGTCATCGTAGTCACCAGTCACACGCATCAGACAGGAGCCCCCTTCAGTCCCCTAGGCGTGGACAGACCAGGGATGTCTTTCCTTTTCCACAGTATTGTGCACAGTGCAGAGATTCTGCCAGGTTCAGAGGAGACCGAGGCACTAGACCTTAGTAGCCAGTTGACAAGGTTCATATAGAGCCGATTCGAACTGTAAAATAGATTTTGACAATTTTGAAAAAGCCAATTATTAGCAAAGACAAAATCCATGATGCCCCAGTTGTCAATCCAATTCTGGAATGTCCTACATGGTCAACAATAGAAAAGAGCATTATTCCTAATATTTTGAATGAAACTAGCAAGCGAGGAGCCCAGTCTAAATATCCATTCAAAGAAAGAGTCTCGAAATATGGTGCCATTGATGAGGGTAGCTCCTTAAAGGATGGCGAAGGAATTCATGCAGAAAAACAAAATTTTCAAGGTTCATCAATGGACTCTGTAATATCTCTCTCAATTCCAACTACGAAATCAGTAAAACACTTGATAAGACGTTTTCAAGCCCCAGCAATGGAATTCAATGCTAGCATACAGCATCTTGTATTTCTTGAAACAAATGCTGTACAAAAGTCTCGACAAGTATTTATACCGAACAAGTTTACGTCTCTTACTTCCTACCAACAGATAATGTCTTCAGCAATTTATGATGAGATAAACCTCAGTTTGTTTGATATTGGAAATGAGTTCTACAAAGCAAAACAACGAATTTCACATCTTAATAAACGACGCCCACTTTGTAAGCCTGGAAAGGGAAGGCTACAAATTGTCAAAAAGGATGGACCTAACAAAGGGCGATTATTCTATGGATGTCCATCTCAAGTAGAATCTTGTTTGTTTGCTTGGGCTGATATGAGAGAAGTAGAGATAGATAATTCTGAAAGATTTGAAGATTGGTCAACTGATGAGATAGAGCATGAATTTAGTTGCTTCCACATAGAATTATACACAAATTGTGAAATGTTTTCTAGGGAAATTGGAAAGGTTTTATCTAAGAAGAGAAGGCACAATGAGTATGAAAATGGGGAAGAGACTGCTGGATGTAATAAAACTTCCACATACTTGAAATTGGGCAGCTCCAAGAATGACAAAAGAACAAGTCACTCAAAGGGCGATCTTTGGATTATAAGTTCAAATATCAATTTTAGGAAAGAGAGAAGGGACGACTTTGTGATTTTTGCAGTTAGTGATTATCATGGGCCTTCATCAGGTGGTATTCTAGAGGTTGCATTCCTTGGAGACAAGCCGTGTAATCTGCCATTGAAGAAAGCATTTTCTCTACATGGTCCTTGTATCCTATCTGAGCTCGCAATGCTAAATATTCTAAGGGACGTGAACATTTCT
This sequence comes from Torreya grandis, assembly GCA_037957365.1. Classification (NCBI taxonomy): domain Eukaryota; kingdom Viridiplantae; phylum Streptophyta; class Pinopsida; order Cupressales; family Taxaceae; genus Torreya; species Torreya grandis. The sequence continues at coordinate 2,546,307 of JARHVA010001942.1, read as the reverse complement.
AATATGCCATTGCTTCCTCTCCTCCTACAACCCTCTGAAAATCCAACAGAAAACATTTCCAACATAGAGGTTGAGAAATTGGCAGATCAATGTATTATGAAGTATAACTTAAATGAAGAAAGTTTAGTGAATGAAAAGTTAGGTAATGAATGTAGGCAAGCAGACCATCTAACAAAGCTTCAAAAAGTCTACAAGGAGGAGCAGATTCTTCGCAAGAAGTATTTCAACCAAATGGAAGATATGAAAGGCAATATACGAGTTTATGCTAGTTGGAGACCTTTGAGCAAGAAAGAGATCAATGAGAACCAGAAGATGATGTTAACTGCAATAGATGAATTCACTTTAGAGCATCCTTGGACGGATGACAAACCTAAAGTATTCAGTTTTGACCGTGTATTTGATAGCACCTTGCCTTCTGCTGCAGAAACTGGAAGATCAATTTCAATGATTACTTCAGAACAGCAGAAAGATAAAGCTTCTCTATCTGAATCATGTATGGTTATGGTATCTTCACAGTCACCAGAATTTCAAGAAAATCAGTTGGTGAATGGGCAGACAACTCCCCTAATGAGTGATATGCCCTAGAATGAAACGGATAATCTGCTTAAAACTTGCTGACCGAGTTCATCATTGGAGAGAAACAGCAGTGGGCTATGCAATCATGTCCCATCCCAGGCAGATACAACAAAGCCCTCACAAGATTCTCAAATGCAGCAGCATCTTAATCAACACTTACCCTTACAGCATGACATGGAAATAGAGGCACATGAGGATCTTAACGAGAAACGATATCAACATCAGAAATTTTTACGGAGAACAAATATTGTGACATTCATTGGAGTGGTTAGCAAACTTATGGAACACAAAAGAACATCTACATTTTTCCGTCTTGCATGTCGAAACATGACTGAACAGTGGAGTGGTTTATGGCAATGCCTGCAAGTATTAGAAGCTCACTCATCATCGCCAAGTTTAAAGATAGATGGTGAATCATTTACACAGTTAATGGGTTCTATTCAAAGGTCTTTAAGCCTAGAATATCAACCAAGCCAGTACCAGGCAATTAGAGCAGAAAACTTTGTTGCTGGCCTTAAGTGTGGAACGGGGAGCTTTGATGGCCTTAGCAGCAATGGTATTTCAAGTGCAATAGGGGGAAACATGCTGCACCTAATTATTGAAGAGCTGATTATAGAAACAAAGGGATTGCCTAGTAAGAAGATTCTACAGTTTGATAATGTATGGTTTATCATGGGCATTACACCATGGAGTTGGTTGGAAGTTATGGATAAGAATGCACCGAAGGACATAGCAGCTAAAGAGGTGGAGGTACAGATCAGCTTTGGGACAGCTAATGTAGTTAGAGGGACATGTGACTTTCAGCTTAATACACCTCTTAGACCAGCATTTATGGATGAGCGACCTACCATTGAAGAAGATGCAAGAAAGGACAATGAAGGCACCTCAAAAAGGTATGATCACGGATCTGATTTTCTGAGTATGAACAGCAGTCCTTTGTCTTCACATGATCATGAGATAGACGAGTGGCATGAGGATGATAATGGTAAGAAGTCTTCCATTGTTGACACTCAAGATTTGAGGGATAAGCCTCTTATGATGATCAAGCACGAGGAGCAATTAGAGTTGCAAACACTTGATGAGAGATTTGTAGTAGAAAAGATTGTGCATACATTCTATGGACCAACAAAGGATGACATGCAGAGATGTATCCGTGATTCAGATTTGAAGGAGTCTACTTGTGTTTTGACATCATATCCTGATGAAGATGATTCTTTGGGTAGACAGAATGCTGTCCTAGTTTCAGGACTTGAGTTCTCTAAAGCAAGGACTGATTTTACATCCATAGACATCAGGTTACTCTTTTGTACAGCTGGCAGCCGTGAGGTAGAAGCTATGACAGCCTTTGAGGATAGTTTTCCATATGGTACACACCTTGAGACAACAGCTTATGATGACATCTATGAAGGCAAACCTGGGAGGGAGAGTCCATTTCACAGCATCCGGCCTTGCAAGTTGCTTGTGGGCAAGCATCTCCGAGAGGGGAGGAATGTCATGTGCCCTTTTTAGCTATGTCTAGCAGAGACTTGAGAGTTGGCCTATCATCCGGGTTCCCGTAGGTCAGCACAATGGTTAGGGGACCTATCTCGAGGTAGTGGAGCGTGGTAGGGAGCTCTACCAGCCTTTCCAGATAGTTTGCATTAGTTTCCTATTTTTTAGGAAGAGTTCCTATTTTTTAGGGTTTGACCGAGAGTTGACCAAGAGGCATTAGGGGACCTCCAGGAGAATTTTGAGAGTTTTCCTATTTTTTAGGGTTTGACCGAGAGTTGACCAGGAGGCATCAGGGGACCTCCAGGAGCATTTTGGGAGTTTTGGTCACAATTCCTATTTTTTAGGACGTATCCCTAAAATTTAGGGAGGCACTATTAGTTAACCTGCCATGTGGCGGCATCACCAGTGGCACGGGCTCCAGTAGTTTTCAGTTCAGATTGGCCAGGTGATGGACTTGGAATAATTATTGAATATTAAAGTGCGGCTTTAATATTTAATAAAAATAAATTAAAGTGATTAATAATATCACTTTGTAATAAAATTTAATAAATGGACCCCTTCCTAGTTAACACGTGTTAAAAGACGGACACTTTATTAATGAGAAGTTGGACCCTCAACTTGGGCGCCCAACTTGGGAAACTTTAAATAAAGAAAATAATCATTAAAAAATTCCCTTTTGATGCTACCCTAACCCTAAAAGTGGACGCCCAACTTGGAAAAAGAATAAAGTGCGTTGGGAATTCTTTTAGAGGCATCTTTTGCATATTTTTGAAGCTTCATTGCAGATCTGAACTCTGAGGAAGAGGGCAGCAGCATATATTCTCTTGGGAACAGAAACTCTCAAGGATTTTGGTGAATTGGACGACAACCCAGTTCATGTTTGTGGGAGGCCTACCCTAGGTCTTCTTTTGAGCATCATTGGATAGATTCTTGGGCATTCTATGACAGCTCTAAGCTTGCAACAGTACTAAATCAACGTTATTCTACATATCCTTCAGTCCAGTTGCATGCATAGCCTCTCCTAGGCCAATACCATCTTTGTATGCAAGTGGCGTTGCAAAACAGGGTTTACAATAAATATAAAATACAGATCTGATTGGTATGTACATCAAATTCTTAGTTGGTGCTTTTCTATCATTTAATTGTTAATTTTAGTTCACTTTTATATGAGATCGCAGTTGCATGTATAACTATTTGCTATCTTGGCAAATACACATTTCAAGAAAACTGAAACCCCTTCTGCATCTCCTCTCTAGTCTAAAAGAACACAAAAAAATTTGATAAAAATCATTAAACAAATAAAATCACAAAAACAAATACTTCATTTCAGCAAAGAGATCCATCAGGGATCTTTCAGAAGATGGTCTTATGTGCCAGTTTGTCTTGTGAATCAGTTTTGGGTACTGAATAATGAAAAGGAAACGGTTTTGCAAAGTTCAAACAAGCTTAAATGCATATCTACAGCGACCCAAGGAGCCATCTACAGTCAGGTATAAGCTAAGGAAAGAGCCTACAGCATAAGAAATTACAAAGGAAGATATCCTTCAGAAAAAAAGTCCAAAGGAATACTTCGGAGAATAAACAAAGGAAAGACCGCAACCTCCAAAGAAAATTTTAGCCCAAGGAGTAATTCCCTCAGACTTTTTGTCTGAAGGAATTCCTTCGGACAAAAGTCCGAAGAAATCCGAGAGAGAAGTCAAAATATCCAAAAGTTCAAAGGAATAAGGACCCCTGCAAAAAACCCAGGTGCCCTACAATTTTTCCGAAAAGCCATACAGGAAGGATAGAAGCCCTTGCAGAGGGCACCTGGTCGGTGGCAATACCTTTGCAATTTCTCTGAAGGACATTTTGCCGGTGGCCAAAGAAGACAAAGAAAATACCTTCGGACTTTTTGTCCAAAGGAATTCCTTCGGACAAAAAGTCCGAAAAAATTCAGAGAGTTTACAAAGCAAAAAACCCGACAAAGAAGTCCGAAGGCAAAAAGAGAAAAAACAAAGGATATCTTTCGGACAAAAGTCCGAAGGAATTCCTTCGAAATTTTTGTCCGAAGGATTAATTCGGGAAAAGAACAAATGGAAAAAGCCCACAAAGTAAAAAGCCCACAGAAATTCAAAAGACAAAAGCCCACGGGAAAAGATAAGTCAAGGACAATTCAAACGGAATAATTGTTCGAAGGAATTCCTTCGGAGGGTTTGAAAAGGCAAGGTCCGAGCACAGATAAGCCGAGGGAAATAAAGCCGCAGGAAAAGTGAGGAGGACATAAAGCCGAAGGAGATATCCAAAGGGAAATAAAACAAAACAAACTGTCTGCGGGAAAATGGACTAACAAAAGATCCGAAGAAAAATCCAAGACCAAAGACAAGTTCGCGCGAATAAACCCAAAAGCAATGCATGCACATAAACAAAAACAAAAAATAGATAAGCCAAGAAATAAATTCAACCTGAATTTATCTCTCACTCAGCAAGATAGTTTTCCATGCAAGCACTTTCGTCCGTCTCAAGCTTGTAACATTCCAACAGCTCAACCGGAGTTCCAAATTCGGACGTCGAGTTGACTGTTCTAGATTTAGAATTGACTATTTGTTAAACGCCACATCTACTAGGAGTTTTCCATGCAAAGGAGAATAATCTCTTCATCCAACTTAGCCTTTCAAACGTTCCAACTCGGCTTCCAACGGATCAAGTTAGATTTCTAAAATTGACATTGGCGTTGGATTTTATGCATACAATTGTCATCTCATACTTTCAAACGTTCTAGCAGCTCATGAAGAAGCTAAAATTGACATTGGCGTAGATTTCCATGCAAAGAGAGGTGGGCGTTTCCATAAACAAAGACAAGTCCACTTCCTCTAGCGCCAAGGAGCTTCATGCAAAGACAAAGGGAAAACATTTTATTGAAAGGCAAAGTCAGCCTTGAGTTAATCTAAGTTGATCCTCCTCTTCTTTTTTTCAACGCCAATCTTTTGGCTTTTGTAATTCTCTATAAGTTGGCTTTCAGCCTTGATTAAATCATCCCTCTCTTGGCAAGACCAGACTCTGCCATTGGTGAGTTGTGTAACCTCTTCAATCAATAAAAGACTGTACTTTTCAGATTTCAAGTATTGGCATAGTGTATATTTATTCAGCAATTTGCATATGTGGTAGATTTCTCTCCCTTCCCAAATTCTGATTCGTACCTAGTTGCTAGCTTATCGTATTATGCAAGTCATGTTAAGTGTTTTTTATGTCTTTTGTTGAAGCTGTAAGTGGATGTTAGGTAGTTGCAAAGTGTCTTGTATAAGACCTCTCCATCGTTTTCCCTCATGTTTTGGTCATTGGATCGAACCTTCTCACGAAATACTTATGCATAGCGGTCGATTGAAATCAATGGTCTTCATTTTTCCTTGTTTGTTCAGTGTTCAAGGTTCTAACTAAAGTGGATCAATCTTTTGGTGTATCACTTTTATTAGATAGGATTTCTCCCTAAATTTTCCTTCTCCATTTTCCATGGTAGTCCGCAGCACAGAGTAGAGATCCTCATTGATACATCTTACAAGAACCAGCCTTCTCTGGAGGTTCTTCTCACCATTGAGGCACCCACCCTCATGAGAAGATCCCATTATTTCAACCAGATAGAGGATTGGCCATTTCATGCACATCTTCGATTCAGGGCACAGCTCCAGGTTGACAACAATAATCTCTCGGGCTTTTTTGGATTTGACTTCCCGCAGAAAGTGCCCTCCGGAATTTTCAAACAGCCCCCTCGGACTTTTTGGACAGCCCCTCGGTTTATTCTTTCAGAATTCTTGTCATGACCATTCTTTCCTTCAGGTTTTCCTGGCTTTGACTTTTTGTCTTGCCAATTTTTCCGAAGTATTCCTTCGGACAAAAAATTCGAAGGAATTCCTTCGGACTTTTTGTTCGAAGGATCTCCCTCCCTTTTCTTTCTTTGCCTTTATTTATATTTTCTCGGGTTTTTTCTTTGTCTCGAATTTCTTTGGACTTTTTGTCCAAAGGAATTAGTCTTCTTTGTCTTTATTCTGCCACCGGCCAAATGCCCTTTGGGAAAATTGGAAAGGTCCTGCCACCGACCAAGTGCCCTCCGCAAGAGCTTCTATCTCTCCTTTGTGCCCTTCGGAAAAATTGGAAAGATCCTGCCACCGACCAAGTGCCCTCCGCAAGAGCTTCTATCTCTCCTCTATGCCTTTCGGAAAAATTGGAAAGATCCTGCCACCGACCAAGTGCCCTCCGCAAGGGCTTCTGTCTCTCCTCTGTGCCCTTCAAGAAAATTGGAAAGGTCCTTCCACCGACCAAGTGCCCTCCGCAAGGACAGGTGTCCTTCGGAACTGGATTTTCGAAAAAATTGAAGGGAACTTGGGCTTTTTGTAGGGAACCAGGATTTTTGTAGGTCACTCGAGCTTTTTGTAAGTGTCCTTATTCCTTCGGACTTTATGTTGTCCACACCTTTAGATTTTATGTCTCGTTAATTCCTTTGGACAAAAAGTCCGAAGGAATTGAATACTTTGTCAATTGTCCCTTTGAAATTCTCTTGGACTTTTCCCAAGTCCTTTGAAAAATCTTTTCCCTCGAACAAAAAGTCTGAGGAAATTGTCCATCTCTTGGCCCGACAAAATTTTGAGAAGACAACACTTTGGAAAGAAAACACTTGGGAAAGAGAATAGTCGTTGTAAGTCTGAAAAACAACCCTGTATTCCATAGGTGTCTGAAAGAAAACACTCGCCTTCATTCATAAGCGAACCTACACGCTTGTAGGTTAACTTTAAGGATCATTGTAGGTGGACATTGCCAAATCTAAAAAACGAGAATGCCCCTTCGAATCCTTTGAATGACCAAAACTTTACCTGACTGTAGGCTCTTTCCTTCGCTGATACCTTGTTGTAGATGGCTCCTTGGGTGGCTATAGGTATGCATTTAGGCTTGATTGAACTTTGCAAAACCTTTTCCTTTTCATTATTCAGTACCTAAAACTGATTCACAAGACAAACTGGCACAATATGCAGAGTTTCGAATAGTAGGGATGACAATTTGACCTGTGGGGCAAAATTGTCAACAGGAACACCACCTTGCACAAAAGATTGGTGAGCACCTTTGAAAGCTTGGTGATTGTATTTTTGTAGGTAAAAGAGGTGAGCAACTTGCTTGGAGAGTTGTTTGTTGGTTTTGGAAGTCATCCCTATGGTGGCGAATCGGTTGGAGGATTGACGACCCCTCTAGAGGGCAATGTGTCTTCAAAACCCTCTTCTAAGGCTTAGAGGTATTTTTAGCAACTTATTCTAGCTTGGCAAATTGTTTGTGGGTTGACTTGCAGGGTTTGAGAGTCATTCTGTGCCCTAAAAATATTCAAAAAAATATTATTTCATTTTTCCAATCTAGGTGACTTGCATTGGAAGACTTGGAAGGCTTATGGAAGGGCAAATTTTAGGGTTTAATATTCAAATTTAATTCTTTATTTTTCCCTAAGTGTGACGACATCCCTGGGAGGGGTTAGTTTGACAAATTGAAGCCCTATATGTGTTCCTTGGAGGTTCTAATACTTTGCATGATTTTTGCAAAATTATTTGGGAGTTTTGCAAAGGTTTCAAGGCAGATTTGAAGGAAAACATGCCACTGTACCGGCATTTGAAAATCAGAATTACTGTAGGGGTAAATTTCAGCCTTATCACCATTTCCACCTTGACAAAAGAGGTATTTTATTCCAGTTTCATATTCAGCAATTTTGGGGTGATATTGGAGTGTGTGTTGCTTGGAATTTGGTCATTTTTTCCAACTAGGGTTTGCTGGTTTTTGGGTTCAGATTTCAGATTGTTTCAGTTCATTTGATTTCTAAATGAAATCACCCTTCAAACAGTAGTAGCATTCATTGGGCATCCATCCCAATCATTCTTCAAGTATGAAGATTTAATATATAAATTCAATGTCCAAAATAGAAGCCCTCATGTCCATATATAGTCTTCAAAGTGGGGTGACCTACTCTTGGAGGCCAACTACTTTTTTAAAATCACTTAACCATTTTTTAAAATATATTTTCTTCTTTTATTTTCCCTCCTAGCCGACATTCACTCTTTTTGCCACTTATAATATTAAATTAATTGTCAAAATAGATTTAGTAATTAAAATTACTCTTAATTAATTATTTAATTTACCTAATTTACAAGAGTGATTAAATCACTTTTGGGCAAACAATTAATTAAAATACTTTCTCCCAATATTATTTGAACTCTCAAGTGTAAAAGTCGTTAAAACCACTTTTATAGAATGCTTTAGTGGTAAAACCCACTCTTTAATAATATTCTATTAACTAAAATTGCCTTATATGGTCAAATGATCAAAATAACTATTCGGTCAATTCTATTTAATTAATAAAATAAAATCCCCAAAACACATCACTTAGTCTATGGGAAAAAGTAGACTAAAGGTCTTCAATTCCTGTTTACAGGTGAATCAGAAATGGGGACATTACATATTCATCATAGTTATGTTCATTCTTTCTATAACTCCATTTTGTTGCGGAGTGTAAGGAACTGTGAGATGGCGTTTGATGCCATTTTGCTCAAGATTGAATTCAAACTTTTTAAAAGTGTATTCACCACCACTGTCTGTCCTGAGTGTCTCGATGTAGGTTTGAGCTTCATTTTCAATCATGGTTTGAAACTTTTGAAAAGTCTCAAAGGCTTCTTATTTTTTCTTCAGAAAATATATATCCAAGTCATCCTGCGGTAGTGATCAATGAACAACATGAAATACTTATGACCACCAACGGAGAGGATTGGAAGAGAAGACAAGTCTGAGTGAACCAGTTGCAATTTTCTATCAGCTTTCCACTATGACTTCGGGAATGGTTCTCTTGTGTGTTTAGCCAAGATGCAGCCTTTACACTTTTCATCTAATTTTGCGGGCAATGTAGGCATGCCAACAACACCATTCTTTTGCAATACATGAATGTTGTTATAGTGAGTGTGCCCGAATCTTGCATGCCACAACATGTTTGGAAATATTCCATCTTCCACGAGATGAGCATAATTCCTTGAATTTGATGGCTCACCCCTGAGTTTGAGTAGTTTTGCTTCCTCATATCCAATCAAAATGACTGCATTGTCACTTTTTCTTCTGATAGTGACAACACCATTATCCAACAAAATGGAATGGCCTTGTTTTATGAGCACTAGTGACAACAAGTTTCGTTTCACTTGAGAAAGGTAGAGAACATTTTGGAGTTTAAAATTTGGAAGCCCTGGACACTTGAGTTGTATTGTACCTCTTCCATGTGGTTGCAGACTTGATCTATCTGCGAGGTATACCACACCACAATTTTCTTCACTGAACTCCTCAAATAAGTCTTTTTGGAAAGTCATATGTAGAGTGGCACCAGTATCAAGAACCAAAGCATGAAACCATGAAGAACTAACTAAGACACTATTTGCTTTATCATCTGTACTGGAAAACACACATTCATTAGTGAATTGGGAAGAGTTTGACTCTTGTTTTCCTTGATTTTTCCTCTTTCTTCTTATGGTATGTTTCAATTTTCTCCCATGGAGTTCTACATGAGTCTCATGACTTCCTTTTTTGTCACACCATTTGCAGTAGAGGTTTTGTTTATCATTCCGTTTTTTACCACCTCGATTTTCATTTGTGTTGCCTTTTCCTTTGTACTTATTATTGCCTTCATTTTTGGAAGATGTGGCCTTGTTGGAAGTTATTCTGGCTTTTGGGGGACGTCTTTGACCATCAAGGAAGCTGTACATTTTCATATTCCAATGTTATTCCGGCTTTTGGGGGACGTCTTTGACCATCAAGGAAGCTATACATTTTCATATTCCAATATTGGCATATGAAAGCATACAGCTTCCTTGATGGTCAAAGACGTTCTCCAAAATGTACAGCTTCCTTGATGGTCAAAGACGTCCCCCAAAATATTGGAATATGAAAATGTATAGCTTCCTTGATGATCAAAGACGTCCCCCAAAAGCCAGAATAACATCCACAAAAAGTGGTATGCAGCTAGAAAATAGGTTAAATGCAGACTTTAATTAAGTAATATGCCACATCCAACCCTTGAAGCACCTTTATTGAAGCTTTCAACATCAAAGAATACCAATTGTCAGATTAGAACTGCAGTATAGAGTGGTGCGCAATAGCTTCAATGCCACTCAACTCTTTGAACAAGCCAAATTTTGCCATGCTAATGCCAACATTGTCTTCGACGCAGTCAATGAATGGTGCCCAAGACAACAAAAAAATTGACGTGCAGGTCGGAACTGCAAAACGCTACGTCGACCTAGGTAAATGTAACGCAAGTTTGTCCTTGTGAGCAGGGAGAAAGCAGGCGCCATGCAGGCCCAACGTCCCACTTCTAACATCAAAACACCTCCCTCTGATTTCTAGTTTGTTGCACGCAGGTCTGAAGATTTAGGCTGTCAAAAAATGACAAAAAATTATAACTCCTCACTCACAGAGCATGGTGCTCAACTAAGAGAAAACAGCAGGCCGTACGACTAGATTTAAGGAGAAGAAATAACAAAATTTGACAAATTAAATTCCAAGCTCTGATACCAATGACAGACCAAATTTCATACAGAATGCAAATGAAATTTTATTTCGCAATTCAAGTTTGAAAGAGAGCAAACATTACAATATAAAATACAAAATCACTACTCACTTGACATTCCCAATGTAACTCTTCTTATTCCTACGAAAATGGAGAAACAACTTAATGGAAAAAGACAAAATCTAGACACCTAGGATTAACAGCTATATACAATATTGTTACACCAAACAAGAGGAACTTCACAACATTGCATGACGCCATCATAATTTATTTACTCAAGTAATTTCTCGCAAAATTACAACCAAATTTTGTTAATAAAAGATCAAAGAACACTAAACAAAACCATCACTTGCCTCAATCATTCCATACCAAACAAGAGGAACTTCGTTCATGAAATGCATTGCATCAATGCCCTTTACTAGCTCAAGTAATTTTCAAAAAATTATACAACCAAAAATTTAACAAAAGATGAAATAACATTGAACACAACCATCACTCACCTCAGCCATTCCATACCAAACAAGAGAAACTTCGCGAAACTGAATGGCATCAACATCCTTTATCTGCTCAAGTAATTTCTCGCGAAGTTCTACAACCAAATTTCAACAAAGGATCAAATAACATTGAACACAACTTCAAGATACTTAGAAGTTTTAAAGCTATCAGTTAAGTCATTTTTCAAAATATTCCCCATATGTCTCTAGGTGTCCATAGGAATATTGATATTTTTGATGTTTCTTGTTTATGCATAGAATAGAAAGGCTACCTTCTAGTCTTACTACAAGGTGTGAATGTATGTATTTTCCATTAATCTTCCGTAATCCAACTTTCACACCATTTCTTGAGACTTCTTCAGCAAGGGCCACCAATGCCTGAGAAACAAGGCTTTCATTGAGAAAACATTGTAGTAACGCATTATGACAATATACACATGTATCAATGTTTATGACTAGAGTGATAAGATTGTTACCAATAATCTTTTGAGAAAATGTGTAACTACTAATTACCATTTCTAATTTTATCATCCTACACAATGTTTATGATAGCACAATAATACTTCCGACCAATGAGAGGCCTTCACTTAAAAAGGTACAGTACCGAACATCAAATTTGTATCACCTCATGATAAGATAAAAAAGAACCAACACACATTTTAAATTAGGGTTTAAGACATCAAACATTTCCAAGAATATAATTATAACTACCTTCATATAGGATACAATAGTTCTAAAGTAGAAAAGAAAACCAAAAATGGTGACCAACATTCATAAAATGCATGTACACTTCTAGCAAAAATGATCTCTTAAACAATTTATTTGGATATGCAACTAGAAATTCTAATAAAAAAATAAGATATACTATACTAATTATTAACTTTGTAGACCTAATGCTAAGTTACAAATTGACAAGGACTGACGTGCACATGTGACAAGGGATCAAGGTGTGAAATGTTGAGATGATGTTGAATCGAGGAGTCTTATCAAACACTCAGTTGGAACTCCAAATTCTATGATTGGCATGCAAAATAAAAGGGCCAAGATGGTAAGCTCTCCAAATCCCTCAAATAATAAAATAAATCATATATGGCAAAAGATGTTCATTTTGCACATGGAAGCAATATTATTTTCATAGAAAGAGTCAGTTTCACCTTCTATAGATAATTATGCCAATAGGCATTCTACTATCGCAGAAAGGGGTGGCATGTACTGGCATGAGTTGATTCACAATTATGTTCAACCTTAAATTTGACATCCATTTTACTGTCATATGGCCATTGCAGCCTAAAATTTGATGTCTATTTGACTGTCACTTAGAAGATTCTTTCTTTTTGTTTGGATAGGTCAATCGAAAAATCGCAACATCTTGGTCATACGGTGGGGTTTGGATCCTGTTTCTATATTCTCAGAAATATTTTTTCAAGCCCAACATAGTAGTGCAGCTAGATTGATGTCATTCATCCCCAGTCAATGAAAAATTGGCAGAGAAAGCAATGGAATTACTAATCAAAGCGGTGTGTGAAAATCCAAGATAAGATAATTGAGATTGATCTCTCTCGGCATATTTCAAATAGATGTGTTTAAGATATATGTACTAGTAATAAACTATTGATAGCATAAAGAAACATTTTGTCATAAATGAAGATCTAAGTATCAAGTTTTGGATTGCATTGGCTAATTTTACAACGAAGAATTTGTAACTTGATAAAAAGTTTTACTTCTAATAATTGATAATAAAGGAAGTCCAATATTATGTATGATTCATGAATAATATAAATTCCTGATGGCATGAGCTCATTGATGTAACGAGCAATAAAATAAGTTAAACATAAATAATTATGGAGTCAAGTGGTTGAAGAGTGATTGCTCCAAACAGTTTGTAAACATGCATAGGGTCTAAAGAGTTCTTTTATAGCTTATATGTAAAGTAAAAAATCAGATATAATAGCAGATTATAACAGTATGCAGAACTTAGATACGTATGCAATAAACAGCTATATATTACAATAGAATGATGATGTTTCACTGCCAAAACAAGTGAACATAAATATGAGTCTAAGGTGACCATCATAGGTCACACCTTTGATGATATCTTTTCATAACCAAAATAATACTTAATTAAATATGCGTTAGAGACAGCTTAACATAATCAGGGTACTTCGTAATACTAATCTAACAAAATACCGACAAATCTGTCTACATTATCCCCCCCCTAAAATTTTAGACCGACTCCTATCAGTCTGATTCTTGTGGTGTTGGGGAAGCATTGTGTTCTCCAGAATGTTCTACATGAGTTTGAGACAATTTTCTTTGTCCTTGTCCCACTATATCCATCTCATGAGCTGTATTCAAGGCCTCATGTTATTGATACTGCTAAGATTCCACAGTAAGTGGCTATGTAGGATGAACTGAAACTGTAGTGCCTTCTTGCAAATATTGCTGACCCATGATGAATCTATGAACCATGAGATCCTTGATAGCGTGACAGCAGTGGTTCAAACCCCTCTGTAACTCCATGCAAGTGTAGCATTCAAATTGCTTCCATATAATGCATTTCAAAGTTGAATTGGTCTTGTGGTGGATTCTTTAATTTCTCAATTTTGATGTGTAAACTCATGTTTTCTTTTCTCTCACACAGGAAAACAGTATTCAATTTTTCCATCCCCACCTTCATTTCTTCAATCAAATTGATATGAGAATTATAAGAATTATGAGCTTTTTAAGTAACCATACTGGTACCCATTTGTTTTTTTGGATTCTATCTTGGCCGTTTTTTCTTCTGATTAACTTCTGTTTGACCTTAGCCAGTTATGAACTATCCCACACCTGATAGGATATTTAACTTTTTGATTTTTGCCTGTCTTTGTTTGTGTTTGTAGTGCTGATTGATTTGTTTGTGTTTTGGCAATGTTTTTGAATACTTTTAAACAGAAATAAAGTGCAGAAAACTAAACTCTCAACAAATGTATAATCAAAATTTTCACTTTTTTCAATACCACAACTAGCTGAAATTTCAGAATATTGAGATTTTCGCGATTATAACAACACAGTTCATTAAATACCAACTAAAATCTAAATCCAACATACCCAAAAAAAGTTTGCCACTTTGTCAATGTCTTGTAATAGAAACCAGCAAACTGGAAGCCTGCAAATATGGACGCCTTCCTCCACAATCTGTCCAAAAGTCACGTTTTCACTCAAAATGCTTCCAAACCCTAGCGCCTAGGGTTTTTGTTATCTACATAAAGAATACTTCTTATTTGAAATATTATTCAAACCCTTGTCTTTCAAATATTCAGTAAATTATCAAACTCCTCATAAATTCTTCAAACCCTAGTTTTGAAGTTTTCATATAAATCTTTGAAGTACAAGCACAATACCTACAATGGAACTGTCTGCAAGTTGTTCTTCCTGAGGGTCTACGTCCTCAAAAAGCTTGAGATTTTGACTCTCCAGTCTTCAACAAAACCCTTAGCAAAATTCTTCTTCTTCAACAATGAATGAATGAAACGAATTCCAAAATGCCCTTTTATATTTCACCTCAAATTCACTTTAAATTCCATTTCATTCAATTTACTTTTAATTTCTTTTAATTTGGTGAACTTAATAATATAAAGTATACTATAAAAATCACTTATATCTCCCCTTTCAATATAATAAATTAATAAAGCATCATTAAATAGATCACTTTATTAATTTTCATTTAACCCTTATATCACCTTTAATAATTAATTAATTATTATTGAAGTATCATTTCAATAATAATTAAATACCATAACTCCATTAATAATCATCATTAATCAATTCTGACAACACCACAGGGTAACCCACTGTTCACTTTGCCCATCTGGATGCCTTACTAGAAATAGTAAGGTTGGCCCCCAACATCCAACAGACTTACTAAAAATTAGTAAGTGTATATAAACGAACCCAAAAAACCATGGAGATGATCACCTCATAATATGCCAAGGAACTGGAGAAGAAAACACTGTCAACTGCCATCTGCAAAACCAATTAGCTCCCCCATAAGGCTCTCTAATCACCAATATTAGCCTACGAGGCCCTGATGATAGGCTAATCCGTCAAACACTGACCCAAGCTTAAAAAAAAGGGACATTACAGTCCACTATCCCCAAAATTGCTTCACCTCAAGCAATCTCAACTAGATACTATGGCAGGTCACCTGAATACCAACATCCCAAATCAATCTATAGAATGCTCAACAACATATCCACTGCATCCGCTAGGTAGAGATAAAACCATGTTGAACATCGTTGTAAACAATTACTTCGATGTAGAACAACCTACCAAACATAGAAATCCCTAGATCCCACAACCAGAATGGAAGTCTGCTATACACATTAACCGCTAACTTGCACTGTGCTACTCTATCATAATCTTCACCATGTCGAGAGTAGTGAAGCAACACATCGGGATCCAACCGAACTGACGTGCCAATCCTGTCCCCACCTGGATCCCAAATCATCAGAACCTCACATACATCGAACATGAGATGGAAGTAACTCGAAGTGCCAGCGTCACAACACCCCACTCCAAACTCTGCAAATCTCTTGTGGATGTGATGAGTACCCCACATAGGTGCCAAAAAAAATGTAACTCCTAGGTTGCTTGTATAAAACAAATCAGCAGCCTCGAGACTGGAAATCCAACATATGGGAATGCACACAAAACTGTCAGGATCATAGGGTGCCAGAGTACCAACCCTATGCCACTCTCTAATGCTGAAGAGATGATACAACTCTCCTCAAAACTCAAGTATAGCTGCTGTCCTCCAAAAATTATGAATAAAATCCTCATCCAAATTAATAGAATAGCCGTCCTTTACCAACTTATGGAGTAGAACTCCATCACTGCGGGTTGGACTAACAATGCCATCATGCTCACTGAAACCACAACTTCCCTGTAGCCTCGCCTCCAATGGAAATTCCTAAAACAAGGAAGTCGCAAACTCTGCCAAGGACACATCAGCATGATGAAAATCTGATCCTTGACCCTGTAAACAACCATCTAAAAATAACACAGTCAGATACCCGTAGTCTCTGGTTACATCTTCCGAAGATGGAAACACTCCATCCCATAATGGATGACATGAATCCTGAACCCTCAATTGGTTCTCCCTCAAAGGTGACTCATGGTCACAATGGTACACGATGTGTGAAAACTCAATAATGTCAGAATCATTCCTGTCCTCAAGCTCATGCAACCCTGAAACCTCCTCGTGCTTGACCACCGTTAGGGGTTCTCCCATCAACCCGTGAATGCCACTACCATCTGCAGGTGTCATAACAACAGTAGAAGATTGGATATCTGTAGTGGATAAATAAGATTGAACTGTTGACAATTCTTCCACCGGTCAGGATTGTCTCTTGCCATTCGGCAAATTCACGTCTCTAGCCAAAGAAGAAATAATACATTGGGTAAGAGGTAGACCAATTGAAATAACTCATTTGCAAAGGACTCAAGTCCATGGGAAATTAAACAAGGATAAAGGATCAAGGAGGAGCCAGAAAATCAAAAGGGCAGGGTTAGAAATGGCACAAAGCAATGAAAAAACAAAGGAAAGAGCCTACAGCAAAGGATGTAATTCCTTCGGACTTTTCGTCAGAAGGAATACTTCGGAGAATTACAAAGGAAAGACCCGCAGCCTCCCTATAGGTCCGCCAAAAGCAAGAAAAGACCAAGGAATAATTCCTTCGGACAAAAAGTCCAAAAAAATCCCTGAGAGAAGTTAGAAAAACCACAAGAAATTACAAGGAAGAAAAGACAAATCCGTGGAATAAAGCCAAGACAAAAGACAAAGGATTAATTCCTTCGGGGTTGTTGTCTGAAGGAATTCCTTCAGACAAAAAGTCTGAAGAAATCCGGAGAAACTAAAGAAGAAGCCCGTGGAATAAAGCTGACAAGGCAAAGAGCAAAAGGAAACCTTCGGACAAAAGTCCGAAGGAATTAATTAATGCGGAAAAATTGGCGATCAAAAAGCCCGCGGAAATTCAAAGGGGTAGGCCGCGCAAAAAGCTTGACAAAGGAAAGTCCGAGCAAAGGAAATAACAAAGGAATATATCCTTCGAGAAAAAGTCCGAAGGAATTCCTTCAGACTTTTTGTCCGAAAGAATACTTTGGAGGATAAATAGAGACAAGGACAATTCAAGCGGACAATTTGTCCAAAGGAAATCATTCTGAGAGAAAGTCCAAAGATAGGCAAGGTCCGAATTAGATAAGCCGAAAGAAATAAAGGCCAAAGGAAAGGTGGAGAGCCATAAGTCCGAAGGATTCCTTCGGAAAAGTTGCCACAAGAAAGTCCAAAGACAAGCCCGAGGAAATAAACCCGAGGCAAATGCAGGGTGAAACAAACGATCCGAAGAAAATAAGACCAAGGAGACAACAAGAAATCCGAAAGAAATGGAGGTTTGACTGTGCAAAAAAGGATAGAAAATAGATAAGCCGATGGAAAGTTGAAAACAGAATATCTGAGGAAATATAGACCAAATATAGACAAAATACATCCAAATATAGAATCCCACCAAAAATAGACAAGACATAGGGAGACCAAAATAGGAGAAAATACATGCAAACAAGGGCTATTTTTGGTGGATTGCTAAGTTTTGGTTGATTATTTGTTTTATTTGTGGTTTGACTAGTCATTCTCATGCATTCTAAGGTCCAACTCAGCTTCAACCAGAGATCCAAATTCGGACGTCGAGTTGACTGTTCTAGATTTAGAGTTGACTAATTGTTAAACGCCGCATCTACTAGGAGTTTTCCATGCAAAGGAGAATAATCTCTTCGTCCAACTCAACCTTTTCTCCTCGTCCAACTCAGCGGTTCAAACGTTCCAATGACTCACGTAGAAGCTAAAATTGACATTGGCGTGGATTTATGTGCAAAAAGAGGTGGGCATTTCAATAAACAAAAGACAAGTTCACTTCCTCAAGCGCAAGGAGCTTCATGCAAAGACAAAGGGAAAACATATTTTATTGAAAGGCCAAGTCAGCCTTGAGTTAATCTAAGTTAATCCTTCTTTTCAATTTTTCAATGCAAATCTTTGGCTTTTGTAATTCTCTATAAAATGGCTTTTCAGCCTTCAAAAAATTATCCCTCTTGGCAAGACCAGACTCTCCCATTAGTAAGTTGTGTAACCTCTTCGATCAATAAAAGGACTATACTTTCAGATTTCAAGTGTTGGCATAGTGTATATTCATTCAACAATTTGCATATGTGGTAGATTTCTCTCTCTTCCCAAATTCTGATTCGTACCTAATTGCTAGCTTATCATTATGCAGGCCATGTTAAGTGTTTTTTGTCTTTTGTTGACACTGTAAGTGGATGTTAGATGGCTGCAAAGTGTCTTGTATTAGACCTCTCTCCATCGTTTTTTCCTCATGTTTTGGTCATTGGATTGAACCTTCTCACGAAATACTTATGCATAGTGGTCGATTGAAATCAAAGGTCTTCCTTTTCCCTTGTTTGTTCAGTGTTCAAGGTTCCAAGTTGAGTGGATCAATCTTTTGGTGTCACCTTTATTAGGTAGGATTTCCCCTTAAAGTTTCCTTCTCCCTTTTCCATGGTAGTCTGCAGCATAGAGTAGAGATCCTCATTGATACATCTTACAGGAACCAGCCTTCTCTGGAGGTTCTTCTCACCATTGAGACACCCACCCTCGTGAGAAGATCCCATTGTTTCAACCAGATAGAGGACTGGCCATTCATGCATGTCTTTGATTCAGGGCGCAGCTCCAGGTTGACAACAGTTTTTGGCACGCCTAGTGAGACCGTTTGGAGCTGGTCTTAATGAAATTGCAGTTGCAATAGTGTTCTTCAAGAAGTATTTGGTGATTCCAGGCTCAAACAATTGCTTCTAATCGTTCAGGACAATTTCCATGTGAGTCTTTTTATTGCATTATCGTGAATGAATTTTGATGGTTGTGTATGAAGAGAATTCCTATGCTATGTTTCCTTATCAGCCCAATGATGGATCATACCAGCTTGGTCATGATACCTACGAGCCTCTTTATGAGCCTAAGCAGCCTTATCAAGAATATTATCAAAGCTATGTTGAGCCTTATCAAGTTTCTCATAATCAACCTTATCAAGAGCATGAATCTTACCTTCCTAGTAAGCCATATCAGTCTCAGGACCGAATTTCATCTTTCCCATATGGCTATGATGTTGCATATGAGTAGTCTTGCCTTCAAGAAAGAATGAATGAAATAGAGCTCAGAGTACTAGCATATGCAATAAAGGTTTGTTCTAACTCTCAGTATGAGGAAGTGAATGGTCTATTTCGAAATGTGTCCAATGATCCAAAAGAGATAAATGGACTATGTATTCTTGTATTGGAAAAGATGGAGGCTTGGGAAAGGCAGAAAATCGAGTTAGACCAATTGTCTACAAATGGCTATTGTGCTTCTTATTCTCATGAAGTTCTTAACCATGCCCAGTGTGTGCCAAGGGAGCTTCCGAGTTGGAGTCAAGAGCATATTCAAGAGCCTATTCAAGTGACTATTCATGAGACTAAACCTTCCTATAGTCCCCTTTCCTCACCAATCATCCCTCAAGCTCAGGTTGTCCAAGAAGACAAGCAAGGTCCAGACTTTGATGAGGTAATGGCCAAGTGGAAGGAACAAAATACAGACATCTTTAAGATTTTCTCTTTCCCTCCTCTCCAAAACTCCCTAGATAATTCCTTTTCCCTCAAGATTCCAAAATCTAATCATGATCGACCTCCCATGCTTCATTTTCCCTCTCAAACAAATGAATTTTATCACCCTCCCGCCATCCCCCCTTCCTCAGGGGGATCCTGTTCTTTGGAGTATTGAGAAAGAGGTTGCAGCTACAGGACAAGTCCTTGCAGAGTGTGTAGAGGATGCTTCAGGAAGAATTTTCTATTGATACTTCATTTGAGGTTGTAATTGAGCATGCAATTATAGCTAAGAGTGGGAACACTGATCTTGATGTAGAGGAACTTCAAGAGGTGCTGATACAGATTGAAGTTATAAATGAGTTATAGGTATCTCCTATCGAGAAAGATCCAGATAGCCTTACAGTTGATCCAATTCAAATAGATCAAAATGAGGAACAAAAAGATGATTGGCAGTTGTACCTTGAATCTCTACAAGAGATTGAAGAGCTTTGTATGGATATGTTGGCTATTGAAGAGCATGTTTATGAGAAATTTGATCAAGAATCATCTATTCAAGGTCACAATACAGATTGGGTTGCCTACTCAAAGCTCCTTGAAGAGTTGGATGAACTTGCAGCAGTCAAAAAAAGGATGTGGTCACCAAAAAACCATGCATAGATGAGGTATCACTTGACAAGGTGATATATGACAAGCAATCTGAAAAAGATCAAGAAGTACTTGATGAGTTTGTCTTTGTTGCCGTTGATGACTCATTTGAAAAGATGCTAATACAGTTGATGGACAAGGAAAATGCCTCATCAAAGGTTATGACAAATAAACATCCTGCTTTGCAACTTGTACCATCTCTTGGAAGGAATGAGTTCAAGAATTTCCCATTTGATCCAGGCGGATCATGCTTTATCATGGTTAGCTAGGTTCCTTATTTGTTTTGCTTTCCTCCAAGTGTTGTACAAGCACAGTTGTTCCTTTAGTTTTGTTCCAATAAGTGCTTGTTTGCACATTTACTTCTTAGTTTTCTGCTTTCGTGTGTTTCCCCTCTTATTTTGAAAAAAGTAGGTTTCTTCAGCCATGATCAAAGGAAGTTTTCAGTTGGAAATCAGGTTTATCAATGATTTGGGAGTTCGAATAGTATCTATATGGTCTGAGTTCTCAAGGATAGCAGGCATGCTGGGCCAACTGAGTCGCCAAAAATGTTGACAATTCTTCCACAGGTCAAGATTGTCTCTTGCCATTCGAAAAAGTCACGTCTCTAGCCAAAGAAGAAATAATACATTGGCTAAGAGGTAGACCAATTGAAATAACTCATTTGCAAAGGACTCAAGTCCGCAGGAAATTAAACAAGGATAAAGGACCAAAGAGGAGCTAGAAAATCAGAATGGCAAGGTTAGAAATGGCACAAAGCAATGAAAAAACAAAGGAAAGAGCCTACAGCAAAGGAAGTAATTCCTTCGGACTTTTTGTCTGAAGGAATACTTCGGAGAATTACAAAGGAAAGACCCGCAGCTTCCCTAAAGGTCCGCCAAAAGCAAGAAAAAACCAAGGAATAATTCATTCGGACAAAAAGTCCGAAGAAATCCGAGAGAGAAGTCAGAAAAACCACAAGAAATTACAAGGAAGAAAAGACAAATCCGTGGAATAAAGCCAAGACAAAAAACAAAGGATTAATTCCTTCGGGCTTTTTGTCCGAAGGAATTCCTTCGGACAAAAAGTTCGAAGAAATTCGGAGAAACTAAAGAAGAAGCCCGTGGAATAAAGCCGACAAGGCAAAAGAGCAAAAGAAAACCTTCGGACAAAAGTCCGAAGGAATTGATTAATGCAGAAAAGTTGGCGATCACAAAGCCCGCGGAAATTCAAAGGGGTAGGCCACGCAAAAAGCCCGACAAAGGAAAGTCCAAGCAAAGGAAATAACAAAGGAATATATCATTCGGGAAAACGTCCGAAGGAATTCCTTCGGACTTTTTGTCCGAAAGAATACTTTGGAGGATAAACAGAGACAAGGACAATTCAAGCGGACAATTTGTCTAAAGGAAATCATTCTGAGAGAAAGTCCAAAGACAGGCAAGGTCCAAATTAGATAAGCCGAAAGAAATAAAGGCCGAAGGAAAGGTGGGGATCCATAAGTCCGAAGGATTCCTTCGGAAAAGTTGCCACAAGAAAGTCCAAATACAGGCCCGAGGAAATAAACCCGAGGCAAATGCAGGGTGAAACAAAAGATCCAAAGAAAATAAGACCAAGGAGACAACAAGAAATCCGAAAGAAATGGAGGTTTGACTATGCAAAAAAGGATAGAAAATAGATAATCCGACGAAAAGTTGAAAACAGAATATCCAAGGAAATATAGACAAAATACATCCAAATATAGAATCCCGCCCAAAATAGGCAAGACACAAGCAAACCAAAATAGGAGAAAATACATGCGAACAAGGGCTATTTTTGACGGATTGCTAAGTTTCGGTTGACTATTTGTTTTATTTGTGGTTTGACTAGTCATTCTCATGCATTCGAAGGTCCAACTTAGCATCAACCGGAGTTCCAAATTCGGACGTCAAGTTGATTGTTCTAGATTTAGAGTTGACTAATTGTTAAACGCCGCATCTACTAGGAGTTTTCCATGCAAAGGAGAATAATCTCTTTGTCCAACTGAGCCTTTCTCCTCGTCCAACTCAACAGTTCAAACGTTCCAACGGCTCACGTAGAAGCTAAAATTGACATTGGCGTGAATTTCCATGCAAAGAGAGGTGGGCGTTTCAATAAACAAAAGACAAGTTCACTTCCTCAAGCGCAAGGAGCTTCACGCAAAGACAACGGGAAAACATATTTTATTGAAAGGCCAAGTCAGCCTTGAGTTAATCTAAGTTAATTCTTCTCTTCAATTTTTCAACGCCAATCTTTGGCTTTTGTAATTCTCTATAAAATGGCTTTTCAGCCTTCGAAAAATTATCCCTTTTCTGGCAAGCCCAGATTCTGCCATTGGTGAGTTGTGTAACCTCTTCGATCAATAGAAGGACTGTATTTTCAAATTTCAAGTGTTGGCATAGTGTATATTCATTCAACAATTTGCATATGTGGTAGATTTTTCTCCCTTCCCAAATTCTGATTCGTACCTAGTTGCTACCTTATCATTATGCAGGTCATGTTAAGTGTTCTTTATGTCTTTTGCTGAAGCTGTAAGTGGATGTTAGGTGGCTGCAAGGTGTCTTGTATCAGACCTCTCTCCATTTTTTCCTCGTGTTTTTGTCATTGGATCGAACCTTCTCACGAAATACTTATGCATAGTGGTTGATTGAAATTAAAGGTCTTCATTTTCCCTTGTTTGTTCAGTGTTCAAGGTTCCAAGTTGAGTGGATCAATCTTTTGGTGTATCACCTTTATTAGGTAGGATTTCCCCTTAAAGTTTCCTTCTAACTTTTCCATGGTAGTCCGCAACATAGAGTAGAGATCCTCATTGATACATCTTACAGGAACCAGCCTTCTCTGGAGGTTCTTCTCACCATTGAGGCACCCACCCTCGTGAGAAGATATCATTATTTCAACCGGATAGAGGACTGGCCATTTCATGCACGTCATCGATTCAGGGTGCAGCTCCAGGTTGACAACATGAACCAAGCTCAGCTCCTCGCATAAATCGTCAATCTGAACCTCTGATTCTTGAAGGGCCTTCTAAGTGCTCTTCAAGCAATCCTCCATGAAAATAAGCTCATCAGTAAGCTTATCCAATTCCCTTTCTTTCCCCTTAAGTGCATCATAGTAGATCTCACCAAGCTGGAGTAGGTGATCTCTATCTAAGAGTAACTGCATGTAATTGATCTTCATCTCTACTATCGCTTCTCTAAGCACTTGGGCATCTAAAAGGGAAAATTCTCTATAAGGGTCCATATGTTCCCCTGCAGAACTCCAACAACATTTGGCCATCATCATGAGGGTGTCATCGAAATATCTGATGGCTGCACTAATCTGGTCTTCATTCACCTTCAGTTGTCCTGCCAACTGATTGGATTCCTGAGACCCATCAATCTCATACAAATTTTCTGATTTAGGATCAGCGTCATGCAACATAAAATCTGATTTGTTTTAAAGGCTGATAACAACTTCATGAGCGTCGAAAATGTCATCCTGGGGTTCTGTCAAACTTGTATCATGATGTAAGGTATTCTCATCATCAATCACTTAAAATTTATACCCCTTTTATTCCACGTGTTCCTCGTCTTTGACACTCATATCTTGAGTGCCAACATTGGGAGACTCCTCAACATCATTCCCTTTATACACCATAGCTGCTAACTCATGGTTATGCTCAACACTATGACTGTTGTCATAAAACAAAAAAACACAAGTTACACTATACCTATCTGCAGCGTCATCCAAGAACTCAACCAAATCTTCATCCTTTGTTAATTGTCCATTGCCAAATGCTGGTTCAAGAGGTATCTTCAATGGAAAATTGAGTGTGTCATGTGCCATAACTTTTGTCCCATGGCTGCAAAGTAAATCTGCTTGTGTATAAGTCTCCTTAATCTTTATGTCTTCATCACGGGATCCTCTTTGTCCTTCTAGATGTTGTGACTCATGAGCCCCAACATCTTCATGTAAAATGTGCATCTGCAAATTTGTTTCCTTAGTGGCTTCTTCCTCAATATATCCATGTGTGAAAACTAGGTCTTCCTCAAACTTCTTTACCTCATTAACTGTGCATTGGCGTTGAGGCTCCCGAATTCCTTTGCATGAGAAGTGTTGACAATTTTTCCCCAAAGGGAAGAACGGATTTATTCAAGCAGTTGAAGGGTTCACAAATTTGCCGAAGGGTGATTCTTTCGACCAAGAGACCAATTGCAATTTTTTCGAGGAAAAACCAAGAGGCCGAAGATAAGAGTCCATTACAAGAATTTTGAAGGGCAGGGTACCCTTCGGAAGGGTCACTTTCAACAATCCCAAAGGGCACCTACCCTTCGAAAAGGTGAGAGAACAGATTCAAAACCTTTGCAAAAAGGCCGGGTGCCCTACAATTCTTTTGAAAAAAGGCACAGACACGAGCAACTAGCCCTTGCGGATGGCACTTGGTCGGCGAGAGGACCGTGGTGACTTTTCCGAAGGGCACATTTCGAAGGCACTCGAAGGCGCAGCAAAGGAAGATAACCTTCGGACTTTTTGTCCGAAGGAATTCCTTCGGGAAAAAGTCCGAAGGAATTCGGAAGACGCGGGAAAGAAGACCGAAGACAAAACGCCGACGGCAAAAGACAGGCAACGGAGAATTAATACTTTCGGGCTTTTTGTCCAAAGCAATTGTCTGAAAAAATTCGGGGAAATGGCCACGCAAAAAGCCCGATAAAATAAACCCGAAGAAGAGTTCTGAAGGCCAAAAGAAGTGATCGAGATAATTCTTGCGGACATTTTGTCCGCAGGAAAATGACTAAGAGAAAAACCCGACTAAGACAAAAACCCGAGCAAAGGGAAAAGAGAATGAAGATGTCCTTCGGGAAAAAGTCCGAAGGAATACTTCGGAGGATAAAGCCGAAGAAAAGAAAGCCGCAGGAAATACATGCAAGCAGAGGCTATTTTCAAATACCGGTCAGCTTCAGTTGACTGGTTATTAAACTCTTGCTCGTCTCCGGATCAACTCATGCATCCGAGGGTCCAACTTAGCGTCAACCGAAGTTCCAAATTCGAATGTTGAGTTGATTGTTCCAGATTTAGAGTTGACTAATTGTTAAATGCCGCATCCACTAGGAGCTTTCCATGCGAGGGAGAATGATCGCTTCAACCAACTCAGCTTGCCAAGCAGTCAACTCAGCTGATCTCTTCGTCCAACTCAGCCTTTCAAACGTTCCAATTCGGCATCAAGCAGCTCACGTAGAGTTCTAAAATTAACATTGGCATGGATTTCCATGCAAAGAGAGGTGGGCAGTTCATAACAAAGACAAGTTCACTTGCTCAAGCGCAAAAAGCTTCATGCAAAGACAAAAAAGAAAATATATTTAATTGAAAGGCCAAGTCAGCGTTGAGTTAACCGAAGTAAATCCTTCTCTTCAAATTTCCAACGCCAATCTTTGGCCTCTTGCAATTCTCTATATAATGGCTTTCAACCTTGATTAAAAGGAATCCAATCTCTCTTGGTTAGACCAAACTCTGCCATTGGTGAGTTGTGTAACTTCTTCGATCAATAGAAGGAATATACTTTCAGATTTCAAGTGCTAGCATAGTGTATATTTCATTCAACAATTTGCATAAGTGGTAGATTTCTCTACCTCCACAAATTCTGGTTCATACCTAGTTGCTAGATTATCCTTATGCAGGTCATGTTAAAGTGTTATTTATGTCTTTTGCTGAAGCTATAAGTGGATGTTAGGTGGCTGCCAAGTGTCTTTTATCAAACCTCTCTCCATCATTTTTCATCATGTTTTGGTCATTGGATCAAACCTCTTCATGAAATATTTATGCATAAGTGATTGATTGAAATCGAAGGTCTTCTTTTTCCCTTGTTTGATCAGTGTTCAAGGTTCCAAGTTGAGTGGATCAATCTTATGGTGTATCACCCTTTTTAGGTAGGATTTCCCCTTAAAGTTTCCTTCTCCCTTTTCCATGGTAGTCCGCAGCATAGAGTAGAGATCCTCATTGATACATCATACATGAACCAACCTTCTCTAGAGGTTCTTATCACCGTTGAAGCACCCACCCTTGTGAGAAGATCCTATTGTTTCAGCCGGATAGAGGACTGGCCATTTCACGCACGTCTTCGATTCAGGGCGCAGCTCCAAGTTGACAACAGTTTTTGGCATGCCCGGTGGGACCACGAAAAGAGTTCTTTACAGAAAATCTTTGCAAAAAAGGAAGATATTCATTTACAGCGAGCGGAAGAGTTCATAGCATCATTCAAACAATCCGTTCATGCCAAAAGTTACCACAAGATTAGCAAGCAAAGGTATTCCTTTTGAATTTGTAACTTATAAAAGAGCAAGATCTAAGAGGGCAAGTCCATATCCTCAAAGGGAATATTTACCTCCCCCTCATCCTATTGTTCTAGACACTGAAATCCCCACTATGCAGATGGCCAATAGAAATCAAGTATTTGCTCCATTCAATGGAGGGAGCCCACTAAATCTAGCACAGTTAGATGATATACCTGTATCTACCCTCAAAAGTATTCCATTCTTCTCAAGAGAAAATCACACAACCCCTATTGAGCATATCCAAGATATGGCTAATCTTTGTTCAGTTCATAATGTAATTGAGGATAATGTTGCCATCAGATTACTAGCTGCTTCTTTCAAAGGAAAAGCATTACAGTGGTATATAACCCTCCCACTTAGATCTATTTCTACTTGGGACGAATTGGGTTTTGCCTTGGTCAAACAGTTTGAGGACAAATCTGACCACTTATCTTTGGTTGAGCAATTAACTGCCATACAGAGAGCTCCTCATGAGTTTATGTCCGATTTTAATCTCAGATTCGTAAAGACATGGCACAGGATACCGGTTCTAATTAGGCCATCACCCGAATATGCATTTTTATATTTTTTGAAAGCTCTCAATTTTGATATTAGTGTGATAATACAGTCAATGGGTGGTACTACTTTGCCAGATGCTTATGAAGTTGCAATAAGGTCAGAAAATAGTCTGATTCAAGCAGGGAAGCTTGCTCCAAGACCTCCAATGTCCATATTTTCGGAGATAATTTCAGTACCAGCCCTTCAAGTTCCTTCATTTATATCCTTGGCTCCAATTCCAGCACCTCAACGTCCTATTGCAGCCTCTACTAGTTAATCTAGTGAGATAGGAGAGCTGAAAAGTCTGTTACAATCTTTTGGAAATGAAATAGTACATCTTAAAAGGCAGCAATTTCAATCAAATAGGCCTTATCAACAGCAGAATCAGAACAACTATCAGCCCTTCAAAGATCAAACGTCTCCTTATCAAGGTTTCAGAGAAAATAGACCACCCTATCAAGCACAAGGGGCCATAACTCCAACTAAGCCATATGCTGCTCTTGATCCAAATGTTCCTTCCACTTCAAAAGCTATTGTTCCAACCCCAACTCAGAACAACTTGGTGCAGGATTCAGGTTGGCAGCCCTCAAATTTTAATGATGTTCAAAATCAGAGCTTGGTAACGCCAAACAACACCATGCCACAAATGACACAAGAGGAGTTCTCTTTTCAAGAGAGTCAATATCAAGATACAGGTTTGGCATCACAAGGAGTGATCCAAGGGCAGCCGGATGCTATTAATGTAAATTGGCAGGTAGATGATCATGTTGCTTTTACTCAAAATATTAAAACTAATATTTCAAATGATCAAGTTGCAGCTCTAACCTATCAGAGAAATAAAAGGAGAGCTGTTGAGAAAGCTCAAGCAGTGACAAATACATCAAATGCTCTTAGTATCATTCCCCAAGTTATGAAAGAACAGCGTGCTGCCCCCACAGTCCAAAAAAAACAGAATGTAGAGGTTGGAAATGCAACAAATACCTCTAATTCGTGCGCAACAAGTACCACAAAAGGTGCAATCAAAGGTTAGTCCATCTCGGTTCAGTATTGTAGATCAGATGAAAGGTCTAACATCAACATTAGCATGTGGGATACTCTTTCAATTCTAGGCCAAAAAGATAAACTCGTTCAGGAACTTTCAGCTCTTGAATTGTCTCCAAAATCAGTTGATAAAGAAGGTGTTGTCTTGACAAATTTGGACCAGCCAAATAAGCAACAGGTACAACAAGGAGATAAGATATCTAAGGTGGACAAAACGGAGGTAAAAATAAAGAAAACTCCCACTTTTTATCTCTCCTTGATAGTGGGTGATACTTTAATCCATAATTGTATGGTGGATAGTGGAGCCAGTAGTACGGTGATGCCCAAACAGATTGCAGACAAGCTCGGCCTTGTTTATGAGCCAAATACTAAAGGGGTACTACAATTGGATGGTTCACCCGCAAAAATGGTAGGGATTATCGAAGATTTGAAATTAACATTACATCCCTGTCCTAACGTAACTATTCAGCAGGACGTCGTAGTAGTGGATCTGCCTCCTTATTTCGCCATGTGCCTTTCAAGAGATTTCACCTCAAAGATTGGGGGATATCTATCAGCTGATTGGACTTGCTGTTCAGAACCAGATATGGCACAAAAGTAACAATTTATTCAGAACCTATTGTACGTTTTCACATGGAACCTTATACGCCAAGTGTGGTCAATACAAATTGTATCATTTCAGATGAAATAGGACAAACTAGTGATGTAGAAAAGGACTCACCTTTGGATGGACTTACAGATTTGTTTCTTGATGAGTGGCCTTCCACCTTGCATGAGCATGATCCCTACAAGCTGATTGAAGAAGGTCTTGGTGTGTATTGTCTTCACGAGAACAATGCGCCAATCCCAGCCATGGTCAAAGAGGATGAATCTAATGAAGGCTTGAGAAAATTATACTTCGATGGATCAAGAAATAAGCATGGGACAGGAGCTAGAATGATGTTAATTTCTCCCACAAAACAAAGGTATTTCTCCTCTATTAAGTTTCAGTTTGGTTGTTCAAACAACATTGTTGAATATGAAGCACTAGTTCACGGTTTGCAATGGGCTAGGAAAATGAAGGTAAATTGTTTACAAGTGTTTGGAGATAGTGAACTTGTAGTTCACCAAGTAAGAAGCTTGAATGTATGCAAGAATATGTTGCTTAAATCTTATAGACACAGAGTATGGGATTTACTTGAGGATTTTCAGGCTTTTAATATTCAGGCAATACCAAGAGATAGGAATAAACATGCTGATAGGTTGGCTGCTGTTGGGGCACAATTTGATATCCCAGCTGATATAAAAAGTGACATTTCTCAGTCACATATAAAGATAATTGTAAGGCCTTCTGTCCCAGATAACCGAGAAAATTGGCAGGGGTTTGAAAGTGACAATCAAATTGTGCGATTTTTGCAGGAAGAGGCTGAGTTTTCTTCAAAAAATCAGTCAAAATGCTTACAGCAGTATGGTGATCAGGTTGTACAGCTGAAAACTAATAAGCTACCCAAGGGATTGGTCGCCCTTGAAAATATTTTCAGTGAGGATGATGAACTAAGGAAAAAGAAACCAACCTTGTCAACAAAAGAAGAGCACTATGCCAGTGTGGAGATTGCAGCTGGTAAGATTTTGAAATTGGGCAAGGTATGCACTTCTCCACAAAAGAAAGCATTCATTGAATTATGCACAAATTTTGCTGATATATTCGCATGGCAGTATAGTGATCTCAAAGGTTTCGATCCAAGTTTGACTCAACACACTGAGTTAGAGGACGAAACTAAACCAATACGACAAAGACAAAGGCCAATCAATCCAAAGCTTGAGCCTTTGATGAAAGCTGAGCTTCACAAGCTCATATAATTAGCTATCATATTTTCAATCAAGCACTCAACTTGGGTGGCAAACCTCGTTCTAGTACGGAAAAAGAATGGTGAGATTCGTTTGTGTGTTGATTTCCATGATTTAAACAGAACCTCGCTCAAAGACAACTATCCATTGCCATCAATGGAACAAATTTTACAGCGTGTTTCAGGTTCAAAGAGGTTTTCCTTGTTGGATTAGTATAGTGGCTACAATCAGATTTTGGTCAAAGAAGAGGACCAATTCAAGATAGCTTTCACAACTAAGTGGGGAACATTTGCATACAGAAAGATGCCATTCGGTCTGTCCAATGCTGGAGCAACCTTTCAGAGAGCCATGGATATGGCTTTCCAAGGCCTTCTTAATAAATTTGTGCTTGTCTATTTGGATGATATAACAGTATTTTCAAAAGATGCAAAAGATCACATGGTTCACCTCCAGCATGTTTTTGAAAGGTGTAGGCAATTTGAGATATCTCTAAATCCCAAAAAATGTGTATTGTCAGTTCATGAAGGTAAGCTTCTTGGACATGTCGTTTCAAAGCATGGTTTAAACATAGATTCTGAAAGGATTCAATCCATTCTTGCACTCTCCTTGCCTAAGAGCAAAAAAGCCTTGCAAAGTTTCTTTGGAAAGATCAATTTTATAAGAAGATACATCTCAAATTTTGCTACTGTAGCTAAACCATTTACAGCCATGTTAAAGAAAAATCAGAACTTCAACTAGTCAAAAGAGGGAATAACAGAGTTTGAAGATGTTAAGAAAGCCATAGCAAGTGCTCCTATGCTTTTAAACCCATATTTTACGAAAGACTTCATTCTATATACGTATGCTAATGTGGACACCATTTCAGATATTCTTATACAGCAGAACCATGAAGATTTGGAGCAGCCAATAGCCTTCTACAACCAAAGCTTGCAGGAGTATGAGACAAGGTACTCTTTTGTTGAAAAACACGTTCTTTCAGTTATAAGATCTTTGAAGAAATTTAGGCACTTGTAGTCTAATAATAAAATACGTCTAATGGTTGCTCATCCAAGCATCAAATAATTTCTTTTGAACAAAGACATAAATAAGAAAAACGCTGGTTGGATAACCAAAGTGATGGAATACGACATAGAAATTAAGATCACAAAGTTGGTTAGAGGCAAAGGACTTTGTGAGCATCTAACTCAAGACTTACAAGAAACGAACGAACTGTTTTAGTGTCAAATGATGAAGAAATTGCTGCTGTTCACACTTCACCTTCCAACTGGTTTCGTGATCTGGTAAGCTATCTACAAGAAGGTTGTTACCCTTCTCACCTAGGTGCTTAAAAAAAAAGGTATTTCAGATTGCAATCAATTCCATTCTTGCTCGTTGGCGGTGTTTTGTTCAAAAAGGATATCAATGGAATGTTACTAAGGTGTGTGGAGCCAAGTCATACTCAAAGATTACTTGAAGAATTCCATGACGGACTTGGTGGAGGGCATTTTTCTGCCAGAACTACAGCACTCAAAATCATGAGAGGTGCGTACTATTGGCCTACTATATTTAGTGATTTCTATACATGGGTTAGGAAGTGCAAACAATGCGCTATGTTTGTAAGAAAGGTTAAACTTGCAGCCCTGCCCCTTCAGCGAATTACAGTGGATCAACCATTTGTCCAGTGGGGATTGGACTTCATTGGTCTCATTAACCCTTCTTCTAGTTCAGGGCATAGGTGGATTCTAACAGCTACGGACTACTTCACACGTTGGACGAAAGCAGTTACATTGAAGGAAGCAAATGAAACTAGCATCCTCGATTTCTATGAAGGTTTGATCACTAGATTTAGAGTTCCCTCAACCATTATTTCTGACAATGCAATGGCTTTTGTGGGATCTAGGATCAGCCAATGGGCTGTCCAACATGGAGTTTATCTCAGCACTTCATCGAATTATTATCCACAAGGAAACGGCCTTGCTGAGTCTACAAACAAGAACCTCTTGAGAATCATACGAAGGACTATTGAAGACAATCAGAGATCACGGCATCTCAAGTTGAAGTCAGCACTATGCGCTGACAGAATCACTTACAAGAGGTCAATAGCCAACTCTCCCTACAAGCTAGTCTATGGTAAGGAAGCAAGGTTACCTATTTCTCTTGAGTTTCCATCTTTAGAACTAATGCATCAACTTGACTTGTTAGAGAACGAGCCTATGGAGATCAGGTATGCAGAGCTTATGGAGCTGGAAGAGGCAATAAATCAAGCCATGCTAGCCATGGAAAGTCACTAGGCACAGGTAAAAAGAACATTCGACAAAGGCGCTTCTTCACAAAGCTTCAATGAAGGAGATTTGGTCCTCAAGTGGGATGAGGATCGGGCCAAACCAGGAAGGCACACAAAGTTTGATTCCCTTTGGAGTGGCCCATATATGATTTTCCGCTGCAAATCCCACAACGCCTTCCAACTTGCTAAGATGGACGGCCAAGAGCTTCCAATTCCAGTCAATGGGATACATCTGAAACATTGCTATTAAAGAGCAAAATTCTATGTACATATTTAGTTATTTTTTGCCTTCCTCCAAGTGCTATTCAAGCACAGTAGTTTACTTCAGTTTTTGTTTCAATAAGTGCTTGTTGCACATTTGCTTCTTAGTTTTCTACTTTTGTGTGTTTCCCTTCTTATTTTAAAGGAGGAGGTTACTACAGCCATGATCAGAGCAGATTTTTAGTCATAAATCAGGGTCACCATTAGGGAAGTCAAATAAGCATCTATACATGTCTGAGTTCTCAAGCATAGCAGGCATGCTTCCCAGTTGAGACGCCAGAATGTTGACAATTTTTCCCCAAAGGGAAGAACGGATTTATTCAAGCAGTTGAAGGGTTCACAAATTTGCCGAAGGGTCATTCTTTCGGCCAAGAGACCAGTTGCAATTTTTCCGAGGAAAAGCCAAGAGGCCAAAGGAAAGAGTCCATTACAAGAAATCCGAAGGGCAGGGTACCCTTCGGAAGGGTCACTTTCAACAATCTCGAAGGGCACCTACCCTTTGGGAAGGTGAGAGAATAGATTTAGAACCTTTGCAAAAAGGCCGGGTGCCCTACAATTCTTCCGAAAAAAGGCACAGACACGAGCAACTAACCCTTGCGGAGGGCACTTGGTCGACGAGAGGACCGTGGTGACTTTTTCGAAGGGCACATTTCGAAGGCACTCGAAGGCGCAGCAAAGGAAGATAACCTTCGGACTTTTTGTCTGAAGGAATTCCTTCGGAAAAAAGTCCGAAGGAATTCGGAAGACGCAGGAAAGAAGACCGAAGACAAAATGCCGACGACAAAAGACAAAGGCAACAGAGAATGAATACTTTCGAGCTTTTTGTCCGAAGGAATTCCTTCGGACAAAATATCCGAAGAAATTTAGAGAATGGCCACGCAAAAAGCCCGAGAAAATATACTCGAAGAAGAGTTCTGAAGGCCAAAAGAAGTGATCGAGATAATTCTTGCGGACATTTTGTCCACGGGAAAATGACTAAGAGAAAAACCCGAGTAAGACAAAAGCCCGAGCAAAGGGAAAAGAGAAGGAAGATATCCTTCGAGAAAAAGTCCGAAGGAATTCCTTCGGACTTTTTGTCCGAAGGAATACTTCGGAGGATAAAGCCGACAGAAAGAAAACCGTAGGAAATACATGCAAGTAGGGGCTATTTTTGAATACCGGTCAAAGCTTCAGTTGACTAGTTATTAAACTCCTACCCGTCTCCGGATCAAATCATGCATCCGAGGGTCCAACTTAGCATCAACTGAAGTTCCAAATTCGAATGTTGAGTTGACTGTCCCAGATTTAGAGTTGACTAATTGTTAAATGCCGCATCCACTAGGAGCTTTCCATGCGAGGGAGAATGATCGCTTCGACCAACTCAGCTTGCCAAGCAGTCAACTCAACTGATCTCTTCGTCCAACTCAGCGTTTCAAACGTTCCAATTCGGCATCAAGCAGCTCACGTAGAGTTCTAAAATTAACATTGGCATGGATTTCCATGCAAAGAGAGGTGGGCGGCGGTTCATAACAAAGACAAGTTCACTTGCTCAAGCGCAAGAAGCTTCATGCAAAGACAAAAAAGAAAATATATTTAATTGAAAGGCCAAGTCAGCCTTGAGTTAACTGAAGTAAATCCTTCTCTTCAAATTTCCAACGCCAATCTTTGGCCTCTTGTAATTCTCTATATAATGGCTTTCAGCCTTGATTAAAAGGAATCCAATCTCTCTCTTGGTTAGACCAGACTCTGCCATTGGTGAGTTGTGTAACCTCTTCGATCAATAGGACTGTACTTTCAGATTTCAAGTGCTGGCATAGTGTATATTTCATTCAGCAATTTGCATAAGTGGTATATTTCTCTCCCTACCCAAATTCTGGTTCATACCTAGTTGCTAGATTATCCTTATGCAGGTCATGTTAAAGTGTTCTTTATGTCTTTTGTTGAATCTATAAGTGGATGTTAGGTGGCTGCAAAGTGTCTTTTATCATACCTCTCTCCATCATTTTCCCTCATGTTTTGGTCATTGGATCGAACCTCTTCATGAAATATTTATGCATAAGTGATTGATTGAAATCGAAGGTCTTCCTTTTCCCTTGTTTGATCAGTGTTCAAGGTTCCAAGTTGAGTGGATCAATCTTATGGCGTATCACCCTTTTTAGGTAGGATTTCCCCTTAATGTTTCTTTCTCCCTTTTCCATGGTAGTCCGCAGCATAGAGTAGAGATCCTCATTGATAAATCATACAAGAACCAGCCTTCTCTAGAGGTTCTTCTCACCGTTGAGGCACCCACCCTCGTGAGAAGATCCCATTGTTTCAGCTGGATAGAGGACTGGCCATTTCACGCACGTCTTCGATTCAGGGCACAGCTCCAGGTTGACAACAAGAAGCAAAGATTTTGTCTTCTCATTTGGTTCTTGCTCATTTTAGGAAGTCCTATAACTTGGTCATTGAGATTAAATGTAGAACCATCATCATTATCTAATTTGAACGTTCCATTATACTTGCTCACACTGTACCCATCAATAAGCACTCCATGGGGTGTATCATACTGAAAACTGATCTTGTTCCATGTTGCAACATCTTTCCCATGACTTAATTTTGCCCCTTCAAGTGAATTTTTTTCCTTAAACATTCTCCTAGTGTTACTTTACCAAACCAATCTTACTAGGACTCAAGATAACAACAAAGTTCAGATCTCTATTTAAAAAAGCACTGTATTTTAAAATCATATGGCATGCTCTGGTAGTCCTCAAAGAGTCGATTGGCTTCCCGTCCATAACCTTCCCTCATCTTGATGGCTTCCTGTTCATAATCTTCCCTGGTTTTCCTTCAATCATGTAGTAACCCATTGACATACACAAAATATTTTTGATTCTCCCAACAAGATGGTAGGAAAACTGCTCTGATACCACTGAAATATCCGACCGCTGATAGGATATTTAACTTTTTGATTTTTTCTTGTCTTTGTTTGTGTTTTTATTGTTGATTGATTTGTTTGTGTTTTGGCAATTTTTTTGAATGCTTTTAAAATAGAAATAAAGTGCAGAAAACTAAAAAACTTTCAGGAAATGTATAATCAGAAATTTCACTTTTTTCAATACCACACCTAGCTGAAAATTTTTAAATTTTTATTACAATCAGAATATTGAGATTTTCTCGATTATAACAACACCATTCATTAAATACCAACTAATATCTAAATCCAACATACCCAGAAAAAGTTTCCCACTTTGTTAAGGTGTTGTAATAGAAACCAACAAACTGGAAGCTTGCAAACATGCACGCCTTCCTCCACAATTTATCCAAAAGCCACGTTTTCACTCAAAATGCTTCCAAACCCTAACACCTAGGGTTTATGTTCTCCACATAAAGAATACTTCTTATTTGCAATATTATTCAAACCTTTGTCTTTCAAATATTCAGTAAAATATCAAACTCATAAATTCTTCAAACCGTAGCTTTGAAGCTTTCTTGTAAATCTTTTAAGTACAAGCACAATCCCTGCAATGGAATTGTCTGCAAGTTGTTCTTCCCGAGGGGCTACATCCTCAAAAAGCTTGAGATTTTTAGACTCTCCAGTCTTCAACGAAACCCTTAGCCAAATTCTTCTTCTTCAACAATGAATGAATGAATGAAATGAATTCCAAAATGCCCTTTTACATTTCACCTCAAATTCACTTTAAATTCAATTTC
This sequence comes from Torreya grandis, assembly GCA_037957365.1. Taxonomy (NCBI): domain Eukaryota; kingdom Viridiplantae; phylum Streptophyta; class Pinopsida; order Cupressales; family Taxaceae; genus Torreya; species Torreya grandis. Next base: position 2,509,989 of record JARHVA010001942.1, on the reverse strand, counting down.
ATTCAATTTACTTTTAATTTCTTTTAATTTGGTGCACAACTTAATAATATAAAGTATACTTTAAAAATCACTTATATCTCCCCTTTCAATATAATAAATTAATAAAGCATCATTAAATAGATCACTTTATTAATTTTCATTTAACCCTTATATCACCTTTAATAATTAACTAATTATTATTAAAGTATCACTATAATAATAATTAAATACATAACTCTATTAATAATCATCATTAATCAATCTGACAACACCACAGACTAACCCACTGTTCACTCTGCCCAACTGGATGCCTTACTAAAAATAGTAAGGTTGGCCCCCAACATCCAGCGAACTTACTAAAAATAGTAAGTGTATATAAATGGAGCTAGAAAACCATGGAGATGATCACCTCAGAATATGCCAAGGAACTGGAGAAGAAAACACTGCCAACTGCCATCTGGAGAACCAATTAACTCCCCCAGAAGGCCCTCTAATCACCAATATTAGCCTACAAGGACCTAATGATAGGCTAATCCATCATACACTAACCCAGACTAAAGAAAATGGACATTATAGTCCACCCTCCCTGAAATTGCTTGACCCAAAGCAATCTCAATTGGACACCCTGGCAGGTCACTTGAATACCAGGATCCCAAATTAATCTATAGAATGCCCAACAACATATCCACTGCATCCACTGGGTAGAGATAAAACCATGTTGAACACCACTGTAAACAATTACACCGATGTAGAACAACCTACCAAACATAGAAATCCCTGGATCCCACAACCAGAATGGAACTCTGCCATACACATTACTCGTTAACTTCCACTGCGCTACTCTATCATAATCTTCACCATGCCAAGAGCGGTGAAGCAACACATCGAGATCCAACCAAACTGACGTGCCGAACCTGTCCCCACCGGGATCCAAAAACATCAGAACCTCACATCCATCGAACATGAGGAGATGGAAGTAACTCAAAGTGCCAACGTCACAACACCCCACTCCAAACTCTGCAAATCTCCCATGGATGTGATGAGTAACCCACATAGGTGCCAAAAAAAACGTAACTCCTCCTCCTAGGTTGCTGATATAAAACAGATCAGCGGCCTCGAGACTAGAAATCAAACCTATGAGAATGCACAAAAAACTGTCAGGGTCATGGGGTGCCAGAGTACCAACCCTACACCACTCTCCAATGTTGAGGAGATGATACAACTCTCCTCCAAACTCAAGTATAGTTGCTGTCCTCCAAAAATTATGAATAAAATCCTCATCCAAACTAATAGAACAGTCGTCCCTTACCAACTTATGGAGTAGAGCTCCATCATTGCAGGCTGGACTCACAATGCCATCATGCTCACTGGAACCACAACTTCCCTATAGCCTCGCCTCCAATGGAAATTCCTAAAACAAGGAAGTCACAAACTATGCCAAGGACACATCAGCATGATGAAAATCTGATCCCTAACCTTGTAAACAACCATCTTAAAATAACAAAGTCAGATACGCGCAATCTCTGGTTACATCTTCCGAAGATGGAAACACTCCATCACACAATGGATAATATGAATCTTGAGCCCTCAATTGGTTCTACCTCAAAGGTGACTCATGGTCACAATAATACAAGCTGTGTGAAAACTCAGGAATGTCAAAATCATCCCTGTCCTCAAGCTCATGCAACCCTGACACCTCCTCGTGCTTGACCACCGTTAGGGGTTCTCCCCTCAACCCATGAATGCCACTACCATCTGCAGGTGTCATAACAATAGTAGAAAACTAGATATGTACAGTGGATGAATAAGATTGAACCAAGCTCAGCTCCTCGCAGAGCTCGTCAATTTGAACCTCTGATTCTTGAAGGGACTTCTGAGTGCTCTTCAAGCAATCCTCCATGACAATAAGCTCATCAGTAAGCTTATCCACCTCCCTTTCTTTCCCCTTAAGTGCATCATAGTAGATCTCACCAAGCTGGAGTAGGTGATCTCTATCTAAGAGTAACTGCATGTAATTGATCTTCATCTCTACTATCGCTTCACTAAGCACCTACGCATCTGAAAGGAAAATTCTCCATAAGGGTCCATATGTTCTCCTGCAGAACTCCAACAACATTTGGCCATCATCATGAGGGTGTCGTCGAAATATATGATGGCGGCACTAATCTGGGCTTCATTCACCATCTGTTGTCCTGCCAACTGATTGGATCCCTGAGACCCATCAATCTCATACAAATTTTCTGATTTAGGATCAGCGTCATGCAGCATAAAATCTGATTTGTTTTCAAGTTTGATAACAACTTCATGAGCGTCGAAAATGTCATCCTCAGGTTCTATCAAACTTCTATCATGATGTAAGGTATTCTCATCATCAATTACTTCAAATTTAAACACCTTTTCTTCCACCTGCTCCTCGTCTTTGATACTCATATCTCGAGTGCCAACATTGGGAGACTCCTCAACATCATTCCCTTCATGCGCCATAACTGCTAACTCACGGTTATGCTCAACAGTATGACTGTTGTCATAAAACAGAAAAACACAAGTTACACCATACCTATCTGCAGCGTCATCCAGGAACTCAACCAAATCTTCATCCTTTGTTAATTGTCCATTGCCAAATGTTGGTTCAAGAGGTATCTTCAATGGAAAATTAAGTGTGTCATGTGCCATAACTTTTGTCCCATGGTTGTAAAGTAAATCTACTTGTGTATAAGTCTCCTTAATCTTTATGACTTCACCACGGGATCCTCCTTGTCCTTCTAGATGATGTGACTCATGAGCCCCAACATCTTCATGCAAAATGTGCATCTCCAAATCTGTTTCCTTAGTGGCTTTTTCTTCAATATATTCATGTGTCAAAACTAGGTCTTCCTCATGCTTCTTTACCTCATTAACCGTGCATTGGTGTTTAGGCTCCCGAATTCCTTTGCATGAGAAGCAATGATTTTGTCTTCTCATTTGGTTCTTGCTCATTTTAGGAGGTCCTGTAACTTGGTCATTGAGATTAAATGTAGAACCATCATCATTATCTAATTTGAAGGTTCCATCATACCTGCTCACACTGTGCCCATCAATAGGCACTCCATGGGGTGTATCATACTGAAAACTGATCTTGTTCCTTGTTGCAACATCTTTTCCATGACCAATCTTTCCAGGACTCAAGATAACAAAGTTCAAATATCTATTAAAAGAGCACTGCATTTTAAAATCGTCTGGCATGCTCTAGTAGTCCTCAAAGAGTCGATTGGCTTCCCGCTCATAACCTTCCCTGATCTTGATGGCTTCCCGTTCATAATCTTTCATGGTTTTTCCTTCAATCATGTAGTAACCCATTGACATACTCTGAATATTTATGACTCACCCAACAGGATGGTTGGAAAACCGCTTTAATACCACGAAAATATCCCACCCATGATAGGATATTTAACTTTTTGATTTTTCCCTGTCTTTGTGTTTGTGTTTGTATTGTTGATTGATTTGTTTGTGTTTTGGCAATGTTTTTGAATGTTTTTAAACAGAAATAAAGTGCAGAAAACTAAAGAACTTTTAGCAAATGTATAATCAGAAATTTCACTTTTTTCAATACCACAACTAGCTGAAATTTTTTAGAATTTTATTACAATAAGAATATTTAGATTTTCTCGATTACAACAACCCAGTTCATTAAATACCAACCAATATCTAAATCCAACATATCCAAAAAAAGTTTGCCACTTTGTCAAGGTGTTGTAATAGAAACCAACAAACTGGAAGCTTACAAACATGGACGCCTTCCTCCACAATCTGTCCAAAAGTCACATTTTCACTCAAAATGCTTCCAAACCCTAGCGCCTAGCGTTTCTGTTCTTCACATAAAGAATACTTCTTATATGCAATATTATTCAAACCCTTGTCTTTCAAATTTTCAGTAAATTATCAAACTCCTCATAAATTCTTCAAACCCTAGCTTTGAAACTTTCTTGTAAATCTTTTAAGTACAAGCACAATCCCTGCAATGGAATTGTCTGCAAGTTGTTCTTCTTGAGGGGCTACATCCTCAAAAAGCTTGAGATTTTCAAACTCTTCAGCAAAACCCTTAGCCAAATTCTTCTTCTTCAACAATGAATGAATGAATGAAATGAATTCCAAAATACCCTTTATATTTCACCTCAAATTCACTTTAAATTCCATTTCATTCAATTTACTTTTAATTTCTTTTAATTTGGTGAACAAGTTAATAATATAAAGTATAAAAATCATGTATATCTCCCCTTTCAATATAATAAATTAATAAAGCATCATTAAATAGATCACTTTATTAATTTTCATTTAACCCTTATATCAAGTTTAATAATAAATTAATTATTTTTAAAGTATCACTTTAATAATAATTAAATACCATAACTCCATTAATAATCATCATTAATCAATTCTGACAACACCATGGAGTAACCCACTGTTCACTCTACCCATCTAGATGGCTTACTAAAAATAGTAAGGTTGGCCCCCAACATCCAACTGACTTACTAAAAATAGTAAGTGTATATAAATAGAGCCAAAAAACAATGGAGATGATCACCTCAGAATAGGCCAAAGGAATTGGAAAAGAAAACATTGCCAACTATCATCTAAAGAACCAATTAACTCCCACACAAGGCCCTCTAATCATCAATATTAACCTATGAGGACCTGATGATAGGCTAATCCATCAAACACTGACCCAAGCTAAGAAAAGGGACATTAAAGTTCGCCCTCCCCAAAATTGCTTGACCCCAAGCAATCTCAACTGGATACCCTGGCAGGTCACCTAAATACCAGGGCCCCAAATCAATCTGTAGAATGCCCAACAACATATCCACTGCACCCGTTCGGTAGAGATAAAACCATGCTGAACACCATTGTAAATAATTACTCCGATGTAGAACAACCTACCAAACATAGAAATCCTTAGATCCCACAACCAGAATGGAAGTCTGCCATACACATTACCCCCTTACTTACACTGCACTACTCTGTCATAATCTTCACCATGTCAAGAGTGGTGAAGCAACACATTGGGATCCAACCGAACTGGTGTGCCAACCCTGTCCCCACTTGAATCCCAAAACATCAGAACCTCACATCCATCGAACATGAGGAGATGGAAGTAACTCGAAGTGCCAGCATTACAACACCTCACTCCAAACTCTGCAAATCTCTCGTGGATGTGATGAGTACCCCACATAGGTGCCAAAAACTATGTAACAACTCCTAGGTTGCTGATATAAAACAGATCAGCAGCCTCGAGACTGGAAATCCAACATATGGGAATGCACACAAAACTATCAGGGTCATAGGGTGCCAGAGTACCAACCCTACGCCACTCTCCAATGCTGAAGAGATGATACAACTCTCCTCAAAACTCAAGTATAGTTGTTGTCCTCCAAAAATTATGAATAAAATCCTCATCCAAATTAATAGAACAGCCGACCTTTACCAACTTTTGGAGTAGAATTCCATCACTGCGGGCTGGACTAACAATGCCATCATGCTCACTGAAACCACAACTTCCCTGTAGCCTCGCCTCCAATGGAAATTCCTAAAACAAGGAAGTCGCAAACTCTGCCAATGACACATTAGCATGATGAAAATCTGATCCCTGACCCTATAAACAACCATCTAAAAATAACAGAGTCAGAGACCCGTAGTCTATGGTTACATCTTCCGAAGATGGAAACACTCCATCCCATAATGGATGATATGAATCCTGAACCCTCAATTGGTTCTCCCTCAAAGGTGACTCATGGTCACAATGGTACAAGCTATGTGAAAACTCAGGAATCCCAGAATCATTGCTGTCCTCAAGCTCATGCAAACCTGAAACCTCCTCGTGCTCGACCACCGTTAGGGGTTCTCCCATCAACCCGTGAATGCCACTACCATCTGCATGTGTCATAACAACAGTAGAAGATTGGATATCTACAGTGGATAAATAAGATTGAACCAAGCTCAGCTCCTTGCAGAGCTCGTCAATCTAAACCTCTGATTCTTGAAGGGCCTTCTGAGTGCTCTTCAAGCAATCCTCCATGACAATAAGCTCATTAGTAAGCTTCTCCACTTCCCTTTCTTTCCCCTTAAGTGCATCATAGTAGATCTCACCAAGCTGGAGTAGGTGATCTCTATCTGAGAGTAACTGCACGTAATTGATCTTCATCTCTACTATCGCTTCTCTAAGCACCTGGGCATCTGAAAGGGAAGATTCTCCATAAGGGTCCATATGTTCTCCTGCAGAACTCCAACAACATTTGGCCATCATCATGAGGGTGTCATCGAAATATCTAATGGCTGCACTAATTTGGGCCTCATTCACCTTCAGTTGTCCTGCCAACTAATTGGATTCCTGAGACCCATCAATCTCATACAAATTTTCTGATTTACGATCAGCATCATGCAACATAAAATCTGATTTGTTTTCAAGGCTGATAACAACTTCATGAGCGTCGAAAATGTCATCCTGGGGTTCTGTCAAACTTCTATCATGATGTAAGGTATTCTCATCATCAATCACTTCAAATTTAAACACCTTTTCTTCCACGTGCTCCTCATCTTTGACACTCATATCTCGAGTGCCAACATTGGGAGACTGCTCAACATCATTCCCTTCATGCACCATAGCTGCTAACTCATGGTTATGCTCAACACTATGACTGCTGTCATAAAACAGAAAATCAGAAGTTACACCATACCTATCTACGGCGTCATCCAGGAACTCAACCAAATCTTGATCCTTTGTTAATTGTCCATTGCCAAATGTTGGTTCAAGAGGTATCTTCAATGGAAAATTAAGTGTGTCATGTGCCATAACTTCTATCCCATGGCTGTTGAGTAAATATGCTTGAGTATAAGTCTCCTTAATCTTTATGACTTCATCATGAGATCCTCTTTGTCCTTCCAGATGATGTGACTCATGAGCCCCAACATCTTCATGCAAAATGTGCATCTCCAAATCTATTTCCTTAGTGGCTTCTTCTTCAATATATCCATGTGTCAAAACTAGGTCTTCCTCATGCTTCTCTACCTCATTAACCGTGCATTGGTGGTTAGGCTCCCGAATTCCTTTGCATTAGAAGCAATGATTTTGTCTTCTCATTTGGTTCTTGCTCATTTTCTGAGGTCCTGTAACTTGGTCATTGAGATTAAATGTAAAACCATCATCATTATCTGATTTGAAGGTTCCATCATACCTGCTCACTCTGTGCCCATCAATAGGCACTGCATGGGGTGTATCATACTGAAAACCGATCTTGTTCCCTGTTACAACATCTTTTCCATGATTGAATTTTTCCCCTTCAAGTGAATGTTTTCCTTAAACATCCTCCTAGTGTACTTTACCAAACCAATCTTTCAATGTCTCAAGATAATAACAAAGCTCAGATATCTATTAAAAGAGTACTATATTTTAAAATCATCTGGCATGCTCTGGTAGTCCTCAAAGAGTCGATTGGCTTCTCGTTCATAACCTTCCCTGATCTTGATGGCTTTCCGTTCATAATCTTCCCTGGTTTTTCCTTTAATCATGTACTAACCCATTGACATACTCTGAATATTTATGATTCACCCAACAGGATGGCAGGAAAACCGCTCTGATACCACTGAAATATCCGACCCCTAATAGGATATTTAACTTTCTGATTTTTGCCTGTCTTTGTTTGTGTTTGTATTGCTGATTGATTTGTTTGTGTTTTGGCAATGTTTTTGAATGCTTTTAAACAAAAATAAAGTGCAGAAAACTAAAGAACTTTTAGCAAATGTATAATCAGAAATTTCACTTTTTTCAATACCACAACTAGTTGAAAATTTTCAGAATTTTACTACAATCAGAATATTGAGATTTTCTCGATTATAACAACCCAGTTCATTAAATACCAACTAATATCTAAATCCAACATACCCAGAAAAAGTTTGCCACCTTGTCAAGGTGCTGTAATTGAAACCAGCAAACTAGAAGCTTGCAAACATGGACGCCTTCCTCCACAATTTATCCAAAAGCCACGTTTTCACTCAAAATGCTTCCAAACCCTAGTGCCTAGGGTTTCTGTTCTCCACATAAAGAATACTCATTTTCAATATTATTCAAACCCTTGTCTTTCAAATATTCAATAAATTATCAAACTCATAAATTCTTCAAACTCTAGCTTTGAAGCTTTCCTGTAAATCTTTTAAGTACAAGCACAATCACTGTAATGGAATTGTCTACAAGTTGTTCTTCCGGAAGGGCTACGCCCTCAAAAAGCTTGAGATTTTCAGACTCTCCAATCTTCAGCAAAAACCTTAGCCAAATTCTTCTTCTTCAACAATGAATGAATGAATGAAATGAATTCCAAAATGCCCTTTTATATTTCACCTCAAATTCACTTTAAATTCCATTTCATTCAATTTACTTTTAAATTCTTTTAATTTGGTGCACAACTTAATAATATAAAGTATAGTTTAAAAATCACTTATATCTCCCCTTTCAATATAATAAATTAATAAAGCATCATTAAATAGATCAATTTATTAATTTTCATTTAACCCACTAGAATTGTCTGTAAGGTTGGCCCCCAACATCCAACTAACTTACTAAAAATAGTAAGTGTATATAAACGGAGCCAGAAAACCATGGAGATGATCACCTCAGAATATGCCAAAGCACTGGAGAAGAAAGCACTGCCAGCTGTCATCTGAAGAACCAATTAACTCCACCACAAGGCCCTCTAAACACCAATATTAGCCTATGAGGACCTGATGTTAGGCTAATCCGTCAGACACTGACCCAGGGGAAAAAAAAGGGACATTACAAGTTCCAATTAAGTCTTTATTTTATATTATCTACCTCATCCTTTGCTTTCTTCTCCTCAACCCAATTAGACCAAAACACCTCATTGGTGCAATTATACTAACTAGCTTCCTAGAACAAGCTATAAATATTTTAATACATTTCATTAATAGTTTTGTCTATCAAACTCCATTATAATTGTTGTCTTTAACTTGTCTTCTTTGGCTATACTAATTTGATTGTAGCCTAAACATCCATGTAAGAATGAATACAATTCCCTACCTATTACTTCCTCTAAGGTAATTGTTGTAGTATAATTACCCAACAATAATTATTTCAAATCTTTAGCGGACATTAATAGCATAGTGAACATTTCATTAATCGCCTTGTTATCTACCAAACAATATTCTCCTTTGGATGTGGCATATTTACCAAGCTCTAGTATATTTTTTGTCTTTAACTTGTCTTCTTTGGCTACACCAATTTGGTTGTAGCCTAAACATCCATGTAAGAATGAATACAATTCACTACATGCTACTTCCTCTAATATAATTGTTGTAGAATAATTATCATACTCTAGTATAATTATCTAACAACTATTTCAAATCCCTAGTGGGCATTTCATCAATCACTTTGTCATCTACCAAACAAAAATTGTCCTTTGGAATAGGGCATGTTTACCAAACTCCAATATAATTGTTGTCTCTAACTTGTCTTCTTTGGCTATATTAATTTGGTTCCTAAACATCCATATAAGAATGAATACAATTCACTACCTGCTACTTCCTCTAAGATCGTGTCTGTAAATTGTATGGGGAATGGATCCTTCTTTTTAATACACTTGGACTACATAAATCTCCACATACCCTTAGTGTATCCGTAATTTTATTTGGGGCTATCACCACTGGTGATACCGAATGACTTATTTCCACATTAAATATTATTCCTGCATCTAACATTCTTTCAATTTCTTCAAGCACACAGGCTGCATACCGAGGATTCATTCTATACAGCCGCCTTCTAACCAGCACTGCACATGGTATGAGGTCAATGTGATCAGCAAAAAGTTATTTTGTCACTCTTTTTAAGTCCTTATAGGTCCATGCAAATACTTCCTTATGATCCATAAACATCTTTAATGCTGCTTATGCCAGTTCTGGATCTAATTCTGCTCCCATTGTTATTATTTGCTTATAATCATCTGCCCCCAAATTGATTTCTTGAGTGTCTGGCCCTTGATATTGTATATTTGTTTCTTGTGTAAATTTATATTTAGGCTACATATTTAAAACTACATCTCCTGTTTGATACTCACTAAAATATGGTGGATAATTGTTTCCATCCACAACTTTGCTTCGGTACTCTCATGTATCACCCTCTATTTCTATCTCTATCAAATACAAAGGGTTTCTTTTTAGCCAGCTTTTTTGAATTCTGTCCTTTTATGTTTCTATCATCCTCACCCATTCTCCAATGTAGAAAGCCTCTATCTTTGTATCTTCTATCTTTTGGGCATTCATCCAAAAGTCCTCACCATTGGGCCCAAACTCATTATCTGAATCTCCACTCAAAGTGGGTGCCCTTTCCCACTTATTTGATCTCTTAATGTATACAATGTTAATCAGAATTTACAAATTTTTACCGGAATTGTTTTCCTACCTATTCCAACCATGGGAATTTTACTATTGCATTGTAATGCTTTAAAATACTTTCCATTCTTATAATTAAGAAGAGTGCTTTAAATAGTTTCCCTGCTATTGGAATTTGTTGGTTTAAATGGAGCTCTTAGCAATGGTGGTTTCCACAATTTCTTCCAGAATTTTTCTGGTAATATGTTTACACCTGATCCTCTATCAATTAATTTATTTGGAAGGAACATATCTCCTATTTCAATAGTTTTTTTTGGAACCCCATTTTTTCCCAATAACAATATACCTCTTTCCTCTATCGTTTTGATCCAAACCACGCGACTCAAGATAGCAGCTCGGAGGAAAACCCTATAATTTGGCTTGCAAAATTATGGGTTATAGAACTTGCTATAGAAAACAATTAAAACATTTAACCATTACACATTCGAATGTGGAATTTAGCAGAATAATGCTACTTCTATTTAATGAGAATGAATAGGGTATGGTACATAGGTGTACAATATGCAGCAAGGATGGGAGCGAAAATTCCCACGATCAGAAGGGGGTAACACTTCCTACCTGATTTGTCTAGACTGGAATGTGCTTACATATGACCATTTGATGCTAGATACTCAAGGCATGCTAGCATTCATGATATCCCCTTAGGGTCAAATGGCTTACTATATATATCATTACAAGAAAGTTGTAACAGTTGACTAATCACCTTCTTATAGTTGTAAAGGTTGGTGGTTGGTCTACCTAAGCACATGATATGTTTACAGATGCCCTAACATGGTGTGAGCCCTAGAAGTGCCCCTTGGAATGGCACGAAGCAGCCATGTGGCTGCAGAGTCTGAAAGGTCCTACACAGCATCTAAGAGTTGTGCAGTATGCCACTCGACAATGCACAAGCACACAAGGGTACCATGAGACTATGCAAGTGGCACGAGCTGTCATAAAGGTCAAAGTGTGCAGGGCTCTTACAAGAAGAATGCACAGTGGCATGGTTGCACTTGGATCATTCAGCGTTTCTTGAGGAGTGATGGCCCCCATCACATATTTGGTCAGCTGCATAAACTTAAACTAAAGTTGCTGAAGGTTGTTGTTGACAATTCTTCCACAGGCCAAAAAAGTGTCAACCTTACTATTTGGAAGACGGTCTTATGGGTACCAGTTTGTCTTGTGAATCAGTTTTGGGTGCTGAATAATGAAAAGGAAAAGGTTTTGCAAAGTTCAATCAAGCCTAAATGCATACCTACAGCTACACAAGGAGCCATCTACAGCAAGGTATGAGCCAAAGAAAGAGCCTACAAGCCTGTAGGTTCGCTTATGAATGAAGGCAAGTGTTTTCTTTCGGACACCTACGGAATAAAGGTTCGTTTTTTCAGACTTACAACGAATATTCCCAAGTGTTTTCTTTCCAAAGTGTTGTCTTCTCAAAATTTTGTCGGGCTAAGAGATGGACAATTTCCTCGGACTTTTTGTCCAACGGAAAAGATTTTTTCAAAAGGACTTGGGAGAAGTCCAAGAGAATTCCAAAGGGACAATTTGCAAAGGATTCAATTCCTTCAGACTCTTTGTCCAAAGGAATTAAGGAGACAAAAAACCCGGGTTCCCTACAAAAAGGCCGGGTGCCCTACCAAAAACCCGGGTGTCCTTCAATTCTTTCGAAAAGCCAGCTCCGGAGAGACACAAGCCCTTGCAGAGGGCATGTGGTCGGTGACAGAACCTTTCCAACTTTCCCGAAGGGCACAGAGGAAGGACACAAGCCCTTGCGAAGGGCACTTGGTCGGTGACAAGCCCTTTCCAACTTTCCCGAAGGGCACAGAGGAAGGACACAAGCCCTTGCGGAGGGCACTTGGTCGGTGACAGGACCTTTCCAACTTTCTCGAAGGGCACAGAGGAAGGACACAAGCCCTTACGGAGGGCACTTGGTCAGTGACAGGACCTTTCCAACTTTCCCGAAGGGCACAGAGGAAGGACACAAGCCCTTGTGGAGGGCACTTGGTCGGTGGCAAGACCTTTCCAATTTTCCCGAAGGGCATTCTGCCGGTGGCCAAATAAAGACAAAGGAGACTAATTCCTTCGGACTTTTGTCCGAAGGAATTCCTTCAGACAAAAAGTTCAAAGAAATTCGGGACAAAGAAAAACCCGATGGAAAATACATAAAGGCAAAAGAGAACAAAATTGGAGGGAAAATATCCTTTGAACAAAAGTCCAAAAGGAATTCCTTCGGACTTTTTGTCCGAAAGATTAATTCGGAAAAATGCAAATAGATAAAGTCCGCAGAAATCCGAAGGACACAAAAGCCCGCGGGAAAGTGAGAAAACATAAGCCCGAGGAAACACAACCAAGGTAAGGTGAAGGAAATCCAAAAGGTCCGCAGAAAATAAAAGACCTAGGTGAAGTCAATGAAAAGCCAGGAAATAGAAAAACCACAAACAGGGAAGAGAAATGCATGCACGGGCATAAGGAAACCGAGAATGGAAAGTTGACGAATGATTCAATCTAAATATGTCTCACTCATGCAAGCAAGGGCTATTTTTGGCGGATTAATAAGTTTAAGTTGAATATTTGTTTTGTTCATGGTTTGACTAGTCATTCTCATGCATCCGAAGGTCCAACTCAGCTTCAAGCTGAGTTTCTCAGTCTAAGTTTGGCATCGTTTTCAAGCAAAAATGATTGTTTTCTTGATCCGACAATTCAAGAGAAGTCTATTTTTGACAATTGGCATAATCTTCCATGCAAAAGAGAAGTTGATTTTCAACTGACCCACCATCCATTCTTCAAACGCCAAGGAGCTTCATACAAAGACAAAGGGAAAATATATTTTATTGGAAGGCAAAGTTGGTCTTGAGTTAATCTAAGTTAATTTTCTATTTTTCAACACCAATCTTTTGGCTTTTGTAATTTTCTATATTAATGGCTTTTCAGCCTTAAATTTCTTTTCATCCCTCTCTTGGCAAGAACAGACTCTGCCATTGGTGAGTTGTGTAACCTCTTCAATCAATAGAAGGACTGTACTTTCAGATTTCAAGTGTTGGCATAGTGTATATTCATTTAGCAATTTGCATATGCGATAGATTTCTCTCCCTTCCCAAATTCTGATTTTTACCTAATTGCTAGCTTATCATATTATGCAGGTCATGTTCAGTGTTCTTTGTCTTTTGCTGAAGCTGTAAGTGGATGTTAGGTGGCTGCAAAGTGGCTTGTATCAGACCTCTCGCCATCGTTTTCCCTCATGTTTTGGTCATTGGATCGAACCTTCTCCTGAAATATTTATGCATAGTGAACAATTGAAATCAAAGTCTTCTTTTTCCCTTGCTTGATTCAGTGTTCAGGGTTCCAAGTAGAGTGGATCAATGTTTTGGTGTATCACCATTATTAGGTAGGATTTTCCTTTCAAGTTTCTTTCTCCCTTTTACATGGTAGATTCGCAGCACAGAGTAGAGATCCATTGATACATCTTACAGGAACCAACCTTCTCTAGAGGTTCTTCTCACCATTGAGGCATCCACCCTTGTGAGAAGATCCCATTGTTTCAACCCGATAGAGGATTGGCCATTTCATGACCATCTTCAATTCAGGGTGCAGCATTCAGGTTGGCAGTTGTTTTTGGCATGCCCGGTGGGACCACGAAAAGAGTTCTTTGCATAGAGTTTTCACAGCAGCGGAGGATATTCATTTACATCCAGTTACAGAGTTCATAACATCATTCAAGAAATCCATTTATGCCAAAGGTTACCACAAGATCAGCAAGTAAAGGTATTCCTTTTAAATTTGTAACTTATAAAAGAGCAAGGTCTAAGAGGGCAAATCCATATCCTCAAAGGGAATATTTACCTCCCCCTCATCTTATTGTTCTAGACACTGCAATCCCCACCATCCAGATGGCCATTAGAAATCAAGTGTTTGCTCCATTCAATAGGGGAAGTCCACTGAATCTAGCACAGTTAGATGACATGCCTGTATCTACCCTCAAAAGTATTCCATTCTTCTCAGGAAAAAATCAAACAACCCCTATTGAGCATATCCAGGGTGTGGCTAATCTTTGTTCAGTTTATAATGTTGTTGAGGATAATGTTGCTATCAGATTGATAGATGCTTCTTTCAAAGGAAAAGCATTACAGTGGTATAGAACCCTCCCACTTAGATCCGTTTCCACCTGGGATGAATTGGGTGCAGCCTTGGTCAAGCAGTTTGAGGACACATCTGATCACTTGTCTTTAGTTGAGCAATTAATTGCCATACAGAAAGCTCCTCATGAGTTCATGTCCAATTTTAATCTCAGATTCCAAAAGACATAGACCAGGATATCGGTTATGATTAGGCCATCCCCTGAATATGCATTTCTGTATTTTTTAAAAGCTCTTAATTTTGACATTAGTGTGATGATACAGTGAATGGGTGGTACTACTTTGCCAGATGCTTATGAAATTGCAATAAGGGAAAAAAATAGTTTGATACAAGCAAATAAGCTTTCTCCAAGACCTTTAATGCCCATATTTTTAGAAATAAGTTCTATACCAGCCCCTCAAGTTCCTCAAACTCCATCCTTAGCTCCAATTCCAGCACCTCAAGTTCCTATTGCAGCCCCTACTAGTCAATGTAGTGAGATAGGAGAGTTGAAAAGTTTGCTACAATCTTTTGGAAATAAAATAGTACAGCTCAAAAGAAAGCAATTTTAATGAAATAGGCCCTATTAACAGCAAAATCAAAACAACTATCAGCGCTCAAAGGTCTCTTTATCAGGGTTTCAGAGAAAATAGACCACCCTATCAAGCACAAGGAGCCATAACTCCAACTAAGCCATATGTTGCTCTTGATCAGAATGATCCTTCCACTTCAAAAGCCATTCTTCCAACTCCACCTCAAAATAATTTGGTGCAGGATTCAGGTTGGCAGCGCTCAAATCTCAATGATGCTCAAAACCAGAGCTTGGTATCACCGAACATCACCATGCCACAAATGACACAAGAAGAGTTCTATTTTCAAGGGAGTCAATATCAAGATACATGTTTGACATTACAAGGAGTGACTCAAAGGCAGCCTGATGCTATTAATATAAATTGACAGGTAGATAATCATGTCGTTCTTAGGATATTAAAACTAACGTTTCAAATGGTCAAATTGAAGATATAACCTATCAGAAAACTAAAAGAAGAGCTGATGAGGAAGTCCAAGCAGTAGCAAATACTTCAAGTGCTCCTAGTATTATTGCTCAAGGTACAAAAGAGCAGTTTGCTGCTCCCACAGCCCAAAAAAATTAGAATATAGAGGTTAGTAAAGTGCAGCAAATACCTCTAATTCGTGAGCAGCAAGTACCACAGAAAGTGCAATCAAAGGTTAGTCCATCTCAGTTCAATATTGTAGACCAAATGAAGAAGTCTAACATCAGTGTTAGCATGTGGGATTCTCTTTCAATTCCAGGCCAAAAGGATAAACTCATTCAAGAACTTTCAGTGCTTGAATTGTCTCCAAAATCGGTTGAGAAATAAGGTGTTGTCTTGACAAATTCAGATCAACCAACTAAGCAACAGGTGCAGCAAGGAGAAGATATCAAACGTGGACAAAACTGAGGTAAAAATGAAGAAAACTCCCCGTTTTTATCTTTCTTTGATAATGGGTGATACTTTGGTTCATAATTGTATGGTGAAAAGTGGAGCTAGCAGTACAGTGATGCCCAAACAGATTGCAAACAAGCTCAGCCTTGTTTAAGAGCCAAATACTAAAGGGGTACTGCAGTTGGATGGTTCACCAGCAAAAACGGCAGGCATTATCAAAGATTTGAAATTGACATTACATGTTTGTCCTAACGTGACTATTTAGCATGACGTTGTAGTGGTGGACCTGCCTCCTTATTTCGCTATGTGCCTTTCAAGAGATTTCTCCTCAAAGATTGGGGGATATTTATCAACTGATTGGACCTACTTGCCGTTTAGGACCAGATATGGCACAAAAGTAACAATTCATTCAGAGCCTATTGCACGTTTTCATATGGAGCCTTACACGCCAAATGCAGTCAATGCAAATTGTATCTTCTCAGATGAAATACTACAAACTAGTGATGTAGAAAAGGACTAGACTTTGAATGGAGTACCAGATTTGTTTCTTGATGAGTGGGCTTCCACCTTGCATGAGCATGATCCCTACAAGCTGATTGAAGAGGAAGGTCTTGGTGTGTATTGTCTTCATGAGAACGATGCACCAATTCCAGCCATGGTCAAAGAAGACAAATCTAATGAAGGCTTGTGGCAATTATACTTTGATGGATGAAGAAATAAGCATCGGACCGGAGCTGGAATGATGTTAATTTCTCCTACAAAACAAAGGTATTTCTCCTCTATTAAATTTCAGTTTGGCTGTTCAAACAACGTTGCTGAATATGAAGCACTAGTTCACGGTTTTCAGTGGACTAGGAAGATGAAAGCAAATTGTTTGCAAGTGTTTGGAGATAGTTAACTTGTAGTCCACCAAGTAAGAGGTTTGTATATATGCAAGAATATGTTGCTTAAATCTTACAAACACAGAGTTTGGGATCTACTTAAAGATTTTCAGGGTTTTAATATTTAGTGAATACCAAGAGATAGGAATAAACATGCTAATAGGTTGGCTACTGTCGGGGCACAATTTGATATCCCAGCTGATGTAAAAAGTGACATTTTTCAGTCACATAAAAAGATAGTTGTAAGGCCTTCTATTCTGAATAACCAAAAAAATTGGCAGGTGTTTGAAAATGACAATCAAATTGTGAGATTTTTGTAGGAAGAAGCTATGTTTTCCTTAAGGAATCAGTCGAAATGCTTACAGCAGTATGGTGATCAAATTGTACAACCGAAAACTAATAAGCTAACCAAGGGATTGGTCACTCTTGAAAATATTTTCAGTGAAGATGATGAGCTAAGGAAAGAGAAACCATTCTTATCAACAAAGGAAGAGCACTATGCCAATGCAGAGATTGCAGCTGGTAAGATTTTGAAATTGGGCAAGGTATGCACGCCTCCACAAAAGAAAGCTTTCATTGATTTATGCACAAATTTTGTTGATATATTCGCATGGCAGTATAGTGATCTCAAAGGTTTTGATCCAAGTTTGGCTCAACACACTATTGAGTTAGAAGACGAAACTAAACCAGTAAGACAAAGACAAAGGCCAATCAATCCAAAGCTTGAGCCTTTGATGAAAGTTGAGCTTCACAAGCTCATAGAATTAGCTATCATATTTCCAATCAAGCACTCAACTTGGGTGGCGAACCTCATTCCAGTATGGAAAAAGAATGATAAGATTCGTTTGTGTGTTGACTTCCATGATTTAAACAAGGCTTCGCTTAAAGACCACTATCCATTGCCATCAATGGAACAAATTTTACAGCTTGTTGCAGGCTCAGAGAGGTTTTCCTTATTGGATGGATATAGTGTTTACAATCAAATTTTGGTCAAAGAAGACCAATTCAAGACAGCCTTCACAACTAAGTGGGGAACATTTGCATACAGAAAGATGCCATTCAGTTTGTCCAATGCTGGAGCAACCTTTTAGAGAGCCATGGGTATGGCCTTCCAAAGCCTTCTTAACAAGTTTGTGCTTGTCTATTTGGATGATATAACAGTGTTTTCAAAAGATGCAGAAGATCACATGGTTCACCTCCAGCAAGTTTTTGAAATGTGTAAGCAATTTGGGATATCTCTAAATCCCAAAAAGTGTGTATTTTCAGTTCATGAAGGTAAGCTTCTTGGATATGTTTCAAAGCACGGTTTAAACATAGACTCTGAAATGATTCAATCCATTCTTGTACTCTCCTTGTCTAAGAGCAAAAAGGCTTTGCAAAGTTTCTTTGGAAAGATCAATTTTATAAGGAGATACATTTCAGATTTCGCTACTGTAGCTAAACCACTTACAACAATGTTAAAGAAAAATCAAAACTTCACTGGTCCAAGGAGGGAATAACAGGGTTTGAAGATGTTAAGAAAGACATAGCAAGTGATCCTATGCTTTTAAATCCAGATTTTACGAAAGATTTCATTCTGTATACGTATGCTAATGTGGACGCCATTTCAAGCATTCTTATGCAGCAGAATCATGAAGATTTAGAGCCGCCAATAGCTTTCTACAACCAAGGCTTGCAGGAGTATGAGACAAGGTATTCTTTTGTTGAAAAACGTGTCCTTCCAGTTATAAGATCTCTGAAGAAATTTAGGCACTTGTCTAATAATAAAATACATCTAATGGTTGTTCATCCAAGCATCAAAGAATTTCTTCTGAACAAAGACATAAATGAGAAATGCGCTAGTTGGATAACCAAAGTAACGGAATATGACGTAGAAATTAAAGTTACAAAGCTGGTTAGAGGCAAAGGACTTTGTGAGCATCTAGCTCAGGACTTGCAAGAAACTAATCAAGCTGTTTTAGTGTCAAATGATGAAGAGATTGTTGATGTTCACACCTAAGTTTTCAGTTGGTTTCATGATTTGGTAAGCTATCTACAAGATGGTTGTTACCCTTCTCACCTAAGTGCTTCAAAAAGAAGGTATTTCAGATTGCAATCAATTCCATTCTTGCTCGTTGACGGCGTTTTGTTCAAAAAGGATATCAATGGAATGTTACTAAGGTGTGTGGAACCAAGCCAAACTCAAAGATTACTTGAAGAATTCCATGGACTTGGTGGAGGACACTTTTCCGCAAGAACTACAGCACTTAAAATCATGAGAGGTGGGTACTATTGGCCTACTATATTTGGTGATTGCCATACATGGGTTAGGAAGTGCAAACAATGTGTTATGTTTATAGGAAAAGTTAAACTTGCGGGCCTGGCCCTTCAGCGAATTGCAGTGGATCAGCGTTTTGTCTAGCCGAGATTACACTTTATTGGTCTCGTTAACCCTCCTTCGAGTTCAGGGCATAGGTGGATTCTAAAAGCTACAGATTACTTCACAAGTTGGACGGAAGCAATTGCATTGAAAGAAGCAAACGAAACTAATGTCCTTGATTTCTATGAAAGTTTACTCACTAGGTTTGGAGTTCCTTCGACCATTATTTCTGACAATGCAATGGCTTTTGTGGGATCTAGGATCAGCCAATGCTCTGTCCAACATGGGATTTATCTCAGCACTTCATCGAACTATTATCCACAAGGAAATGGCCTTGTTGAATCTACAAACAAGAACCTCTTAAGGATCATACAAAGGACTATTGAAGACAATCAGAGGTCATGGCATCTCAAGTTGAAGTTAGCTCTATGAGCTGATATGATCACCTACAAAAGGTCAATAACCAACTCTCTCTACAAGCTAGTCTATGGTAAAGAAGCAAGGTTGCCTATTTCTCTCGAGTTTCTAGCTTTAGAACTAATGCATCAACTTGAGTTGTTGGAGAATGAGCCTATGGAGATCAGATATGCAGAGCTTATGGAGTTGGAAGAGACAAGAAATCAAGCCATGATAGCCATGGAAAGTCATCAGGCACAGGTGAAAAGAACATGTGATTGTTTGCACATTTGCTTCCTAGTTAGTTTTCCTGCTTTCGTGTGTTTTCCTTCTTATTTTGAAGGAGGAAGGTTACTTCAACCATGGTCAAGAGGAGATTTTCAGTCAGAAATCAGGTTCTCAAGCATAGCAAGCATGTTGGGCCAACTGAGTCGCCAGAAATGTTGACAATTCTTCCACAAGCCAAAATATTGTCAACCTTACTATTCGGAAGACGGTCTTATGGGTACCAGTTTGTCTTGTGAATCAGTTTCGGGTACTAAATAATGAAAAGGAAAAGGTTTTGCAAAATTCAATCAAGCCTAAATGCATACCTACAGCTACCCAAGGAGCCATCTACAGCAAGGTATGAGCCAAGGAAAGAGCCTACAAGCCTATAGGTTTGCTTATGAATGAAGGCGAGTGTTTTCTTTCGGACACCTACGGAATACATTGTTTTTTCAGATTTACGACTATTCCCAAGTGTTTTCTTTCCAAAGTGTTGTCTTCTCAAAATTTTGTCGGGCTAAGAGATGGACAATTTCCTCAGACTTTTTGTCTGAGGGAAAAGATTTTTTCAAAAGGACTTGGGAGAAGTCCGAGAGAATTCCAAAGGGACAATTTACAAAGGATTCAATTCCTTCGGACCTTTTGTCCGAAGGAATTAAGGAGACAAAAAACCCGAGATCCCTACAAAAAGCCCGGGTGCCCTACAAAAAGCCCGGGTGCCCTACAAAAACCCGAGTGTCCTTCAATTTTTCCGAAAAGCCAACTCTGGAGAGACACAAGCCCTTGCAGAGGGCATGTG
The DNA here is from genome assembly GCA_037957365.1 of Torreya grandis. Taxonomy (NCBI): domain Eukaryota; kingdom Viridiplantae; phylum Streptophyta; class Pinopsida; order Cupressales; family Taxaceae; genus Torreya; species Torreya grandis. The sequence continues at coordinate 2,489,337 of JARHVA010001942.1, read as the reverse complement.
GTCGATGACAGAACCTTTCCAACTTTCTCGAAAGGCACAGAGGAAGGACACCAGAGGGCACTTGGTCGGTGACAGGGCCTTTCCAACTTTCCCAAAGGGCATAGAGGAAGGACACAAGCCTTTGTAGAGGGCACTTGGTCGGTGACAGGGCCTTTCCAACTTTCTCGAAGGGCACAAAGGAAGGACACAAGCCCTTGCGGAGGGCACTTGGTCGGTGACAGGGCCTTTCCAACTTTTCCGAAGGGCACAGAGGAAAGACACAAGCCCTTGCGGAGGGCACTTGGTTGGTGGCAAGACCTTTCCAATTTTCTTGAAGGGCATTTTGCCGATGGCCAAATAAAGACAAAGGAGACTAATTCCTTCAGACTTTTTGTCCGAAAAAATTCGGGACAAAGAAAACCCCGATGGAAAATACACAAAAGCAAAAGAGAAAACAAAATTGGACGGAGATATCCTTCGGACAAAAGTCTGGGAATTCCTTCGGGCTTTTTGTCCTAAGGATTAGTTCGGAAAAATGCAAATAGATAAAGTCCGCAGAAATCCGAAGGACACAAAAGCCCGCGGGAAAGTGAGAAAACATAAGCCCGAGGAAACACAACCAAGGTAAGGCGAAGGAAATCCAAAAGGTCCGTAGAAAAACAAATGTCCGCAGAAAATAAAAGACCAAGGTGAAGTCAAAGAAAAGCCAGGAAATAGAAAAAACACAAATAGGCAAGAGAAATGCATGCATGGGAATAAGGAAACCGATAACGGAAAGTATGCAAACGATTCAGTCTAAATATGTCTCACTCATGCAAGCAAGGGCTATTTTTGGTGGATTGATAAGTTTCAATTGACTATTTGTTTTGTTCATGGTTTGACTAGTCATTCTCATGCATCGGAAGGTCCAACTCAGCTTCAAGCCAAGTTTCTCAATCTAAGTTTGGCACTGTTTTCAAGCAAAAATGATTGTTTTCTCGATCCGAAAGTTCAAGAGGAGTCTATTTTTGACAATTGGCATAGTGTATTTTCAATCCTTGTAACCTCTTCAATCAATATAAGGACTATACTTTCAGATTTCAAGTGTTGGCATAGTGTATTTTCATTCAGCAATTTGCATGTGGTAGATTTCTCTCCCTTCCCAAATTTTGATTCGTACCTAGTTGCTAGCTCATCATATTATGCAAGTCATGTTCAATGTTCTATATGTCTTTTGCTGAAGCTATAAGTGTATGTTAGGTGGCTGCAAAGTGTCTTGTATCAAACCTCTCTCCATCATTTTCCCTCACGTTTCGGTCATTGGATCGAACCTTCTCATGAAATATTTATGCATAGTGATCAATTGAAATCAAAGGTCTTTTCCCCTTGTTTGATTCAGTGTTCAAGGTTCCAAGTAGAGTGGATCAACGTTTTGGTGTATCACCATCATTAGGTAGGATTTCCCTTTCAAGTTCTTTCTCCCTTTTCCATGGTAGATTCGCAGCACAGAGGAGAGATCCATTGATACATCTTACAGGAACCAGCCTTCTCTGGAGGTTCTTCTCACCATTGAGGCACCCACCCTCGTGAGAAGATCCCATTGTTTCAACCGGATAGAGGATTGGCCATTTCATGCACGTCTTCAATTCAGGGTGCAGCTCTAGGTTGACAACAGTTGCACCACTTGGCTTAATCAATGCATTGTCCTACCTTGACCAGACTAAGTCACTGATGTGTACCTTCGTGGGTGTGCATTTTTGTGACTCCAACAACAAGATTATTTGGCATTGTTTGCGCGTGTTCAGGATCCAAATCTAAAGGATTTTGCATTGTTGTTGGCTCAAGCAAAGGTGGAAAGTATGGGTTAAGCATAGTTCCACATTGAATATTGGATGAAGGCGCAAGTATTGTGGTAGATAAAGGACAATTGTGTTCTCTTTGATTGCATGCAATATGATGTAAGGACCATAACATAGAGGTTTGATCTTCCTATGAGGACCCTTGAAGCATTCCTTCTAACGATACAACCAAAATTTATCCCCCACCTTGAACTCATGAGGTGTGCAATGTTCGTCATGGCGCTCTTTGTATTATTGTTGTTGGTGCAAGAGTATATTTTGAACCTAATGATGAACATGTTGGATGTGTTGCATAAACTTATATGCTTTGTCCACTTCCTTCTCCTACGTATGCAACTCCATGACAAATGGTGTATAGTAGGATGTGTATATGGTTGCCGCTTACTGGAACCCAAGACATGTCTAAAACAAACTATACCCCACATAATAGTAAAGAACTTTATTGTAGGCATGCTAGATGTAAAGAAAATTATCATCCCATGTGTGTGGATGTGCACTATTGTACATGCACAACAAATGAACAATTATGTGGTTGACAACTTCCATTTGTCCATCTAAGGATGAAATGTTTTAGACCAGTCCAATTGTGTATCCATCATCTCCCACTATGTATGCCAGAAGTGACTAACAAACTGTAGGCCACGATTAGACAAAATGGATGTTGATAGTCCAAAGTGAACCCAAACATGATTTAAGAATGAGCGCACAATTTCTTATGCATTGATGCTCTTCTTGCAAGCAACCATGATAGCCAACCTTGGAAACCTCTCCACTACAATGAACACAAATTCATTTTGGTGCTTCGTCATAGGTAGTCTAGTCATGAATCCATGCTGATAGATTCCCAAGGCCTTGATAGAACTGATAAAGGTGTGTATTCTCCCATCTTCATGTTCGTGGGCCAGGCGATGCAACAAGAAAGATTTAATGTGGCATTCAATGTTTGTGTGCATGTGAGGCCAATAGAAGTGCAATTGGAGTGTTGCCAATGTTTTGGTAATGCCAAAATGTCATATTGGCTTGCCATAGTGTGCCTCTACAATGAGTTTTTGGCAAAGAGCGTCATCATGAACACAAAGATGCCCAAGCTTGTAGAGAATCTTATCAAACGTGGATATCCCGAATATTTCACCTTGTGCAAAGGCAACACAAGCTTCTGGGAAGTCACAGTTTGTTGAGGAGAGAGATACCTAGTCAGAGAAGTTGTAGTTGTGATGCAGGAGCATCCATGGCAGTCAGGCTATCTTGCATCAACCAAAAACAAAGTCTTTGTATTTCTCGTTGTTTTGCTTTGCCTTTCGTTTGGTGTGTTGTGTTGTAGGTTGTTCTCTTGGTTCCCATCTTGGGCCATTCAAAATCAAGTTAGACCAAACTTTGATTTGGTCTAAGTTTTTGTCTTGGAGAGATTTGTTATAAGCTTGCAATTGTAATCGGGTTTATAGCTCCCGATTTGGTCTTTGTTGAACCTGGTTGAAAGTCTCTTTGCTAAGCGGACATAAAAGTCCGAACAGAACTGGAATGAGAAAATTGTTGTTGAAGTGTAATGCTAATCTGGTTTCATTATACCGATCAAATCTTTGTGGCATCCGTGCAAAGTTCATATGGTAATCGGGCTTCTAAATGGTGATTTGGTCTTGGCAAGTTCGAAGAACACTTTTCTGTTGTAATCGGACTCCAATTGCCGATTAAGTCTAGGTGATACAATGCAATGTTAGCTTACAATGCTAATCAGATTTCATTAACTGATTAGAACTTGGCAAATGCACTTTTTGGTTCTAATGCTAATCGGGTTTACTTCCCTGATTAGGTGTCATGTCCCCTCTTTAGCTCGGTCTAGCAGAGACATGTGAGTCAACTTATTATGGGGTCTTGTAGGTTGACATTGTTGGATAAAGACCCAGTATGGTTAGACAGTGTTGGAGACTTGGTGTTCTGGCCGTCGCTAATCAGTTTGGAGACGTTCCTTATTTTTAAGAGGCAGCTCCTAAATTTATGGGGGTTATCCCTACTTTTTAGGAGGGTATGATCATACCCAGGGTTGGGTCTCCATGAGATTATTCCTTGAGTTCAATTTCAGAGGATTAGGGTTTGTTTCCTAGTTTCTAGGAGCATCCCTAGATTTTAGTGATGAGATTGCCAGTGAATCCTTGATTTTCGACTTCAGTCACAGACAGGTGGCAGGGTGACTTTCTGGTTTGTGGTGTCATTGGAGCATTTATCGCTATTTGGGTTATATTTTTAATATTCCCTAAGTTAGCGTTTTTTAATTAAATAAGGCTAAGTTTATAGCCATTTTGGAGTAATAAGGGGTTTTTTGGCCTCATCTGGATGCGTATCCCATGGTGTAATAGCTGGTTGGAAAGGTCTTGGACTTTTCTAAATATTTCTCTCTTGACTCAGATCCTTTCGATGAACGGATCTCTCTTTATTTGAGAAAGGGTCATTTTCTATGTACTTGACCACTTAAAAAAGGAGAAATATAACATTTTATAACTTAACGCCACATTGAGTTGCTTTTAGGGTTCGAGCTGATTGTAAAGGGGTTATAAGGAGGTCAAGACAAAAATTCTGATTCAGTCTTGACATTTTATTTTGGGATTTGCGCTTTGGCTCTAGAAGAGCTTTCAGCATTTGGGATGCCAGACCCCAATGCTTTGCCTGTTTGGAACGTAGCCCCCAATTCAGTGGTTGTTGATTTGCTCAGTAGTATCTAGAGATTGCTCAGTATTCCTTCTGGTAGGGCGCAGTGATTGTGACAAATTTTAGAGTGGATTTGAGGGATTATTTCAATTGAGAGGACCTTGCAATTGTACGGCTGTACCTAGCAGCCCTTGCAGCTGTACGGCTGTACCTAGCAGCCAGCTTTCTTCCCACGTGCAGCACAGTGAGGGCTGGAATCTTGCCGCGGCTTCCTTCTAGTGTACAATTCTCCTTCAACCTTCAGGTTAGGTCTATTTATGATTGTAATTTTCCTAAAACTATTGGAAATTCGTATCTGGTTCCCTATTTGGTTTAAATATTCAAAATTCTGCTTATGAGCGAATTTGTTTGGTTATATTTGGTATTTAATTTCAGAAGTTGTTCATGTTCTTGTACTTCATTATTTACTTACTGAAAAATCATCAAAACACAAAAACAATCAAACCCTTCTACAACTTCCGTCTATTTCGGAAAGAAAATATTCACAAACAGGAAAAATCAATTTAAAATAACAAAATTACAGCAGATCAGCCGAAGAGATCCATCAAGGATCTTTCATTAGGTCATGGATATATTGTTTGGAACAAACAATGCTAATTGGAGTTTTGTTTACCGATTAAGTCTTGGCCGAGCTCCTATATGTTGATAGTGTCGATTGGCATTCCGTCTACCGATTAGATCCACGTTTGAGATTTCAAGTGTTGCCTATTCTAATTGGAACATAAACCTTGAATAAATCTAAGTATTGTTCGATGGAATACTTCTATGCTAATCGGATTTCAAATGTTAGAGGGTTGTGCTATGCATTGACTTGAACATGTAGTTATCATCAAAAATTCACACCTAATTAGATCCTTGTGGACTCTGTGCAAAGTTTACAATGTTAATCAGACCTCTTTCACCAATTAGGTCGATGGATCTATTGAACAAAGCAAACAATTCTATGCGGGGGCTGAGTGTCAATTAGGTTGGCAGACTTCTCAATTTTTCTAAGCACTTTTAATCGGCTTGGGATTGTCAATTAGGTCTTGAAGACTAGCTTCTGGAGTGAAACAATGAAAATAATGGTGTGCGGGGATAGCAACCCGACCAAAACCATACCAAGCTCTTTTTGTGGCTGTGATGCTATTCAAGAATAGAATCCCAACCAGGTCAGGAATGGATACTCTGAACAGTACACAGTTGTAATCATTGTTGCTAGCTCGATTAGGTCGGAATGGTTTAAAGTGATTGAACATGGTACCAATCGAGGGGTGAAGGATCGATTAGGTCTTTGATATGATTTTTAAAATGTCGAGCGCCAACAAAAGGCCACATAGGTCCACCAAAGGTAAAAGTACATTTTGTTAAGTTTTGTTCAAGAGTTTGTGAAGAGCTTGAGTATGTTGTTCATGAAGTGCATGAATGTTGTTGGTGCATTGATCAAGCCAAAAGGCATAACAAACCATTCACATAATCCCTCCTTTGTTTTGAATGTTATCACCCAAACATCTTCAAGATGGACTACTACCTGATGGTAACCTGACTTTAGGTTGATCTTGGTGAAGTATTGTGCATCTCGGCGCTGATCTAGGAGGTCATCAATGCACAACAATGGATACCAATTCTTTAGTGTTATCTTGTTGAGCATGCGATAGTCGATGCACAAGTGCAATGAGCCATCTTTCTTTGATGCAAGCACTATTGGGCTACCAAAAGGAGAAGAGCTTGGCCTGATCTTTCCTCGATCAAGGATCTCTTGGATCTGGCACCAAAATTCATCATTCTCCCAAATGGACCTACAATAGAGTGAGTTGTTTGGAAGAGGAGATACAGGGACCAAATTGATCTGATGCTTTACTGCACAATGTGTGGGAAGGGCTTTCGATTCTTTGAAGATGTCTATGTATTGTTGCAATAGTTAGTTGAGTTGTTGCAATGATTATGTGGCATGGCGCATTGCCAATGCTGGATTGCTTGGTTGCATTCTTGTCTCAAGATGAACCATGAGTAGCACACACTTCTATGTATGTGAAAAGAGCTTGCGGCATAGTTTGGCAGAGACCAAAGTGATTTTGGTCATTGGACATGACTCCAAAATGCTTGAATGTGGTCTTTGACATGGATGGTTCATTGTTATGGCTTAGCTTGGTATGTACCATTGCAATCAACCACGTATGGTCTTCCATGTGATATGTCATAGACCTCTAGTAGCGCAGCATCACAAGTAAAAGTGTCCTCCATAGACATCACAAGTGACATTTGCCTCCATAGACATTACAAGTGATAGTATCCTCCATAGGCTTGACTGCATACTTGAAGTGCATTGTTGCCGAGTCTAAATATCTTTCCCTTGTTGTAGACATCCCAAAGAGTATGGTCAAGGATGTGCTTCAATATAAATACCTAGGCATTGGACTACATCTTGTGCAATGATGTTCTTTTAGCTATCATTGTTGATGACAACATGTAGCCTTTCACTGTTTACCAAGCACTTCATGTGGAAGAGACTTTCTCATTCCCCAAAGTTGTCTATACTCATTCCTCAAAGTTGTCTATGGCAGCAGTGTTGGTGCTTAAAAAAGTGATTTTTGGATCATTGTTTTCTACTGGCACAAGACTTGATGTAGATTGCAAAATCAAGGACTGTTGAGCCCAACATTTAGAATTGTTGTGTGAGCTTGTGTGGTGTTGAAGGCACCACTTGTCACCTTGTTTCTTCTTTCTTTTATCTGATGCAGAAGGCGGTGGAGCCTTCTTATATTGTGCAACTAATGATTGCTACTCTCCTTTGCACAACATGTTCTGCTACTACGCAGGAGTTTTTTATGAAGTGTTGGGTGTGGGATAGCTACATTGTCTCCTCCCACAGACAAATAATGTAGTCATGGAACTTGGTGGTGTAGACTTGAACCAACTACTCTTTACACTGGGGAAACTATTGGAACTTCATATACTCATCCTGCATAGCACTGACAAAATCACTCCAAGTCACTATGGGCTCATAGTATTTCTCGCATTGTGTGTTGTAGGTTTCCTACTAGTGGAACACTAAAATGGACATCTTCAAAGCTGCAAAGGTAATCTTCTCTTAATCACAAAACTGGTTGACTGAGAAGTAGGCCTCCAACTGTAGAATCTAGTTATTCAATGTTTTGGCATCATTTTTATCTTTGAACACTAGAATGTCAAGATTAATTTGGACTTTGATAGGGCTTTGATGTTGAAACGACGGGTTGATAGGCTGTGCAAAATGGGACATTGTTGGACCAAGTTGCATCATAAGTTCACAAAATTGGCCAAATAATTTGGTACACTGCTCCTCAAGGGAGTCCCGAATGAGTTTTCGAACGTCTTGTCAAACAGCTTGCTCTTGCTACAACATTCTTCCGGATACTCTGAAACAAAACCAATTGGATGTCCTTTATGCACTTGTGCTTGTGTGTTTTCAGGGATATGAAACCTCTCTCTAATAAGAATGATCTGAACCACAAGGACCAGGATGGTGGCTTAGAGGTCAACCCTATAATTTTGCTTGCAATATTACGAGTTGTAGAACATGCAATAGAAAACAATTACAACAATTAACCATTACACATTTGAATGTGTAATTCATCATAATAATGCTGCTTTTATTCAAAGAGAAAGAATAGGGTATGGTACATAGGCGTACAATATGCAACAAGGTTGGGAGTGAAGATTCATATGGTCAACAGGGGGTTAACACTTACTAGCATATTTTCCTACACTGGAATGTGTTTACATATGACCATTCAATGCTAGATACTGAAGGTGTGCTAACGTTCATGATATCCCCTTAAGGTCGAATAGCTTACCATATATATCATTACAAGAAAGTAAATACAAAGACCATGGCTACAAAATGGTTCTTCTGTAATAGTTGACGATTTGTCTTCTTACAGGTGTAAAGGGTGGCGGTTGGTGATTCGTATCAGAACAAACAAGAATAAAAGGTTTAGGGGAGCTGATAACCTATATCAGTAATTGCAAGAACAGTTTTATAAAGAAACAACTCGACCCACAACACCATCATCTTTGAGCAGTTGAGGCAGCTGGAACAATCTGTGGTCCCATAGACCATTAAATCTCGTAGACATAATTAAAACCATTTCATTTCAAAAGCAAAAAAAATACATGTCCAAACAGTAACACTCTTTATTTTGTATATGTTGGCAAATGATTGGCTGTAAAAGGACTTATTCAATGGGGGGGTTTGATTCCGATTTTGTAAGTGTCCATGGATCAAACCATTTTATTTTTAGTAGATTTTTTCACCTTAAAATGGAGATAACCACATTACACTTTTTTGGAAGTGTAAATTACTTGAAAAAAGAACCCAACTCCCTGAGGTTTGTCACCGTAACAAAGTGACATTTCCTTGAAGTTGAATCTTGATTTTTTCATTTCAAAGGATCAAAACAATGTTTTTCATAACAAATAAAATGTAACTCATAATAATGTAATATTATCTTTCATTCATTAATTGTTACCGTACAATTGCATACTGTATTTGACAAATATAAAACTAAGTGTACAATTTTTATGGACTCTAAAAACTTGGAACTAGAGCAACACTACTCAGAGAGTCAATAAGTCCTAGTCGACCAAAGACCATGACAAGAGTCCTATCAACTACCTAAGTCAGCTAACTCCTAAAACATACGCAAAAGCTTCCCGTATACCAAGGATGAAAGGGAAAGAAGTTAATAGATAAGACAATTACAGTTGACTGGTTTTAATTTTATATAAGGAAGCATCATAGAAAATAAAGTAAATAAGTAGCCTTACAAGCATTGAAATAACTTGTTAGTCACCGATTTAATGGTGCATAACATCTGCTTATTACAAAATTAAAGAAAAACCAAAGAGTGTTTATTTCTATAGAAATGATAGTCACAAACAAATATTACAGTTTTATTTTACTGCAATGAAAATATGCATTGAATTATTAAGAGAACCAAATACCTGGAGCTCCAATTCCATAATAGCAAGTTCACTTTTACATTTATTCAAAGTCTGCTCCTTATCATTAATCTGCAAATATCACATCGTGAGAAATAAGAAAAAAAAATGTTAAAAATAATTAGAAATTGCATGGAAGTTTACTCTCAAAAAAATGAACATATACTATAAATATCACAACATGAGAAACAAGAAAAACTGTAAACAATACTTAGAAATTGCATGGAAGTTTATTCTCAAAAAAATGAACATATACTGAAATTTGGATCCATCTGAAATTTGGATCCATCAAATATTACCTCCAAACACAATTTATAGGAAAAATATCACGATATTGTATTTCATATACAGGAATGGGAAAACCTCTACCTTAAAAGCATTAATGATTTGAAGCATTGATTTCCTTATATAAGTGTTTATCAATAATCAAAATCCAATGACCATTGATCTTAATCACATTCATGACAACCCTGAATGTTAAATAGATAAAAATATTTAATTTCAAAACTTAAATCAAGTTTCCCTCGATAAAAGTCACTAAAGAAAAATGAAACCATGAGAAACTCTCTCATGTAAGAAGCCAGTGTATGTAATGTCCCCTTTTTGGCTTGCTCTCGGTTTTGGTAGATTAGCCTATTATTTAACCCTCGCAGGCTAGAGTGGTGGATTAGAGGATCCAATTTGGGCATTATGGAGCTCTTCAAGTGGCAGTTGTATGTGTTTATCTACCCAGATCCTTCATTTGTTCTGAGGCATTGATATTCAAGTGTTTCTGGTTCCGTTTGAGGGACTTACTATTTATAGTAAGTCAGTGAATGTTAGAGAGGGACCCTTACTATTTTTAGTAATGCAGTTGGATGCACAGTGGATACAATGGTTAACTCCCAGGGTCAGACGGAATTCAGAAATAATGATTATTTGTGGAGTTATGTTATTTTAATTATTAATAAAGTGATTATTTAATTAATAATTGTTTATAAAGTGCAATCATAAAGTTATATTATAATTTTATGTCCAATGGGGCCATGACCCTCAAAAAGGTCATTTAAATTACATTAAATGATTAATTAAATGGGCATCTACTTTGAGGAAATATTTTATTAAGTTATAAAGTGCACATTTAATATTATTTTAAATGATTAAAAGAGGCTTCTAGAGGATAGACCTCTTCTTGAAGAAATTATAAAAGGGATCAACCAAAGCTATTATGGATTCATTTAAGATTTTGATATTTGGTTTTGGAGAGTTTTACTGTGGAGAAGAAGAAACCTAAGGTTTAAGCCTTTTCTGCCATTATCAACTTTGGAGAGTGTAGCTACTTTGAAGTGCACTCTGAGGTTGTGAAATACCAGCTGAAGATTGCCTCGTGGATTGGCTTCATTCAGGAGTCAATACTGAGCTTCATTGGAGGATTCCATCAAAGGAATATACAAGAGGTTGTAAGTCTATCAGTAGAGAATATCGAATTGAGGAAATTATTGATCTTTTTGTGGGCATTGAAGCAGGGATTTGCAGTCATATGTAGCAGCGATTTGGGCAAGATAAATATATATATAAATCGTGGTATGTTAGAAGGGTTTGCAGCTGATAAAAGATACCTCGAATTGCAATGAAGAATTCAAGGAAAAATCGTGGAAAATCAGACTGAAGCAACGCAGCAATGGAGTGAAATCGTGGCACTTTGAAGGCACATGTGTGGGGCGAGCCATCAAACAGTCCAATCAGCTAGCTGCCAACTATGAACAGGGTCCTCATTTGCATCATTTAGTTGATTACCTTGCATTGTATTAGTCGCTGCCCAAAGGTAGCTGTAGTTGCATATTTGGAAAGCATATTGTAATAGCATTCATTCATGCTTGATGTAAGCCAAGAGTCTAGGTAATTGCATTTAGTTTGTATCAGTAGATTACAATCAATCTATTCAATCAATAAAGGAGGAATAAGGTTACATCGTAAGTGTTTGTCAAATTGTCAATTTCTGTAGCTATACATCTCAGTTCATAAGTTCGTATATCAAGTGTTTGAGAAAATGTCATATGCAGTAGATGAAGATTTCAGTCGTTAATATGCATGCCAAATGTTTGTAGTAATGTCTCTTTTGCTATAGGTGCATATTCAATGTCATTTCAGTCATTTAGTTGCATTAGAAAGTCATAAATCCATAGTGGTATTGCATATTCATCTTATATCAATCATTTGGTTATCTTAGTTCAAGTTCTATGAATGCATATGCTCTCTAACAACATCAAAACCACCAAAGAGATTACTGTTGACAATTCTTTCACAGGGCAGATTGTCTCTTGCCATTCAGAAAATTCACGTCTCTAGCCAAAGAAGAAATAATACATTGGGCAGAGGTAGACCAATTGAAATAACTCATTTCCAAAGGACTTGAGTCCGTGGGAAAGTAGACGAGGATAAAGGACCAAGGAGGAGCCAGAAAATCAAAAGGGGAGGGTTAGAAATGGCACAAAGCAATGGAAATAACAAAAGGAGCCTAAAACAAATGAAGTAATTCCTTCGGACTTTTGTCCGAAGGAATACTTCGGAGAATTTACAAAATGAAACACCCTCAGCTTTGCAAAACCCAGCCCAAAAGCAAAAAGACAGTCCGTGGAATTGCAAAATGGGCTTTGGAAGGCAGAAGGAGACCCCTGCAAAAAAATCCGAAGATGGATCGTTTTCAATATTCCCGAAGGGCACCTACCCTACGGGAAGACACAAGACCAAATTAAGGACCTTTGCAAAAAAGCCCGGGTGCCCTCCAATTTTTCCGAAGGACAAAGAAGGAGATCATCTAGTCCTTGCGGAGGGCACTCGGTCGGCGACAGTACCGAAGCAGAATTCCCGAAGGGCACATTTCAAAGTTCGAATAGAGCAAACAGCAAGGAACAAAGAATTCCTTCGGACTTTTTATCCGAAAGAATTCCTTCGGACAAAAAGCCCGAAGAAATTCTAAAGAATGGCCTCGCAAAAGTCCGACACATAAACCCGAAGGATATGTGTCCTCCGGAAAAGTCCATCACATTATCCCGAAGGGCAAGAAAGTCCACGTTTGAAATCCCGAAGGGCACATTTTGGAAGAAAAGGCAAGGTAAGGAATCCTTCGGACTTTTTGTCCGAAGGAATCCCTTCGGGAAAAAGTCCGAAGGAATTCGGAGAAAAGACCGCCAAAAAAAAAAAGAAAAAAGCCCGCAACAAAGGAAGGTATCCGAAGCGAGCGAAGTCCGAAGAAATTCTGCGGAAATAGCCAGAGGAAAGTAAACCCGACAAAAACCCGAAGTAGGAATTCCGAAGGCCAGAGACCAAGATAATTCTTGCGGACATTTTGTCTTCGGGAAAGTGGCAAGACGGAAGTCCGAAGGAATAAAGCTTCCGGTGAAGTCCCGTAAGCCATCAAATTTTGACTGCGGGAAGTAACCGTTGAAACCAAAGAGAAGAAATCCGAAATAAATGGAGGCTGACTGTGCAAAAGAGAATATAAAAATTAGATAATCCGACGAAAGAGTTGAATACGGAATCCTGCCACAAATAGACACGAACAGGAAGATCAAAATAGAATAGAATAGAATACATGCAAGCAAGAGCTATTTTCAAACATCGGAGCTATTTTCGAACATCGGTCAAAGCTTCAGTTGACCGATTATTCAAGCCCTGTTCATCTCCAGTCAGCTCATGCATCCGAAGCTCTAACTAAGCTTCAACAAGAATTCCAAATTCGAACGACGAGTTGAATCTTCCAGATTTAGAATTGACTAATTGATTAAAACGCCACATCCACTAGAAGCTTTCCATGCGAAGGAAAATGATCTCTTCGTCCAACTCAGCTTAAATAACGGTTAACTCAGTTTTCAAACGCTACAACTCGGCAATCAAGCAACTCACATGGAGTTCTAAATTTAACATTTGAGTAGATTTCCATGCAAAAAGAGGTGGGCATTTCAAAACAAAGATAAGTTCGCTTCATCAAGTGAAGAAGGTTCATGCAAGGACAAAAAGGAAAATATATTTTATTGAAAGGCCAAGTAAAGCCTCGAGTCAACCAAAATGAATCTTTCTCTTCAAGTTTCTACACCAATCTTTGGCCTCTTGTAATTTTCTATATAAAGGCTTTCAGCCTTGATTAAAAATCATCCAATCTCTCTTGGTCAGACCCGACTCTGCCATTGGTGAGTTGTGTAACCTCTTCGATCAATAAGGACTGTACTTTCAAATTTTGAGCATTGGCATAGTGTATATTTCTTCAGCAATTTGCATAAGTGTAGATTTCTCTCCCTTCCCAAATTTTGTTTCATACCTAGTTGCTAGATTATCCTTGTGCAGGTCATGTTCAGTGTTCTTTATTGTCTTTTGCTGAAACTGTACGTGGATGTTAGGTGGCCGCAAAGTGTCTTTTATCAAACCTCTCTCCATCGTTTTCCCTCAGGTTTTAGTTTTTGGATCGAACCTCTGCATGAAATACTTATGCATAAGTGATTAATTGAAGTCTAAGGTCTTCCTTCTCACTTATTCGTTCAGTGTTCAAGGTTCCGAGTTGAATGAATCAAAATTCTGGTGTATCACCCATTTTAGGTGGGATTTCCCCTTTAAGTTTCCATTCTACCTTTTCCACGGTAGTCCGCAGCGTAGAGTAGAGGTCTTAATTGATACATCATACAGGAACCAGCCTTCTCTGGAGGTTCTTCTCACTATTGAGGCACCCACCTTCGTGAGAAGATCTCATTGTTTCAGTCAGATAGAGGACTGGCCGTTTCGTGCACATCTTCGAATCAGGGCGTAGCTCCAGGTTGACAACAGTTTTTGGCACACCCGGTGGGACGCATTTTTCTTGGTTTTGATGAAATTGCAGTTATAGCAGTGTTCTTCAAGAAGTATTTGGTGACTCCAAGCTCAAGCAATTGCTTCTAATAGTTCAGGACAACTTCCATGTAAGTCTACTTTTATTGAATTATCGTGAATGAATTTTGATGGCTGTGTATGGAGAGAATTCCTATGCTATGTTTCCTTATCAGCCCGATGATGGATCATACCAGCCAGGTCATGATAACTATGAGCCTCTTTATGAGTCTAATCAGCCTTATGAAGAGTACTATCAAAGCTATGTTGATCCTTATCAAGTTTCTCATAATCAGCGTTATCAAGAGCATGAATCTTACCTTCCTGGTAAGCCATATCAGTCTCAGGATCAGATTTCATCTTTCCCATATGACTATGATATTGCATATGAGTAGAATTGCCTTCAAGAAAAAATGAATGAAATAGAGCTCGGAATACTGGCATATGCAAGAAAGCTTTGTTCTAACTCTCAGTATGAGGAAGTGAATGGTCTATTTCGAAATGTGTCCAATGATCCAGAAGAGATAAATGGACTATGTATTCTCGCATTAGAAAAGATGGTGGCTTGGGAAAGGCAGAAAATCGAGTTAAACCAATTGTCTACAAAGGGCTATTGTGCTTCTTATTCTCATGAAGTTCTTAACCATGCCCAGTGTGTGCCAAGGGAGCTTCCTAGTTGGAGTCAAGAGCCTATTCAAGTTACTATTCATGAGACTAGATCTTCCTATAGTCCCATTACCTCACCAATCATCCCTCAAGCTCAGGTTGCCCAGGAGGACAAGCAGGTTCCAGACTTTGATGAGGTAATGGCCAAATGGAAGGAATAGAATACAGAGGTCTTTAAGAATTTCTCTTTCCCTCCCCTCCAAAACTCCCTAGATAATTCCATTGCCTTCGAGATTCCAAAATCTGATCATGATCGACCTCCCATGCTTCATAGTCCCTCTCAAACAAATGAATTTTTATCACCCTCCCGCCATCCCCCTTTCTCAGGAGGATCCTGTTCTTTGGATGAATGAGAAAGAAGTTGCAGCTACAGGGCAGGTTCTTGCAGAATGTGTAGACGATGCTTCAGAAGTGTCTGAAAAACAAATTCCTATTCACACTTCACTTGAGGTTGTAATTAAGCATCCAAGTATAGTTGAGAGTGAGAGGACTGATCTTGATGTAGATGAACTTCAAGAGGCGCTGGTACAAATTGAAGTCATACATGAGTTACAGGTATCTCCTATTGAGAAGGATTCAGATAGCGTGACAGCTGATTCAGTTCAAATAGATCAAAATGAGGAACAAAAAGATGATTGGCAGTTGTACCTTAAATCTCTACAAGAGATCAAAGAGATTTGTATGGATATGATGGCTATTAAAAAACGTGTTTATGAGAAATTTGATCAAGAATCACCTATTCAAGATCCCAATACAGATTGGGTTGCCTACTCAAAGCTCCTCGAAGAGCTGGATCAACTTGCAGCAGTCAATAAGAAGGATGTGGTCACTCAAAAAGCATGCATAGATGAGGTATCACTTGACATGGTGGTAGATGATAAGCAATCTGAAAAAGATCAGGAAGTACTTGGTGAGTTTGTCTTTATTGGTGACTGGTTTGCTGTTGATGACTCATTTGAGAAAATGATAATACAGTTGGTGGACAAGGAAAATGCCTCATCCAAGGTTATGACTAATAAACATCCTGCCTTGCAACTTGTACCATCTCTTAAAAGGAGTGAGTTCAAGAATTTCCCATTTGATCCAGGGGGATCATGCTTTATCATGGTTAGCTAGGTGCTTTAGTTGTTTTTGCTTTCCTCCAAGTGCTGTTCAAGCACACTAGTTTGCTTCAGTTTTGTTCCAATAAGTGCTTGTTTGCACATTTGCTTCTTAGTTAGTTTTTTGCTTTCGTGTTATTCCCTTCTTATTTTGAAGAAGGAGATTGCTACAACAATGATCAGAGAAGATTTTCAATCAAAAATCAGGGTCACCATGTGTGAATTCAACTAGCGCCTATACATGGTCTGAGTTCCCAAGCATAGCAGGCATGCTTCCCAGCTGAGTCGCCAGAGATGTTGACAATTCTTTCACAGGGCAGATTGTCGCTTGCCATTCGGAAAATTCACGTCTCTAGCCAAAGAAGAAATAATACATTGGGCAGAGGTAGACCAATTGAAATTAACTCATTTGCAAAGGACTTGAGTCCGAGGGAAATTAGACGAGGATAAAGGACCAAGGAGGAGCCAAAGACCAAGATAATTCTTGCAGACATTTTGTCTGCGGGAAAGTGGCAAGACAGAAGTCCGAAGTAATAATGCTTTCGGTGACGTCCCACAAGCCATCAAATCTTGACTGCAGGAAGTAAACGTTGAAACCAAAGAGACAAGAAATCCGAAATAAATGGACACTTACTATGCAAAAGAGAAAATAAAAATTAGATAATCCGACGAAAGAGTTGAATACGGAATCCTGCCACTAATAGACACGAACAGGAAGATCAAAATAGAATAGAGTACATGCAAGCAGGAGCTATTTTGGAACATCAGATCTATTTTTGAGCATCGGTCAAAGCTTCAGTTGACTGATTATTAAAGTCCTCTCATCTCCAGTCAGCTCATGCATCCTAAGGTCTAACTCAGCTTCAATAGGAATTCCAAATTCGAACGACGAGTTGACTCTTCCAAATTCAGAGTTAACTAATTGATTAAAACGCCGCATCCACTAGAAGCTTTCCATGCGAAGGAAAATGATCTCTTCGTCCAACTCAGGGTAAATAACGGTTAACTCAGTTTTCAAACGCTACAACTCGGCAATCAAGCAACTCACATGGAGTTCTAAATTTAACATTTACGTAGATTTCCATGCAAAACAAGGTGGGCAGTTCATAACAAAGATAAGTTCGTTTCATCAAGCGAAGAAGCTTCATGCAAGGACAAAAGGGAAAATATATTTTATTGAAAGGCCAAATAAAGCCTTGAGTTAACCAAAATGAATCTTTCTCTTCAAGTTTCTACGCCAATCCTTGGCCTCTTGTAATTTTCTATATAAAGGCTTTCAGCCTTGATTAAAAATCATCCAATCTCTCTTGATCAGACCAGACTCTGCCATTAGTGAGTTGTGTAACCTCTTTGATCAATAAACACTGTCCTTTCAGATTTCGAGCGTTGGCATAGTGTATATTTCTTCAGCAATTTGCATAAGTGGTAGATTTCTCTCCGTTCCCAAATTTTGTTTCATACCTAGTTGCTAGATTATCCTTGTGCAGGTCATGTTCAGTGTTCTTTATTGTCTTTTGCTGAAACTGTAAGTGGATGTTAGGTGGCCGAAAAGTGTCTTTTATCAGACCTCTCTCCATCGTTTTCCCTCAGGTTTTAGTTATTGGATCGGACCTCTGCATGAAATACTTATGCATAAGTGATTAATTGAAGTCTAAGGTCTTTCTTCTCCCTTGTTCGTTCAGTGTTCAAGGTTCCAAGTTGAGTGGATCAAAATTCTGGTGTATCACTCCCTTTAGGTAGGATTTCCCCTTTAAGTTTCCATTCTCCCTTTTCCACAGTGGTCCGCAGCGTAGAGTAGAGGTCTTAATTGATACATCATACAGGGACCAGCCTTCTCTGGAGGTTCTTCTCACTATTGAGGCACCCACCTTCATGAGAAGATCCCATTGTTTCATCCGGATAGAGGACTGACCGTTTCGTGCACGTCTTCGAATCAGGGCGCAGCTCCAGGTTGACAACAATTACAACAGCAAGTTCGGACCTTGTTTGCAAAGTGTTTGACAATATTCCTTGGAGTTCAAATCAGCAAAATAAGGTCAAATTACCCAAGGGATACTACAGCGTGTAAATACGGTGAATGGTATCTAACCCATACCTGGTGAGTTTAAAAAAATTTAACCATAAGTGTATTGAAATTCATAGACACAAAAAAAATAGTAATGACACTAGGAAACCAATATTTGGAACTCGCATACGGACATAAAAACAATCAAGTAATACCTTCAATCTTTTGACTACATCGAGTGTTGGTTTTCACAACAATCTCAAAAGTATGCATCTCACCCACAAGACAAAATCCTAAACATCGGAAAGAAGGATAGGCACAAGATTCCAAGCCTTTCTTCAATGATACAAGTCAGCATAAAGGTGATATCAATGTGAAACGTAAGACCAGACATCAGAGATGTGCAGCCTTGAGTAAAGACTACATCAAGAATGTCAATTTTCCAAACAATCTAAAAAATATGCATCTCACCCATGAGACTAAAACCTAAGCATTCGAAAGAAGGTTAGGCACAAGATTCCAAGCCTTCTTTTGGTGATACAAGTCAGCATAAAGGTGATATCAATGTCAAAAATAAGGCCAGACATTAGAGGTATCCAACATTCTTTAACGATAGAATTAAAAGTTCCCAATAGGTCATAGTTGGGGTTACATATGACTGCTCTCCAACTAAATAAATAACAAACTTAAACATGATTGTAATGATTAAAATTCCATTTTTCTAACACAAAAAGTTTTGATTTTCTAAAACATTGTAATGTCCCCAAATGGGACAATTAGGCCAATATGGGGTTTCCCAACAAACCCTAAGATAAATCTAAAATAAAATCTGAATTCTGAATATAAAACCAGCTAACCCTAGCGCCAATCAAGATGCAATATATATCCTCCTCTATGCTTAATTCAGACACGAACCCTAGGCGCCAAAGAGCCAAGACTAAATACTAGATTCCAGCTACTAATCAATTCAGATTTCCTCATAAACATGCCAAATTAATGTCAATTTATTCTCAATAAATGCTGTCATAAAATACCTCTTTCGTTGCTCCTTGTGAGATGAGTTTATCACCTATTTTGGTTCCCTTCAAGTCTGATTTTGTATGAAATCACAGCCACCTGATACCTGCTCCAAACACCTTAAAACCTTTGCAAAACATTTGAAGAAATACACTAAAAATACTATCAAAAGACGTGGCCTTGAATGCCCCTTGTTAGATGCTCACATCCAATTCCAAACCTCTCTAATCAAATCGTTACTCTTAGAATATTAGCAGCTGTAATTACTGATGATTATTCAAATTCCAAACCCTCATATAATTTGCCCAAATAAGCTAGAACTGATTATAATATTAGGCAAAAATTATAGGGATCAATTTACCTTGTTTTAGGGTCAAATAGCACCCTACAATGTCCAAAAATTTCCCCAAGGAGGATCACTCCACTTAGAAAACATTACAAATAATTCCTTGAATGTTCTAGGGCATTGAGTGGCCCTCACAACCCTGCAAAAACAGTTGAACACAAATCGCCCCTGCTGGAATAAATTAATAAAAATACCATCAAACCCTAGAAGAGGGTTTCATTGTAGAACAACTCTCTAAGGGTCTTTAATCAACCAACAAGTTCGCCACCCTAAGAATGGCTCCAACCCACGCAAACAACCTCCAAAAGCAAGTCACTCCACTAGTTCCCTTATTTCCAGCGCTCAATAATTTATTATTTGCCCTAATCAAATGAAAGTTCAAAAATTCATATCTTCTGAAGTATTGATAATTTCAATGCAAATGTTAGCTCAAAATGATCACAAAATAGTAGCTCTGACAAAATTAGAATCAAAATTTTCCCTCCATGGAAAGTCCTTCAAAAGTAGTTCCGAAGTTATAAAAACCCTAGTTACAACCCTAGATTCTTCCAAAATCAACAAAAACTCTTCAAACCAGGTTTGCCCACCTTTGACCTGCAAATCATAAATTTTCAGCTCTCCGAAGCGTTTGCAATAATTCCTTGATGAAGGTGGTGTCCAAATACACCTTTGTAGATCTTTTTACATCCAATTATGCACAATTATGACGCAATTACAGCGTTTGAATATAGCTACCCTAGTAGGATCGAGGTTTTCGTCCCCAAACTCCTTGGTGCACTTGAAAGTTTTCATCCTTAAGTCACTTGTTCAAGTTTGACATACACAAGAATTTCAATACCAAAAAATGCATAATCTTTAAATGAACAACTCACCTTCTTTTTATATCCGTGCCCCAAGTGTGGTGCCCAAAATTGGAGGGAAACTTTTTTTTTTTAAATATTAAAATAATCTCCTTATAATTTCACTTTAGGCCTTAAGTGCCCATGACCCTTAAAAAGACCCCAACTTATGTAGAAATTAGACTATTATTATTACTTTATTTTAATTATTTAAAAATACTTTTTATTTTAATAATAATATCATTTAGTTTCAAAATGGAGACATTACAACTATGGACTAGTCATCACTCAATCTCAACATATTCTATCATTAATTAAAGTGCATCCCTAGCATGTACATCATTCTTAACATATATACGTTAAAATGACTTCACAGTGTTAATGGTATACCACATAGATGGAATAATCGATGAGTAACTGCCAGTTGGTGGGTTACTCGCCGAAAATTCCTTAAGGCGAATACTTGCCACTCAAAATTGCCAAAAAGCCCAAAAAAATGAAAAAATTAAACAAAGGAGTAACCGTCGGTTACTCACTGGTTTTGTGGCACACAGAACCCATGCGAAAAACCCAGCGGAACTGCCAGTTACTGGTTTTGCGGCACGTAGAACCTATGCGGAAAACCCAACATAACCATAGGGAAAACACGGCTTTGTCCTCAAACGCACAAAAAATGCGAAAAAAACGCAGAATTTAGTATTATAAAATGCAACACACCTCACATTTCATTCACACAAGATTTCAAGCATTCAAGAGCGGATTAAGGAGAATTGAGCAAAGAGATTTCCAAGTTAGTGCATTTTTTTTTTTTTCATTTCTAAGCATGTAAAACAATTATAATTTAATTGAAAATATGCTTGATAAAAAAATTTAATTTTAGTGTACAAATTTGATGCATTCCATTTTAATTTCATGCATTCTATTAAATTTTAGTAGTATTTACAATTTATGCCTAATTTTTTTTTAATTTTGATTAAAAATGTTGTTTTTTAACCGTTGGCGTTATGGTTAGTTTCCGTTTATCATTACAATTTATTTATTGTTATTTTTAACCGTTATAAATTATAGATTTCAATTTGTTCATTAAAATTTTAAATCATAAATGTATTTTAGTTTTCGTTTTATAGTTTATAATTATAATTTATTTATCGTATTTTAATTAATAATTTGTATTAAATATTTTTATTTTTTAATGTTGTTTTTAACATGTTTGCACTTTGCAGGTTATCCATTAACAAACAATGGCATCTGGCAGTGCATCGAGCTCAGATTCAATCAGTAATAGCCAATCAGCTCTCCCTAAAGCTTACACCAATGCTTGGAAGTATCCCATGCAGGTTGGAACATCCCAAACGATTTCAATTTGCAACTTTTGCTTGAAGAGGATGTCAAAAGGCATCAATTGCATGAAGTACCATCTTTCATGCATTCCTTGTCGTGATGTCACACCTTGTCCCAATGTCACTGAACAGGGAAAACAAGAAATGATGGCGGAGCTTGCATCACTGGACGAAAAAAACTAGAGATGGCAAGGATGCAAGTAGCCCTAATAGCGACCATTAGTGCCACATCGGTAGAGGAAGAAGAAGCAACGATGACAAAAATTGTGGGTTGTAGTTGTGGTCCACGCAAGTGTCATGGCACATCTGCACCGGCTTCAACTCAGTTACACTCATTTTTGTGCCTGGAAACACCCCTGAAGCACAACCTTCATTCCAAGCTACAGGATGGAACAAGCAAGCGATGCGGAAGCAGATAAAACATGCATAAATTTTGGTATTTCAACAACCTTCCCTTCAACGTGGCGAAGAGTTCGTACTAAGAATATTTGGTTACAACATTGGCAGTTGCAAAGAAAGGGTACAAAGCACCCTCGTAAAAAGACTTGAGTGGCAAGTTATTCAAGAATGCAATTGAAGATGCAAAGGTGAGTATTAAAGATCAGAAGAGGTGTAAATTTGGATGCACCATCTTTCCGATGGATGGATGGATGGAAAGAACCACACCCTCATCAACATTTTGGCATCTTCAAATGGTGAGCTAGTTTTTTTAAAGTCTATCGATGAATCAAGTAAAATAAAAAATGCAAAAACTTTGAGCTTGATGCTTGTTGACCATTTTTTGGTCCTGCAGGCCAAAAATCGGTCTCCCTTTTCTTTTCTTGCTGTCCCAGTCTTTGATACTTTCACCTTTGCTGCAATCGTAGTTTTTTTTCCCTTTGTCGTAGGCCTGTTCCACGAAAAAGCCGAGTGATTTGAGCCCTATAGGTTTTCGGGTTGATCTGGGACTTGTTTCACTTCAACAAATTTCCTTCGGGCAGGCCTTTTATTGACAAAGAAGCCAATTTCAAATAAATACAAGTCTTTCGCAAAGACCTCGAAGGTCAGGTGCCCTTGCAGAGGGTAGGCAGGTGACAAATGGGACCTTTCACAAAGCTCCGAAAGACATTTTGGACCCAAAGTGCCCTTGCGAAGGGCAGAGGGCACATTTGAAAAAGTTACAAGGCAGAAGGCCCGAAGGGAAGAATTCCTTTGAAAAAATGACAAGGCAAAAAAGACAGGATTTCTTCGAACATTTTGTCCGAAGAAAATCCATGTAGAACCAAAGGTGAATTCCTTCGGACAAAGTGCCCGAAGGATTTCCTTCGGACATTTTGTCCGAAGAAATTCACAAAGGCCGAGACATGAGACTTTGAAGGCAAGATTTCCTTCGAGCAAAATGTCTGAAGGAATTCCTTCGGACATTTTGTCCGAAGGAAATAGGAAGACAAAGGAGCCCGAAGGGCAAGTGCCCTTGCGGAAGGCTCCCAGTGATCAAAAAGGACCTTTTTCACTTTTCCAAAGGGACACCTTCCCTTCGGGAAGGTTCATCTTGTAAAGGCCGAAGGAATTACCAAAGATATTACAGGCCCAAAGACGTCAACTTTAGCATGATGAACTAGCCGTTGGCAGTTTAAACATCTAGTGACGTCCCCGCGGACGTCAAATTCGAGACAGTGAAATAGCCGTTGGTTTTCGAATGGCGACAGGCCCGCAGACGTCAACTTTAACATGATGCATTAGCCGTTGAGGAAAAGCCAAGAAGAAACTCTTTCGGACAAGCGGTCGAAAGATTTCTTTCGGACATCTTGCATGAAGGAATTTATGAGTGCAAGCCCGACGGAATTCAAAGGGGCATAAGACCCGAGGATAAACTCAGTGACCCACTAGAAAAGGAGCCCGAAAAAGGGAAAAGAATAGCCCGAGAGCTCAAATTGCCAAAAAGTGACAAGAAATAGCAAGGAAAGAGGGAACAAAATAGAGAATCCAGAGCATGGCTACGCACACATACGACAACATTTGGAATGTTCCAAAGGACACACCCAACGAAGCACAGACATGAATCAGATCAGTCGAGGTGGCAAAAGGTGTCGATAGAAGAAGTTATTGCTGCAGATGAAACAATCTCTCACCAAGGGGAGCATGGGAATTCAATAGAGTGGCCCTTTATCCTCATTTCACATTAATGACCAGACAGTCGCGTAAACTTTATTGAGAAGCGGTTTATCATTCAAACAGACAAAGCGACCCATGCTCTTGTGTGACATTTAATACGGGTTAAGCACCAAAGTCAAAACTTACATCCACAGCATGGTTCCTTCAGCGGTTTCCTCTTTCCAATGTGTTCAACGCAGTATGGGCCGCCTATTCTTAGAAAGCGCCAAAGTCTTTTTCTTGATGCTATATATTGTAACCTCTCAAGAGAGGAAGATATCTCTCATTTTGTAAAGCGAAACCCTGCCAAAATTTTACCTTTGATCAATAAGAATGTGTTTTACCTCTATCTGGCTGGTTATACTTTTGAGTGTGTCTGTGTATCAATTATGTGCTCAGTCATTTTTAGCTTGCTGCTTTCACAGATTGACACCAACATACCTAGTGTAGCCAAAGCACCATTTCTGTAGGTTAACAGGGAGTGATGCATCTAAAGCGCAGAGACAAAAGAGTAGTTATCTGACAGTGTGTTTTCTACAGCGCTTGTGGTAAGTTCATTTTTTTTGTCTTCATTAAAGCCCCTGTTAAAGCTCCCTACAGTCTGGTCTTTCTGTCGAATAAAGTGTCTGTTCACCCCCTTCTGGTCTGAAGTGATAAAATAGTTGAGTAGATCAAAATCATTTGGTGCATCACCGTTTAGATAATTTCTGTTTTGATTATATCCTTCTCCCTTTTCACCCCCCCCATTGTTAGCAGTAGTAGTGAAAGACCTCAAAGATGCATCAAAGGGAGCTATCCCTTATCTAGAGATTCTTCCCTCAGTTTTGCCTAACACACAGCAAGAGAGAAGTCTCCATTGTGCCGTGTGGAAGAGAGAAGCTCAGCATTTTTTCAAGAGTGAAATCCACAGCGTCAACAGTTTTTGGCACGCCCGGTGGGATCGTTTGTCCAAGGAGTTGAAGGATTTTTTTTGGTGTGTTCTTCAACCAATCAGCCTTTCGAGGCATTTCAACCAACACCAATGGCGACTCGGAGTTGAATCAATTGGTTAAGCAGTCTTGGTGCCATCAAGAAATCACATTTTGGTATGTCTAATTCCATTGCTCAGCAGCATGGGCCTTGTGTTCCTTTATATAACTTTGATCAAGCTCAGGTTCATGGAATCACCTCAAGCAGCGCTCCTGGTTGCCCTTCACCTAGTGTAAAGGAAGTAATGTTGGAGTTTGAGAAGCAAGTGATGGAGATAAACAGATTGGAGGAGCAAAATAGATATCAGCAAGAGCGTTTGTACAAAGAGGAGTGCTTGTTTAGGCAAGCTCAACCCTTGCAATCCATGGAGGAAGTAGCAAAATGGGAGAGTCCATTCATTCAAGGCAATCAGCCTTGTGTGCCTTCTCCCATTCCAAAGCAGCCCCCTCCTATTCTAAAGAAAGCCCCCTCTTGTGCACCAAATCCTTTCTACCAAATAACACTTGCTCACTCTAGCTCATCTGATGCAGTAACCACTCCTGCTCTTAATCCCTTGCACCTAGCTTTTCAACATCAAAGGGCATTAGAGCAACCTCCCATGGAAATGAACCTTCTCAATTCCTTAGATTGTGAATCCTCCTTTGAAGGAAATCTTCCTATGCCTTTCGAAAAATAGCACATCTCTCTTCAAGAAATTCTTCTTGTGCATCAACAGTCTCTTCCTAGTCTTCCTCAACCTCCTCAAGTCTTTCAACATGATGTCAAGATTCCAAGTTGGAGGAGGGAATACCATGGACCAACTCAGGGCCTTGGAAATGATGAAGCTACTCCTGCTCATGCTGATCCTCATGATTTCCAAGAAAAGCTCTCCCAAGAGAATATAGCCAGGCAAATTACAGAGTTGGAGTCCAGAATGAGATTCCTGAACCAGGGTGTGATGGATGGTTTAGACCAAACAACAAATTTTATGTCTGAACACACTCCATCTACACTCCTTCAAGAGAGCTATCAAGCCACATCTAATGTAGATCAAGCGCTGGCCAAATGGAAGGAAGAGAATCATTCGATTCTAGCTCAAGGATTGCCTCCTCTTTCACATGAGTCTGTCCATCAACCCTCCACTCCATTCTTTCTCAAGGAGGAGCCTGTTTTGAATGAGGCAAGTGAAGAAGAGGGGATCCAATTTGCAGCTGCCCAAGAGGTTATCATGAGTGACAATGAGGATGAGATCATCATGGATGTTCCCTTTGAAGACATCATCAACAATGGAGAAGACATAGGTCATGCATACATGCGGATGTTCCAGCAATATGACGAAGAGGTTGACAAACTTTATTTGTCAACAATGGATGCTGAGGAAAGTAAGCATGGTGAGCTCTCTCCTCCTTTGTTTGATGAACTTCCTTGTTGCTTTGATGAAGAGAATGACCATGCCATGGGACCCAAGTTGGAGGAGGATCAGGAGCATGTCTTGGAACAACTAGAGACTCTTGTTTTTTAGAAAGAAAGGGAGAGACCTGTCCATCTTATTGAAAGCTTTGAAGAAGAGAGCCTTGAGCAAGAGAGTACATTCTGGGGGATAAGCAAGCCGTTTGTGATCTCATTTCAGATATCACAACAGAAACCCTGCTTCAAGAAAGCTATGATGAGGTAGAAGATCAGTTTGACAGGCTTTTCAATGAGGCAGAAGGAAATAAGTCGATCCATGATGCATGTCAAGGGGGTTATGAGCTAAATGAGGCTTATGGTGATAAGCCAGCAGCCATTGATTTCTTGATTTAATACACCAGCATGAGGGGCTAGCATGAATTAGGTTTCAAAGGGCAAAGTGAATACATAGATGTTGGAGACACGTTTGTCCCTGATCCACTCAGATACAAGCCCATCAAGGTGGCAAGCAAGAAGGGCAAGTCACCAAGTCTCCATTCCATTCAGTCACTTGTCTGGCACCATAAGTTTTCTTGCCATGGAGGCTTGAGAAGTTTTCCCTTTGATCCAAGAGGGAGGCAAATATACCTAGTTAGCTGTACATAGTAGTTTTCTTTCAGTTGTCTTTGTTTTCCCTAAGTGTTGTTCGCACAGGTGTAGTGTTTTTTAGCCTTGTTAGGTGTTGTTTTTTCCTTGTTTGAGGTAAAGCTTTGTTGGTTCATAGGTCTTTAGAAAGTTGTTGCTAACTTTTTTCAAGCTGCATCCTGACTCCATGCCCAATGGACTTTGAGGCTACCAGTCTTCTTTAGCATAGCAGGCATGCTTCCCCTGTGAATCGCCAATTTGTTGACCATTTTTTGGTCCTGCAGACCAAAATCAGTCTCCCTTTTCTTTCCTTGCTATCCCAATCTTTGATGCTTTCACCTTGTTGCAATCGTGGTTTTTTTTCCTTTGTCGTAGGCCTGTTCCACGAAAAAGCCGAGTGATTTGAGCCCTGTAGGTTTTCGGGTTGATCTAGGACTTGTTTCGCTTCAACAGATTTCCTTCAGGCAGGCCTTTTATTGACCCCAAAGGTCAGATGCCCTTGCGGAGGGCAGGGAGGTGACAAATGAGACCTTTCACAAAGCTCCGAAAGACATTTTGGACCCAAAGTGCCCTTGCAGAGGGCAGAGGGCATATTCGGAAAAGTTACAAGGTAGAAGACCTGAAGGGAAGAATTCCTTCGAAAAAATGACAAGGCAAAAAAGACAGGATTTCTTCGGACATTTTGTCCAAAGAAAATCCATGTAGAACCAAAGGTGAATTCCTTCAGACAAAGTGCCCGAAGGATTTCCTTCGGACATTTTGTTCGAAGAAATTCACAAAGGAAGGTCGAGATATGAGACTTTGAAGGCAAGATTTCCTTTGGGCAAAATGTCTAAAGGAATTCCTTCAGACATTTTGTCTGAAGGAATTAGGAAGACCAAGGAGCCCGAAGGGCAAGTGCCCTTGCGGAGGGCTCCCAGTGATCAAAAAGGACCTTTTTCACTTTTCCGAAGGGACACCTTCCTTTTGGGAAGGTTCATCTTGTAAAGGCCGAAGGAATTACCAAATATGATGACGGGCTCGAAAACGTCAACTTTAGCATGATGAACTAGCCATTCGCAGTTTAAATGTCTGGTGACAGCCCCGTGGGCATCAAATTCGAGATAGTGAAGTAATCGTTGGTTTTTGAATGGTGACAGGTCCGCAGACGTCAACTTTAATGGGATGTATTAGCCATGGAGGAAAAGCCAAGAAGAAACTCTTTCGGACAAGCGGCCAAAAGATTTCTTTCGGACATCTTGCCCGAAAGAATTAATGAGTGCAGGCCCGACAGAATTCAAAAGGGCATAAGACTCGAGGATAAACTCAGCGACCCGCTAGAAAAGGAGTTCGAAAAAGGGAAAAGAATAGCCCGAGAGCTCAAATTGCCAAAAAGTGACAAGAAATAGCAAGGAAAGAGGGAACAAAACAGAGATTCCAAAACACGGCTACATTTGGAATGTTCCAAAGGACGCACCCAGCCAAGCATAGACATGAATCAGATCAGCCCAAGTGGCAAAAGAAGGTGTCAGCAGGAGAAGTTATTGTTGCGGATGAAGCAATCTCTGCCAAGTGGCCACCAAGGGGAGCGCGGGCATTCAATAGTGGCCCTTTTTCTTCATTTCACATTAATGAGCAGACAGTCGCGTAAACTTCATTGAGAAGCGGTTTGTCATTCAAACAGACAAAGTGACCCATGCTCTTGCAGTGACATTTAATACGGGTTAAGCACCAAAGTCAAGACTTGCGACATCCACAGCATGGTTCCTTCAGCAGTTTCCTCTTTCCAATGTGTTCAACGCAGTATGGGCCGCCTATTCTTGGAAAGCGCCAAAGTCGTCTTCTTGATGCTATATATTGTAACCTCTCAAGAGAGGAAGATATCTCTCATTTTGTAAGGCGAAGCCTTGCCAAAATTTTACCTTTGATCAATAAGAATGTGTTTTACCTCTATCTAGTTGGTTATACTTTTGAGTGTCTGTGTATCAATTCTGTGCTCAGTCATTTTTAGCTTGATGCTTTCACAGATTGACACCAACATACCTAGTGTAGCCAAAACACCATTTCTGCAAGTTAACAGGAAGTGTTGCATTTGGAGCGCAGAGACAAAAGAGTAGTTATTTGACAGTGTGTTTTCTATAGCACCTGTGGTAAGTTCATTTTCTTTGTGTCTTCATTAAGCCCCTTTTTAAAGCTCCCTACAGTCTGGTCTTTCTGTCAAATAAAGTGTCTGTTCGCCCCCTTCTGGTTTGAAGTGATAAAATAGCTAAGTAGATCAAAATCATTTGATGCATCACCGTTTAGATAATTTCTGTTTTAGTTATATCCTTCTCCCTTTTCACCCCGCCCCCCATTGTTAGCAGTAGTAGTGAAAGACCTCAGAGATGCATCAAAAGGAGCTAGCCCTTATCTAGAGATTTTTCCCTCAATTTTGTCAAACCCACAGCAAGAGGGGAGTCTCCATTGTGCCGTGTGGAAGAGAGAAGTTCAGCCTTCTTTCAAGGGTGCAATCCACATCGTCAACAATGCTAGAGGAGGTTGTCTTAAAGGTGGGCATCGAGAATATTGTTCAAATTATCACGGACAATGCAGCAACATATGTGGCGGCTGGGAGACTTCCTAGGAAGAGACATCCATCTCTCTTTTGGACACCTTGTGCGACCCGTTGTCTTGACCTTCTTTTGGAGGATATAGGCAAACTTGATTGGGTGCGACCAGTTGTAGAAGTGAGAAAAATAACTAAATATATCTACAATCACCTTTTGGTTCTCAGTGTGATGAGATAGCACACCAAGGTAAGAGCTCGTTTGAGCAAGGGTCACTAGGTTTGCAATGAATTTTTTTACATTTCAAAGTATTTGCATTTTGTTGACTCCTTTGAAGCAGATGTTTGTCTCTCAAGCATGGATGGAGTCATCATATTTCAAGAAAACTGATGGAGTGAAGGTTGCGAAGATAGTTTTTAGTGAAACTTTTGAAACGAGAACTACAGAGATCGTCAAAGTAATTTGAAATTTCAATTTCAAGTTGTTTCCCTTGTTTTCAATTTTTTAAACTTAAAATTATTTATTCTATAATTTATCCATAAGTTTGTAACACTAACTTTAATTTGTTTGTAACTTTGTAGCTGTCTGAGCTTTTGGTGAGGGTTTTGCGATTGGTGAATAGAGAGCAAAATCCAATGGGTTACATTTATGAGATTATGGATAGGGCGAAAGAGACAGTCCAAAATTATTATAGACGGGATCATACCAGATTTGATCCCGTTTAGAATTTGACTAATCGGAAATAGAACAATCAACTCCACCAACCCATCTATGCAGCGGGGTACTATCTTAACCTCAGGTTTTTCTACTCCGATGGCTTCACAAATACTAGTGGAAAGGTTATGGAGGGGCTCTCAACATGTATTGAGAGCATGACACTTAACATTGAGGTGAGGGACCTCATTATTGCAGAGTTGCAAAACTACAAGCACGCAAAGGGAAGGCTCTTTTCTTCAGCACTAGCTATCTAAGGGAGAGCCACGCAGTCACCAAGTAATACAAAATGAAGTCTTTACTTGTACCATACCAATTATATATTTACAATTATTAATTTCTTACAAAGTTTTGAATATCTTATTTGCAGAGTTGTGGTGAGAAGATTGGAGTGGAAATACCCCAAATCTTCAAAGGCTAGCCTTCCAAATTTTATTTCAGCCTTGTATTGCTTCTAGATGTGAGCGCAATTAGAGTTTTTTTGACTTCATTCATACGAAGAAGCGCAACAAGTTGAACCGCCTCAATGACTTGGTTTTTGTGCAATACAACCTTCGACTTCACACAAAGAAGTTGGAGAACATATCAAAGGAGTCTATCAATCTAGATGAGATCAATCCCTACAGTGATTGGAATGCACAGGGGACGGCCCCTATATTCACAGAGGAGATTGTTGATTTTGAAAGGCAAGATATGGAGGGTGCACCTGAAGCAGAAAGAGAGATTGGATTGAAGGACATCATTGAAGATGAGACAGAGGTAGAGGCAGTGGTCGAGCCATAGGGATAGGTGCAGCCTTATAGACAGAGTGAGGCAGGGTAGCCAAGTGGGAGGACTAGAATTTCTCAATATCTCTTAGATTTCTAGAGAGCAGGGAAGAGAAAATTATAGATTATTGTAATTTGTACTTGTAGTCTTGTAGATTCTTGTATAAGACTATAAGTCTATAAGTATCATTCTAGTTTGTACTTTGTAACTCATTGTATTCGCATGATTATGAGATTTTGTATTTTCTTTGTATTCAAATATAATAGAAAATACTTTCCCATAGTTACCAGGAAACTCCAATATAGGTGTCAGGAGGACCTACAACAATCAATATACTCTGATACCAGCTGTTAGGTGACCCCTTATCCAACGGAAGACCAATTGATTACTTTCTTATAAGCAATTAAACACGGAATTATACCAGAATGATAAAGTAACTAGAAACTTGAGACAGCAAAGAATTTGAGAGACAATACACACTCTTGTATTAAATATTACTAGAAGAAAATACAATAAGGAAGATGCCACTTCTTCCTCCACCTCAAAGGC
Organism: Torreya grandis; assembly: GCA_037957365.1. Classification (NCBI taxonomy): domain Eukaryota; kingdom Viridiplantae; phylum Streptophyta; class Pinopsida; order Cupressales; family Taxaceae; genus Torreya; species Torreya grandis. The sequence continues at coordinate 2,458,038 of JARHVA010001942.1, read as the reverse complement.
TTGCCACACCTCAAGACCTTCTTCCCTCTCTCTCTTGCTCAACACAAAACCAACTCTACAACCTGAGTTGCTATCCCTCCTTGAATGCTTCAGCTGATCTCCTTGACCTTACACCTGTAGATCTCCTTGACCTTGCTTGCTTCAATGTTTTTACTTGCCTTCTTGATAATTACAATACATGCCTCATGGGTCTTTAAATAAGATCCCATGCTTACAAAAATAGAAATCTAACTACAATAATTAGACACGCAGCTCGTGACTATAATTAGTCATTTGACATGCAAACACTCGCTTCACTTAACTGACTGTTCGTCAACAGCAGTTCTGAAAATACACAGGGGACCGACGTCGGTCCCTGCTTGCCTGGTGCTGCCGACGTCGGCCGACCTCCTGCCGTCGCCGGTTTCTTTCTCCACTGTCTGTGACCGACGTCGGTTCCTCTAGTTCTTCAGCATCCTCTTCTTGTGTCTGCAAACAGTTGAAGCTTTTAGCTCCACACACTAACAATCTCCCACTTGGAGATAAACCGCTGCTACTGTACCTGTACCTGTACACCATCTATTTTGTTCCTTAAGCTCTGTATCCCTCTTCAAAGTCACTTTTGAAGACCAACCACCATGCAAACCTCTGATGCAATACCTGTATCTTATGCCAAAAAAAATTTGCTGCTCCCAAATTCTTCATGACATACTTCTGAACCAACTCTACCCTTAGCTCAGAAAACTCTCGGTATATGAAACCCTGCAAAAAGTAACACAATACAGTAACAGGATAATGTAGCTAATATTATCCAACCTGGTAAAGATAAAATACAATGGTCAAACCTCCATTGCCTGCAGCCTAAACAAGACCATATACCATAGCCTTCTATCTCACGTGTCCATCCACTCTTCTCTAAAATGGGAATCTATCCCTCTGTCCAGTGCTTCCTTCCAGCTGACAACACTACCAACAAATCCCTGTTTGGTTCTCCAAGGACTCACACTCCTCATCCATGCCAAGCTCCCACTGTTTCTAGATTCTACCTGCATTGCTTCTTCCATCTTCCTAGTTCATGACTATCAGTAAGCAATATAAAGAAGGTGAACAATGAATATGAGGTTCACATACCTTTTCTGACCTCCACATGGGTGTTTGAGACTTATTAATTCACCCAACATTCGTTCCAGTGACCGATATCGGCCATCTCCCAGTCTGCTCCCGACCGATGTCGATTCCCTGCACTGACCCTGACTGCCGACGTCGTTTCCCTGGGCGACACCGGCGTCCCTCTTGCCGACGTCGGTCCTGATGACCAACGTCGGACTTCTCCTGCCCGACCTACCGACCCTGTTGGTCTGCACATGACCGATGTCGATATCTGGATGACTGACGTCGGTGCCAAGCGATCGACATCGGTGTCTGTGTGTTCCTGTAAGTGATGAAATTTTCATCCGTGAGCTCTTCTTGGATCAAACCTCTGTCCATGCTGCCCTGCTCAGATTTATTCAGCCCCTGTGACTGATCTCTAACCTTCATCTCCTCCATAAACACCAAGGCTTCTTTGTTCCTGTCAAAAGCATCAATTTTTTTTTTCTGCAATGAACTGTATCTATGCTTTCTGAATTTGAACACATACCTTTTGAATCAAGAACTTCCATTCCCTTCCTATTCACGTGACCAAGCCTATTAGACCACATCTTTGAATCTACACCAAAAATAGAATCAGTAATACTAGTAGGTAGATAAAGAGTACCTACTTTCTTACCTCTTGCTAAAACAAGTGCTCCCTTGATAACCTTCCACGAGTCCGCTGTGAGGGTTATTGTGCATCCCTCATCTCCCAACCTTCCTACAGAAATCAGACTCTGCTTCAGAATTGGAACATGCATGACCTCCTTCAACACCCATGTGTTGTCAATCTGCAATCTCAGCTGCACTTTCCCTTTGCCAACTATCTGACAAGGCATACCATCCCCTAAATAGAGCACTCCAAAGTCTCCCTGTTCATACTCATGAAACAAATCTCTGTTTGGGGATGCATGAAAAGATGAACCAGAATCTAAAATCCATGATCCTACCTGACTATCCAAAGAAAGTATGAGAGCATCCTATACCACAATATTTGCATCATTTGCTTCTTCAGTACCTGCATGTTGGTTCTCTTTATCTCTCAACCAACACTCCTTTGTATGTCCTTTCTTTCCACAAAATCAGCATGTAACACCTTTGCATTCGGATTTCCTTCCCGACCTTGATTTCCCTTGCTCAACCTTCTCCCCTTGCCTTCCCCTGCTTTCTGCACTTAGAGCATTCCCTGATGATTCACATGTGCTTCTCCTGCGTATTTCTTCATTCAAGATCACACTCACAACATCATCAACTTTTAAGATTTTAGAAGCAGATGCAGAATTACTTACTGCCATAACCATACCGTCCCAACTTTCAGGCAAGGAACATAAAATCAAGAAAGCCTTTACCTCATCGTCAAAAACAATATTGACTGAAGCTAATTGGTTTACCAAACCATGGAAATCACTGAGATGAGTATGTACCGATCCACCTTCCTGCATTTGCAAAGTAAATAGCTGCTTCATAAGATATACCTTATTAGAAGCCGAGGGCTTTTCGTATAAATTCGCCAAGGACTTTATCAACTCTTCCGTTGTCTTGCACTGTGATAAGCTGGAAATCACAGACGATGCAAGGCTCAACCTTATGGAACCGATAGCCTTCCGATCAAGAACACTCCATTCTTCATCCTTCATATCTGTGGGCTTGCATGCAACCCCACCCAACGGTAAGTACAAATCCTTCTGATACAGATAGTCCTCAATCTGCATCCTCCAGTGTTGATAATTCTTGCCGAAAACTTCTCCATTCGTAGCTTACTTTCTTCTGCCATTGCTGAACTCCCACTCAATCAGAAAACCCTCCTGCTTTTTGCAAACCGTAGCTCTGATACCACTTGTCAGGAGGACCTACAACAATCAATATACTCTGATACCAGCTATTAGGTGACACGTTATCCAACAGAAGAACAATTAATTACTTTCTTATAAGCAATTAAACACGGAATTATACCAGAATGATAAAGTAACTAAAAACTTGAGACATCAAAGAATTTGAGAGACAATACACACTCTTGTATTAAATATTACTAGAAGAAAATACAATAAGGAAGATGCCACTTCTTCCTCCACCTCAAAGGCTTGCCACACCTCAAGACCTTCTTCCCTCTCTCTCTTGCTCAACACAAAACCAACTCTACAACCTGAGTTGCTATCCCTCCTTGAATGCTTCCGCTGATCTCCTTGACCTTACACCTGTAGATCTCCTTGACCTTGCTTGCTTCAATGCTTTTACTTGCCTTCTTGATAATTACAATGCATGCCTCATGGGTCTTTAAATAAGATCCCATGCTTACAAAAATAGAAATCTAACTACAATAATTAGACACGCAGCTCGTGACTATAATTAGTCATTTGACATGCAAACACTCGCTTCACTTAACTGGCTGTTCGTCAACAGCAGTTCTGAAAATACACAGGCGATCGACGTCGGTACCTGCTTGCCTGGTGCTGCTGACGTCGGCCGACCAACTGCCGTCGCCGGTTTCCTTCTCCACTGTTTGTGACCGACGTCGGTTCCTCTGGTTCTTCAGCATCCTCTTCTTGTGTTTGCAAACAGTTGAAGCTTTTAGCTCCACACACTAACAATAGGGACAAGGACAACGTACTAGTCCCTTTACCCACATCTTTTGATGGCAACATTTACATACAATTTAGTCGTACCCTTATCTATTTACTCACATACTCTAATTTGAATGGCGTCTCCGTCCACGTACCAGTACTCATACCTCCACATCTCTTCGTAATTATGCACTTTCCCTATGTTTTACAAACTCGTTTCATCTATTTTGCTTCTATAATTTCTAAAAAAACAAAATGATAAATTCAAGTATTTTTTACCTTTGTCGATTATTGTCGGTTATTTGACCGAGCGGGTCGAATAACCGTCGGTTACCCATTTTGGCCCTTCATGAGTACTCACCCCAACCAGTTATGCGAACTATGTTATACCATATACAGCTTTTTACAAAGTGATGAGCATGAAAGCAAATCCAAAAATTCATAAACTTGATATAAATTAGCATAGTATGCACCCCCAACACCCTACACACTGTCAAAAATAAAATAATGAAATGGTAAAACAACATGAAATAAAATTAAGAAAAAATAAATACATAAACAAAAAAAGAAAGTTTATGACATGATATTGCCCATGCTAGTAAGGGAGGATGTTCTTCCAGGAACCAACTAGTGCCGCCAAAGTAATTACCTTCAAACAAAATACACAATGTTTAAGGAACAAAATGATGTTTTCTCTTTATTGAATCTGAAATATGTACAAGGGTAGATGACAATTAATGAAAATGCTGAATTTTATAGCTAGAAATCAGATCTAGCAACCTCTCTCTTTTGATGAAGAGAGACGTAAAAAGAATCGTGTTGGCAATTATAATCTTCTGTCTTCACTGACTTAGACATAAACACAATTTGTATGATACATAAAACAAGATTGTCATCATAAACATGCACAATAATTGCCTATTAAAACACTTTTTATACCATATAACTTTTTCAACTACATTTAAGTGGCTCATAATGACTCTAACATATCTTGAATAATTAAATGTTTCTGAAATGTCCTTCATGACACAAATTAAATTGTAAATTTAAAATTCCTGATACTCATTATCAAGTTACATGTACTGTAGACCAATTTTGGTCCTGCAGACCAAAATTGAGCATCCCCTCTTTTCCCTTCCTTTGCAGGGCCCGTTAGACCATTTTTTATGAGTTCACCCCACTGCAATCTTATGGGTTTTTCTCTGTAACAGGCCCGTTTCCATAAAAAATGAAGTGTCTTGAGTTTTGCAAGTATTTGGGTTGATTTGGAACTCATTTTGATCCTAAATGTTTAGTCAGGCAAACAAATTACCTCGGGCAAGCCTTTTATCGACAAAAATGGGCCAGTTTCAAAAAGGACAAAAATCTTTTACAAAATCTCCAAAGGTCAAGTACCCAAGCTGAGGGCAAGAAAGTGACAAATGGGACTTTTCAAAGCGCTCTGAAGGACAACCTTAGACCCAAAGTACCCTTGCGGAGGGCAAAAGGTCCGTTTGCAAAGGCCAAGCCAGAAAGCCGTAAAGAAAGATTTCCTTTGAAAAAAGTGACAAGCCAAGAAATGAATTTCTTCAAACAAAATGTCCGAAGACAATCCATGAAGAAACTAAAGGCACAAATTATTTCAGACAAAATGTCTGAAAGAATTCCTTCGGACATTTTGTCCAAAGAAATTCGACAAGACAAAAAACCCAAAGGGTAAGTGCCCTTAAGGAGGACACTTGGCCATCAAAAGAGGACCTTCCCATTTTTCCGAAGGGTCATTTTCCCTTCGGACAAGTCCGTTTACAAAAGCTAAGAAAATTGTTGAAGGGTAGTGACGGACTCGAGAACGTCAACTTTAACATGGTAAGCTAGCCGTTGGAAGTTCAAATATCTAGTGACGGGCCCGCGAACGTCAAATTCAAGGTAGCGAAAGAGCCGTTAGTTTTCAAATGGTGACAGGCCCGCGGATGTCAATTTTGATGGGATGCGTTAGCCATGGAGAAAAGCCTAGGAACAAGTTCTTTCGGACAAAACGTCCGAAAGAACTCATGAGCACAGGCCCGAAGGAATTCAAAGGCATAAATCCAAAAGGAAACTCAGCGACCCGTTGAGAAAGGAGCCCGAAAAAGAAAAGGATAGCCCCAGGAGCCCGAACTGCTGAGAAAGACAAGAAATAACAAGAAAAGAGAAGAGAGAGAGAGAGAGCATGGCTCAGAACATAGCCACGCACACATAAGACAAACACTCAGAACGTTCCAGGAGACACAGTGAACCAAGCATAGGAAGGAACCAGATCAGTCCAAGTGGCACAGAAGGCGTCGACAGGAGAAGTAATTGCTTGCTGATGAAATAGTCTCCATGGAACAGCCATTAAGAGAGCAGCGCTAGCATTCAAGAGAGCGGCCCGTTTTTCTTTGTTTGACATTAATAAGCGAACAACTACGCGAACTTTCATGGAGAGATGGCTTTGTCGGTTATGGAGAGAAACGACCCATATTTTTGCAGAAGTGTTTAATACGCCCAGGCAACAAGGTCAATATCTGGGACACCTACAGCATGGCTTTTACATGCCCATTTATGGGAAAGATGACAGCAACATGGGCAAACTCTTCTTGCCGAGGTGTTTAATGCAGTATGGGCCACTTGCTCTTGAAAGGGTCAAAGGGTCTTTCTCCAATTTCTATATATTGTAACCTCTCAGCTTTGTAAAACATATCTCTCACTTTTGTATGGCAAAGCCCTGACAAAATTTGCCTTTAATCAAAAGAAGCGTTTTACCTCCATCTGATTCTTTACACTTTTGCATATGTCTGTGTATTGCCTTATGTTTAGTCATTTATTTTAATGCTTTCATAGGTCAACTCCAGTGTATCTAGTGTATCCAAGATCTTCTGTAGGTTAACAAGAAGCATCCAAGTTCAAGTATAAATGCAGGTGAGCAACCATCCAACAATATGCCTCTAGAGCACCTATGGTCGGTTCTTCTTCATTATACCTCCATCAAACCCCTTGTTGAAATATTGATGTAGTCTAGTCTCTTATTCAAATGAAGTGTCTGTTTGCTCCTTTTGATACAAAGCGTAGATAAAAATGAGTAGATCAATCAATTTTGGTGCATCACCATCTTAGTTAGTTTCTGTTTTAATAGCATCCCTATCTCTTTTCACCCCCCCCATTGTTAGTAGTAGAAATTCAGGGCTTTAAGGTGCATCAAGGGGAGCTAACCCCTGATCTAGAGATTCAGGGCCATAGCAAGAGAAGTGTTTCCATTGTGCCGCGTGGAAGAAAGAAGCCGAGTTTTCTTTTAAAGGGTGCAATCCACAGCATCAACATGTACCATTTGCAAGTAATGGCTACTTACACCTATCATGCACACATCACCTAGAAAACTTCCATATCTGTTCAGAATATATGACTAGGTGTCTCTGTCAAAAGATTATGCTTGGACATTACTGTTTACAAGTGGATGCAACTACAAGGTGAAAGCATAAACATTGTTTACACCTTTTTAGCATATTTTTCTAACTTTCTTTTAAGTTTGTTATGTAGTTTTTTGGTGGTAACTTTTCTTGGCCCAAAAGTGGGACACAGGTTTATGCAAGTGAGATCAAGTATCATTGCAATATTGCTTGATGTTGTCCAAATATCTCAGATAAACAATGATGTTGCTGAAAAACGCTTGCATACTGCTACCTACAAGTGGATTGTAGTCAACAACTATCACAAGCTTTTCTCAGTTAAACTTGATTATTTGTAGTGAACCCAGTTACTACCATATATTATAGATTTGATCATAACCTTTATGTGATAATATGTATACCTATATATGTTAGAAGTTAGGCTGGATAGCTCGTCTCCTAGATTATACCCCTTGAACAATATAAATATTCATCTACCCTTGTTGTAGATAGCATCCTTCACTATTTTCTTTAATATATTTTATATTGGATCCTTTATGGATTTCACATAATAGACCTCATGGTCTATTAGAAGTGTTATGAAAGCATAATTTTCTCTATTGGCCAATGGCTACCAAGTTGTTTTCACCTAGTGGGAAAATTAACCAGAGTTGGTACCTCGTTCTCTTTTTGGCATGTGGACATTTGCCATTGGCCTATTGTTTACTTGGCATGTGGACATGTTTTGATTCCAGTCCCCAATAATAATTATTTTACTAGACATCTGCCCAAACAAGATACACAAAGAATGGGCCAGTTTCAAAGAGATGCAAGTCTTTCACAAAGCTCCGAAGGTCAAGTGCCCTTGCGGAGGGTAGGCAGGTGACTAATGGGACCATTCAAGCAAGCTCTGAAGGACAACTTTGGACCCAAGGTACCCTTGCGGAGGGCAGAGAACACATTTGAAAGAGATCAAGGCAGAAAGCCGAAAGGGAAGTTTCCTTCGAAAAAAGTGACAAGGCAAAACAAAGGATTTCTTCGGACTTTTTGTCCAAAGAAAATCCATGGAGAAACCAAAGGTAAATTCCTTCGGACAAAATGCCCAAAGGATTTCCTTCAGACTTTTGTCCGAAGAAATTTACCAAGAGAAGGCCGAGAATTTGAAGGCACATTTCCTTTGGGCAAAATGTCCGAAGGAATTCCTTCAGACATTTTGTCCAAATGAATTCAAAAGAGAAGGGAACTCGAAGGAACCCGAAAGGCAAGTGCCCTTGCGAAGGGATCTCGGCTATCAGAATGGACCTTCTCCTTTTTTCCGAAGGGTCACCTTCTCTTTGGGAAGGTTCATTTTGCAAAAAGCCGAAGGAATTACTAAAGATAATGACAGGCCCAAGAACATCAACTTCAGCATGGTGAACTAGCCGCTGGAGGTTCAAACGTCTTGTGACGTGCCCGCAGGCGTCAAATTCAAGATAGTGAAATAGCCGTCGGTTTTCAAATGGTGAAATGCCCACAGACATCAATTTTGATAGGATGCGTAAGCCATCGAAGAGAAGCCAAAGAACAAGTTCTTTCGGACAAGTGGCCGAAAGAACTCATGAGCACAGGCTTGAAAGAATTCAAAGGGCATAAGACCTGAAGATAGACTCAGCGACCCGCTAAGAAAGGCGCTAAGTTACCAGGAAAAGACAAGTAGCACAAGAACGAATAGAGAAGTCCAAGTGGCACAAAAGGCGTCGGCAGGGGAAGTTATTGTTGCAGATGAAATAGTCCCCACCAAGTGGTCATCAAAGGGAGCGCAAGCATTCAATAGCACGGCCCATTTTTCTTCGTTTAGCATTGATAAGCAGACAGTCGCATAAGTTTCATAGAGAGGCGGCCTTGTCTTTCAAAAAACAAAGCGACCCATGCTTTAGCAGGAACATTTAATGCAATTTAAGCAGCAAAGTCAATATCTGTGACATCTATAGCATGGTTCTTTCAGGCCATTTATGGAAGGATGACAGCAGCATGAACGGATTCCTCTTTCCCAAGTGTTTAATACAATATGGGCCGCCTGTTCTTGAAGGGGACCAACAATCTTTCTCTTAATGCTATATATTGTAACCTCTCAGCTTGAGAAAGGATATCTCTCACTTGTGTAAGGCGAAGCCCTGCCAAATTTTACCTTTTAATCAAAAGAACGTGTTTTACCTCCATCTGATGTGTTATACTTCTGAATATGTATGTGTATCGACTTTGTGCTTAGTCATTTCATCTTGATGCTTTCATAGATAGACACCAACATATCTAATATATCCTAGACCATTTCTGCAGATTAATAGGAAGTGCCCGAGTCGGAGCATAGAGATAGAAGAGCAATTATCTAACAGTGTGCTTCTACAGCACTTATGGTAGGTTCTTTTTCTTTGTATCTCCATTAAGCCCCTTGCTAAAGCGCCCATGCAGTCTGGTCTTTTGTTCAGATAAAGTGTCTGTTCGCTCTGTTGATATAAAGTGTTGATACAAGCTGAGTAATCAGATCATTTGGTGCATCACCGTTTTAGATAGGTTCTGTTTTTGTTATATTCTCCTCTCTTTTCACCCCCCCCCATTATTAACAGTAGTAGTTAAGGCCCTCAAAGATGCATCATGGAGAGCTAGCCTATATCTAGAGATTCATTCTTCAAATTTGTCTAGCCCACAGCAGGAGGAATGTCTCCATTGTGCCGCATGGAAGAAAGGGGTTGAGCCTTATTTTAAAAGGTGCAATCCACAGCGTCAACAATTTTTTGGCATGCCCGGTGGGGCCATTTTTGATGCTCAGAGAAATTCCAAGATTGATGCTGGTCCTGTTACTACAAGAGTGAGCAAACTAACCCAGCATCTGGCGACTCCATTTTCAAGAACCCAATCTCTGGCCAGAGATCATCTTGACATCCCATGCCTAAGGTCACCACAAGATCCTCTGCCAAGGGTGTCCCTTTCGAGTTCGTTGAGCGGCCCTTAAACTCAACAAAGCGGCTAAGGTTTGCAAGGACTCATCCCTATACAGCAAATCAATTTCCAAGATCTGCCATAAAATATACCTACACAAGAAGGCCCCGGTTGAACCCTGTCATCGCCATGGCTTTACCTTTTGTAGCCTTCCATGGTCAAAACCCTTTAAACCTTCTGCAGTACGACCCAATCCCAGGGACAGCCCTTAAGAGTGTTCCTCCTTTTAATGGAAAGGGGCCTATTACCGCTATTGAGCATATCAAAAATATAGCCAACCTCTGTAACATTCATAATGTCATAGAAGAGAATATAGCCATTAGGTTACTAACGTTGTTTTTTAAGGGTAAAGTTTTGGACTAATATGGGACCTTGCCTATGAACTCAGTTGGCTCATGGAACGAATTAGGCACCTCAAATAGATTCAAAGAGAAGAGTGACCACCTCTCTCTTGCTGAGCAATTGGCCACTATGAAAAGAGCTCTGCATGAATTTATGCAGGATTTTAATACCAGGTTCCAAAAGACCTGGGACAAAATCCCCATTTTAGTGAGGCCGACCCCAAGCTATGCTTTCCTTTACTATTTAAAGGCTTTGAACAGCGACATTGTTGTCATGATACAGTCCATGGGAGGACAAGTGTGACCTATTGCCTATGAAATAGTGCCTATGAAATAGCCATAGCTGCCGAAAATTGTCTAGTGCAAGCAGAAAAGATAGCCCCTAGACCTCATATGCCGCTCTTTCCCAAATTACCACCCCCTGTTCAGACTGTTGTACCCACCTTAGCTCCTCTGCCTGGTGTAGAAAAGCCGACTGCTACCTCGTCAAACGACCTCCATGAAGTTAAGAATTTGTTACAAAGTGTAACCAATGAATTAGTGGCTCTCAAGAGGCAACAAGCTCAAAGCTATCGGCCAAATCAAGGATACCAACAGTTCGGACAAACGAATAGACCGCCTTTCCAAAATTATAACCAGAGACAGGGTCAAATTACCTAACCCAGACCATATCAAGGTTATAATCCAGGTGCCCCTTCGTCATCCAAAGCTCTTATTCCCACTCAAAATAACTTGGTACAGGAACAGCCAAATTGTCCACCCCTGGGGTATGGTCAAGAACAGGTTGCATATACTAATGAGTTGCCAAATCAATATGTGAACACGCAAGACAATCAAACAGCGCAATTCCCAAGTTTTGAGGCGTCAATACAACCTGGGATGGACAACAGACAGGCTCAATCTGATTCCACTCTCATGAATCATCTGGAAGAAGAATTCTATGCAGTCAATTATGTGGAGAGTCTGAATAACAAGGGTGATTGTGTTGCAGCCAATACTAGGTCCAAAAAGAGAGCTATGGAGGAAGCACATGCAGCTACTCAAACGTCTGCAACATCTTTTTCATCACAAGTGAACCAGAAGTTTCCAAATTACAAGCCGCCGGTTGCACCCTCAATTCCTCAGCTTGCACCTCAGGCTGTAAATGCCCCCAAAAAAAATTCAAAAGGAAGCAACCCTCAAATCAGTGTGGTCGATCAGATAAAAAAGCTACACATGAATATCTCACTGTGAGATTCCTTAGCAATGCCGGGACAAAAGGATATAATCCAAAAGGAATTGCATGGGCTGAATGAACAAGTTGTCCCAGCAAAGGCCGATAATGTGTTGATTATGAATGGGCACCCTTCCATGGCAGGTCAAGCAAAGAAGGATGAAAAGGTTCCTCCTTTCTATCTATCCTTAATCATCAAAGATTTTTTGGTTCACAATTGCATTATTGACAGTAGAGCAAGCACCTCAGTAATGCCACATACCAGATAAGTTGGGACTCAAATATGAGGAAATGGCCAAGGGAGTCCTACAGTTAGATGGATCACCAGCTAAAACATTGGGAGTGGTAAGAGACTTGAATCTAACGCTTCACGCCTGTCCAACCTTCTCCGTTCCCTATGACGTGATAGTGGCAGATGTTCCCCTTACTTTGCTCTCTGCTTATCCAGGGATTTCACATCTAAAATAGGCGGGTACTTAGCAACAAACTGGTCTTACATGATTTTTAGAACCAAATATGGAACTAAAGTGAAGATTGAGTCGGAGCCCATCCACAGAGATCATCTAGAGCCATACTCATTCAAGGCGGCAAACGTCAGCTACGCCATCATTGATGAAGAATAATTTCAAATACCAATCTTCACCCTCTTCCCTTGAAGGAGTTGCTGACCTGCTCTTAGACGAATGGGGAAGTGACAATTTTGAACATGACCCATACAAGTTCATCAAAGACGCAGGGCTTGGAGTTTATTGCATGCATGACGAAGGTACTTTCGTGCCAAATTTGATGAAGGCAAACCAAGAGAGCTCGGGTTTATGGCAACTCTTCTTCGATGGCTCAAGAAGCAAATTGGGAGCTGGTGGTGGAGTAATGTTAATTTCACCCTCAAAGGAGAAATACTTCTCAACTTTGTAATGTCCCCTTCTCTATAGACATTACTTCTTGGACGAGTTTAGCCTATTATCGACCCTCGTAGGCTAAGGCGAGATAGATAGAGGGTCCAGTCGGCAGTTATCCATTTTTTGGTGGGCTCTACATGATCGTTTTGAAGTGTTCCCCTTGGGTTTATGGAAGCTTCGACACCTAGAGGGTGTAACTTTATAATTTAGTGTTATAAAGTTACTTTATGAAGTTATAACTTTATTTTTAAAATAAAGTAATTTTATAAAAGGGGAATATAAAATAAATTAAAACATAATTCTAGAAGCTTCTTGGAGAGGTTAAAGAAAAAAGTATAAATAAGACCCTTGGGCAAGCTTCTAATCATCTTATGTTGAGTATTTTATCATTGTGTGATTGTGGAGCCTTGGGTTTCTGCAGAATTTCGTTGGAGACGAACAACTCCATTGAAGGCATAACTGAGGGTGTGAAATATCACCTTAAGGGTTGCAATAGAGGAAAGAGTACTCAGCTCCTTCATTTGGACTTCATTGCTAGGGTTTGGAGAATTAGCTTTTGAAGAAATAATATTGCAAGTTACATGGCAGCCATGAAAGAATTCGATTTGCTTTGATGAAGCCATATTTCCAACATCCAACCATTTGAGGAGGAGCGGCTGGGACAAAGGAAGATATTAAGGGCAGTTTGGGGGTCTATATCATTGCAATTGATTTATATTTCATCCTCCAACAAAGTTCAGGTCTGCAACTTAGTGAGGAGTCGATTTTGGTCTTAGAGGCTTCCAAAAAACATCATACACACCCCAAAAGGAGCGGCCAGCCTCAAGGAACCTTCCCATTCAGTTTGGTGGCATTTGGTGCATGATTTGTGACAATATTAGGGTCTGATCTGATCTCTACAAGTCTGAAGACAACCCATAAATTTACATCATTTGGAGGCATTCATCATTCCGTGTTAAGGGGGACTCATCTACGCCATTTGTAATCAGGTTCCTCTTATCTTATTGCTTGTATATGATCATTTTGCCCTATATTGTAAGTCTGAAGCACATTTATATCAAACTGATTTGTACTCAGAAAATTGAATTAAAAGGCATTGAGTTGGCTACAATTTGCATTGTTTATTATTGCTATATTGTCTACCTTGTTTGTTTATCAATCTATTGTTCAAGACTAGTAAAAATCTCTGCAAAACACATTGAAAATCAATTAGACCAACAAACTGAAAATACAGACCAGCAAGTTTGACAAAATTCCCAAGCATCAAACTCAGAAAAATTTGACAAATTTCAGTCACTATTAGTTGGGGATTTTACAAACTTTCAAGTTCCAATTCTCCTGCACTTACAATGTTGCCGAATATGAGTCTCTCATTCGTGGTTTAGAGTGGGCAAGGAAAAGAGGAATAAAAGAATTCCAGGTTTTTGGAGACAATGAGTTAATTGTAAACCAAGTGAGAGGTCCAAACTTGACCAAGAATTCCTTGCTTAAGTCTTACAAGCACAGGGTGTGGGACCTAATAGAGAGTTTCTTTGCTTTCAACAATATTTTCATTCCAAGAGAACAAAATAAGCAGGTAGACAGACTAGCAACAGTTGGTGCTCAGTTTGATATTCCCAAAGAAATAGGTCAAGAAGTAGTCCACGTCATTTAAAAGTGGTAATAAGACCCTCCATATCTAATAATGTCACCAATTGGCAGGTGTTTGACAGTGATCAACAGATAGCACTCTTCTTGCAAGAGGAGGCTGAGTTTGCTTCTAGAATTCAATCCAAACTAGAGCAGCAGTACGATGGCCAGATTGTTCAGCTGAAGAACAACAAACTTCCCAAGGGTTTGGTCACTCTTGAAAGCCTCTTCAATGAGGATGACCAACTGAAAAATGACAAAGCAAGCATCACAACCAAGAAAAAAAATTACGAAAGAGTCAAAATATTCAAGGACACGCTGCTTGCACTTGGGAAGGTATGTACAAATGATGAAAGACATTATTTCATTTTGCTATGCCAAGAGTTTGCCGATGTTTTTGCTTGGGAGTATAGCGCCTTGAAGGGTATTGACCCAAGCTTGGCCCAACACACCATTGAGCTGGAGGAAGGCGCCAAACCCATCAAACAAATTCAAAGGCCTATCAATTTGAAGATTGAGCCGCTCATGCGGAAGGAACTCACCAAGTTGATTGAGTCCAGAATCATTTTTCCTATCAAACCCTCTTCTTGGCTGGCTAATCTAGTCCCTGTTAGGAAGAAGAATGGGGAGATTAGACTGCGTGTCAATTTTAGAGACCTCAATAGAGTCTCGTTAAAATATCACTATCCCTTCCCAAGTATGGAGCAAATCCTCCAAATGGTGACAGGGAGTGAACGTTTCTCCCTCCTGGATGGGTATTCAAGGTACAATCAAATTCTAGTGCAAGATTGCGATCAGTACAAGACAGCGTTCACTACCAAGTGGGGAACTTTTGCTTACAGGAAGATGCCATTCGGACTGTCAAATGCTAGAGCTACCTTTCAGCGATTTATGGACATGGCTTTCCAAGGTCTGATAAATAATATTGCATTGGTCTATCTTGACCACGTGACAGTTTTCTCTAAGGATGCAAGACAACATCTGAAACACCTGAGGCAAATCTTTGAAAGATGTAGAGAGTTTGGTATCTCTCTCAACAAAAAGAAATGTGTGTTCGCTGTCCATGAAGGCAAACTCCTTGGTCATGTTGTTTCAAAAAGGGGCTTGACCATTGATCCAGAAAGAGTACACACCATCCTAGCGTTGTCTTTACCTAAGCACAAGAAGGGTCTGCAAAGCTTCTTTCACAAAATAAAATTTATTAGGAGATTTATCCCTAATTTTGCCAAGATAGTCAGGCCACTAACTTCCATGCTGAAGAAGGATGAGAAGTTTGCGTGGACAACACAAAGGAATGATAGTTTTGAAGGGATTAACCAAGCTATTGCCCAAGCTCCCACCTTGATCAATCCTGACTTCTCCAAGGATTTCAACCTTTACACCTTTGGAAATGAAGAGGTAATCTCTGCCACGCTCACTCAAGCAAATGATGAAAACCTTGAACAACCTCTCGCATTCTTTAGCCAAGGTCTAGAAGGTTTTGAAATTAGGTACACATGTTGAAAAGCAAGAACTTGCAATTATACGAAACCTGAAAAAAATCAGACATATGTTGTCAGACAGCAAGGTTCATATCATGGTACCACATCCCAATGTCAAGGATTTCTTGATTAGCCATGATTTAAATGAAAAGAGGGCAGGATGGATCACCAAGGTGATGGAATATGATGTGGATATCAAAACCACCAAGCTGGTAAGGGAAAAAGGGCTGTGTGAACACCTCGTTACAGACCTTAAACAACAGAAAGAGGGCATTTTGCTACTCCATGATGAAGCTACAGCAGAGAAACCTGCAATCATAAAGGACTGGGCACAAGACATAACTCATTTCCTTCTCATTGGTGAGTTCCCACAAGGCTTTGATAGGACTAAGAGGAGGTATTTCAGGCTCCAGTCCCCTCCTTATGTCCTGGTTGATGGGGTGTTGTTTAGAAAAGATTTTTCAGGAGTACTCTTGAGATGCATAGACTCAAATCAGGTCAACAGGGTACTATCCGAATTTCATGACGGACCAGCTGATGGTCACTTTGCTCCTAAGCCTACAGCTGCAAGAATTATGAAGGCTGGTTACTTTTTGCCCACTTTATTCAGAGATACTCATGCTTGGGTACAAAAGTGCCAGAAATGTGCTTTCTTTGATGAAAAGCGAACGCTGGTTGCAATGCCTCTGCAACCTATTCAAGTAGAACAGTCGTTCATACAATGGGGCCTGGACTTCATAGGAATGATCAATCCTCCTAGTGCTGACCACAAGTGGGTCTTGATTGCTACAGATTACTTCACGAGATGGGTAGAAGTTGTTGCTTTGAAGGAAGCCAACAAAAGTGCAGTCCTAGACTTTTATGAAGGCCTAGTGACAAGGTTTGGAGTCCCAACTACTTCCAATTACTATTCACAAGAAAATGGGTTCGCTGAGTCCACCAATAAGAATTTGATTAGGCTCATTAGAAAGACAATGGAGAAAAATCAGAGAACTTGGCACGCCAAGCTGAAAACAGCCCTGTGGACAGACAGGGTCACTCCAAAAAGAGCAGTTGGTAATTCACCATACACACTTGTGTATGGAAGGGAAGCTAAACTTCCTATTTCGCTTGAATTACTAGCCTTGGATCTTGCCTGCCAGCTGCAATTGGAAGAAAGCGACAGCATAGAGGTCAGACTTTGTGAATTAATGGAGCTTCAGGAGACAAGAGACCAAGCCATGGTTTTCATGACCAGTCGTCAACAGCAAACGAAGAAGCATTTTGATAAGAAATCCTCATCAAAAGGCTTCTCAGAAGGTGACATTGTCTTAAAATGGGATGACGACCGAGCTAAACCTAGAAAACACATGAAGTTCGACGCCTTATGGAGTGGTCCATATATCATCACTCAGTGCAAGGAGCATAATGCATTCCAACTCTCCAGGTTGGATGGCGGGGAACTACATATCCCAGTTAATGGGATATATCTTAAGCATTGTCACTGAGCCTTCTCTTGTCATGTACATATTTTCTCTGTTTTTTCCCCTTGTTTTCCTTAAGTGCTTTTGCGCACGTCTATAGTTTTTTAGCCTTGTGTATGTTTTGTTTTTCCCTTTTGGGGTAAAAGCTTCGTGTTGATTCTTAAGTTCTTCAAGGTTATTGTCAGCCTTTCAGACTGTATTCTGACTCCGTGCCCAACGGACCTGTAAGCCACCGGTTTTCTTAAGCATAGCAGGCATGCTTCCCCTATGAATCACCAAATATGTTAACCAAATTTTGGTCCTACAGGCCAAAAATCGGTCTCCCTTTTCTTTCCCTGCTGTCCTAAGCAGTCAGTCTCTGATGTCTTCACCTTACTGCAATTGTGGTTTTTTTTCCTTTTGTAATAGGCATGTTCTTATAAAGAGCTGAGCGATCTGAGTCCTGTAGGTTTTCAGGTTGATCTGGGGCTTATTTTGCTTTGAGCAATTACCTTGGACAAGCCTTTTTTGGCAAAGGAATGAGCCAGTTTCAAAGAGACAAAAGTTTTTCACAAAGCTCCGAAGGTCAAGTATGCTTGTGAAGGGCAAGCAGGTGACTAATGAGACCATTCAAACAACCTCTGAAGGACAACTTTGAACCCAAGGTGCTCTTGCGGAGGGCAGAGAACACATTTGAAAGAGATCAAGGCAGAAAGCTAAAAGGGAAGTTTCCTTCGAAAAAAGTGACAAGGCAAAACAAAGGATTTCTTCGGACTTTTTGTCCGAAGAAAATCCATGGAGAAACCAAAGGTAAATTCCTTCGGACAAAATGCCTGAAGGATTTCCTTCAGACTTTTGTCCGAAGAAATTTACCAAGAGAAGGCCGAGACTTTGAAGGCACATTTCCTTCGGGCAAAATGTCCGAAGGAATTCGAAAGACAAGGGAACCCGAAAGGCAGGTGCCCTTGCGAAGGGCTCTCGGCTATCAAAAGGGACCTTCTCCTTTTTTCCGAAGGGTCACCTTCCCTTCGGGAAGGTTCATTTTGCAAAAAGCCGAAGGAATTACTAAAGATAATGACGGGTCCAAGAATGTCAACTTCAGCATGGTGAACTAGCCGTTGGAGGTTCAAACGTCTAGTGACGTGCTCTTGACGTCAAATTCAAGATAGTGAAATAGCTATTGGTTTTCAAATGGTGACAGGCCCGCAGACGTCAATTTTGATGGGATGCGTCAGCCGTTGAAGAGAAGCCAAAGAACAAGTTCTTTTGGACAAACGACCGAAAGAACTCATGAGCACAGGCCTGAAAGAATTCAAAGGGCATAAGACCCGAAGATAGACTCAGCGACCCGCTAGGAAAGGAGCCAGAAGGAGACGAAAGATAGCCCCAAGAGCCGAGTTACCAGGAAAAGACAAGAAGTAGCACAGGATCGAATAGAGCAGTCCAGGTGGCACAGAAGGCATCGACAGGAGAAGTTATTGCTGCAGATGAAATAGTCCCCACCAAGTATAGCGCGGCCCGTTTTTCTTTGTTTAGCATTGATAAGCAGACAGTCGCATAAGTTTCATAGAGAGGTGGCCTTGTCTTTCAAACAACAAAGCAACCCATGCTTTAGCAGGAACATTTAATACAATTTAAGTAGCAAAGTCAATATCTGTGACATTTACAGCATGGTTCTTTCAGGGCATTTATGGAAGGATGACAGCAACATGAACGGATTCCTCTTTCCTAGGTGTTTAATACAGTATGAGCCCCCTGTTCTTTAAGGGGACCAACAGTCTTTCTCTTAATGCTATATATTGTAACCTCTCAGCTTGAGAAAGGATATCTCTCACTTGTGTAAGGCGAAGCCCTGCCAGATTTTACCTTTTAATCAAAAGAACATGTTTTACCTCCATCTAATGTGTTATACTTCTGAATGTCTGTGTATCGACTTTGTATTTAGTCATTTCATCTTGATGCTTTCATAGATCGACACTAGCATATGTAGTATATCCCAGACCATTTCTGCAGGTTAACAGGAAGTGTCCAAGTCAGAGCAAAGAGACAGATGAGCAATTATCTGACAGTGTGCTTCTGCAACACCTATGGTAGGTTCTTTTTCTTTGTATCTCCATTAAGCCCCTTGTTAAAGCGCCCACGCAGTCTGGTCTTTTGTTCAGATGAAGTGTCTATTCGCTCTATTGGTATAAAGTGTTGATATAAGCTGAGTAGATTGGATCATTTGATGCATCACCGTTTTAGATAGGTTCTACTTTTGTTATATTCTCCTCTCTTTTCACCCCCGCCCCCGCCCCATTATTAACAGTTGTAATTAAGGACCTCAAAGATGCATCATGGGGAGCTAGCCCATATCTAGAGATTCATTCCTCAAATTTGCCAAGCCCACAGCAGGAGGAATGTCTCCATTGTGCCGCGTGGACGAAAGGAGTTGAGCCTTCCTTTAAAGGGTGCAATCCACAACGCAACACCATTAACATGTAAGTCCCACAAATAAATCCTAAAAAACCATTATCTCACATGGGGTACCTATTCCCCATGCACCTATGCCTAACAATCTGACCCACTCACACTTACGTCTTCAGTAACTTGAAATGCCCCATAGGAAATATAACTCTCAGTGCACTTAGGAATTTAAAACAACCCCTTTCCATATTATATGCAAAATAACCAACCCCAATAATAAGTGCAACTGAATAACCAACAATAACGACCATCAAATCAAACAACTACCATTGTTGAAGCAATTCTCAACCCAATGATATGAATAACCAAGAAATGCTTCATGAAATTAAGGGGTTCGATGTGTCATTGGATGCACTGAAGTTGGCTACCCTAACAATCAATGTATCTACAAAACAATATTAGCAAACCCTATTCTTGAGGCAATCTTTGATCTTGAATGACAAATTCCTCAAAACCAAGTAAACTCAACTACGATCGAAGATGCCTCTGATAAACCAAAACTCGTATCAAAAATAGAGCAACCCTTTTATTACAACATATTTTGTCATGAAACCTATTGAACTTTAGAACCCTATTATAGAACCGCCCGTCCATGACAAATGGAGACTTATAGCCAAATTGACTAATCTAGTTAGCAAAGTCCCATTACTTGAACTCGTGAAGACATCACCCAAACATTGCAACAAGGTTATGAAAATACTCAAAAAGTTAAACATTCCAAGACCACCATTATTTGACCAAGAGCCCAGATTACATGGTTCCAATGAAAGCATTCTAAAATAAATGAAAGACTTTCTATTAAGATTGATCGCCCTACCAACAAAACCTTTTCTTTGAAATTACCCATTTAAACAATGATCTCCATTGAGATCCTATACCGATCTAACAATCCTCCTATATACATTAATACCCTTATCAGAGATATCAAATTCAAATGTGTCTTGGTTGATTGGTTCTAGGACATACATAGCTTCATAAGAGTTCATTGAGAAACTTGGCTATTACATTAACAATCTAAAAAACTACCTAAAATTATTTACAAGGCTACGATTGGCAAAAACAACCTCCTTTAGGATGCATTTGGATTTTCCCAATAACATCCCTCCTAAAACTTACAGTGTCAAAGTTATGATTTTCAAATTTCCCCTCTTGAAATATCCTAATTTTTCTCCCTTGGACCCACCGGATGAAAGACCCATTTCATCCACCACATGTCAATGCGTTAAGTTTGCACATTTTGGAACTTTCTATAAAACCTAAGGTGGCACCAACCCTTGGAATTTCGAGAAATTTCCAACAAATAGGAATGTATAAGATACCCACATTAGACCCTTTACCTTTCATACCGTTCCGTAATTACCAACTAGAAAGCTATCATATATCAGCAACGTTGAGCTCATAGGACGTACATCTGACAACCTCCTCAATTATGACAATGACGAACCTAAAGAATTGCAAATTAAGAATAAGGCTTGGGATTTGCACAATACATCATTGACCAATTACCACCTAGGCTGAAGATAAGATCAAAATAAGAACCCGCTCAAAGAAATCATAGTCAAAGCCTATGTTTTGAAAAAGACTACCAAATAACCTATCCCTACACAACCAAAAGACATATTGGTGGAATCATGTCATGCACAATACTATTTTCTAGTTTGTAGCATTGACACCGCCACCATAGGTTATGACAATGAGTACATTATAGACAATACTTATTTGTTTGTCTATGCCCAAGCAAAACACATGGAGATCCCATAATAACATGACACACTTGAGAAGTATAAACAACAAAAAACCTTCAATTAGGAGATTCAAATGGTTGCAGTTGCTCCCCTCTATGATGATAGTGAATATGACTTACTTTTAGACATTTCACATGAGCATTCCAAGACTCCAAAGTCGAAAATAGACACATCTATTGTAGCATTCTCTCACAACTAAATCAAGGATTTAACCTCCTCCACTTCGCGACCCCGAGGCAAGTCTACATATAATGACAACTTGTGTTTCACATGTAATAATCATATAGAACATTCTATTGATATTTGTTGAGCCTACTGAGAAAACATGTAGTGTATGACAATGCAGGGGCACACTTCAAGGATGGAAAGAGGGAGAGCACATCCTATTTCTATTTAAGGGGGGCACTTCTATTTTCATCACCCATCTACCACACACACTACAAAGGAGTTCCCAACCTTCTGATAGCACATCCATAACTTCTGGAATGAGCATACCCAATCACCACAGCAATCACATCATTCAACAAGAGATTATCAACATTACACGCCCTATTGGAAGGAGCAAACTGATCACTCCTCCGAGATTCTGACAATAAAGTACCACAAGGGTAAACTCCAGGACTAAGAGAGCACAAGCATATCCTAATTCTATTGGAGGGGGTAGTTATTGTTGGTGGCATGACTCTTTCACACATTCAAGAAAAAAAAATTCAAAATTCAAATCATCAAGTCAAAATTCAAAATGGCATGCCTTGTACGTCAATTAAAGTTCAAATGCCACAATTATCCACAATAAGAACCAAAGTTCCAGTGTAGTGCCATACACCATTGCACTGGGGTAGGAGGCCTTATATACATCTTTGTGTCGCATGCCTCTTCACGAAAGTACCTAATCCTTATATTGGTCGTTGGCTTCAATGGCTCTTAAGGAATGAAGAACAGGCGTGGTGAGGTAGGCACCTCATTTATATCCAAAGTTCTTGTAAGATCACACTAAGGAGAATCTCAAAGTCCATAGGAAAATACATTTATGCATCAAAGCTCACTCTAAAGCAATAAGCGTTGAACTAAGCCTGAAACTCTTTCACTATGGATATGGAAAACCTTGTAGCAGGAAACGTTTTCCAAAAACAAGCTAAAACGGTATGGAAGCAGCCCTTGGATTATGGAAACATCTCATTCCAACATCAAATTTGTCAACATCATGGGCATCGAACCTGAACATACTCATATTCTCTTTAGCATCAGCCAAAACCAAAAGAAGAAAAACATCCTCATAAAATACAAAAGCAGCTCCACCAAATCAGGAAATGCAAACTTTAAAGGATGGAAGCTGAAATATCCTAAACACACCTGGAAACCCAAAACTTGCACGATTTTCTATTGTCTGTTAACTTGGGAATTTTGTCAAACACTTTACTTGCAATGTTTCACTATATATTGTAGACCAAATTAATTTTTCAAGTCCGCTGGTACGTAATCATTTCATCAAACAGTTTGCGTGCATTCACCTATTATATGCAAACAAATATGGAAATGCAATACAACTATTAGCATAAAAGATCCAAGATACATATAACCTCCAGAATAATTCCTAACCTCGATTATGGATGCTTGATAAGGCATGAGACGCCAAGGTGGTTGCACAACAACGATTCAGACTCTTTTTTGGAAGTCTCTTACAAGCTGGTGTTAATATATATATATATATATATGCAGAATGACCTAGGATCTCTTTCCAATCATTTAACAAAAAGCTGTGACTAGTTTTTCCCCTGCAATCTGCTGTAATAAAGGAAAGGTTGGCGCCAATGAAGATTGTTGTAGCTATTTCAGATGGATAGATCCAGTAACTTGGACGCTGCACCTCCTCCTAGAACTCCCACGACTTGCTGATCTTAGTCTATAGCCTCTGCTGAAGCTTGTGCTCACTCATACTGCTGCTACGTTGTACAAGGAGAGTTCATTCAGGGTCTACACACTTCCAGGATTTCCTTCCAAGCCCGTAGTCTTCCCCACGCCAAAATCTGACCCTTCCAATCAAAATGTAGCAGCTGGTTTATAATCCTACCTGTCCACAAACCTTCTTTTAATCTAATGCAATCTTCCAATCAGCGTTTTTCTTCCCAGACACTTCAATACTGCAATACTTCTATTAGGGATTTGAGGATGGATTCCTCTCACTGAAACAGTTCATCCAGTTAGGGAGCAAGTGGCCATTGCACCGAAACCAGGGATCCCAAAGAATTTACTCATTGAGCAAAGCATGAACACACAGGTCCATTTCTTCCAGAGCAAAGCAAATGTATCGTAATAATCCAATTTGCCTTCTTTTTCATTCATATAAACCAAATCACCCTAAAAACGCATTCACCCTTTTTTAGAATAAAAATATGAATAATAAGTAATAAATACTTATTAAAAAGGGTCTAGTGTCCATAGGGGGCAATAACACCCTTAATAAACACCTCAACATTAAAACATAACATTAAGTGTTCATAAGAGTCTCAATTTTCCCTTTATTGCTCTCACGCCCCATTTCCCAAGGGAATAATAAAGGAAGGGGCGAACTAGGCCAATTAGGCCTCTAAGTCATGGGGAGGGGACATTACAAAAGCTAACCTTTCCAACATCAAGGCAACGCATATTTCTATGGTAACAAACGAAATATCAACAAGTATGTATACGTTCCAATTTTTGAATATCTTCTACCTTTCAAACTCTAGATCTAATGGATGAAATTGACCGTGAACACATTTCTTTAGAAGAAACAAATTCAAATAGTCAAATGCATGTAGTAAGGTTGGATATGATACTAAATCACTCTTCATTTGTTGGAAAGAGTCACATTTTGCAACGTACTTCTTTATATCAGTCCTCATTCATTTCCAATAAAAGTATCACTGCACATTGTAATAGGTTTTAAAGAAGCCAACATGTCCAAAAGCAAGTGAGTCATGGTTCTCCTTCAAAACTTGCATCTTTGAAGTTTGTCGCAAGTAAATACCTCCCTTGAACCATAATATATCAGTTTTTAAAGAGAATTCAGAAACACTAATTTATTTGATCAATGATCCTTTTCCATTAACTTTCTTTGACGTATTCTGCTTGTATGTCCATAATCCATTGTGGGATCACAATTGAGAATGAGCATTCCATGTTTTCTTCCTCCTTTTGAGATAGTGGATCTGCAGCAGCATTATATTTTCCCTTATGCATAATTTTAAATTCATAAGCTTGAATCTTCTCTATCCACTCTTCTTGTTGTTTGAACAAGGTTTTCCATTGGAGCAGATATTTAACACAATCAAGGTCAGTTTTAGCAAAAAAATTACTACCTAGTAAGCAGTGCCTCCACTTAGCAAGCCCATGCATAATAGAAAGCATCTCTTTGACATCTGTGGTTCATAGTATCTCCTCCAAGAATTTGTGACTCTTAGAGGCTATAAGATGGCCATCTTGCATAATTATTACCCAAATCCCTAAGCCTAAAGTATCACATTCACTGATGCACGACTTTGAAAGAACTGGTGTGGTGAGCATTGGAGTTGATGACAATGCCTTCTTTAGTTTCTCAAAACTATACGCTGCTTCCTTCGTCCATATGAATGATTATTTCTTTACTAAATATGTTAGAGGTGCTGCTATATGGGCATAATTCTTGATAATGTGTCAATAATAACCATCCAAACCAAGGAAACCCCTTAACTTGGAACTGTTCTTCAGTGTTGCCCATTCCTCTATTGTTTTGATCTTCATGAGATCAACTTTAACTCCTGCTGAAATAATGTGACCCAAATATTAAACTTATTTCTTGTCAATACTAATTTTGGACTTCTTCACATGATACTTGTTTTCTTCCAATGTCGACAGCAACTGATCCACATGATAAAGATGGTCCACTTAATAAAATCATGGGGACTCAAATGTTGCCATTCATTTTCCCATTAACCAGAAATTGGTAGGAGAGATTGACAAAAAATCCACTTCTGAGTCATAATGAAATAAGTTTGCATTTATGTTTAAAGATTGTCGTTATACATATCCATTCACTGCCCCCTTATTGCTATATAGCTATACTCATGAAAAGAACCTATCTTCTAATCAGCACGGACAGTCATGCTGCCATCTCCCAAAAGTCCCTTCCTGCTGTGGGACTTCTATATAATTGATATACAAAAGGAAGAGCTATACAGAGAATCTCGACATATAGCCAATGAGGCCACTCATGCACAACTTGCATCATCCCTACAAAAAGGTCTGACTCTTTCACCAGTCAATCCTAGAACTGAGCCAAAATACGGCTCCCATCCTCCTTGCCAAAATAAGGTATCTGTCGATAACGTTAACCACTGCTATCCATATTTTGCCGAATCACCATCTCTGCCATCAACACGCCCCATCTCAAAATCTGCTAAAGATAAGTCTGCAGCATTCACCCTCCTCCATGTAAAGCTACTCCTCAAGGGCACCCCTTGCTTCACCACTGGAGCCTTGAACATCACTTGGCTCATCCTTGGCCTCTCACTGGATCTACCTCTTCCATCTTGAGCAGCTGAAGGAGCTCTGCTATCTCCATCTCCTCTCCCTCGTCCTAACTGTCCAAGACCTAAGCGTTGATGTGCAGCTTAGCACATAAAGCATCAGACATGCACTTTTGTTTAACCAGATCATTGGCCATCCCCTTCATCAACCTCCACATCTTATCCAATAATATCACACCACCCTCGAACTGCTCCATGTATTCATGAATTGCCAAGGTATTGTTTGAATTCAAAAGCAGATTCTACACCCCTATAAGATGTTCATTACGTTCAAGCAAGTGGGTGGACTGTCCTAGATCTTTCATATTATCCAGCAAACAATACATCAAAGAGACATGATCAAGTCTCATAAAAAGTTGGGCTTTGAAGAGATTGATCGCAACCCAATTTTATCCCCTGCACTAGTGCTCTCTTCTAATATTCCATCGCAAGTTGTGCTGTCAACCTAGTAGTTTCATATATAACCACTTGGTCCTTAAACAGTTTTTTCAATTTCAGATCATCAAAGAGGCCATAAAGGCCTGGTGAACTTCATCCAGAGTGTAATAGTTCACTAATTTTTCTGTCAGCCCCAGAATTTACCTTTCCACAGCTCCTCTTTTCCTTTAGTAAGTCTTTGGATCCTTTTGTTCCCTACAACTTCACCTACTTCATGGGTAGACCTTGCATCATTTTCCATAGGGCATGCCATCTTTTCAGAGATTAAACCACGCTCCTTTTCTATCCAATACCTCTTAGCAAATGCAGTAGATAGCATGGGCCCAAAACAAATGCCCACTTCCCACTTAATAGTTAGGCGAACTTCAAATTTCTGTACAGAAATTTTGCTTACAAAGTAGAGTCATGCCACAAGAACCATTCAGGGAAAGAACCAAAACAAATCCTCCCAACTCCAATTATTACCATATTTGATATTGAAAAATTCACTTTCTTCCCTAGAGCAGATAATTTTCACATGCAACACCCACCTCCAACAAAAGCCTTCCCAAAAAGCAGAAACAAGGGATCTAGAAGAGGCAGGTTTTATCCTTTGATACTCTAAAGGCAGGATTTTTGCCCAAGAAAATAACTTACAACTCTTTAATTTAAACCAAGAAACAAAGGACAAGGATCCAACAAAAATTGGAAAGAAAATAGATCCCAGGGAAGGAAATTATGAGTTCAAATCACAAACCCTATAATATCTAGACACCTTCCATTTCTTTTCAGAAATACTACTTACCCAGAAACAAGGAACCCAATTAGAGCATAAGAGATTTTTTCAAAAAGAAGTGAGCCCCATTCACTACCTTTCTAACCAAATTTGATACAGCAATCTTAAAATATATGTAACTAATGGCCCAAAAACCATCCCTGGTCAGAATATTTATCAACAAATTCAGAGAACCAGGGTATCCAATGCCTACCTTATATTTCCCAAACACTGAATTTGAAGATAACGTACATTGCAAACCAGAGCTCCTATCAAACCAACTAGAGAAAATGAACAATGAAAACATAAGGAGGGGAGGTAAACACTCCCATGCATTCTCACGTGTAGGGGGGAGAGAGGTGGCTTAAGATGATAGAAGGCTCTAAAGGGTGGCCATATTTTCCAATTATGCAATTGGGGACTATTACCGGGTAAGGCCAACATATAGCTCACGTCAACTAAGCCTTTCTTTATCATCTCTAATTGGTTTTGTGAGCAAAGGGTCCCCATATAAGGGAACTTTTATTATTAGGTTTGTTCCCTTGGAAGTGAACACAAAAGCCCCTAAAATGGCTAAATAGCTGCCTTGTAGATTTCATACCTCTCTATATTGTCTTATCCTTCACGACAATGCAACCAAAAGCCTCATAATATATCAGAGTCGTCTCTCCCGAGTGATTTCTAAAGACGCCTCGTATTCCTTCCAAACCTAGATTTCCTCCCAAGGCCCCATTGAAATTTAACTTGTATCCTTCATAGGTGCCTTGTTTATTTCCTACCCTCTGAATATAATCATAGATTGCCATATTGATCTAATGGCCCAATGAACTGCAACCCTGAATGGTATTTTCAAGCTGCCAATGATGACTATGGTTTTGGCGACTGCATTGATTATAATTTGAGATGCCTTCTACCATTATATTCGACCACCCTTTCTCCTTAGAAATTCTTAATCCTCTCCATAATGTGTTATCCTTGGCAATGCTTCAACCAAAAGCCTCGTAACAGATCAGGATAGTCTCTACTGAGTGATTTCTGAAGGCACCTCCTACTCCTTCCAGCCCTAGATTTCTTCCCAAGGCCCCACCAAAATTTTACTTGAGCACATCCTTAATAGGTGCCTTATATATTGGGCCAATTCTACCAACCCTTTATCATAGATTAACTTCAAGGTTCACTTCCAATTGAGGAATACTTGGTAGTCTACGAGAATAATAGTACTTTTCTTTCCTTCTTTTTATTTGGGGGAGGGGGAGCGAGGGGGGACAAGTTTTTATCAATTACTTGATTCTACTAAGGATTTTATCATATACTCTACTCACACTAGCTTTTCCCTAGAAAAAACTTATTGTTTACTTTCAGCCACAAGTTCTAACAAATAAGAACTGGGAGGATAGACCAAATGTGTTCCAGAAGGGATTTCAAATTACATTTCCATGTACACAACAGATCCAATATTTCTTCTATGGCAACCCGAGATTGACAGAAATTATTTGAAACTCTACTCCAGATAGCATGTGCAAAGGGGCAATGAACCAATAGGCAATTGGTTTCCTCATTCTGCTCACAAAGTGGACATCTTGATGGGTCCAGAAAGCCTTCTTTTATCAAAATGGATTGCATTAGAATCTTATTTTCGGAGGTTAACCATAAAAAAACACTTTCTTTAGGCAATCCATATTTATAACAGACCAAGGACTTAGGAAGTCCTCCATTTGTGCATGATATGTAACATTTTCATCTTATACCATTATATAACACTATAATTTCCTGATTATGATCGCATCTAGATCTTATAGGATTCAAAAAGAAATAGTGTTGCATCTTATTTTGCCTCTCAAAAACATTATAAGGATCTTTATTGTTGTACTTAGGAATATCAATCTTAACATTTGTTTTATGAGTTTAAAAACTATGATACTAATTTGACCATGTATTCATTCTCTCATTCATATTTCAAGCATCTTGCTCATTGATTTATGGATTTGTACTCGAATTTTGAACTTCCTATCCATTCAGATTTGTGTATGTACTCCGCAAGTCATTTGTGTTTAAATTCTAATTCAAGTGATCGTTACGGGAGTGTGTTTGATTCTGATTGGGTAAAGCTTGAAGTACATCATTCAACTTAATATTAATATTATTCGTCAATCTTCTTTTGTGTTGTATTCATTACGTTGTTAGTTTGATTATTGATCAGGGCCTCTAAATTTGTGCATGACTCCTTGATATGGGGCATCTCTCCAACCATATGATCTTTACATCCTCCAAACCATAGTTTGCATACTCGGAAAACCAAAAAAAATTGACTCGGCCAATACTCGGTAATACTTGACAATAAAAAATATCTAATTTATTAAAAAAACATAAATTTAATACAAATTACAGTTACAAAATGTATCAAATAAGTCTGTAAAACGTTGGGGAAGTGTTTTCTATTAGATATGAATACAAATAAAGTACAAAATTGCATCATCATGTGAATACAACAAACTGATACTTATAATTTTTTTATGATTTTCATTGAAAATCATCATCATAAATTGCATATTGGTGCACGTTACAAATTACAAGAATCTACAATTTCTTCTTCCTCATTCTAGTGAAAAATATGGGAGACTAAGAGGGTCTAGTCCTCGCACTCTATTGCAAATCCTCACTCTGCTTAGAAGTTTGTGCCTACAGCTTCACCCTAGCACCAAATGACAGTGACTCCTCTACCTCATAATCGACATCTACAAAGATGTCATCCAATTCAATCTTTCATGCTTCTATTGTACCAGTACCTACACCCTCCATAGATTGCCCCTCAAAATCAGCAATCTCGTCCTTTGTGAAGGGGGTCTCCTCAACCTACGCAGTCCAGTCACTGTAGGAATCGATCTTATCCAAATCAAAAGGCTCATGTGATGTGTCATCCACCTTTTTTGTGCAAAGCCGAAGGTTGTATTGTAGAAAAACTAAGTCATTGGGGAGTCATTGAGTCAACTTGTTGTGCTTATTCGTGTGAATGGTCTCAAACAAAGTCCAATTGCACTCACATCCAGAATTGCTACAAGGTTGAGATAAAATTCAGAGAGATATCTTTTGAATATTTGGGGTATTTCCACCTCAATCTTCCCACCACGAACTTGCAAACAAGATATTCAAAAGTTAGTAAGTAATTAATAATAGTAAATTTGAAACTTGTAAAACATAAGTAAAGACTTGAATATTTATTATTTGATGTCTGTGGATCTCCCTTGGATAGCTAGTGCCAAAGAAAAGAGCCTCCCTCTAGCCTGCTTGTAGTTTTGCAACTCTGACATAAGGAGGTCCCTCACCTCAACCTCAAATGTCATCCTTTCAATGGACATTGAGAGGCCTTCTATAACCTCCTCATTAACATTCGTGAAGCCATCAGAGTAGAAAAACATGGGATTAAGGTAATACCCCACCACATGAAGGGGTTGGTGGAATTGATTGTTCCACATCTGATCAATTATCTCCTAGATGGGATTAAATCTGCCTCTATCCCCTTATAAAAGTTTTGGATGGACTCTTTGGCCCTATCGCCTCATAAATGTATCCCATTGGGTTTTCTTCCCCATCCATCAAGCGCAAAACCCTCACCAAAGGCTCTGACACCTACAAATTTACAAGCTTACAATTAAAGTAAATACATTAAAAAAAATTATATAAAGAAATCAACTTGAAATTTGGATTGCAATTTGAAGTTACCTTGATGATCTTTATAGCTCTCTTCACAAAAACATTATCAAAAATTATTTTTGCGGTCCTCTCCATCAACGTTCTTTGAATATATTGAGTCCATCCATGCTTGACTCACAAACATCTACTTCAACAGTGTCAACACACTACAAATACCTTGCAATGTAAGGAAGTTAGTTGCAAACCTTGTGACACCTACTCACAAAAGTTATTTCCCTTTGGTGTGATCTCCCATTAAATTGAGAACCCAAGGGTGATTATAAATGTACTTGATGTTCCTGGGATCTTCTACAACCGATTTCACCCAATCAATTTTGCTTGTCCTCCAAAAGAAGGTCAATGCAATGGACCGCACAAGAGGTCCAAAAGAATGATGGATATCTCTCCTTTAGTAGTCTCTCAACTGCCACATATGTTGTATTGTCAGTGACAACTTGCACAACATTCTCAATGTCCACCTCTAAGACAACCTTTGTAATGTCCCCTTTCAAAGAGTAGTCGGAAGAGCCCATTTAGCCTATATTTTTCCCATAGGCTAATTTTGGGATATTAAGGAATAAATTAAATTAATTAATTTAAAGTTGTCCAATAAAGTACATTTTTACAGATAGCTTGATTTTAATTAATTTAATAAAGTAACTTAAGTGACTTAAGGGAAATATTAAAAAGTTACTTTATTAATGAGCTTAATGAAATATTTTTAAATGGTAAATTTAAAAAGGGCCCTTCAGGAAAATTCTTTGGCGAATGATATAAAAGTGAAAAAGAAAGCTCATTTGGGGATGCTTGTTTATTTTCTCTAGTGTGAAATTTGAGCTTGAGCAAACCCTATGACGAAATCCCTAAAGGTATCGACTTCGGTAGTGAAACATATACCTTAACTAATTGCCAGTGGAATCACATAGGTTTCACGCAGGTGGATAGTGATTGCATAATTTGTGAAGTCTTGCAGGCAAGAGATTATCTAAATATTCACAGGTGGAAGAATCAGATAAATTAGTAGAGTGAAGGTTTGAGGAATTTGTAGATTGAAATAAATAAAATATTATATATTTATTTGTTGAGCATATACACCCAGTCGTACATTTTTATGCAGTCCCAAAGAGAACTGTACTTACAAATTGAGGGAGCATCTTCAATTCTTGGTCATTACTTAGAATATTTGGTAAATCGATTGACATATCAGTCGTTGCCAATAAGCATCAACAGAGGTCAGCCTTGAGCTTCAGCATATGTATTTGATTTTTATACAAAAACATATATTTTTGGGTTTGCATCAGCAGTGAAAGTAAAATGTTTAGCATTCAGAAATACTGGAAAAAAAAAATGTTTCCTAATATGATTTGAATTTGTGATTTGTGAGATGGATGCTTGGTAATTGTTTGTCATAATGTCAATGACTCACATAAAAAAGTTGCAGCTGTTTTAATCAGTAAAAATCAGAGTTCTATGTGTGCACAACTGTTTTCACAAAATGTCCCTTTGAAACCTTTGGTCAATGACATGATCTTATGGTGAATTTACGATTTAGAATGTTAGTTGCAGCAGTTCTACATGTAATTGTTGACAATTCTTCCACAGGGTAAAAATTGTCAACCTTACTATTCGGAAGGCGGTCTTATGGGTACCAATTTGTCTTGTGAATCAGTGTCCGGTAATGAATAATGAAAAGGAAAAAGTTTTGTTCAATCAAGCCTAAATCCATACCTATAGCTACCCAAGGAGCCGTGTACAGCGACGCAGCCAGCAAGGAAAGAAGCCAACAAAGCAAAGGAAATTACAAAGGAAAATATCCTTTGGACTTTTTGTCTGAAGGAATACTTCAGGGAATTTTCAAAGAAAAGTCCGCAGCCGCCTCCAAAGAAAAGTCTGCCAAAGAATAAAGCCCAAGGAGTAATTCCTTCGGACAAAAGTCCGAAGAAATCCGAGAGAAGTCAGAAAATCCAAAAGTTCATAGGAATAAAGACACTTGCAAAAAACCCAGGTGCCCTGCAAAAAACCCGATTGCCCTACAAAAAACCAGGGTGCCCTACAATTTTTCCGAAAAGCCATTTCTAAGAGACACAAGCCCTTGCGGAGGGCACTTGGTCGGTGACAGGACCTTTGCGACTTCCCCGAAGGGCACAGAGGAAGGACACAATCCCTTGCGGAGGGCACTTGGTCGGTGGCAAGACCTTTGCAATTTTTCTGAAAGAAATTCTACCGGTGGCCAAAGAAGACAAAGAAGAAAAGTCCGGTATTTTCTTCTTTGTCTTCTTTGGCCACCGGTAGAATTTCTTTTAGAAAAATTGCAAAGTCTTGCCACCGACCAAGTGCCCTCCGCAAGGGATTGTGTCCTTCCTCTGTGCCCTTCGGGTCCTTCGGACAAAAAGTCCGAAGGTATTTTCTTATTTGTCTTCTTTGGCCACCGGTAGAATGTCTTTCAGAAAAATTGCAAAGGTCTTGCCACCGACCAAGTGCCATCCGCAAGGGATTGTGTCCTTCCTCTGTGCCCTTTGGGGAAGTCGCAAAGGTCCTGTCACCGACCAAGTCAAAAAGTCCAAAGAAATTCGGAGAATTTACAAAGCAAAAAACCCGGCAAAAAATAGTCCGAAGGCAAAAGAGAAAAACAAAGGAAAGATATCCTTCGAAGGATTAATTAGGAAAAGCCGAGGGAAATTAAGCCGAAAGAAATAAAGCCCACAAAAAGTCCGCGGAAATTCAAAACACAAAAAGCCCGCGGGAAAAGTGAGGACATAAAGCCGAGGGAAATAAAGCCGAAGGAAAAGAAAAGCCCAAGAAGGATAAAGTCTCGGACTTTTTGTCCAAAGAGCGAAGTCCGAAGGCAGAGAAGGACAAACTGTCTGCAGGAAAGTGGACTAACAAAAGATCCGAAGAAAAATCCAAGACCACAGACAAGTCCGCGGGAATAAACCCAAGAGCAACGCATGCACAGAAACAGAAACAGAAAATAAATACCCAAGAAATAAATTCAACCTGAATTTATCTCACTCTACAAGATAGTTTTCCATGCAAGCACTTTCGTCCGTCTCAAGCTTGTAACATTCCAATAGCTCAACCGGAGTTCCAGATTCGGGCGTCAAGTTGACTGTTCTAGATTTAGAATTGACTAATTGTTAAATGTCACATCTACTAGGAGTTTTCCATGCAAAAGAGAATAATCTCTTCGTCCAACTCAGCGTATCAAACGTTCCAACTTGACTTCCAACGGATCAAATCAGAGTTCTAAAATTGACATTAGCGTTGGATTTCATGCATGATATTGTCATTTGATACTTTCAAACGTTCCAGCAGCTCATGAAGAAGCTAAAATTGACATTGGTGTGGATTTCCATGCAAAGAGAGGTGGGCGTTTCAATAAACCCAGCCATCCACTTCCTCTAGCACCAAGGAGCTTCATGCAAAGATATTGAAAGGCAAAGTCAGTTTTGAGTTAATCTAAATTGATCTTCCTCTTCTATTTTTCAACGTCAATCTTTTGGCTTTTGTAATTCTATATAAGTTGGCTTTCAGCGTTGATTAAATGATCCCTCTCTTGGCAAGACCAGACTCTGTCATTGATGAGTTGTGTAACATTTTCAATCAATAGAAGGATTGTACTTTCAAATTTTAAGTGTTGACACAGTGTATATTCATTCAACAATTTGCATATGTGGTAGATTTCTCTCCCTTCCCAAATTCTGATTCGTACCTAGTTGTTAGCTTATCGTATTATGCAGGTCATGTTAAGTGTTCTTTATGTCTTTTGCTGAAGCTGTAAGTGAATGTTAGGTGGCTGCAAAGTGCCTTGTATCAGACCTCTCTCCACCGTTTTTCTTCATGTTTTGCTCACTGAATCAAACTTTCTTATGAAATACTTATGCATAGTGGTCGATTAAAATCAAAGGTCTTCATTTTCCCTTGTTTGTTCAATGTTCAAGGTTCCAAGTAGAGTGGATCAATCTTTTGGTATATCACCGTTATTAGGTAGGATTTCCCCTTAAAGTTTCCTTCTCCCTTTTCTATGGTAGTCCACAGCACAGAGTAGAGATCCTCATTGATACATCTTACAGGAACCAGCCTTCTCTGGAGGTTCTTCTCACCATTGAGGCACCCACCCTCGTGAGAAGATCCCATTGTTTCAACCATATAGAGGATTGCTCATTTCATGCACGTCTTCGATTTAGCATGCAGCTCCAGGTTGACAACAGTAATGTCCCCATTTTAACTCACCATGGTTTATGATTGTTTTAGCCTATCATTGGACCTCGTAGGCTTAACTCAGATGGTTAGAGGGTCCTTTTTGGCAGAGATCAGTGTGTTTTCTCCATCAGAGCTTAGTATGGGTTCAAGTTTGGCCATTCATTGGACTCAATTCTTCATACTTACTATTTATAGTAAGTCATCATTTCAGGGAGTCAGGGTTGGGCACCTGAACAAGGTACGATTGCAGTGTCGATCCCTTGCACAATTGATTTAATCGGATAATGAGGGATTTTCTATTTATAGTGAGTCAGTGGTTGATAGAAAGGAACCCTTACTAATTTTATTAAGGCAATTAGATGCACATTGGACATAATGGTTAACTCACAGGTTCAGATAGAATTGAGATATAATGATTATTTGTGGAGTCATATTATTTTAATTATTAATAAAGTGATTACTTTATTAATAATTATTTAGTGCAATTATAATATAAGGTATTAAAAATCACTTTATGTGCAATGGGACCATGACCCTCATTTAAGTGATTTTTAAGTACTTTAATTAATATTGACTTGGAGGTTGAATATTAAATTATCTAATAAAATCAATGGGCACACATTTAATATTACTTTAAATAATATTAAATGATTAAAAATGCTCTCAAAGGGGATAGACCAGCATATGAAAAAGTATATTGACGGGGTCAGCCAAGGTTTTTCATCCAGGATTTGATATTTGATTTGAAGTTCTTGTATGGAGAAGGATCCAGCTAGGGTCTCTGTCATTATTGACCCTATGGGAACGAAAACTCTCATAGGTTGTACAATTTTAAGGCTGTGAAAATATCAGCTGAAATTATTGCTGATTGTGGGCTTCACTCAGGTGACCAATTTGTGCTTCATTGGAGGAATTATTGAAGGCATTCAGTTTTGCAAAATTTAATGACCTATGGCCAAATTTTCGGGAGTATGGCAAGGATCGATTTGGTAAAGACATCTTCAATTGATTTTCAATTATTCGTATTTGTGGAGGATGATTTATATCTAATTAGAGTTTGAGCTTGCAGCGATTTCCTTCATGGCATTGATTGTTTATGCAAGGCGACTTCATATATGGCAGCTATCTGATATTTACATCAGTCACCTATAGGACTTGACCCCCACGACTTTCTTCATTGGCACCTCTCTTTTGCAGTGATTTCACTTTATCATTAGAGCGCTCCATCATTGGGGTTATGGTGATAAGGTTAGGATGTATTTGGAGCTGTGTGGAGGTCTCTTCCATTTTATTCTTATTGCAGCATATCAGAGCAGGGGCGGCACATAAAGAGGGGCGACTTCATCATTTGCTTGTGGATTTTCATTGATGACAAGGCTGCCATCTTATCTCAGGGATTTCGGCACATTTACTCCAGGGTCTTTATGTATTTTGTATAGTTGCATCATCATAAATAATCATTGCCTTGTTGCAGTTGTAGGTGCATATTCATTCAGTTTAGTGTTGCACTGAAAATATTTGTAAGCCAACAGTCTTAGCATTTGCACATGATTTGTATTCAGTTCTTCATACATTGAATCAAGGAGTGATAAGTTGCATATCATACATTTGATGTAATGTCCATATTTATGATTTGCATGCTAAGTGTTTGTGAAAATGCTTCTAGGTTGTAGGTGTACGTTTTTTCTTTAGGAACTCATGTATTTGCATTTGAAACAAAGTAAAAGCAAGTGCATTTCATTCTCAGCTTATGGTTAGATCATTTGGCATTCATTTCAAAACATTTGCATTATTTTATTTGAATCCAAGAACAAGTACAGCGAACAAAAACTCATATCAGCAACATACAACTTCGCATACAAAGTGTTTGACAATATTCCTTGAGTTCAAAATCAACAAGTTAAGGTGTAAATACTTCAAGGGATACTACACTAAGTGTTTGCATTCCAGAATACTCCATATCTGATTACATGCAAAGTGTTTGACGAAATGCTTGCAAGTTTCAAATCACAACTTTTGCAAACTTGGAACAAAATTTCTTGGGGTTATTACAGTGGTATCAGAGTAAGAGATCTTGCCAACCAATGGGTTTTGAACCAATATTTCTTTAGTAGAAAATTATTTTCAGTTGCAGCTGTGAGTGTTTTTATGAATCCAGAGAACATGTAACACATTACCTATCGTAGGAGGAGACAACCCCTTGACTCTGAATCTGAAGGAGAGGACAATATGGGTGACAGAAATGAACCAAGCACTATACAAATCTAAATGATATGGCAAGAGGACAGCAGCAGTTGGTACACTTGATGACACAAATGATGCAAACTATCAAAACTAATAACAATAACCAAGGTAACAATGTCAATGGCAATAATGGAAATACAGATGAAGGGCATAATGGCGCCAATGGGCATAATGGAGAAGCAAGTAACACCAATGTTCCGGTGAATAACTCTAGGGTAGCTAGCAGGACTACACATAGGCCCTTTGCCTAATTTCATAAAGGCATCAACTAGAGTGCAACTAGGACAGCGGGAAGTTGGTGAAAGGTTCGCAAATTATTTAAGAGAATACCAATCATTGGGAGAGGAGTTCCATGCAGCCATGTCCTTAGTTGATTTTTGTCAGGTAAAGTTGTTGACCATTTTTGGTCCTGTAGGCCAAAAATCAGTCTCTCTTCCTTCCCTGTTGCCCTGAGCAGTCAGTCTTTGATGTATTCACCTTACTGCAATTGTGCCCTCCCCTTTTGTAATAGGCCTGTTTCTATAAAGAGTCAAGTAACTCGAGTCTTGAGATGTTTCGGGTTGATCCGGAGGCTTATTTCGCTTTGGGTAGTTGGTTTGCACAAGCCTTTCAACAAAGGAATGGGCCAGTTTCAAAGGATACAAGTCTTTCAGCAGGCTCCGAAGGACAAGTGCC
This sequence comes from Torreya grandis, assembly GCA_037957365.1. NCBI lineage: Eukaryota > Viridiplantae > Streptophyta > Pinopsida > Cupressales > Taxaceae > Torreya > Torreya grandis. The sequence continues at coordinate 2,420,247 of JARHVA010001942.1, read as the reverse complement.
CTTGCAGAGGGCAAGCAGGTGAACAATTGGACCGTTCAAGCAGGGTCCGAAGGGCAACTTTGGACCCAAAGTGCCCTTGCGGAGGGCAGAGAGCACCTTTGAAAAAAAGCAAGGCATAGGGCCAAAAGTGAAGTTTTCTTTCGGAAAAATGACAAGGCAAAAGGCCGAAAGGTAAGTTTTCCTTCGGAGAAAATTCATGCAAAAGACAAGATTTCTTCGGACTTTTGTCCGAAGAAAATCCATGTAGAACCAAAGGATGAATTCCTTCGGACAAAGTGCTCGAAGGAATGACAAGGCAGAAGGCCAAAAGGTAAGTTTTCCTTCAGAGAAAATCCATGCAAAAGACAAGATTTGTCCGAAGAAAATCCATGTAGAACCAAAGGATGAATTCCTTCAGACAAAGTGCTCGAAGGAATTCCTTCGAGCACTTTGTCCGAAGGAATTCATCCTTTGGTTCTACATGGATTTTCTTCGAACAAAAGTCCGAAGAAATCTTGTCTTTTGCATGGATGAATTCCTTCGGACATTTTGTCCGAAGAAATTCACAAAGGAAGAAACCAAGGCAAATTCCTTCGGACAAATGCCCGAAGGAATTCCTTCGGACTTTTGTCTGAAGGAATTTATCAAAAGAAAGGGACGAGACTTTGAAGGAAAGATTTCCTTCAAACATTTTGTCCGAAGGAATTAAGAGGCCCAAAGGAGCCCGAAGGGCAAGTGCCCTTACGGGGGACTCTTGGCTGTCGAAGGGGGGCCCTTTCCGTTTTTTCCGAAGGGGCACCTTCCCTTCAGGAAGGTTCATTTTGTAAAGGCCGAAGGAATTACCAACGATGATGGCAGGCCTAAAGACATCAACTTCAACATGATGAACTAGCCGTTGGCAGTTTAAACGCTTGCTAACGTCCCCGCGGACGTCAAATTCAGGGCAATGAAATAGTCGTTGTTTTTTAAATGGCGACAGACCCGCAGATGTCAATTTTAACAGGATGCATTAGCCGTTGAGGAAAAGCAAAGGAGAAACTCTTTCGGACATCTTGCCCGAAAGAGCTCATAAGCGCAGGCCCGAAGGAATTCAAAGGGCCCAGAGACCCGAGGATAAATTCAGCGACCCGTCGAGAAAGGAGCCTGAGGAGCCAGGAAAAGATGGAAGATAGCCCCGAGGGCCAAAGAGCCAGGAAAAGACAAAAGCCAAGCGCAGAAATGAATAGAATAGTCCAGGTGGCACAAAAATCATCAGCAGAGAAGTTATTGTTGCGAATGAAACAATCTCCACCAAGTGGTCATCAAAGAGCACAAGCATTCAATAGCGCGGCCTGTTTTTCTTCATCTAAGCATTGATAAGCAGACAGTTGCATAAGTTTCATAAAGAGGGGCGGCCTTGTCATCCAAACAATCAAGCGACCCATGCTTTTGCAGTGACATTTAATACGATTTAAGCACCAAAGTCAAGACTTGCAACAGCTATAGCATGGTTCCTTCAGCGGACTTCCTCCTTCCTAGGTGTTTAATGCAGTATGGGCTGCCTATTCTTGGAAAGCGCCAAAACTCTCTTAATGCTATATATTGTAACCTCTCAGTTGAGAAATGGTTATCTCTCACTTGTGTAAGGCGAAGCCCTGCCAAATTTTAACTTTGAATTAATAGAATGCGTTTTACCTCTATCTGACTGGTTATACTTCTAAGTATGTCTGTGTATCAACTCTGTGTTTAGTCATTTTAGCTTGATGCTTTCACAGATTGACACCAACATATCTAGTGTAGCCAAGGCCATTTCTACAGGTTAACAGAAAGTGTTTCATCTGGAGCGTAGAGACAAAAGGATAGTTATCTGACAGCGTACTTCTCCAGCCCCTGTGGTGAGTTCATTTTCCTTGCGTCTTCATTAAGCCCCCTTGTTAAAGCCCCTTATAGTTTGGTCTTTTTGTCAGATAAAGTGTCTGTTCGCCCCTTTTGGTCTAAAGTGTTGATATAGCTGAGTAGATCAAAATCATTTGGTGCATCACCGTTTAGATAGGTTCTGTTTTGGTTATATCCTTCTCCCTTTTCACCCCCATCATTATTAGCAGTAGTAGTGAAAGACCTCAGAGATGCATCAAAGGGAGCTAGCCCTTATCTAGAGATTTTTTCCTCAGTTTTGCCAAGCCCACAGCAAGAGGGAAGTCTCTATTGTGCCGCGTGGAAGAGAGAAGCCGAGCCTTCTTTCAAGGGTGCAATCCACAGCGTCAACAATTTTTGGCACGCCCAATGGGACCAAATTTTAATGCTCAGAGAATTTCCAGGATTGGTGCTGGTCCTGTTACTGCAAGAATGAACAACTAACCCAGCATCTGACGACTCTATTTTCAAGAACATCAGTCTCTGGCCAGAGATCAGCGTGACATCCCATGCCTAAGGTCACCACAAGATCTTCTGTCAAGGGTGTCCCTTTCGAATTCGTTGAGCTGCCATTAAACTTAGCAAGGCAACTGAGGTTTGCAAGGACTTGTCCCTATACAACAAACCAGTTTCCCAAACCTACCATAAAATATACTTACACAAGAAGACCCCGGTTGAACCCCGTCATCGCCATGCCTTTACCTTTTGTAGCCTTCCATGGTCAGAGCCCTTTAAACCTTCTGCATTATGACCCAATCCCAAGGACAGCCCTTAAGAGTGTTCCTCCCTTTAATGGAGAGGGGTCTATTACCACTATTGAGCACATCAGAAATATCGCCAACCTCTGTAACATTCATAATGTCACTGAAGAAAACATAGCCATCAGGTTGCTGGCGTTGTTTTTTAAGGGTAAGGTTCTGGACTGGTATGGGACTTTGCCTATGAATTCAGTCGGCACATGGAACGAATTAGGCACTCTCTTGACAAACAGTTTCGGGAAGAGTGACCACCTCTCTCTTGCTGAGCAATTAACCACCATGAAAAGAGCTCCACATGAATTCATGCAGGATTTCAATACCAAGTTTTCAAAGACCTGGGACAGAATCCCCATTTTAGTGAGGCCGACCCCAAGCTATGCTTTCCTCTATTAATTGAAAGCTTTGAACAACGACATTGCTATCATGATACAATCCATGGGAGGACAAGTGTTACCTGTTGCTTATCAGATAGCCATAGCCGCCGAAAATTGCCTGGTGCAAGTAGGAAAGATAGCCCCTAGACCTCATATACCGCTCTTTCCTGAATTGCCACCTCCAATTCAGACTGCTGCACCCACTTAAGCTCTTCTACCTGGCGTAGAAAAGCCGACTGCTACCTCGCCCAATGACCTACATGAAGTTAAGAGCTTATTACAAAGCGTGACCAACGAATTAGTGGCTCTCAAAAGGCAACAAGCTCAAAACTATCGGCCGAATTAGGGATACCAACAGTTCGTACAAACAAATAGACCCCCTTTTCAAAATTATAATCAAGGACAGGGTCAATTTGCATAAACTAAACCATATCAATGTTATAATCTAGGCGCTCTTTCATCGTCCAAAGCTCTTGTTTCCGCTCAAAATAATCTGGTACAGGAACAGTCTAATTGCCCACCCCTGGGATATGGTCAGCAACAAGTTGCTTACACAAATGAGTTGCCAAATCAATATGTAAACATGCAAGACAACCAAACATCACAGTTCCCAAGTTTTGAGGCATCAATACAACCTAGAACTCACAACAGACAGGCTCAGTCCGATTCCACTCTCATGAATCACCTGGAAGGTAAATTCTATGCAGTAAATTATGTGGGCAGCATGAACAACCAGGGTGATTGTGTTGCAGCCAACACTAGGTCCAAAAGGAGAGCTATGGAGGAAGCTCAGGTCACTGCTCAAACGTCCGCAGCATCTTCTTCATCACATGTGAACCAAAAAATTTCAAATTACAGGCCATCGGTTGCACCCTCAGTGCCTCGACTTGCGCCTTAGGCTGCAAGCGCCCCCAAAAAAAATTTAAAAGGAAGTAACCCTCAAATCATTGTGGCAGACCAGATGAAGCTGTACATGAATATCTTTTTGTGAGATTCATTAGCAATGCCAAGACAAAAGGATATACTCTAGAAGGAATTGCACATGCTAATTGAACAAGCTGTCCTAGCCAAGGCTAATAATGTTTTGATTATGAATGGGATCCCTTCCATGACAGGCCAAGCAAAGAAGGATGAAAAGGTTCCCCTTTTCTACCTATCCTTAGTAATTGGAGATTTTTTGGTTCACAATTGCATTATTGACAATGGGGCAAGAACCTCAGTAATGCCCAAATGTATAGCGGATAAGCTGGGACTCAAATACGAGGAGATGACCAAGGGAGTCCTGCAGCTAGATGGATCACCAGCTAAGACACTAAGAGTGGTACGGGGCTTGAATCTAATGCTGCACGCCTGTCTAACTTTCTCAGTTCTCCACGACGTGGTAGTGACGGATGTTCCTCCCTACTTTGCTCTCTGCTTATCCAGGGATTTCACATCTAAAATAGGCGGGTACCTAGCAGCAAACTGATCTTACATGGTTTTTAGAACCAAATATGGAACTAAGGTCAAAACTGAGTTGGAGCCAATCCACGAAGATCATCTGGAGCCATACTCACTCAAGGCGACGAATGTCAGCTACGCCATCATTGATGAAGAAGAATTCCAAATGGACCAATCTCCACCCTCTTCCCTCGAAGGAGTTGCTGACCTGCTCTTAGACGAATGGGGAAGTGACAACTTTGAACATGGCCCATACAAGTTCATAGAAGAGGCAGGTCTTGGAATTTATTGCATGCATAAAGAGGGTACTTTCGTACCAAATTTGATGATAGCAAACCAAGAGAGCTCGGGTTTATGGCAACTCTTCTTCGATGGCTCAAGAAGTAAATTGGGAGTTGGTGGTGGAGTAGTGTTAATTTCACCCTCAAAGGAGAAATACTTTTCGACTTTTAGGTTTCAATTTTCCTGCACTTGCAATGTTGCAAAATATGAGTCTCATTCATGGTTTGGAATGGGCAAGGAAAAGAAGAATTAAAGAACTGCAGGTTTTTGGAGACAGCGAGTTAATCATAAATCAAGTGAGAGGCCGAAATTTGACAAAGAATTCCTTGTTTAAGTCTTACAAGCATAGGGTGTGGCACTTAGTGGAGAGTTTCCTTGCTTTCAACATCAATTTCATTCCAAGAGAACAGAATAAGCAAGCGGACAGACTAGCAGCAGTTGGTGCCCAGTTTGACATTCCCAAAGAGATAGGCCAAGACAGCAGTCCGCACCATTTAAAAGTGGTAATCAGACCCTCCGTGCCTGATAACATCACCAATTGGCAGGTGTTTGACAGCGATCAACAGATAGCACTCTTCTTGTAGGAGGCTGAGTTTGCTTCCAAGAATCAAGCCAAGTTACAGCAGCAGTATGGCGGCCAGATTGTTCAGCTAAAAAACAACAAACTTCTCAAAGGCTTGGTCACTCTCGAAAGCATCTTCAACGAGGATGACCAACTAAAAAATGATAAGGCAAGCATCACAACCAAGAAAGAAAACTACGAAAAAGTTGAAATATTTAACAGGGTACTTGCACTTGGGAAGGTATGTACGAAGGATGAGAGGCATACTTTCATTTTGCTATGTCAAGAGTTCGCCGATGTTTTTGCTAGGGAGTATAGCGACTTGAAGGGTTTTGACCCAAGCTTGGCCCAACACACCATTGAGCTAAAGGAAGGCGCCAAACCCATCAAACAAAGACAAAGGCCTATTAATCCAAAGATTGAGCCTCTCATGCGGAAGGAACTCACCAAGCTGATTGAGTCTAGGACCATATTTCTTATCAAACACTCTTCTTGGCTAGCAAATCTAGTCCCTGTTAAGAAAAAGAATGGGGAGATCAGACTATGTGTGGATTTCAAAGACCTCAATAGAGTCTCGTTGAAAGATCACTATCCTCTCCCAAGTATAGAGTGGATCCTCCAAATGGTGACAGGCAGCGAACATTTCAAGGTATTCAAGGTACAATCAGATTTTAGTGCAAGACTGTGATTAGTACAAGACAACCTTCACTTCCAAGTGGGGAACGTTTGCTTACAGAAAAATGCCATTCAGACTGTCAAATGTTGGAGCTCCCTTTCAGCAAGCCATGGACATGGCTTTCCAGGGCCTGATAAATAATATTGTACTAGTCTATCTTGATGATGTAACTGTGTTTTCTAAGGAGGCAGGCCAACATCTGAAACACCTTAAGCAAATCTTTGAGAGGTGTAGAGAGTTTGGTATCTCTCTCAACCCAAAGAAATGCCTGTTCACTGTCCATGAAGGTAAACTCCTTGGCCATGTTATTTCGAAAGGGGGTTTGACTATTGATCCAGAAAGAGTCCACGCCATCCTAGCGCTGTCCTTGCCTAAGCACAAGAAAGGTCTGCAAAGCGTATTCGGTAGAATAAATTTTATTAGGAGATTTATTCCTAATTTTGCCGAGATAGGCAAGCCACTGACTTCCACGCTAAAGAAAGACGAGAAGTTCGCATGGATAGCGCAAAGGAAGGATAGTTTTGAAGGGATCAAGCAAGTTATTGCCCAAACTCCTACCTTGATCAGTCCTAACTTCACTAAGGATTTCAACATTTACACCTTTGAAAATGAAGAGGTAATCTCCACCATGTTTACTAAAGCAAATGATGAAAACCTTGAACAGCCTCTTGCGTTCTTTAGCCAAGGTCTAGAAGGTTTCGAAATCCGGTACATATATGTTGAAAAGCAAGTGCTTGTGGTCATATGAAGCCTGAAAAAATTCAATCATATGCTGCCAAACAGCAAGGTTCATCTCATGGTGCCACATCCCAGCGTCAAAAATTTCTTGATTAGCCGTGATCTAAATGAAAAGAGAGTAGGATGGATCACCAAGGTAATGAAATATGACGTGGATATCAAAACCACCAAGCTAGTAAGTCGAAAAGCGTTGTGTGAACACCTTGCTATAGACCTTAAACAGCAGAAGGAAGGCATTTTGCTACTCCATGATGAAGCTACAGCAGAGGAACCAGCGGGCATGAAGGACTGGGCACAAGACATGACACATTTCCTTCTCACCGATGAGTGCCCACAGGGCCTTGATAGGACTAAGAGGAGGTATTTCAGACTCCAATCTCTTCCTTATGCCCTGATTGATGGGGTGTTTAAAATGGATTTTTCAGGGGTACTCTTCAGATGCATAGACTCAAGTCAAGTCGACAAGATACTATCCAAGTTTCATGACGGGCTAGCTAGTGGTCACTTTGCTCCTAAGCTTACGGCTGCAAGGATTATGAGGGCTGGTTACTTTTGGCCCACCTTATTCAGAGACACTCATGCCTGGAGACGGAGGTGCCAGAAATGTGTTCTCTTTGATGGAAAGCAACCGCTGGCTGCAATGCCTCTACAGCCTATTCAAGTATAGCAGTCGTTCATGCAATGGGGCCTAGACTTCATAGAAATGATCAACCCTCCTTCCAGTGCTGGCCACAAATGGGTCTTGACTGCTACAGACTACTTCACAAGATGGGTAGTAATGCATTGGCTTTTTTGGGAACCAAAACAATCGAGTGGGCATTGGGATATGGCATCTACCTTAGCACTTCTTCCAATTACTACCCACAAGGAAATGGGTTGGCTGAGTCCACCAACAAGAATCTGATCAGAATCATCAGAAGGACAATGGAGAAAAATCAGAGAACTTGGCATGCCAAGCTAAAAACAGCCTTGTGGATAGACAGGGTCACTCCAAAGAGGGCAGTTGGCAATTCACCATACACGCTTGTGTATGGAAAGGAAGCTAGACTTCCTATTTCGCTTGAATTGCCAACCTTGGATCTTGCTCAAATGCTGCAATTGGAAGAAAGTGACAGCATGGAGGTCAAGCTTTGTGAATTGATGGAGCTTCAGGAGGCAAGAGACCAAGTCATGGCTTCTATGACCAGCCGTGAGCAGCAAACGAAACAACATTTTGATAAGAAATTCTCATCAAAAGGCTTTTCAGAAGGCGACATTGTCTTAAAATGGGATGAGGACCGAGCTAAGCCTAGAAAACGCACGAAGTTCGACGCCTTATGGAGTGGTCCGTATATCATCACTCAGTGCAAGCAACATAATGCATTCCAACTCTCCAGATTGGATGGTGAGGAACTGCATATCCCAATTAATGGAATATATCTTAAGCATTATCACTAAGCCTTCTCTAATTATGTATATATTTTCCCTGTTTATTCTAGCTGCTTTTGCGCATGTTCGTAGTTTTTTAGCCTTGTGTGTGTTTTGTTTACCATTTGGGCATAAAAGCTTCATGATTGATTCTTTAGTCTCTCAAGGTTATTGTCAACCTTTTGGACTGTATTTTGACTCTGTGCCCAACAGACTTGTAGGCCACTGGTTTTCCTAAATCATAGCAAGCATGCTTCCCCTGAGAATCGCCAAATTTGTTGATCATTTTTGGTCCTGTAGGCCAAAAATCAGTTTCCCTTCCTTCCCTGCTGTCCTAATCAGTCAGTCTTTGATGTATTCACCTTACTGCAATTGTGCCCTCCCCTTTTGTAATAGACATGTTTCTAAAAAGAGCCAAGTGACTCGAGTCTTGAGATGTTTCGGGTTGAGCCGGAGGCTTATTTCGCTTTGGGCAGTTGGTTTGCACAAGCCTTTTGGCAAAGGAACGGACCAGTTTCAAAGGATACAAGTCTTTCAGCAAGCTCCGAAGGACAACTACCCTTGCGGAGGGCAGGCAGGTGACAAATTGGACCATTCAAGCAGGCTCCGAAGGGCAACTTTGGACCCAAAGTGCCCTTGTGGAGGGTAGAGAGCACCTTTGAAAAAGAACAAGGCATAGGGCCGAAAGTGAAGTTTTCTTTCGAAAAAATGACAAGCCAGAAGGCCAAAAGGTAAGTTTTCCTTCGGAGAAAATCCATGCAAAAGACAGGATTTCTTCGGACTTTTGTCCAAAGAAAATCCATGTAGAACCAAAGGATGAATTCCTTCGGACAAAGTGCCCGAAGGAATTCCTTTGGACATTTTGTCTGAAGAAATTCACAAAGGAAGAAACCAAGGCAAATTCCTTCGGACAAATGCCTGAAAGAATTTATCAAAAGAAAGGGAGAAGACTTTGAAGGAAAGATTTCCTTCGGACATTTTGTCCGAAGGAATTAAGGAGCCCGAAGGGCAAGTGCCCTTGCGGGGGACTCTCGACTGTCGAAAGGGGGACTTTTTCGTTTTTTCCGAAGGGGCACCTTCCTTTCAGGAAGGTTCATTTTGTAAAGGTCGAAGGAATTACCAACAATGATGACAGGCCCGAAGACGTCAACTTCAGCATGATGAACTAACCGTTGGCAGTTTAAATTCCTGGTGATGTCCCCGCGGGCTTCAAATTCAAGGCAATGAAATAGCCATTATTTTTTAAATGTAGACAGGCCCGCAGACGTCAATTTTAACAGGATGCATTAGGCGTTGAGGAAAAGCCAAAGGAGAAACTCTTTCGAACAAGCGGCCGAAAGATTTCTTTCGGACATCTTGCCCAAAAGAGCTCATAAGCGCAGGCCCGAAGGAATTCAAAGGGCCCGGAGACCCGAGGATAAACTCAGCGACCCGCCGAGAAAGGAGCCCAATGGGCCAGAAAAAGACAGAAGATAGCCTCGACGGTCAAAGAGCCAAGAAAAGACAAAGGCCAAGCGCAGAAATGAATAGAATAGTCCAGGTGGCACAGAAATTGTCGGCAGAGAAGTTATTGCTGCGGATGAAACAGTGTCCACCAAGTGGTCATCAAAGAGCGCAAGCATTCAATAGCGCAGTCTGTTTTTCTTCATCTAAGCATTGATAAGCAGACAGTTGCATAAGTTTCATAAAGAGGGTTGGCCTTGTCATCCAAACAATCAAGCGACCCATGCTTTTGCAGTGACATTTAATACGGTTTAAGCACCAAAGTCAAGACTTGCAACAGCTATAGCATGGTTCCTTCAGCGGACTTCCTCCTTCCTAGGTGTTTAATGCAGTATGGGCCGCCTATTATTGGAAAGCGTCAAAACTCTCTCTTAATGCTATATATTGTAACCTCTCAGTTGAGAAATGGATATCTCTCACTTGTGTAAGGCAAAGCCCTGCCAAATTTTACCTTTGAATTAATAGAATGCATTTTACCTCTATCTGACTGGTTATACTTCTGAGTATGGCTATGTATCAACTCTGTGTTTAGTCATTTTAACTTGATGCTTTCATAAATTGACAACATATCTAGTGTAGCCAAGGCCATTTCTACAAGTTAACAGGGAGTGCTTCATCTGGAGCGTAGAGACAAAAGGATAGTTATCTGACATCGTACTTCTGCAGCGCCTATGGTAAGTTCTTTTTCCTTGCATCTTCATTAAGCCCCCTTGTTAAAGCGCCTTATAGTCTGCCCTTTTTGTCAGATAAAGTGTCTGTTCGCCCCTTTTGGTCTGAAGTGTTGATATCGCTGAGTAGATCAAAATCATTTGGTGCATCACCGTTTAGATAGGTTTCGTTTTGGTTATATCTTTCTCCCTTTTCACCCCCCCCCCCACATTATTAGCAGTAGTAGTGAAAGACCTCAGAGATGCATCAAAGGGAGCTAGCCCTTATCTAGAGATTCTTCCTTCAGTTTTGCCAAGCCCACAGCAAGAGGGAAGTCTCCATTGTGCCGGGTGGAAGAGAGAAACCGAGCCTTCTTTCAAGGGTGCAATCCACAGCCTCAACAGAAGTACAGGAATAGGCCTCGAGCAAATAGGGGACCTGCGTCTAACCAAGATTTGCAATGTAAGGCGGCCAAGCTATCTATTCCTAGCTATGACGGTTCTAACAAGTGCATTGCACGTTCATGGGTGCAAAAGTTAGACATGTACTTCCAGCTTAACCCTATGATGGAAATTGAAGCTATTAAGTATGCCACATTACACCTAGATGGAGAAGTGCACGAGTGGTGGTACCATGGATGGGTCACTTTGGGTCATGCTAGTATCACATCATACACTGATTTTACCCAAAGGTTGATTGACAAATTTGACAATAAAGACCCTGAACTACATTTCAAAGAATTGGCACAGTTGAGACAGGTGGGTTCAATTGATTCATGTTGACCATTTTTGGTCCCGTGAGCAAAAATCGGTCCCCCTTCTCTTTTCCTTCCATTTCCACGCCCAGACATGAAGGATAATGCAAAAATATGCTTCTGCAACACATTTTTTCCTTCTTGGCATGAAAAAGGCTCGACTTCAAGCATTTGGTGCAGAAAGAACAGGGTGGGTTGAAAGGAGTGGTTATGCAGGAATTTGCAAAGGAGCAAGTAAACCGTTTCAAAGGACTTTTTATCAGCAAAAAGGACTAAAGCTGAAAAGGCGAAAGGATCAATTTCAAAAAATCAAAGGTTAAGTGCCCTTGCAGAGGGCAGGGGATAAGCAAAGTGGACCATTGCAAAAGATCCGAAGGGTAACTTTGGATTTAATTACCCTTGCGGAGGGCAGTTGGTCAAAAGGGCCGAAACGAGGCAAAGTTTTCCTTCGAAAAAGACAAGGCAAAAGATAAAACAAAGGTTGAATTTCTTAGGGCAAAATGTCCGAAGAAATTCCTTCGGACATTTTGTCCGAAGAAATTCACAAGGCGGGTCGCCGAACAAAGACTGTCCATTCGGAAAGAAAATCCGCGGAAAATGATAAGGCAATTCCTTCAGACATTTTGTCCAAAGGAATTTGTCTGCAAAAAAGCCGACCGAAAGCAAGCATTTAAAATGAAGGGAACAATTCTTTCGGGCAAAATGTCCGAAGGATGTGAGAACCTCAAGGACCCCGAAGGACCCCGAAGGGCAAGTGCCCTTGCGGAGGACTCTCGGCGACCGTGAAAGGGACCTTTCTTAAAGCCCGAAGGAATACCTTCCCTTCGGGAGGGTTAAAAGACAGGCCGGACAAAGGAAAAAATCCGAAGGAACAGAAAGTCCAAGGAAAGAAAGCCCGAAGGAATTGCCAAAGGGGGTGACTGGCCCGAAGACGTCAAAATTGAGCATCGTGAACTCAACGACCCACCGAGAAGATAGGCCCGAGTGCTCACAAAGCCAGAAAAAGACAAAGCCAAGAAGAGACAAAAATAACAAGGAAAGACGGGAACAACCCAGGTGGCAAAAGGAAGGTGTCGGCACAAGGAGTTATTCCAACGATTGAAATAGTCTTTGCCAAGTGGTCATCAAGGAGCGCGAACAGTGAAGACGCGCCGGTTTTTCCACACTTTGCACTGATGAGAAAACAAACCACGTGAATGTCTTGAAGGAGCGGTCTTATTTGCAGACAAACGGCGCGGCCCATATTTTCGCACATGACGTTTAATATATTTTAAACACTAAAGGTCAAAACTGCCAACTAACACATGTTCTTCCAGCAACTTCCTCTTCTCGATGTTCTCAATGCACATGGGCCACTTGTAAAAAGAGCGCCAAAGTCTTTTCCAAAAAGATGCCATTGCTTCATTTTTCTCTATATATATATCGTACAACTCTCATTTGAGAAAGATATCTCTCAGCTTGTAAGGCGGAGCTCTGCCGAAATTTACCTTGAATCAAAAAGAAGCATTTTTGCCTCCATTTGAGCTTGCACTTTTGCATGTCTATGGCTTTGTCTTGTGTTAAGTCATTTTCCTTCATGCTTTCACAGAATGATTCCAGCATGTCTAGTGTATTGTGAGTTCTTTTTTTGCAGGTCCAGAAGTGTCCACAGCAGAGTATAGGCGCATGTGAATAGGCTGCCATAGTGTGTCTTAGAACAACTCTGGTAGTTCTTCCTCCCTGTATCTCCAGAGGACCCCTAGCTCACTAATGCAGAATAATTTCTCATATCAAATGAAGTGTATATCAACTTGTTCTTGGTGGAAAGTGTATGTTCAAGCTAAGTAGATCAACCATTTTTGGTGCATCACTGTTTAGTTTAGGTTCTGTTTTCAGTAACCCTTCTCTCTTTTCAACCCTCCCTTTTATATATTAGCAATAGTAGTGAAATAATCCAGAGATGCATCAAAGGGAACTAGCCCTTATCTAAAGATTCTCCCCTCAGTTTTGCCAGACCCACAGGCAAGAGAGGAGTCTCCATTGTGCCGCATGGAAGAGAGAAGCCCAGCCTTCTCTCAAAAGTGCAATCCACAGCGTCAACAATTCATATATATCAGAGTTTTAGAAACTCTCGGTTATGGTGACAGACATATCTGAGCATAGATTGATTGTTTTGTTCGTGGAGGGATTGTCAGAACCTCTTCGTGGTTGGATCAAGGCATTTGATCCAAACACTTTACAAGATGACATCAAGAGGGCTCGTAACATAGAGAGTTCAGCCCCTAAAAACAAATTCCAACCTAAACCATTTCAACCTAAGAGAGATTAAAAAAACCTTTCCAAAAGGAATGGCCCAAGAAGAATTTTATGGATGATGAGGTTCGAAATGAACTATGCAGAAAAAAGTTATGTTTCAGTTGCAAAAAGCCTTGGGAACCAAGCCATAGATGTTTGGGAAAGGGGAAGGTGCATTATATTGAGGTGGTGTCAGATGGTGAGGAAGAAGGGGCCACTGGTGGTATTCAAGGTGATTCAGATGAGGAATCTGTAGACTTGGAGGAGCACACATCCCAGAAAGAAAAGGGAGAAACCATCACTACCCTTTCTAGTACCCTGAGATTTAATTCATCTAGAGTGAGAGGGGTTTTCCAGGGATAGCGGGTCACAGTTCTAATTGATAGTGGGGCAACCCACAATTTTATTGATTCAGCATTGGTGGCTAAGAGGCGATTACAGGCAAAGGAATTTGAGGGCTTCAATGTGGTTGTAGAAAATGGCTTCAACATGGCTTGTACCAGACGAGTCCCTCAGTTGAGCATTGCTTTAGGCAACTACATTGTCACCAATGATTTCCATATAGTTGATATTGGGGATACTAATGTTATTCTGGGTATTCAGTAATTACCCTCTTTGGGAAAGTATTCATAGAACTTTCAGAGAATGGAATTGAAATCCAGATCCAATGGGAAGATGGTGGTTCTGAGAGGTATGTCTAATGGTGCACCTAAGATCGTATCAGCTAAGAGGATGGAGAGTATCTTCCGACATGGTGATGTTGCTTGGGCAGCCCAGTGTTTGATTTCTTCTAAAGATCCTTCCGATAGTAATGAACAGTGTCATGTGGATATCCAGTCGATACTGGATAAACATAGTTTGGTTTTTGTTGACTTTCCTACTGGAAGACCTCATTGTAGAGGGTTTGAGCATGTTATAGAGCTCGAGGAGGGCTCTAACCTATTATCACCACTCCTTATCAGCATCCAAAAAGATTCAAGGAGGAGATAGAGAAAACGATTGATGAGTTACTAGACATGGGACACAGTAGGCCTAGCTCGAGTCCCTTTGCTTCTTCTGTTGTCTTGGTGAAGGATGGGACTATGCGGATGTGCATTGACTACCACACCTTGAATAAAAAGACAATCAAAAACAAATATCTTATTCCTAGAATAGATGCGCTGTTAGATGAGCTACATGGAGCATTGTATTTTTCGAAGATTGATCTTCAATCAGGATACCATCAGATTAGGGTGAGGGAGCAAGGTATTCACAAGACAACATTCAGGTGCCATTACGGGCACTATGAGTTTCTAGTCATGCCCTTTGGGTTGACCAATGCTCCCACGACCTTCCAGTCTTGTATGAACCATATCTTCAACAAGCAGTTGCAGAAATTCCTTTTAATGTTCTTTGACAATATACTCATATACAACAAGACATGGGAGGATCACCTTAGGCATCTTGATGAGGTGTTGGGCATTTTGCAGGCACAGTACCTGTTTGCCAAAGCTTCTAAGTGCGAATTTGGGCTGACAAAGATTCCTTACTTGGGACATGTGATTGGCACGAATGGAGTCCAAGTTCACAGGGAAAAGATTCAGGGCATTTTGGATTGGCCCCTTCCTAAGACACTAACAAAATTGAGGGGATTCTATGGCCTATGCAGTTATTACAAGAGGTTTGTGAAGGGGTTCTCACAACTTGGTGCACCTCTTACAAACCTTACAAAGAAGGGAGCTTTTAGATGGTCGGATGAGGCTCAGTGCACTTTCGACAGACTTAAGGAGGTAATGAATGCTTGTCCTATTCTAGCATTACCTGATTTCTCTCAGCGTTTTGTTTCAGAGTGTGATGCTTCAAGAGAGGGGATTGGGGCAGTAATTATGCAGAATAGGCATCCCATTGCCTATGAGAGCAGGAAGCTCCGTGATACTGAGAGGCTATATTCCATCTACGATAAGGAGATGCTTGCCATCATGCATGCATTGGCAAAGTTCAGACAATACTTGGTAGGTAGAAGATTTGTGGTCAAAATAGATCATAACAGCTTGAAATACTTCTTGGAGCAAAAGGATCTTTATGAGAGACAACAGAAGTGGGTAAGCAAAATCCAAGCATATGATTTTGATATTGAGTATGTGAAAGGGAAGAACATTGTTGCTGATGCACTTTCCAGAAAACCCACTATTTGTTCCTTAGAAGAGATTTCAGCTGATAGGAAGGCTCATCTTTTAGTTGAGTATTCCAATAATACTTTTGCATGCGATTTGATGGATGGCAAGGTTCATGATGACAGATATAGGGTGGTGGATGATATCATCTACTATAAGGACATGGTCTACTTGGTTCCTGAATCGAAGTTGAAGGAAAAGATTTTGAAAGCCATCCATGATACACCACTCACAGGACATCCAGGGTACTTCAAAACCTACAAGCAGGTTAGAGAGAGATTCTCTTGGAAGGGTCTCAAGGATGAAGTCTGTCGACATGTACGTGAGTGTATGACTTGTCAGCAGAACAAGTCGGAGCACACTTTCCCAACTGGGTTACTGCAACCATTGTCGATCCCTATGCACAAGTGGGAAAGCATATCCATGGATTTTATTACTGGTCTTCCTAGGGTACAGGGAAAAGATTGCATCTATGTGGTGGTTGACAGGTTGACCAAATATGCACACTTCTTCACCATATCTTCTAAGCACAGATCATTGCAGATGGCAGAGCTATATTTTAGGGAAGTATTTAGGGTCCATGGATTAACGAGAACTAATGTCAGTAATCGGGACAAGTTTATGAGTTTCTTTTGGCAAGAGCTATTCAAGTTGGCTGGTACAGAGTTGACCCCGAGCACCAATTACCACCCTCAGATGGATGGACAGACAGATTGTCAACAAATGCGTGGAAGGGTATTTGCATAATTATGTTGCAGGGTAGCAGAAGGCTTGGATCAGGGGGTTGCACTTAGGATAACATTGTTACAATACCACCTATCATATGTCGATTGGGATGACTCCTTTTAGAGCATTGTACGGGTATGATACTACATCTTTTGTAGACCTGGATTTTGGTGATAGCAGAGCTCCTAAGGCTAAGGATTGGATTCAGGAGAGTCAGGACATCCTTAAATTAAGGACAATCTTCAGAGTGCCTAGAATCAATAGAAAATTTATGCAAATAGGCACCGAATTGAGAGAAATTTCGAGGTGGGTGATTTAGTTTTCTTGCGCCTTCGGCCTTATAAGCACTCTTCATTGAAGAAAAGTGGTGCAGAGAAGTTGAAACCTCGCTTCTATGGCCCTTACAGGATTGCACAGAGGCTTGGTGAAGTAGCGTACGAATTCTAGCTGCCAGAAAATAGTAGAATACATAATGTGTTTCATGTCTCTTGTCTCAAAAAGGCACTTGGGCAACACATCATGTCATCACCTGAGTTTCCACCATTGGATGAGGAGGGCAGATTGCTATTAATTCCTTATGCTATTCTAGATACCTGGGGGAGCAAGTTAAGGAGCAGAGTAATTAAGAAGTATCTCATCAGATGGAGGGACTTGTAGATTGAGGATGCCACTTGGAAAGGTGAACAAATTTTACATCCTAATCTTCAACTGGTTGAGGACAAATAATTTTGGGAAGGGAGCACTGTAATGTCCCCTTTTGAGTAGTAGTCAAAAGAGCCCGTTTACCCTATATTATTCCCGTAGGCTAATTTTGAAATATCAGGGAATAAATTAAATTAATTAATTTAAAGTTCAATAAAATTACATTTTTATGAATAGCTTTATTTTAATTAATTTAATAAAGTAACTTAAGTGACTTAAGGGAAATATTAAAAAGTTACTTTATTAAAGATCTTAATGAAATATTTTAAAATGGTGAATTTAAAAAGGGCCCTTTGAGGAATGATACAAAGGTGAAAAAGAAAGCTCAATTGGGGATGTTTATTTATTTTCTCTAGTGTGGAATTTGAACTTTGAG
The DNA here is from genome assembly GCA_037957365.1 of Torreya grandis. Classification (NCBI taxonomy): domain Eukaryota; kingdom Viridiplantae; phylum Streptophyta; class Pinopsida; order Cupressales; family Taxaceae; genus Torreya; species Torreya grandis. The sequence goes on along the minus strand of JARHVA010001942.1, from coordinate 2,403,002 downwards.
CTTGAGCAAACCCTAGGACGAAATCCCTAAGAGTATCGATTTCGGTAGTGAAACATCTACACTCGCTGATTGTTGGTGGAATCACATAGGTTTCACGCAGGTGGATAGCAATTGCATAATTTGTAAAGTCTTGTAGGCAAGACAAATTATCTAAATATTCACAGGTGGAAGAATCAGAGAAATTAGCAGAGTGAAGGTTTGAAGAATTTGCAAATTGAAATAGCGATTGCATAATTTGTGAAAGGTGGAAGAATCTGAGAAATTAATAGAGTGAAGGTTTGAGGAATTTGCAGATTGAAATAAATAAAATATTATATATTTATTTGTTGAGCATATACACCCAACCATACATTCTTATGCAGTCCTAAAGAGAATCGTACTTATAAATTGCGGGAGCATCTTCAATTCTTGGTCATTACTTGGAATGTTTGGTGAATCGATTGACATATCAGTAGCTGCCAATAAGCATCAACAAAGGTCAGCCTTGAGCTTCAGCATATGTATTTGATTTTTATACATAAATATATATTTACGGGTTTGCATCAGTAGTGAAAGTTATATGTTTAGTATTTAGAAATACTGGAAAAAAAAACTTTCCTAATATGATTTGAATTTGTGATTTGTGAGATGGATGCTTGGTAATTGTTTGTCATAATGTCAATAACTCATCAAAAATTGCAGCTGTTTTAATTAATAAAAATAAAAATTCTCTATGTGCACAACTGTTTGACAAAATATTCCTTTGAAATCTTTGGTCAATGGCATGATCTTATGGTGAATTTATGACTTAGAATGTTAATTGCAGCAGTTCTAAGTGTTTGCATTCCAGAATACTCCATATCTGATTACATGCAAAGTGTTTGACGAAATGCTTGCAAGTTAAAAATCAAAATTATTGAAAACTGAACAAAATTAATTGGAGTTATTACAACCTCCTTGAGCATCAGGGTCAAAGTTTTTGCATTCTTTACCTTGTTAAAGGCATCAATTGACTTCTAAAAAACCATCTCAACATTTGATGCCGCTAAAAATTTGATGAGGGTGCAGTTCCTTCCATCCATCTATCCATCTGAAAGAGTGGTGCATCCAAACTTTCGCCACTACTTCTTTTGATCTTCCATAATTGACTTTGCATCTTCAATAGCATCCTAGAGCAACCTCCCACTTAAGTCTTTTGGAGAGAGTGCCTTACACCGTTTCCCTACAATTGCAAATGTCGTCACCAAATACTATCAATAAAGGCTCCACAACAAATTGAAAAGAAGGTTGTTGTAGTACCAGAAATTTGCACATGCTTTATATGCTTACACGTGCACCTCCTTGTTCCACCTTATAACTTGTAGTGAAGGTTGTGCTCCAGGTATGTTTCTAGGTACAAAAAAACTGAGACTGGCTTTTGCTCGAATAAGATAAGGTGGAAGCAATGGTTGTTGCTACAGCTGCTTGTACCCTTGCCCTCTTTAGATTCTTTTCATCCAACAATGCAAGCTTTGCATTCATCTCTTATTTTGCCTCTTCTGTGGTATTGGGACACATCGTGATGTCGCAGCAAGGAATGCATGCGATATGGTACTTGAAGTGATTGATGTCTCCAAAAACCTTCTTCAAGCAAAATGTACAAAGCACACTTCATTGGGACGGTTCAGTCTGTATGGCATACTTCCAAGCATCAATATGACTATTAGTAAGATGACTACCACTCGTTGATGTTGACTCTGATGCAACATTGCATGTCATTGTATGCTAAAGGTTAACTTGCAACATGTTTAAATGCAAATAAAATTAAAAACCAGTATTTGAAAAAAACTTAAATCATCAAGTTGTAAATATAAACATTAAACCCTATATATACGAAAAAAAATTAAAAACGACATCTAAAAAAACCTAAACCATAATTTATAAAACTAAACCCTATAGACAAGAAAAAACCAGTGATTTTGTCATATATTATGAAATACTAGCGTAAATCATGAATACAAATTATGAAATTGAATATAATGCATGTAAATTTGTCAAACGTGTTTAGAAACCTAATATTATGTAATGTCCCCAAATAGGACAATTTAAACAAAAAGGGGTTTCCCCTAAAATCCACAAAATTCTGAATTTTTGAAATTAAAAATCAGCAAACCCTAACATGCAAGAAATGATCCAAAACCCTTACCAAATCCCAATAAACCCTAGGCACTAATATACAAAAGATATATAGACAATTTCCAGCAACCAATGCATCCAAAATTCACCTTAATACTTGCAAATATGAGCAACAAACTGAAAATAGAAAAGATGTACCTTTTTGTCAATATTTGAGGATCAATTACTATTTTATGATAACTGAAAAAATACAAATTTTATATCAAATACAGTTGTTCCTTAAATTCTGCTTCAAACCCCTGCCAATAACATGCCATAGGGGCCAAAAAATAAGAAAAAATTTCAGCGATCCCCTAGGGCATCCAAAGTGGCCCAAAGGTCCTAAACAAGTCGCCCAAGTCACCTAGGTGTAGAATAAATTGCAGAATATTTATTAAACAAAATTCCACCTTTCACAAGTCAATTTGATCAAGAAACCCTATCAATAAATTAAATAATAATTCTGAAAATTATTATTTAATATCATAGCAAGTTAGAACCTCAAAACTTGATCAAATCTTCACAAAACCCAACATCAATACTCAAAAAAATTATCAATAAATTTTACAATCTTAAATTGATGAACTAGACCCCAAAAAGGATCTCAAAACACTCCCAAGAGCCTCCCAATCCAAGTCACCCCACTTGCAAAATTAATGTAAATAATATTCAAAATTACTATGCTCAAATTGGATATCAAATTGTCCACCAAACCATCTCAACAAGCACACAAAGCAAATCGCCCCACTCTAAGGCAAGTATCAAATCCTCCTTAGCAATAGGTGGCATCAAATGACACTTTTTGTAAAATAATCAGCTCCAAATCTGTAAACATTTATTGGCCTTACATCCCAATATTTTTTTCATGCATGAAGTATCAATATCAATTTGCAGTACATCTTCAATTTGATCTTCATCATGTATTTGTACCTCCAAAGGAGGGGCAAACCACCTTAGAAAGGTAAAATACCTCATAACCCTCTCTTGCCAACTTTTAGGATATCTTTTTCTTGTCTTTGCTCAACTCCCAAGCCGACATTCCCCTTTTTCGAATATAATATTAGATTAATTACTTTAATAATAAACAGTATTTAAAATTATTTTTAAGCAATAATTCAATAATTATTTCAATTAAATACCTTAGTGATAAAAACCACTTTTATAAAATATTCTATTAATCAACTAATAATTGTCTTATATGAGCAAATGATTAAAATCTCTATTTGGCAGTTAATAATTACCTAATAAAATAAAACCCCAAAAGGTGCTTTAGTCTACGGGGAAGTAGACTAAAGGTCTTCAATACCTGTTCATAAGTGATCCAGAAATGGGGACATTAAATATTAACGATTTACAAAGAATTTACATGTTTGAAGGGGGGAATAAAACTAACCTGAAAATCGAATTTTTTCAAATTTGTTGTAGAATTCTATTACAAGCTCCCTCCAATTCACTCAAAGGATGCTCAAAAGCTATGCGATGAGTGTGGGGGCATATGTGCTTAAAAAAGAGAACTTTATGTTTTTCTGCATTGTCATAGCATTGACAGTGTGTTCCAAATGCGGCGAGTCCATGCACACTACTAACCGAGTCCTGTGCAAAAATTCGGACAGATTTGCCCATTAAAACCCATGAGTATAAATGAAGTATACTCTTAGGGCATGATTTTTAGCGAGTACTCGCATACTCATAGAGTATGTCATGTCCCCCTTTTTGGCCTAAGCAAAGACATGACCTTTAACCTAGTTCTTTTGGTGTTTCCCCTAGGCTAAGGGAACAAAAGTAAAATGGGAAGCATAATTTCCCCTCCTTAAAAGGTAAAAGTGAGTTTTCACTTAAGTTATACTAATTTTGCATTAAAGACGGTCCATTTTGACTTAAAGGTCTCAAAAGCCTTTAAGTTATATTTAAAAGGTAGCCGACCTTATAATTCAATTACTCTTCCTTCATCCCAACTAAAAGGAAGGTATAAAAAGGGAATTTGGAATGCATATTATGATATTTGAATTTTTAAGTCTAAGCACGAAAATGCTTGACCAAGGACTTGAAAACAAAACCCTTCAAGGCCAAGGAAGATTTAGGGATGAAAACCTTTATTCCTCATCTAGGGCAGCACTACTTCAAGTCTTGTAATTGATCATCAAAGGCAAAATTTACAGTTTGGACCCTTCCTAGGGTGTGGTGATTTGCTTGCAAAGTGTGGTGACTAGGTCAAGAAATGTGGCGGCTCGGTTTGAGGTCAGATGGAAAGGGTTTGAGGCCATTTCTAGGGTAGCGAACAGAGTTGTGTGTTGAAGACCCCTTTCACTAGGGTTGCACTACATTTGGAAGCTTGGGAACCCTCTTCTAGGGTTTGGTGTGTTGACATGAGCGACTTGATGGGGAGGCCTAATTGAGGGTTTGTTAGGCCATTTCAAGCCTAAATAATATTTTGAATTTTCCTATAATTAACTCTATATATATCTCTATTTTTAAGGATATGTTCCAACATTTTCAGATTGGAGAAAAGCATTAAAAAATCAGTATTTAATTCGCTTTAATTTTCCTGCATGTGGCGCCAATAGGACTGAATTGGTTGAATGGATTAATGTCCTAAATTCAGTGGAATATTTGTTAAATTGTTGCTAGGGTTTGGTAATATTATTCCAATTTTGTGAGGGTTTTGAATAACTATTATGGTTTGTAGAAAAAATCAGAAAAATATTTGTTTTGGCTAGGGGTTTGCAGAAATTCCAGATTTCAGATTTTATCCTATTTTGGGATATCACAAAGTACTCATCGAGTATGTTATCTATGCTATGAACACATTGTAGAAACTGGTAAGGTGTTTTTGCTGGCGATGGTGATCTTCTCAGACTAACACCATTTTCTATCAGTGTTTTTAATATTTTAAACCCCTGGTTCATTTTCTTTTTTTGCAAAAAAAATTAAAACTTTAAATAAGGCTTTTTGAAATAATCTCTTTGTTTGTAACTCTCCAATTTCTCTTTTTTTTTAAACAGTTTCTTCTTCTGTTTAAATCCTTTCTTTTTCTTTGCTTTTTATAAACTTTTTTTAATACACTTTTTTTTACCTTTTTTAATGTTTTTTTTTCCTTTTACTAATAATAAGCTTTTAACAAAAGCTTTCACTAATAATAAGTCTGACTAAAATTAGTGATGACAGCGCTTATTAAAGGTCATTCCGCCCTTATGCCCACCTATACAACCATTCTCAAAATGGTGCTGTCCCTTTGCTGCTACTTGCAGCCCTTTTTTATTTTGAATAATGTGTAGCCCTTCAACCATTAATATTCATCACAAACATCCTTAGATGTCCTGGCGGATTGCAGAAGCTTTAATTTTGGTTTGCAGCAGAATTGCATTCTTCAAGCTCTTTTTTATATTGCAGCAGTAACAATGGCTCCGACAAAAAATATGCTCTAATACCACGTGGATTAAGTGTGTGTGCGTGTGTGTATAAAGTAATATCAGAAATGTATAAGATGATATTACAGCAATACATAGGGCATCCTTATATAGATGCTAAAAAGGTATAAGTGTGATGGGTCACACCCTTTCAGTATTAGTTAGGATAGTTAATTAGATAATAAATAAGTTCATTACATTTTCGCTTAAGCAGCCATACTTACAGACTTCCTATCTTATGACACAGACATGAAATTCACATGGTCATAAAATGTTTAAGAGCGTAATTGATGAACTGAGCTGTCTGCTGAATCACCTCATCCAAACATGCATGTTACTTTAGCGGACATCTTTTCCTATAAATCAGGTGAACTATTCAGAATTATACTTGATGATAACATAGAAGTGCCTAGAAGTGCTAATGCCTGCAAAATGGCACTTACCTGGCGCTTCAGATGTCGATTGTATTGATTAGCTTCACTAAGCTTCCCAATAAGCTTTGTCCTAGTAGCATTAATGCGTAAGGCTTCCAACTGCAGATAAAACAAGCATTTTTCATTTATAAATTACCATTCACTAAGAAAGAGAAAATCAGCAAAGTAAGGTTTATTAAATTATTTAATAATTGCCACAATTAACAACATCTAAACCGCAGTGTCACCAAAAACAGTTGGCAGATAAGTCAATAGCATTTTAGAAAGCCATATTTTAGTACTCCATTTCTTAAATAATAATTGTGTTTAATGAGTCTACAGCCAGGTTCAAGTACCGTTGAGAACCACCAAGTAAATTCAGTGATGCATGCATAATGGATGCCAATAATGTTAACTGCTAGATAATCAAACTAAGAATTCAAACTGTCTTTATCAAAGCAAGAAGCTATTCATAGCAATGCTTTTTCCAGAGAAGTAAAATTATTAATAGATAAGACTCTTTCTATTGTTATTATGTTGCATTTGGTTGAAATCGCTACTTAAATATTTTAGCTAAAAACTCTTCATTGTTGATTCCAGTCTTCTAAGGATTGAGATTTACTCTCTCTTTATGCCTATATATGTATATTCCCATTAGTCATCAACAACGTTTCTTATAAGAAACCAAGAAAAGCAAAAAATAAAAAAGACAAAGCAACAAAAGTGAGAAACTTGTGCAAGTCCTGGGAAGAAAAGTTAAAAAGAGAGAACATTATAGAGTTACATTTCTTTAAGGTGATCTATTTTTGAGCTTATATGGAACGGTCTTGAGCAGTGAAAAATATGAAATAAACAGTTAAAATAGACCAACGTGTTACTGCCCTTTCTCTAAAATATTTCTGCTTTGCAGATATTACAACTCTGCAAACACAGGAAGGAATGTAAAATATGTATGAGTATTATTCACGATTAATTTGAATTTACTTGATGTTAATAACTGAGGCAGTTAAGCTGTGGATTTTAGCACACGTTTTTTTGCAGTTCTAAAGCAATTCTGATGGGTGAAAGTGTAAATTAACATCTGGAATAAGGTAAAGATCCCATGAACTATAGTTACATCTCCTTTTCAGTTGTATATACCAACATCACCAGTATTTTCCTAGAATTATTTTCATAAACTCGCATTACATTCATCAAATGATAATTCATAGTTAAACGGGGATGCATCCCCGCTATCTTGTAGCCGTCCAAGATGCCCAAGACATCTTGGGGATGGTAGCACAGGGGGGAAACTTCTCTCGGAAGTCCCCAAATTTTTAAAAAAAAAGGTAATGTCCCCTGAACTTGAGGGATGTCCCCAAAAAGTCCTCCTTTTTAGGGGACATTTTGGGGGCTTCCTGATGTCCTCCTTTTTTATTTCCTTTTATTCTTTTCAAATTTATTTGTATTTTAAATATTTATATACAAGTAGAAATATTCTAAATATATTTATCTGAAAAACACCTGCATAACTGATTTAGGATTCCATTACATTCTTCCTAAATTTCCCACTAAGTGATGACAGATGATCTCCATCTAGCTGCACCACTACATCAGTATCAAAAAAAAAATTTCCAAAACAAAAAGAATAGACTCCAAACCCCACTGTATGCCCAAAATATCACAATTTTTCGATCATCTTCACCAAGCAAGAAGAAAAACTTGCATATGACAGTCAAATATATGTGAAATTTAAGTTCGGCCATTTTTATTGACATCTCAACTTAGCATGTCATTGTTGATCTATCTCTAAATGATTAAATCATAATGGTTCTAGTCATTCCTTTATTCATATTTTTAACTTTTAATTTATCATTTGAATTTCAGCTTATTCTAGTTCCTTAAAGTTATGTTTTTAGTTTATTTGTACATTTTTAATATTTATACTACGTTACCGGATATGCCCCTGCAGACCCCTGATACGGTTACGAAATGTCTTCGGGCACGGATACGATGAGGAGAGGCGCGGGGTACGTCCCTGGCTTGTGGATATGTCGGGATACATCCCACCGAATATGTCCCGGGACGTATCCAGGCGTATCCACAGGCCAGGGACATACCCTGGGTGTATCTGTGGCATTTCAAAGCCAAAAGACATTTTTTTCTATATTTTTTTCAATTTTCACCCAATGAAAAGTCAAACATGGACTTCAAAATATAATTAAAAATAAATTAAAGTGGATTCCCAACCGTACAAGCAGCTTTCACACTCATTTTATCAAAAGTACATAACAACAACACATTTACCATTCATTGCATTTTTACCTCTCATTGCACATTTGTTCTCTCTTTCATTTTTTCAATTGCATAGGATTGAAACTTCTTCCCTTTGCTAATCCTACACTACTACCTCTACCAATTTGGCACCAAGGAGTTTAAGGAGCTTGCAAGGAAGAGGATTTGTTGATTTAAGGTAAGTTTTCAGTTTTGTGGCTTTTTTCTTGTTTTGATTGTAACTTGTTTTAATTTTATTTTTATTTTTTATTATTCTTTTAAGTTTTAACTATTATTTCAACAAATACCTACCGTTTTAAGTTTTAATAGAAATATTATTATTTTTTACCAAGGGCTATAGAGATTTGTCAAAATGTCTTAGGTTCTATGTTGTTTGGGTACGGGTACGGGTACGGATACGGGGACGTCTCGGGTACGCGGGTACGTCATTTTTCAAAAACCTTGATTTGGATACGTCGTGGGTACGTCTGTATATATATATATATATATTACTCATTTTTTTAGTAAAACACTTGAAACTACATAGTGTGAAAATATGTCTATAAATGATAAAACACTTAAAAATATATAATATTCATTCATTCATTACTTCAAAGACAAGATGTACATTCAAATCTAGAATAAATCATCTCGATTGTCCACAAAATCATGAATGCCACTCCCATTATTTTTCAACTTTATCATTTACTGACACTTTCTCTCACAAGGGCTCATCGGTGCATTGAATCTCACGAGTGCATGCCTTAAGGGGTGCACAGGGAATGGGGTGGGATCGGCTTGTGGCACTTTGCCAGAGATATTCTCAAACTATTCTATCACGCATACATCCCTTCATGCAGCGTTCATACCTCCTATGATGTCTCCTTGAAATCTTGAAACCCTGAAATATGGCTAAGTTTGAAACCCTGAAACCCTGGAATCTGACTAACTCTGAAATATGACAGGGTCCTCCAAAACCTAGAATTTGCATTATAGCTCCTAGTAGTCCGAAACCCCTCTCAAACACCCTGAAAGTATATAAATAAAATATAACTTAAAGTATAAGAAACTAGATGTCCACATCTAAATGTAAACTTATACTTAAATGTTTATTTTATTTCTATACGTTGGGTCGGACTAGATTTACATTTAGGGTTGCTTAGTTTTTAGGGTTTTTTTTAAGGATTTTCTGGATCTTTTTTAAAAACAATTCGCCATTTTTCTGCCGGAATCCCTCGGGTACGCGCCGGAAACGTCCCGGGTACTCCCGGAGGCGTCCCGGAGGCGCCCGTCGGCTTGCCGGACGTTTTCGGCACGCTGGCGGGCGCCTCCGGGACGCCTCCGGGAGTACCCGGGACGTCCCCGTGCCGGAGGCGTCTCCGAACAGGAGGCGTGGGGCTGGGGGGCGTATCCCTGCAACACAGCTTAGGTTGCAAGTGTTAGTTCGGTGGGCCAAGGGATAGCCCCTAAATTTGATCTGCAAATGCCCCTTTGAAAGTATGTGACAATATTAGAACAGATGCCTAGTAGAGGGTGTTTTCTTTGGATTTGCTCAAAGTGTAACTATAAATACAACTCATAGTCGGGTGAAAGCCCATTTGTGTGCGATTCCTTGCGCTGGAATAAAAGCTTGTGGTGGGCCAAGCATAAATGGAAAGCTAGGAAAGGACTTGCCATAGGCAAAGATCCTTGCATACGTCAAAGAGCAAGAAGACGCAGATGCCATTGTTGGGCAAAGATCAAAGCATCCTTTAAGAAAGAAAGGATCATCACATGTTGATCCATCTCATGCTAATGTGGTGACTCCACACACATTTCTTGTTACACCTGTCGTAGCCACAGAGGAAGAGAATTCACCTCTTGGTCACACGAGAACAAAAGATGTAGGCCCATTGGATAGGGCATTCCATAACGAATCCAGGGACATAGCAGAGTATCGTGCGTTGTATCTATGCATGTGTGCTGCCATTTAATGTTGCCCCTAAAGGGTTCATCGGCTGTCATGTCCCCCTTTTTGACATGAGCCACTTCAAGTCCTTAGCCTTAAAGTTGTTCCCAAAAGGCGAAGGGAAAAGAAGGGTAACGTTGAGGATCCATTTGAAAAGCAATTAATAAAAAAGGTACATTATGAATTCTAATTTGCACTTGAGTTATGAAAAGTACATTTTATCATAATTTCACTTAAGTTGGGGCTTTATTGAGGGTCATGGGCATCCATTGGCTAAAAAGAAAATTATAAGAACGCTTTGTTAATATTAGAAAAAGAGATTTTTCCTCCTTTACTTGGGTGCTCCTTTTGGGGCATTGGCTATTAAAAGAAAGTGTAGATTCCATTTGAAGATTATGCATTTTTATAATATAGAATCTATTGCTCAAGTTTGTCAAGCTTGGCCATAGTATTTTGAAGATAAAAACCTTCAAGTGCTTCAAAGTGTGAAAACGAAACCCTTCACATTCTCATTTTGAGTAGATTTACATCGAGCGCTGCAAATTGTGCTTCAACGAGTGAATTTCAGATTGAAAATGTTGGCAACTTGCTTCTATAGGTGGCTTGCATGTGTGGAAGCTCATCCATAGGTGGCAACTTGCTTGGGAGGTTGAAGACCCGTCTTGGAGGGTTGTGCTACATTGGAAACCCTCACCTAAGGTTTGATTATCTATTTTTTGATTTATTCCAGCTAAAGAGATTGGAATTAGAAAAATATTTGAGACCTTTGAGTGGCCAAATTGTGCCCCATTTGACAATAATAATTCTAAATATTATTATTATAATTTTCAGATAATTATCATATTTATTGACAGCCTATTTGAATCTCATTTTGTAATTAAAACATCATTAATTTTTAGCTGTAATTTCTTTATATTGGCGACTTGGTTGGCAATAGTTTTCGACACGATTGGAGCCCTAATCCTTGATAATTAATTGATTTTTAGATTGCTAGATTTTTATATGATTTTTTCCTACAAATTGTAAGAGTTTAGGCAGCATTGTGCAGAGAAAGGATCGTTAAACTTCAAATTGTGTCGTGCTAGGATTTGGAGTGTGAGACCCTTATTTCCAGCCCCTTACTTCATTATTGCATGTAACGTCTCATTTTTGAAAGTTAAAATAATATTATTGCTAAAATAAAAAGTATTTTTAAATACTTAAAAATAAAGGCAATAAATAGAAAAAGCACTTTATGTTATAAATTTGACTTAAATTGGAGCCTTTTAAAGGCCATAGGCACGTAAGGCCTAAAGTAAAATTATAAGGAGTTACTTTCAATATTTTTAAATTAACTCTTCCCTCCAAATTGGGTGCTACACTTGGAGAAGGCTATTTAAAGAGGATGAGGGCTCATTTGAAGAGATGTTGATTGTTGTCAACCTGGAGCTGCACCCTGAATCGAAGACGTGTTGAAATGGCCAATCCTCTATCTAGTTGAAACAATGGGATCTTCTTACGAAAGTGGATGCCTCAATGGTGAGAAGAACCTCCAGAGAAGGCTGGTTCTTATAAGATGTATCAATGGATCTCTAGTCTGTGCTGCGAATCTACCATGAAAAAGGAAGAAAGAAACTTGAAAGGGAAATCCTACCTAATAACGGTGATACACCAAAACGTTGATCCACTCTACTTGGAACCCTGAACACTGAATCAAATAAGAGAAAAAGACCTTTGATTTCAATTGATCACTATGCATAAATATTTCATGAGAAGGTTTGATCCAATGACCAAAACATGAAGGAAAACGATGGAAAGAGCTCTGATACAAGACACCTTACAGCCACCTAACATCCACTTACAGCTTCAGCAAAAGACATATAGAACACTGAACATGACTTGCATAATATAATAAGCTAGCAACTAGGTATGAATCAGAATTTGGAAAGAGAGAGAAATCTACCACATATGCAAATTGTTGAATGAATATACACTATGCCAGCACTTGAAATCTAAAAGTACAGTCCTATTGATTGAAGAGGTTACACAACTCACCAATGGCAGAGTTTGGTCTTCCCAAGAGGGATAGATTTTACAAGGCTAAAAAAACCATTTATATAGAAAAATACAACAGCCAAGAGTCGGAGTTGAAAAATAGAAGAGGAAAATCAGCTTAGATTAACCCAAGACCAACTTTGCCTTCCAATAAAATATATTTTCCCTTTGTCTTTGCATAAAGCTCATTGGCATTTGAGAAATGGACGGTGGGTCTATTGAAAGTCAACTTCTCGTTTGCATGAAAGATTAAGCCAAATGTCAAAAATAGACTTGTCTTGAGCTGTCAGATCGAGAAAACAATCATTTTTGCCTGAAAATGGCGCCAAACTTAGACTGAGAAACTCGGCTTGAAGCTAAGTTGGACCTTCGGATGCATGAGAATGACTAGTCAAACCATGAACAAAACAAATAGTCAACTAAAACTTAGCAATCTGCCAAAAATAGCCCTTGCTTACATGAGGGAGACATATTTAGACTGAATCGTTCGCTGACTTTCTGTTCTCAGTTTCCTTATTTCCGTGCATGCATTTCTCTTTCCTGTTTGTGGTTTTTCTATTTCCTGGCTTTTCGTTGACTTCACCTTGGTCTTTTATTTTCTACGGACATTTGTTTTTCTACAAACCTTTTGGATTTCCTTCTTGGCTTATTCCCTTTGATTGTATTTCCTCGGACTATATTCTCTCGAACTTCTTGTTATGCAATTTTCTCGAATTAATCCTTCGGACTTTTGTCCGAAGGATATCCTTCCTCCAATTTTGTTTTCTCCTTGCCTTTGTGTATTTTCCATCAGGTTTTTCTTTGTCCCGAATTTCTTTGGACTCTTTAAAGTCCGAACGAATTAGTCTCCTTTGTTTTTATTCTGCCACCGGCCAAATGCCCTTCGGGAAAATTGCAAAGGTCTTGCCACCGACCAAGTGCCCTCCACAAGGGATTCTGTCTCTCTGCAACTTGCTTTTCGGAAAAATTGAAGGGCACCCAAGTTTATTGTAGAGCACCCGGGCTTTTTGTAGGGCACCCAAGCTTTTTGTAGGGAACCCGGGTTTTTTGTCTCCTTAATTCCTTCGGACAAAAAATCCAAAGGAATTGAATACTTTGTAAATTGTCCCTTTTGAAATTCTCTCGGCTTATCCCAAGTCCTTTGAAAAATCTTTTCTCTCGGACAAAAAGTCCAAGGAAATTGTCCATCTCTTAGCCCGACAAATTTTGAGAAGACAACACTTTGGAAAGAAAACACTTGGGAATAAAAGTCGTTGTAAATCTAAAAAATAACCCTGTATTCCATAGGTGTCCGAAAGAAAACACTCGCCTTCATTCATAAGCGAACCTACAGGCTTGTAGGCTCTTTCCTTGGCTAATACCTTGTTGTAGATGGCTCCTTGGGTAGCTGTAGGTATGCATTTAGGCTTGATTGAACTTTGCAAAACCTTTTCCTTTTCATTATTCAGTACCCAAAACTGATTCACAAGACAAACTGGTACCATAAGACCATCTTCCGAATAGTAAGGTTGACAATTTTATCTGTGGGGCAAAATTGTCAACATTTTTGGCGATTCAACCGGGAAACATGCCTGCTATGCTTGACAACCCGGCCATATATATAATATTTGAACTTTCAAAACAATGAGAAACCTAATTTCTGACTCAAAATCTTCTCTGATCATGGCTGAAGTAACCTTCCTCCTTCAAAATAAGAAGGAAAACACACGAAAGCAAGAAAACTAACTAAGAAGCAAATGTGCAAACAAGCATTTATTGGACAAAACTGAAGCAAACTACTGTGCTTGAACACTTGGAGGAAAGCAAAAAACCACTATGTACATAGAGTTTTGCTCTTCAATAGCAATGTTTCAGATGTATCCCATTCACTGGGATTGGAAGCTCTTGGCCCTCCATCTTGGCAAGTTGGAAAGCGTTGTGGGATTTGCAGCTGGAGATCATGTATGGGCCACTCCAAAGGGAATCAAACTTTGTGTGCCTTCCTGGTTTGGCTCGATCCTCATCCCACTTGAGGACCAAATCTCCTTCATTTTAGCTTCGTGAGGAAGCTCCTTTGTCAAATGTTCTTTTCCCCTGTGCCTGATGACTTTCCATAGCTAGCATGGCTTGATTTCTTGTCTCTTCCATCTCCATAAGCTCTACATGCCTGATCTCCATAGGCTCATTCTCCAAATACTCAAGTTGATGCATTAGTTCTAAAGCTGAAAACTCGAGACAAATAGGTAACCTTGCTTCCTTACTGTTGTCAACCAAGAGCTGTGCCCTGAATCGAAGACGTGCACGAAATGGCCAGTCCTCTATCCGGCTAAAACAATGGGATCTTCTCACGAGGGTGGATGCCTCAACGGTGAGAAGAACCTCTAGAGAAGGCCGGTTCCTGTATGATGTATCAATGAGGATCTCTACTCTATGTTGCGGACTACCATAGAAAAGGGAGAAGGAAACTTTAAAGGGAAATCCTACCTAAAAAGGTTGATACACCAGAAGATTGATCCACTCAACTTGGAACCTTGAACACTGAACAAACAAGGGAAAAGGAAGACCTTCGATTTCAATCAATCACTTATGCATAATTATTTGATGAAGAGGTTCGCTCCAATGACCAAAACATGAGGGAAAATGATGGAGAGAGGTCTGATACAAGACACTTTACAGCCACCTAACATCCACTTACAACCACCTAACATCCACTTACAGCTTCAGCAAAAGACGTAAAGAACACTGAACATGACCTGCATAAGGATAATCTAGCATCTAGGTATGAATCAGAATTTGGGAAGAGAGAGAAATCAACCACTTATGCAAATTGATGAAGAAATATACACTATGCCAGCACTTGAAATCTGAAAGTATAGTCCTATTGATTGAAAAGGTTACACAACTCACCAATCGCAGAGTCTTGTCTAGCCAAGAGAGGGATTAGATATTTTTAATCAAGGCTCAAAGCCAATTTATAGAAAATTACAAGAGGCCAAAGATTGGCGTTGAAAATTTGAAGAGAAGGATTAACTTAGGTTAACTCAACGCTGACTTGGCCTTTCAATACAATATGTTTTCTCTTTGTCTTTGCATGAAGCTTCTTGCACTTGAGGAAGTGAACTTGTCTCTGTTCCGAACCGCCCACCTCTCTTTGCATGGAAATCCACGCTAATGTCAATTTTAGAACTCTATGTGAGCTGCTTGATGCCGAGTTGGAACGTTTGAAAGCTGAGTTAACCATTTGGTAAGCTGAGTTGGATGAAAAGATCGACTGAGTTGACTGTTTGGTAAGCTGAGTTGGTCAAAGAAATCATTCTCCCTCGCATGGAAAGCTCCTAGTGGATACGGCGTTTAATAATTAGTCAACTCAATCTGGGACAGTCAACTCGACATTCGAATTTGGAACTTCGGTTGACACTAAGTTGGACACTCGAATGCATGCGTTGATCCGGAGACGAGCAGGTCTTCAATAATCAGTCAACTGAAGCTCTGACCGATGTTCGAAAATAGCCCCTCCTTGCATGTATTTTATCCTATTCCGGTCTGCCTGTTCATGTCTATTTCTGGCGAGATTCTATATTTGGATGTATTTTTATTTATATTTCCTCGGATATTATGTTTTCAACTCTCCGCTGGATTATCTATATTCTATCCTCTTTTGCACAGTCAACCTCCATTTCTTTTGGATTTCTTGTTGTCTCCTTGGCTTAATTCTTTCGGATTTCTAGCTGTGGACTTTTCTGTCTGTGGATTTATTTCAGAATTTATGCTTTTGGTCTCATCTTGCCTCGGGTTTATCTCCTCGGGCCTGTCTTCGGACTTTCCTGTGGCAACTTTTCATAAAATATAAGCTCTCACCTTTCCTTTGGCCTTTATGCTTTGCCAATTATCCAGAATTTGTACCTGTGGACTTTTCTGTGTTTGGACTTTCCCTCTAAATGATTTTCGTCGGACAAATTGTCCGCTTGAATTGTCCTGACCCTGTCACTTTTCTGCAGACTTTTGCTTTGAGGGCTTGATTTCCCTCGGCTTTTTTGCGCGGCCATTTCTCCGAATTTCGTCGGACTATTTGTCCGAAGGAATTCCTTCGAACAAAAGTCTGAAGGAATTAACCCTTCGCTTTTGCCTTCTTCACTTGTCTTCGAAAAAATTGCCCTTCGAAAAATTTGCAATGGTCCTGTCGCCGACCAAGTGCCCTCCACAAGGGCTCCTATCTCTCCCCTGTGCCCTTCGTAAAAATTGCAGGGCACCCAGGCCTTTTGCAAAGGTTTGAATTTGCTCCTGCACCTTCCCGAAGGGTACCCTGCCCTTCGGGTTTCTTGAAAATGACCCTTCCGAAGGGCCTTGGCTTTAAACCTTGCTTCTTTAGGTGGACTTTTGGATTCTCCGAAGTATTCCTTCGGACAAAAAGTCCGAAGGAATTACTTCCTTTGTCTTAGGCACTTTGGCTGTCTTTTGCCTTGCGGACTTTTGTCCTTAGCACTTTTCCGAAGGCTCTTTTCCGAAGTAAAAGCCTTTTTGATGAACCATTCCTTTGGAATTTCCCTGTTGTAGCAAAGGCCCTTACCAAAAAGCAATGTATTCTTTCTTCCTTGGCTAGAGACGTGAACTTTCTAAATGGCAAGAGACAGTCTGCCCTGTGGAAGAATTGTCAACATTTCTGGCGACTCAGCTAGCTCAGCGTGCCTGCTATGTTTGAGAACTCAGACCATATAGAGACGTTTGAATTCCCTAATGGTGACCCTGATTTCTAAATGAAAATCTCCTCAAACCATCGCTGAAGCAACCTCCTTCAAAATAAGAAGGGAAACACACGAAAGTAGAAAACTAAGCAAAAGTGCAGATAAGCACTTATTGGAAAAAATTGAAGCAAACTACTGTGCTTAAACAGTGCTTGGAGGAAAGCAAAAACAACTAAGAAACCTAGCTAACCATGATAAAGCATGATCCGCCTGGATCAAATGGGAAATTCTTGAACTCACTCCTTCCAAGAGATGGTACAAGTTGCAAAGCAAGATGTTTATTAGTCATAACTTTTGATGAGGCATTTTCCTTGTCCACGAACTGTATTAGCATCTTCTCAAATGAGTCATCAACAGCAACAAAGACAAACTCATAAAGTACCTCTTGATCGTTTTCATATTGCTTGTCATCTACCACCTTGTCAAGTGATACCTCATCTATGCATGGTTTATTGGTGGCCACATCCTTATTGACTGCTGCGAGTTCATCCAGCTCTTCAAGGAGCTTTGAGTAGGCAACCCAATCTACACTGGGATCTTGAATACGTGATTCTTGATCAAATTTTTCGTAAATGTGTCCTTCAATAGACAACATATCCATACAAAGTTCTTCAATCTCTTGTAGAGATTCAAGGTACAGCTGCCAATCATCTTTTTGTTCCTCATTTTGATCTATAGAATTAGCTTGAAAGCTATATGGATCCTTATGAATAGGAGATCCCTGTAACTCATGTATGACTTCAATTTGTACCAGCTCCTCTTGATGTTCCTCTACATCAAAATCAGTCTTCTCACTCTCAAATAATTTGATGCTCAATTAGAACCTCAAGTGAAGTATCAATGGGAAATTCTTCCTCAAATACTCCTGAAGCATCTCTACACACTCAACGAGAACCTGACCTGTAGCTGCAACCTCTTTCTCAATCCTCCAAAGAACAGTTTCCTCCTGAAGAAGGGGAATGGTGGGAGGGTGATAAAATTCATTTGTTTGAGAAGGAAAATGAAGCATGGGAGGTCGATCATGATCAGATTTTGGAATCTTGAGGGCAATGGAATTATCCAGGGAGTTTTGGAGGGGAGGGAAAGAGAAACTCTTAAAGACCTATGTATTCTATTCCTTCCATTTGGCCATTATGCCATCAAAGTCTGTGACCTACTTGTCTTCCTGGACAACCTGAACTTGAGGGATGATTGGTGAGGAAAGGGGGCTATAGGAAGGTCTAGTCTCATGAATAGTCACTTGAACAGGGTCTTGAATATGCTGCTGAATATGCTCTTGAATAGGCTCTTGACTATGCTCTTGAATAGGCTCTTGAATCCAACTAGGAAGCTCCCTTGGCACACACTGGGCATGGTTAAGAACTTCATGAGAATAAGAAACACAATAGCCCTTTGTAGACAATTGGTTTAACTCGATTTTCTGCCTTTCCCAAGCCTCCATCTTTTCCAATACAAGAATACATAGTCCATTTATCTCTTCTGGATCATTGGACACATTTTGAAATAGACCATTCACTTCCTCATACTAAGAGTTAGAACAAACCTTTCTTGCATATGCTAGTATTCTGAGCTCTATTTCATTCCTTTTTTCTTGAAGGCAATACTGCTCATATGCAACATCATAGCCATATGCGAAAGATGAAATCCAGGCCTGAGACTGATATGGCTCACAAGGTAAGATTCATGCTCTTGATAATAAGGATCATGAGAAACTTAATAAGGCTCAACATAGCTTTGATAATACCCTTGATAAGGCTGATTACGCTCATAGATATCATGACCAGGCTGGTATGATCCATCATTTCGCTGATAAGGAAATATAGCATAGGAATTCTCTTCATACACAGCCATCAAACTTCATTCACGATAATGCAATAACAATAAAAATAGACTTACATGGAAATTGTCCTAAACTATCATAAGCAATTGCTTGAGCTTGGAATCACCAAATACTTCTTGAAGAACACTGCTACAACTGCAACTTCATCAAGACCAGCTAAAAAAAAATAGGTTCCACCGGGCGTGCCAAAAACTGTTGTGAACCTGGAGCTGCGCCCTGAATCGAAGACGTGCACGAAATTGCCAGTCCTCTACTAACTGAAACAGTAGGATCTTTTCACGAGGGTGGGTGCCTCAACGGTGAGAAGAACCTCCAGAGAAGGCCGGTTCCTGTATGATATATCAATGAGGATCTCTACTCTATGCTACGGACTACCATGGAAAAGGGAGAAGGAAACTTTAAAGGAAAATCCTACCTAAAAAGAGTGATACACCAGAAGATTGATCCACTCAACTTGGAACCTTGAACACTGAACAAACAAGGGCAAAGGAAGACCTTCGATTTCAATCAATCACTTATGCATAAGTATTTTATGAAGAGGTTCGCTCCAATGACCAAAACATGAGGGAAAACGATGGAGAGAGGTCTGAGACAAGACACTTTGCAGCCACCTAACATCCACTTACAGCTTCAGCAAACGACGTAAAAAACACTAAACATGACCTGCATAAGGAGAATCTAGCAACTAGGTATGAATCAGAATTTGGTAAGGGAGAGAAATCTACCACTTACACTATGCCAGCACTTGAAATCTGAAAGTACAGTCCTCCTATTGATTGAAAAGGTTACACAACTCACCAATGGCAGAGTCTGGTCTAGCCAAGAGAGGGATTTGATATTTTTAATCAAGGCTCAAAGCCAATTTATAGAAAATTACAAGAGGCCAAAGATTGGCGTTGAAAATTTGAAGAGAAGGATTAACTTAGGTTAATTCAAGGCTGACTTGGCCTTTCAATAAAATATGTTTTCTCTTTGTCTTTGCATGAAGCTTCTTGCGCTTGAGGAAGTGAACTTGTCTCTGTTCCAATCTGCCCACCTCTCTTTGCATGGAAATCCACGCTAATGTCAATTTTAGAACTCTATGTGAGCTGCTTGATGCCGAGTTAGAACGTTTGAAAGCTGAGTTAACCGTTTGGTAAGCTGAGTTGGACGAAGAGATCGCCTGAGTTGACTGTTTGGTAAGCTGAGTTGGTAGAAGAGATCATTTTCCCTCGCATGGAAAGCTCCTAGAGGATGCGGCGTTTAACAATTAGTCAACTCTAAATCTGGAACAGTCAACTCGACATTCGAATTTGGAACTTCGGTTGACGCTAAGTTGGACCCTCGGTTGCATAAGTTGATTCGGAGACGAGCAAGTCTTCAATGACCAATCAACTGAAACTCTAACCGGTGTTCGAAAATAGCCCCTTCTTGCATGTATTTTATCCTATTCTGGTCTACTTGTTCATGTCTATTTTTGACAGGGTTCTATATTTGGATGTATTTTTATTTATATTTCCTCGGATATTCTATTTTCAACTCTCTGTCGAATTATCTATTTTCTATCCTTTTTTGCACAGTCAACCTCCATTTCTTTTGGATTTCTTGTTGTCTCCTTGGCTTAATTCTTTCGGATTTCTAGCTATGGACTTTTCTTTCTGAGAACTTATTTCAAAATTTATGCTTTTGGTCTCATCTTGCCTCGGGTTTATCTCCTCGAGCCTGTCTTCGGACTTTCCTGTGGCAACTTTTCCGAAGATATAAGCTCTCACCTTTCGTTCGGCCTTTATGCTTTGCCAATTATCTAGAATTTGTACTTGCGGACTTTTCTATGTTTGGACTTTCTCTCTAAATGATTTCCGTCGGACAAATTGTCCGCTTGAATTGCCCTGACCCTTTCACTTTTCCACAGACTTTTGCTTTGCGGGCTTGATTTCCCTCGACTTTTTTTCGCGGCCATTTCTCCGAATTTCTTCGAACTATTTGTCCGAAGGAATTCCTTCAGACAAAAAGCCCGAAGGAATTCATTCTCCGTCTTTGCCTTTGCTGTAACGGACTTCTATGTTGGCTTTTGATTGGACCGCTCCGAATTTCTTCGGACTATTTGTCCGAAGGAATTAACCCTTCGCTTTTGCCTTCTTCACTTGTCTTCGGAAAAATTGCCCTTCGGAAAATTTGCAATGGTCCTGTCGCCGACCAAGTGCCCTCCGCAAGGGCTCCTATCTCTCGTCTATGCCCTTCGAAAAAATTGCAAGGCACCCGAGCTTTTTGCAAAGGTTTGAATGTGCTCCTGTACCTTCCCGAAGGGTACCCTGCCCTTCGAGTTTCTGGAAAATGACCCTTCCGAAGGGCCTTGGCTTTAAACCTTGCTTCTTTAGGTGGACTTTTATATTCTCCAAAGTATTCCTTCAGACAAAAAGTCCTAAGGAATTACTTCTTTTGTCTTAAGCACTTTGGCTTTGTCTTTTGCCTTGCGGACTTTTGTCCTTAGCACTTTTTCGAAGGCTCTTTTCCGAAGTAAAAGCCTTTTTGATGAACCATTCCTTTGAAATTTCCCTGTTGTAGCAAAGGCCCATACCAAAAAGCAATGTATTCTTTCTTCCTTGGCGAGTCCTTTTCTACATCATTAGTTTGTAGTATTTCATCTAAGATGATACAATTTGCATTGAACGCATTTGGCGTGTAAGGCTCCATATGAAAACGTGCATTAAGCTCTAAATGAATTGTTACCTTTGTGCCATATTGGATCCTGAATAGCAAGTCCAATCAGCTGATCAATATCCCCCAATCTTTGAGGTGAAAACCCTTGAAAGGCACAGCGAAATAAGGGGCAGGTCCACCACTACGTCCTGCTGGATAGTCAAGTTAGGACAGGCATGTAATGTCAATTTCAAATCTTTGATAATGCCTACCGTTTTTGCTGGTGAACCATCCAATTGCAATACCCCTTTAGCATTTGGCTCATAAACAAGATTGAGCTTGTCTACATTCTGTTTGGGCATCACTGTACTGCTAGCCCCACTATCCACCATACAATTATGAACCAAAGTATCACCCACTATCAAAGAAAGATAAAAAAAGGGACTTTTCTTCATTTTTATCTCAGTTTTGTCCACCTTTGATATCTTATCTCTTTGTTGCCCCTGTCGTTTAGTTCGCTGATCCGAATTTGTCAAGACGGCACCTTCTCTCTCAACCGATTTTGGAGACAATTCAAGCGTTGAATGTTCTTGAATGATTTTATCATTTTGCCATGGAATTGAAAGAGAATCCCACATGCTAATGCTGATGTTAGACTTCTTCATTTGATCTACAATATTGAACTAAGATGCACTAACCTTTGATTGCGCTTTCTATCGTACATATTGCTCACGAATTAGAGGTATTTGTTGCACTTTACTAACCTCTATATTCTCATTTTTTTGGGTTGTGGGAGCAGCAAGCTGCTCTTTTGTACCTTGAGCAATAATACTAGGAGCCCTTGAAGTATTTGCTACTGTTTGGGCTTCCTCAACAGCTCTTTTTTTAGTTCTCTGATAGGTTATAGCTGCAACTTGACCATTTAAAACGTTAGTTGTAACATCCTGAGTAAAAGCGACATAATCATCTACCTACCAATTTACATTAATAGCATCAGGATACCTTTGAGTTGCTCCTTGTGATGTCAAACCTGTATCTTGATTTGACCCCCTTGAAAAGAGATCTCTTCTTATGTCATCTGTGGCATGGTGATGTTCGGTGATACCAAGTTCCGGTTTTGAATATCATTAAGATTTGAGGGCTGCCAACCTGAATCTTGCACCAAATTATTTTGAGGTGGGGTTGGAACAATTGCTTTTAAAGTGGAAAGAGCATTCAGATCAAGAGGAGCATATGGCTTAGCTAGAGTTATGGCTCCTTGTGCTTGATAGGGTGGTCTATTTTCTCTGAAACCCTGTGTTGACGCAGTGGATTGCACCTTGGACAGGAGGCTGGGCTCCTGCCTTTCACACGTCAAAATGGAAACTCCCCTCTTGCCTGTGGGGACAGAAAAACTGGGGGGAGAGTCTCTAGATAAGGGCTAGCTCCCTTTGATGCATCTGAGTTATTCCAATAAGTGATAATACATACATACATACATACATATATATATATATATATATAATGGGGGTGGATGGAAAGGGAGAAGGATTACAGGAAAACAAAACCTAATCTAAGAGGGTGATGCACCAAATAAATTCGACCTACTCACACTCACACTCTGAACCATAAAAACACATACGTACACTTTAACTGGTAAAAGGACCAGGCTGCAGGAAGCTTAACAAAGAGGCTTTAATGGAACACACAGAAAAAGGGACTTACCATAGGCGCTGTAAGAAAAGCACACTGTCTAGTAACCTCCTTATGCCTCTGCGCTCTAAGTACAGCTCTCCCTGTCACCTGCAGGAATGGCGCCTTGTAGATACCAGATGCATTGGTGTCAATCCTGTGAAAGCATTAGGAAGCAATGACTGAACACAAGACTTAACACTTAGACACATTCAGAGGTATCTAACCAGAATAGAGGTAAAAATGCGTTCTTTAATGATTCCAGGGGAAAATTGCCAAGGCTTCGCCTGACAATGTGAAAGATAGGTCCTTTTAAAATGAGAAGTTACAATATATATAGAGAAGAGGGAACAATAGCGCCTTCTTTGAAAAAGACTTTTGGCGCCCTTTGACAAGTGGCCCATGCGCGTCCCAAGGGCGTTAGGAAGAGGAAGCCGCTAAAATATAAATGTTGTGTCGGTTCCAATTCTGACTTCAGTCGTTTAAAAACATAGACCGCGCCGTTTCTCCATACCAAGACTGCTCCTTGAAGGCACCCACGCAATTTGTCTACTCAAATGCAAAATGGAGAAAAAATGGGTCACGCCGTTCACTGTTTGCGTCTCATTTATGACCACTTGGCAAGCACTGTTCCAACCGCAGGAATAACTCCTTGAGTCGACGCCTTCCTTCGCCACTTGGACTATTTTCTCTGTTTCTACACTTGGCTCTTTTGTCTTTTCCTTGCCTTGTCTCTTCTGGCTCCTTTGGCCCTCGAGGGCTATCTTCTCGTCCTTGCTGGCTCCTTGGACTCTTTTATTAGCAAGTCGCTGAGTTCATTCTCAACTTTTGTCCTTTTCCAGCGTTGTCTTCTTAGTTTTGCCGTTTGGTGGCTTCTGTCTTTTTGTCTCTTTGTTCTCTGGGCTCTTTTCTAGTTGGCGCTCAAGAATTCAAAGATCAAACGGCTATTTCTCTGCTATAAGAATGACGTTCGCGGGCCCATCACCGTTTGAAAAAACAACGGCTAGTCTATTTGCTTGACGTTGACGGCTCCGGAGACGTCACCGTCCTTGGCAATTCCTGCAGTCTTTTCTCTTCGGCCTTTTGTCGCTCCCTTACCTTCGGGCTTTGCTTTGGACCCTCCCGAAGGGGAGGTGTCCCTTCGGCTTTGGAGAAGTGCCCTTCGTTCGGCAGCCGAGAGTCCCCCACAAGTGCACTTGCCCTTCGGGGTCCTTCGGCGGCCTTTTTCTCTTCGGCTAATTCCCCGCGGACAAAAAGTCCGCAAGAACTGTTTCGAGCACTTTGCCTTAGTCTTTTTTGAATTTCTCTCGGGCTTTTCTTCTAAATTTCTTTAGACTTTTTGTCCGAAGGAATTCCTTCGAACAAAAAGTCCGAAGAAATTATTCTTCGCCTTAGCCTTAGTCTTTTACTTGTTCATTTGGCAGGATCTTTGTCCGTAGCCCTTCCGAATTTCTTCGGACTTTTTGTCCGAAGGAATTCCTTCGGACAAAAGTCCGAAGAAATTATTCTTCGTCCTTGTCTTTCCACTGCCTTCAAAAGTGCCCCTCGGTACAGTTGAAAACGACCCTTCCGAAGGGTGCCTCCTTGCCTTAAACGAAGTCCGAAGGAAACTTGCCTTTTTGGCTTTTCTCTGTGGCCTCCTTGAAAGTGTTCCCTGCCCTCCACAAGGGCTCGAATCCGGAACTGCCCTCCGCAAGGGCACTTGAAATGGTCCCTTTTGCACCTAAGTGTCGGGGACTCGTCTCTTTGAAACAACCCATTGAACCGAACTTTGAACGAAGGCATTGAACCGACTGTTGAACCAAGCCATTGAAACAAGCCATTGAAGCAAAACGATGAACCAGGCACTTGAATCAAACCAACTGAACCAGACTCTTGAAACAAGCACTTGTCCATTTTGCACCTAAGTGTTGGGAACTCATTTATTCTCTGCAGAGTCCGTAGAAATGGACCTGCAAAGTCCGTAGAAATGAACCTGCAGAGTCCGTAGAAATTCTTGTGGAGTCCGTAGAAAATCCTGTGGAGTCCGTAGAAAATTCCAGACTTGTGCAAAATCAAAAAATGAAACTGGCTCAGGACAGCAGAGAAGGAAGGGGACCGATTTTGCCCTGTTGGACCAAAAATGGTCAACACTCTGATAAGGAGACCTTTGATCTTTGAAGGGCTAATAGTTGTTCTGATTTTGCTGTTGATAGAGCATATTTGACTGAAATTGCTGCCTTTTGAGCTATACTATTTCATTTCCAAAAGATTGTAGCAAATTTTTCAACTCTCATATCTCACTAGATTGACTAGTAGGGGTTGCAATAGGAACTTGACGTGCTGTAGTTGGAGCCAAGGATAGAATTTGAGGAACTTGAGGGGTTGGTACAAAACTTATTTCTGAAAATATGGGCATTGAATGTCTTGGAAAAAGCTTACCTGCTTGTATCAAACTATTTTCTACCCTTATTGCAATTTCATAAGCATCTAGGAAAGTAGTACCACCCATTAACTGTATCATCACACTAATGTCAGAATTGAGAGCTTTCAAAAAATACATAAATGCATATTCAGGGGATGGCCTAATCAGAACTAGTATCCTGATCCATGTCTTCTGGAATCTGAGATTAAAATCGGACATGAACTCATGAGGAGCTCTCTGTATGGCAATTAATTGCTCAACTAAAGATAAGTGATCAGTTTTGTTTTCAAACTGTTTAACTAAAGCTGCACCCAATTCATCCCAGGTGAAAACGGATCTAAGTGGGAGGGTTCTATACCACTATAATGTTTTTCTTTTAAAAGAAGCAGCTAGCAATCTGATAGCAACATTATCTTCAACAACATTATGAACTGAACAAAGATTAGCCACATCTTGGATATGCTCAATAGGGGTTGTTTGATTTTCTCCTGAGAATAATGAAATACTTTTGAGGGCAGATACAGGAATGTCATCTAATTGTGCTAGATTCAGTGGACTTCCCCTATTGAATGGAGCAAACACTTGATTTCTAATGGCCATTTGGATGGTGGGGATTGCAGTGTCTAAAACGATAGGATGAGGGGGAGGTAAATATTCCCTTTGAAGATATGGATTTGCCCTCCTAGACCTTACTCTTTTATAAGTTACAAATTCAAAAGGAATACCTTTACTTGTTGATCTTGTGGTAACCTTTGGCATGAACGGATTGCCTGAATGATGCTATGAAATCTGCAACTGAATGTAAATGAATATCCTCCGCTGCTGCGAAAACTCTATGCAAAGAACTTTTTTGTGGTCCCATTGGACGTGCCAAAAACTGTTGTCAACCTGGAGCTGCCCCTAAATCGAAGACATGTTGAAATGGCTAATCCTTTATCCGATTGAAACAATGGGATCTTCTCATGAGGGTGGGTGTTTCAATGGTGAGAAGAACCCCCAGAGAAGGCTGCTTCTTTTAAGATGTATCAATGGATCTCTACTCTGTGCTGCAAATCTACTATGGAAAAGGGAGAAAAAAACTTGAAAGGAAAATCCTACCTAATAACGGTGATACACCAAAACGTTGATCCACTCTACTTGAAACCCTGAACACTGAATCAAACAAGGGAAAAAGAAGACCTTTGATTTCAATTGATCACTATGCATAAACATTTCATGAGAAGGTTCGATCCAATGACCAAAACATGAGAGAAAACGATGGAGAGAGGTTTGATACAAGACACCTTGCAACCACCCAACATCCACTTATAGCTTCAGCGAAAGACATATAGAACACTGAACATGACCTGTATAATATGATAAGCTAGAAACTAGGTACGTATCATAATTTGGGAAGAAAGAGAAATCTACCACATGCAAATTGCTGAATGAATATACACTATGCCAGCACTTGAAATCTGAAAGTACAGTCCCATTGATTGAAGAGGTTACACAACTCACCAATGACAGAGTCTGGGCTTGCCAAGAGAGGGATAGATTTTACAAGGCTGAAAAACCATTTATATAAAAAAAACAACAGTCAAAAGTTGGCATTGAAAAATAGAAGAGGAAGATCAACTTAGATTACCCAAGACCAACTTTGCCTTCCAATAAAATATATTTTCCCTTTGTCTTTGCATGAAGCTCCTTGGCGTTTGAGAAATGGACGTTGGGTCTGTTGAAAGTCAACTTCTCCTTTGCATGGAAGATTACGCCAAATGTCAAAAATAGACTCCTCTTGAGCTATCGGATCGAGAAAACAATCATTTTTACCTGAAAACGGTGCCAAACTTAGATTGAGAAACTTGGCTTGAAGCTGAGTTGAACCTTCGGATGCATGAAACTGACTAGTCAAACCATGAACAAAACAAATAGTCAACTGAAACTTAGCAATCCGCCAAAAATAGCCCTTGCTTGCATGAGTGAGACATATTTAGACTGAATCGTTCGCCGACTTTCCATTCTCGGTTTCCTTATTTCCGTGCATGCATTTCTCTTGCATGTTTGTGGTTTTTCTATTTCCTGGCTTTTCGTTGACTTCACCTTGGTCCTTTATTTTCTATGGACATTTGTTTTTTTGCAAACATTTTGGATTTCCTTCTTGGCTTATTCCCTTTGATTGTATTTCCTCGAGCTATATTCTCTCGGACTTCTTGTTATGCAATTTTCCAAAATTAATCCTTCGGACAAAAAGTCCGAAGGAATTCATTCAGACTTTTGTCCAAAGGATATCCCAATTTTGTTTTCTCCTTGCCTTTGTGTATTTTCCATCGGGTTTTTCTTTGTCCAGAATTTATTTGGACTTTTTGTCCAAAGAATATCCTTCCTCCAATTTTGTTTTCTCCTTGCCTTTGTGTATTTTCCATTGGGTTTTTCTTTGTCTAGAATTTCTTCGGACTTTTTGTCTAAAGGTCTTCGAACAAAAAGTTTGAAGAAATTCTGGACAAAGAAAAACCCGATGGAAAATACACAAAGGCAAGGAGAAAACAAAATTGGGATATCCTTCGAACAAAAGTCCTAAGGAATTCCTTCGGACTTTTTATCCGAAGGATTAATTTGGGAAAATTGCATAATTAGTCTCCTTTGCCTTTATTTTGCCACCAACCAAGTGCCCTCCGCAAGGGCTTCTGTCTCTCCGAAACTGGCTTTTCGAAAGAATTGAAGGGCACCAGGGTTTTTTGTAGGGC
The DNA here is from genome assembly GCA_037957365.1 of Torreya grandis. Taxonomy (NCBI): domain Eukaryota; kingdom Viridiplantae; phylum Streptophyta; class Pinopsida; order Cupressales; family Taxaceae; genus Torreya; species Torreya grandis. The sequence continues at coordinate 2,374,833 of JARHVA010001942.1, read as the reverse complement.
ACCCAGGCTTTTTGTAGGGAACCTGAGTTTTTTGTCTCTTTAATTCCTTCGGACAAAAAGTCCGAAGGAATTGAATACTTTGTAAATTGTCCCTTTTGAAATTCTCTCAGACTTCTCCCAAGTCCCTTGAAAAATCTTTTCCCTTGGACAAAAGGTCCGAGGAAATTGTCCACCTCTTAGCCCGACAAAATTTTGAGAAGACAACACTTTGGAAAGAAAACACTTACGAATAGTCGTCGTAAGTCTGAAAAACAAACCTGTATTCCGTAGGTGTCCGAAAGAAAACACTCGCCTTCATTCATAAGCGAACCTACAGGGTTATAGGCTCTTTCCTTGGCTGATACCTTGTTGTAGATGGCTCCTTGGGTAGCTTTAGGTATGCATTTAGGCTTGATTGAACTTTGCAAAACCTTTTCCTTTTCATTATCTAGTTGATTCACAAGAAAAACTAGGACCATAAGACCATCTTCCGAATAGTAAGGTAAGTTGACAATTTTACCTATGGGGCAAAATTGTCAACATTAATTTTGATAATCGAAATTTTTCATGCTTGAAGATTTTGTTGAACCTACGTGTTCAATAGGAGTGGCCACTATAACCCACGATTTGTTGCTGATTATACAACAAAAAGGTGTCTCTTGACGCCACCTTTGCTAAGGAGATATTGTTCATGCCCTAAGGCGTAGGGCGATTTGCTTTGAAAGGATTTGTGTGAAAGTTTGTAAGGGTTTCATGGTCTTTTCTTGCATGTAAAGCTTGCTGATTATTTATATTATTGCGGATTATTTAAATTATTTTTGCAAGTGGAGCGAACTACTTGGAGAGCTTAGATCTAGGGTTTAAATGCCTCATTTGATTTAAAGGTTGCAAATTAAATATTTTGATTTTGTTTGCTAAATTTTTTATTATTGGTGTGAAGTTTTGGATGGATTTGTGAAGTGTTTGAAGGAGAAAATTAAATAATAATTTTTAGAATTATTATTTAATTATTTTACAAGAAACTAGGGTTTTCAAAACTTCAGAGCAATTTTCGGTAACCTTCCCATGCAAGAAAAATTTTAATTTATGTTTCATTGGAAAGCTTATATTTTTGTTTTGTATTAAGCTATCACTTGATTAGAAATTCCAAGTATTTTCGGAGTTATGGATTTATGAAGTTTCAGCTGTATTTTGGGCATAAAAATCACAATTTTCAGAATTTCAGAAAAATAATTGGATATTCCTTTTCTCCATATTTTTATTCATCTACAGTAATATTTTTATATTTTTTGTGGCTGGAAGTGATAGATCTAAAATTGGTGAAGACTTTTTATCTCTGAACAACAGCAGAAAATTGATGATTAAAACTGATTTTTCCTTCATCATTTCATGGCATAAGGAGAGAAAAGGTATATATCTAAGGGATTTAAATCTAAAATTTATTATTTATTTTTAGATTGTTTTATAGGCAGAAAATTCCCTACGAAATCCTCACTTTTGGCATCTAGGGTTTCTTGCATTAACTAATGGTTTTGAAAAATTCAATTCTCAAGCTATGGTTTACTAATTTTCAGATCATATTTAAGAGAATTTGGGGAAAAGCCCTTATTTGCTAATTCGTCCCATTTGGGGACATTACAGTGGTGTCAGAGCACCGATCTTGTCCTCCTGTGAGGTTTGGTTATAAGCAGATAAAAAGATTTGGTGTTATCATGGAAGAAATGGAAAAAGTAATACTCTACAATGCAAGTAGAAAGCTAGGGGACCTATGCCAACTAGTGGAGGATGTAATCAGCACCTTGGAAGAATTAAAAAAAGAGGTTATCCAAAGTAAATCAATCACAATATGAGTCCATGAAGTGAGCGGTACAGCCCTCAAGGACTTACTTGGTTCAACATGAACTCTTGAAAGACATAAATGAGGAGGTAAGGCTATTGTTTACTAATTGCATTTGTGAGATATTGAGACTAACGATTCAAAAGATTCCTTACAGTGATGAAATCTTGAAGGATATACTCTCATTGATGGTGGAAAGCTTCCAAGGTCTCATTGGGAACAAAGGACATTCATGGGCTTGAAGGGTCAACATCTTGGAAACTATTGTCAATCAGACTTGCACCCCTGTGAAGGTAGTTTCAATACTTCACAGTCTACTGAAACATGGAAACAATCTTAGAATGTGGGTGACCTAATCAGTGGATTGAGTCTCCAGATTGTAAGGGCTAGCTCCCTTTGATGTATCAATTAGGATCTCTGATACAAACTACCTGGAAAAGAGAGAAAGAAAACTTGAAAGAAAATCCTACCTAATGATGGTGATACACCTGAATGTAGATTGATCCACTCAATTTGAGCTCTTTAAAAACATTGATCCAGACAGAGAAACACGAAACTTTCAACTCCAATTGATCAATATACATAAGTATTTCACGAAAAAGTTCTATCTTGTGATTTAAACTCGAGAAAAATGAGAAAATAGCCCTGATTGAAGGCACTAACAACCACTAACATCCACTGTAGACTCAGTCAAAAGACGTTCAAACACAGAACATGGCCTGCATAACATGACTAGCTAGTAACTAGGTACGGATCAAGACTTGGCAAAGAAGAAAACTCTATCACTTGTGCAAATCAATGACAAAATGCACTATACCAACTTGCTGAAAATTGAAAACAGTCATCTTATTAATCTGAAAAAAGTTACACTATCTTTGGTAGAAGATCGTCTTGCCAAAAGAGGGATGATTTTTACAAGGCTGAAAAGCCATTAATATAGAAATAATATGCCAAAACAAGAGGTGGCGCTGAAATTAGAAGAGGAAGATCAACTGTCACTTCACGTGAGTCTATTTTTGGTTCAAAGAGATAACTAAGCCTTCCAAAAAACATCTATTGTTTTCTTCCTCTTTGCATGAAAGCTCCTTGACACTAGAATTACGCCGTGAATTCATACAGTTGACTTTGTTTGTGCATGTTCAACTAAGCCATGTCTAAAATTAGAGACTTCACTTTGCTAATCTAGGAAAGAAATGACAGTTACTTTGCATGATCCCGCTTGATCGTCTGAAGGTGCATCTATTTCTGGCAGTCACTTTTGATCGTTTGCATGTATTTTCTCTTATTTTGGTCTCCCTGTGTCTTTTCTATTTTTATTTGCCTTCGCTTGTCTTTCCGGACATCTTATTTTCTTCGGCATTTTTCTGCGGACTTTATTCTTTTTTCTTTCCTGCGGACTTTGTTCTATCTGGGCTTTTTGCTTTCAACTTCCCACAGATAAAAAGTCTATGGGAATTGTCCCTTGGTCTCGATTTTTTTGGATATTTTGTTTTGGCTAATTTTCTTCGGCTTTTTTGTTTTACCCTTGGTCTTTATTCTTTTGGATTTTTTGTCATCTCCCTTCTTTCGGATTTGTTGTCATCTCCCTTGGCCAATTTCCTTCGGGTATTTTGGCTTCTCCTTTCGGAAAAAAATGTCTGAGGCTCTTTCCCTGTGGATTTTTTGTTTTCCGGAAAAAATGTCCGAGTCTTTTTTCAATTCTGTGGGCTTTTGTTTTCCAAATTTTATGTTTGCCAATTCTTCCAAAGGAATCCTCCGGACAAAAAGTCCGAAGGAATTCCTTCGGATTTTTTGTCCAAAAGATATCTTCCACGAGCACCACCTTCTTTTTGAACCATTCCTTTTCCGAAGGCAACCTGTAACCTTCCCGAAGGGTACCCTTCGGGAATTTTGAAAACATCCTTCCCGAAGGGCACATGCACTTTGGGCTTTTGTAAAAGCTCTTAAGGATCATGAGATAGACCTTCTCGAAAGGCACATGCCCTTCGGGTTTCTTGCAAATGACTTTTCCGAAATTGAAGTGTACCTTCCTGAAGGGTACCTACCCTTCGGGTTTTTTGTCAACAACCCTTCCGAAGGCTACCTTGCCCTTCGGGTTTTTTTAATTTGTCCTCTCTTTGATAGACTTAGCCCTTGCAATTCCTTCGGACTTATTGCATAGTTCATTCTTTCGGATTTCCTGCGGACAAAAGGTCTGTGGGATTTTTGTTTGTCTTCTCTTTGATACACTTAGCCCTTGCAATTCCTTCGGACTTATTGCATAGTTCGTTCTTTCGGATTTCCTACGGACAAAAGGTCTACGGGATTTTTGTCTTTGTCTTCTCTTTGATAGACTTATTGCTTTCAACTTCTCGAAGCTATGTGAAAACCCCTTCTTTGATGAACCATTCCTTCGGACAAATTGTTCAAAGGAAATCCTGTTGTAGCTAAGGTCTTTGCAAATAAGTATTTACAATTAATCTATACAGACCCAATGTATTATTTCCTTTGTAGTCTTTCTTCCTTGGCTATAGACATGAACTTTTCGAATGGCAAGAGACAATTTGATCTGTGGAAGAATTGTCAACATTTCTGACGACTTTGCTGAGAAGCATGCTTGCTATGCTTAAGAATTAGACCACAAACATGATATTTGAACTCATAAAACAATTGTAAACCTAGCCTATGACTGCAAATCTCCTTTGATCATGGTTGAAGTAACCTTCCTCTTTCAAAATAAGAAGGGAAACACAAAAGCAGGAAAACTAAGAACCAAATGTGCAAACAAGCACTTATTGGAACAAAACCGAATGAAACTATTGTGCTTGAACAGCACTTGGAGGAAAGCAAAACAAACTATGTACATGAAGCTTTGCTCTTCAATAGCAATGTTTCAAATGTATCCCATTGACTGGATTGGAAGCTCCTGGCCATCCATCTTTGCAAGTTGGAAAGCATTGCAGAATTTGCAGTTGGAGATCGTGTATGGGCCACTCCAAAGGGAATCAAACTTTGTGTGCCTTCCTGGTTTGGCTTGATCCTCTTCCCACTTGAGGACCAAATCTCCTTTGAAGCTTCGTGAGGAAGCTCCTTTGTCAAAGGTTCTCTTTACTTGTGCTTGATGAATCTCCATGGCTAGCATGGACTGATTTCTTGTCTCTTCCAACTCCATAAGCTCAGCATACCTGATTTCCATAGGCTCATTCTCCAACAATTCAAGCTGATGCATCAGTTCTAAAGCTCAAAATTCAAGAGAATGGGTAATCGTGCTTCTTTATCATATACCAGTTTGTATGGAGAGTTGGCTATTGCCCTCTTGTAGGTGATCCTATCAACGCATAGAGCTGACTTCAATTTGAGATGCCATGATCTTTGATTGTCTTCAATAGTCCTTCGTATGATACTTAAGAGGTTCTTATTTGTAGATTCAGCAAGGCCATTGCCTTATGGATAGTAGTTTGATGAAGTGTTGAGGTAAACTCCATGCTGAACAGTCCATTGACTGATTTTGGATCCCACAAAAGCCATTGCATTATCAGAAATAATAGTTGAAGGAACTCCAAACCTAGTATGCAAACCTTCATAAAAATCTAGAACATTAATTTCGTTTGCTTCTTTCAATGCTATTGCCTCTATCCATCGTGTGAAGTAATCTGTTGCTGTTAAAATCCATTTATGTCCCGAACTTGAAGGAGGATTTATGAGACCAATAAAGTCCAATCTCCATTGGACAAAACGTTGATCCCTACAATTCGCTGAAGAAGCCAAGCTGCAAGTTTAATTTTTCCTACAAACATAGCACATTATGTTGCACTTCCTAACCTATGTATGGCAATCACCAAATATAGTAGGCCAATAGTAACCACCTCTAATAATTTTAAGTGTTGTAGTTCTTGCAGAAAAGTGTCCTCCACCATGTCCATCATGGAATCCTTCAAGTAATCTTTGGTTTGGCTTGGTTCTACACAGCTTAGTAACATTCCATTAATATCTTTTTTGAACAAAACACCATCAACGAGCAAGAATGGAATTGATTGCAATTCGAAATACCTTTTTTTTGAAGCACTTAGATGAGAAGGATAAATACCATCTTGGAGATAGCTTACCAAATCACAAAATCAGTTGGAAGGTGAGGTATGAACAACAGCGATCTTTTCATCATTTGACACTAAAACAGCTTCATTAGTTTCTTGCAAGTCTTGAGCTAGATGCTCACAAAGTCCTTTGCCTCTAATCAGCTTTGTAACCTTAATTTTCATGTCATATTTCATTACCTTAGTTATCCAACCAGCGCCCTTCTCATTTATATCCTTGCTCAAAAGAAATTCTTTGATGCTTGGATGGGGAACCATTAGATGTATCTTATTATTAGACAACGAGTGTCTAAACTTCTTAAGAGATCTTATAACTCAATGGACATGTTTTTCAACAAAAGAATACCTTGTTTTGTACTCTTCCAAGCCTTGGCTGTAGAAAGCTATTGGCTGTTCTAAATTTTCATGATTTTGCTGCATAAAAATACCTGAAATGGTGTCCATGTTAGCATATGTATATAGAATGAAATCTTTCGTAAAATCTGGATTTAAAAGCGTAGGAGCACTTGCTATGGCTTTCTTAACATCCTCAACCCCTTTTACTCCCTCCTTGGACCAGCTGAAGTTCTATTTTTTCTTTACAATCATTGTAAGTGGTTTAGCTATAGTAGCGAAATCTGAAATGTATCTCCTTATGAAGTTGATTTTTCCAAAGAAGCTTTGCATAGCCTTTTTGTGCTTAGACAAAGAGAGTGCAAGCATAGAATCTACTCTTTCAGGATCAATGTTTAAACCATGCTTTGAAACATGTCCAAGAAGCTTACCTTCATGAACCGAGAATATGTACTTTTTTGGATTTAGAGATATCCCAAATTGTCTACACCTTTCGAACACTTGCCGGAGATGAGCTATGTGATCATCTGCATTTTTTGAAAACACAGTTATATCATCTAAATAAACAAGTACGAATTTATTCAAAAGGCCTTGGAATGCCATATCCATAGCTCTTTGAAAAGTCGTTTCAGCATTAGATAAACCGAACGACATCTTTTTGTATGCCAAGGTTTCCCACTTGGTTGTGAACATTGTCTTAAATTGGTCCTCTTTAACCAAAATCTAATTGTAACCACTATATCCATCCAATAAGGAAAACCTCTCTAAATCTGCAACAAGCTGTAGAATTTGTTCCCTTGATGGCAATGGAAAGTGATCTTTAAGTGAAGACCTGTTTAAATCACGGAAGTCAACACAAACAAATCTCACCATTCTTCTTCCGTACCGAAACAGGATTTGCCACCTAAGTTGAGTGCTTGATTGGAAATATAATAGCTGATTCTATGAGCTTGTGAAGCTCAGCTCTCATCAAAGGCTCAAATTTTGGATTGATTGGCCTTTGTCTTTGTCTCAATGGTTTAGTTTTCTCTTCTAACTCAATGGTGTGTTGAGCCAAACTTAGATCAAAACATTTGAGATCACTATACTGCCATGCAAATATATCAGCAAAACTTGTACATAACTTAATGAAAGCTTTCTTTTGTGAAGGAGTGCATATCTTGCCCAATTTCAAAATCTTACCAATTGCAATCTCTACATTGGCATAGTGTTCCTCCTTTGTTGACAAGGATGACTTCTTTTTCCTTAGCTCATCATCTCCACTAAAAATATTCTCAAGAGTGACCAAACCTTTGGGCAGCCTATTCGTTTTCAGTTGCACAATCTAACCACCATACTATTGTAAGTGTTTTCACTGATTATTTGAAGAAAACTCATCCTCTTGCAAAAATCTCACAATTTGATTGTCATCTTCAAACACCTGTCAATTCTCATGATTATTCGGAACAAAAGGCCTTACAACCACCTTTATGTGTGACTAATTTTTTTCATTTTTTACACCAGCTGGGATACTAAATTGTGCTCCAATAGCAGCCAACCTATTAGCATGTTTATTCTTATCTCTTGCTATTGTCTGAATATTAAAACCCTGAAAATCTTCAAATAAATTCGAAATTCTATGTTTGTAAGATTTAAGCAACAAATTTTTGCATACATTCAAACCTCTTACTTGGTGGACTACAAGCTCACTATCTCCAAACACTTGCAAACAATTGGCTTTCATCTTCCTAGCCCACTGCAAACCTTGAACTAGTGTTTCATATTCAACAACATTGTTTGAACAGTCAAACTGAAATTTAATAGAAGAGAAATACCTTTGTTATGTTGGAGAAACCAACATCATCCCAGCTCCAGTTCCATGCTTATTTCTTGATCCATCAAAGTACAATTGCCACAAACCTTCATTAGACTCATCTTTTTTGATGGCTGGAATTGGTGCATCATTCTCATGAAGGCAATACACACCAAGACCCTCTTCTTCAATCAACTTACAAGGATCATGTTCATGCAAGGTAGAAGCCCACTCATCAAGAAACAAATCTAGAAATCCATCCAGAGGTGATTCCTTTTCTACTTCACTACTTTCTGTTACCTCATCTGTGATTATACAATTAGCATTGGCAACACCTGACATATATGGCTCCATATGAAAACATGCAATAGGCTCTGAATGAATTGTTACTTTTGTACCATACCTAGTTCTGGGCAGCAAATCGGTCCAATCAACTGATAAATATCCCCCAATCTTTGAGGTGAAATCCCTTGAGAGGCACATAGCAAAGTAGGGAGGCAAGTCTACCACAACAACATCCTGTTGAATAGTAACATTAGGACATGCATGTAATGTCAATTTCAAATCCTTGATGATGCCTATCGTCTTTGTTGGTGACCCATCCAATTGCAATACTCCTTTCGTATTTGGCTCATAAACGAGTCCAAGTTTATCTGCAATCTGTTTAGACACGACTGTACTACTAGCTCCACTATCTACCATACAATTATGAACCAAAGTATCTTCTACTATCAAAAAAAAGTAGAAAGGAGTTTTCTTTGATTTTACCTCAATTTTGTCAACCTTTGCCATCTTATTTGCTTGTACCTGTTGTTTAGTTGGTTGATTTGAATTAGCTAAGACAACCCCTTCTTTCTCAACCGATTTTGAAGACAATTCAAGAGCTGAAAGCTCTTGGATAAGCTTATCTTTTTATCCTAGAATTGAAAGAGAATCCCACATGCTAATGCTGATGTTAGCTTTCTTCATCTGATCTACTATACTGAAATAAAATCCACTAACCTTTGGCTGTAGTTTTTGGAGCACTGGCTGTTCATGAACTAGAGGTAGTTGATGAACTTTACTAACCTCTATATTCTGATTTTTCTGAGTTGTAGGGGCAGCAAGTTGCTCTTTTGTACTCTTAGCAACAATATTAGGAGTACTTGAAGTATTTGTTACCGCTTGAGCCTCATCAATAGCTCTTATTTTAGCTCTCTGATATGTTATAGCTGCAACTTGACCACTTGTATCATTAGTTTTAACGTCCTAAGTAAAAGCAACACAATCATCTACTTGCCGATTTACATTAATAGCATCACGTTGCCCTTGAACTTGATGAGTCTCTCCTTGTGATGCCAAACATGTATCTTGATATTGACCTCCTTGAAAATAAAACTCTTCTTGTGTCATTTGTGGCATGGTGATGTTCTGTGATACCAAGGCTTGGATTTGAGCATCATTGAGATTTGAGAGTTGCCAACCTGAATCCAGCACCAAATTATTTTGAGGTGGGATTGGAACAATGGCTTTTAAAGTGGAAGGAGCATTCGAATCAAGAGCAGTATATGGCTTCCTTGGAGTTATGGCTCCTTGGGCTTGATAAGGTGGTTTATTTTCTCTAAAAACCTGATAAGGAGGCCTTTGATCTTTGAAGGACTAATAGGTGTTCTGATTTCGCTGTTGATAGGGCTTATTTGACTAAAATTGTTGCCTTCTGAACTATACTATTTTATTTTTAAAAGACTGTAGCAAACTTTTCAACTCTCCTATCTCACTAGCTTGACAAGTAGGCATTGCAATTTGAACTTGAAGTGCTGAAATTGGAGCCAATGATAGAATTTGAGAAACTTGAGGGGCTAGTATAGAACTTATTTCTAAAAATATGGGCATTGAAGGTCTTGGAGAAAGCTTACCAGCTTGTATCAAACTATTTTCAACCTTAATTACAAACTCATAAACATCCGGCAAAGTAGTACCACCCATTGACTGTCTTATCACACTAATGTCAGAATTAAGAGCTTTCAAATAGTACAAAAATGCATATTGAGAGGATGGCCTAATCAACGTAGGCATCTTAGTCCATGTTTTTTCGAATCTGAATTTAAAATCAGACATGAACTCATGAGGAGCCCTTGTTATGGCGGTCAATTGCTCAACCAAAGAGAGATGATTAGATTTGTCCTCAAATTGCTTCACCAGCGCTGCACCCAATTCGTCCCAAGTGACAATGGAATTAAGTGGCATATTTTTATACCATTGCAACGCTTTTTCTTTGAAGGAGGCAGCCAACAATCTACTAGCAACATTATTTCCAATAACATTATGGACTGAACAGAGATTAGCAACATCTTGGATATGCTCAAAAAAGGTTGTTTGATTTTCCCCTGAGAATAATGGAATGCTCTTGAGGGCAGACACTGGAATATCATCAAACTGAGCTAAATTCAATGGGCTTTCTCTATTTAATGGAGCAAACACTTGATTTCTAATGGCCATCTGGATAGTGGGGATTGTAGTGCTTAGAACAATAGGCTGACCAAAAGGCAAATATTGCTTTTGAGGATATGGCTTTGCCCTCTTAAACCTGTCTCTTATATGATAAAAATTTAAAAAGAGTACCTTTAATTGCTGACCTTGTAGTGACTTTTGGCATGAACGAATTACCTGAATGATGATATGAGCTCTGCAACTGGATGATATATTTTTTTGTTGCAAAATTTTTTTAAATATGCAAAAACTTTTTCGTGGTCCCATCAAACGTGCCAAAAACTGTTGTCAATCAGAACTGCATCCCTATAAAGGTAGTTTCAGGCCTTCACAGTCTGCTAAAACATGGAAACAATCATAAGCCGTGGATGACCCAATCAATGGATTGAGTCTCTAGATTGTAAGGGCTAGCTCCCTTTGATGTATCAATTAAGATCTCTACTACAAACTGCCTGGGAAAGAGAGAAAGAAAACTTGAAAGAAAATCCTACCTAATGATGGTGATACACCTGGATGTAGATTGATCCACTCAATTTGAGCTCTTTAAAAACACTGATCCAAACAAAGAAGGGCTAAACTTTCAACTTCAATTGATCAATATGCATAAATATTTCACGAAAAGGTTCTATCTTGTGATTTAAGCTTGAGAAAAATGGTAAAATAGCCCTAATTGAAGGCACTAACAGCGACTAACATCCACTGTAGACTCAGTCAAAAGACGTTCAAACACAGAACATGACTTGCATAACATGACCAGCTAGTAACTAGGTAAGGATCAAGACTTAGCAATGAAGAAAACTCTATCACTTGTGCAAATCAATGACAAAATACACTATACCAACTTGCTGAAAATTGAAAACAGTCATCTTATTAATCTGAAAAAAATTACTCGGTCTTTGGCAGAAGATCATCTTGCCAAAAGAAGGATGATTTTTAAAAAGTTGAAAAGCCATTAATATAGAAAAAATACGCCAAAACAAGAGGTGGCACTGAAATTAGAAGAGGAAGATCAACTATCACTTCACGTGAGTCTATTTTTGGTTCAAGGAGATAACTAAGCCTTCCAAAAAACATCTATTTTGTCTCCTTCCTCTTTGCATGAAAGCTCCTTGGCACTAGAATTCGTTGATGAATTCATACGGTTGACTTTGTTTGTGCATATTCAACTAAGCCATGTCTAAAATTAGAGACTTCAGTTTGCTAATCTAGGAATGAAATGATGGTTACTTTGCATGAATCCCGCTTGATCATCTGAAGGTGCATCTATTTTTGACAGTCACTTTTGGTCAATTGCATGTATTTTCTCTTGTTTTGGTCTACCTGTATCTTTTCTCTTTTTATTTGCATTGGCTTGTCTTTCCAGACATCTTATTTTCTTCAGCATTTTTCTGCAGACTTTATTCTCTTTTCTTTCCTGCAGACTTTGTTCTATCTGGGCTTTTTGCTTTCAACTTCCCACGGATAAAAAGTCCGTGGGAATTGTCCCTTGGTCTCGGAGTTTTTTGGATATTCTGTTTTGGCTAATTTCCTTCGGCTTTTTTGTTTTACCCTTGGTCTTTATTCTTTCGGATTTTTTGTCACTTCGAGTATTTTGGCTTCTCCTTTCGGAAAAAAATGTCCGAGGCTCTTTTCCTGCGGATTTTTTGTTTTTCAGAAAAAATGTCTGAGGCTCTTTTCCTGTAGATTTTTTGTTTTTCGAAAAATGTCAGTCTTTTTCAATTCTATGGACTTTTGTTTTCCAAATTTTATGTTTGCCAATTCTTCCGAAGGATATCTTCCATGAGCACCACCTTCTTTTTGAACCATTCCTTTCTCGAAGGCAACCTGTAACCTTCTCGAAGGGTACCCTTCGGGAATTTTGAAAACGTTCTCCCTAAAGGGCACATGCCCTTCGAGCTTTTGCAAAAGCTCTTAAGGATCATAATATAGGCCTTCCTGAAGGGCACATGCCCTTCGAGTTTCTTGCAAACGACTTTTCCGAAATTGAAGTGTACCTTCCCGAAGGGTACCTACCCTTTGGGTTTTTGGTCAACGACCCTTCCGAAGGGTACCTTGCCCTTCGGGTTTTTTTAATTTGTCCTCTCTTTGATAGACTTAGCCCTTGCAATTCCTTCTGACTTATTGCATAGTTCATTCCTTCAAATTTCCTGCGGACAAAAGGCCTGCGGGATTTTTTTCTGTCTTCTCTTTGATAGACTTAGCCCTTGCAATTCCTTCGGACTTATTGCATAGTTCATTCTTTCGTATTTCCTGCGAACAAAAGGTCTGCGAGATTTTTTGTCTTTGTCTTCTCTTTGATAGATTTATTGCTTTCAACCTCCCGAAGCTATGTGAGAACCCCTTCTTTGATGAACCATTAATTTGTTCGAAGGAAATCTTGTTGTAGCCAAGGTCTTTGAAAATGAGTATTTACAATTAGTCTATACAAACCCAATGTATTCTTTCCTTCATGGTCTTTCTTCCTTGGCTAAAGACATGAACTTTCCGAATGGCAAGAGACAATTTGACATGTGGAAGAATTGTCAACAGAAACCATGACTTCACTCAGGTTACGTAATTTGATGTTTGATTTATGATGTAATGAACTTATTGTTCTAATGTTTCAACATTTTCTAGCTATTGCTTATAAAAAGCCTCCCAAGAATATTATAGTGAATATGCAAGAGATGATGACTATGACACTCAATGAAGGTGAAGATATTTCCAAGACACTATGGACTATTGTGTTGACATGTTTGAAGGTGGAAGAAAATAGATTTCCCATTGCACATCAGCTGTTTAGAATGTTGCAAATAATTGTGAGGAGATTAAGGCTTTATGAGGTAAAGGAGCAAGAAAGAAAAGAAAAATCAGAAGTTTGTGGGCAGCCATCATGTGAATGTGTGGAACCTCAAAAATCTAAATTTTTGGAGCAACAAAAAGAGCTGCAAGTTGATAAAAAAGAGAAAAAAATCGATGTGCAAGGATGCAAGGATGAGCAAGGTGAAAATATTTCATTAATTGACAATGTTTCCTTATCTTCTAATGATTGCATGCATGTTAGTAATATGACAAAAAAGAGAATCATGGAATCTACATTTCAAAGGGACGAAAATTCAGATTTACAGGTTGAGAAAAGGAGTTTGTTGGATGAAGCACCAATTTCACACATGAAGATAGTGGTATGCAGCTAGCTATCTCTTCCAAAACAGTAGTACATAAAGAGCAAATCAATGATGTTTATGATGCTAGCAAAAGTTATGAAGGTACTCCATACATGTGCACACAAGGTATAGATGAAAGTGAAGCCAAAGGAAAATCTCTTGTGGTAAACAAAGAATCTAAGAGTGAAGATCTTGCACCATCTTTCGGATCTCTATTGGTTGTTTTTCAGTTTGCTAGGACAGCCACTAAGGGTAAGCAATTTGACTATCTTCATAGCAAGAATTTGTTGTACCACCATCATACTTTGTTCTTGCATTGTTTTGATCATCATGAGTATTATGCTAACAACAAAGGCTCATTTATCTTCATCAATCAATATGATAGAGGGATATTTGAGGAGTATGAGGAAGAAGGATGAAAGGAACCATGATAAGGCTGTTATGAGACATTATGGACAGCCATGTGCTCGCAAAAGAAGGGACGCTACAACAATGGTAAGTTAACCTAGTTCTGATTTTTGTCATACTAATATTGAGAAAGATGAGATGAAAATTGAATGTCAAAGGAAAGCGCTGGAAAAAGTGATAAGAAATCTGATTTTTTTTTAGTTCAAATTTTCTGAGTTAACAAAACAAGTCCAGCCACATAAAAGAGAGAAAATTTGACACTTTCAAGGCACGCTACAGCCCATGTTGGGGAAACTTTGTACCAAGGTGCACTCTAAAAATTGTCACACCAAAAAAATTGATTTAACATGGCAAGTACAGCAGTATATAAAAAGAGATAAAACTTGATATTGGTGGGATTTGTTTGATGATGCATACATGTGTGAGGAATCTAACAAAAGGCAGCCAAGAAGAGGACATTCATTTTACATAAGGGGATTCCTACCAATGAGTTTAAGTGATTGTGTTATACACTTGCAAGGTATGTTTTCCAATTTGGTTAAACTTGTTTTCTTTCTACAAATGGAAGGACTATATTAATAAAATAAAGAAGAATTGATGTGGTATAAAGAAGGTCCTAGCACACCTTGGAATGCACACTATAGGAGCACACATCCTCTAGTGTTTTTCTATGAGATGAATTTAATTATGGACAGCGTTGCTAGGCATATTAATTTGGTTCAGTTTTGCAGTTCTAATCTTCTTCATATAAGGCCAAAGTCCACAATGGTTTGTTGGAAAAAACATGAGGTGGATCCTATTGCTTGTGTATGCTATGAAGATTTTCAGTTTGAAAACAAAAAAAAGAATGTTGAGATCACTAATTTCATATTGGGATGTGAACAAAGCAAATTTGATATCATTGCTCCTAATTTGGAAATTCAGTTTGGTATGGTTGGCACATGTGCAAATGTCAAAAATTATGAGGGAAATGATTCAATGCAAATTCTTTCAAGGTATGAAGCTGCTATATTTCTGTTTAATATCATGATTGACACACTAATTGCTGTCCAAAAAACAAGTATTGACATGGAAGGGATCAATTTTTATGTGTTTGTGACATTTATGGCTAAAAATAAGGAATTTTCAGCCCTCTTATTGTGGTCACAAAAAGGTTGTTCAAGGATTTTTTATCATAACAGCTGCTGCAAATTAATTAGGAGTGTTGATTACAAAGGGAACAACCCTCTTATCACTTCTATTTCAGTGATTAAGGTTCACCCAACCACATAGAAAAAAAAATTTCAGTTTGCTAGGAAAGGGGATTTTATTTTTATTGTTTCAAAGAGGTTTGCAATCATTTCCAAGCTATTGTTAGGGAAAAAGAAACAAAATTATAACAGTACATAGGCCAACATGTCTGAGGTTTGAAAACTTCTTCAAAAAAATAGAATTCATAAAAAAATGACAAGCAAGAGAAGAGAATATAATGTCATGTCAACAAGGCATGGAGATGAGATCACAAAAGTGTTGTTAAACACTATACTTTTCTCTAACATATTTGTTCCGTGTGTAGGTATGGAAAGACCTAGAACAAGAAAGAAGGATGAAAAAAATTTGGATCAACCAAAGTACATCAAAGGCATGAGTTTGTGTTGGCAAGATATCTCATATTTGACCAGCACCGGATCAAAGCTTTGGGGTCACTACATCATGTCTTCTCTCTTGGACATGGCTCTTGGACATATGAGCTTGCATTTGTTTGAGGGCAAGCAAATTTGGAAAGGGAGGATTGTAATGTCTCTTTTGTGGCAGTTAAAGTAATATTATTGCTAAAATAAAAAATATTTTTTAATTCTTAAAAATAAAGGTAATTAATAGAAAAAACACTTTAAAGAAATTGTAACGGATATGAATGGAATTGTTGCCAGAAGTGAACAGAATTGTTGCCAGAAGTGAACAGAAATGTCGACAAAAGTGAACGGAAATGTTAATGAAATTGTCGACGGAAATATCAACCTTGGCCGACCTATTGGAAGGAGTTGTGACTGTTCGAATAGACCTTTTCACTTGAAGAGTCACGACCTTAATTTGTAGCTTTCCGTGGGTTATAAATAAGTGTTTAACGAGTGGCAAATTTGTAGATTCGAAAAGTGAAAGACAAAAGAAAAACAGAAATATTTGAAGGTAGATTTTTGTGAGAATAATTGAAAAAAAAATCAGCAAGTATAAGGCAGAGCATAGCAGCGAAAGCACTCGAGTGTAGATCGAATCGAAAGAAAATAAAGCAATGTTCTATCATCCGTTGTGTTGACAACAAATCAGAGATAGAAGATTGATTTTTGTGAAAAGGTTGGTGCCTTCGTTTCGAAGAGATTGGTGTCTCTTGTTGAGTTGGTTCTCGGCGAAAGGGGTTGGTGCTCCTGTAGGTTGGTACTTACAAAATTGTTTTTGGAGTTGGTGCTCCAATAGGTTGGTGCCTACGAATTTTTATATTGAGATCTATTTCTCTGTGGTTTTCTCCCGAAAAGTTTTCCACATATAAATCTTGTGTCACTATTACTTTGTGTTGTGTGAGTTGTGATTGATTATATTGCATATCTTAAGTGGAATAATTGTTTAAATAAAAAGTGTAAAAGATATCTATTAATTATTCACCCCCCTCCTCTCAGTAATACCCTGTGCTTAACAGAAATTATGAGTTACTTTTAATATTTTTAAATTAACTCTTCCTTCCAAATTGGGTGCTACACTTGGAGGAGGCTATTTAAAGAGGATGAGGGCTCATTTGAAGACATGCTAATTTTGATAATCGAAATTCATCATGCTTGAAGATTTTGTTGAACCTGCGTGTTCAATAGGAGTGGGCACTGTAACCCACGATTTGTTGTTGATTATACAACAAAAAGGTGTCTCTTGACACCACCTTTGCTAACGAGATATTGTTCATGTCCTAAGGAGTGGGGCGATTTGCCTTGGAAGGATTTGTCTGAAAATTTGTAAAAGTTTCATGGTCTTTTCTTGCATGTTAAGCTTGCTGATTATTTATATTATTTTTGAAAGTGGAGCGAACTACTTGAGGAGCTTGGATCTAAGGTTTGGATGCCTCATTTGATCTAAAAATTGCAAATTAAATATTCTGATTTTGTTTATTAAATTTATGATTATTGGTGTGAAGTTTTGGATGGATTTGTGAAGGGTTTGAAAGAAAAAATTAAATAATAATTTTCAAAATTATTATTCAAGTATTTTACAGGAAACTAGGGTTTTTAGAATTTCAGAGCAATTTTTGGTAACCTTTCCATGGAACGAAAATTTTGATTTATGTTTCATTGGAAAGCTTATATTTTTAGTTTCGTTTTGAGCTATCACTTGATTAAAAATTTCAAGTAATTTCGGAGTTATGGATTTATGAAGTTTTATCTGTATTTAAAGCATAAAAATCACAATTTTCAAAATTTCAAAAAAATAATTGGATGTTCCTTTTCTCCATATTTTTGTATATCTACAATAATATTTTCATAATTTTTGAGTGGTTGGAAGTGATAGATCTAAAATTGGTGTAGACTTTTTATCCTCCGAACAGCAACAGAAAATTGGCGATTTAAACTAAATTTTTCTTCATCATTTTGTGGCATAAGGAGAGAGAAAAGGTATTTATCTAAGAGATTTAAATCTGAAATTTATTATTTATTTTCAGATTATTTTATTGGCGAAAAATTCTTTACGAAACCCTCACTTTTGGTATCTAGGGTTTTTTGCATTGAATAATGATTTTGGAGAATTTAATTCTCAAACTAGGGTTTACTAATTTTCAAATCAGATTTAGGGGAATTTGAGGAAAAATCCTTATTTGCTAATTCGTCCCATTTGGGGACATTACATTGCAAGAGACATTGGTGGCTAAATTCATAAGGTATTTATCTAATATTTATCATATTGGATAGAAGCATAAATTTCCAGCCTACATCCTACTTTCTGTAGCCTAGGGTTTGTTGGTTTTGAGAAATAATTTCCAGATTTGTATTGCCAAGGTTATGAGGTCTTTTTTTACAAGTTGCATAGTGGTTTGACATCTATTTACAGTAGTAGGGTTTGTTGTCATACTTCAGTTTTAATACCAGATTAAATAAGGTTTGTTGGAAAACCCTAGTTTTGCACATTTGTCCCAAATTGGAGACATTACAGCCCAGGTTATAAAAAGGTGTGCACCACCTTGTTGACAAAAGAAAGAAAACAAGTTGAAGATGCAATGAAACCCATCAGGGATTCGTGGATCAAAATAGGGTTGTCCATTTCATATGGATGGAAAGATACGACAAATAGGCCATTGATTAATGTGGTTCTGGTGAGCCCTAAAGAGGCAATGTTTTTTAGGGTCGTTGATTGTGAGGGGCAAGTGAAAAATGCCCGATTCATTGCCGACATCTTGATAAAGTCCATTGAGGCAGTGGAGCCTCAAAACATTGTCCAAGTTGTAACGAACAACGCTAAAAATTGCAAAATTGCAGGCATGTTGGCTGCGGCAAAATATGGACACATATTTTGGACACTTTGGGTCGTTCATTCCCTCAACCTTATGTTGCAAAAATTGGGGACAAAAATTGACTGGATCAAACAAGTCTATGAGGAGGCGAGCGAAATCCAAATGTTTATAACCATCACATGTCCCAAGGCATCTTCAGGGCCTTCTCGAAGTTGCAGTTATTGAAATTAACTCTTAATTTTATCATTCATGAATCATGTATATTTTTAACTTAAATTTATAAGTTTGTAATTTGTAGTGTTTTTATTTTTGAACATTTTTTTTATTTTATTTGTTGTAATTTCGTATTAGGTTGTTGGGACTCAGTTTGCCTCATACACACTTGTCTTGAGATGACTTGTCAAAGTGCATGAGGCATTGAGATTACCATGGTTATCAACAACATTTGGAGTGTATGGAGGTAGACAAATAATGAGAAAGCCATAAAGGTGAAAGGGTGGATTCTCGATAATGTGTGGTGGAAACGTGTGGAGTATTTGCTCAGTTTGATCGAGCCCATCATCGACATGTTGAGATAAGTGGATATGGATCATCCATGTTTAGGTGAGCTTTATGATGGAATTGACTCAATGATTGAGAACATTAGATCCATCATAAATGTCAAAGAGCAAGATCCTATGAAGAAGTTCTTCAAAGAAGTGCAGTCGCATCTCATTGAAAGATGGAACAAAATGACCACCCTGTTGCATCTTCTTGCTTTTGCCTTGATGCCCAAATACTACAATGCAGAGATCCTTTCTTTGCCCAGGGGGGTCGCACCATATAGGGATGTTGAGGTTACCATGGGATATAAGGCAACATTCTCTAGACTCTTTCCCAATCTAGAAGTAGAAAACCAAGTTAGGAAAGAGTTTGTGCATTTCATATCCTTCGTGGGTCACTCCCTTGACACTATTCGTGACAAGTACAAGATGGACGCTTACTTTTGGTGGTACCTCCATCAGCAAGCATCCACCCACCTCCAACCCCTTGTAATGAAAATTCAATCACAAGTAAGATGCTAATTTTTTTTTTTACTCTCTACCCTTCTTTTGAACTTTTCAATGTTTTGTTTTAACTTTTAATTTTTATAAATTTTAATTGACTTTGCGGCTTCAATAGGTTGCAATTTCCTTCTCAGCTAAGCGGAATTGGGGTACCTACACCGTTATCAACTCACTTAAGCGCAACAAGTTGATAGCAAAAAAGGTGGAGATTTGGTCTATGTGCATTCCAACTTGCATCTTCTTTCACACAAACAACCTCATTACAAGGGGCAACAAAGAGTTGGGATGTGGACCCAGACACTGCTGACTTGGATGCCTCTGTTTCCTACTTTTGATTGCTTGACACAAAGTTAGATGGTGCTTCACACAACCTACATAGTGGAGCTAGTGGGAGTGGCACTGTTGCTTGTGGTTCTAATGAACCACGTGATGATGAAGAGATCGCAGCCGAAGAGGAAAATGAATATAGTGCATCATGAATATGCTGATTTGTCTTTATTTTTGTCCATACATTGTAACATTTGCACTATGTACCTATTATAAAACTAATCTAAGTTCGACCGTTGAATATCATGATATTTGGCATTGAATTATGAGTATGTTTTGTGGTTATTTAACCTATTTTGTTTCCTCTATGCATATTATGTGGTTAATTTTGCTTATATGGCTATATTTTTATATTTTTAATTTTTTATATATATTTTTGTACAGCCATATCCAAAACGTATCCAAACCCCACAAAAAAATCCACGTATCCGATTCTCGTACCCATATCCAAACTCATCCATATCGACAACGTAGTATTTATATAATATTTTAACAGTCCCCCCACCATCCCCAAAATTCAGAAAAGTTTTGCCTTCCCAAAAACCCTGTCCCACCATCTCACTGTCCCAAAGTCTTATAGGTAATGTTGTACGCAAAATTTGAATTCATGAAATTTTCAAAACTTTGATTCCCACATGGAGAAATCAGAAGTTTTGAGTTGTTCTCGAACCCAAACATTGAATTTTGTCAAAATCCAAAATAATTGGTTCCCATGTGTTGTACTTGTCCCAAGGATCATATTTTATCCAAAGTGTCAAGGTCCAAAACTTGATAAAGTTTGTGTAAAATCCAAATGTAACTTTGGCATGGTACCAACACCCCCTCAACTACGTAGCCAACAAGATTCTCCTCACATTTTCAAGGTCTCTCAAGTTGGTCTTCCTTTTACGAAAAGTGATTATAGTAAGTCCCTCTACATGTCGCACTGAAGAAATTTTTATTTTGGAGAAACTAGAACTTTGGCGCCCAGTTCATTGGGTCTCACAAGCGCACTAGGCACAACTCTCCTTGCATTTTCAAGGGTCTTCCAAGTCACAAAAGATGGACTTCTTTTCACAAAAGATGCTCCTTGTAAATCCCTCTACATGTTGCACTAAATAAATTTACATTTCAGACTGAAACTTTGGAGTTGGGTCCGTTGGGCCTCACAGGCACCCTAGGCGCGATTTTCCTCGCATTTTCAAGGTCTTCCAAGTATCAAAAGTTGGTCTTCTTTTTACAAAAAGTGATCATGGCAAGCTCTTCTACATGTTGTACTCGATAAATTTTCATTTCAAAGAAACCAAAACTTTGGCATGGCACTGGCTACAACTCAAGTGCACAACAAGCACAATTCTTTTGTTTTGTCATATCCTTCAAATATGGTCTCTACTTTGACTCTTGTTTGAAGCGTTGGAAAGCTCTCATCCCAAGGATCATCCTTGTCCAAGGTCTTAAAGTCCCAAACTTAATAGAATTTTTGTAAAATCCAAATGGAGATCTGAAACTTTGGCTTCCGATGGTCGGGCCTCACAAGTGCACCAAACGCATTTCTCCGCCATGTCCAAAATTGAACTTTGTCAAAATCCAATTTTTTTGGTTCCCATGTCTTTTGCTATTCCCAAGGATCATCTTTGTTCAAAGTCTCAAAATCCCAAATTTTTAGATTTTGTGTAAAATCCAAACAAAGATCCAAAAACTTGGAGTCGAGCGGCCAGGGCTCACGGGCATCCCTGATACATTTCTCTACCTCACCCAAACTTGAATTTTGTTAAAATCCAAATAAATTGGTTCTCATGTGTTGTGCTCGTCCCAAGGATCATCTTTGTCCAAAGTGTCAAGGTCCAAAAATTGATAGATTTTGCGTAAAATCCAAGTAGAGATCCGGAAGAAGTGTACCCTAGGAGTTGGGTCAGCCAGACCTCATGGGCGTGCCAGGCTTAAAAAATGCAGTAAAATACAAAGGCAAACATGCAGATTCTTGTTTTTGCCATATCTTTCACATCTGAACTCTGTTTTGGCTTCCGTTTGAAGCGTTGAAAATCTCTTGTACCGAGCAATACAATGATGTGAAATATTTGATTCTCGGATACCAACTTTGGCGGGAATACAAAGAGGGAGAAATGTTGTTTCGATAGTACCTCACAAGCTACGACTTCTCCATTTTATCATATCTTTAACATTCGAACTTCGTGTTGGCTCCTGTTCGAAACATTGGAAAGCTATTTTGATGACCAATCCAATGACGTAAAATATTTGATCCTTAGAGACTTTCCAAGATAGGTTCACTTCTCAACTTTCAGTCAAATGTCCCTTTGCAAGACCCAGTTTCAAATATTAATGTGTGACACGTACATGGTGGGACTATGAGTAAGAGTCTATACCATTTTCAGACTACCACCTAATTGATAATGCCCAGTAGGCCCACTCAATGTTTTATTTGTTAACGAGAAGTGTGTCCATTATACTTTTACAGGTCTATTTTAAATCAATATATTATATTTTTGTAGTATTTAAGTCACTTTATTAAAAAGTGAAAGGTGAATGTAAAAATAGAATAGGAATCTTGGAAAGAGCAGTTACAAGAATAAGAAACGTCAATTCCATCCTCCTATGTGTTATAAATAGGAAAGATGGCCATTGTACAAGGGTTTCTTCTTTATCTCAGCCCTAGAGGGCTTGCTGCAACTTTCTCTGTTGTATATACTTTTCTGGATTTGTTAATGGAATACCAGCAAGTGGGTGAGATTAATTTCAGGATTTGTGGGTTTTAGTGTTATTTGTTTGTGAAATTTGCATTACTCTTCATGGATAGAGAAGCCATTAAATTCTGCAATATTCCTTCACTACATGTAAAGCTTTGATTTCCCAAACTTTGAGTTGTGAATCTCAATGAATGGACTTTGTGCCATATGCATGCAATCTATTTTGAGAAAAGACTTTGTGCTTCCAAGCAACTTTTTGTTCCCATTCTATCTGCTGCTCCCAATTTCATTTTCATGTGAGAAAGAATTTTCTATTCATTTAATCCAAATCTGAGTTATCCACACAGTCTTCTGTGTTTATTCTGTAGTGGGTTTCTCACCCTCACCTTCATCTTATTCCACTCTCCTTCCATTTCCCTTTTGTTTTCTTTTTGTGCTTTGCAATCAAAAGTACTCAAAAAACCAAAAACACCAATATCCTACAAGAGAGCTGCCCCTCTCAAACACAACAGAAAATCGCCTCTACAATGGTGATTTATCCAATGTAGTCCGCTGCCCATTGGGAAAGTCAATAAAATAAACAAGAAACGGCAGCAAGAAATTTTTGCCAACATGTAACTGTGTGATAATTGGTCCTCTATCGAGTTTCGCTGACAAAAGATACAACTATGACCCTCAACCATATTAGAATATATGTAACGGTCATAATAGTTATGAGTTATTTGGAAGCATATGTTGGTTGGTAACACAAACCCTAGGTTACCGGATACCGCTGTATAGGGTCCAGGATACGGATACAATACAGATCCGATACGGATATGGGTTCGATACGCAGGGGATACGGGCAGGATACATCCTGCCCCCTGCGGATACGCCCGGATACGTTTCCAAGCGTATCTGCAAGGGGCAGGATGTATCCTGCCCGTATCCCCTGCGTATCCAGCAGTTTTTTTTTTTTTTTTCGTTTGCAATTTCACCTAATAAAAAGTCAAACACAAACTTCAAAAAACAAAAGAAAGTATGAAAACCTATCTGCAGTTTCAATGGCTAGCTATGTTTTCAAAACATGAGCCTGAATCAATTCATCTGTATCTTCTTTATTAGGGCTGTATACAACAGCTATGAAGGTTGCCAGAGCAAGTCAGCAAGTCTTTCAGTTATTGGATCATGTTTCAGCCTTGCCAAAATAATGGAAATATGTTTGTAACATGATCAAGATAAGGGAGAGGTTGAAATCAATAATGTCTTTTTTTTTGTTTATCTTTTATGTCCCAAAAATATGGTTCTCCAGGACTCTTTTTGTGCAGTACATACAGTAAGATCATTTGCCCAGGTATAATACGAAAGCTCAACTCGTGAACAAGTTCAAAGAAGAGAACAGACCATAGTCTTAAGTTGATTTAACACCAGGTCATCTCATTGTAATCTTCACCAAACTGCAGACAGTGCATTTTCTTGTCTTTATTTTTGTCCATACATTGTAACATTTGCACTATGTACTTGTAATAACTAATAAGACTAATCTAAGTTCAACAATTGAATAACATGATATTTGGCATTGAATTATTAGTATGTTTTGTGGTTATTTAACTTATTATGTTTCCTCTATGCATATTATATGGTTAATTTTGCTTATATGGCTATATTTTTTATATTTTTTATGTTTTATATATATTTTTGTACGGCTGTATCCAAAAATGTATCCAAGGCTTAAAAAAAATCCTCATATCCACGTATCCGATTCTCGTACCCGTATCCGTATCGGCTACTTAGCACAAACCTAAACATAATAAGTATTCCTCTCTCTTCTCTCCTTGTGTTCTCATAGTGTTATATTTTACTCTTTCTTTATGGTATCATAGCCCATGGCAATGGATTTTTGGGGCTGGAGTCCAAGTGAATCTGTCGAGACATAGATGAGGTGTGCAACATCTTTGTTGGAAAGGAGGTTTTAAATCAAAGATCAAAGACTTCTTTTTGCCAATGTAATTGTTCTCCTCTATTGCTCTGTCAATGGTTTACAGAAACAACTTAATTACCTTGCTCATTTCTACAAACTGCATCACCCGGTGGCCAACCTTAGAAAAACTGAGGTCATGATATTCAACACCTCCAAACTTTCTCTTCCCCAATTCCAGTTTGTAGAATGATTACAGAGATACTAGTTTTAACAATAACGGCATATACAAAATAGTAAGTGCATAAACTACCATGGCACAACATAGTGTCAAAATAATAGCAGCCTTTTATTCATCAAGATAATTCTAATTACAATTCACATAGTTTAGGGAGGACCTAATACAAGCACCCTTACCCCAACATACAATATGTGTTCTAAAGGACAAGACCCAACAGTTGTCGATTAACCCAACCAGCATAACTAGGAGTTGTGCTACACTACTAACAAAATGCTGATAACAGACTAACAAAACAATGTCGGCTATTACAATATATTTATTCCTAATTGTCATCTACATTACCCTCCTTTTAAACAAGTTAGAGTCCCTTCCGAATTGAACAATACAAAAGCAACTCGTGAAGTAGCAGAAGAGGAAGAAGAAGACGTTCTTGGATGTGTTGGCGTGCCGACTAGAGAAATGGAAGAAGCAGCCATTGGTGGACAGAGTTCAGCGCAAAGGGCATAGACTTTGGAAGTCCATTGTTGTAGATGTTTAGTAGCCACAAGTTCACGTTCCCATGAACACTTTACCATATGTTTTGCCTCTTGCATCTTGCTTTTCCCCTGAAGAACCTCCTACTTGGTGAATTGTAGTTTGTCCTTCCCCTGATAAAGCTCTTGATTTTATGCTTATGTGAGTTGTGTGCATTGACAGAGTTGCTCCTAGAATCGACCATGCCGATCCTCTAACTCTAATCGTAGGGTAGCCACCTTATTAGTCATACCATCCTTCTCATCTTGCAACTGGCTTTGCTTGCACATGCAAGATTAAAGCAGTAAGTATTGGTACCTATAAGTATGTTCAATACTACATAGTGATTCTAAAACTTGCTGAATTGGAGAAGTAATTATAAGATGGACTGATGTGTGCAGCCAATGCTCATGCATCTCAGGAATGTTCTTCTCTAGCCATCCTTTTCTAACAAATATTCGTGCAAACTTGTCATGGCACTCTTCCTGCACAAACTTTTGGGTACGGGCTGCCTCATCCAATATCATCCTAACCTATGAAGGACCACTAGCAACCTCTAGATGCCAAACCACCCTGGAAATGCCCTTTAGTGCCTCCACCATAAGCCCCATAAAACGTAGAAACTAAGGCCAAGTTTCATAGGGATTTCCACTATCAAGCATGGGTAGAAATATTGGAATAGTCCCATCCTCAGCCCAGGAATCAGCAGCCTCTGCCTCTCAATCTAAAGGTCCAGTTGCAGCATGTGACTCTATGTTAGCCCCTACCTGTGCATGATCTAGTTCTAGCTATGCTTCTATGGACTGTGGAGCTGAAATGGGCCCAAGCGTACCTTGAAATCCACATTTACCGATTCATGAAGTTCAAGCAACCAATTTTCGATATATTGTTCCTCTGTCTATCGCCAGTCATCACCTATATGCGAGGGATTGTTGACCATGGGATCTGATGAAAGAGTGATAGGGGGAGCCAGTAACTCAAAAAAAGTGGGAATATAGAGCCCTTTTGTGTGTCCTTACTCTTCCTCGTCATCATTATCAGTAAAAGACCTGTCACCCTCTTTCTCGAAAGTGGGCTGCTTTAATGTCACCTTCCTCTTCTTTGTTGAAGCTTGGCGATCAATATGGTTGTCTAAGGAAAAGCCAAGGTGTCTCCAATGAAACACAGAGGGCCAAGTTGGGTCATATTAATTGTCAACTGTGAAACCACCATCTACTATGGACTATGTGTACACAACATCCAATAATAATCCAATTGCATGTTGTGTCATATAGAAGCCTTTGAATCACATGGAAAGGAACTCATGAATAGGTGCAGAGAACAACTCGCCCCAATTGTAAATCCCACCTTTTCTTAAACCCATTGGGTGGTTTGTCATCCAAATAGTAATGTCAAATACCTGAGTAGCACCTACTAATTGACATCGAATAACATCTACAAGACACCACCATTCTTCAGAAGCCAAATATTCCTTCTAGAGGCCGCAAGGACAAGCACACATTCCAAGTTTATTCGCTGCCTCGAGAGTTTTTTAGATCTTGGATGTTAGGAGGGATTCTAGGGGTAGTGTTTTGCTTCCTCCTAGGATTACCTAACCTAGCCCCCTTAGCCCTAGACACTCTAATGAGCATTATCAGATCCTACATGGGCCTCTTCACAATGATAGACAATGACACAGATGATTCCTTTGTACTGGGCACAATCAGAGATGTTTGACAAAACTATAATCCAGTCTTTCTCACTTTCATCAACCCATGCTCTTTGGGGGTTCTTGCTACACCCCCACATGGCTATTTTTATTGGTATCCTAACCACATGGGTTGCGGCTTTACTACGTTGGGTTTACCCCTCATTTTTTTTAGTGCTTCCATTATTCTTCTTTCATTTAGTTAGTCGTTGATCCTAGGATCCTTTTATCCTAGCACTTTCAACTATAATTGGATGTTTTTTCGAGTCCCATGGACCTGATTTTGGTCATTCGTGGACATTAATATAATTCACTTCAGCAACACTTGTTGAATATGAAAGATGTCAAGAAACAATTGGCCACCATCAAGAGGAACGTAGAAGAATAGGATCTGATTGTGATTACTAGAATCTTGCCTCCTCTTGAAAACTTTGTTGAAACTTTGATTTTAAATCAGACTTTTGAGGATGTTAGTAATCCTTTTGACGAGTTTTGTAATAAGCTTCTAAGAAAGAAAGGTGGATTTATAAATTTGGGAAGAATGGCAAACCTTTAGAAAGTGCCTTTGCATAGGTTGAAAGAAAAATGCATGACATTGGAAAGAGGGATGCCTTCTATTTGAACTATGAAGAACCTAATTTTCTCTCTCAAATTAGAAGAGGGATATTCACTTCAGCAACACTTTATGAATATTAAAGACGTTAGGGATTGGCTAGCCACCATCAAGAGGCACATAGAAGAAGAGGATATGGTAGTCATCGCTCTTAGAATCTTTCCTCATTTTGAAAACTTTGTTGAAACTTTTAATCAGACTTTTGAGTATAAATTAGTATTTGCTAGGGTTTTGCATAAATTCCAGATTTCAGTAATTTATCATATTTTGGGATATTTCAATGGTATCAAAGCCATATCTTGGCTAACTATGGGTTTCCGAAGTAATTCACGCACAAGAGTGACAAAGAACTAAGGTACTACCTTAGAAGCAAGAAGGTTGAGGAAAATCAGCAAGAACCAATGGATCACTTGGATCAGCCAAGGTATGATGCTGAAAATAGAGAGGAGCAAAGGTTTGATAAGTACACCCAAGCTCAAGAACAAATGACAACAGTTATGGCGAAATGTGTCCACACTATGGAGATGAGGAGTGACAAACCATCCAATGGGGATGGCAGTGCTTCTAGAAGTCACAACCTCACAGATCAGCCCCCAAAGGGGAATGGCGGAGCCACACGTAGGCCTAACCAGCCTATGTTTTTGCAAAAATAAGTTGCCATTCCGAAAAGGGAAGAACAACCCACCTTGCGAGATAGCTTATTAAGGATTATGATGAGTACATTACTTATCATGCTCCTTTCAGGGATCACGTGGATTTTTCCGCATTCACATCTTGGAAGCATGGGCAACATGTAGACAATAGGGCTGGCCAAAGACATAGGGGCAGCCAAAGAGAACTCCATCATGCATTGGGGACGCTTTCACTTTCCAACTTTGATGGTTCTTCTCAAAGCTCAGCTAGGGCTTGGATTCAGAAGGTAAATACCTACTTTTCACTTAGACCTATGATGGAAAAGGAGGCTATTCAGTTTGCCAAATTGCATTTAGAAGGGGCTGCCTATGAATGGTGGAATCATGGGTTAATCACCCAACAACATCAACTCATTCAATCTTATGAGGAATTCAGTAAAAAAATCATTGAGAGGTTTGATAGGGCTGATCTGGAGCTACACTTTAGAGAGTTTGTTCAATTGAGACAAAAGGGCACAATAGAGGAATATGTGACAAAATTTCAAAGGCTTTCAGTCATGGTAACGGATGTTTTAGAGAGGAGATTGGTAGTTTTGTTCATGGAAGGGTTGGCTGATTCCATTCAGGGTTTGGTCCAGGCTTTTGACCCACCTTCTCTCCAAGGAGCCATTCAAAAGGCCCTTGACCTTGAGTCTTCAACACCCCAAGGTAATATTCTGCCCTTTGTTCAACAAAAAACTAATTCTTTTGGACCTTTTGGACATCAAAAAGACAATAGATGGGGGAAGCCAAGGGGCAACTCTTCCAGGCCACAAAAACCAGCTCCTTTGGAGCAGCTTGGTAGGCCAAATCAGCAAGGTTTGGGGCAGTTTGTTAAGCCAAACCAGCAGGGTTTGGGGCAACAAAGGGAGCTTCCAAGATGGAACAATGAGACAAGGAACGAGCTAAGAAGGGAAAAACTTTGATTTGATTGTAGAGACACTTGGACAACGGGTCATCATTGTCGTGGGAAGGGGCAAGTGCACTACATTGTGGTGCATTCAGATGGAGAAGAAGAGGAAGAAGAGGAAGGGGCAGCCACCTATGAGGAAAAGTATTTAGAGATCCTTGGAGGACATGACATGAGTAGCACCTTTGCTTCATTATCGAGGACTCCTAGATACTACCTCTTTCGTGTGAAAGAAAAATTGAAAGATAAGGATGTTACTATTCTCATTGATAGTGGAGCCACCCACAATTTCATTGATAAGAGCTTGATTGTTGCATGTAGGCTTCAACCTATTGAATTCAAGGGTTTTTGTGTCACTGTGGTGTATGGCTTCACCATCCCTTGCACCACCAAGGTTCCCAAGCTTAGCATCATGCTGGGAACACACTCCATTGAGGATGACTTTTATGTTGTTGGCATTGGAGAGACCAACCTTGTCTTAGGCATTCAATGGTTGCACTCACATGGGGAGTGCACACAAAATTATCAAACTATGGAGCTAAAATTCGAAATGGATGGAAGAAAAGTAATCTTGCATGGTTTGAGTGATAAGGCACCATTGGAGGTGACCTCAAAAGCAATGGAAGGAGTCTTCCCTAATGGGAATGCGGTAGGGGCAGCAAGAAAGAATATCTCTTCTGATTTGGAGCAGCCACATTTACTTAGGAGATTTGGTCATTCATATGGTTTGGTGAAGGAATCAAAGTTAAGGAAATGTTGTCCTTCAAAAGAGGTCAACTAAGTAACCAAGGGACAGCCATCAAGGTATGTAAAAAATCAATTAATTCCTTGTTTCATGAACTTAATGAATTCTGAAAATGAGAAAACCAAGCAAGAGGAAAAGGGGATTAATTTTCAGATTGTAAAGGAGTAAAGTTTGAATTTCTCGTAAGAGATGGGCCTAGATTTGACTTAGAGAATTATTTTTATTTCTTGCCAATTCTGAATGTGGCACACTCAGAAAATTGTGTAAAAAATGGCACGTTACTGTTGAACACAACTATCTACCGAGAGGGGGGGTGAATCAGTAGATCAGCTAAAAACTAGTTCAACTTTTTTGTGAAAATACAAAAACATATGCATATCAAACAACAAATGTAGAGAGCACACACACAAAAGCACAGTACACTAGATTTATACGTGGAAACCCCAAAGGAAAAAACCACGGTAAGAATAGCTACTAGAATCTACTGTTCTAATCCAACTGTTGACAATTTTGCCCCCCCACAGGGCAAATTATCACCCCTACTATTTGGAACTTTGCCATGGTGCCAAGTTTGTCTTGTGAATCAATTTTGGGGTCCTTAAATGACCATTTACAGCCACCCAAGTGGCCATCTACAGCTAGGGGAATTTTAATCATTCAGAGATTTACAAGGAGCTTGCTTGATTACAGCGAAATGTGCAAATACAGCCAAGATATACAAGTTGTAAGTTTATTTATTTTGTCTTCCCAAAAAAAAATTCGGGATATAAGAGGTGGACTATTTCTTCGAACATTTTGTCTGAGAGAAAGAGCTCTCAAAGGACTATGTAAAAGTCCAAAAAAAATGACAAAGTGGCAGTCGTTCAAAGCTTATTTTCTTCGGACTTTTTGTCCAAAAGAAAAGGGGAAAAGCACAGTTGAGAAGACCCAAAGGGCACCTGCCCTTCGGGAAGGTCCAATTCAAGACGAAAGTTTCAAGGGACGATTTCAAAAAGCCCGAGTGCCCTTCAAAAAGCCCAGGTGCCCTTCAAAAAGCCCAGGTGCCCTACAATTCTTCCGAAAGACACTTTTGAAGGCAAACATGCCCTTGCGGAGGGCACTTTGTCGGTGAAGTGGACCTTTTCAATTCTTTCGAAGGGCACTCCTGGAAGACATAGCCCTTGCGAAGGACATCTGGGCATCGCGTAGAGACATTTACAATTTCCTCAAAGGGTATGTGCCTTTGCAGGGAACACTTCAAGCACGAAGACCTTGGCAAAAAAATTCCGAAAGACAAAATTCATTTTTCTGAAGGACACTTGCCCTTGCGGAGGGCACTTGGTCGGTGGCAAGACCCTTTCAAAAGTTTCGAAGGGCATTATTGGGAAGTAGAACCCCTTGCGGAGGGCACCTCCATAAATCAAAGGACAAAAGCAAAGCTCCCGAAGGGCACTTGCCCTTTGGGGAAAAGATAGCCAAAGGAGACGAATTCCTTCGGACTTTTTGTCCAAAGGAATTCGGGAGGATAAAAACCTGAAGAAAATAAAAAGAACAAAGGCAAAGGAGATCCTTTGGAATAATTGTCAAAAAGGAAATCCGCGAGAATATGAAGCCAACAAAAGTCCAAAGAAAATCAAAGGGCAAGACATAATAGCCTAAAAGAATAAATTCGGGAAAATTGACAAGGAAACGAATTCCAATGACTATTTCAAAAAACCCGATAGAAAAGACAAGGGCGTAAGCAAAGGCCAAAAAAGAGAAAAGGAAATGCCAATCCCGGGAAAGAGAAGAGACAAAGAGTCCTTCAGACAATTTGTCTGAAGGACGAAAACTAAAATAAACCTTGAATCCCGAATTAAAGCAGAACACGAGAAAACCTAGAGAAAACACGAAGTGAAATGAGCATGATCAATAGCATAAACAAAGATGTAAGCACAAACAGGACTGAAGCAGAACTGAACATGGACATAAGCATGAACAGCGAATAAAACAAACGCAAAATAAAGACAAAGGGAGGATGCACAAAGATCATGCACAGACTAACGTAAGTGACTCCAACGAAGTGAACGCATTTAAGAAAACAATCATTCTTCAGTTCTGAAAATAGAGATGTCTTGCATGATGAACGGGCAAAGAGTTGAACGTTTCAAACAGCCAAAAATTTCATGCACGCACTCTCGTTTGTCTCAAAGCCCGAAACGTTCTGACGGTTCAAATGCAATTCTTAATTTGGCATTTGCATTGATTTCATGCAAAGGGGAGACTTTCAAACGTTCTAGCAGTTCGAGTGAATTTGACTACTTTTGTAATGAAGAGTTGACTAGTTTTCAAATCAAGACATTTATTCGTAGATTTCATGCATCCAAAGCTTGTCTTCTTTTTTCAATGCCAAAGATTCTTCATGCAAGACAGCTAGGTATAAGCCAAGAAAAGACAAATTTGGAAGATCCATGCAATGCAATTTGGACTTGGGCTAATGAAGAGTTAACTTCTCATTTTTTCAATGTCAATCTCTTGACTTGTAAATTTCTATATTAATGGCTTTTCAGCCTTGTAAAATCTATCCCCTCTCTTAGTAAGACCAGACTCTACCATTGGTGAGTTGTGTAACCTCTTCAATCAATAGAAGAACTGTACTTTCAGATTTCAAGTGCTGGCATAGTGTACATTCATTTAGCAATTTGCATACGTGGTAGATTTCTCTTCCTTCCCAAATTCTGATTCGTACCTAGTTGCTAGCTCATCATGTTATGCATATCATGTTCAGTGTTTTATGTCTTTTGTTGAAGCTGT
Source organism: Torreya grandis (assembly GCA_037957365.1). Classification (NCBI taxonomy): domain Eukaryota; kingdom Viridiplantae; phylum Streptophyta; class Pinopsida; order Cupressales; family Taxaceae; genus Torreya; species Torreya grandis. The sequence goes on along the minus strand of JARHVA010001942.1, from coordinate 2,342,228 downwards.
AAGTGGATGTTAGGTGGCTACAAAGTGTCTTGTATCAGACCTCTCTCCATTTTCCCTCGCGTTTTTGTCATTGGATCGAACCTTCTCATGAAATACTTATGCATAGTGATCAATTGAAATCAAAGGTCTTCTTTTTCCCTTGTTTGATTCAGTGTTCAAGATTCCAAGTAGAGTGGATCAACATTCTGGTGTATCACTATCATTAGGTAGGATTTCCTTTCAAGTTTCTTTCTCTCTTTGCCATGGTAGATTCGCAGCACATAGTAGAGATCCGCATTGATACATCTTACAGGAACCAGCCTTCTCTGAAGGTTCTTCTCACCATTGAGGCACCCACCCTCATGAAAAGATCTCATTGTTTCAACCAGAAAGAAGATTAGTCATTTCAGCACGTCTTCAATTCAGAGTGCAACTCCAAGTTGACAACACCAGCCTCACAGTTAAATCACCTCACTGGCAAAACCACACTGGTTACATTCACGGACACCTATCCTTAGGAGACACCAATCCCCTAACTGAGCACCAACTCAGTTTAACCTTACTGGTTACAAGATTTAAGGGCACCAACTCTAAGGAGACTCCAATCCCCTAACTGAGCATCAACTCAGTTTGTCTAATGGCACCAACCAATCAGAACTATGGAGCTACAACTCCAGTATACAAGATAGATTCACAAATAAATCCAATTCAGTTTCTTTGCTACAAGTCTAGTCTGTAACTACTCACTCTTGGCTTATTTTGTGTATGCCTATTCTTCTTCTCTGCTCATTCTCTGCACAATCACTGTGTGCCCTTTCTTTCTCTCTGCCTCACTTTCTACTCATTCTTTGTGTGCTTTTTCTTCCTCTCTGCCTCACTCTATTTATGTCTAGATATATTCTCATTGGACACACTTCATTGCCTTTCCTTTGTGCCTTTTACTTTTTCTGCATACGTCTGGTCATATTTTGTTCAAACACGCTTCATTCCCCTTCCTCTCTTCTGCCTTTTTCTGTGTCTACATATGTCTATCATCGACAATCTTTTCTTTTCGTCTCTGCCTTACTAGTTCTATGTCATTATATCTTCTGTTTGACATAGTCCATTTACACCAACTGCTTCGGCCTCTCTTCCTTTGTGTCTTTTATATATTCTTTGTTTGACACATCAACGTCCTCTTCTTGCCTCTATACCTTTCTCTATGCTATCATGATCTGTGTCTGTATATTCTATTAGACACACTTCGTATTGCTCACATGCTTAGGTTCAACGATAGTCTGAGCAATCACAAAAATGACAGCCTTTTGCTCTATCTGCCTATTTCTCTCATCGACAACAAATTACAACAGCAGCAGCATCAGTGGCAAAAAGCAAATTACAATGTTCAAGATGTCATATATGTATAGACAATGAAACTTAGGGTTTTCTATCTCCAATTACATTCACACTTCAGCTGCAATTAACTGGTTCTCATTAAAAGCGATTTTGAGTTATGCTCTTTCTCGTGTCTCGATTTATGCATCACATTGCAATGGTCAAGTCTCTTTACTATGTTTGGCAACTACTGGGTTTATCTCATAAATGCACAACCTCCTTAATTGTTGATTGATCGGTTGGATCAATCAATCTCAGGCTCCGTGTAGACTTTTCAAGCTCACCGTTTGTCTGGTCATGTCTTTAATCGAGGATTATTCATCTTGTCTTTGGCGCCAATCACTATCTTGAACCCTCAGATGTATGCCCTATTTCAACAGAACCGTCGATCTCTCTTGTATTAACCGTCAAGCTCTTTCTCGCATCTCGATATCTTCTACATGATTGGTTCGCTTTCGCTCCTTTCGATTATATTCGATATGCTCGATCTTTATCTTTGCCTATATGCCTTTTCGGAAATCTTTGCAAAGTGTCCTCTATTCATTCGAACTATATCCTTCGGACAAATTTGTTGTGGCCTTTTGTCAAAGTCCCCTTCGGAATCAATTTCTGCAAACTTTTTGTCTGAGTCCCCTTCGGGACAATTTCTACGGACTTTTTGTCTAAGTCCCCTTCGGACAATTTCTGCGAACTATTTGTCGGAGTCCCCTTTGGGACAATTTTTGCGGACTTTTTTTGTCTGAGTCCCCTTCAGGACAATTTCTGCGGACTTCTTGTCTGAGTCCCCTTCGGGACAATTTATGCAGACTTTTTTTGTCCGAGTCCCTTTCAAGACAATTTCTACGGACTTTTTGTCCGAGTCCCCTTCAGGACAATTTATGTGGACTTTTTGTCCGAGTCCCCTTCAGGACAATTTCTGCAGATGTTTTGTCCGAGTGCCCTTCGGAATTCTTGGAAACATTCTCATACCCTTTGGCTTTTCTGTAGAGGTCCTCGTACCCTTCGGCCTTTCTACAAACTACCCTTCGGCTTATTTGAATGGTCCACTTGCCCTTCGGACTTTCTGTAGACCACCCTTCGGTTTATTTGAATGGTCCACTTGCCCTTCGGACTTTCTGCAGACTACCCTTCGGCTTATTTGAACAGTCCACTTGCCCTTCGGCTTTTCTAAAAAGATCCCTTCAACTTTTTTGAAACGTCCACATACGCTTCGGCTTTTCTGGAAAGGTCCACTTTGGAAGCTTTGTTCGGGACCTATTTCCTTCAGACTTTTTGTCCGACGAGAACTTAACCATTTTTCGAAAAGAATTCAACGAGGCACTTTCTCCAAAAGAGAACACTTCCTTTGGATCTTTTGTTCGGAACAATTGTTCCAAAAGAATTGGCTTAACCAATATTTCTGAAAGAATATACCAAGCTTGAATTGACCAAGACACTTTTCCGAAAGAATAGACCAAGCTTGAATTGACCAAGACATTTTTCCGAAAGAATAGACCAAGCTTGTAAAATCGACCAAGACATTTTTCCGAAAGAATAGACCAAGCTTGTAAAATCAACTAAGTGTGGAAACATTTGCACACACAACCTTATGCATTAGAACTTAGACCACCAAAGTAGGTGCAAACCTGAGTAACCTGGTGTGATTGTTTCCTCCAAATGATGCCATATATGCAGACGTAGTCACCAACAAACTGTGTCCCCAGCCATATTCAACAAGCTAGCAAAGGCATTCATATGATTGCTCTTGGAAGTCAAGATGCACATTCAACTTCATGAGAACTCTACACCTGGTCTGTGCAGCTCAACACCTTTGTCATTTATGTTTGATAGAGCATTCATCATTTGATATCAATGACAATATTACAGACAACAATCTCCTTGTACACCATGACACTCAAATTCCCAACAGTTACAGCCCCTAATAAGTTTTGGAATTACAAAGAAGAGCTGGCCCTTGTGATAGGAAGTTGAAGTTTGCAAAAGAAGAGTAGCCCTCTCAAGGACCTACAACGGAAGAGATAATTCAGAAATGTGAAGGGAAGATTGATAGATGGGTTACAAATAATCTTCAATACATGAGACAAGACTTGAATGGGGCAGCACTATGGAAGGAGAAATCCTTCAAGCTTTATGCACTTGTGGTGCATATTGGAGGCCTTTTTGGAGGGGACAGCATGAGGTTAGGCAATGGACTTTCATGTGGGCATCATGGCAAGGTTGCTCACTTCACCACATTCTCTACACAAAAGGTATGTACCCAATGTTGTTCAAAGTTGTCCTCCTAATTCAAATCAGTGAGCCCTACATTTGGTTTGATAAAGAAGTGTCAAGACACATTGAGAGCCCTAAGGGGCTTTGGGATGCAACTCAAGGAAGTCCACACTCCAAGGTACACATGCCAAGGAGAATAACCATGAGGGGCAGCTTTAGTGCATTTTCTTGTCATGTTTATTATGACAGTTCCAGCTCTTCTAAGGTGGTTCATAGATTCATTTTGGCTCGTATTGAGGTAGTATACATGATGGGTTCATCCAAGGGCAAGTCGGGAGTGAAAAGATTGATCTTTTAGGGCACTTGCAAGACTCTGAAGCATAAATACAGTCCTCTAATCATCACGTACAGGTCTCCTTGTAAAGTGTTTCTCCCTAAGTTAAGAGAGCCTATGGGCATGAGTGCCAACAATCTAATTACCACCATGTTGAGGAAGTTTCCAGCCCATGGGAGGCATGAAATGATAAGTTTGAGGAAACTTCCAACTCCTCTAGTTGGACGATTTCTGAGTTTTGAGGTCACTTTGGAGAGTGGGGGCAGCATAGACATCTTTCATATGCTCTCAAGGGCATCCCCACACTTGCTTCCAGCCACTTCACACGTGGAAGGGAGGCGGAAAACTCTTTTTTGGGTTAATGTGTGTGCGTCTTGTGCAGGAGCTGATAGAGGGGAAATCAAGGCCCAAATTGTTGAAGACTACCTCAGTGGAATACACTTTTCCAGCCACCATAACGCTACAAATTCGCGAAAATTTTCATTTCTCTTCATCCTTTTGATACATCTAAGGTATAGGGCCCCAAGGAGACGGGAAGAAAAGACTAGAGGTTGTTTTTTTTCATTTCTAGTTTGCACAAACAGCAGAGGATCTTCATGTATGGCAGTGAAAGGCTTCGTCATGAGGTTTTTTCCCTATGGGAAAGACCAAGGATCAAGTGTTGCATAAGGTCTATGGTGGGGACAGTTCTTTGGTTGCTTCAATTGCTTGAGGACAAGCAATTTTGGGTAGGGAGGATTGTCATGTCCCTCTTTTTGGGTAGGGAGGATTGTCATGTCCCTCTTTTGATCAAGGCATCTTTGAAGACCCTTAGCCTTAATCCGTTTCCCGAGGCTGAGGAAAAAGAGAGAAAAGAAGGGGAACAATTGGTTTCTTAAAGAACACTTGTAAAAAGTACTTTATGTTATAAAAGTTCATTTAAGTTGGGGCCCTTTAAAGGTCATGGGTGCCAATCCACTTAAGTGGATTTGTAAAAGGTGTTCTTTCTTATAGTTTGAAAAAGTATTTCCCTCTTTTCTAGGCCTACCCCTTGGGGGTGATGTATAAAAGCAACTGAGGGGATTATTTGAAGGGATGTTATTTTTTATATTCAAATCTTAGACTTTGAGCACGAAACACTTGAGCCATTTGTCTTGAAGACAAAAACCTTCAAGCAAAGGGATTGAGGACGTAAACCCTCATTCCTCCGTGGGGCGACTTTACCTAGGAGCTGCCATACATCACCAATTTTAGAAAAAGACAAAAATAAGGGTTGGACAACTTGCTTTTGGAGGTTAATGATTTGATTGGGAAGTGATTTGCTAGTGTGTGAGGGCCATTTCTTGCCCTAATGATATTCTGAATTTATTGTTATAATTCCCAACTTTGGGCAACTTGGAATTGTGAGGGTTTGCTAGGGTTTGAGGGCTTTTTCATGCCCAAACCCCAATCTGATTTTTTAATGATTATTCCAACATTTCTTTAAAGTTTTTCTGAGATATTTTGAAGGGTCCTAGGGCCTCAAATATATTGGATATTTTCCTGTAATTAATTCCCTATTTTTTGGCAAATTTTCCAGCATTTATTGATTGAAAGAAATCAACTATTTGTTCTATTTTCATATTTGAATTGAATCCTAAATTTTGGCATATTTGTTGGGCAATAATTTCATAAATTAATTGCACAATTTTTAATATGATTTGTGAAGAGGAATTATTATTTATAGGAGTTGCAAGGCAGCCCTAAATTTTGTATTTATTTTTCTGGGATGGTGTCTAGGGTTTACAGAATTATAACAATATTTTGAAGGGTTCTAACTTGTTGTAGGTTTACCAATTGGGACCTTGGTATTCGCCCTAATTTGTGCTAATTTTGAAAGGTTATTTGCAGCTAGGCTTTGCTTCCATAAAATCAATATTTGCTAAGGTTTTGCATAAATTCTAGATTTCAGTAATTTATCCTATTTTGAGATATTTCAGTGGTATCAAAGCCATATCTTGGCTAGTTGTGGGTTTCCGAAGTAATTCATGTACAAGAGTGACAAAGTACTAAGGTACTACCTTAGAAGCAAGAAGGTTGAGGAAAATCAACAAAAAAAACCAATGGATCACTTGGATCAGTCAAGAGATGATGCTAAAAATAGAGAAGATCAAAGGTTTGATATATATACACAAGCTCAAGAACAAATGACAATGGTTATGGCAGAATTTGTCTGCACTATGAAGGAGATGAGGAGTGACAAACCATCCAATGGGGATGTAGTGCTTCTGGAAGTTACAACCATAGTTCAAATCTCGTTCTCAGCAATTTCTTAGGAGGGCAAAATTTGAATTCGATCTCAAATCTTAGGAATTTCTCAACATTTCTCAGCAACTTTATCACTACTTTAAAAAATATATAAATTCACAGAATAAACATAAATTAAATGTAAAACATTGTTAAATGACATGGAAAATGAATGTAGAGAATGTCATAGGCCCATAAGTATATTTTCTATCAATGTGAGATCAAAAAAGAATACAATAGTAACAATACTACAAAGTTGCAAAGTACAAACTACAAAGTTACAAACTATAATGCTCATAGAGTCATGAAATAGCAAATATACATATTATCTTTCAACTCTAGCATCTAAAATGAGTTTGATGTGGCTACCTAATGGAAGTAGAAGTTAAAAATTCTTCCTCTCCAATACCAACATCGTCAGCAAAGCCAAATGTATCATCTGGATCCTTACCAACACCCCCTAATATCTCTGCTACCCCAGATGCTATTGCTTCTTCTGCCTTCCTCTCTAAATTTGCAATCTCCTCCACTATAAACATGGGCTCTGACTCTACATCATCAATGATCCAGTTGCCATATGGATCGATCTCATCCACGTCAATAGCATCATAGTTATCTTTCCCTCCACTTGTCTCATGCGAAAACAAAGATTGTATCGCACAAAGACAAGGTCATTAAGGCGTGTCGTCAACCTGTTGCGCTTCTTTGTGTGAATAGCTTCAAACATGCTCCAATTACGTTCACACTCAGAAGATCTACACGGTTGATACAAAATGCGGATGGCCAGCTTTTAAAGATTTGGAACACTTGCATTGTAATCTTCCACCACATATCTGCAAAACGCAAATAGTCAACTAGGCTTTAATAAATGAAAGAAGTCTACTAGAAAGAATAAACAAATAACTCAATTTGTTTTTATAGTTTACCTCGCTGAGAGGTGTTTCTTCTTTTAATGCATAGAGTCAAAGAAAAGAATCTCCGCGTTGCATTTTTGTAAAGTTGAAGCTCATCAATAATTGCATCTCTAGTCTCATCATCAGGGATCATCCTATCTATACATGTATTGAGGCCACCATAACCTCCTCATCTGTCTTAAATGAATCATAATAGAAAAATTTAGGATTCAAATAGTAGGTTGCTGCATGAATATGTTGATGAAGTATCTTGTTCCATCTACGATCAATTATGCACCATATGGGTTCATATTTTCTTTGATTATGTCCATAATATTTGGCTATGGCCTCCTTGGCCACGTCCATGGCCTCGTACAAATAACCCATTGGGTTTCTCTCCCCATCCACCAACCGGAGAACTCGAACCAAAGGCTCTAACACCTATAACAAAATAATACACAAATTTAAAACGAAAATTAAGAAAAAAATTATAACAAATAAAGGATAAATAAAAATAATAATTCATTTTAAGCCTTTTAAAGGTTACCTTAATGATTTCCTCCATGCGCTTCACAAAGACCTCAGCAAAAATGGTCTTCACGAGCTTTACCCCTTTGTCCTTCTTAGCATAGGGAGACCCCACCCACCAATCACTCACCACCATCTGCTTAAGGTATGCTAGTAAACCTGCAATGCTTTGCAATGTGAGAAAATTTGTGGCGAATCGTGTGACTCTCAATCGCACAAGTTCCTTTCCATTGGTGTGTTCTCATCCACTGTAGCATCTAAGTGTGAATGTAGATGAACTTGTTGATACTTCGGCCCTCATCAACCACACTCTTCACCTATGAGATCTTTCCTATGTCCTCGAGCAAAAGATCAATGCAAAGGGCCACACAAGGGGTCCAAAAAAGTGTAGGGTGCCTCTCAAGAAATCTGCCTATTGCTACATATGCGGTCGCATTCTCCGTCACAACTTGAACAACATCCTCCACACCTACTTGCATCACCACCTCATCCAACATGTCACATAGAGTGCTTGGTTTTTTTACTTGATGAGAAGCATCAATTGACTTCAAGAAGACTAGTTGCCCACTTGAAGCCATTAAAAATTTAATCAGTGTACGATTTTTCTCAACCATCCACCCATCAAATAAAATGGTGCACCCATTTTTCTGCCATATTTTTTTTGGTCTTCTACAAGGGCTTGTGTATGTCTCACAAAATCCTCCAACGACGAACCACTCAAGTCATGAGTAAAAGCTTTGAACCCCTTCCCGGTAACAGTCAATGCAGTGATCAAATTCTCCCAATATGTACTTTTTGCCACACTAAAAGGAATGTTGTAATATCAAAAATTTGTTGTAGCTATCCTCACTTCATTTTGCAATTCCTTGTTCTAAGTAGTACCTTCCAATAAAGGTTGTAACCCAAGGCTACTTCTACGAACAAACAAAGTAGCCAAACTATCACTAATGGATGATCCTCGTCCTTGACTGTGACATGGCGGAGTTGGGGCAATAAAATGGCCCTCAATGTCACTATCATTTTCCGTTGTCCTCTTACTCATTAGGACTGCAAGTGCATCGGCTTTCCTCTTCCTTTCCGTTTTTTTCCCGCACTCACTGCAATGCAAGCAACCAACTCTCTTTGAGCCTCAGGTGGTGCTTGATTGCACACTGTCACATCATTCCCTACCAACCATGCAATATGATTTTTCAGGCAAGAAACACCTCCACTCATCTTCATCCCGCAATAGTTGCATATTACACAATTGCCCTCTGCCCATTCACAATGCTTCCAACCAGAGTCATCGGACTTAGGCCTCTGCAAATAGGACTCGCGGAACCAAATGTTGATCCCAATGCCATTTTTAAACAACAAACTTGAACCCTGTATAAAAAATATATATGTTTGTCTTTTAAAATTTAAATATAACTGCTATTTAAAATTTAAATATAACTAGAATCTAGAAATAAAATTTTATATTTCAATGATCATGATTGTAAATTTTAAATTTCAAATTTTATAATTATATTAAAAACTAAAAAGATAATGAAAATTTAAAAAAATACTTGGAATCTAACTCTCTGATGTACATTATGTGTTGCAAGCTGTCGGTGTCGAGCTCTCAGTGGAGTCATGCCGGTGAACTATTCTCAATCTCAAGCTTCAACTGTCAATGAGCATTAGTGGCAAATGGCAATGCAAATAATATGAAACTACAATCTGTATTTTTAAATTTTCTACCCTCTCCAAGTCCAAAGTATATTCAATGACAATATTGCATCTTGCCAAATACTACAAGTATAAAACTGCAGTCTCAACTTTTACGGTTCAAAACTTCACAGCTTCATGGTTCACCCTCATTCAAAGCAGTAAATAATAAATATATATTCATGAATCATAATTTCATATTGTATATTGTTACCAGCAGTAGTACCACAGTACCACTTACTAAATAGTATAATTGTTATACTATAAAATATATACAAGGCCCAGGCTACTGTGAGTGTGAACTGTGAACTTGTGAAATGTCAAGACTCAACAGTCAACCGAACTTCAAACTTTTAATCCGAGTCGACTGTGCACAGCCCACTAATGACGTCGAGCAGCAAACTACAATGAATTATGAGGGCACTGCCGCACTATACCATTGAGTATAAAATACTAAAAGTCTAAAACTTACAACTTGAGCCTTGAAATGCAAACTGCAATGATGAACGAGGGCACAAGAAAATCACGATAATAAAATCCGCAGTTCACTTTAAAAGCAAATAAGAAAATCGTGATAATGATTTTAACTTTTAACTATTTTTAGTGCATTGGCTTTTTTTTTTCGGTTGCCAAGATATTGGATTTTCTCAGTGATTTTCGTCAAGAAATCACTGAGATTTCTCGACGAAAATCGTCGAGAAAATCAAGGTTTTAGTCTTGCGAGAAACCCCCCAATTTTTCGGCCAACAATCATACCACAAGAAACGTCGAGAAATAACGAGATATCGCCAAGATTTCAATCTATGGTCACAACCTCACAGATCAGCCCCCAAAGGGGAATGGAGAAGCCACACGTAGGCCTAACCAACATACTATTTTGCAAGAAGTTGCCACTCCAGAAAGGGAAGAGCAACCCACTTTGCGAGATAGCTTATTGAAGGATTATGATGAGTACATTACTTATCCTGCTCCTTTCAGGGATCAAATGGATTTTTTCGCATTCACATCTTGGAAGCATGGGTAACATGGAGGCTATAGGGCTGGCCAAAGACATAGGGACAGCCAAGGAGAACTCCATCATGCGTTGGGGAAGCTTTCACTTTCCGACTTTGATGGTTCTTCCAAGAGCTCGGCTAGGGCTTGGATTTAGAAGGTAGATACCTACTTTTCACTTAGACCTATGATGAAAAAGGAGGCTATTCAATTTGCTAGCTTGCATTTAGAAAGGGCTGCCCATGAATGGTGGTATCATGGGTTAATCGCCCAAGGACATCAACTCATTCAATCTTATGAGAAATTTAGTCAAAGGATCATTGAGATGTTTGATAGGGCTGATCCAGAGCTACACTTCAGAGAGTTAGTTCAATTGAGACAAAAGGGCATAATAGAGGAATATGTGACAGAATTTCAGAGGCTTTCGATCATGGTAACGGATGTTTCAGAGAGGAGATTGGTAATTTTGTTCATGGAAAGGTTGGTTGATTCCATGTGGGGTTTGGTCAAGGCTTTTGACCCACCTTCTCTTCAAGGATCCATTCAAAAGGCCCTTGACCTTGAGTCTTCAACACTGGTCATGTAATGGAGGTACAATTATGTGTAATGATAACATATGTAAGGTTGTAGGAGAAGAAGTCACACTAAAGATGTATGGAGTTGTTCGTACTATTCATAGAATTCTCCATGTTCCAAGGTCGAAGAATTTGTCGTCTTTAGATAAGATTGATGCGTTGGGATATAAGTTCAGCGGTGAAAAAGGTTGTTTGAAGGTCTCTAAGGGAGCTCTAATAGTGATGAAAACTGGGAAATATAGGAATAACTTATACAAGTTGATTGGAGAGACTATAAACGGTGAGGCAGTAGTGGCCACAACAAGAGCTATCGATTCAATAATGATGTGGCATTAGCGCTTAGGGCACACGAGCGAGAGAGGACTCAAGATACTACTCAACAGAAACCTTATAGGTTTAAAATCTCTTGATCTCAACTTTTATGAACATTGTCTGTTTGGGAAGCAAAATAGACTCAAGTTTGCTAAATGTGTTGCTAGAAGTTTAGATTTCCTACAGTTATTGCATGATGGTTGTTTTGGACCTATACCGTAGTTTATTTAGGGCAAGCACAGTACTTTGTGTCTTTTATTGTGACTTTGTTAGCAAATGAAGAGATGTTTGTGAAAGCATTTAATGATTTGATCAGTGCGTCAATCTTATTTATGAAGTCCAAAATTGGTTACAGCAATTATGAGGTTATCGGTTTAGACTTTAACTAATTTTAGTTAAGTATCATTACATTATTTAACACCCCCTCTTAATGACTAAACTAGAGACAACTCCAAGTTTGTCTCGAAACTTTACAAAAATAATAAAACCAAGAGGTTTAGTCATTAGATTTGTAGGCTACTCTGTAGAAGCACAAAAGTGAAGAGAAGCGTCACTAGAATCAACCAACTGTCGATTGTAGTGATCATGTATCTCGATGTGTTTGATACAAGCATGAAAAACAGGGTTCTTTACTAATTTCAATACACTTTGATTATCACAAAATAGTGGAGTGGTTGTATATGAAGGAAGTTGCAAATCGACTAGAATCTAACGTAGCCAAACTACTTCACAACTGGAACTGATTGCAGCTTTGTATTCTACTTCAGTGGAAGAGAGAGCAACAATATGTTAAAGTTTGCTCTACCATGAAACAACTTCTAAACCAAAATAAAACATATACCCAGTGGTAGATTTCTGAGTATCAACTGATCCTCCCCAATCAGAGTCTGTTTAACCAATCAACCTGAAATTTGTTGTCCTCTCATAGAGAATGCCAAAGTCAAGAGTTCCTTTAACGTATCGCAAAACATGTTTTGCTATTGTCCAGTGTACTAGCTTCGGTTGAGACAAAAACCGAGAAAGGTAGCTAACAACAAAACATAAATCTGGTTGAGTGGTGGTAAGATATATCAAGCTGCCCACCGTGTATATATTGATTCATTGACCAGTGATGAATCATCATGAGATGATAATTTCAGCCCTACCTCCATAGGTGTAGAAGCATAATTACATTCCATCATTCCAAACTTATTCAAAAGAGTAGTGGCATATTTGACCTGAGCAATGAAAATGGAGTGGTCATGTTGCCAGAATTTTACACCCAAACAATAGTGCAGGAGGCCTAAATCAATCATATCAAAAACAGTGCACAAATCTGATTTGACTTTTTGAATCGTTGTCTCCACTCCCTGTGATGGGAAGGTCATCAACATACACAATGAGTATCACAATGTCATCATCGGTGCTTTTGATATAGAGATTCGGGTGTTTTTGATATAGAGATTTGGATCAAATGGGCCCTGTCTAAATCCAAAATCTCATAGATGTTGATCAATTTTGATGTACTAGGCTCAAGGAGTCTGCTTAAGCCCATAAAGAGACTTCAACAATTTGCAAACCAAATGATCACAACCAGGTTCCTGAAAACCTTCAGGCTGCACCATGTATACTTCATCCAGATCGCCATTAAAGAAAGCACTTTTGACATCCATTTGAAATACTTTCCAACCAAACTGAGATGCGATAGAAAGAAGTAGCCGAAATGTGACCAATTTTGTAGTAGGACCAAAAGTCTCCTCATAGTCTAGTCCCTCCTGTTGTGAAATCCTTTTGCAACAAGACGGGCTTTGTACTTGTCCAAAGTACCATCAGCCTTGCATTTGACTTTGTACACCCATTTGCAACCAATGGGTTGCTTCCCTAGAGGTAAATCCACCAATGTCCAGGTATTGTTTTTCATCAAGGGATCATATTCGGATTGCATCGCTGTCTCCCACTCAGGTTTGCCTTGTGCATTAGAATATCATTGGGGATCTAAAATAATGAAAAGATCAGAAACAAGAGCAAAATACATAAGCTCTTCATCATCAATTGAATCCACAACTGACTTTCTTGGTTGTCGAGACTGTGTATGAGATTGAGGAAGATCCCCCTCTCGTACATCCTATAGAGTGGTGTAATACCACTTGGGTCTCTTTTGTACCAATGATTCTGGTCCCTGTTGATCATCATATGGAGTGGTCGACTCAGGTCAACGATGTTGATAGACTAACGAAGTGTTAGCTATAGATTGGTGCACTAAAGACTCTGAGGGGGTGTCTCCAAAACATGTGGTTCCTCATCTTTCAGAGGAAGTACAATACTAGAAACCTCTTAAGTATCAAAGACAGCTTGTTGATTACAAACAAAAATTGATTTTGCTTCTTTTACATCAACATCCCGACTAATGATGATCTTGTTAGTAGACACATCTATTAGTCTATATGCCTTGGATTGAGTACTATAACTAGCAAAGAAATATCGTGCGCATTTAGAATCTAGTTTACTTCTCTGTTTCTTTTCTTAGGAATGAGAGCATATGCAACAGAACCAAAAACACGAAAATGTGTTACCTCTGGATTGATGTTGGACCAGGTTTCTTCCAAAATGATGTCCTCCAAAGCCTCGTAGAGACTTTTGTTCAGTATGTAGACTGCCATGTTTATTGCTTCTCCCTAGTATTTATATGACACACCTCTATTATGCATCATGGATCGAGACATCTCCATGATTGTGTGATTTCACCTTTCAACCACTCCATTTTGTTGAGTGTATGGGGTTGTTAGCTACTGATGAATTCCTTCATTGCCGCAGTAGTTTTGAAATTGCTTTGAAGTGAATTCTCCCCCATTATCGGTTCGTAAGGCTTTGATCTGTCGACTTGTTTGATTTTCTATCAGTGCTTTGAATTTTACAAACTCAACAAAACAGTCAGACTTCTTGTTCAAGAAGTAGACCCACATTTTTATAGAAAAATCATCTACGAACAACAAAAAATTCATTACACCAAGAATGGTAGATGACTTCCAGGATGGTTGGCATAGATCTACATGAACAAGATCAAGGAGCCCCTTTGCTCTCCAGGCACCTTCAGTGGGAAAAGGTTTTCACTTTTGTTTGCCACCTAAACAATCTGCACATATATCATGCTTGACCTGGATAGTAGGCACTCCAAGAACCATATTCGATTTTTGGAGTTTGGCCAAATACTAAAGATTGAGATGTCCAAATCTCTCATACCCTACATATTATCCTCCACAATTAATGCATTCAAATTGACAGTGGCAGGATCAACAAGTCTATACAAACCATTTTGCCCAATGCCTAGGGCTATGACTATCATTTTCGATATCAAACACTACATTTCTTTCCTGAAAAATTCACTGTAATGTGAGGGATTTCAGTTAACTGACTGATTGATAGAAGATTTTTGTTCATCTTAGGTACATACCTAACATTATTGACTATGAACTTTGTAGCATTATTCAATACAATGCATATATCTCCTATCCCTTCTACAGCATGTGATCTACCATCACCCAAGGAAACTAAATCTAAAAAACTTTCTTTTTAGTGAAATTAACATAACAGTCTTTTCGACATGTAAAATGCCGTGATGCATCGGAATCAAAAAACCAATCACTAGTATTCCTCTCATCGAAACATGATGCCATGAGAACTGTTAACAATTTTGCCCCGCAGGTCAAATTGTCATCCCTACTATTCGGAACTCTGCATATTGTGCCAGTTTGTCTTGTGAATCAGTTTTGGGTACTAAATAATGGAAAGGAAAAGGTTCTGCAAAGTTCAATCAAGCCTAAATGCATACCTACAACCACCCAAGGAGCCATCCACAGCAAGGGAAAGACACCTACAGCCAAGGAAAGAGCCTACAGCCAGGTAAAGTTTTGGTCATTCAAAGGATTCGAAGGGACATTCTCGTTTTCAGATTTGGCAATGTCCACCTACAGCCATCCTTAAGGTTAACCTACAAGCCTGTAGGTTCGCTTATGAATGAAGGCAAGTGTTTTCTTTCGGACACCCACGGAATACAGGTTTGTTTCTCAAACTTACAGCGATTATTCCCAAGTGTTTTCTTTCCAAAGTGTTGTCTTCTCAAAATTTTGTCAAGCTAAGAGATGGACAATTTCCTCAGACGAAGATTTTTCAAAGGACTTGGGAGAAGTCCGAGAGAACTTCAAAGGGACAATTTACAAAGAATTCAATTCCTTCGGACTTTTTGTCCGAAGGAATTAAGGAGAGGGAAAGTCCGAAGGAATTAAGGAGACAGAAAATCCGAAGGAATTAAGGAGATGGAAAATCTGAAGGAATAAGGACCTACCAAAAGCCCGAGTGACCTACAAAAAGCCCGGGTGCCCTACAAAAAACCTAGGTGCCCTTCAATTTTTTCAAAAACCCAGTTTCGAAGGACACCTACCCTTGCAGAGGGCACTTGGTTGGTGGCAAGACCTTTCCAATTTTCCCAAAGGCACAGAGGAAGGACACAAGCCCTTGCGGAGGGCACTTGGTCGGTGGCAGGACCTTTCCAATTTTCCCAAAGGGCACTGAGGAAGGACACAAGCCCTTGCGGAGGGCACTTGGTCGGTGGCAGGACCTTTCCAATTTTACCGAAGGGCATTTGGCCAGTGGCAGAATAAAGACAAAGGAGACTAATTCCTTCGGACTTTTTGTCCGAAGGAATTCCTTCGGACAGAAAGTCCGAAGAAATTCGGAACAAAGAAAAACCCGATGGAAAATACACAGGCAAAAAAAAAAATTGGAGGAAGGATATCCTCCGAAGGATTAATTCGGGAAAATTGCATAACAAGAAGTCCGAGAGAATATAGCCCAAGGAAATACAACCAAGGTAAGGCTAGGGAGATAAACAGAAAAGTCCGCAGGGAAAATTTGTCAAACGAAAGTTTCGAAGAAAATCAAAGGGAATAAGCCACGAAGGAAATCTAAAAGGTCCGCAGAAAATAAAAATCCAAGACCAAGGTGAAGTCAACGAAAAGCCAGAAAATAAAATCTGCAAACAACAAAGGCAAGACAGAATTTCGAAGGAATAATTGGACTTGGACAGAAAATATAAGTCCGCAGAAAATGAACATGAAAAGGGAGACCAAAATAAAAGGAAAATCCATGCAAGCAAAGGCTATTTTTGGTTGACTGGTCAAAGCTTCAGTTGACTGGTTGTTGAAGTCAAGCTCATCTCCGGATCAAATCGTGTTTTCAAACGTTCCAACTCAACTTCCAACGTTTCAATTTGAGTTCTAATTTTAGCATGGCGTGGATTTCATGCATGCTCTCGTTATCTCGTGCTTTCAAACGATCAAAAGGCTCAAGATGAAGTCCATATTTGGAGGTGGGCGTAGCATTTTTGCATGATAAGAGTTTGACTTTCAACAAACTCACCATCCATTTCCTCTAATGCCAAGGAGCTTCATGCAAGGCGAATAGACTTTTTATAAAGGCTGAGTTGGAAGGATTTAGCCTCTCTCCTATTTTTCAAACGCCAACTCTTGGTTGTAATTTTTTATATAAGTTGGCTTTTCAGCCTTGAATTGTATCCCTCTTGGCAAGACCAGACTCTGCCATTTGTGAGTTGTGTAACCTCTTCAATCAATAGAAGGACTATACTTTCAGATTTCAAATGCTGGCATAGTGTATATTTATTCAGCAATTTGCATATGTGGTAGATTTCTCTCCCTTCTCAAATTCTGATTTGTACCTAGTTGTTAGCTTATCATATTATGCAGGTCATGTTCAGTGTTCTATATGTTTTTTGTTGAAGCTGTAAGAGGATGTTAGGTGGCTGCAAAGTGTCTTGTATCAGACCTCTCTCCATCGCTTTCCCTCACGTTTCGGTCATTGGATCGAACCTTCTCATGAAATATTTATGCATAGTGATCAATTGAAATCAAAGGTCTTCTTTTTCCCTAGTTTGATTTAGTCTTCAGGGTTCCAAGTAGAGTGGATCAACGTTTTCGTGTATCACCGTCATTAAGTAGGATTTCCTTTTCAAGTTCTTTCTCCCTTTTCCATGGTAGATTCGCAGCACAGAGTAGAATCCATTGATACATCTTACAGGAACCAGCCTTCTCTGGAGGTTCTTCTCACCATTGAGGCACCCACCCTTGTGAGAAGATCCCATTGTTTCAACCGGAGAGAGGATTGGCCATTTCAGCACGTCTTCGATTCAGGGTGCAACTCCAGGTTGACAACAAGAACATTCATCCTCCGATTCAACTTCAACTGCTGTCACATTTGCATGCCCTTTTGCCTTCTTGTTATGTGCTAGATCATATTTTCTTTTTTTGCATTCTTTCTTAATATGACCAAATTTTTTACAATAATAATATTTTACCTTGAATTTCAGGGAAAATGAAGACGTATCTGAATGTCTTTTCTATTTCGCTTGGGATTGGGCAGCAAATGCACTTTCCAACTGGCCAAAACTGGGCTCACTGAAGTGTGTCTATATGCGTTCTTTTTGCAGCAAATATTAACTCCCCTGATCAAAAGTGAGAGTGTTACTCTCTGTCATCTGGTGCAAAGCTTCCACGAACGATATGTAGGTGGCAGTGTATTTAGAACAAGAGCCACCATATCATCGTCATCCACCTTTTTGTTGATAACCGACACTTGGTCACGGAGATCTTTCATCCGTAATAAATGCTCTGACAGAGACCCACCTTTCGACATTTTTGTGGAAAATACCATATTTTTCAAATAAAGTACTCGACTCTTCCAAAGTTTGGTACTTGTTCTTGAAACTGGTCCATAGTGCACTTGCTTGCGCAGCATTCCAGACCTTCGGATTCATGTCATCCGCCACAGAAAGTTTCAACAACAGAAGGGCTTCTTTATGACGTTTGTCATAATTGACAAAATTCGTTGTCGATCGATGTTTTGTGTCAAGTATTATCTTGTGACAATCACAGAATTCTGCAATCGTCAAGATTTTATGACTTCATACATTATAATTATGCCCAGTTAATTTTTGGGCCTTAGGAAGGACGAGATTTTAAATATTGGCCATTTTTCACTCTGAAAAATAATTTTTAACCAATATAATGAAATTCAGCAAGATTGAACTATATATATATATATTACCTGATTTCGTTCAATTTGCAACAACTTGAAAATATATATTTTTAAAAAATCCATTTGACAAGGGCACGAAGAATTTGAACAATTCTAGTGAGTTCTTGCATGAAGAATTTGAACAATTCCATTGAGTTCATTCATTTAACAATTTTCGGATTTTTTAAAAATATTTATTTTCGAGTTGTTGCAAATTGAACGAAATCAGGTAAGATATATAAATATTTTTAAAAAATCTGAAAATTGTTAAATGAATGAACTCAAATTCTTCATGCAAGAACTCACTGGAGAATGAACTCAAATTCTTCATGCAAGAACTCACTGGAATTGTTCAATTATATATATTACCTGATTTCGTTCAATTTGCAACAACTCGAAAATAAATATTTTTAAAAAGTCCGAAAATTGTTAAATGAATGAACTCAATGGAATTTTTCAAATTCTTCATGCAAGAACTCACTGGAATTGTTCAAATTCTTCGTGCCCTTGTCAAATGAACTCTTGTTTCCTTCCTTGACTATACTCGCATTTAGTTTTGTGACTCTGCTCGCGTGCCCTTCTGCGACTGTGTAGAATCGTTGCAATTTGTGCCCTTTCAGCGTTCTTCCTCGTCGTTTTTCCTTGGCAACAGCGTCGTTTTTCTTCATAGTGTCAATTTTCTTCCCTGTAATCACCAAAAAACCCTCGACGATCTCCTTCCTGTGGCATTTGTTGGAAAACCCTCGACAATCTCCTTCCTGCGATGTCTGTTGGCATTTTTCATGAAACCCTTCGCAACTGAAACTGCGTGTCGCGTTTTTCCTGCGTCCCTCTTTTCGCGACTATCTACTCCGTGCCCTTCTCCACGGGACTATCTTCTTCTACCGCGAATGGTTTCGTGACTGTGTCTTCCGTGATTTCTTCAACTTCGACGGACTGTCTGTGTTTGCTCCCACAGGATTGCGTCCTCCTCTCCACGATCTCCACACCTTCGATCTCCTTTTCTATTGTACGAACCAAGATTTCCTCGAATGGTGAATCATTCGTACCTTTGTTGGCTTCCTCGAGTGGTGGCTCTGATACCACTGTTACCAAATGAAGAGATGTTTGTGAAACCACGTAATGATTTGATCAGTGCATCAATTTTATTTATGCAGTCCAAAATTGGTTACAAGCAAATGGTTACAATAGTTATGGAGGTTATCGGTTTAGACCTTAACTAATTTTAGTGAAGTCTCATTACATTATTTAACAGACTTCTCTCGTAAAATTTGGCTGTTTCTTGTTAAGAAGTCAGATGCTTTTGACTGTTTTAAGAGACTAAAGGCCCTTGTAGAAAATCAAAAAGGTGAGAGCATCAAGTGTCTTAGGACTGATAATGGGGGAGAGTTTTTGTCAAAGGAGTTTGATAATTTTTGCAATGAGCATGGAATAGCCAAACTAAAAACAATCACCGACACGCCTCAACAAAATGGGGTAGCTGAGAGAATGAATCGCACCATTATGGAGCGAGTCAAGTGTATGCTCAACACTACTGGTTTGGGGAAGGAATTTTGGGGTTACGCTGTAAGTACAATTGTTCACCTTAACAACAGATCACCCACTACAGCCCTAAATGGAAAGATTCCTAAAGAGGTTTGGACAGGTAAACTTGTTGATTGCTCCTACTTGATCACTTTTGGTTGTGATGCTTATGCCCATGTCCTAAAACATCAAAGGTCCAAATTGAACGTAAGGTCTACAAAGTGCATTTTTCTTGGCTATAGTGATGGAACAAAGGGGTATAGGGAATGAGATATTGTTGCCCGTAAGCTTATCATTAGGCGAGATGTGGAGTTTAATGAGAAATCCATGCAGAAAGTTGGAAAACAGCAAAGTACAACTACTATACCTATTGAGGTAGTAGAAGAGGAAGAGGATGTTGTAGAAAATGATGAAAATCAGGAACCAAAATGGCAAAATGTCATGCTTAAACAGCAAGAACAGCAACTTGAACTACCAAATGGTGATACATCACATTGAGTGAGGAGATCCACAAAAATATCCAAACCACCCCAAAGGTATATTCCTAATGCACACTCAGCTTTTGCATTAGTTACTGAGGATGGTGAGCCTAACTCATTTCAGGAAGCTTGCGAAGCTAAAGACGCAAGCAAATGAAGAAATGCCATGGAGGAGGAAATGGAAGCTCTAAGTATAGAAAACATGGGAGCTGGTAGAATTTCCTAGAGGTCACAAGGCCATAGGTAATCAATGGGTCTTTAAGCTGAAGAAGGATGCAGATGGTGTGGTTGAGCGATATAGGGCTCGGTTAGTAGTGAAGGGGTAAGCACAAAAATCAGGAATAGATTTTGATGAGATATTTTCCCTAGTTGTATGTTTGACTATTGTTAGAGTTGTGTTGGCTTTGGCTACTTCACTTGACCTTGAATTGGAGCAACTTCATGTGAAGACAACCTTTTTGCATGGTGATTTCAATGAGTAGATATTTATGAAATATCCAGAAGGTTTTGGGATAAAAGGCAAGGAGAATCTAGTATGCAGGTTGAACAAATCATTGTGTCGTTTCAAATAAGCGCCAAGCTGCTAGTACAAGCAGTTTGATTCCTTCATGATGAGGTTGGGACTCAACAGATGTGAAACTGATCATTGTGCCTACTTCAAAAGATATGATGATGACAGTTTTATTGTTTTTTTGTTGCATGTTGATGACATGTTGGTTGCAGGCCCCAACATGGCTAGGATTGTCAAACTTAAAGCTCAGCTAACTAGGACATTTGAAGTAAAGGATTTAGGTGCTGCAAATCAGATTCTCGAGATGAGGATATAGAGCAACAAAAAGAGCAAGAAAATTTGGCTTACACAAAAGACATGTGGAGAAGGTTCTATAGTGTTTCAACATGCAGAATGCTAAGCCAGTTAGTACCCCATTTCCTGCACACATGAAGTTGTCTTTGGAGCAAAGTCCTAGCAACGAAGCAGAGAAGGCACAACTATCTCATGTAAAGTACTCATCAGCAGTAGGTAGCCTTATGTTTGCCATGGTGTGCACTAGACCATACATTGCCCAAGCAATGGGAGTAGTTAGTCAGTTCATGGCAAATCCTGGTTGTGATCATTGGACTACTATGAAGTGGATCCTTCATTATTTGTGGGGCACTTCAAATGTTACTATTTGTTATAATTTAGTAGATCTTCAAGTGACAGGTTTTGTGGATTCAGATTTTGGTGGTGATATGGATAGACACAAATCTCCTGCAAGGTACGTGTTCACTCTTGCATGTGGTGCAATCAACTGGATATCAAAACTGCAATCAGTAGTGGCATTATCAACTACAAACATAGAATATATGGCAGCAATGCAAGCTTGTAAGGAAGCAATATGGCTGGATAGAAAACTGGAAGAGCTGCAAGTCAAGTAGAACAATATTGTTTTGCATTGCGACAATAAAGTGCCTTGCACTTAGCAAGGAACCCAACATGTCATGCCAGGACAAAATACATAGGCATGCAATATCATTTTGTGTGATGTAATGGAAGAAGGACAAGTCTTATTGAAGAAAATCCATACTGATCACTGTTGACAATTTTGCACCCCACAAGGCAAATTGTCACCCCTATTATTCGGAACTTTGCTATGGTGCCAAGTTTGTCTTGTGAATCAGTTTTGGGGTCCTTGAATGACCATTTACAGCCACCCAAGTGGCCATCTACAGCCAGGGGAATTTTAGTCATTCAGAGGTTTCCAAGGAGCTTGCTTGATTACAGCCAAATGTGCAAATACAGCCAAGACATACAAGCTGTAAGTTTATTTATTTTGTCTTCCCGAGGATTTTTTTGGGCTATAAGAGGTGGACTATTTCTTCGGATACGAGAGAAAGAGCTCTCAAAGGACTGTAAAAGTCCGAAAAAATGACCAAGTGGCAGTCGTTCAAAGTTATTTTCTTCGGACTTTTTGTCCAAAAGAAAAAGGGAAAAGCACAGTTGAGAAGACCCGAAAGGCACCTGCCCTTCGGGAAGGTCCAATTCAAAGTCCCAAAGGGTATGTACCCTTCGGGTTGGTTCACTTTATGGTTTTCAAGTCAAGACAATTCATCCAAAGGACAATTTCAAAAAGTCCAAGTGCCCTTCAAAAAGCTCGAAGGGCAACTGCCCTTCGAGCTGGGACTTATGCAGAGAGGTGGCCTTTACAATTCTTTCGAAAGGTATGTTTTAAGGAGAATAGACCTTGCGGAGGACATCTGGGCACTGCGTAGGGACGTTTACAATTTCCCCGAAGGGTATGTGCCCTTGCGAAGGACACTTCAAGCACAAAGAAGACCTTGGCAAAAGTTTCGAAGGACACCTGCCCTTGCGGAGGGCACTTGGTCGGTGAAGTGGACCTTTTCCATTCTTTCGAAGGGCACTTACGGAAGAACCTTACCCTTGTAGAGGGCACTTGGTCGGTGGCAGGACCCTTTCAAAAGTTTCGAAGGGCATTTTTTGGAAGTAGAAGCCCTTGCAGAGGGCACCTCCGTAAAGCGAAGGACAAAAGCAAAGTTCTCGAAGGGCACTTGCCCTTCGGGGAAAGATAGCCAAAGGAGACGAATTCCTTTGGACAAAAAGTCCAAAGGAATTCGAAAGGACAAGCCCGATAGAAAATAAAAACAAAGGCAAAGAAGGAAATGAGAAAATTTAAGGAAATCCTTCGGAATAATTGTCAAACAGGAAATCAACGGGAATATGCATCCCCCAAAAAGTTCGAAGAAAACCAAAAGGCAAGACATAAAAGCCTAAAAGAATAAATTCGGGAAAGTTGGCAAGGAAAAGTCCGAGGAAAAATACAGCCAACAATATGTCCGAAAGAAATTAAAAGGTAGAAAAAGGAAAATGCCAAGCACAAGAAAATAAAAACACAGAGGCCCGACCAAAAAAAAACCCAAATCCTGAATTAAAGCAGAACACGGGAAAAGCCAAAGAAAACACCAAGTGAACTGAGCATGAATTATAGCATGAACACGGGAAAAACCAGAGCAAACAAGACTAAAGCAGAACTAAACATGGACATAAGCATGAACAGTGAATAAAACAAACACAAAATAAAGACAAAGGCAGGATGAACAAAGATCATGCACAGACTAACGCGAGTGACTCCAACGAAGTGAACACGTTTAAGAAAACAAGTATGCTTCAGTTCTGAAAATAGAGTTGTCTTGCATGATGAACGGGCAAAGTGTTGAACATTTCAAACACAAGAAATTCCATGCACGCACTCTCGTTTGTCTCAAAGCTCGAAACGTTCTGACGGTTCAAACGTAATTCTTAATTTGGCATTTGCATTAATTTCATGCAAAGGGGAGACTTTCAAACGTTCCAACAATTCGAGTGGATTTTGACTACTCTTCTTTTGAAGTTGACTTGTTTTCAAGTCAAGACATCTATTCGTAGATTTCATGCATCCAAAGCTTGTCTTCTTTTTTCAACGCAAGAAATTTTCATGCAAGACAAAATAGACATTTGTAAACGCTGAGTTGGTTTGAGTTTACTCCCTCTCTAGTTTCCAGCGCCAATCTCTTGGCTTTTTGTAATCTTCTATATTAATGGTTTTTCAGCCTTGTAAAATCATCCCTCTCTTAGTAAGACCAGACTCTGCCATTGGTGAGTTGTGTAACCTCTTTAATCAATAGAAGGACTGTACTTTCAGATTCCAAGTGTTGGCATAGTGTACATTCATTCAGCAATTTGCATAAGTGGTCGATTTCTCTCCCTTCTCAAATTCTGATTCATACCTAGTTGCTAGCTCATCATGTTATGCAAGTCATGTTCAGTGTTTTATATGTCATTTGCCGAAGCTGTAAGTGGATGTTAGGTGGCTGCAAAGTGTTTTGTATCAAACCTCTCTCCATCGTTTTCCCTCACATTTTTGTCATTGGATCAAACCTTCTTATGAAATACTTATGCATAGTGATCAATTGAAAATCAAAGGTCTTTCTTTTCCCTTGTTTGTTCAGTGTTCAGAGTTCCAAGTAGAATGGATCAAACATTCTGGTGTATTACTGTCATTAGGTAGGATTTCCCCTTCAAGTTTCTTTCTCCCTTTTCCATGGTAATCCGCAACGCAGAGTAGAGATCCTCATTGATACATCTTACAGGAACCAGCCTTCTCCGGAGATTCTTCTCGCCATTGAAGCACCCACCTTCGTGAGAAGATCCCCTTGTTTCGACTAGAGAAAGGATTAGCCATTTCAACACATCTTCGTTTCAAGGTGCAACTCCAAGTTGACAACAATAACTCTACAAACATGTTGACAAAACTGATTGGAAGAGATAAGTTCATCTAGTGAAGAACTTCTCTAGGACTACATATAACTTTATGATAAGCATCGTGGGCAGTGGTCTCTCTGGTACAAAGGTTAGTAGCATAAGACAAAATTAACCTCGAGTGGGAGAATATTAGGAGATGAAGTTAATATTTAGATCTTCAGCATTGTGGTGTGGCATATGGCAATCCCATGTACAACCGTAGGATGCGGTCCGATACCGTACAATGAGGTACAATGCTTCTAAATTGTACGACATGGTACAACTCTTCTAGAAGTCGTACAACACAGTTTTTGGATCCTTTTAGGCCTCTATAAAATAATCATGGCCCTTTGAGTTTAGAAAGATTATTGTAATTCTGATTTTGCTATTAATAAAGTATGATAGAGAGATCTTTTGCCCTATGGTTTTTCCTTGGTATATCTCCAAGGTTTCCATGTAAATCTGGTGTGAATTTGTTGTTCTTTTCTTTTCTTGTTTCATTTTTGTATTATTTTGTGCACTATCATTTTTCTTTCAGTTCAAGGGTAGTCATCAGTAATGGAGTTTGACGGCCTTAAGATTCATGTCATCTAGAAGAGGGTCATCTAGAAGAAAATGAGGGCCATTTAAGGTCCTTGACATTTATACTAGGGTGTCAAATCTACCCCGCAAAATCAATTGCCTCAAGAGGCAGCCCAAGTAAGACTCAAATTTTTCCATAAATTTCAAATTTGCTGAATTTTATTTCTCACCTTGGGTTTCCGGAAAAAATCCTTTGTTGAGTACTTGTCTAGTGGAACCCTTGTATTTTTTCTCAACAGTTGTGCTTTTGTCTCAGTTGATCTTTACATTGGATAGAAATCTCAAGAGCTTGGTCGATAAAGATAAAGGATTAACTTTTAATGAGAAGTTGGGGTTTCTTAACTACTTAAACTTCCCTAATTTTGCACTCCTTAATTTTCTTGACTTTTTGATTTCTTTGCACTTTTTACTTCATCTTTGTTTTTCTTCTTTCTAGCATTTAGGGACCTCTTGATAATTTAATTGCATATTCACATTAATATCTTCTAGTTCCACATTTAAATAATTGATTTCCAGTCGGCTTAGCTTGTATAATTCAATTCTGAACCATTGAATAGAACTTTACATGGCATGCCATCTAAATTTTCCAATCCGACAGATCCATTATCCAACACTTCCTTAATTTTAAATTGGCCAAGCCACAACACTTTAAATATAACTACCTTTATTTCACATCAGCCATTATACTTCAGCACTAGTGCACCTGGATTAAAATTCATCCTTCATAGAAGTGTATCGTGCCAGTGTTTCTTCACATTAGCATAATCTCTTTCATCCATTGGGTCACAATCCGTGGTTCATTAGGTTTATTTAATTCTAATAGCTGCTCTTTCAGGCTCTCATTATCTCCAAGCATATTTTGTATAGTAATCCTCATAATTGGAACTAAAAAATCCAAAGATACGGTTGCTTCTTGACTTTTGTCAACTCGAAAGGAGTATGCCGTGTTACCTTGTAGGCCATTCATTAGACTAATGACACAACTAAAAAAGCCTCCTCCCAATCTAAGGCTTCAATTCCACGACTTTCAGATCACTAATATGAGAACATGCATGCATCTAGGAAATCATATCAATGCCGACATGTGGCTCTTTAGACCTATCTTGGACAATTGGTTTGCTATCACATGGTTATTACCTAATCACTACAATCTTGAACGTGAACTCCTGCAAGAGTAGCAGACTTGTAGTAACTCATCTATAGATCACTGATTTATTGATTGTGTACAGGGGTGCCTGGTGGTCCATGTAAAAAATAAAAGAATTTGATCGTGGATAGGGTCAAAACTTTTGAAACAAGTACAACATCCCATAGGCTTCTGCTCTGTTGTGTTATAGTTGATCTTAGGACTTGGACAAATGTCAATAGGAACAGTAGATTAGAGAATCCACCACATGGCTGCCTTCCTATGTTAGCGTGCGGTCAATTCCAAATTTTTAGGCATCAACATGGACATGGAGGTCTTTATATCAGTCTAGTGCACTGATCAACTACAATTTCCATTGATCGGACATTTTCTAGTGCTCCTCCATCCATTTCAGCACACACCCCTTCCTGCTCAGCACATGAATGGAAATTTCTGAGTTTTTGAAACCTAACACTACATTATTCTGTCTAATGTTAGTTGTGGACACGAACTCTGCTTGCTATGATAAGTACAGCAAGAGGAGAGAATTGAGAGCAAGAAGATGGTAAGAAAAAAAATTGGGCAAGGGAAGAGCAGAAAAGATCAAGGAAGGATAACCTGTAGCACAGCAAAAGCCTTCTCATGATTAAGGATAATGATAATATTATCACATACATATCCCTCTACTTTTTAAAAGTTTAAAAATATGCTTTACAAAAGAGAAAACATCAAGGAGAAACATATACTGTTGGGGCTGGGGGTAGAGCCATTCTCAAGGACTGCAGTAGTGCACATTTATAAGTATATTCCCTTATGCCAAAAGCTCCTAATTGAAAATGAGGAAATCCCAAATTGCAGTAATCATTTCCAAAGTTTAGAGGAATGCAAAAATTGTGAAGAAAAGTTTTACCTTGGTTCTATCAACAGCTTTTCCAATATATTCACCAGATGAAGCTCTATCAGGCTCACCGGAGTACTCTTCTGCTAACTGAGTAGATTTCTCTTCTGAACCAACTCTTGTAGCAAAATCTATTTGCAGCGAACTCCCTGCAACTATACAGCTATCTATACCCAAAAGTCCAGGATTTTGCTCCTTTGGAGACCTCCTAATACATACAAGAATTGGCCATCTGCACCTCGATGCCCTCATAGGTGATTTATTAAAGTACATGAAGTGAGAATTTATCCGAGTATTTTTCCATTCCTGTTTCTGATGTTGAGAAGTTAAAGACAAGCCGGCTTTGGCAGAGAAAGATCTGCAAGCAAATATTTCTGCATCTTATTTAGATGGAACTGGAGTCGTGTCTCCCATTGATTTTCCCTAGCAAAGTAAGATGTGAAACAATTATCCAAATCAAGGATGCAGCAAATTATAACAAGGGTGTGCACTGTAAATATTCAACAATGTAGCTACAAGATTTCCGGTGAACTGTAAAGAAGATATTGTAAGGAACCATATTTCACAAACGAAACAGAGCTTTGAAACTGAAATGATTGTAGAAGACAGCAGAATATGCAAGTTTCTAGAAACTCTATGAACAAAACTGACATCAGCTCTCAGGTTTCGTCACTAGAAACCACGGCAGGATCTGTGTAAGGACTGATTATGCACTTTTACCATATGAAAAATGATGAGATAATTTCACATTTTTTCACTTTATGCATACCATTGTAATTATATTCATTATGGCATTAGATATTTTAGTCTACTATCTTGAAATAAGCATGGGGAGCTAGGATAAAGCATAAGAACTAGTAATATAACCGTATATAAACTCCACTTTTTTATCAAACATGAAAAATTAATTTCAGTTACATTTCATATTTCTTTCACTTTTTCAACAGTAAGGCTTTGTGAAGATAAAATATTCATATGCAAGGGATGAATGATAAACTTCAGGTACCTTACGTTTCCCAGCATAGCAGAGATACAATCCATCCTCATTATACTTCCGACCTGTAAAAAAAATTTAAGAACCAAGCATTTCAAACTAATGCACAAACACTGGATTACATCTAAGCATGCCTTGACTTATAGAATCTAAAACGTTGAAACCCCAACATTTGACGGAAGAGTTTAGAATGTCTCAAACTCAAAACAAGGGTGAAGCTAATTTGTCCCAAAAGATTCAACTAAAGAAAAGAAAATATTTGAATCTTATATGCCCGCCATTGGGTAACATTATGTAAAACAAAACTAACAAACAAAATGAGGAAAAGAAAACTGAAGATCATCAGGGAAAACTAAAAAATGCTCGAATGAAGCCAAGCACTTACTCATTTTTAATATGCCAGCACAATATACTATTATGAATTCATTTATACTTAATTCTCAAGACAGTATTTATTTCTATAATCAGATTCTCGCATTGGTTTCTAGGTAAATTTTTCAAGTACATATAGCGAATTGTGCTGGTTCCAAAACACTTTTGACACTTTGGTGGAGGATTTTTTTAACCAAATTTTGTTCAGTAATGGGTAATGGTTGAAGCAACCCAGGACTTTTCACCATGTCTGTCTTGTTCTTTTGGAAAGTCCCACATGATGTAACAAAGATTTTAACATCTGATTTGAGTCCTTTCCAAAAGAATTTACTTCTGGTGGTGTAATAGATTTTTTTAAAAGTCCGTGTGACCAGCAGCCAGGGAGGAATGACATTTAGATAGAACCTTTTACTTGAATTTGAAATTTGACACTGTTGTATCAAAATTAAATTTTATTTAATTTTTGGGTACCTGTTTCCAAGATCTTAAACATTCCATGTTTTTGCCTACGTGTGTGGTCCTTATTTTGCCTAAATTGGGATATCAGGATTTGTATTATAATTATATACATCTTAAAATCTCATTTCCCCCGCTTCTATGAGTTAATTGGCTTTTTGGAGACTTCACTATTGAAAAAGCTTTTTTGTTTCATTGTTTATTTGTCTTCAAAGTTTCGTTTTTCCAGTTCATAGTGTATCGGGCTTTTTAGACTAGTTGTACAAATCTTTCCTTTTGTAAGCCTCGTCTTTAAATCCCAATTTCCCCAATATCTTATTGTTTGTCGGAATTTTCGAGCTTTTCGGATAGATCAGATGTCCTTTTCAATTCAAGATTTTTGAGCTTACACATCTTTATGTTCCAATTTACTCGAGATCTTTATTCATAGCGCATATTGGACTTTTTAGACAACTTGTACAAATTTTATAGAGTGAACCTATCTATCTTAAAACCAGAAAACTTTGAAATTTCATTGAAAATGAAGATGATTGAGCTCAAATGTAAAACTTATGCCACAAAGCCAACTTCCCTGAAAAGTACTTAGTTACACACATTCCCCTACATTCTAGACCCCTAATTTTGCTATAAAAGAAACGTCACCCCTTAATTTTATTTCACAACATTCCTCTCTGATATCCTAATACCTGTGTTTTGTCCTATCATCCTCTAAATCTTGTCGACCATCTGCAGGAGCTCTACCCATCCATTTATGACAAATAGTAGGTCAATCAAAAGCTCTTGTCCTTGTGCTCATCACAAGCTAGGCCTAGAATTTTTCCGAAATGCTTCAGGATGCATGTAACAGTTAATGGTTTCATAGAACGTTTTGCAGCAAGGAACAAAACAGACAAAGGGTGTGGTACCTATTATCTATCAATGGTTCATCATATTTGGATTTCCCTTAATTGCTACTCAATTCCTCTCATTGCGGGCTTAGGTTTTTAGCAGCAGGCATACTCGGATATTTTGGCATTTCACTGGAATCCTATATTGTTGCGCCCAATTCCAGTATTTGACACAAGGTTTCATGGTTTCTATTCTGAGAAGACAGAATATAGTTGGTTATCTGAAATTTTTGAGGTTACCAGTCAGGTCTTCGCCACAGTTCGCCCTCATCAATATGTCTTCTGCCTCTCAAAGTCCTGAAATGAAGGACAAAATCAAAGGGGTAGCCACACCTTTGGGCGTTACATCCGAGACTATAGATAAATTCGATACTAAATTGGAGCATGTTGATTTGTATTAACATCATTCCCGTTTGCAGAATGAGAAAATCCAGTCAAAGTTGGCTGTCCATTATTATACTACTGGTTTGGTGCAGGCTACCGGCTTCCCTATATCTA
Source organism: Torreya grandis (assembly GCA_037957365.1). Lineage (NCBI taxonomy): Eukaryota > Viridiplantae > Streptophyta > Pinopsida > Cupressales > Taxaceae > Torreya > Torreya grandis. The sequence continues at coordinate 2,311,915 of JARHVA010001942.1, read as the reverse complement.
TCCCATGCCCAGAGCTCGTCTTAGCATGTGCCAACAACTACAACCCAAAAACCAAGCAGGTCAGAAGTTCTACAAGTAACCTATTTGCTAAACTTGATTCTGAGTCTATTGACTCAATGCTTGATATTCAGCAGTGCAGCGAATATGTTCAAATTTATCTGGAAGAGGTGAAAGCCTTCTGGGCTGTTGATCCAAACAAATGCCTTACAACAATTAATAAGGGTTGGTTGAAATCGAAAAGGCAAATAATTCAAAAAATTCCTAAAGTTCTTCAAACGAATGACTTCCATAAAGAACTTGAATATATGTTTACATTTTTCAATTGTGTGGTCATAAATCAAGATGGCCGAGGGTTTCAGCCATGCATATATCAAGGAATGACAATTGTCTCTTCTTGCAAACAATTTTATGATAAGGGTACTTTGATCAAAAATTCACTTCATAAGCAGCTTTGTGAGTTGAGGACCTTTGCAGTGTTCTATATGACTTCTTACCTTGACATCTATGTAGCATGATTGAGAATATTTTCAAGATTGAACAAATCAGGCCCCTTTAGCCCATCAATGTTGACATACAACTACTACGCTTAACTGGAAAGGACTAAAGGAGAATCTCATTTTAGGCGTGTTAATGACACCATTGTATTTTATATTGTCAGACTACTCGAAGGTGATTATGGTAAGAGGCTCTCTGAAAAAGGATACCGTGCAGTTGCTACTCGGGGGAGCTGATTCATCCAGGTTCAAACTTTCACCTACATCAAAGAATATGGTTTCAATGGCAGTCTTTACTATTTGCCAAGGTACGTAAGTGATATGTTGTTGCTTATGGAATTTTGTAGGCAACTTGCAGATGTTCACAAATTCTTCAAGACATAAGTCTGGTATCCACTTCCCAATCACTATTGAGTATTATACTTGTAAGAATATTGATGATGCTAAATTAATCGAAAAGGAGATGTCACATTTCAATGGTTTCACCTTGTATCCTCATGACAGAAGATGGTCTTTTGATAGCAAGGGTATCGTTGAGGGAATCCTAAGAGGTGCTCATAACCATGTTCCTTTCTACGAGGATTATTGGTCTGATTGTGAAGATGAACATTAGGTCTGTTTAAGAGACTACTCCCAAATGTCTCTATGACAAATTATTGTTATAAATTGCAACATGTACCTGAAGGCATTATTGATGATGAATAAGATCACATCTCCCCTGCTTACCATAAGAAGGAAGTCTTCCTTGATCCACCCCCTGGAGTGAATTGTTCAATGCAGAAAGTTGTAACACTTGAATTCGGGACCAAGCTTGTGCTCAGTCTTTGATGTGGTTAGGTACGAAAATTGCAGAACGTATTATTGGTGAGGGTACTTCCCGAAGGCCAACCCCTTCTAAGTCTAGGCCCAATTCAAGACCAAAATCAACAATTATTGGACCTAAAGTTGTTTCAAATCGCAGTACTCATGCGATAAGTTCAGCTGGTGGGTCAGGTGTAGAAGACCCTAACAAGGAAAACCTGCCTAATGCCACATGCGGAGAAGGTATGCCTCATAAGACCTTGAAGTTTCTAATTAAGTCCTATAAAGGTATGCAAAAACCACCTGTGTCTTCTCCAAAATAAAGCACTCCATCTAGCTCTCCTCCCAGTTTGGAGCCCTCATCCCTAATTGACAATACAACACAGAAGGTTTTAGCTTCTGATCATAGCCAAGGACAAATGTATGGTCTACTCTGTCTCCCAAATTAACTACTTTTGCACATCATGCTCCACTGCCTGTTCCTGATATTAATCCTCCAAGTCATGTAATCCTAGTCAAGCCTTGCCCAAAAATATACTACACTTCCTCCATGCCCCAAACAATTGGATACTTCAGTTTGCAGACATTGCAATGAGTGAAGAACCTTTTGGTGCTCCATCTTCATGTGAAAATTATAAGGAGTGTGGTCAAGGCCATTGTTATAGGTTTTGATATAGTTGCATCTCTCATCTCTCCATCTCCTCCAAAGAAGCCTAAGACGAAGTCCAGAATCAATGTAGATAAGCATGGGCTGAGATAAGCCGAAGTAGCCACCCCAATCAAAGATAAGAATAAGGAGGATATGACGATAGATGATTATCAACTGTCAAAAATTCCATTAGGAAAGTCTACTAGGAAAGATGACATCTAAGAATTGAATGCAGTTGTAAAAAGAGTTGTTGGTAGGGTAGAAAGGGATGGAGAATCCAAAGAAGAATTGAAAGAGATAATCCATCAAATGGCCTTATATATTCAGCATCTCATTAGTCCCTTTGATTATACCCCTGTTCCTACTCCTGTTCAAATTGCAGGGATTGACAAGGAAGTTAATCCTTTGGCAGGTGAGAATTTGTTGTTTCAAGGCCTGAAATTTGTTGATGAAGCCTTGAAGTTTCATGGGAAAGTGGCTAATGAATTTTCGATTGTTAAAGGATAAGTTAAAAGTTTGCCAGACGAACTCAAGGTGCAGCAAGATATTCTTCTAATCTGTACGAAATGGCCCGTATTGATGGAAATTTGCAGGTATCAGAAGTTGTCTTCAAAGATGTTATAGATGTGTCACAATAATGGTGGAAGACAATCAAATAGAGATCTGAAATGTTGAGAGATGGAATAAAAGCTTTTGAAAAAATTCAAGATAAGAATACTGAAGCAATGTATTTGATTCAAAAATCCATTGAAGATATTCCTTGCAGTTTTCTGGACAGCAGTGATAATGCAAAGCTCTCCAAGGATATCAAAGAGGAATTGACAAAATTGATTAAAGGTCTTGCAAAATCAGCAAGTTTCAGTGTTGCAGCAATAAGGAAACTTATCAGGCTGTAGAACTTGTTTGATAAAACTGATAAAAAGTTGGCTGAACTCATTTGATTGCCTAACAAGAACTTTGATTTACCAGTTGTGGGGGAGACCAGGTTTAAGTACACTTATTCCCCTAACAAAAATGTAATGAGGGAGGTAAATAATAAGTTCAGAAATTATAAGCTGAAAAATGGAAGCATAGACATCACAGCCAATCAAGGTCACTGAAGACGAGGCATTTCAACCTTTGAAGGGTGACTATTCTTTCAAGGGTTCTATATGAGGATAAATATTATTGTAGTTGGCTGTTCTTTTTATGTTATGTTGTTTAAAGCTTGTAATATGTTATATTTTCAAGGTGGCTTTATGGAGCTTTATGCGACCTAAAAGTTAGTTATGGGTTGTGACCCTAACTTCTTTTGAATCTCTAAGGCTATAAGTAGAGCCTTCGTCATGTGTAAAAGGACTTTTTGATGGTTGGCACACTTTTTGATAGAAATACCTCTACATCAGCTCTGTATTTGCAAAAAAGACAAAACTAATAAGATCAGAACTGTTGACAATTCTTCCACAGGTCAGATTGTCTCTTGCCATTCGGAAAATTCACGTCTCTAGCCAAGGAAGAAATAATACATTGGGTAAGAGGTAGACCAATTGAAATAACTCATTTGCAAAAGCCTTGGCTACAACAGGATTTCCTTCGGGCAAAGAAGGCAGAATGTCACATAGCTTCGGAAAAGTGCAAAGGACATAAGTCTGCAGGAAATTACAAAGGAAAGAGCCTACAGCAAAGGAATACTTCGGAGAATTCAAAAGAGAAAAGTCCACCCAAAAGCAAGAAAAGACCAAGGAATAATTCCTTCGGACTTTTTGTCCGAAGGAATTCCTTCGGACAAAAGTCCGAAGAAATCAAAGAGAAGTCAGAAAACCACAAGAAAATTCAAAGGAATAAGGATACCTGCAAAAAGCCCGGGTGTCCTACAAAAAGCCTGGGTGACCTACAATTTTTCCGAAAAGCCACAAAGGAAAGACAGAAGCCCTTGCGGAGGGCACTTGGTCGGTGGCAATACCTTTGAGATTTTTCCGAAGGGCTTTCCACCGGTGGTAAAGGCAAAAAAGACAAAGCAAATACCTTCGGACTTTTTGTCCGAAGAAATTCGGAGAAATTATAGGAAAAAGCCCACCCGACAGAATAAAGTCCGAAATTGCACAAAGCAAAGGAAATAACAAAGGAAGATATCCTTCGGGAAAAAGTCCGAAGGAATTAGAAATTCGGAGAAATTACAGGAAAAAGCCCACCCGACAGAATAAAGTCCGAAATTGCACAAAGCAAAGGAAATAACAAAGGAAGATATCCTTCGGGAAAAAGTCCGAAGGAATACTTCAAAGGATAAACAGAGACAAAAGCCTACGGGAAAAGATAAGGACAATTCAAGTGGACAATTTGTCCGAAGGAAATCCAAAGAAGGGTGAAATAAAAGATTCGAAGAAGATAAGCCCAGAGAGAGTTTCGAAGAGAGGAAAGTCCACAAAAAACAAGACTCGGCCATTTTTTCCAAAAGGTAAAGCCGAAGGAAATAAATCTGCAAACAGAAAAGTCCACGGCCAGAAATCCGAAAGAATTAAGCCAAGGAGATAACAAGAAATCCGAAAGAAACGGAGGTTTGACTGTGCAAAAAGGATAGAAAATAGATAATCCGACAGAAAGTTGAAAACAAAATATCCGAGGAAATATAGACCAAATATAGATAAGATAATCCAAAAATAGAATCCCGCCAAAAATAGACAAGACACAAGCAGACCAAAAAAATAAAACATACATGCGAACAAGGGCTATTTTTGGCGGATTGCTAAGTTTCGGTTGACTATTTGTTTTATTTGTGGTTTGACCAATCATTCTCATGCATTTGAAGGTCCAACTCAGCTTCAACCGAGTTCTCAATCCAAGTTTGGCGTTGTTTTCATGCAAACGAGAGCAGCTCAACCGGAGTTCCAATTTTGGATGCCGAGTTGACCGTTCCAAATTTAGAATTGACTAATTGTTAAACGCCACATCTACTCGGAGTTTCCCATGCAAAGGAGAATAATCTCTTCGCCCAACTAAGCCTTTCTCTTCGTCCAACTCAGCGGTTCAAACGTTCCAACTCGGCTTCAAACGAATCAAGTCAGAGTTCTAAAATTGACATTGGCGTTGGATTTCATGCATGATATTATCATCTCATACTTTCAAACGTTCCACCAGCTCATGAAGAAGTTAAAATTGGAAACTTGGCGTAATCTTCCATGCAAAGAGAGGTGGGTGTTTCAATAAAAAAAGACAAGTCCACTTCCTCTAGCGCAAGGAGCTTCATGCAAAGACAAAGGGAAATCATATTTTTATTGAAAGGCCAAGTCAGCCTTGAGTTAAAATAAATTGATCCTTCTCTTCAATTTTTCAACGCCAATCTTTGGCTTTTGTAATTCTCTATAAGATGGCTTTCAGTCTTGATTAAAAATCATTCCTCTTGGCAAGACCAGACTCTGCCATTGGTGAGTTGTATAACCTCTTCGATCAATAGAAGCACTGTACTTTTAGATTTCAAGTGTTGGCATAGTGTATATTCATTCATCAATTTGCATATGTGGTAGATTTCTCTCCCTTTCCAAATTATGATTCGTACCTAGTTGCTAGCTTATCATTATGCATGTCATGTTAAGTGTTATTTATGTCTTTTGTTGAAGCTGTAAGTGGATATTAGGTGGCTGCAAAGTGTCTTGTATCAAACCTCTCTCCATCGTTTTTCCCCATGTTTTGGTCATTGGATCGAACCTTCTCACAAAATACTTATGCATAGTGGTCAATTGAAATCAAAGGTCTTCATTTTCCGTTGTTTGTTCAGTGTTCAAGGTACCAAGTTGAGTGGATCAATCTTTTGGTGTATCACCTTTATTAGGTAGGATATCCCCTTAAAGTTTCCTTCTCCCTTTTCCATGGTAGTCCGCAGCATAGAGTAGAGATCCTCATTGATACATCTTACAGGAACCAGCGTTCTCTGGAGGTTCCTCTTACCATTGAGGGACCCACCCTCGTGAGAAGATCCCATTGTTTCAACTGGATAGAGGATTGGCCATTTCATGCACGTCTTCGATTCAGGGCACAGCTCCAGGTTGACAACAGTTTTTGGCACGCCCGGTGGGACCACGAAAAGAGTTCTTTACATAGAGTTTTTGCAACAACGGAGGATATTCATTTACATCCAGTTGCAGAGTTCATAGCATCATTCAGGGAATCCGTTCGTGCCAAAGATTACCACGAGATCAACAAGCAGAGGTATTCCTTTTCAATTTGTAACTTATAAAAGAGCAAGGTCTAGGAGGGCAAATCCATATCTTCAAAAGGAATATTTACCTCCCCCTCATCCTATTGTTCTAGACACTGCAATCCCCACCATTCAGATGGCCGTTAGAAATCAAGTGTTTGCTCCATTCAATAGGGGAAGTTCTCTAAATCTAGCACAGTTAGATGATATTCTTGTATCTGCCCTCAAAAGTATTCCATTCTTCTCAGGAGAAAATTAAACAACCCCTATTGAGCATATCCAAGATGTGGCTAATCTTTGTTCAGTTCATAATGTAATTGAAGATAATGTTGCTATCAGATTACTGGCTGCTTCTTTCAAAGGAAAAGCATTACAGTGGTATAGAACCCTCCCACTTAGAACCGTTTCCACCTAGAATGAATTGGGTGTTGCCTTGGTCAAATAGTTTGAAGACAAATCTGATCACTTATCTTTGGTTGAGCAATTAACTGACATACAGAGAGCTCCTCATGAATTCATGTCTGATTTTAATCTCAGATTCTAGAAGAAATGGCACAAGATACCGGTTATGATTAGGCCATCACCTGAATATGTTTTTTTATATTTTTTGAAAGCTCTCAATTCTGACATTAGTGTGATGATATAGTCAATCGGTGGTACTACTTTGTCAGATGCTTATGAAGTTGCAATAAGGGCAGAAAATAGTCTGATTCAAACAGGTAAGCTTTCTCCAAGACGTCTAATGCCCATACTTTCAGAGATAAGTTCTATACCAGCCCTTCAAGTTCCTCAAATTCCATCCTTGGCTCCAATTCCAACACCTCAACTTCCTATTGCAGCCTCTACTAGTCAATCTAGTGAGATAGGAGAGTTGAAAAGTTTGTTACAATCTTTTGAAAATGAAATAGTACAGCTCAAAAGACAACAATTTCAGTCAAATAGACCTTATCAACAGCAAAATCAAAACAACTATCAGTCCTTCAAAGATCAAAGGTCTCCTTATCAGGTTTTCAGAGAAAATAGACCACCCTATCAAGCACAAGGGACCATAACTCCAGCTAAGCCATATGCTGCTTTTGATCCAAATGCTCCTTCCACTTCAAAAGCCATTGTTCCAACCCCACTTTAGAACAATTTGGTGCAGGATTCAGGTTGGCAGCACTCAAATCTCAATGATGTTCAAAATCAGAACTTGGTATCACCAAACAGCACCATGCCACAGATGACACAAGAGTTCTCTTTTCAAGAGGGTCAATATCAAGATACAAGTTTGGCATCACAAGGAGCGACTCAAGGGCAGCCTGATGCTATTAATGTAAATTGGTAGGTAGATGATCATGTCGTTTTTACTCAAGATGTTAAAACTAATGTTTCAAATGATCAAGTTGCAGTTATAACCTATCAAAGAAATAAAAGAAGAGTTGTTGAAGAAGCCCAAGTAGTAGCAAATACTTCAAGTGTTCCTAGTATTATTGCTCAAGGTACGAAAGAACAGCTTGCTGCCCCCACAGCCCAAAAAAATCAGAATGTAGAGGTTGGTAAAGTGCAGCAAACACCTCTAATTCATGAGCAACAAGTACCACAAAAGGCGCAATCAAAAGTTAGTCCATCTCAGTTCAGTATTGTAGATGAGATGAAGAAGTCTAACATCAGCATTAGCATGTGGAATTCGCTTTCAATTCCAGGCCAAAAGAATAAACTCATTCAAGAACTTTCAGCTCTTGAATTGTCTCCAAAATCAGTTGATAAAAAAAGTGTTGTCTTGACAAATTCGGATCAGCGAACTAAGCAACAAGTACAGCAAGGAGATAAGATATCGAAGGTCGACAAAATTGAGATAAAAACAAAGAAAACTCCCCCTTTTTATCTTTCTTTGATAGTGGATAATACCTTAGTTCATAATTGTATGGTGGATAGTGGAGTCAGCAGTACAATGATGCCCAAACAGATTGCAGACAAGCTCGGCCTTGTTTATGAGCCAAATACTAAAAGGGTACTGCAATTGGATGGTTCACCTACAAAAATAGTAGGGATTATCAAAAATTTGAAATTAACATTACATGTCTGTTCTAACGTGACTATTCTGCAGGACATTGTAGTGGTGGACTTGCCTCCTTATTTCACTATGTGCCTTTCAAGAGATTTCAACTCAAAGATTGGGGGATATTTATCAGTTGATTGGACCTACTTGTTCAGGCCCAGATATGGCACAAAAGTAACAATTCATTCAGAACCTATTGCACGTTTTCATATGGAGCCTTATACGCCAAGTGTGACCAATGCAAATTGTCTCATCTCAGATGAAATACTACAAACTAGTGATGTAGAAAAGGACTCGCATTTGGATGGAGTTCCGGATTTGTTTTTTGATGAGTGGGCTTCCACCTTGCATGAGCATGATCCCTACAAGTTAATTGAAAAAAGTCTTGGTGTGTATTGTCTTCATGAGAACGATGCACCAATCCCAGCCATGGTCAAAGAGGACAAATCTAATGAAAGATTGTGGCAATTATACTTTGATGGATCAAGAAATAAGCATGGGACCGAAGCTGGAATGATGTTAATTTCTCCTACAAAACAAAGGTATTTCTCCTCTATTAAATTTCAGTTTGGCTATTCAAACAACATTGCTGAATATGAAGCACTAGTTCACGGTTTGCAATGGGCTAAGAAGATGAAAGTAAATTGTTTACAAGTGTTTGGAGATAGTGAACTTGTAGTCCACCAAGTAAGAGGCTTGAATATATGCAAGAACATGTTGCTTAAATCTTATAGACACAGAGTATGGGATCTACTTGAAGATTTTCAGGGTTTTAATATTCAGGGAATACCAAGAGATAGGAATAAACACGCTGATAGGTTGACTGCTGTTGGGGCACAATTTGATATCCCAACTGATGTAAAAAGTGACATTTTCAGTCACATATAAAAATAGTTGTAAGGCCTTAAGTTTTGGATAACCAAGAAAATTGGCAGGTGTTTGAAAATGACAATCAAATTGTGAGATTTTTGCAAGAAAAGGTTGAATTTTCCTTAAGAAATCAATCGAAACGCTTACAGCAATATGGTGATCAGAGTGTACAACTAAAATCTAATAAGCTACCCAAAGGATTGGTCACTCTTGAAAATATTTTCAGTGAAGATGAGCTAAGGAAAGAGAAACCATCCTTGTCAACAAAGGAAGAGCACTACGCCAATGTAGAGATTGCAGCTGGTAAGATTTTAAAATTGGGCAAGGTATGCACTTCTCCACAAAAGAAAGCTTTCATTGAATTATGCACAAATTTTGTTGATATATTCGCATGGTAGTATAGTGATCTCAAAGGTTTTGATCCAAGTTTGGCTCAACACACTATTGAGTTAGAAGACGAAACTAAACTAGTAAGGCAAAGACAAAGGCCAATCAATCCAAAGCTTAAGCATTTGATGAATGCTGAGCTTCACAAGCTCATAAAATCGGCAATCATATTTCCAATCAAGCACTCAACTTGGGTGGCGAACCTTGTTCCAGTACGAAAAAATAATGGCGAGATTCGTTTTTGTGTTGATTTTCGTGATTTAAACAGGGCTTCGCTTAAAGACCACTATCCATTGCCATCAATGGAACAAATTCTACAGCTTGTTGCAGGTTCAGAGAGGTTTTCTTTGTTGGATGGATATAGTGGCTACAATCAAATTTTGGTCAAAGAAGAGGACCAATTCAAGACAGCCTTCACAACTAAGTGGGGGACATTTGCATACAGAAAGATGCCATTCGGTTTGTCCAATGCTAAAGCAACTTTCAGAGAGCCATGGATATGGCCTTCCAACGCCTTCTTAACAGGTTTGTGCTTGTCTATTTGGATGATATAAAAGTATTTTCAAAAGATGCAGAAGATCACATTGTTCACCTCCAGCAAGTTTTCGAAAAGAGCAAGCAATTTAGGATATTTTTAAATCCCAAAAAATGTGTATTTTCAATTCACGAAGGTAAGCTTCTTGGACATGTTTCAAAGCACGGTTTAAACATAGATTCTGAAAGGATTCAATCCATTCTTGCACTGTCCTTGCCTAAAAGTAAAAAGGCTTTGCAAAGTTTCTTTGGAAAGATCAATTTTATAAAGAGATACATTTCAAATTTCGCTACTGTAGCTAAACCACTTACAGCCATGTTAAAAAAAAATCAGAACTTTAACTGGTCCAAGGAGGGAATAACAGGGTTTGAAGATGTTAAAAAAGCCATAGCAAGTGCTCCTATGCTTTTAAATCCAGATTTTACGAAAGACTTCATTCTGTATACGTATGCTAATGTGAACACCATTTCCGGCATTTTTATGCAGCAGAACCATGAAGATTTGGAGCAGCCAATAGCTTTCTACAACCAAGGCTTGCAGGAGTATGAGACAAGGTACTCTTTTGTTGAAAAACATGTCCTTTTAGTTATAATTTCTCTGAAAAAATTTAGGAACTTGTTGTCTAATAACAAAATACGTCCAATGGTTGCTCATCCAAGCATTAAAGAATTTCTTCTGAACAAAGACATAAACGAGAAGAGGGCTGGTTGGATAACCAAAGTAATGGAATATGACGTAGAAATTAAAATTACAAAGCTAGTTAGAGGCAAAGGACTTTGTGAGCATCTAGCTCAGGGCTTACAAAAAAATAATGAAGCTGTTTTAGTGTCAAATGATGAAGAGGTTGTTGCTGTTCACACCTCACCTTCCAGCTGGTTTCGTAATCTGGTAAGCTATCTGCAAGATGGGTGTTACCCTTCTCACTTAAGTGCTTCAAAAAGAAGGTATTTCAGTTGCAATCAATTCCATTATTGCTCGTTGACGGTGGTGTTTTGTTCAAAAAGGATATCAATGAAATGTTACTAAGGTGTGTTGAGCCAAGCCAAACTCAAAGATTGCTTGAAGAATTCCATGATGGACTTGATGGAGGGCACTTTTCCGCAAGAACTACAGCACTTAAAATCATGAGAGGTGGGTACTATTGGCCTACTATATTTGGCGATTGCCATACATGGGTTAGAAAGTGCAAACAATGTGCTATGTTTGTAGAAAAAGTTAAACTTGCAGCGCTGCCCCTTCAGCCAATTCCAGTGAATCAGCGTTTTGTCCAGTGGGGATTGAATTTTATTGGTCTCATTAACCCTCCTTAGAGTTCAGGGCATAAGTGGATTCTAATAGCTACGGACTACTTCACACGTTGGACGGAAGAAATTGCATTGAAAGAAGCAAACGAAACTAGCACTCTTTATTTCTATGAAGGTTTGATCACTAGGTTTGGAGTTCCTTTGACTATTATTTCTGACAATGCAATGGCTTTTGTGGGATCTAGGATCAGCCAATGGGCTGTCCACCACGGAGTTTATCTCATAACTTCATCGAACTATTATCCACAAGGAAATGGCCTTGCTGAATCTGCGAACAAGAACCTCTTAAGAATCATACGAAAGACTATTGAAGACAATCAGAGGTCATGACATCTCAAGTTGAAGTCAGCTCTATGGGCTAAAAGGATCACCTACAAGAGGTCAATAGCCAACTCTCCCTACAAGCTAGTCTATGGTAAGGAAGCAAGGTTACCCATTTCTCTCGAGTTTCCAACTTTAGAACTAATGCATCAACTTGAGTTGTTGGAGAATGAGCCTATGGAGATCAGGTATGCAGAGCTTATAGAGTTGGAAGAGACAAGAAATCAAGCCATGCTAGCCATGGATAGTCATCAGGCACAGGTGAAAAGAACATTTGACAAAGGAGCTTCCTCACGAAGCTTCAATGAAGGAGATTTGGTTCTCAAATGGGATGAGGATCGAGCCATACCAGGAAAGCACACAAAATTTGATTCCCTTTGGAGTGGCCCATACACGATTTCCAGCGGGAAATCCCACAACGCCTTCCAGCTTGCTAAGATGGACGGCCAAGAGCTTCCAATCCCAGTCAATGGGATACATCTAAAACATTGCTATTGAAGAGCAAAACTCCATGTACATAGTTCTTTTTGCTTTCCTCCAAGTGTTGTTCAAGCACAGTAGTTTGCTTCAGTTTTTTTCCAATAAGTGTTTGTTTGCACATTTGCTTCTTAGTTTTTTGTTTTCATGTGTTTCCCTTCTTATTTTGGGGAAAGAGGTTACTTCAGCCATGATCAAAGGAGATTTTTAGTCAGAAATTAGGTTTATCATTGTTTTGGGAGTTCAAATAGCATCTATATGGTCTGAGTTCTCAAGCATAGCAGGCATGCTGGGCCAGTTGAGTCGCCAAAAATGTTGACAATTCTTCCATAGGTCAGATTGTCTCTTGCCATTCGGAAAATTCACGTCTCTAGCCAAGGAAGAAATAATACATTGGGTAAGAGGTAGACCAATTGAAATAACTCATTGCAAAAGCCTTGGCTACAACAGGGTTTCCTTCGGGCAAAGAAGGCAGAATGTCACATAGCTTCAGAAAAGTGCAAAGGACATAAGTCCGCAGGAAATTACAAAGGAAAAAGCCTACAGCAAAGGAATACGTCGGAGAATTCAAAAGAGAAAAGTCCGCCCAAAAACAACAAAAGACCAAGGAATAATTCCTTCGGACTTTTTGTCCGAAGGAATTCCTTCGGACAAAAGTCTTAAGAAATCCGAAAGAGAAGTCAGAAAACCACAAGAAAATTCAAAGGAATGAGGATCCCTGCAAAAAGCCCAGGTGTCCTACAAAAAGCCTGGGTGTCCTACAAAAAGCTGGGTGCCCTACAATTTTTCTGAAAAGCCACAGAGGAAAGACAGAAGCCCTTGCGGAGGGCACTTGGTTGGTGGCAATACCTTTGAGATTTTTCCGAAGGGCTTTCTGCCGGTGGTAAAGGCAAAAAAGACAGCTGATACCTTCGGACTTTTTGTCCGAATGAATTCCTTCGGACAAAAAGTCCGAAGAAATTCGAAAAAATTACAGGAAAAAGCCCACCCGACAGAATAAAGTCCGAAATTGCACAAACAAAGGAAATAAAAAAGGAAGATATCCTTCATGAAAAAATCCGAAGGAATTCCTTCGGACTTTTTTTTCGAAGGAATGCTTCGGAGGATAAACAGAGACAAAAGCCCGCGGGAAAAGATAAGGACAATTCAAGCGGACAATTTGTCCAAAGGAAATCCAAAGAAGGGTGAAATAAAAGATCCGAAGAAGATAAGACCAGGGAGAATTCCGAAGATAGGAAAGTCCACAAAAAACAAGACTCGGCCATTTTTTCCGAAAGGTAAAGACGAAGGAAATAAATCCGTAGACAGAAAAGTCCACAGCGAAAAATCTGAAACAATTAAGCCAAGGAGACAACAAGCAATCCGAAAGAAATGGAGGTTTGACTGTGCAAAAAAGGATAGAAAATAGATAATCCGATGGTAAGTTGAAAACAGAATATCCAAGGAAATATAGACCAAATATAGATAAGATAATCCAAAAATAAAATCCCGCCAAAAATAGATAAGATACAGGCAGACCAAAATAAGAGAAAATACATGCGAACAAGGGCAATTTTTGGTGCATTGCTAAGTTTCGGTTGACTATTTGTTTTATTTTTGGTTTGACTAGTCATTCTCATGCATTCGAAGGTCCAACTCAGCTTCAAACCGAGTTCTCAATCCAAGTTTGGCGTTGTTTTCATGCAAACGAGAGCAGCGCAACCGGAGTTCCAATTTCGGACGCTGAGTTGACCGTTCCAAATTTAGAATTGATTAATTGTTAAACGCCACATCTAATCGGAGTTTCCCATGCAAAGGAGAATAATCTCTTCGTCCAACTCAGTCTTTCTTTTCGTCCAACTCAGCGGTTCAAACGTTTCGACTCGGCTTCCAACGAATCAAGTCAGAGTTCTAAAATTGACATTGGCGTTGGATTTCATGCATGATATTATCATCTCATACTTTCAAACGTTCCAGTAGCTCATGAAAAAGCTAAAATTGGAAACTTGGCGTAATCTTCCATGCAAAGAGAGGTGGGCGTTTCAATAAACAAAGACAAGTCCACTTCCTCTAGCACAAGGAGCTTCATGCAAAGACAAAGGGAAAACATATTTTTATTGAAAGGCCAAGTCAGCGTTGAGTTAATCTAAGTTATCCTTCTCTTTAATTTTTCAACGCCAATCTTTGGCTTTTGTAATTCTCTATAAGATGGCTTTCAACCTTGATTAAAAATCATCCCTCTCTTGGCAAGACCAAACTCTGCCATTGGTGAGTTGTGTAACCTCTTCGATCAATAGGACTATAGTTTCAGATTTCAAGTGTTGGCATAGTGTATATTCATTCAGCGATTTGCATATGTGGTAGATTTCTCTCCCTTCCCAAATTATGATTCGTACCTAGTTGCTAGCTTATCATTATGCAGGTCATGTTAAGTGTTTTTTATGTCTTTTGCTGAAGCTGTAAGTGGATGTTAAGTGGCTACAAAGTGTCTTGTATCATACCTCTCCATCGTTTTTCCCTCATGTTTTGGTCATTGGATCGAACCTTCTCACAAAATACTTATGCATAGTGGTCGATTGAAATCAAAGGTCTTCATTTTCCCTTGTTTGTTCAGTGTTCAAGGTTCCAAGTTGAATGGATCAATCTTTTGGTGTATCACCTTTATTAGGTAGGATTTCCCCTTAAAGTTTCCTTCTCCCTTTTCCATGGTAGTTCGCAGCATAGAGTAAAGATCCTCATTGATACATCTTACAGAAACTAGCCTTCTCTAGAGGTTCTTCTCACCATTGAGGCACCCACCCTCGTGAGAAGATCACATTGTTTCAACCGGATAGAGGATTGGTCATTTCATGCACGTCTTCGATTCAGGGCGCAGCTCCAAGTTGACAACAAGAACTTTGCATCTATCTTGTTTATATGAATGTTGTTATGACTTTCTTTATTTGATAATGTACATTTTGTTTCTTTAGTGGTTATTTCAACAAATGTATCGCATAAAATCATTATAATCTCTAAAAAAATTATTTTCTTTTGCATGCAAGCTGAACTTGGTGATTATTTTGGCATTGCATCAAATCTTTATTTCAGTTTTCTTGATAGTTTCATATTTTCAAACGCCTCTATACAATTTTGCTTGTATTTTTGTGAAGTCACCTCCCTTCATAATAGAGGAAGGATTTTGTCCCACACACACTTGTGAAATCTGCAATTTGTCCAACCAACAAGATATTTTGCCAACATGCACCAGATATATACAGTTTTTGTAGAAAATTATGTCAATTGAATATGATTATTTGTTATCATCTTCACTTGTTCTTGATGTAGTAGCACCATAGTCGCATGGTTCGGAAATCTGGAAAGGTTCGAGCGGGGAAAAAAAAGCGGAATCCAGAATTCTTGAAAAGGTTCGAAAAAAATCCAGAAAAATCCGGTTCAAAATATATATATATATATATATATATGCAAAATATTTTAGTCTACTAAAGAATGAACATTAATTTAACACTTGTAAAATTGAAAAATGCATGAATTTCAAACTTGAATTACATTAAAAGATAGCAAAATATCCATGTCCATAGTTTAGAGCCTAAGCTCAATATTGACAAGAGACTTAAAAGTTTCAAACGTTTGTAACATTAAACCCTGCTTCAAAATCAAAACTAGCACTAGCACCATCAACAAATCCTCTATCAAGGTCATCAACACTATCAATATTTTCCTCAACTCCTTCAAAGGATGGTTCTCCAAGATGAAGATTGTCATCTTCTTTTGTAAGATTGTGCTCAAGCAATCGTAAATTGTTGTGCACAAACACAAGATCAGAGAGCTTTTTGGCTCCTAGTCGGTTTTTCTTGTTAGTATGGATCAAATCATGCGTGCTCCAATTTCTTTCGCATGCAGAAGAACTAGCACACTTGTGAACACGCATGGCAAGTTTTTGTAACTTTGGAGTAAAAGAACCATATGTTTGCCACCATAAATGGGGATCCATACTACCAATGTCTTCGTGTGCTTCCTTGAGGGAAAACATGTCTTCTTGGTTCTTGAATGTAGTCAATTGTCTTCTCACCTTAGGCTTTTCATTTTCATCTCGAACCAACCTGTCTGTTGTTGCCAATACACCATTTTTTACCTCCTCATCTGAATCATGATCCACCTCTATCAACTTAGGATTTAAATAGCAACCTGCAACATGTATAGATCGATATAACATGTTCCATTAGATGTCCACAATGTCCCAAATACACTGAACTTCATCACCCTCATCTGCCAGTGCTTTTTTAATTTATTCTTTTGCTTGCTCCATGCCTTCATACACAAAACTAATACAAGGCTTCATGCCATCAGCCAATCTCAACAAGTGGACAAGTGGCTCAAACACCTTAAGGGTCTTCTCAACGCCCTCCCAAAATGAACTACCCAAAATAATTTTCTCAATGTCCTTTGCAACACTTTCCTTAGAAAGCTTAGATTGTACGCATTCTTCACTAATCACAACTCTTCTCAATGTTGTCCTCTCCTCCACCTTCCTTTGCAAAGTGAAAATTAGATCCAAATCTTGTTTCAGCCGAAGAAAGAAGTTCACGCTTTGCATAAGAGTGATACAAGCTCAAGGTCAAGCGATGATTAAGTATAAACTTGAAAATTTGAAAGGCAAGTTGAAGGTTTTAACATTTAGATTTCATTCTATATTTTTTTATTAAGTGTGACAACTTCATTGGAAGGGCTAATTTGACAATTTGCAACCCTATTGTGTTCATTGGAAGCCTTAATAATTTGCAAGATTTTTGCATAATTATTTGAGAGTTTGTGCAAAGGGTTTCAAGGTAGATTTGAAAGAGAAAACCCAGTTGTATCGGCATAATAAAATCAGAATTATTGCAAGGGAAACTTCAACCTCATCGCCAATCCACCTTGTCACAAAAAAGGTATTTTATTCCAGTTTTACATTCAGTAATTTTGGGGTTCTATTGGAGTGTTGTTGCTTAGAATTTGGTCATCTCTTTCCGCTAGGGTTTGCTGGTAGCGCAGATTTCAGTTTGTTTTCAGATTTATATAAAGGTTTGTTGGGAAACCCCTATTTTGCCTAATTGTCCCATTTGAGAACATTACAAAAGCAAATGCAACTTGTCATTCCTCAATTCCAATCATGAGGGCAGTTTCAAATGGGATTGATGAGTTATCCAAGAAGTTGTCTCTTCTATGCTATTCCTCTAGAAGCTCATCATCAAGCAAGCAACACATGCCAAAGAGATGGATAAAACTACTCTTAAGACTCTTCTTGGATTGTAACTGACTTGGATGAAATGACACTTGTCATTGGAGTTACTCCTACGCCTCTCTTCTCTCTCTCCTTCATTTCTCCTATATATGTTGCCTTCAGTGGCTTGTTATGGATCCTTTGGTTGAGTGTGGCGAAGCCCTACTCAACTAAACACTTGTACTATGCCTTTGAATGTTGAATAAAGTTATTTCTTACCTTCTCAAATGTCTACAATTAGTACTTGTGTGATTGTTGTTGAATGCTAGTAGTAGTGTTTTCCCTCTCTCTCATTTGTCCTCTCCTACCTCTTTGCAAATGGATTGTCTTCTTGCAGGTCACATGGTGAGTTTGGATAGCCTTGTATAGTCTAGAAGTGGATTTCAATCATTAGTGTCTTCCTTAGGCCTCTTGATTAGCCCTTCTATTCAACACATTGTCTATGACCTCCATGTTAAAATACTCATGCTTGAAGGTCCTTCTTGAGTAGTGTGATCAGATTCAAGCCTAATTCATTTTCTTAGTGTAGTATGGTCAAGTGAAAGGTGTTAATTTGGTGCATCACCTCCCTAAATTAGTTTACTTTCAGTTCTCTTACCCTTTTTCTTTGCAAGCAATAGGTCTAGTAGTTTCAGGGTGATAGCATCAAGGGAACTAGCCCTATCTAGAGATTCACCTCACTGATTAGGCCACCTACAGCCTAGACATGTCTCCATGCTATCACTTAAGTGAGGAGGCTTGCACAAACTCATCAAATGTGTTACTTTTGATGATAACAATACCATAGACACCAAAATAGCATCTCATAACCTATCTCCATCAAGAACAACCTAGATAAAGAAAATTCTACTATAGCCTTGAAGACCTTATCAGTAATGGCATCTATATCAACACCATGTTTCTTTGCAATGACAGCTAGATCGCCAAAACAACTCCAAAAAATTATCCATTTGTGCTTTAACCAACCCTTGAATAAGTCTCAATCCATAGGAATTTCAAAATTTTCATGTAGTAGCTCTTCATTTGTAATGTACCCAAATGGGACAAATAAGCAAAATAGGGGTTTTCTCACAAACCCTTATGAAAAACTGAAACAATCTGAAATCTAAACCCCCAAAACCTGAAAACCCTAGATGGAAGGAATGACCAAATCCCAAGCAACAAACACTCCATAATAACCCTGAAAACGCTGATTATAAAACTGAAATAAATACCTATTTTATGGCAAGGTGGGAATGGCGATGAGGCTGAATTTACCCCTACAATAATTCTGATTTTTGCAGCTGTATTTTCTCCCTCAAATTTGCCTTGAAACCCTTGCAAAAACTCTCAAATATTTATGCAAAAAACATAAAATATTAAGGCTTCCAATGGACACATTAGGGCTGCAATTTATCAAACTAACCTTTCCAATGAAATCGCCACACTTGGAAAATATATAGAATAAAATCTGAACATTAAAACCTTCAACTTGCCTTTCAACAAGCCCTCCAAGTCTCCCAAAACAAGTCGCCAATGTTGGGATATTAATATAGTAATTTTCAGAATATAAATCAAAAAATATATGATTATTCTCTCCAATTTTAGAGCCCAAAAACACTCTAAAAACCCTCTTAGGTGAATCACTCCACTAAGAAAAATAATATAAATAATTTCTGAATTATTTACCTTGTAACCAGCTCTCAAATCACCCAAATTCAGATTGCACAATGATTAGAAAAATATAATAATAATATTAAAAATATTAACTTTTGACCTATTTTCCACCATCGGAGCAAGCTCAAACATGCCCTAAGGCACTCGCCCAGCCCTCAAAGAAAGTCACCAAGCTTGGGGAGCCTCCTTGTTGCGCTAGGGTGTTTGCCCCTCTTTCTTGACCTGCAATTTGTATTTTTTCAGCTCTCTAATGAGTTTGTCCAATCCTCGAATGAAGATGGTGTTCCCAAACACTTTTATAAGTCCAATTGCATGCAACCATACAAATCTGAAGCACAATTACAACCATTGAATAGAGCTGCTCTGAATGAAGAAATGGAGGTTTTCATCCCCAAACCCTTGGCACACTTGAAGGTTTTCATCCTCAAGTTATGGTGAACAAGCTTGACATACTTGATCAACAATTCAATATTCAAACATGCATAACCTTTCAACTGAACCTTCAATTTCTTCTTATAACCATCCCCAAGGGTGGCCCCTGTTGACAATTCTTCCACAGGATAGATTGTCTCTTGCCATTCGGAAAATTCACATCTCCATCCAAGGGAAGAAAGAATTCATTAGGAAGAATACATTGTTTTTCTTTGGTAAGGGCCTTTGCTACAATAGAAAAATTCCGAAGGAATGGTTCATCAAAAAGGCCTTTGCTAAGGACAGATCTTCAGAGAAGTGCTAAGGACATAAGTCCAAAGGAAATAACAAAGGAAAGAGCCTATAAAACAAAGGAAGTAATTCCTTCGGAATTTTCGTCCGAAGGAATACTTCGGAGAATCCAAAAGGCCACCCAAAGAAGCAAGGAAAAGCCAAGGCCCTTCGGAAGGGTCATTTTCAAGAAACCCGAAGGGCAAAGTACCCTTCGAAAGGGTCATTTTCAACAATCCTGAAGGGCACCTCCCCTTCGGGAAGGCACAGAAACAAATTCGGAACCTCTGCAAAAAGCCCGAGTGCCCTACAATTTTTTCGAAAAGGGCACAGACGAGGGACAGAAGCCCTTGCGGAGGGCACTTGGTCGGTGCCTGGACCTCTGTGCATTTTCCGAAGGGCAATTTTTCCAAAAGCAGTCAAAGACAAAAGACAGGATTAATTCCTTTGGGCTTTTTGTCCAAAGGAATTCTTTCGAAAAAATAGTCCGAAGAAATTCGGAGCGGTCCAAACAAAAAGCCGACAGAGCAAACAACAAAGGCAAAGAACAAAGTAAACCTTCGAGCTTTTTGTCCGAAGGAATTCCTTTGGACAAAAGTCCGAAGAAATTCGAAGAGGCCCCTGCAAAAAAGCCCAACAGACTAAAAGCCCGAGCAAAGGAAAAGAAAAGACGTATATACTTTGGGAAAAAAGGTCTGAAGGAATTCCTTCGGACTTTTTGTCCAAAGGAATAATTTGGAGGATAAAACAGAGACAAGGACAATTCAAGCAGACAATTTGTCCGACGAAAATCGTTCACAGGGAAAGTCCAAACATAGAAGAGTCCGCAGGAACAAATTCGGGATAATTGGCAAACATAAACGCTGAAGGAAAGGTGGGAGCCATAAGTCCGAAGGATCATTCGGAAAAGTTGCCACAGGAAAGTCTTAAGACAGGGCCGAGGAAATAACCCTAAGGCAAATGCAGGGTGAAACAAAAGATCCCAAGGAGATGAGACCAAAAGCATAAATTCCAAAGGAAATAAATCCGCAGACAGAAAAGTCCACAACCAGAAATCCGAAAGAATTAAGCCAAGGACACAACAAGAAATCCGAAAGAAATGGAGGTTGACTATGCAAAAAATGATAGAAAATAGATAATCCGACGAAGAGTTGAAATCAGAATATCCGAGGAAATATAGACTAGATAATCCAAAAAATAGAATCCCGCCAGAAATAGACATGAACAGGGATACCAGAACAAGGTAAAATACATGCAAGCAGAGGCTATTTTCGAACACCGGTCAAAGCTTCATTTGACTGGTTGTTGAAATCCTGCTAATCTCCGGATCAACTCATGCATCCGTAGGTCCAACTCAGCTTCAATCGAAGTTTCAAATTCGAATGTCGAGTTGATTGTTCTAGATTTAGAGTTGACTAATTGTTAAACGCCGCATCCACTAGGAGCTTTCCATTCAAAAGAGGACGATCTCTTGGTCCAACTCAGCTTATCAAACAGCCAACTCAGCCTTTCAACGTTCCAACTCGACATCAAGCAGTTCACGTAGAGTTCTAAAATTGACATTAGCGTGGATTTCCATGCAAAGAGATGTGGGCGGTTCAGAACAAAGACAAGTTCACTTCCTCAAGCGCAAGAAGCTTCATGCAAAGACAAAAAAGAAAACATATTTTATTGAAAGGCCAAGTCAACCTTGAGTTAACCTAAGTAAATCCTTCTATTCAATTTTTCAACGCCAATCTTTGGCTTTTGTAATTCTATATAAAATGGCTTTCAGCCTTGATTTAAAAATTTATCAATCCCTCTCTTGGCTAGACCAGACTCTGCCATTGGTGAGTTGTGTAACCTCTTCAATCAATAGAAAGACTGTACTTTCAGATTTCAAGTGCTGGCATAGTGTATATTTCTTCAACAATTTGCATATGTGGTAGATTTCTCTCCCTTCCCAAATTTTGATTCATACCTAGTTGCTAGATTATCCTTATGCAGGCCATGTTCAGTGTTATTTATGTCTTTTGCTGAAGCTGTAAGTGGATGTTAGGTGGCTGCAAAGTGTCTTGTATCAGACCTCTCTCCATCGTTTTCCCTCATGTTTTGGTCATTGGATCGAACCTCTTCATGAAATATTTATGCATAAATGATTGATTGAAATCGAAGGTCTTCCTTATCCCTTGTTTGTTCAGTGTTCAAGGTTCCAAGTTGAGTGGATCAATCTTCTAGTGTATCACCCTTTTTAGGTAGGATTTCCACTTAAAGTTTATTTCTCTCTTTTCCATGGTAGTCCGCAGCATAGAATAGAGATCCTCATTGATACATCATACAGGAACCAGCCTTCTCTGGAGGTTCTTCTCACCGTTGAGGCACCCACCCTCG
Source organism: Torreya grandis (assembly GCA_037957365.1). Lineage (NCBI taxonomy): Eukaryota > Viridiplantae > Streptophyta > Pinopsida > Cupressales > Taxaceae > Torreya > Torreya grandis. Next base: position 2,289,898 of record JARHVA010001942.1, on the reverse strand, counting down.
TGAGAAGATCCCATTGTTTCAGCGGGATAGAGGACTGACTATTTCACGCACGTCTTCGATTCAGGGCGCAGCTCCAAGTTGACAACAGTTGTTGGCACGCCCGGTGGGACCACGAAAGAGTTCTTTACATAAAGTCTTCGCAGCAGCGGAAGATATTCATTTACAGCGAGTTGAAGAGTTCATAGCATCATTCAGGCAATCCGTTCATGCCAAAAGTTACCACAAGATCAACAAGCAAAGGTATTCCTTTTGAATTTGTAACTTATAAAAGAGCAAGGTCTAGGAGGGCAAATCCATATCCTCAAAGGGAATATTTACCTCCTCATCCTATTGTTCTAGACACTGCAATCCCCACCATGCAGATGGCCAATAGAAATCAAGTATTTGCTCCATTCAATAGGGGGAGTCTATTAAATCTAGCACAGTTAGATAATATACCGGTATCTGCCCTCAAAAGTATTCCATTCTTCTCAAGAGAAAATCAAACAACCCCTATTGAGCATATCCAAGATGTGGCTAATCTTTGTTTAGTTCATAATGTAATTGAAGATAATGTTGCTATCAGATTACTAGCTGCTTCTTTCAAAAGAAAAGCATTACAGTGGTATAGAACCCTCCCACTTAGAACCGTTTCCACCTAGGATGAATTGGGTGCTGCCTTGGTCAAACAATTTGAGGACGAATCTGATCACTTATCTTTGGTTGAGCAATTAACTGCCATACAAAGAACTCCTCATGAGTTCATGTCTGATTTTAATCTCAGATTCCAAAAGACATGGCACTGGATACCGGTTCTGATTAGGCCATCACCTGAATATGCATTTCTATATTTTTTGAAAGCTCTCAATTCTGACATTAGTGTGATGATACAATCAATGGGTGGCACTACTTTGCCAAATGCTTATGAAGTTGCAATAAAGGCAGAAAATAGTCTGATTCAAGCCGGTAAGCTTTCTCCAAGACCTCCAATGCCCATATTTCCAAAGATAAGTTCTGTACCAGCCCCTCAAGTTCCTCAAATTCCATCCTTGGCTCCAATTTCAGCACCTCAACATCCTATTGCAGCCTCTACTAGTCAATCTAGTGAGATAAGAGAGTTGAAAAATTTGTTACAATCTTTTGGAAATGAAATAGTACAACTCAAAAGGCAGCAATTTCAGTCAAATAGGCCCTATCAACAGCAAAATCAAAACAACTATCAGCCCTTCAAAGATCAAAGGTCTCCTTATCAAGGTTTCAGAGAAAATAGACCCCCTTATCAAGCACAAGGGGCCATAACTCCAGCTAAGCCATATGATGCTCTTGATCCAAATGCTCCTTCCACTTCAAAAGCTATTGTTCCAACCCCACCTCAGAGCAATTTGGTGCAGGATTCAAGTTGGCAGCCCTCAAATCTTAACGATGTTCAAAACCAAAACTTGGTATCACCAAATAGCACCATGCCACAGATGACACAAGAGGAGTTCTCTTTTCAAGAGGGTCAATATCAAGATACAGGCTTGGCATCACAAGGAGCGATCCAAGGGCAACCGGATGCTATTAATGTAAATTGGCAAGTAGATGATCATGTTGTTTTTACTCAAGATATTAAAACTAATGTTGCCAATTATCAAGTTGCAGCTATAACCTATCAAAGAAATAAAAGAAGAGCTGTTGAGGAAGCCCAGACAGTGACAAATACGTCAAATGCTCCTAGTATTATTGCTCAAGGTACAAAAGAACAGCGTGCTGCCCTCACAGTCCAAAAAAATCAGAATGTAGAGGTTGGTAGAGTGCAGCACATACCTCTAATTCGTGAGCAGCAAGTACCACAAAAGGTGCAATCAAAAGTTAATCCATCTCAGTTCAGTATTGTAGATCAGATGAAAAAGTCTAACATCAGCATTAGCATGTGGGATACTCTTTCAATTCAAGGCCAAAAAGATAAACTCATTCAAGAACTTTCAGCTCTTGAATTGTCTCCAAAATTAGTTGACAAAGGTGTTGTCTTGACAGATTCGGATCAACCAACTAAGCAACAGGTACAACAAGGATATAAGATATCTAAAGTGGACAAAATTGAGGTAAAAATAAAGAAAACTCCCCCTTTTTATCTTTCTTTGATAGTGGGCAATACTTTAGTCCATAATTGTATGGTGGATAGTGGAGCCAGCAGTACAATGATGCCCAAACAGATTGCAGACAAGCTCGGCCTTGTTTATGAGCCAAATACTAAAGGGGTACTGCAGTTGGATGGTTCACCCGCAAAAACGGTAGGGATTATCAATGATTTGAAATTAACATTACATGCCTGTCCTAACGTGACTATTCAGTAGCAAAACGTTGTAGTGGTGGATCTGCCTCCTTATTTCGCTGTATCTTTCAAGAGATTTCACCTCAAAGATTGGAGGATATTTATCAGGTGATTGGACCTACTTGTTGTTTAGGACCAGATATGGCACAAAGATAACAATTCATTCAAAATCTATTACACGTTTTCACATGGAGCCTTATACGCCAAGTGTGGTCAATACAAATTGTATCATCTCAGATGAAATAATACAAACTAGTGATATATAAAAGGACTCGCCTTTGGATGGAGTTCCAGATTTGTTTCTTGATGAGTAGGCTTCCACCTTGCATGAGCATGATCCTTACAAGTTGATTGAAGAGGAAGGTTTTGGTGTGTATTGTCTTCATGAGAACGATGCACCAATTCCAGCCATGGTCAAAGAGAACAAATCTAATGAAGGCTTGTGGCAATTATACTTTGATGGATCAAGAAATAAGCATGGGATCGGAGCTGAAATGATGTTAATTTCTCCTACAAAACAAAGGTATTTCTCCTCTATTAAATTTCAGTTTGGTTGTTCAAACAACGTTGTTGAATATGAAGCACTAGTTCACGGTTTGCAATGGGCTAGGAAGATGAAAATAAATTGTTTACAAGTGTTTGGAGATAGTGAACTTGTAGTTCACCAAGTAAGAGGCTTGAATATATGCAAGAATATGTTGCTTAAATTTTATAGACACAAAGTATGGAATCTACTTGAAGATTTTCAGGGTTTTAATATTCAGGAAATACCAAGAGATAGAAATAAACATGCTGATAAGTTGGCTGCTATTGGGGTACAATTTGATATCTTAGCTGATGTAAAAAGTGACATTTCTCAGTCACATATAAAGATAGTTGTAATGCCTTCTGTCCCAGATAACCAAAAAAATTGGCAGGTGTTTGAAAGTGACAATCAAATTGTGAGATTTTTGCAAGAAGAGGCTAAGTTTTCTTCAAAAAATCAGTCAAAACGCTTACTGCAGTATGGTGATCAAATTGTACATATGAAAACTAATATGCTACTCAAGGGATTGGTCACCCTTGAAAATATTTTCAATGAAGATGATGAACTGAAGAAAGAGAAACCAACCTTGTCAACAAAAGAAGAGCACTATGCCAATGTAAAAATTGCAGCTGGTAAGATTTTGAAATTGGGCAAGGTATGCACTCCTCCACAAAGGAAAGCTTTTATTGAATTATGCACAAATTTTGCTGATATATTCGCATGGCAGTATAGTGATCTCAAAGGTTTTGATCCAAGTTTGGCTCAACACACTATTGAGTTAGAAGACAAAACTAAACCAGTACGACAAAGACAAAGGCCAATCAATCCAAAGCTTGAGCCTTTGATGAAACTGAGCTTCACAAGCTCATAGAATCAGCTATCATATTTCCAATCAAGCACTCAACTTGGGTGGCGAACCTCGTTCCAGTACGGAAAAAGAATGGTGAGATTCGTTTGTGTGTTGATTTCCGTGATTTAAACAGGGCTTCGCTTAAATACCACTATCCATTGTCATCAATGGAACAAATTTTACAGCTTGTTTCAGGCTCAGAGAGGTTTTCCTTGTTGGATGGGTATAGTGGCTACAATCAAATTTTGGTCAAAGAAGACCAATTCAAGACAGCTTTCACAACTAAGTGGGGAACATTTGCATACAGAAAGATGCCATTCGGTTTGTCCAATGCTGGAACAACCTTTCAGAGAGCCATGGATATGGCCTTCCAAGGCCTTCTTAACAAATTTGTGCTTGTTTATTTGGATGATATAACAGTATTTTCAAAAGATGCAGAATATCATATGGTTCACTGCCAGCATGTTTTTGGAAGGTGTAGGCAATTTGGGATATCTCTAAATCCCAAAAAGTGTGTATTTTCAGTCCATGAAGGTAAGCTTCTTGGACATGTTTCAAAGCACGGTTTAAACATAGATTCTGAAAGGATTCAATCCATTCTTGCACTCTCCTTGCCTAAGAGCAAAAAGGCTTTGCAAAGTTTCTTTGGAAAGATCAATTTTATAAGGATATATATTTCAGATTTTGCTACTGTAGCTAAACCACTTACAGCGATGTTAAAGAAAAATCAAAACTTCAGCGGGTCCAAGGAGGGAATAACAGGGTTTGAAGATGTTAAGAAAGCCATAGCAAGTGCTCCTACGCTTTTAAATCCAAATGTTACTAAAGACTTCATTCTGTATACGTATGCTAATGTGGACACCATTTCAGGGATTCTTATGCAGCAGAATCATGAAGATTTGAAGCAGCCAATAGCTTTCTATAGCCAAGGCTTGCAGGAGTATGAGATAAGGTACTCTTTTGTTGAAAAACACGTCCTTTCAGTTATAAGATCTCTGAAAAAATTTAGGCACTTGTCTAATAATAAAATACATCTAATGGTTGCTCATCCAAGCATCAAAGAATTTCTTCTAAACAAAGACATAAATGAGAAGAGGGCTGGTTGGATAACCAAAGTGATGGAATGACATAGAAATTAAAATCACGAAGCTGGTTAGAGGCAAAAGACTTTGTGAGCATCTAGCTTAGGACTTACAAGAAACTAACAAAGCTGTTTTAGTGTCAAATGATGAAGTTGCTGCTGTTCACACCTCACCTTCTAGCTGGTTTCGTGATCTGGTAAGCTATCTGCAAGAAGATTGTTACCCTTCTCACCTAAGTGCTTCAAAAAAAAAGTATTTCAGATTGCAATTAATTCCATTTTTGCTCGTTGATGGTGTTTTGTTCAAAAAAGATATCAATGGAATGTTACTAAGATGTGTGGAGCCAAGCCAAACTCAAAGATTACTTGAAGAATTCCATGGACTTGGTGGAGGGCACTTTTCTGCAAGAACTACAGCACTTAAAATCATGAAAGGTGGGTACTTTCGGCCTACTATATGTGGTGATTGTTATACATGGGTTAGGAAGTGCAAACAATGTGCTATGTTTGTAGGAAAAGTTAAACTTGCAGCCCTACCCCTTCAACCAATTACAGTAGATCAACCATTTGTCCAGCGGGGATTGGACTTTATTGGTCTCATTAACTCTCCTTCCAGTTCAGGGCATAAGTGGATTCTAACAGGTACATAATACTTCACACGTTGGACGGAAGCGATTGCATTGAAAAAAGCAAACAAAACTAGCGTCCTTGATTTCTATGAAGGTTTGATCACTAGGTTTGGAGTTCCTTCGACCATTATTTCTGACAATGCAATGGCTTTTGTGGGATCTAGGATCAGCCAATGGGCTGTTCAACATGGATTTTATCTCAACACTTCATCGAATTATTATCCACAAGGAAATGGCCTCGCTGAGTCTACAAACAAGAACCTATTAAGGATCATACAAAGGACTATTGAAGATAATCAAAGATCATGGCATCTCAAGTTGAAGTCAGCACTATGGGCTGATAGGATCACCTACAAGAGGTCAATAGCCAACTCTCCCTACAAGCTAGTCTATGGTAAGGAAGCAAGGTTACCTATTTCTCTCGAGTTTTCAGCTTTAGAACTAATGCATCAACTTGAGTTGTTAGAGAATGAGCCTATGGAGATCAAGTAAGCAGAGCTTATGGAGTTGGAGGAGACAAGAAATCAAGCCATACTAGCCATGGAAAGTCATCAGGCACAGGTGAAAAGAACATTCGACAAAGGAGCTTCCTCACGAAGCTTCAATGAAGGAGATTTGGTCCTCAAGTGGGATGAGGATCGAGCCAAACCAAGAAGGCACACAAAGTTTGATTCCCTTTGGAGTGGCCCATATACGATCTCCAGCTACAAATCCCACAATGCCTTCCAATTTGCTAAGATGGACGGCCAAGAGCTTCCAATCCCAGTCAACGGAATACATCTGAAACATTGTTATTGAAAAGCAAAACTCTATGTACATATTTAGTTGTTTCTACTTTCCTCCAAGCGCTGCTCAAGCACAGTAGTTTGCTTAAGTTTTGTTCCAATGAGCGCTTGTTTGCACATTTGCTTCTTAGTTAGTTTTCTGCTTTCGTGTGTTTTCCTTTTTATTTTGAAGGAGGTTGCTTCAGCCATGATTAGAGGAGATTTTCATTCAGAAATCAGGTTCACCATTTGGGAATTCAAACAGCGTCTATATATGGTCTGAGTTCTCAAGCATAGCAGGCATGCTGAGCCAGCTGAGTCACCAGAAATGTTGACAATTCTTCCACAGAACGGATTGTCTCTTGCCATTCAAAAAATTCACATCTCTATCCAAGGAAAGAAAGAATTCGTTGGGAAGAATACATTGTTTTTCTTTTGTGAAGGCCTTTGCTACAACGGGAATTCCTTCGGACTTTTGTCCGAATGAATGGTTCATCAAAGAAGGCAAAATGTCACATAGCTTTGGAGAAGTGCTAAGGAATAAGTCCGCAGGAAATTACAAGTTTAAATTCCTTCGGGGAATTTGCAGAGCTTACAACAAAGGAAGTAATTCCTTCGAACTTTTTGTCCGAAGGAATACTTCGAAGAATTTACAAAGGGAACCCCCGCAGCCAAGCAAAAGTTCGAAGAAATCCGAAGGAAGTCCGTGGAATTGCAAAGGGCTTTGGAAGACAGAAGGGGACCCCTGCAAAAACCCGAAGGGCAAGATACCCTTCGGAAGGGTCATTTTCAACAATCCCGAAGGGCACCTACCCTTCGAGAAGGTACACGTCAAGTTTGGGACCCCTACAAAAACCCGAGTGCCATACAATTTTTCTAACAAGGGCGCAGATGAAGGGACAGTAGCCCTTGCGGAGGGCACCTGGTCGGTGCCTGGACCTTTGTGCATTTTTCTAAGGGCAATTTTTCTGAAGGCAGTCAAAGACAAGAAAGGAATTCCTTCGGGCTTTAATTCGGAAAATTACAAAGGAAAGTCTGAAGAAACAGGTGAAGGCAAAGACAAAGGATTATTCCTTCGGGCTTTTTGTCCGAAGGAATTCCTTCGGACAAAAATTTTGAAGAAATTTGGAGAGAAGCCGCCAAAAGAGAAAGACACAAAGGAAGATATTCTTCGGGCTTTTTTTCGAAGGATATCTTCCTTTGTCATTTCCTTTGGCTCGGGCTTTTATTCTACGGGTCTTTCTCTTTTGGCGGCTTCTCTCCGAATTTCTTCAGAGGATAAAGCCGAGGAAATATGAAGCCATAGGATTCCTTTGGAAAAGTTGCAAACAAAAAATTTCAGCAAAATTGGCAAGCATAAAGCCGAAGAAAATCAAAGGTAAAGTCAACAAGAATTCTGAAGGAAATAAGAAGACTAAGGGTGACATCCCACAAGACGTCAAATTTTGATCGCGGGAAGTAACCGTTGAAACAAAGGTAAACCCAAAATTCCGAAAGAATTAAACCACGAGAAGTTGACCTCAGATTAAGCGACGGGAAATTGAAAAAAGGCCAAATGAAGGAAATATAGACTAATACATCCAAATATAGAATCCCGTCAGAAATAGACATGAACAGGCAGACCAGAATAGGATAAAATACATGCCAGCAAGGGCTATTTTCAATCGACCGGTCAAAGCTTCAGTTGACTGGTTGTTGAAGTCCTGCTCATCTCCGGATCAACTCATGCATCCGAAGGTCCAACTCAGCTTCAACCGGAGTTCCAAATTCGAATGTCGAGTTGACTATTCTAGATTTAGAGTTGACTAATTGTTAAACGCCACATCTACCAAGAGTTTCCCATGCAAAGGAGAATGATCTTTTCGTCCAACTCAATTTATCAAACAATCAACTCAGTGTTTCAAACGTTCCAACTCGGCATCAAGCAGCTCACGTAGAGTTCTAAAATTGACATTGGCGTGGATTTCCATGCAAAGAGAGGTGGGCGGTTCAGAACAAAGACAAGTTCACTTCCTCAAGTGCAAGAAGCTTCATGCAAAGACAAAAAGAAAACATATTTTATTGAAAGGCCAAGTCAGTCTTGAGTTAATCTAAGTTTATCCTTCTCTTCAATTTTTCAACGCCAATCTTTGGCTTTTGTAATTCTCTATAAATTGGCTTTCAGCCTTGATTTAAAAATTTATCAATCCCTCTCTTGGCTAGACCAGACTCTGCCATTGGTGAGTTGTGTAACCTCTTCAATCAATAGAAAGACTGTACTTTCAAATTTTTAAGTGCTGGCATAGTGTATATTTTTTCAGCAATTGTGGTAGATTTCTCTCCCTTTCCAAATTCTGATTTGTACCTAGTTGTTAGCTCATCATATTATGCAGGTCATGTTCAGTGTTCTTCATGTCTTTTGCTGAAGCTGTAAGTGGATGTTAGGTCGCTGCAAAGTGTCTTGTATCAAACCTCTCTCCATCGTTTTCCCTCATGTTTTGGTCATTGGATCGAACCTCTTCATGAAATATTTATGCATAAGTGATTGATTCAAATCAAAGGTCTTCATTTTCCCTTGTATGTTCAGTGTTCAAGGTTCCAAGTTGAGTGGATCAATCTTCTGGTGTATCACCTTTATTAGGTAGGATTTCCCCTTAAAGTTTCCTTCTCCCTTTTCCATGGTAGTCCGTTGCATAGAGTAGAGATCCTCATTGATACATCTTACAGGAACCAGCCTTCTCTGGAGGTTCTTCTCACCATTGAGGCACCCACCCTCATGAGAAGATCCCATTGTTTCAACCGGATAGAGGACTGGCCATTTCATGCACGTCTTCGATTCAGGGCGCAGGCTCCAGGTTGACAACAAGAACCTTTTGGATGAAATTGAGCTTAAGAGGATTGGAAAATCAATATTTGTATGTTTAAGATATATTGATTATAATCTCAAGTTCAAATTGAGAAGTCAAGTTTGTTCTAAGAAATTCAAATTGGGTTATCTTTATGCTTGTCGATTTGAGAAATGTTGTTAACCAAGTAAAATAATTGTGTTGATCATTTTAACAAATTGTTATGATGTGACTTATAATCTTAAGTCTACAAGAACTTTCTAATTACCTTAATCTATTCGAATATCCATGGAGGAGATGGACAATTTCATAAGAGTTTTTGAGATTTTTAAGGAAGATATTAAGTCAATAACCTTATATGGATTAATAAGATGTAATTCATTTGTAATTATAATGTGGTGTCTTTAAGAGTCTATAAGTATCTTGAGACTTATGTTATCACATGAAGGTTGTAGTTGTCGCGAAAATCCTTGATAAGGATTAAACAAAAAGAAAAAAAAAGTTATCTTAAAGTTGTATAAATCTTCCAAAGATTAATAGAATATAATCATTCTAATTGAAACTATTGTATCACTGTTGAAGTGTAAAGGACTGTTTTGTACAGCTCCTAACAAGCTCTTGAAATTAAGTTACAATTAAAGCTATGTAAATCTTACACATGATGAAGTAACTTGCCAAATAAGTTAAGTCTTTAAATGTTTTAATAGCAATGATTAGTCCAATTCGAGGCATTTTGTGTTAGGGGATCAAGTGCTTTACATTAGAAATGATCATTGGAATGTAACACGATAAACTATATCTTTATATGTGAAGTAAAATGTATGACCTAAAATTTAAGCAATAAGGTTATAATTAATCTAAGGTCATGAACCTAAGAAGATAGGATTGATTCTCTTAAGAATGACTCTAAAAGGAAATCTAGTATAAGTGCATTAGTTCTTGGAACTAATAAAAAAAAGTATTGAGACTTGAATTCATAAAGGTAATATTGAAATAAAAGGACAATCTTGTGTTGATGTTCTAACTCAAGTATTATTGACTCTGCCTTCTAAATTGGTAAGATGTTCCAAAACGGAGCATAAGCATGATTGTTGAAACATCTCAAAGGCTTAATCATTGTGCTTGTACCTTGGGCAGCTAATGCCTATCTCATACTCTGCTTGATAGTGAATTTTGTAAGGTGTTCCAAGGCTTTGTATTGCTTTTGAACATAGTCCTTTTTCCTAATCTTTGCATGCTGCTTAGGAATTGGTAGATCTTGTTTAAGCAAGCTTAGTTTGATGATTCTTCTATTGAATCTGTTTTGCTCTATCTTTGTTTACTGAATTTTTGTTGAATTACACAATGAGGTACTGGTTATTCTATAACCTGTATAGGTACTCAGGAAAGGGCATAAGTCAGTAACGACTCCGCTAGGAAGGCCACAGTGAAGTACGCGAATAGGAGTGAGTGGGTATGACCACACTGACCTACGTCTATCTAAATACTAAGTGGTTAAAAGTAAAACGCTTCTTAATAAGTCATTGATGATTTATGTACTTGTCTAGTTTCTATGTTAACTATAACATAATAATGGATTTCATTACGTGTTTTCGTGCTAAACTCTGGTTGAAACTTTGTACTACAGTTGTTTCAGTATTAAAACAAATTGTGGTTGTGACATATTGGTATCAGAGCAAAGCTTACTGCTCTAGGGAACTTTGGAAAATGTTTCTTGTTGTTTTCCTACCAAGTTGTTTGTTTCACCACATGATGGTGAGAACAAGATTTGAAATAGCAGACAACCCAAGGAGTGTTAACCCTGGTAGAGGTAGAGGTAGAGAACGAGGTCGTATGACCAATATTCCTGAAAGAGAGAAATCTCCTCTCAATAATGTTGGTAATAACATTGATGCCCTTAACCATGAGGAAAACAATCCCAATACTAACCAGGGAGTAATTTTGAATGGAATTCTGACTGTATTAAATTCACTTCAAAGTAAACTGGACACCCAAGAACGAAGGTTGAACAATCTAGAAGGTGTTCCAACTGAAGAGCTTCCAATTAGAAAAGAAGGGCAAGTTGGTGAGCAAGAACTTCAAAATAACCTTGTTAATGTGACTAATCATATCATTAAGGAGTTGAAGAAGTTGCCTCCACCAACCTTTTCGAGTAAAGAATCTGGTGATGCCATTGATGCATGGTTAGTACATCTGCAAAAATATTTTAATTTGAATGATGTCCTCCAATATGAAGACAAGAGTGGCTACTTAGCAATTAGTAGGAGATGTAACTCTCTGATGGAATCATTTTTGTGCTCTAGAAGGTTACCAGCCAATAACTCTTACCTAGCCTATCTTTGAAAGTCAGTGCAAGAAGTATATCAGCTCTAACTTTAGGAACAGAAAATAACTGATTTTTAACTGTTGAAATAAGAAAATATGTTTGTGACCGAGTATGAAAACAAATTTTTAAATATGTTGCATCATGTTAACTACATGCATGATAAAGAGACTAAAGTCACTAAGTTTAAGTTGGGTTTGAAAGAGATTTTAATGCATAATGTGAATATGACAAATTCTAAGACTCTAATTGTTGCTATCAAAACTACACATAAAGCAAAAGAGAAGAAGACTCGTCAAAAGGCGAGACAAAATTTTAAACAAAATAGGCAGCAATCTAAGAATAAGAATATGTCCCCTTCACCGAAGAATTTCAAAAAAATTGACTCAAATCATAGATTTACTAGGAGTACAAGTGGTTTCAACTGGTTTCAAAGGCAAAATAAAAAATTTAAGAATCTAAATTCTTTCAAATCTGCAAATTTTAAAAGAAATCAGACTCAATGTAGTCAAAATATGCCTACCACTAGAGAAAATAACATTTTGATGACACCACAAAAGACTGTAATACGCTGAGAATGTGGTGATAACCATCACCACAAAGATTGTCCTAAGCTTAAATCTAGACAATCAACTAACCACAGAGTGTTTGCTGCTGTGGATAATAAATACACAAATTTCCAAGCAATTCCAATTAAAATCAAAGGTAAAATAAATGATTTTTCTATTTCAATTTTATTTGATTTAGGAGCAACTGATAGTTTTATGAACCCTAAGTTAGTAACATGCTATAAGTAGAATCTGGTGACAATGAACGATAGTTGTGAAGATGAGTTCGGTTCAGGAAAAAGGGTGCCAGTAACTAAGAGTCTTAAGAACATGAGCTTAGACTTGGGCAATTTTCAGACCCAAGTTAATCTATTTTAACCCCTCTCGGATCTTTTAATATTATCTTAGGCATAGATTGGTTACAGTAGCATAAAACAAATTTGGATTGCTGTAGCAAAATTATTTATTGATATAATGACTTGGAAAAATCTGTAGAAATTTAAGGTTTGCTGGAAACAAAAGTACGCAAACTGTTATTAGCTTTATAGCTGAAGAAAGCAGTGCATAAGGGCTATAAATTGTATGTTGTATAGATGCAAAAAACAACACCTATAACACAATCAGCATTTATATAATATCCGTTTTTGCAAGAAATCTTTGATGTCTTTCCCGCTGCCTTGTTTGTCTCCTAAAGGTGCATTTGATTTTGCTATTGATGTAACATCAGGGGTAGCCCATGCGTCTAAAGCGTCTTATCTTATGAATGTCACAGATTTGCAGGAGCTGAAAGTTCAACTGCAAGAGCTGCTGAAAAATGGCAGTATTAGGCCAAGTGTGTCGTCTTGGGGTGCACCAATGGTCTTTGTGAAAAAAGAGGATGGAACCTTACGATTGTGTGTTGACTATCGCATGCTTAACAAAGTCACCATCAAGAATCGTTATCCTTTGCGAAGGATAGATGATCTGTTTGATCAAATGAAAGATGCTATCATCCACTGAGGATCAAGGAGGAAGACATCCATAAGACCGCTTTCAGAACTCAGTATGGACATTACGAGTTTACAGTAAAGTCTTTTGGTTTAATTAATGCACCTATTGTATGTATGAACTTAATGAATAGTGTATTCAAAGATTTTCCAGACAAGTTTGTTCTAGTTTTTCTTGATGATATACTCATATATTCTAAGAATGTAGCTGAACATGAACAACATTTGTGTTTAGTGCTACAAAAGCTAAGACAACATAAATTATTTGGTAAACTTTCTAAATGTATTTTCTGTCAATTTGAGATCCATTATTTGGGTCATATTATATATAAGGTTGGTATTGTTGTTGATCTAGCAAAGATTAAAGTTATTCAAAAGTGGTTTGCTCCTAAAAAATTTCATGAAGTACACAGTTTTATGGAACTAGTTGGTTACTATAAAATATTTGTTGAATTTTTTTCTAAATTGGCTAACCAAATAACGTTCTTGTAGCGCAAGAGTAATAAGTTTATTTGGACTTTGGAATATGAAAAAGCTTCCTAAAGCTTAAAGAGCTACTGACATCAGTACCTGTACTTGTACCAGATCCAAATGAAAATTTTGAAATATGGATTGATGCATCCAAAGAAGGCTTGGGTGGCGTGTTAACTCAAGAAGGTTCAATTGTGGCTTATGAGTCACGAAAACAGAAGGACCGTGAGAAGAATTACACCACTCATGACCTTGAGCTTGCTGCCATTGTCCATGCTTTGAAGCAATGGAAACACTTTTTGTTAGGTAAGCATTTTGGGGTTAACTTTGATCAGCGCAGCCTGGAATTTTTGTTTTTCCAGTATGATTTGAATGCGCACCAGCATAGATGGCTGAAATTTTTAAGCAATTTTGATATGTACATTTCATATGTGAAAGATAAAGAAAATCTTGTTGTCGATGCACTCAACCGAAGCACATATCTCACTACCTTATTTGTTCTGCTTAACAATTTCAGAACTGAAATATTAGAACAATGTTCTGATAAGTTTTGCCAAGATGCAAATGCAAATTTAGCTGACGAACTTGTTGAAAAGAAATTTTCTAACTTTTCTGTCGATTTGATGATTTAATCGAACATAAAAATAGAATATGTACCTAAGTTTGGTCACTTAAAGAATATTTTTTTAAAAGAAATGCATGTAGCACCTCATTTTGCTCATCCAAGTGTCACAAAGATGATACATGAGCTAAAAAGGTTGTATTATTGGTCTGGAATGAAACATGAAATTGTTGACTTTGTGGCAAGATGTTTGGAATGTCAGCATGTGAAAGCTGAACATTGTCATCTAGGAGGACTGTTGTACCCTCATGATGTACCACAAGGTAAATGAATTGTGATTTCTTTGGATGTCATAGCTAGTTTGCCAAAATCTAGAATCAAACATGATACTATTTTGGTTGTGATAGATAAATTCACTAAAATTGGTCATTTCATTGTTGAAAACTTAACTGATGATGTAACTGTATTTGCTTCACCGTTTGTGAAAAAAATAGTACGACTGCATGGCATGCCTGAAATTATTATTTCATATAAAGACACTCTTTACTTCAAGGTTTTGAAAAACTTTAACTGTTGCTTTTGGTACAAGGTTGAATTTTAGTTCATCTTATCACCCAAAAACGGATGGTCAGACTAAAAGATTAAATCAGATTGTGGAAGACATCATGTTAAGAATGTATGTGATGAATCAACAAGGTAAATGAGAAGATTATTTACACTTAGTTGAATTTACTTGCAACAACATGTACCATTCAGTAATTAAAATGGCTTTTTTCAAAGCTTTGTATGGATGTAAGTGTAGAACTCCACTTAGCTAGGAAAGTTTAAAAAATACCACTGTTGTTGGTCCTAATTGTTGACCATTTTGGTCCTACAAGCCAAAAATCGGTCTCCTTTCCCTGTTGTCCTGAACCATCAATATTGGATGTATTCCCCCCACTGCAATTGTGTCATTTCCCTTTGTAGTAGACCTATTCTGTAAAGAGCCAAGTGACTTGAGCTTTGTAGATGTTTCAAGTTGATCCAGAGGTTTATTTCGCTATAGGCAGCTAGTCTACACAAACCTTTTGGAAAGCATGGGCCGGTTCAAAGCACGCAAGTCGTTTTACAAGGCTCCAAAGACAAAGTGCCCTTGCGGAGGGCAGACAAATGACCAATTGGGCCTATTAGCAGGGTCCGAAAGGCAACTTGGGGCCTAGATGCCCTTGCGGAGGGCGGAAAACACTTGCAGAGGGACCAAAGAAGAGGGCCGAAAGGTAAGGTTTTCTTCAGAGAAAAGACCAAGGCAAAAGGAAGGATTTCCTTCGGACTTTTGTCCGAAGAATAAATCCGAGGGAAATCCAAGGAAGTCAATGTGAATTCTTTCAGACAAAGTGCCCGAAGGAATTCCTTCGGACATTTTGTCCGAAGAAATTCACAAGGCAAGGAGCCAAATGGAAAATTACCCTTCGGAAAGAAATCCTCGGGCAAAATGTCCGAAGGAATTGAGAAGCCAAGGCAGCCCGAAGGGCAAGTGCCCTTGCGGGGGACTCTCGGCTTCCAAGAAGGGGACCTTTTCAAAGCCCCAAAGGGACACCTTCCCTTCAGGAGGGTTCAATTGCAAAGAGCCAAATGAATACAAAAGGTCGATGGGATTGCGGAAAGCCAAAGAAATTGCCAAAGGGGTGACGAGCCCGAAGACGTCAAATTCAGCATCGCAAACTAGCCGTTGGAATTCAAACGTCCAGTGACGTCCCCACGGACGTCAAATTCAGGACAATATTGGCAGTCTGCACAAAACTACAACTCTCGAGGACAATATCACGACTATGAATCAGTGGTTTTGCAAAACAAAACCGCAATTCACCTAGACGTGACTATTTTGCAAAATTTGGCGCTTGTTTCTCAACCAGTCAGCCCTGCATGCTACCAAAACACATCTAAGATGCAAATAAGTTAAATTGGGAGGGGATCACCCACTGTGGTCGCCAAATTGCAGATAAAATTTTGAGCTAAATGAATTTGAATGTGTGATTATATCAAAACACCCAAAATATCAAACTACCTAATAGGAGAGATTATGGAAGCAAATTGGAATCAAATAGACAACTCTTACCAATTCCTTGCTTTTGCTAGCCTCCCTCCAAGATCTTCAAGCAGATTGTTGATTGTTGATGAAGTGTCCCACCCCTGATAGGATATTTAATTTTTTATTTTTGCCTATCTTTCAGTTTATTTGATGTTCCAATATCCCTGAAATGTTCCTTTCCAAGTGTGATATAGATTTTGTGATGATTTTTTAGTTTGATAGACGTTCCGTTTTATCCAACTGAGTTTTAAATATTTTGCACGAACAACAATAAAGCTTAACATGAAAGGATTAAACAAACTAAGATTCTATCACACATCATTTCCCATTTATTGACTGATCATAAACTGATGTGTACAGAAATTGGTTTCAAACTTATACAATTTTCAGACTGTGCATTTACATAAAGTGGATTCATCACTGTTTTAACCCAAAAATGAACAGCAGATTAAAAGAGGTACAAAATCCTTCAATATGACTGATAACTGCAAAATAGAGAGTGATATTGTGACTTGTAGACTTGGAATATCACGCCATTTTCTGAGCACAGCAGAAAGGAACAGCAGCAAATAGAAAAGGATGACATTGGAGTTAGCAATTGAATCACTATAGCGCGGGTACAATAGTGCATCACTGTTCACGGGTACTGTAGCAGCAGGTACAAAAACTTATGATTTGCACATCAAACCCTTGTAAAAACTAATGTAAATCCTCCAATCTATGCACAATGTGACTTCTAAATAAAGTCGCCTGTTGATTGCAACTTGTGGGTGCTATTTCACACCTAGGGGAAGCAAAAATCAAAGAGAAGCTACGCTCTCCAAGACCAAATTGCAAAAAACCCTGGTTTTCTTCTCCAAACAAGAGCTCTCATAAAAAGACAAAGTGTAGAATGAATAATAATAAAACTCTCCAAGCCTTCATATATTCCCCTCCAAAAATCATGATCTCCAAGGCATAATTAAATCATTAAAATGTATTAAACACCATTCCTTAAGTTGTCACTTTATATTATAACTCATTTGGGCACTCAAGTCCATGACTTAAATAATTTGACTTTATATCATTTAATAAGCTTTTAATAATAAAGTCAATTAAGTCATTTACTATTATTCACTTTAATAATTAATTATTATTAAAGTAAC
The DNA here is from genome assembly GCA_037957365.1 of Torreya grandis. Classification (NCBI taxonomy): domain Eukaryota; kingdom Viridiplantae; phylum Streptophyta; class Pinopsida; order Cupressales; family Taxaceae; genus Torreya; species Torreya grandis. The sequence continues at coordinate 2,272,827 of JARHVA010001942.1, read as the reverse complement.
ACTTTAATAATTAATTATTATTAAAGTAACACTTTAATAATAATTAAATTCCATAACTCCATCAATACTCAACATAAATCAATTATGTTTGCGCTAGAAGGTAACCCACTGACTCGCCTGCACACCTGAGTGCCTTACTATAAATAGTAAGGTTGGCCCCCAACATCTCACTAACTTACTATAAATAGTATCTACAAACGGAGCCAAAAAACCCCTGAATGACAACCTCTGAATGAGCCAAGGGACTGGAGATGACAAACGCTGCAAACTGCCCCCAGAAGAACCAAATAACTCCAATATAGGACCCTCTAATCACTCACATTAGCCTACGAGGCTAATCCACAAACTCTGATGCTCGCTCAAAAGGGGGACATTACAGTCTGCCCTCCCTGAAATTGTTTGCCCACAAGCAATCTCATCTCTAGATCCATACCACACACTATCTGGAGAGGAAACACAACACCACCAGGATCCCAAAGAGAGAACTATGTAATGTCCCTGCTATCTCCAAGTGATATTCGTGGCATCAGCCCAAGAACATCTGGCAAAGCACGATGATCATCATACCAACTCTGAAGTATCCCTATGTCATGTGTCTCAGAAGTATGATCATCAACAGGAGGAAGTAACACTGGATACTGACATGGTTTGCCTCCCACATTTGTGCAAGGAAAGTATCAAACCAATTGTCCAGCTCATACGCACGAGAACTATGCATCTGAATCTAGCCATGTACATGTGGATCAAAGATGAAACTGTATGCACTTCACACAATGTACACGCTGTGAAACTCCTTTGTAAGCCCTATTTGGAATTCTGACGCACAAGAGGGATCCCAAACTCTGCAATCAACACTCAACTCCCCTGAGGGACTAAAGTGGGAACATCTTCTGACTCGAAAAGAGGATTGTCATAAACCAAACCAGCATCAGTCTCAAACAAAGGATTGCCGACAAACTGAACACTGTCCATATGCTGATCCGTACTACCCTCATCAAGACCTAAGGAGCAATGAAGGGAGCCACACTCCTAAAACTGCTCAAGCTCCTCAACCAACTGCTTAAACTTCTCTCTAAACCTTCTGCCCTTCCCTCTATTGAAGGACATGGCACGCAAGCTACCCTCTATAATCCCCCTCAACAAATATTTTCTACTGTCCACCTCAAATTTCATCTCCATCTTCTGAAGATTGAGGGAAAACTCTCCAATGGCTTGAAGCCATTTCACCCCCAAAACGATATCCATATCACCCAAGCTGACTACATAGCATTCATTTTGGAACTCGTAATCATTCAGCCAAAGGGTGAGGTTAAGGATCCTCCTAATACAAGTAAGAGTAAAACTATCTGCTACCCTTACTTTGAAACCCTCGAAGTCCTCTGCCTGTAGTCCACACCTGACTACCAATCCCTTTTCAATGAAATTATGCATGGCACCTGTGTCAGTCAACGTGAGACAACGCTGCCCATTTAGGACTCCTCTCATCCTTAATGACCCATAACTTTGACTGCACATGTCTAATGCCAAGGGTGACAACTTAGCATCACTTCTGGACCCAGTAGATGCTTCTCAACCTCATGGTCGTCCATATCAGCACGCCGATCTGAAATTTCAAAATCTAATTGGTCCTCATAAAACCACTCCATACAATTAGCTTTACCTTGGGGTCTCAATGGACAGTCATGGTCTTTTGTGTAGGGACCTTTGCACCAATAGCATAGTATCTTTTTCCTTAGTTCATCACGTAATTCTTCATCAACTTTTGTTGCTGATTTCTTTTTCTGATCAACAGCCTATTGTGGCCTCTCATCCATAGGAGTGCTAAATTTGGGTGGAAATTGCCTTTTTGGGGCAGCTAATTCCATACTACGTGCCTTCTTCATGGCATCTTGCAGTGTAGGTGGATCAAAAGCCTTGATCCAACCACGCAAGGGCTCAAACAACCCTTTAGTAAATAAGATAACCAATCTCCTCTCAGATAAACTAGGCACCATCACTGACAAACGTTGAAATTCACTAATGTATGACTCCAAACTGCCCACCTGTTTGAGCTGAGCTAGCTCTCTAAAGTATAACTCCGGACCTTTCCGATCAAACCGCTCAATCAACCTATTAGTGAACTCATGGTAGGTAGTGATGAGGTGGTGTTGCAGAGTAACCATGACATGGTACCACCATTCGTGTGCAAGTCTATCTAAGTGCAAAGTAGCAAACTTAATTGCCTCATCCTCTGGCATGGGCCTCAATGATAGGTAATTGTCCAGTTTTTGGACCCATGATCTAGCAGTGCATTTATCACTGTCATCAAAGTGTGGCAAGGTGACCTTGCTCACAGCCTGCTGAAAGTCACAAGTAGCTTGTGGTGCCTGTTGTGCTCTATGCTCTGTGCTCTGTCTTGATTGCTCCACCACCTCTAGGCCTCTTCTAATCCAAAAACTGATTAAGCATCAATAACTCTCTAATCTCTTCAGGTAGAGTCATATACTCTACATAATGTCAAGTGATATCCCCTGCAGTGAGAACATGTGGCTCTGGCACCTGAATCTGTGGGACCTATTGATCCTATGGTGCCTCTCTGGGAGTGAAGATGCGCTAGTTGGGCCTAAGGACTGAGCCCATAGACGATGAAGACTGCTGAACTGCCACACTAGGCTGACTAAAACCCATTGTACCACTAAACTCACCAAGATTATCTGTGTGTTGAGGTGGGGTCAACTGCCTCATATGTCCTAATAGTTGAGACATCATGTCCATATTATCAAACTTCCTCTCAACTCGAGAATCAGGACTCTCAGAACTTGTCAGTGCCTTATCCCTCCCTGCCATAACACCTGTGATGCCCTCACTATCACTAGAATCAATTCCATGTAAACCCAAATACCTGATATTTTTTCACCCTCTGGTACCTGCGGTGGCTCCCACACTTTTGCCCCTCTGGTATAATGAATAGTTTTTTTGCTCATGAAACTAAAGTACCAGCACAGGATGGCAAGAAACCGCTCTGATACCACTGAAGTGTCCCACCCCTGATAGGATATTTAATTTCTGATTTTTGCCTTTGTCTTTCAGTTTATTTGATGTTCCAATATCCCTGAAATGTTCCTTTCCAAGTGTGATATAAATTTTGCGATGATTTTTTAGTTTGATTGACGTTCCGTTTTATCCAACTGAGTTTTAAAGCTTTTGCATGAACAACAATAAAGCTTAACATGAAAGGATTAAACAAACTGAGATTTTATCACACATATCATTTCCCATTTATTGACTGATCATAAAATGATGTGTACAGAAATTGGTTTCAGACTTATACAATTTTTGAACTATGCATTTACATAAAGTGGATTCATCACTGTTTTAACCCAAAAATGAACAACAGATTAAAAGAGGTACAAAATCCTTCAATATGACTGATAACAACAAAATAGAGAGTGATATTGTGACTTGCAGACCTGGAATATCACGCCATTTTCTTAGCACAGCAGAAAGGAGCAGCAACAAATAGGAAAGGATGACGTTGGAATTAGCAGTTGAATCACTGTAGCTCGGGCACTATAGCACATCATTGTTCACGGGTGCTGTAGCAGCAGGTATAAAAACCTCTGATTTGCACATCAAACCCTTGTAAAAATTGATGTAAATCCTCCAATCTGTGCACAATGTGACTTCTGAATAAAGCCCCCTGTTGATTGCAACCTTTCAGTGCCATTTCACACCTGTGGGAAGCAAAAATTAAAGAAGCTACGCTCTCCAAGACCAAATTGCAGCAAACCCTGGTTTTCTTCTCCAAACAAGAGCTCTCATAAAAAGACAAAGTGTAGAATGAATAATAATAAAACCCTCCAAGCCTTCATATATTCCCCTCCAAAAATCACAATCTCCAAGGCACAATTAAATCATTAAAATATATTAAACACCATTCCTTAAGTTGTCAGTTTATATTATAATTCATTTGGGTGCTTAAGTCCATGACTTAAATAATTTGACTTTATATCATTTAATAAGCCTTTAATAATAAAGTCAATTAAGTCATTTACTATTATTCACTTTAATAATTAATTAGTATTAAAGTAACACTTTAATAATAATTAAATTCCATAACTCCATCAATACTCAACATAAATCAATTCCGTCTGCGCCAGAAGGTAACCCATTGACTCGCTTGCACACCTAGGTGCCTTACTATAAATAGTAAGGTTGGCCCCCAGCATCCCACTAACTTACTATAAATAGTAAGTATCTACTAACGGAGGTAGAAAACCCCTGAATGACAACCTCTGAATGAACCAAGGGACTGGAGATCACAAACGCTGCAAACTGCCCCCGAAAGAACCAGATAACTCCAATATAGGGCCCTCTAATCACTCACATTAGCCTACGAGGGTCAAATGATACGTTAATCCACAAACTTTGAAGCTCACTCAAAAGGGAGACATTACAGTTGATTGCAATTAGACTCAAAATTTCAGCATGATGATAGCTTGATTGATGTTTGTGATTATGGATTTGGCATGGAGATTGCATGGCTTCCTTAGATTTCTAGTTGATTTCCATGGAGGAGTGGAGTTATTTATATAGAAGAGAGAAGGAAGATCTATGGCTCACATTCAAAGTTGAGTCATGAGGCTCAAGGATGGAGGAATTTTCAAGGAATTAAAAATTATTTGGAAGCCTCTAGAATAGAGGCTTCTAAAAAAGAGGGGTCAAGTTAGAGGAGGTTCTAGAATTGGGGAATTCTAGAATCTCTTTAGGGATTAATTGGGATTAGGATGGGTGATAAAATAGGTCATTAGGGACTAAGAATGTAGGAGAGCCTAGAAATAGGCTAGTGTAGGGGGGTCGGTGGGTCATGGTAATTTAAAATTCTCAAATAATGAATAAGTGGGGTTAGGATAAGATTAAGAGATGATTAGGGGAATTAATAGGTTGGTGGGGTAAGGATAAGGTAAGTGAATGCATAAATTATGAGGGGGGATATTAGATAAATGACTAGGATTAGGATAAAGGGGATAAATTAGCGGGACTAATTAGAATAATTAAGGCGAGCAGAATTTAGTGTATACAGCGGGGACCTTAAAAAACTATTTTTACGTTTTATATATACAACCAGATGCTTGATAACTTTAGACCCTAGCACAAGCACCTCCAATTAGTGGTCCCTAACTTTAAGCTTTAGGCATCGCAAACCTCCTTCAAGCTTTAGGCAGGCACAAAACTTATGCATACACACACACACACATATATATGCTTCTGCAAGGGAAACCCATAAACTAAATTGGTGTTTCGCTTGACAATGACCTCAAAATTATCTTTACCTCTATAAGCCCATGTCTGCCTGCAGTCTGGCAGGCTGCCACTAGCAGCAAGTGTTGATTAAATAGAGAACCTCTTATCAACTGACAAAACTTTTTCTGTTAGGGCAAGGGAAGGGAAGGCTACGCTAAATGTGAACTGATTATGCTGCATTTCCAAGGCAATCTCTGGCAGCATACCCCAGCATGAGTAAGTAACCTAGCGTCAGATAAACACTTGTTTAAAAGTATACAATTTAACAATTGACATAATTAAATGCGAGTGATTTGTAGCAACTCGCAACAAAAGTGTGGGCACACCTTCCCTATCGCAAAAGAGTATAAAGCGTTCGTGAATTGAATATGAAGTGTCTTTGGCAGAGAGGAAAGGATACGATCCGGGGTACCATCTGGTACCATACACTATTATAACCCACATTTTCCTTCGTTTCACAGACTGGTGTTGACAGAGTGGCATTACATCATGAAGTGCTGGGCTTATAACGATATTTTAATCCAATTTAATGACAACTGTTTGAAAAGGCAAGATTATAAATAAAGGAGCGAAAAAACTTTTTTGGATCAAAATTCACGGTAGAAGACCATAGACTGCTTGGTCTCCTGCAAGTTATTAAAAGCTTTCATTCGTTTATACATAACTCTCGGGGGTAGGATACACTCACTTGCCACGTGTCTAGTGGAATCCATTTGCACCGTAACTGGGGTCTGGAAATACTGACCTTATGCTTGAAGACACATTTTCTCCCTGGATCTAGTTGGGGGTGAACTATAGCTCTCTCCACAGAATATCTCCCCACCGTGGTTGGTTTTGTATCCTCTCAAAGCCTTTATCGAATGGATTTTCTCCATCAAATGTTAAAATCACAAACCTGGTTTTGTATTTAGCTGTTTGTGGATTTGCTAGTCTAGTTTCTAGCCAAGGGTTTAAAACTAGATAAGTTGGTAGTGTTAGTTTGTAATTGGGAAATTTAAAGCTCACTCAAGTTTAAACATTTTTCGTATTCATGTAGAGAGTGGTGGTCTGTTAGGAATTTTTATAGATTGTTTGAAAATTAGGTGGTTATGAAATTTACTTAGTCTAGTTTGTATTAAAATTATAACTCTGGTTTTGTATTCACAAACCTTATTATTTAATTAGGTGGTTGTAGAATTTGCTAGTGTAATTTGTAGTTGAGGGTTTAAAACTAGATAAGTTGGTAGTGTAGTTTGCAATAGGAAAATTTAAAGCTCACTCAAGTTTAAACATTTTCATATTCATGTAGAGAGTGGTGGCATGTGGGAACTTGTTTCTATGGATTATTTGAAAATTAAGTGGTTGTGGGATTTGTTAGTCTAGTTTGTAGTCAAGGGTTTAAAACTAAGTAAGTTGGTAGTGTATTAAATCATTGTGAAATTTGCTAGTCTAATTTGTAGTTGAGGGTTTAAAACTAGGTAAGTTGGTAGTGTAGTTTGTAATAGGAAAATTTTAAGCTCACTCAAGATTACATGTTCTCATGTTCACGTAGAGAGTGGTATGTGGGAAGCCCATTTCTATGGATTGTTTGTATTAACTTAGTGTAGCTCTTGACACCATTCCTCTTTTTTTAATTTTTTTCTTTTCTTCTTTCTTTCTCTCTTTCTTTGTTTTTGGTGTTGATTCAATGTTGTTTTTATGGATTGTTTGTAACATATTAATTTAGTGTAGTTTTTTACACTTAATTTTGGTTCAGGGTAGTTTTAATTGTCAAATTGCATTGTTTTAGGGTACTTGTGTATTTTTTGATTATTAGTATGTATTAGACTCTTATTGGCATGTTTTGTTAGGGATTAGTTTATTGCATTAGCTTTTACATTGAATATATACCAAGAGGTAAATATAATATTGGTGAGTTAGTTATTAGATTGGTTATTTGAATATATTGTGATAACAATATATTTGTTTATAGTTAGTTTATTAGTGTGAGTTATTATAGGGGTGAGAGAGATATTGGTGGAGATATGATCTCCCCAATTATAGAAAAATAGTTTTCTTATATCACATTGTAACACCCATATGGACTGAACATAGAAGAAATAATATTATAATGTGTTTTTAATATCCTAGTGTTTCAACGCTATTATTTTCTCCGTTAATCATGCTCAGATCTGACCCAGCTTTATTATCTAGTATTAGAACAAGCAGATCCTATGATGGGAGAATGATTTGTTCATAGGGGCAATTGTCATATGCATTGCCCCACCGATGAGGAAGAATAATTCTACTTGGATCGATTTTGGACAATAAAGAGATGACTTTGGATGGGTTTCACTCAATAGTGCATTGTTGGCAGAATTTGCTTTTGGGACGCCTTCACCCAACTCATAACATGTTTGTCCAAACATGTTGCTCTATTCATGTCTCTTCCTCCTTCATGTGAGCTCTCCATTTGCATCTCTCAAAGCATTGTTGCCATAAATTACATGCGTCTTTTACTTTCATTATGGGATTGCATTTGCTAAATTGCTCTGTTGCACTCAACATGCATTGATTTATCCACTGAAGAAATTCATTGAAGGAAAGAATAATTCTGTTGAATATTGATAGATCATTAACATCTCATTTGGCATCATTATTTGAGGATATTTTACTTGGCATTGCTCTACTCTTCCTCTGCGTAGTTCATAGCTAGTCTTACCTCGACATCAATATTTTTCCATGCTCGATCCTTGCATCTAGGTTTCATCTTTGACTCGGCTTTACACTTAGAATAGTCTTTTATGGTCCATTCCAGCATTGGTTGTCTCTCCAAATGACAATCAAAAATTGTTGTCAACTTGCACATGGCCAAGTGTTATTCCTTTTGTAATGAAATTACTTAGATGTTCGCACAAAATGATTTTATATCGCACAGAATAAACATATATGAGAGATCACACAACAATAATTGATTGCAAAGCAGAATACTGGATAATATAACAAAACCACTTCGAGGGGGTAACCTCCACAATAATGCACTAAGAGCAAAATATTTAACATGATGATCAAAGACTAACCACTACCTCCTATATATAATCTACTTAGCCATGGTTATTCCATAGGCCGACCTAACTAAGAACATAGAGAAATGTAACAAGAATATAAAAGAGGTATGTAAGCCACAAGTTGGCCACATATATTTCAAGACACGCCAAAGGTTAAGGATGTAGCATGCCCCTCCCCTTTAAAACAATGTTGTCCTCAATGTTGAGTCAACTTTGGATGTTGTTGCATAAAGGATTCATCCTCCCAAGTAACATCTTCTCAGGGCAGATTCTTCCATCTGATCATGTACTCCTTAATCGCTCGAGACTGCAACTACTTAGTACACATTTGAGGATCACCTCAGGATCAAGAATAACTCTTCCTTCCTCTTCCAACTCTGATAACTCAGTTTGAGTAGCAAATTTGTATCCAATGACTTTCTTCAGGCATTATACATGAAATACTAGATGTATGCAAGTGGAAGAAGGAAACTCTAACTTGTAGGCCACACTACTAATTTATTGCAAGATTTGATAAGGCCCATAATATTTAGGAGACAACTTGTTATCTTTTTTCTATTGCTTCAAGGACATATGCTTATATGGTTGTAAGCGAACAAAGACCCAATCACCAATTTTAAAGTGTTTCTCACTCGTGTTGATCTGCTTGTTGTTTCATGCTATTCTGGGCCATGGCTAAATTTTCATGCAAAATGGCAGGGACCTCCTATTGATGGTGAATATGTTCTTCAACTACACAAACGTTAGGATGGACCTTCAAAGTTGAAGTGATGGATGGTATTTATATAGTGCTAGGAAATGAGACATTTTGGAAGAACTATGAATAGAAGTATTATACCACCATTCAGTAAGTGGCAACTAATAAACCCATTTATCCTATTTATCAAAAACAAAATAATGAAGATATCCTTCTAGATATTTATTGACTACCTCAGTTTGTCCATTTGATTAAGGATTATAGGATGAACTATGAGCCAACTGGGTGCCCAAACATGCAAATAACTCTGTCCAAAAATTACTAGTGAAGATGGGATCTCTATCACTGCCAATGATCTTAGGGGTACCATGCAAGTTTTGAACTATATTGAAAAAAAGATGAAGCTATTGTACTAGCAACAAATCATTATGATAAAGAATAGAAATAAGCATACTTATTGAGATGATCTACCACAACCATGATAACATTTTGACCATCAAATCTCAGTAACCCTGTAATGAAATCCATAGACACTTCTTCCCAATGTTGGCTAGGGATGGATAAAGGCTCCAAAAGACCTAGGGTTTTGATGGTTTTTCCTTTATTTTGTTGATAGATCATACATTCAGAGTCCTTCCCAAAAAAAATCCTTCTTGATTCTATGATAGGTTTTCAAAAATCTTGAATGACCCCCAATTGGAGTTGATGAAGTTCCTGAAGGATTTTTTATTTAAGAAGAAAATTCTTACATAGGTATAATCCGTCTTTATACCATAATGCATCACCCTTCCATGCGGTTTTTTTAAATCCACCCAAACCTTGTTGAAGATTTTGAATCAAATCATAGGTAGCACTATCCTTGTCCCATTCTAATTGTGCTTCCTCTATCCAATATGCCTACAGAATGGTCATAGTATATATCAATGTCTTAACTAATTTATCCTTCCTAGATAGTGCATCTGCCACTACATTATCCTTGCCTTTCTTTTAAACTATTTCAAAATCATAGCCTAACATCTTAGTTACCTATTTTTATTGTTCTTCAGATGATAAGCTTTGTTCCAAAAAATATTTGAGACTGTCATGATCAGTCTTTACTTGAAAGTGATGACCCATCAAATAAGGCCTCCATTGTTTGACTGCATGCAAAATGACCATCATTTCCTTCTCATAAATGGGCTTGTGTTGATTTTTACCCTTCAATTGATGAGTTTCAAATGCAATTGGTTTGCCTTCTTGCATGAGTATAGCACCCATACCATACCCAGATGCATCACATTCAACCACAAAAGTCTTAAAAAAATTAGGAGTAACCAATATTAGAGTGGTGCACATCACCAATTTCAATTGTTTAAATGCCCTGGTAGTTGTATCAGTCCATTGAAAGGAGTCTTTCTTCAACAAAGATGTGAGTGGGGCTGTAATACTACCATAATTTTTGACAAACCTACGATAGTAACCAGTTAGCCCCAGAAATTCTCTTAGTTGCTTGAGTGTCTTAGGAATCGACTAGTCCACCATTGCTTGGATTTTTTTAGGATCCACTTTTACTCTTGTATGTGAAACCAAATGACCCAAATACTCAACCTCACAAGCTCCAAAAGTACATTTGAAAGGTTGGGCATATAATTGATGTTGTTTCAAAATTGAGAGTAACTACTTTACATGGTGCAAATGGTATTCCCAATTTTTATTGTAAATGAAGATATCATCAAAAAATACCAAATTAAATTTCCTCAAAAATAGCCTAAAAATAGTATTTATCAAACTTTGAAAGGTATATAGTGCATTTTTTAGCCTAAAAGGCATAACCAAAATCTCATAATGGCCATCATGAGTCCTTAAAGTAGTTTTGGGTATGTCTTCATCACGGATCCAGATTTGATGATACCTAGAACATAGATCTAACTTGGTAAAATAAAGAGCATCATTTAATTAATCTAGCAAATCATCAATGACAGGAATAGGAAACTTATCTTTGATAGTGTACTTGTTGAGTTCCCTATAGTCAAGGCACATCCTCCAAGTGTCATCTTTATTTTGTACCATAACAACTAGTGAAGAATGTTCACTTAGACTATGGCGAATAATTCTTGCATCTAACATCCCCTTTACCATCTTTTCAATTTCACCTTTTTGGGCATAGAGACACCTATATGGCCTAATGTTGGGTGGTGTACTACCAGGAATAAGTTTGATAGCATGATCATGTGTGAAGCTAGGTAGAAGTCCTTTCGGCATGTCACCAAAAATAATTGAATGGGCATCAATCACTTATTACAGATCAAGAGGTATAAATGGCTGAGTTAGATGAACTTCCATGGAAAACAAGCGAGCTACAAATCCTTCAACATATTTTTAGAGAATCTTTGTCATTTGATGGGAGCTAACAAGTTGTGGAGAATTGGCCCTTAATGCCCTTAGCTCAAATGTCCTTCCCTCATAGTGAAAATGCATGAATAATTCTTGAAAAATCATCTCAATAGTGCCCAAAGTGGTGAGACGCTATACTCCCAAAATAATGTCAGCTCTCCCCATGGGAATAGAAAACATAAGAGAATCTCATAAGTGGTCTCCCATGGCCAACTTAATACTATAGCATTTTCTTGAGCAACTGACAATACCACCATCTGCAACCATGACCTAAAATTTTGAAGAGGGATAAATGAAATAGTTCAAGCGAGTAGCTAACTTATTATTGATGAAGTTGTGTGTGCTCCTATAATTAATCAGAATAATGATCTATTTTTTTAGGAAACCCACCACCTTAAGATTTTGGGGAGTATTAATACCTAAAAGGGCATGACATGTAATAGTAAGCTGAGAGTCTTTAGATTCCTCCTCAGGACCTTCTTCATCCTTGCCAAGTTCCTCCTCATCATTGTCATCTTCATTAGCACCTTTGATGTAAAATAGCTTCTTTTCAGCACAATAATGGTCTTTGCTCCATTTGTTGTCGCAACCATAACACAACCCTTTATCTCGCTTCTCCTTAATTTGTCTCGTTGTCAGTCTGGTGGGTTAAGGATATGATGGTGTTGAAAAGGTGTGATCACGACCAATAGTGAAGGTATTTAGTTTGACCATCTCTTTTTTCTCTGTCATGCATGCTCATGGGATAACTTCTAATATAGATGTCGAATTAAACATCCAAACCTTCAATTGGATGCTATCTTTGAGACCACCCAAAAATAGATCAATCAAATTTTTCTCAGTGATGTCTTCTATCTATAAAGATAGATTTTGAAATTGATGAATATAATCCTTCATAGTTCTCATTTTCCATAGTTTGGCTGATTGGCTAAAGTATTTCTCAAAGACATTATTCTAATAATGAGCCAACAACTCATCATTGAAAATAGACTATGTAATAGGAGCACCATTCTTTTTCTTTTTAGCACACAACCAGTGATACCAAATGAACTACTCAGGTTCTAGATATAGAGACGCCACTATCACCTTCTAAGAACTAAGATTTTGATGCAGATCAAATAAATTCTTAATTTGTGTAATCCAAGTTAGAAGATCCTTATCATCAAACTTATGCATGCCCACTTTAGGCAACACCAGTTTCACACTAGAATTATAGTTGTTAGTGTTGAGAGGAGAAGGACCCAAATGATGAAGTGGAGGGTTGTTTGACTGTAACTAAGACGAAAGAGCAACCAATGAAGTAGTGATCTGATTCAATTGATTGTGAACCTCATTAATCTCTCTATTCATCCTTGAAATATTAGTTTAAACTACAACAAAGTCATCATGTTACACCAAGCCCTTTATGTCGGCCTAAAGTTGAGAAATCAATAGATCTGAAGTTCTAGATTCCATAACTGATCGGAGTCTTAGGAAATTTTTTTCCCCCTATTTCATCCCCATGTAGAAGGACTAACCATATACAAACCCTATGAGGGTTTTTGCCTTAAAAAAAGTGTACCAGGAGATGGTACCATTGTGATCACCTCACCAAGATGAATCCAATGACTACTTTTACGTGTTAGGGTAAAATTTTTGGCACAAAGTGTACCAACAGAATATACCATTACAATCATCTCATCGAGATGAATCAATGACTGCAATTGTGTAGAGAAAAAAAAATTGTAGACTTTTTTTTTAATTATTTTTTTTCAAAACATTATTTTGAACAATATTGTGCTGACAGAAAAAATTAATTCTTCCCAAATTACAAGTTATCTTTTTTCGCTCCTACCCCTCACAAAAGTTGTGCCTCGCCAGATCCAAAAAAATAATATCACAAGAAACTTGCCCAAATTGAAGCTCTAATACCACATGTAATGAAATTACTTAGATGTTCACATAGAATGATTTTATATCGCACATAATAAGCAAATATGAGAGATCACATAGCAATAGTTGTGTTGACCATTTTTGGTCCAACAGGCCAAAATCGGTCCCCTTCTTCCCTTACTGTTCTGAGTCAGTTGAATTCAAGTTGCACAAGTCTTTTGATAAAAGATGAACCGGTTCACTAGTTCAACATCGGTGTCCAATGGCTTGATGTTTCAAAGAATTTTGAACTTGAACTTTAAACCATTATTGGTACAATGAGTTGGTTTAGTTCAATTGGTTCGATGAGTTGGTTTAGTTCAGTGAATTCAAGTGCTTGGCTCAACAGCTTGGTTCAGTCAGTTCGATTCAATGCCTTGGTTTAATTGGTTTGGTTTAAGTACTTGATTCAATGGGTTGGTTCATTGTCTTGGTTCACTCAGTTGGTTCAATGCCTTGGTTCAACGACTTGGTTCAACGGCTTGGTTCAATAGGAACGGTCCAATGGGAAGGTTCAAGAGAGTCTCCCGAAGGACAAGGGAACACTTGAAAAAGGATCAAAAAGTGAACAAGGCTGAAAGGGTAAGTTTTCTTTAAAAAATTTTACAAGGCAAAGAATGATAATTTATTTGGACAAAATGTCCGAAGGAATTCCCTCGTGTTGGGTGAATATTTTGTCGTCAACTAACTGAGGACAAAATGGGTATATCAACCACAGCACAGGGAGATTTACACCATAAAAAGTGTGGGTTTACCAGATCTAGACGAGGTAAATCTCTCCTCTCATCAAGGAGAGGTTCCCTGTGAATATTAATATGCTATATGTATATATATAATTAAGTAGAAAATAACACATGGGGTGGTATAACAACATCCACCTCTCTTTTTTCAGAGATGATGTACAAGGAACAAAAGAGAGAAATCCTGGTCCATAGCTAACAACATTCCTCTTCTTTCAGGAATGGTTTTCAACGTGGAGCAGAAAATCACTTGAAGTAACAAAGTTCACAAGAAAACTCACGTAAGCACAAAGTCTTCCATAGCCTCCTTCACCGATTCAAAACAAACGTAACCGTAGAGTGAAACGAAGCGCAAAGTCTCCGCCTAAAACTACAAAAGATAACAAAATCACAAAGATAAAAGTAGCTCAAAGTCTCTCTTCTACCTTTTAGAAACACCCTTAGATAATATTAACACATCCACTTTGCTTATTAAATCAGATAAACAAAAGATTATCAGAAAAGAGGACATAAGAACTGTTTCCTAAATAACATAGATAATTTCAACACAAAGTCTGAAATAAACCTGCTTCTCATTCATTTAACAAAATATGATTTACAAGTTTGAGCACAAAGTCTCAAAAAGTGTTTCAATTTTGGCAGAGTTTTTGCTCTCTATTATCCAAGATCATTTACAAAAGAGGTCTCAACTATATATAGGGAGAAACTCTCAAAATTAGAAAATAATAAAATACAAAAATATCTTAGTCAAAGATGACTCATCTTTGACTTTGAGATATTTTTCTGAAATTTTACATGTAATTACACATTACAAAATTGCATGTACTTTTCCATGACAAAAGTGCATGAGAAGAGAGGTAGAAGAGAGAAGGAAAAAGGTTCAGCTCTTGCCGTCAGACTTCTTCAGATGAGCATCGTACATGGCGATAGATGCCTGATTTGGTTCTTTCTATGAACTTGGCCATATCCACGTGGCCAATCTCTATATTCTTAATGTGATCAACATTTAAAAACAACTGAGGTGATTGAAAAAACACCTTGATGCTTGTACTTCATTGTCTTTGACTTCTTCAGGAAAACTTCAGTGATCTTGAAGAACTTTTGTTGAAAGGATGCCGATGAAGCGAGATCCTTTAGAGAAACTGCAGTATAAATCATGATTGTGCAATTAGGGAAAGAAAGTAGCAAGCTAGAAAAACTGCACATTTGATGGTCACGATCAGGGAAATGTGCTTGAAAGGGATGAGACGTGAATAGGTTGTAAAGTGGAAGAAAAGGGGAGCGAGCGCGGAAAATGGCAAAATGAAATTTTTTCAAAGATAGGTAAAATGAGAGAAAAATATGTAGTGGCGGCAAAATTTGCCGCTCGTGCATATTTGCTAAAAAATATGCAGTGGCGACAAAATTTGCCGCCCGTGCATATTTGCTGAAAAATATGCAGTGGCGGCAAAATTTGCCACCCGTGCATATTTTACTAAAAAATATGCAGTGGCGGCAAAATTTGACGCCCGTGCATATTTGCTCAAAAATATGCAGTGGCGGCAAAATTTGACGCCCGTGCATATTTTGCTGAAAAATATACAGTGGCGGCAAAATTTGTCGTCCGTGCATATTTGCTGAAAAATATGCAGTGGCGGCAAAATTTGCCGCCCGTGCATATTTGCTGAAAAATATGCAGTGGCAGCAAAATTTGTCACCCATGCATATTTGTTTAAAAATATGCAGTGGTGGCAAAATTTGCTGCCCATGCATATTTGCTAAAAAAATATGGTGAACTCTTTGAAATTTATAAAAAATTTGGGCATTCTGTTCACATAAAAAACACAATGAATTTCACATTTGTTGGAAAATCATAACTAAGAAAGGTCGCAAACTTTTCAAATAAGTTAGTTGATAAAAACCCAAATTCAAGAGAAACTTGCCTCGAAAGATGAACCTAGAGAGAAAACATGAAATGGACAAGTTTCGTAGGGGTTGTTCCAAAAAATGAGCTAAGCTGATTTTAGAAACAACAGGTGGCTCCTATTGGAGAACTACCTTCTATTGTAAAAAGTGATTGAAGGGGGTAGAACCCAAAATCTCCAGTGCCTTGAAGTGTGCCATTGGGCTATGAAGTCATGCCACCCAAAAAGAAAGGCTCCAAAAACAAAAAAGAAACGAACAAAACAAAGCAAAAGGCTATACAAATATACATAAGTACAGGGGGACTCATCCGATACTTCAAGAATTGAAGTACTTCAGATGCTGCTTCCCGAGAGGTAGTGACAATGGTGTTCTATCTTGATAAACCAGCAAGAGGCCATTTTCTCCTCACAATTGATGATGTGTGAATGGAACTCTCCACCAAAAAACCAATTTCCTGTGCCTTCCCTTTTGTTTTCTCCTGTTGCCCCACCGCAAGACTTGTCTTTTGATCCAAAAATCATGAACCCTTATTTTCTTGGAAAAGAGTTCTTTTTCCTGATCATGACGTGCAATAGCATGGTCAGCTACCATAATTGGTTGCTCTTCTGGTTCCATCTAGCACCTGATTTGATCATCTTCATCTGACACTCGCGACTGATTGGCACTATCAGGCCCACTTGTCATTATTTCATTTGAACCAATTTTTTGGTTGGCATTCTAAAGGGATTTAACAGGCTCTTCATGAACCTCTTCTGTGATAAAAAAATAATTACCCCTGCCAGAGGACTCAAACAAAATTTGTGCCACAAGAGCTGACATTTGGGTGACCACGTACTTTGCCTCTCTCTCAAGAAGCAACCTTTACATCACACCTTTCACAGAGATTCTTGCCTGGGACAAGTCCATGCTCAATTCTCCTCTGACATCCTTGCAAAAGTTTCATCCAAGTAGAATGCCATATGAGGCTGGAACGTCAGCTACTAGAACTGTCATCTTGATCCTCTTGCCAGGGAACACTGCAAATGCAAATTGGGCATCTTTGATCTGACCAAGGTGTGGGACTTGCTTATTTTCCATGGAAAAGCAGCTCTCAAATGTTTTAGTCAATGTGAGACTAAGAGATTCTGCCACTTTAGCAGGGATGACGTTGTCAGATGCACAAGAATCAATGATGCAGTTGCTCAGCGTGCGACCGTTTATTAATAGGGAGACATAGAAAGGTTCTATTTTCTCGGGAGCAATTGGAAGAGTCATGACAAGATTATTCTAGGTGGATAAATTCTTTGGGGGATCATGAGTTACCTTCATAATTTCTTGTCTTACAGGGATGACTGTACCTTTCACACATTCTACCAACCTGTCCAACTATTTAGGATGGGCTTGTAGAAATTCAAATTTAGACATTTGAATTTTATTTTTTTTGACATGCTCAATTATGTCAAATGTCTGAATTGGACTAGGCACAGAGGATGGGAGTTCACTCTTTTGGTTTTTGGGAGGGAGAGGGCTAGTTTGTGAAGTTGAAGTAGAGGGTGCAAAGATGCTTGGGGTACGTACCTTTTCAACAGTCATCGGGTCCTTTGGTTGGAAGGGTAGAGTGGTTCTCCGCTTGGCAATTGAAATTGCTGGCTAAAGTTGCTCCTCTGTCTTCTCTTTATCAGCTTGTTGAGCTGATTGATTCTGAGATTGAGTGAAAATGGCATATGATCGCTCAGCTGCATTCCTCTCACTTCTGGGTTCATCATGATAATTTAGGTAACAAATGACGGAGTCGCTAGCTAATTCTTCTTCTTGCTCCTTGAAGAGATTAGCATCATCTTGTTGGTCCAACTCAGGTTGGAAAGGGGAAGTGTGTTCCATTTCCAGATATCCAATCGCTGAGTTCTTTAGAGGGGCTTCAAGGGCAAGGTTTCTCTGTGGGGGAGGAAGATGATTTGGTTGCCCTTGATTCTTAGCAGCATTGCCTTGGTATGCTTGATTCTGAAATGTCCTCCTTGGCATATCCTGATTAGGAGAAGCAAAAATAACTTGGGCCATTTGTCTTTTGAGAGCTAGTAATTCATTTGTCAATTTTTGCACCATAAGATCTGTAGTGCCTATAGAAGAGCTTTCAGCAGATGAAGAGAATCTATTTTTACTAGGGTCTTTTTTGATCTTACCTGCCAAGATAAGATCATCCTCAATCTCAGTAGCCAAATTTTGAGCCAATGCGAGATCCATAAGGCCAGCTCGCCTCAATAAGAAACTTACTTCAGGAAGCTGTGAGTTGATAAAAAAGCACTTGAGATTCTCCGGCGTGGGCTGAGCGACATTTGAAATCCAGTTCCTTAACTTGTTGAATTTGGTTATGAAATTCCTCATGGGTTCCTGGGATTCTTTTTTCATCTTTGTCAGTTATGCTAACAAGGCATGTGCATCTTCTGCAGGTTTAAATCTAGCTTCGAATTTGGCTTTGAGAGTGTCCCAGTCAGTCACTGACTCAACTTGCAAGTGGTAGAACCAATATGTGGCAGCGCCTTGCAGGGTTTTCACAAAAAGTCTCACTGCTACATCCTCAAATTCTACACCGATTACACCACATGCTATAGAGAAGGCAGCAATGTGTTCATCAGGGTGAACTTTTCCATCACCAAGGAATTTGGGAAAGTTTTTCCTTGAGCTGCGTGGAAGCTCATGTAGAGGTGGAGTAAGGTTGAGTGGTTCAAATGAGTTACCCCAATGGCCCCGAGCTGCCATGATTAGATTATGGAAAGTGGGGATAACAAATCTTGGTGGGGTGCTTATAGGCAGGGCACTATTAACAGCAGGAAAAGAAGCTCTATCTTGTGTTGTTAACCTAATCAGGTCAGGAGGAAGACTCCTAGATTGTTGGAGGAAAGGTGGTGGAGAAAACAGATCAAAATTGCTTTGTTGCACCAACTCAAACACAGGGTCAAAGACACCCTTAGATCTCTGGCTTCTTATGTAGCGTGGAGTTGCCAAATTTCAAAATAAAAATGGAAAAGAGCAAGATCTGCTTCAGTTTGATGTTTGGGACTTCAAGCTGCACGCTCTTCCCCAGCGGCTCTGGTTTTACAGACTAGATAATATAACAGAGATGGAGGAAGATGGTAAGGCTATAATGATAATGGGTAAGACATGAAACGGAGTCTCCAGACTATGTAATGGATAAGGGTTATAATGATTATGGGTAAGACACAAGTAATATTTCAATTTGAAACTTGAGGTTTCAAATTGCACAAAATTACTATGTCCCCAGCGGAGTTGCCAAAAATTGTTGAGTGAATATTTTGTCGTCAACTAATTGAAGACAAAATGGGTATATCAACCACAACACAGGGAGATTTACAACACAAAAAGTGTGGGTTTACCGAATTCGGATGAGGTAAATCTCTCCTCTCATCAAGAGGAGGTTCCCTGTGAATATTAATATGCTATATGTATATATATATAATTAAGCAAAAAATAACACATGGGGTGGTATAACAGCATCCACCTCTCTTTTTTTAGAGGTGATGTACAAAGAACAAAAGAGAGAAATCTTGGTCTATAGCTAACAACATTCCTCTTCTTTCAGGAATGGTATTCAACGTGGAGCAAAAAATCACTTGAAGTAACAAAGTTCACAAGAAAACTCACGTAAGCACAAAGTCTTCCGTAGCCTCCTTCACTGATTCGAAACAAACGTAACCATAGAGTGAAACAAAGTGCAAAGTCTCCACCTGAAACTACAAAAGATAATAGAATCACAAAGATAAAAGTAGCTCAAAGTCTCTCTTCTACCTTTTAGAAACGCCTTTAGATAATATTAACACATCCACTTTGCTTATTAAATCAGATAAACAAGAGATTATTAGGAAAGAGGACATAAGAACTGTTTCTTAAATAACACAGATAATTTCAACACAAAGTCTGAAATAAATCTGCTTCTCATTCATTTAACAAAATATGATTTACAAGTTTTAGCACAAAGTCTCAAAAAGTGTTTCAAATTTGGCAGAGTTTTTGCTCTCTATTATCCAAGATCATTTACAAAAGAGGTCTCCACTATATATAGGGAGAAACTCTCAAAATTAGAAAATAATAAAATGCAAAAATATCTTAGTCAAAAATGACTCATCTTTGACTTTGAGATATTTTTTTGAAATTTTACAAGTAATTACACATTACAAAATTGCATGTACTTTTACATGACAAAAGTGCATGAGAAGAGAGGGAGAAGAGAGAAGGAAAAAGGTTCAGCTCTTGCCGTCAGACTTCTTCAGATGAGCATCGTACATGGCAATAGATACCTGATTTGGTTATTTCTATGAACTCAGCCATATTCATGTGGCCAATCTCTATATCTTTAATGTGATCAACATTTAGAAACAACTGAGGTGATTGGAAAAACACCTTGATGCTTGTACTTCATTGTCTTTGACTTTTTCAGAGAAACTTCAGTGATCTGGAAGAACTTTTGTTGAAAGGACGCCGATGAAGGGAGATCTTTTAGAGAAATTGCAGCATGAATCATGATTGTGCAATTAAGGAAAGAAAGTAGCAAGCTGGAAAAACTGCACATTTGATGGTCACGATCAGGAAAATGTGCTTGAAAGAGATGAGACGTGAATAGGTCAGAAAGTGGAAGAAAAGGGGAGCGAGCGCGGAAAATGGAAAAATGAAAATTTTTCAAAGATAGAAAAAATGAGGGAAAAATATGTAGTGGCGGCAAAATTTGCCACCCGTGCATATTTGCTAAAAAATATGCAGTGGCGACAAAATTTGTCGCCACTACATATTTGCTGAAAAATATGCAGTGGCGGCAAAATTTGCCGCCCATGCATATTTTGCTGAAAAATATGCAGTGGCAGCAAAATTTGACGCCCGTGCATATTTTGCTGAAAAATATGCAGTGGTGACAAAATTTGCCACTCGTGCATATTTGCTGAAAAATATGCAGTGGCGGCAAAATTTGCCGCCCGTGCATATTTGCTGAAAAATATGCAGTGGCGGCAAAATTTGCCATCCATGCATATTTTGCTAAAAAATATGCAGTGGCGGCAAAATTTGTCGCCCGTGCATATTTGCTGAAAAATATGCAGTGGCGGCAAAATTTGTCGCCTGTGCATATTTGCTAAAAAAATGCAGTAGTGGCAAAATTTGCTGCCTGTGCATATTTGTTGAAAAATATGCAGTGGTGGCAAAATTTGCCGCCCGTGCATATTTGTTAAAAAATATGGTGAACTCTTTGAAATTATTCAAAAATTTGGGCATTCTGTTCACATTAAAAACACAATGAATTTCACGTTTGTTGGTAAATCATAACTAAGAAAGGTCACAAACTTGTCAAAGAAGTCAGTTGATAAAAACTTAAAATTAAGAGAAACTTGCCTCGAAAGATGAACCTAGAGAGAAAACATGAAACAGACAAGTTTCGTAGGGGTTGTTCCAAAAAATGAGCTAAGCTAATTTTGGAAACAACACTTCGGACATTTTGTCCAAAGAAATCCTTCAGAAGAAAATCTCGCAGAAATGAGAAGACCAAGGCAAAAGCAAGAAATGATTTCTTTTAGACTTTTGTCCGAAGGATTTCCTTCAGACAAAAAGTTCAAAGAAATTTAGGAAAAGTCATGGGAGAAAAATCCAAAGAAATTCTGAAGGTCAAAGGAAATGATCAAGATCATTCTTGCAGACATTTTTTCCATGGGAAAAATAGCTGGGAGAAAAGCCTAAATGAAAGCAAAACACATGGAAAGATATCCTTTGGACTTTTTGTTCGAAGGATTTCCTTCGGACAAAAGTCCAAAGAAATTCATCTGCCAAAAAAATGAGGACCTGGCTAAGACAAAAGCCCGACCAAAGCAAAAAAGGCTGAAGGAAAGGAAAAGGCTGAAGCAATTCCAAGGGGTGACAGGCCCAAAGATGTCAAAATTGAGCATGACAAACTATTCATTTGAGGTTCAAACGCCCAGTGATGGGTGTACAGACGTCAAATTTAAGGCAGTGAAATAGTCATTGATTGTGAAAAGCTTAAGGACAGGGCGTGACTGAACTCAACAACCTGCCAAGAAGATAGCCCTCGAGGGCCGAAGGAGACAGAGAAGACAAAACTAGGAAGAGAAAAAGTGCAGTGAAAAGCTTAAGGACATGCTGCAAGTGAACTCAGTGACCCATCAAGAAGATAACCTTTGAGGGCTGAAGGAGATAGAGAAGACAAAACTAGGAAGAGACAAAGTGTAGAGATGGACAAAATGGTCTAAGTGACAAAGGGAGGTGTCAACTCAAGGATTTACTCTTGCAGTTGAAATAGTGCCTACCAAGCGGTCATCAAGAGTCGCGAACAGTGAACGGTGTGCCCTATTTTCTCCACTTTGCATTTATAAGCAAACAAACTACGTGAATATCTGAAAAGAGTAGTCTTGTTTGCAAAAAAAAAGGCACAGCCTGTGCTTTCACATTAATGTTTGAATGCCAAAGTCAAGACCGGTGATTACACAACATGGTTCTAGTAGGCCTCTTCTAGAAGGATGATATTAGCAACAACGACTTCTTCCTGATGCTCTCAAATGCACATGGGACACTTGTAAAAAAGGGCACTAAAGTCTTTTCTAGAAAGTGCCAAAGTCTTTTTCTTTTCTCTACATATATTGTAAACTTATCATTTTAGAATATCTCTTAGCCTGTAAGGCAAAGCGTTGCCCAAAAATATCTTGGTTTGTAAGGCAGAACTCTGCCAGATTTTACCTTGAATCAAGACTTAGCAATTTTTTACCTCCATTTGAACTTGCATTCACGCATATGTCTGTTTTTATTTCATGTTAAGTCATTTTCTTTTATGCTTTCACAGAATCTTTCCAGCATGTCTAGTGCATTGTGAAATTTTCTTATTTTGCAGGTATGCCAGAAGTGTCTACATCAGGAATATAGGTGCATGTGAATAGGCTGCCATAGAGTGTCTTAAAACACCTCTGGTAGTTCTTCCTCCATGTATCTCCATAGACCCCTGACTCATTGATACAGAAGAATTTCCCATATCAAATGAAGTGTATGCCAACTTCTTCTTGGTGAAAAGTGTATGTTTGAGCTAAGTAGATCAATTTTTTTGGTGTATCGCCTTTTAGTTTAGGTTTAGGTTCTATTTTTCAGTATCCTTTTCCCTTTTCACCCCCCCCAATTGTTAGCAGTAGGAAATCTAGGACCTCAGAGATACATCAAAGGGAGCTAGCCCTTATCTAAAGACTCTCCCCCCAATTTTTTCAAGCCCACAAGTAAGAGGGGATTTTCCATTATTACATGTGGAAGGTAGGAGCTCAGCCTCCTATCAAGGGTGCAATCCACTATGTCAACAGTTTTTGGCACGCCTGGTGGAACCACGTTCGAACACTCAAAAAAGTTTTAAGATTGGTGCTGGTCTTATTACAGCATAATGAACCATTAATACATCATCTGACCTTTAATCAGGCAATTGTGGGACATTTTTTGTCCCAAGAGTTGAAGAATTTTGGTGTGTCCTTCAACCAACTAGCCTTTGGAGGTTTTTTCATCAACAGTAATGGCGACTCTGAGTTGAATCAACTGGTTAAGCAGTCTTGGTGCCATCAAGAAATCACAATTTTTGTAAGTATAATCCCATCGCCCAGGATAATGGGTCTTTTATTCCTTCATATAACCCCAGCTTGATCAAGCTATATGAAAGAAGACAGGGACCATGATTCTGGGTAATGGGATTATACATACCAAAATATGATTTCAATTGAAGCAGCTCTTCCTATGCATCAACAGACCCTTCTTAACCTCCCCCAACTTCCTCAGGTATCTTAGTATGACCTCCAGATTCCAAGTTAGAAGAGGGAAAATCATGAACCAACTCAAGACCTTGAAGAAGATAAAGTTGTTCCCTATTCATAAAGGGAAAATCCCAATCTTAAGGTCATGAGTTGGAAGGAAACAATGGAATCATGGGGTAGGAAGAAGGAGAAGAAAGGTTTAGCTCAAAACCTTGAAGAAGATAAAGCTGTTCCTACTCATCATAATGATGCTTGGGACCTCCAAGAAAGGCTCTTCCAAGAAGATATAGATAGGCGAATTATAGAGTTGGAGTCCAGAATGAGATTCCTCAGCCAATGTGTGATGGACACAGTAGATTCCATGTCTGAACACACACCATCTACACACCTCCAAGAAAGATACCAGGTCACATCTGACATCGATGAAGTGCTGGGCAAATGAAAAGAGGAGAATCATTCGATTCTAGCTCAAGGACTGCCTCCTCTTCCACATGGTTTTAATCATCAACTTTCCACTTCATCCCTTCTCAAGGAGGAACCTGTTTTGTAGGAGGTGAGTGAAGAGCAGAAGATCCAATTTGTAGCTATCCAGGAGGCTATCATGAGCGATAATGAAGAGGAAATCATCATGGATGCTCCCTTTGAAGACATCATCAGCAATGGAGAAGACACATGTCATGCATACATGCAGATGTTCCAGCAATATGAGGAGGAAAGTAAACATGGTGACCTCTCTCCTCCCTTGTTTGATGAACTCCCTTGTTACTTTGATGAGGAGGATGACTATGTCGAGGACCCTGAGTTGGAGGAGGATCAGGTGGATGTCTTTGAACAACTAGAGACTCCGATCCTTAAGCAGGAAAAGGAGAGGCCTGTCCATCTTAAGGACAACTTTGAAGAAGAAAGCTTTGGACAAAAAGGTGATGTTTTGTGAGATGAGCAATCAGTTTGTGATTCCATTTCAGACATCACAATAGTCACCCTTCTTCAAGAAAACCATGATGCACTGCAAAAGGACTGTGCATATCAAAGGGCTTATGGTGATGAGCCACCAACCATTGATTTCTTTATGAAACACACTAGCATGAAGAGCTAGCATTCGACAAGCTTCTAAGAGCAAGATGAGTACATATATGTTGAACGCACGTTTGACTCTGATCCACTCGGATGCAAGCCAATCAAGGTGGTAGGCAAGAGGAGCAGGTCACCAAATATCCATTTCATTCAGCCACTTGTCTGGCACCATAAGTTTACTTGCCATGAAGGAGACTTAAGAAATTTTTCCTTCGATTTAGGAGGGAGGCAAATATACCTGGTTAGCTGTACATAATAGTTTACTTTTAGTTTTCTTTCCCTATTTTCCCTAAGTGATGTTTGCACAAGTAGTTTTCTTAGTCTTGTGTGTGTTTTCATTTCCTTTTGGGGGGTAAAAGCTTCATGATTAATTCTTGGATCTATCGGGACTGTTGCTAATTTTTTTCAAGTTGTGCCCTGACTCTGTGCCCAATGGACTTTAAGGCAACTGTTTCTAAGCATAGGAGGCATGCTTCCCCTGGGAGTCACCAATTTGTTGACCATTTTTAGTCCAGTAGGCCAAAATCAGTCCCCTTCTTCCCTTGCCATTTTGAGCTAGTTGAATTTGAGTTGCACAAGTCTTTTGACAAAAGATGACCCAATTCACTGGTTCAATGTCGGTGTCTAATGGCTTGATGTTTCCAAGAATTTTGAACTTGAACTTTGAACCATTATTGGTTCAATGAGTTGGTTCAGTTTAGTCAGTTTAAGTGCTTGGTTCAACAGCTTGGTTCAGTCAGGTCAGTTCAATGCCTTAGTTCAATTGGTTTGGTTCAAGTAGTCAGTTCAAGCACTCGGTTCAATGGGTTGGTTCACTGTCTTAGTTCACTTAGTTGGTTCAATGCCTTAGTTCAATGACTTGGTTCAACAGCTTGGTTCAATAGGAACGATCCAATGGGAAGGTTCAAGAGAGTCTCCCGAAGGATAAGGGAACACTTGAAAAAGGATCAAAAAGTGAACAAGGCCGAAAGGGTAAGTTTTCTTCAAAAAAATTTACAACGCAAAGGATGAGAATTTATTCAGATAAAATGTATGAAGGAATTCCTTCAGACATTTTGTCTGAAGAAGTCCTTCGAAAGAAAATCCCGTAGAAATGAAAAGACCAAGGCAAAAGCAAGAAATGATTTCTTTCAGACTTTTGTCTGAAGGATTTCCTTCAGACAAAAAGTCTGAAGAAATTCAAGAAAAGTCACGGGAGAAAAACTTGAAGAAATTCTGAAGGTCAAAGGAAATGATCAAGATAATTTTTGTGGACATTTTATCTATTGGAAAAATAGCTGAGAGAAAAGCTCGGATGAAGGCAAAACACAAGGAAAGATATCCTTCAGACTTTTTGTCTAAAGGATTTCCTTTGGACAAAAGTTTGAAGAAATTCATCCACCAAAACAATGAGGACCCGACTAAGACAAAAGCCCGACCAGAGCAAAAAAGGTTGAAGGAAAGGAAAAGGCCAAGGAAATTCCAAGGGGTGATGGGCTCGAAGACGTCAAAATTGAGCATGGTGAACTAGTTGTTGGAGGTTCAAACACTTATTAACGGGTGCACAGATGTCAAATTTAAGGTAGTGAAATAGCTATTGATTTTGAAAAGCTTAAGGACAGGCCGCGAGTGAACTCAACAACCTGCCAAGAAGATAGCCCTCGAGGGCTAAAGGAGACAGAGAAGACAAAACTAGGAAGAGATAAAGTGCAGAAATGGACAAAATAGTCTAGGTGGCAAAGGAAGGTGTCGACTCAAGGATTTACTCCTGCAGTTGGAATAGTGCCTGCCAAGTGGTCATCAAGAGGTGCGAACAGTGAATGATGCACCCTATTTTCTCCACTTTGCATTTATAAGCAGACAAACTGCGCGAGTATCTGAAAGGAGTAGTCTTGTTTGCAGAAAAAGAGGTGTGGCCCATGCTTTCACATTAATGTTTGAATGCCAAAGTCAAGATCGGCGATTACACAATATGGTTCTAGCAGGCCTCTTCTAGAAGGATGATATCAACAATAACGAATTCCTCTTCTCGATGCTCTCAAATGCACATGGGCCACTTGTAAAAAAGGGTGTCAAAGTCTTTTCCAGAAAGTGCTAAAGTCTTGTCCTCTTCTCTATATATATTGTAAACTTCTCATTTGAGAATATCTCTTAGCCTGTAAGGCAAAGCTCTACCCAAAAATCTCTTGGTTTGTAAGGTGGAACTCTGCCAGATTTTACCTTGAATCAAGACTTAGCAATTTTTTTACCTCCATTTGAACTTGCACTCACGCATATGTCTATGTTTTCATTTCATGTTAAGTCATTTTCTTTTATGCTTTCACAGAATGATTCCAGCATGTCTAGTGCATTGTGAAATTTTCTTCTTTTGTAGGTCTACTAGAAGTGTCTGTAGCAGGAATATAGGTGCATGTGAACAAGCTAACATAGATTGTCTTAGAACACCTATGGTAGTTCTTCCTCCCTGTATCTCCACATACCCTTGACTCATTGATACATAAGAATTTCCCATATCAAATGAAGTGTATGCCGGCTTCTTCTTGGTGAAAAGCGTATGTTTGAGCTAAGTAGATCAACATTTTTGGTGTATCACCTTTTAGTTTAGGTTTAGGTTCTATTTTTTAGCATCCTTCTCCCTTTTCACCCCCCCCATTGTTAGCAGTAGGAAATCTAGGACCTCAGAGATACATCAAAGGGAGCTAGCCCTTATCTAGAGACTCTCCCCCCAGTTTTGCTAGGCCCACAGGCAAGAGAGGGGTTTCCATTGTTGCGTGTGGAAGGCAGGAGCTCGGCCTCTTGTCAAGGGTGCAATCCACTGCGTCAACAAGTTGACAATAAAGTAGAATACTGGATAATGTAGCAAAGCCACTTCGAGGGGGCAACCTCCATAATAATGCACTGAGATCAGAATACTTAACATGATGATCAAAGACTAACCACTACCTCCTATATGTAGTCTACTTAGCCATGGTTATTTCAAAGGCTAACCTAACTAAGAATATAGAGAAATGTAACAAGAATATAAAAGAGGTATGTAAGCCACAAGTTGGCCACACATATCCCAAGACACGTCAAAGGTTAAGGGTGTAACACTTTTTTGTCTAATCCTACATGCACTCAAAAAGGTGACTTTGACATTAGTCTCGACACAAACCTATTCAAATCAGTCTCTATAGACTAGGCGACATACAAAAGATGATCTACTTCACACTCCTGCCTTGCATTCCTAATGTACTCATATTTCTACTCTTCTAAATATTGTTAAAACTTTGTCAGGGATTTTTTGTAGTATAAATATTGTCATAATTGATCAAAAAGTTTTGTTTTCAGATTATTTTTTCATATGTAGTATATGATATAAGGATCTTGGCTAATTCAAGTCTTTTAAGTTTGATAGCTCAAAGCTATTTATGCAATGTATATTGTGTAAGTGATTTGAATAGTTTTATTTGCGTCATAATTTGGTTCAAATAGTATGGATAGTTTTGAGTCCATTATTAGGAGTAGTGAGTTTTTTTTAAAAAAGTTTTGAGTCGTTTTAATATTATGGTGAGTCATGTTATCGTTATAGTCATTTTATTTTGTCAAAATAAAATAATGAGTCTTATATGTTATAAAATAATGTCAACATTTGTAAAAAGTCTTTTATGTCTTTTTAGTGAGTTGTTATTGTCAAAAAGTCTCAAAAGTAAAATAAAAATGTAAAAATAAAAATGATTTGTCTTACGGACACATTTTTGGGCAACCCCAATGCCCTGAGTCAAATGTCAACAGTATCAATCTTGTGGGGGGACTCTACTCCCTTCAAAATGACATGCGTTTGAACTTCATCAACACTTTGGCTGAGTGAAGCAGCTTCATCAATTGGAGGAAGGAGAAAATGGAGGTTGGAGGTTTCAGAGCCTCTCATTAGTCACCAATGATGAGGCCCAAAAGATTTGGTGATAGATGTTGTGTGGTGTGTTTTTTTATAGTTTTCATCGTATGTTTGCAAATAAGAACAAAAGTACATGCATGTTCAAGTAATGTAATTTATGTGTTATTCCAAACATAATTCCCTAATGTGAGAACATAGTGAAAAGACAAAAATCACCAATGTAAGTCAATTCATGGATCTTGAAAAGGTTTGTGGTGGATCCAAAAAAGCACCAGAGGTGAACAGTTGATGGGTCCTGTTCATGTCAAGGTTTATGGTAAACCTATTTAAAACCATGGAAGGACTGAGCCTTTCTTTATATCAACATCATGAGTCAAATAGGGCATGCCACAAGGGTGAACATATTTCAAGTGAGAGTGTGAATGTTTTTGCACCATGTCAAAACTAAGGGGGGTAATGTTAGGGATTAGTTTATTAAATTAGCTTTTACATTGAATATTGATCAAGAGGTAAATATATTATTGGCGAGTTAGTTATTAGATTGGTTATTTGAATATATTGTGATAATAATATATTCATTTATAGTTAGTTTGTTAATGTGAGTTATTATAGGGATAAGAGAGATGCTGGTGGAGATATGATCTCCCTAATTATAGAAAATAGTTTTCCTATATAACATTTTAACACCTGTATGGATTGAACATAGAAGAAATAATATTATAATGTGCTTTTAACATTCTAGTGTTTCAAATCTATTATTTTCTTTGTTAATCATGCATAGATCTGAACTAGCTTTATAATGTTTTTCCTTTTGATTTGGATATGTTATACTTGCCTTTTCCCTTTACCTTTCTCTCTTCTTTCCATTTCTTCCCTAGCTATTTTTATATTATTTTATTTTTACTATTTGGTTCACCATGACCATACATTATACAGTTCAGGTGTGGGCCCTTATGACCCTTATTTTGGGTCTTCCATGCCTTGTGTTCTTTGTTTGTTATCTTTTCTCTCCCATTATGTTTCAATTTGTTTTCCAATCTAATCCTAATTTGAATTTGAGAATATACACACCTCATTTTGGTATAAGTCATGTGATTGTGGTGTGTTTGTTATGCCTTGGTACATTTGGTTCATTTGCTTACTTTAATCTCTTTTCGATATACTTTCCATTCACATCAGACCCTTCATAATCTTATGTCATCCATATTTTCTCACACATACCTTCATATTTGATAACTCTTTGCCTCAGAATTCATGTAGTCATCCTACAATTTGTCTTGAAATCTATTTTTATGGTTTTTTTGACTTGACCATTTTTGGAACCTTCATAAAAGTGGCTTGACTTTTACTCAAGCCAATTTGAAAGTGATCAAATTGTATGTGGATTCTTTGTACTACCATGCCCTAATTTCTAATGCCTTGATTTTTAGCTTTCATTTTTTTCCATGGTCGACCTATATGTGAATGTGTTCCAATTTGAATTCAAATGAGTTTATAGATACACTTATACCCTAAGCTATTTATTATCCATAACTAGACACTTTGATCATATCTTTTATACATTTTTTAAAGAGCTTACACATTGTGTTGTTATTCCCTTTGTCATGTATTGAAGTATTGTGGTTGCTTTTTTATAAAATAACAACCAAAAGAAGGATTGCATTAGAGCATATAACATTATTGATTATCTTAAGGAAAGGATGTAGATTTTTATCTCACTTTGGTTGGGTCACTCATGTGCACTAAAACTACATTGAGCATTGATTCTCATCATTGATATGTAGCTACAACCCTCTAGGGGGCCTCAATCCAATTTAGTTTACACATTTCCCTTTGTCTTGGATGTCTTGCTAAGGGTTGAGGTCATATTAGGGTTACATAAAATGAGAATACATTTTGACATTTTTGCATGTAATTATGCTTACCAGATAGATGATTATAAACTTCTACTATTGACAAAGGGTTTCAGAATGTTTCAAACCCCAAGGATATACAAAACATCTTTTGAACCTGCTTGACCACTTTTGGCCTAGATATCACTTTTGAATATTGTTTTTGGTCATTATCATCTTTGAATAAATCTAAAACTGGTCATCACCATAAAATATTGACATACATCTTAAAATGTTATTCATATTCTAAGCATGTTATTACTCCATACATGATTGTAATTCAAATGATTGTATAGAAGTGTAAAAATAGTTGTGAAGATTTATTAATAACTAATATGTTAGTGTTAGTTGATTTTTGTGTTATTTTAAGTTTTGGATATGTTAGACTATTTATTGATATTGAAACATGAAATCAAAGAAAACAAACACATAAACAAATAGAATATGAATAAAATTTTAGAATATGAACAACATTTTGACAAGTGTTAAACATAACCAACATTTATCTAGGAGTTTCTAGTGCTCAATCCACTTCATGATTAGGGAAGTAGATAAATTTGTTGCCAAGAATCATTATTTAACACCCTTTGTTATTATGGTGATTGTATAAAAACTCTCATGCTCTAAATAATTATGGTGTATGTATGCCCCCATTTGGAGGTTAGGGATGTGAACCTCTGCTTTCAATCATGTCAAAATAAAAATGTAATTGCATCATAAGTTATGAAAATAATATAGCCAAAGAATCAATATTCTGGAACATATGTTTGTAAATGATGTGGAAACAACTATTTTACCCCACCCAAGATAATTTTGGTAATAACAAATTGTTTTCATTTGCATTATGCAACACAGGAAGGTATATTTTCCCATATAATATGATAAGTAGCTGGGAACAACTAGGATTCCTTGAGGTATCTCTCAGTGTATGAATTTGGTGATAATCATGTCATGTAATATAAAGTGTGTATGGAAGAAAGTAATATTTCAAGGCTCAACACAAAAGAGTATAATGGTATGCTCATGTGAAGCTTAATAGTAGGTGTATGTAACTTTCAAATGTGATATAGTGATATGCTCATGTGAGGCTTAACAATTAATGTATGTAACTCTTAGATGTGATATAATGATATGCTCATGTGAGGCTCAATAGTTAATCTACGTAACTCTCAGATGTGATATAATGATATGCTCATACGAGGCTCAATACTCATAATATATCCTTTTGTGAAGATGATGTGCAGGGATGATGGCATGCCCCCAATATATGTTAGTGCTCTAATGTAGCAAGATATGGTAATGAATGTATCAATTATGAAACCAATCAAGTGTCATAATGTATGTAAGATTAGGATCTTTATAGTCAATGTAAACTCATAGTATATAAGGGTGTGATTAAAATACATATGTAAGATATGTTAATAAGCCTCATATGTGAGAGAGTGTGGGTATAATGCCCTCATAGGAAAATTTATGTAAGGATGTGATCAATAAACCATGTGAATGGGTATAATTCCCCCATAAACACATCTAAGTATACATATGATTAATAAAGCTTAGGTGGGTACAATACCCCTATCAACAAACGTATATATAAAATGTGGTCAATAAATGATGTTCTTATTTTCATAGGATATGTCCAATTAGTAATTCATAGTAGGTTTCTCTTTTTATAAATGTATATGTCATGCATACCAATGTGTAAGCTATGGTCTTGTGAATAGTAATTATAACTACCAAGGTATGTCAAGATAGAAATGATGTTCAAGACATAAGGGTTGCATTTGTGTAACAATGCAAGGCATATATGTGGAATACGGATCTATAAAGCTAAATTGTCTCATTGACGTCCAAGGAATAAAGATGTAGTATGATATGATATGGCCCTTATGGTCGCATAATAGATGTAGATGGTGTACAATCATGTTATAATATATATCGATGTAGTTTTAAATAATGTAATAATGTCTTATTTCCCTCGAAGTGGTAATATATAAACAATATGCCTTAGGTGATAGGGTTGAATTGTGCCATCTAATAGAAAATCCCAATGTGTACAATGTTACATGCTTTAGGAAATATGCATCAAAATATTTCCCACTAAAAACAAGGAAGTATGTGTCTAATGCATGCATAAGATGTCTTATATAGGCTAGGTATAGTAACAATGTTTAAATCACAGTCACAGTAGTATGTATTATTTAGTACCAAAGTATAGTCATGTATCAGTCAAAGCATATGGTATAATCCATGTAATAAGTAATATGCAATAATAACATTGATAAAATCCATGTAATCACTTAATATTTGTATACTCTATAAAAGCAATAATGATATATGTGTAATCTATGTAAAAGTGGCTCTATATAGAAAATTGAAGAAAGATGAAAAGATGTCACCATGGACATAATGGCTTATGTTGATGATGAACCCTTAGGTGAGGCATACATATGTTCATAATTGTATGTAATTTTTATATCATGCATCTCACCCCCTCAAATTATACCATGATAAGTATGTGTGGAAAACATGAATA
This sequence comes from Torreya grandis, assembly GCA_037957365.1. Taxonomy (NCBI): domain Eukaryota; kingdom Viridiplantae; phylum Streptophyta; class Pinopsida; order Cupressales; family Taxaceae; genus Torreya; species Torreya grandis. Next base: position 2,239,765 of record JARHVA010001942.1, on the reverse strand, counting down.
TATAAATTCTCTAGTATAGGAAAATAAACACGATATGTATCATATTACTAAGATAAAGACAAGATTTTTTTTTAACAATTTATGAATGTTTATGTAATTTTGTATTTTATGGATTTTTTAATATTTTTGTAGTTTATGAATGTTTTTGTATTTTTTAGTTTATGTATTTTTTTGTATTTTTGTAGTGAAGTCACTGAAGTAGCTATGTGGCGTGATAGTTTATGGTACCCTGAATATCATCTTTAGATTTATATGTAAAATTGTCGTGAGTGCATGATGTTCATTGGATTTCTTAATGGCTTATCTTCTAGTGTGGAGAGGCAGTAGGCACTTGTGCCAAGTTTTTTTATAATGACATAGGGTCCCAACCAATTAGTTTTATATTTTCCTTTATGTTCCTTATCAACATTTGTGCTCTTTTAGTTTTCTTTCAGTACTAGATCATCAATTTGAAACTCGAGTTTTTATTTTCTGAATATAGGTTCTCTTTAATCAGTTTTGGTAAAATCTAAGATGTTTAAGGGCATGTACACGTGTCTTATATACAATTTATAATTGATGTAGCCATTTTTGTTTATATTTTTCATTGGAAGTGATTCTTTTAAGAGATACTTGTATGGAAGGAATATGTAATTATAATGGGAGAATTGCCTCTACAACTTAAACTAATGAATATGGAGCTACCCCTATATCTATTTGAATGCTTGTATGATAAGCCCATAGGGAGTACACAATTTGATTATGCCAATCTCTAGAATGTTTAGCAATTATTTTACTTAAGATGTTAACAATACTCTTGTATGTGGATTTCACTTATCCATTACCTTGCGGGTAATAAGGTGTAGAAAATGTATGCTGATTTTTATATTTTACACAAAAATTATTGATAGATTTATTTTCAAATGATAAATCATTCTCAGTAATAACTACAGAAGGAATGTCAAATCTGGATATGATATGAGCCATAAGGGATGTACATATATATTCATCTATAGTAGATTCTAAGGGAATGTCATTAACCCACTTGGTAAAATATTTTATAGCTGTAATGATAAATTTATGTCCATCTAACAATGTTGGTTTTACCTTGCCGACTAAACTAAAAGTCCAAATGGCGAATGGCTAAGGTGATGTAATAGGTTTTGATTCTTAGGATGGGGCATGTGTTAACTTACTATGTTGTTGGCATTGTTTACAAACATTTTCATATTGTTGACATTCTTGATCCAGTAAATGCCAATAGCAATATATTGACATCAATTTGTATGACATTGCCTTAGCACTTAACTAGCCACCACAATCTCTATCATGTACTTATTTTAAGGCAATTTTAACTTCTTCACATCCAAATAAGGTTTGAGCCACTATTTTCTAGTCTAAGTAGTGGTCTAAATGTCATACAAAGCATTTTCAAACACAAGGGCACCTTTAATGATTTAAAAAATATAAGAATAATATAAACACACTTCTACCCACTTGTTTTATCAATTCTAAATATTATAAGTGCAATATATAGATTATCAATTTCAATTTTGATTTGTAAGTTATTGTTATTGTAATCACCTAAAAGTGACACTTGAGTGCTAAGAGTGCTACTAGACCACTTATCCCTAGCTTAGCCCTAGACCTATCCTAGAGCCTATTTTCACACTTTTCCAGCCTTTGTATGGGCCACAAGTATCCTTAGTCATCCCTAAAAAAGTCTTATACCCTCATTGTTGCATCTTAGCCTTTCATGCCTAAGGTTCTGCCACTTTGACACTAGTGCCATAATAAGGATAGTAGAACCACATGGAATTATTGCCCCAATATTGGTGATACTATCATTTCTATCCTTTTTTCACAAAAAAACATCTTTTCAAATCTTAGACCTCTTAGGGTTGGCCTAGACCTCTTTTATCACCTGCACAAGCACTAAAATAATATATATACATGAATTTTAGTCCTCTAACCACTAGATGGAAATCAGATGCAAATTACGTATGCAAACTCATAAAAATTTGTGCAAAATTAAGGTTATCAATCCCTATTCTTCCCTACTTCTGCATACTACCATTTGTAACATTCCTAAGCTTAGATTATTTAGATTTGTAGTCTCAAACACATTCAAAGCACTCATGTCAACTAGAATACTAGCTTCCCTTGCACTTGCACTAGAACTTAATTGTGGATAAATACATCAAGATTGATCCCTCTTTAAATTATTTGTATGTAAGTAACTCTCATCGCAACAGGGTGTTGAGGATGTCTAGCTTACCCCACTAACAAACACACTTTTTTGCTTATATCAATTAGATGTACTAAGAACATGGATGATTAGGGTTTGCTAATAAATTAAGTCAAAATAGGCCATCTATAGGGTTCATAACTTGTGCATGTAGGAGTAGGACTTATAGATCTAGACATAGGTGCACCCAAAAGCTTAGGACAGTCTTGTATAGAGGATACTACTGCCAAAATAAGGACTCTAATGCTACATGTCACTATTGTCCAATTAGGGTGTACTATCCAAGAGGGTTTTTGACACTTGGATCTTATTTGTGATACTTAGACTAACCTCTACCTCAGTTTTCAATCTTCAAATCATCTATCTATCATTTTCTAGTTAAGTTCTTATTTGCATTATTTATTGCTATTTTTAGAAAGGTCAAATTTAGTCAATTTTGTAACAAATTAGTGGCTATATTTATTGCATATTTCCACCCTGATTTAGTATACTCAACTTTTTAACACCATAATATTTATATTCACTAATTCCTACAAGGTTAAAACATATGGTGAACCTAATTTACTTTAAATAGTACACAAACCCTAACCCTAGATAACCCCAGGGTTTATGTTTCCAGCCTTTTAAAACCCACACTCATATTTCAAATACCTATATTTTCTAATTTATATTTCATATAATCATGATAATAATGACATATGAAGTTTATCACTTTTGATGCAAAGTCTAATACTTTCATTTGCATGCTTATTTCCTTTAATTCATAATGAATTTAAAAAAGACATAAACACATATATAGATGATGTTTTATAACAATTGAAATGTATGTCATATTTCATTTTATCTCTAACATGTTATTTTTATCTCATGAAAAACTCAATTAAGAAAAAAATCCTTGCATAGATAGAGGATTTGTTACATAATCTGACAACTATGTTTCAAGTTTCACTGTCAAAGCTTATGCACATGAAAGGATCTCCTTCTCATCCTCATCTCCATGAGGGTGATATCTACTTCCCCTCTAACCAGGTCCATGATATCACTCCTCCATGAGATGAAGAAACTTATATTATTGTTATTAATTCCCATACTCAGCCTATATACACATCTCTTATACAGGATGTGTGCCTATATTTTCAATCAAAATCAACAAGGGTTTGCACTTGTGAGACACTAAGGGATCAATTTATCAGTATGAGCAAGCTAATGTCTAAATTATATAATAAAAATCAAATATTAAGTGAAAAGGTCACATTATTGGTAGATCACATTACATGTACAAAGTCTTTAGAATATACTAATGTTCATCATGTATATACATCTACACTTAGGAAAGTTGTGCTTGACACTCTTTCATATCTAAATCATAAAGTACAACACAATGCACATACTATAAGTGATTCAAAAAGACTACAAGGGTCTAATAAGAGTTTAAGTGAGATACTAAGAGAAATAATTAAATCTATGTTGATCAACCTACCTTCTCTACACCCAGTGAGAAGATCCAAATATTATTGTGCATATTATATAATGCGTAGGCACCACATCAATACATGTTTATAATTGAAAAGGAAAACACAATAGATAGTGGATAGAAATGACTCACACATTAACACATCATCCACAAAATGTATAATGTCACATCTACACATTCAAAAATGGTTACCAAAGCATAACTTAAAACAACAAAAGGTTCACACATCACAATTAGAACAAGAAATAGTTAAATAATCATAGGGAAAGTAATTGAAATATGAAAATCCACCTCTCCAAAATGAGGCCAACTTTCAAAGTAGTATGGGTTTGGTAAAAAATATCTACAATAGTTTGATTATCACGATCACGGTTTGGGCAAGCAGGCCCAAAACATCACTACTCCTATTCTAGCAGTTGATAATGTTGGCCAATAAGGTTTGAGATTTATTGAACAAATTAAGTAAAATCATTCAAAAATATATTTTATCAAGGAAAAATATACAAATGCATAGGAAATGTTATAGAAAGAGAAAGAACTTAAGTTGTAAAGTCCAAATCATACTAAACCAACAAGCATTCTCAAAAAAGGCTTTCTAGTAAAAGAGCCTCCAAAGCACCATATGTCTATAATAAGCACAATTTCAAAGGGAAAAATCAAAATCAATATTCTAAAGCATAATTTAGAAAGGTCAACTCCACAGTGTGAGGAAATTCCCTATAGCATTCCAAGTTATTATGATTATTATGATTTTGATGATGAATAATACCCAGATTCATTCTAACACACCATTCAACTATAGCATAGTAGTCACACTATACGAGAGATTACCATTCCTATTTTTGACATAGGCCACATTGATAGTGAGTCTCCCATGATACTCATCAGTTAGTATTGTTCCTCCCTATTTATATATACTTTTCTTCTCTCTTTCTCTTTGTATATAGCTTTAATTTCATGTTGCATGTACATAGCTTATATATGAAATATACAAAAATAATATAATATTTCAAAAACAAAAAAAATTCAAATATTTAATAAAAAAACATAAAATTATAGATTTTATGCATTTCCATGTTTACATTTCTTATATTTTCCAAACACTACAAATGCTAGCTATCTTAGTATAGTCAATTTTATCATACATACATGCTTCACTTTTTATTGTCGAGTGCTTAAAGATTGCTTATTGGACTTAGGTATACTAAACCAATTCAAATTTTCTATTATCTACCCACTAGGGGCATCCACATACATACATGGGTTTTTCATTTGACACATTTTCCCATTTGGGGGAACCCTATACATAGTTTTGATTATCAAGTTCCATTTTTCTACACTTTACATCAGAACTTTAACATTGTTATATCTTGATATTGCTCATGCTACATGTAATCATTAATTAGTGGTACTTGGATCTTAAGAGTGTCATTTGAGCTAACCTATCCATAACATAGCCTTAGAATTATCCTAGATCCTTAGACACACTTTTCCAGTCATTGTGCAGACCATAGTCACTTACAATCAATCAAAACATAATCCCAAAATTGTCTTCCCAAATCCCAACCCAACTTGCTTTGCATTTTGCCAAGTGGACATTAACACTACATTTGGGACACTATAACCACATGGCACTTGTGTACCTAACTGGGTGCTACTATTCTTAGCCTTAGCTCTTCCCAATAGATATTTTTCCAAACATATGCCCCTTCTAAGGTCAACCTAAGAAACATTAAGTTATTTGATCCTTATTCTACCCTACTTCTGCATACTACCATCTACAACAGCCCTAGACCCAAATTTCAAATATTTCAAAGCTCAATCACATTCAAGGCATCTAAGTCTATTCTCATTCTATCATTCACTTGCACTTGCATCGAACTAGGTGGGAAAACTAAATCAAGTTCGATCCCTCTTCGGAGTATTGGTATGCAGGCAAATCTCTTCACATCAGAGTGTTGAGTATATCTAGCCTATCCTACTAAAGAGCACATAATTATTTCTTGTGCCTTACTTGTAAGGGAGATTAGGGATTGCACATTAAATCAAGCTTTTTAGGTACAACACAAAGCTCTAGGTTTCATACACGTAAGAACATGACATAAAAACATAGGTGCAGGTGCTCCTAGAAAATAGTAATAGTCCCACAAAGGGGACATTAGTGCCACACTGAGGACACTACACAAGCATGACACTACTATCCATATGGGATGCTACTATCTAGTGAGAAAATGAACACCATAATCATGTTGACGACACATAGAACTATGTAGAACCCAATTTTTAGAACCTAGATTATCCATGATAGTCACTTTTTAGATAATTCTCTATTTAAGCCTATTTATTACTATTTTTAGAAAGTCAAAGGAGGTCAAAATCACTACAAATTAGTATTTAATTATTGCATATTATTTAAATAATTTATACATCTCAACCCTTTAATCTAAACATAGGTTTTACATAATAAAACCCAAAAATGTTAAATTATTCGGTGAACCTGATTTACTTAAAAATTGCTCAAAACCTTAGCTTGCATTAATTCCTATTTTTGTGTAATAAATTCAGGGTTTCATACTTCTAATTTTTTGATTTTTTAAAACAACCTATCTAATCAAAATCAATTTTACATTAGGGTTTTAATTATGTTTACACATAATTTAAATTATTTCACACAAACCCTAGATTCAAAAACCCTTACCCTAGATAATCCTAGGTTTCAATTTTATAGAAATTACTCGGTCTCAATTTACAACTTGCTACCATGATTATCATAATGAAATCCATCTTTCACTTTATGGTACAAAGATTGGTACTTTTATTAGCATGTCTATTACCAACAATTCATAGAAAGGTACACATGTTTATTGCTCCTATCATGGATTTGGCTCTAGCTAAGCTTGTTCTACATATTATGCCTCTATCATGTGAGCCCCATTTTTCTATAGATCATTGATATATGGATCAATTTGAGTTACCTCTAGTTAATACTAGATGATAGAGGGCTTAAATGAATCATTTTCTTCTACCTCCACCTAGACCAATTGATTATCTATGCTCTCATCCCACCTCTACTACTCTCCCTAGGAAAATAGTAGATCCCATAGTTCAAGTTGTCACTAGGCAGAACAAGGTGCCTCCTTAGCCTATACATGAGAAACTTAATCCTACCATCCCTCTTTGACCCTAGAACACTATTTAAAATATCTATAATAGAATTACTACAAAAAATAAAAATCTTCAACGATATTTTGTTTTAAACACTTAGTCACACTTTTGTGCCTTGTGATATCGAGCCATCCTATTTTGCATCTATCATGAATACTATCAAGGATGCAGAGGAGGTGATATTATTTTTCCAATAAGGGCTTACCTTCATAATTAGTAATTGATAAAAACTTGCCACTTTTTATTTAATCTCAAATCTACAACATAACTATTAAATGAGTTCTCATTGACAGTGGTTCAGGGCTCAATATATGTAACCTCACATTTATGCAAACCATGAGGGTTGATATAGAATCTATTCAAAAGACATGCAGTAACATCTAAGGGTTTGATGACATTCCTAGAAATACATTGGGATCAATCACATTGGAAATTATAGTGGGACCAAAGACATTATCTACACACTTTTAGGTGATGCCAAACCATTTACATCATAATTTACTACTCGAAAGACCTTGAATAGATGAGATGGAGGTTGTACCTTCCACTCTTCATAGATTTGTAAATTTTTTACATGATGGGTACCTATACACATGCCCAATAGATAAAAAATGATTTTGATATTGTATTTTCATCGAGCCTCCTACACTAAGTACATCATTAGATGGGACACCTCATGTTTTCATCAAACCCCTAATTCCAAGGATTCCTATTGAGTAGATGCATACTTATAGGGTGGGAGAGTCTAGTAAGACCATTAATATACCACCTTTAGAGCTTCCTATAACACATGAACATTCACTGATGATAGAGGACCAACCTCTCCCAACACAGTTACCTTAACTGATGATAGAGGAACAAATTCTCATAGTACAAACATCCTCATCTAGGATCGATGATGAGATTCTCACAACCCAGTTACCACTACTTGTCAATTCAGAAGAGGCTTACATTCATAATCCTAAAACAAATTAATAGGCCATTATAGAGGATGATAAACCACCTATAGACATCAATGATCATTTATGTGGATTGAATTTTACACCACTAGGCCCAGGAGAGTATAGAGACAATTCAAAGGCACTCATAACCTATCCTACACTAGTAGCATCACTTGTTCAAGATTTTACAACTATGAAATCCTATACTCAACCACAGTTAATAGTAGATCCCTTGATCTATTCATTACATATGGTCACATCCATGGATAATGATTTAGTCATACAAATTTATGCAGGGAGTTCATAAGACAAAATGCGTCAAATGTTACATCTACTACTTGATAGAGGATTGATGATATTACCCGCAGTCTGACACAGATCAATTAGCCTATTGTCACCATAGAAAGGCCAACCATTTTACCACTTTTATAGACTCACAAGGCATGATATAGACACATGTGTAACATTACAACATAAACTCAATAAACATAAGGTTAAATGCACCACCCAAATCATATAACCCCCACTTCCATAGGCACCACTAACACCAGTGATATGAGCTACTTCATAGATACAAGCACTATGACATATTTATCACTGACACAAATATTCATGACATGATCCATTAACTATATAAATGTTCTTAGAAGACAAATATCTTCCCCATGTGGCCATATATGAGGATTTTGATCCTAATACTTTCACTTTGGAATTTTTACACCACATTGGTTATCAGGAGAGTGAGCTACAACATATTATACACTATTGGGACTCCATTGGACATATTAAATTACCAGTTGCATGTGGCCCTAAGGTGGCTAATACATTATTCTACATTTTGAGTAGAGATGAGCATATACATGTTACACTTGGCAGTACATGGTTATAGGTAATGAATGTTATAGTTGATTAGTTAGATATATGCTTGACATTCACCCATGATGGACACATGGTTTGCATTTTACATGATGGCATTATTAAGAACCATATGTTTCTCATAGATACTTTACAATCTAATGTGGTTTACCCTTGGATTGCATGAGGGGAATCTTACATAGTTGAGTAACATGCCATTTGGATGCACATACTCTAAACTCATGCGAAGGATAAGGCCCCATTGATGCATATAAATTGGGATGATGATCGTGATGATGATAAATTATTTGAGTTTGGATAGGTTTAATATTCGACACTCAACAATCTTCCACCAGATCCACCATTTGATTATCCACATCCCATGGATGTGTTCTTGGGTCTATAGAGACATTACACTTTATATTGTTTCATTTACTTTTCCAGTATTTACATCATTTTATTGTAAATAGATTATACTCAAAAAACACAAAAATAATATAACATGTCAAAATACAAAAACATTCAAATATTTCAAAATACAAAAAATTTACAGATTATATGCATTGTTATGTTTACATTTCTACTACTTGCCAGATATTGCATATTGCTAGTTATCCTAGTATAGTCAGTTTTATCATACACATATACTTCACTTATTATTGTCAAGTATTTGTAGATTTCAGATAGGGCTCTGGTCCACTAAACTAATCCATACCAACTATCATCTACCCACTAGGGCAATTCATACCGATCCAAGTTTATAAAATTTATACATCCACCCACTTGAGGACATCTCATACATAGTTGCTACTACCAGGTTTTATCTTTACATACTATACATTCCATTCTATGCATTGAATTATCTTGATATTGATCATTGCTACTTATTACTCAGATTTTTTTGTCAACTATCACTAGTTAGACTCAATATATATGCATCCTCACATTTACATAGATTTATACTACAGATTTATACATGCTTTCATTTCTAGTTCCCAGATTAAACTTGATTGTGTTTCCTATGCTTCTTCCATTATCAAGGGAATTTGAATATGCCATTATTCTTTTGCTCTATGCCACTTACCTATTTGTATGCATTAGACATGTGCCCATGTCCCTTGTGTGTGCTTTTGTATTTATACATGTGGACATTTGAACATGTCCTTCGATGTGGCTCTAAGCCAAATTACTTGTTGTTTATATATGTGGACATTTGAACATGTCCTTGTATGATTCCATTCTCAAATTTAGTTATATGTGCCCATGTCCCTTGTATTTTTGCCCCTTGGCCTACCTTTCTATGCCTCATATGCTTGTATGTATGCTTATAAACCATGACACTTGTATTTTATTATTACACACATGCCAATTTTTGATTCCATAAGGGACCTAATACATCTACCCTTATTACTTGGGTTTTGTGATGGACATCATGCCCCATACCCCTAGGTAATTACTCATATTTTATACTATACACATTGATTACATCTATCTTGACACCCTTGTGAAATGTTAGATTACAACATACATCTTGCATTACCTACTTATGCTCAGATTCATTTACTTTTCGATGTTATGTTTGTAAATTATATTAGAATATCATGCACATGCTCCAACTAACATATTTCATAGAGGTACTTATTTAGAGGATAATTCTTACATAGATTTCAAAACTACCCTCAAAAGAGTGGGAATTCATAGGGGTTTGCCATAAATATTAGGCTCCTACATTGTTATTCAGAGATACATTTTAGCACACAGGTTTAGTTTTAGACATCAGACACAAGGCAAACACAAAATAGAATAGAAACTTAGAAGTTAGTTAATATCACTAAAAAATCAGAGCAATAAACATTAGTTCTCATATTGGAACACTAGCACCACATGATGCTACCATCTAGTATCCCTAGCTTTAAGATAGTTCAGATTGACTAGACTAGTACACCAGGTACAGAATAGATTTGTATAGATATAGTCATAGGTTTAATAGTTATGTTCATATTTTGCTCAGATATACTCATTTTAGCTCATATTCATACTATTTTCTCAAATTTAGGGGCATCATGCATAACATGATCACTCTTACATTTAGTTCTGTTACACAAATTCAACTATTACATACTTAGTTTAGATTTAGTAAACTCAAATATTAGATTGGGGGCATGTGTGTAGCATATAGTTTTCATATAATTAGCTGCACACAAGTTGATTAGATAGAATGAAAAACTCCATGTCATTCTCAATGATATATTCAATTAATATCACATTCCAAGTTATCACCAAATTCACACCTTCCTCTATCTACAATCATTTTCATTTTCGAGTGGTTCAGAGCCACCTAATATACTCGAGTGGTTGTAAAAATGACATACACAATTAGATTATACTCAATTAGATACTTTCAACACTTTGTGTAGTTTAGTTATAGATGCATCTACTGCACACAAGTGGGAAATGATGGAGTCATATCCTACTTGAATTCTTGAGCCATCCACATGAGAGGTTTAGACACACTTACAATCTTATCCATCTATTCACAAAGTTTAGGATCCATAGATCAAGGGTGGACAATGATGGATTAAAAATTATATTGATTTCTTGAACCACCCATATGAGGATTGAGCAAGCCATCAACTCACTCCAAGTTATTCGATGATATTACCACTATGTACACTCACACACATAGGTTGTCACTAGGATCATACATTAGTTCACGTACCTAATGAGGTATATTCATTCTTTTCTTCTCTCTTTACTCAAATTTTACTCAGTTACTTCATTTCAACATAGTATTTTACTTTTGATCATCTCTTATGTAAGGACTATTTTTTGCATGTAATGGATTTAGATTATGTTTCACGTACACAAACCTAGATTCGTATACTTAGACTCAACTACATGGGATTTAATTCCAAGGTAAGTCTAAGTATGCTTATTTTTCCTTTATACTAGTCATTTTGCTTTGTTATATTACTAACATAAATGGGAGGGGCAAATGTTATCACCTAAAAGTGGCAATTGTATACTAAGAGTGTCGCTTGAGCTAGCCTATCCCTAGCATAGCGCTAGGCCAATTCTAGAGACTTAGACACACTTTTCTAGTCATTTTATAGACCATAGTCACCTACAATTAGTAAAAACATAGTCTCATAATTGTCTTCCCAGATCCCAACCCAACTTGTTTTGTAGTCTACCAAGTGGACATTAGCACCATATTTAGGACACTACAACCAAATGGTGCTAGTGTCACCAATTGGGTGCTATTTTCATTGGCCATAGCTCTTCCCAATGAATACTTTTTGAAATGTGTTCCCATCATAAGGTCAGCCTACACATATTTTATTATCCACATAAGCTATAGATATCTATAAATACAAGTCTAATTCACCTCTATTCACTACATGGAGAATAAATGCAAAAACACATTCAAACCAAAGACAAGTTAAGCAAAATTAATGTATTTGATCCTTATTCTACCATACTTATGCATACTACCACCTACAACATCCCTAAACCCATATTTTAAATATTTCAAAGCTCAAACACATTCAAGGCATACAAGTCCACTCTCATTCTATCATTCACTTGTACTTGCATCAAGCACTCGGTGGAAGAACTACATCGGGCTCAATCCCTCTTTAGAGTATTGGTAGGTAGGTACTTTCTTTAGAATGAGGTGTTGAGGATGTCCAACCTATCCTATTAATAAACACACAATTATTTCTCAATCCATACTTACAATGAATATTAGGGTTTTCACATTAAATTAAGTTTTTTAGGCACAACACATAAGTCCAAGTTTCATACACATAGGAATAGGACATAAAAAATATGCATAGTTGCTCCCAAAAAATAGGAATAGTCCCTCAAAGGGGACATTGATACCACATTAAGGACACTACATAATCATGGCACTACTGTCCATATGGGGTACTACTGCCCAATGAGTAGAAGAACATCAAAATCTTATTAATGACACATAAAACTATCCATAACACAATTTTTAGAACCCAAATCATTCGCAATAGTCACTTTTTAGCGAAGTCTCTATTTAAACTTATTTATTGATATATTTAAAAATTCAAAGGAGTTTAAAATCATAACAAATCATTATTTAATTATTGCATATTATTTAACCAATTTAAACATCTCAACCCTTTAATCTAAACATAAGTTTTACATAGTAAAACCCAAGAAGGTTAAATCATTACACTTTGATTTTTTATTGGCTACTACTACTACTTTAGACCGGTATATGTACATCTTAGTTTTTACATAGATTTGCATTCCATGTTTATGTATACTTTCATTTCTATCTTTCCTAGTTTAGATTTGATTGTATCTCTACATTTATGTTATTCAAGGGAATTTGAGTATGCCATTGCTCTTTGTCTCTATGCCACTTCTTTTCATTATATGTATTCTTTGGAAATGTGCCCATGTCCTTGTGTGTGGCTTCCTAATTGTGTATGTAGATATTTAAATATGTCCTATGTGGATCTAAGCTAACTTGCTTATTATTGGCGTATGTGTATATTTGAACATGTCCTTATATGTCTTGCTTTATCAAATTTAGTGACATGTGCCCATGTCCCTTGTATTATGGCCCCTTGGACTACTTTGTGTGCCTCATGTGTGTTATATGCCTACTTTATTATATGTGTCATGTCAATGACTCTTATCTCTTACTTGTTAGGTACTCTAGTTTTAGATGCTATGAGGTACCTCATGCATTTTTGCTTCCTACTTGGGTGCCATGATGGACATCATGCCCCATCCCCCTAGGTAGCCACTCAATTATTACTCAGATTTGCTGTTACATACATTGTTATATCTATCTTGATAGCCTTGAAAATGCTATACATAACATACATTACACATTATAAACTTATGCTCAGATTATCTTACATTCAAATGTTATGTATGGACATTATATTGGATTATTATGTAGATATAATATATGCTTTGGCTAACACACATCTTACAAAACTTTTTATTTTGAAGAGAATTATTGCACACATTTGAAAAATTATCCATTTATGAGAGTTAGGGCTAAGGACAATAGCAGCCAATTGGGGACACTAGCGATATGTGGCTATAGTGTCCTAAATGTGGTGCTAATGTCCACCTAGTAGGCTATTGGAAAAATTGGTTTGGGATCTAAGAAATTTGTCTTAGGACTATGTTTTAGTTGATTGTAAATGTTTTTGGTTTGCACAATGACTAAGAGCATGTGGCAAAGGCTTTAGGATAGGTCTAGGAATAAGCTGGGAATAAGTTAACTCAAGTGACACTCTTAACATCCAAATACCACTTTTAGGTGATTACACTTACACATCAGTTGATCAAATGGAATTATAAATTCCATGTCATTCTCGACACTATATAAATTAGACATCATATTCTATGTTGCACACCAATTTCATACCTTACTCCATTTGTAGTGGTTAACATTCTCGAGTAGCCTGGAACCACCTATTATACTTGAGTGGCCACAGAGCTAACGTTTCTAGTTACATCATGTAATTTTAGTTTTAGATGCATTTACTACACATGGGTAGGTAATGATCGAATCATAGTCTACTTGAGTTTTTGAGCCACCTACACGAGAGGGTTAGACACACTATCAATCCAATCTAAGCTATTCATAGGTCATGATCCACCAAGAAGGGGTGGGAAATGATGGAGTCAATACCTGATTGAGTTCTTGAAGCACCCACACATGAGTATTAAGGAATCCATTAGCTCAATCCAAGTTATTCACTAATTGATCACTATATACATGCACACACACACAAAATTTGGCACCAAGTTTATGCATTGGTTTATGTACCCAGTGAGGTGTATTCATTCCTTTCTTCTCTCTCTTATCCCTTTACTCAATTTTTTCTTTGAGTTTTATATCTCTTAAGTAAGGAGTGATATTGATTTCACTTGTAGGATATGCAATGGAGCATGCTTCAATACTTAGATCCAATTTCATGGGCTTCACCTCTTATGTAAGTTTAGGTATGCTTCTTTTTCCTTTATCTTAGTCATTTTGCTTTGCTAAATTTCTATAATGAAAAAGGGAAAATGTAATCACCTAAAAGTGATACTCTAGTGCTAAGAGTGGTTAATTGAGACCACCTATCCCTAACTTATCCCTAGACCTATCCTAGAGCCTATTTTCATACTTATCAATCTTTCATGTGGGCCATAATTATCCCTAGTCAGCCCTAAAGTAATCTCAAACCCTCATTCTTTCATTTTGGCCCTTCATACCTTAGGTTCTACCACTTAGACACTAGTGCCATAATATGAACAATAGTGCCACATGGTGCTAATGTCTCATTATTTGCGCTACTATGTTTTCCCTTTTTTTTCCATAAATAAATATCTTTTCAAATCTTATACCTCCTAGGGTTAACCTAAACCTCTTTTAACACCCATACAAGCACTAAAATAGTGTATATACATGAATTTTAGCCCTCTAATCACTAGATGGAAATCAGATGCAAATTACATATGCAAACTTAGAAAAAATTGCGCACAATTAAGGTTATCAATCCCTATTCTACCCTACTTCTACATAATACCATCTACAACATTATTAAGCTCAGATCACTTAGACTTCTAGTCTCAAGCACATTTAAAGCACTCAATTCAACTATAATACTAGCTTCACTTATACTTGCATGAGCACTTATGTGGGGATAACTACATTAGGCTTGATCCCTCTTTAGAGTATTTGTATGTAGGCAACTCTCATCACAATAGGGTGTTGTAGATGTCCAGCTGACCCCACCAAAAAACACACTTTTTTGCTTGTATAAATTAGATTCCCTAACAACATGGATGATTAGGGTTTGCTCATAAAACTAGTCAAAACATGACATCTATAGGGTTTCATAACTCACACATGTATGAACAAGCCTTATAGATCCAGATGTAGGTACACCTAAAAGCTCAGGGTGGTCCGACACAGAGGACACTACTACCAAATAGGGACATTAGTGTCATATGACACCACTATCCAATTAGGGAGATACTATCTAGGAGGGGTTTTAATACCTGGATCCTATTTATGACACTCAAACCAACCTTTGCCTCATTTTTTAGCTTCTAGATCATCTATCTCAATCATTTTCTAGCTAAGTTCTTATTTGTATAATTTATTGCTATTTTTAGAAAGGTCAAATTTAGTCATTGTTGTAACAAATAGATTGATTTATTTAATGAATATTTCTACCCTAATTTATTATGCTCAACTCTTTAACAACATCAAATTTATATTCACTAAGTCCTAAAAGGTTAAAATAATTATCTTTTACATAATCTAATTATCTATAGTTTTACACTTTTTTAGGACTCCTTAACCCAAAATAAGTAAAACATTTGCTTGAACCCAAACATTGAGCTGAGCACAAAAATCCAAATACTTTTTTTACACTAAGGTTTCAATATTTCTTAGACTTATAAACATATCTTTTATTAGGGTTTGAATTTTAGATCTATTTTATTATTTCCCTTTATTTACATAAATGAAGCCATAACATGATTATAATGGAAGATACTAATAATGTGAGCACTCATGCAAGAAATAATAATAATGATTTTTATGATATAAATCATTATTAACTTAAAACAATATCTCAAAAGGAATCCACATATGATTTACTCATTAGTACATGTAACTAGAGATGCAAAGAAAAAGAGTGTTAAGTAAATCAATCTTAAAGAACAACACAATGAAATTTCAAATGATGTTAATCCACATTTTTGAGGTTTAGATACTATAATAGGTGTTTAGACCATTATTTCTAGTGCGACCTTTCATATGTTTTCATCTATGGCTACACAAGTGATTTCTATAACTAGTATGCTTAAAATGGGGGAAGATAATGTTTTCCTCATATATATATGGCTATCCATATGTAGCATATGTTTTGCTCTCCCAGGATTAAAACTCATGTGAAACCACTTATTTTAAATCAATCTAATATGCCTACAAATTAAGTGCTTGTAAAATAACTGTTAGATATTCAAGCCAATATTTCTTAAATGGAATAAAGTTCTCATAGAACGGGTCATTCCAAAAACTCTCAATAAATATTACAAGAACCTTTGGCCCAAAATATTTATAGTTATCCCTTGCCTACAATATTTTTTTCACCTAATATTACATAATTTTATGGTAAAGGTGATTCATAACATCTTGGAGCCTTCCATGTAATGTGTTTACACTATGCATCTGACAATAAATTACTAATAAATATTTTTCTCAGGAGCCTTAAGAACTATGCCTTGCAATGGTTTTTTAACCTTCATCTACAATTAGTACATGATTTTAATACTTTGGTTGACCCATTATTAACTCAAATCTCTATCAACATTAGTGAGAATGTCTTGAATGCTCAAACTATTAAACTCAAGCAAGGACCTAATGAGCCCATCAGTGACTAAGAGCTTTGGTATAAAACCATGCTTTAAAAAATAACAAATCCTATGGATGACAATAAATTGTAATAAATATTCAATAAAATCCTATTTTCACCTATCCATGAGCCTATTATGCTCAATGTCTTCCAATCTTTTGATGAAATGTACTATGAGGTTAAGCTAATCACCATGAATAAGTTAAAGTATGGGATCAACCCTCCCACATATTATAATTCAAATTTTTAAATAAAACCAACTATCAAATTCAAGGATAATGATACTAGGAATGAGGTTAAAATAATAGTCAATGTAGTTTCACAACCTACTAATAAGATTTTCCTTTCAGATCCTCAATGGATGAAATTTACATGATTATTGGAACCTCTTCATAAGGTGTTATAAAGGTTACTCGAGTGAAACTTCACATATATCCCTCCACCAATATATGTTTATATGATAAAGGCACAAATTAAGGGATTCAATATCAATGCATATTTTGATTGGCATAGATGCTCATGAAATTTAACTAATAGATGCTTTGGCTTGAGACATAAGATACAAGACTTAATCGAGAATAACATTATTGAGCTCAATGATGTTATTAAACTTACTAATGACTCAGTTCCACAACCTAACACATAGCTTAAGATATTTTTGGATCCATTTCCTAGAGTTATTGCATATGAAACCAAGACTAATCTTGAGGTACATATGACTTACAATGCACATCCTCCTTCAACTTCTTATGTTCCTAGAAGTGAGGAGGATCATCCTGTAGATGGTATTTTTGTTATGATTACAAACACATAAATACAACAACCTAAAATCACATATAATGAGCATGAAATAATTGATGATGATTTTACTAATGAACCTTGCTCATAAGTGCTTTCATTGACTTTCATCCTATACATAATGTTATGGTGGATTACAGGTCAAGTGAAAACATTTGCACTATGCCATTACATAGTATTGGGTATATACATAAATACTTATTTGATATAATAAAAAAATAAAATGTTTCAATTAAAAATGATAAAACCCACTTGGGGGCATGAAGTTACCATTTATTTTAGGGCCTACAACTATTTCTACTTGGTTGTTAGTTTTTCCCAACACCGCTGAATTTGATACGTTATTAGGATGCCTACGGATATATAAGATACATGCGATCCCATCTTCAATACATTGATGCTTGAAGTATATCTATACTAACTAAGTGGTTACAATTATGAGTGTTCTATATGAGTAACCCATATATCCTAAGACATTTCCTTAGGTGCCTCCATAACCACCTATTACACAACCTACATAAGTTCAACCTCCTAGATCAAATAAGAGGCAAGTGGTTGACATTGATTGAATTGTACTTCTCAAATAACATTTATACCAATGATTTATTTGAGTTCAATAGATGTTACCTTGTCTATCATGTCCTATGATAGTTTCACATGAACCTTGTGTGTGTGTTTCATAAATAACATTGATGCATTCTCCTAACACAAAATGGATTACATAGGTTACTATGGTTAAGAGAGCTTCATAATGATTACATGATTATGTTACTAATGATGATGTTGGATATTTTCTAGTGCATGATCACTTATTTGATTCAAATAATGATTTATATGATACTCCTTACCCATAGTGTGTGGCATTTGCACCAATTGATATAAGACCTCCACTTTAGCATCCCATTGATGAGATCATTGGTTAGTTGGTACATATTTAATTAAAATTTTCAAAAATACAAAAAACAAAACAAAATATAAAAAAGCAAAAAAATATAAAAATATAGAAATAGGAGCTACTGATGACATACTTTATTGGTACATAGATTTATTAATGTTATTTTCCATATACATGGTGAATTATATATCCATTATCTATGCAAATGTTTTTCATGGTATACATGAGTGGGCTATAGGACATGCAATTTACATATGATACATAGACATACAGTTTCATGGCATTACTTACAACCACATTTGATGTTTATATATTGGGGGCATGCCTATACTGACATCATATTTGTAAATTATCATATTATATCTTTCTATACTAGTCTATTGATCACAGTAGAATATTATACATG
Organism: Torreya grandis; assembly: GCA_037957365.1. Taxonomy (NCBI): domain Eukaryota; kingdom Viridiplantae; phylum Streptophyta; class Pinopsida; order Cupressales; family Taxaceae; genus Torreya; species Torreya grandis. Next base: position 2,220,587 of record JARHVA010001942.1, on the reverse strand, counting down.
GATTTCTCTTGCTTTTACTTTCTAGAGTCTTATTTCTTATGGATAATGTGGTTTCCTATACTAGATGATGACATTAATTTATGGTGTAGACTAACATTTCTCACTCGATACATACTTAATATTGATGATTGTGACATTACATGATCATTTATGTGTGTTATATTAAATGTTTTATGGGTGAATTAAATGTGTATTATATTATTGTGTGTCAGTTGTGTTAGAGGATCCTCCACTTGGGTCATGGCCATGTTAAGTTTGTGTCAGGGTAGAGTCATGCAATGTCTTGATGTAGACACCTAAATTTTATTTTAGACACTTTGACAAGATCAACTTTGACACAATTGGACATTACATATACATTAGAATATTATGCACACTTTCCCATATCCATCTACCCATATGTTATTTTTACACACTCTATTCACTAGGTACATACATTTTGGATTCACCTAACCTATATATAAACCTTCAAAAACCCAAAATAAACTATCTTTATACCCTATATCATAAATTTTCACTACTTGGACAATATTGGAGAAAGCTTGATAATTATATTTTATTATAGTGTTTGCCTTTTCTAGTAATGCTCAAGAACACTCAACTATTATTTTTTAAATTGGGAAGTCTCCATTAGGTCAACTTTGATACGTTTTATGGGTCAGTCATAATAGGAAATATCAAAGAGTCAACTATAAATATAAATCAATCCTAAGGTTATACTAATCTAGCACTCAGTTACTTGGAAATCACACTGAGAAATGAATTATCACTCTCTTGAGATATTATCACAAAGGTAGAGGCATCTAAAAACCCCTTGAAGGAGACACCCTAGATTCAAATCTAATTGAATGAAGGTCAAAGTTGCATAGTGACAAAGTGATAAAATCCAACATTGTAGTGCATTCTAGATAAATCATTATTAAGGACATGTTGACCAAATTTTGCCCACAAGCAAAATTTTTGGTCCCCTTCTTCCCTTGCTATTCAATGCCAATCATTTTTAGGTTGCACAAGTTCATGCCATGGTTCTTCATCTTGGTTCAATGCTTTGGTTCAGCCTCATCGACAATTGGTTCATCCATCTTCAAATCCAAGCATCTCGATTCAACATGGTTGAACTGCTTGAACCGTTGAACCAATTTTGGTTCAATGGCTTGGTTCAATGTGTTTGGTTCAAAGCCACCGGTTCAGCACTTGGTTCTTTGGCCTGGTTCAATCAGTTGGTTCATTGGCTAGTTCATTGATGCGTAATGGTTGAAGGGTATGCCCAATTGGTTGAAGGGTAGTGTAAAGGTTTAAATGCCCTTGCGGAGGGCAACACTTCAAAGGAAAAGGACTTGGTAAGTTTAATTTTTGTCATAAGTTCAAATTTGTATAAGTCCCAAATTCCTTCAAACTTTTTATCCGAAGGAATTCGGGTGCAACTCAAGGTGAAGACAGACCTGGGGAGAATTTCCATGGACTTTTTGTCTTTGAGAAAATGTCCACTTACAAAAGCCCGCGGAAAATACACAAGGCAAAGACAGACCCAGGGAAATTGTCTGCGAACAAAAGTCTGCGAGAACCCAAGAGACCATCCGAAGGAACAAAGGACCCGCTGAAGGACCCCAAAGGGCAGGTGCCCTTGTGGGGGACTCTTGACCAAATACAAAGCGGCATTTTCAAGGGGCAGAGGGTCACCTTCCCTTTGAGAAGGTGTTAAGATGAAAGCAAAGCCACAGAAATCCAGCGAAGGACCCAATGACATTTTGACAGGGATGAGGATGTCTCAGAGGCCATAAAAATTAACAAAGCAAATTAGCTGTTGGTTTTCACATTAATGACAGCTGTGTGAATGTCAAAATTAGTGTAACAAAATAACTATTTACTTTCAACTAAAGAGCGCTAACCATGAGAGCCCAGAATGCAGTGACCCGCCAGAAATTTGCCCTCGAGGGTCAGAGGAGCTAGAATAGACAAAATAGAGAAAAGACAAAGTGACAAGCATGGAATGAGCAAGCAGATGGTACAAGTGGTGAAGGGAAGTGCTGATTCAAGAAGTGACTCTAGCAGGTGAAATAGTGCCAGTGAATTGACCATTAGATGACACAAACAGCTAGTAGTGCAACCTGTTTTCTCCATTTCACATTAATGAGTAGACAAATTGTGTAATCACCTTGATGAAGTGGCCTTACAAATAGAAAAAGTGCATAGCTCATTAATGTTTTAAATGAATTCCTCTCCCCATTGAGGGGATGTAAATGGGCCACTTGTAAAAAAAGGGTCGCCAAAAGGGCCTCCTTTTCTTCTCCTATATATTGAGGACTTGTCATTTTAGAAAAGAGATATTCCACATTTGTAAGGTGCAACCCTGGAAAAATTTCACCTGACTCAACAAATGCATTTTTTACCTCTATCTTGGATACACATTTCTGAGTATGTCTTGAGTGTTTGTTTGTGTTTAGTCATTATTTCTTGATGCTTTCACAGGTTCAACACCAACATATCTGTTGTCTACAAGGTGCCATCTCTACAGTTGACAGGAGGAGAGTTCTATTTGGAGTGAAAAAATAGAGAAATTACCTTTTTGTGTGTCTCTCATAACACCTTTGGTAAACCTCTATTCTCTGTGTTTTCATTAAAACCTCCCTGTCAAGCTTTTGCAGTTTGGTCCTTTTGCCAAGTGTGAAGCGTATGTATGCATTCATCTGGTTGTAAGAGTGGATGTGAGAAGGTCATTTCATTTTGGTGTATCACCTCCTTAGGATTGTTTGTTTTCTTGCAACTTTCTCCCTTTTCATCCCCCCCCACTATATATCTATATATATACATGTATTTGCACTTGCTGGAACAAACATGATGCATCAAAGGGAGCTAACCCTTATCTAGAGACTCTCCCCTCCAGCTTCACCAGTCCCACAGGTGAGAGGGGAGTTTCCATAATTACGAGGAGAAGGCAGGAGCTTGGCCTCCTACCAAGGGTCTAATCTTTGATGTCAACAGTTTTGGCACACCCGATGGGACTCAGTTGGACAACTTAGTAAGGTTTTAGGATTGATGCTGGTCCTGTTATAGCAAATCAAAGATTTTCAGCATTTGGCGACTCCACTGGTAAGAGCTTCAGTTTTCCAGTTAAGACCAGTCTCTTAACTTTCTATGCCTAAAGTCACCACAAGGTCTACTTCTAAAGGGGTTCCTTTCAATTTCATTGAGTTGCCTTTGAACTCTGTAAAAAGACTATGATTTGAGAGGACCCATCCTTATCCAACAAGCCACCCTCCTAGACCTGTTGTAAGGGACACATACGTAGTAGAGCCTCAGTTACAGCCCATCCCAGCTATGGCATTGCCGTTTATGACTTTTTGTGGTCAGAGCCCCTTGAATCTCCCATGCTATGATCCAATTTTGGGAACAACCCTAAAAAATGTGCCTTCTTTCGATGGAGAGGGGCCCATTATAGTCATCGAGCATATTAAGAATATTGTTAACCTCTGCAATATTCATAATGTAACAGAGGAAAATATCACCATCAAATTGCTAGCACTGTCTCTCAAAGGCAAGGCTCTTGACTGGTATGGAACTTTGCCTATAAATTTAATACATTCTTAGAACAAATTGGGCACTCAGTTGATAGATCATTTTGGGGAAAAGAGTGATGGCCTCTCACTTGCTGAGCAACTGACGACCATAAAGAGAGCTCCACATGAGTATATGCAGGATTTCAACATGTGGTTTCAAAAGGCTTGGGATAGAATTCCCATCCTGGTAAGACCAACTCCCAACTATGCTTTCCTATATTATTTGAGAGAATTAAACAGTGATATTGCTGTGATGATCCAATCCATGGGAGGGCATATACTGCTAGCTGCTTATGACATAGCCATAATAGCTAAGAATTGCTTAGTACAAGCTAAGAAAATAGCCCCTAGACCTCACATGCCACTTTTCCCCGAAATGCTACCTCCAATTCAGACTGTTGCTCCCACATTAGCTCCTCTACCTAGCAATGAGATACCAGCTGCTGTTTCATCCAATGAACTTCATGAGGTTAAAAGTCTATTGCAGATCATGTCAAACAAACTCGTAGCTCTTAAAAGGTAGCAAGCTCAAAACAACAAACCAAACTAGGGATACCAGCATTATGGTCAAGCCCCTAAACCCTATTTTCAAAACTATAATCAAGGACAGGGTCAGCTCACTCAGACCAGACCATTTCAAAACTACAACTTAGGCCCCCCTTCATCATCTAAAGTCATGGTGTCGGTTTAGAATAATCTAGTATAGGAGCAACCAAGTTGTTCGACCATGGGATATGGTAAAAAATAAGCTATTTACACAAATGAGATGATGAATTATTTCTAGACTGTAGACAATCAGACAGCTGCTCATTCCTAGATTTTTGAGGCTCCAACTCAACCCATCACAAGTAGCAATCAGGCCCAGCCTGATTCTACCCTCATGAATCATCTAGAAGGGGAATTTTATTCAATGAATTATGTGGGTGCTGTAGACAATCAGGCTGACTGTGTTGCAGCCAACACAAGATTCAAGAGAAGAACAATGGAAGAAGCCTAGGCTACCACCCAAGTGGCAATAACACCTTCTCCATCACACTCCAATTCAAAGGCCCCAAACTTCAGACAACCATTTGCACCTTTAGCCCCTTAGCTTGCAGCTCAGGTTGGAATCAGCCCCAAAGAAAGCTTTAAGGGAGGTAGTCCCCAGGTCAATATAGTGGACCAGATGAAGAAGTTGCATATGAACATCTCTTTATGGGATTCATTGTCTCTTCTAGGATAGAAGGACATATTGAAGAAGGAATTGCCTGAGCTAGATCAACAAGCTATCCTAACGAGCACTGATAATGTCTTGATGACGAATGGACAACCTTCCACTTCAGGTCAGGTAAAGAAGGAAGAGAAAATTCCCCCTTTCTATGTATCCTTGGTCATAGGGGATTTCTTGGTACACAACTACATCATTGACAGTGGGGCTAATACCTTAGTGATGCCCAAGTGCATAGCTGACAAGATGGGACTTAAATATGAAGAGATGAATAAATGAGTCCTGTAGCTAGATGGGACACCTACAAAAATAGTTGGGATTTTGAAGGGTTTAGGCTTGACATTGCATGCTTGCCCAACTTTCTCAATCCCCCATGATATAGTGGTAGCAGATGTTCCTCCTTATTTCACAATTTGCTTGTCTAGGGACTTCACATCAAAGATAGGTGGCTATTTAGCAGCGAATTGGTCATACCTAGTTTTTAGAACCAAGTATGGGACCAAGGTAAAAATCAAATCTGAGCCACTCTACAAGGACCATCTAGAACCATATTCGCCCAAGGCAGCAAATGTCAGTTACACCATTATCGACCCAGAAGAGTCCCAGACAGACCAATCTCCATCCTCTACTCTTGAAGGAGTTGCAGACTTGCACTTGGATGAGTGGGGAAATGATAACTTCAAACATGATCCTTACAAGTTCATAGAGGAGGTAGACCTTGGAGTCTACTGCATGCACGAAGAGGGCACCTTCATAGCAAATATAATGAAGGCAGGCCAAAAGGACCTGGGCCTATGGCAGCTATATTTTGACAGTTCCAGAAGTAGGCTAGGAGCTGGTGGTGGGGTGATGTTAGTCTCCCCTTTAAAGGATAGGTATTTTTCAGCTTTCCATTTCCATTTCTCTTGTACAAGCAATGTTTCAGAATACGAGTCCCTTATCCATGGCCTGAAATGGGTAAGAAAAAGAGGGATCAAAGAGTTGCAAGTTTTGGGAGACAACGAGCTGATTGTAAATTAGGTGAAAGGCCAGAATCTGACAAAGAATTCCTTGCTAAAATCCTACAAACATAGGGTCTGGGACTTGGTGGAAGATTTCCTCACTTTCAATATTGCTTCCTTTCCCAGAGAGCTGAACAAACAAGTGGATAGGCTAGCAGCAATTGGTGCTCAGTTTGATGTTTCAAGGGAAATAAGTCGAGACTGTGGTTTGCGCTACTTTAAGGTGGTAGTTTGACCCTCTGTCCCCAATAACATTGCAAATTGGCAGGTTTTTAAAAATGACCAGCAAATAGCTTTCTTCTTGAAGGAGGAAGCTGAGTTCGCAACACAGAACTAGGTGAAGTTGCAGCAACAATATGGTAACCAGATTGTTTAATTAAAGAACAATAAGCTCCCTAAAGGTTTGGTCACGCTTGAGAGCATATTCAATGGAGATGACCAATTTAGAAATGACAAGGCATGCATCACAACTAAAGAGGAGAATTACGAAAAGGTTGAGATTTTCAAGGACAAGCTGCTTGCACTTGGAAAAGTCTGCACTATTCAAGAAAGGTGGGCTTTCATTTGCTATGTCAGGAGTTCTCTGATGTCTTTGCTTGGGATTATAGTGATTTAAAGGGCTTCAACCCAAGACTCACCCAACACACCATCGAATTAGAGGAAGGTGCTAGGCTAGTCACGCAGAAGTAGAGACCCATCAACCTGACAATTGAGCCCCTCATGCAGAGGGAACTAGCCAAATTGATTGAGTCTAAAATTATATTTCCAATCAAACATTCCTCCTGGCTGCCCAACCTTGGTCCTATTAGAAAGAAGAATGGGGAGATCAGGCTATGTGTCAACTTTAAATACCTTAATAAATTCTCTTTAAAAGACCATTATCCCCTCCCAAGCATGGAGTGGATCCTTCAGAAGGTAACAGGTAGCAAGCATTTCTCCCTCTTGGATGGTTATTCAGGGTATAATCAGATTCTAGTGCAAGGCTGTAACCAACACAAAACAACCTTCATTACTAAATGGGGAACATTTGCCTACGAGAAGATGCCATTTGGGCTATCTAATGCTGGCGCTACCTTTCAGCGAGCCATGGACATGGATTTTGGAGGCTTGATAAACAACAATGTGCTGGTATACCTTGATGATGTGATGGTATTCTCCAGGGAGGTGAGCCAACACATAAAACACCTCAGGTAGATTTTTGAAAGGTGTAGCGAGTTTGGCATCTCTCTTAATCCAAAGAAGTGCATGTTTTCTGTTCATGAGGGGAAACTCCTTGGCCACATCATGTCCAAGGAAGGCTTATCCATTGACCCTGAGAGAGTTTCTTCTATCTTGGAGATGTCCCTACCAAAGCACAAGAAAGGCCTGCAGAGCTTCTTTGGCAGGAAAAATTTCATTTGAAAATTCATTCCAAATTTCATAGAGATAGTCAAGCCACTAACCTCTATGCTGAGGAAGGGTGAGGAGTTTAAGTAGACAACACAAAGAAAGGACAGCTTTGAAGCCATCAAGCAGGCCATAACCTGGGCTCCTACTTTGATCAGCCACGACTTCAGCAAAGACTTCAACCTCTACACTTTTAGTAATGAAGAGGTGATCTCTGCCATGCTTATCTAAGCAAATGGTGATGACCTCGAGCAACCACTTGCTTTTTTAAGCCAAGGGTTAGAGGATTTCAAAGTCAGATACACGTATGTAGAGAAGCAAGTCCTGGCAGTAGTGTGGATCCTGAAGAAATTTAGGCATATGTTGTCTAACAACAGGATTCACCTCATGGTCCCACATCCTGGCATCAAGGATTTCTTGACCAATCGAGACCTAAATGAGAAGAGAGTAGGGTGGATCACCAAAGTGATGGAGTATGATGTAGACATTAAAATCACCGAGCTGGTGAGGGGAAGAGGCCTATGCAAATAGCTTGCTGTAGACTTCAAGCAAAAAAGGGAAGACAATGATGAACTTAAAAAAATAATAACTTCCAAACAGGGTTAAGTGAGCATAGAATCTTCTCCTTTCAAGCATAACATATACTGTAGAATGCCCAGAATTAAAACTCAATACATTTAAAGGGATTTAATATTCATGCGTTGTAATGACCAAAATAAAAATCTTATGGAGGACTCTTCACCATTAAACTCTAGACTGGACTGTGGCACAACCCAATAGAGTAAGTCAATTGATTTGTTTTATTATACATTCAAACTTTGGCACCCCAATAGTAACAACAACGTCCTAATTTTTTTTAATGACCCAGTATTAAAGTGTAACCCAGCGTTGAATGTTTATCCAGCTGGAAAACTACGGTCCAGTGTTGAATTTAAATTGTGGCGGCCAGCAGTCATTCCTCCAGTAGCTGAATTATATTGATTATTTATTGGGGCGCCCAGAACTTACAACAATATATATATGTAAAACAACACTATGACCTGGTTCTCTTCTCCAACATTCAATGCATTTGGCACCTAGCACAAAGTTTATACAGTCCATAAGTTGTAAAAAAAAACAAAAGAACTACGACCTAGCATTTGAAACGCCCAGCACAATATGGATAGAGCGCCTAGCATTATTTTAAGACAAATGCATACAAAAAAAAATGTTCCAGAATAACAAAATGCCCAACAGAAAATGTTCGAACCAGTAGGTATTTAAAATGGCCAACAATGTTCAAAACAGGAAGACTTACGTTTCAATTCCTCTGCCAAGTTTGCAAATTTGCTTCTCTTGCGTCCCCCTGCTCTCTTCTTCTTTTTTCACTTATTCCCCTGTTCTTATGCATGTATTGTTTTTTTGTTTTTTTTGTCTTTTGCTAATTGATTCTCTCCTGAGCTGGGCGCAACAATTATCCCAAAATGAATAAAACAATCTTCTAAGATAAGAAGATTCCAACAGTTTAACCACTTACCCCTACAGCTAGATTTGTAGGATAAAAAAATAGTAATAGAAACAAAATGTTTTTTTGAAAATACAGAAAAATAGAGGGAAAACAAAATAATTTAAAACATGCATCAAATCCAGAATAAATGTGCTCTAAGAAGTGATGCTCCTGCATCATTCATCCAACCAGCAGAAGAAGTATTCTTCATTTGTTGTTTTTCTGCATCACTTCGTCTATACTTGTGCCCAGCTTAAGGATATCATCTGAAGTCAACCATGTTGCATCTTCAACTGGTAGATTCTTCCACTTAGTTAGATACTGGAAGTATTCTTTGTTTCTTGTCTTTTTAACTACTTTCTTCTCTAAAATACTCTCAATTTCTTTTGGCACTTCCTTTGGTAGTTGCTGCTCCCATTGGATAACTTCATCCACCTCTATTTTAGTTTCTTGGTCTGGTTGTCCTTCATCCTTGTATGGATATAAATCTGCAATATTAAAAATTGGAGAGATTCCAATGCCCTTTGGCAGTTCTATTTCATATGCATTATTTGAAAACTTCCTTATTACCTTGCATGGTCCTATTTTCTTTACCTTCAGCTTGTATTCTTTCTTTGGAAACCTCTCTTTTCTGAGATGAGTGAGAACAAGGTCTCCTATATTGAAACTGACCTCTCTTCTTTTTTGATCTGCCCTTAGCTTGTACTTGATGGTGTTTTCTTCAAGTTTCTTCTTTACCTGTTCATGCAAATTTTGCATAGCATTTGCAAATTCTTCTGCATCAGCACTCCTTGTCTCCATATTGCTTAGATTTCTTAACTCATACACGCCTCTTGGATGCATTCCATACATGATTTGAAATGGACTCAATCCTGTACTTTTGTTAGGAGAATCATTATAGGCAAATTCAGCTTGTGCAAGTGCAAGATCCCATTGTTTTGGATGCATACTTACCAAGCTTCTCAAGATGTTGCCCAAGCTCCTATTGACAACCTCTATTTGGCCATCCGTTTAAGGATGATAGGCTAAACTGAAACTTAGTTGTGTTCCCAATTTCTTCCATAAGGTTCTCCAAAAATGTCCAACAAATTTGGTGTCCCTGTCAGGAATAATACTTCTAGGCGATCCATGTAATCTAACAATATCCTGGAAGAATAGATTAGCTATGTGAGTAGCATCACTTATTTTGAAACATGGAATAAAGTGAGCCATCTTTGAAAACCTATCTACCACAACAAATATGGAATCATGGCCTTTTTGAGTTCTTGGCAAACCAAGTACAAAATCCATGCTTATTGAATCCCAAGGCCTATTTGGAATGGGTAGTGGCTGGTACAAACCTATGTTTTGACTGCTTCCCTTGGCATATTGGCATATTTTACATCTTTCAACAAATTTCTTAACATCATTACTCATACCTGGCCAATAGTAGTGAGCACTCAATTGTGCTAATGTCTTGTTCTGCAAAAAATGTCCTGATAAGCTGCCACTATGTTTTTCCTTCAACAAATTTTCCCTCATGGAACTCTTGGGAATGCAAAGCTGGCTGCCTCTAAACAACAGACCCTCTTGGACCATGAAATCTATCCAAGGACTTCTTTCAACCCCCACAGGATTCATGCAAGCTTCATATGGTTCCTTAAAGTCTTCCTTATATAGTTCCTTCAAATCTTCAAATCCCATAATACTTACTTGAGACTCTTGTATGATCAGATTTCTCCTGCTTAAGGCATCTGCAACCTTGTTAGATTGTCCTTTCTTATGCTTAATAGTGAATGTGAAACTTTGTAAAAATTCAATCCATTTGACATGCTTTTGATTCAACTTATCTTGATTACTAATGAACTGTAAAGCATAATTGTCAGTGAACAAAACAAATTCTTTAGGCAGAAGATAGTGCCTGCATTTCTTCAAAGCTTATACAAGAGCATAGAACTCTTGATCATAAGCTGAATATTTCTTCTTAGCATCACTTAACTTCTCACTGAAGTATGCTATAGGCTTCCCATCTTGACTTAAAACAACGCCTATTGCAATGCCACTAGCATCACATTCTACTTGAAAAAGTTTATTAAAATCAGGCAAGGTCAAGATTGGCTCTTCAGTTACCATCTTTTTCAACAATCTGAAACTCTTATCAGCAGCCTCAGTCCAACAAAAACTTCTTTTATCACCCTTGATTGTATCTATCATTGGAGCAACAATTCCACTAAAATTTCTTATGAATTTCCTATAAAAGCTAGCCAAACCGTGAAAGCTTCTTACCTCATATGTGCTCCTGGGTGTAGGCCACTCAAGTATGGCTTTAATATTTTCTTTATCCATCTTTAATCCTTCTGTAGAAATCACAAATCCCAAATATATCAACTCTGTTTTTAGAAAACTGCACTTTTTGACATTGATTAGCAACTTCTCCTCATGTAGTTTAGTCAACACCATTCTCAAATGTTTCAAATGATCTTCTTTAGTTTGACTAAACACCAAAATATCATCCAAATATACTATCACAAACTTACCAGTGAACTCCTTCAGCACTTCATTCATCAGTCTCATGAAGGTGCTTGGTGCATTGGTTAGTCCAAATGGCATAACTAACCACTCATAGAGTCCATCATTAGTCTTGAAGGCTGTTTTCCATTCATCCCCTTCTCTTATTCTAATCTGATGGTAACCACTTTTCAAATCTATCTTAGAGAAATATGTAGCTCCACTTAAACAATCAAGTAAATCATCAATTCTTGGCAATGGAAATCTATACCTGATAGTAATCTTGTTGATTGCTCTGGAGTCTGTACACATTCTCCAACTCCCATCTTTCTTAGGACTCAACACTGTAGGGACAGCACAAGGACTTAAACTTTCTCTTACCAATCCTTTGTCTAACAATTCTTGAACTTGGAGTTTGATTTCTTCATTCTCCTTTGGTGTCTACCTGTAGGCAGCCTTGTTTGGAAGATTTGCTCCTGGAATCAAGTCTATGTGATGGCTAATACTTCTTAATGGTGGTAAATTATCAGGTAAATCATCTACCACAATGTCAATGTATTCATTCAACATATCTTGAATCTCTAGTGGCAAATCAATCAACTTAGTACTAGTGACTACACTCTTTGGCTTACCAATTACAGCAAAGTTTACCTCTTCTTTCTTCATTTGATGTAGAAACTCTTTGCCACTTACTATCAAAACTTTAGAATTCTGTCCAACAATAGCAGCAGCCTCTTCTTTCAATGGTGTAAGTGTATGCTTGATCCCATCCTTTTCAAACATGTATGTATTCTGCCTTCCATCATGCATGGCCTTCCTGTCAAATTGCCAAGGCCTTCCAAGCAAGATATGACATACATCCATGGGCATGACATCACATAAAATCTGATCCTTATATGTTCCAATCTGAATATCTACTTTGCATTGTTCACTGACCAGAAGTTTGTGTCCTTTTTGTAGCCAAGAGACTTGATAAGGTGTAGGATGTACCTCCTTCTTCAAGCCTAGTTTCTCCACCATCTCAGTTGACACAAGATTGTCAATACTTCCGCTGTCAATAATGACCTTACAACATTTCCCTTTACTCTTACATGTGGTTCTAAATAAAGTTTTTCTTTGAGGTGGTTCTACAACTTCTTTATTTGGCTTTAACAATATTCTTTTCATCAAAAGAGACCTTCTTCTGGAGTATCTTCATAAGCTGCTATAACTTCTGCATTTTGTTTTTCACCTTCAATCACATGTACACTTCTCTCATGGCTGGTAGAAGGGTTCTCTGGACACTCATATGCCCTATGCCCTGCATACTTGTTGCATTTAAAGCATTTGTCCATGAATCTTCCTCTACCTCTCTGATATCCTTGGTATGGTCTTCTTCCTCTTGGTGTATAGCTGCCTCTTGAATTTTGTGAGCTGCTGGCCTCTTCATGAGATGTTTGCAGCTGTCTTCTACCTCCTTGAAATCCTCTACCTCTGTTGAACCTGCCCCTTCCTCTTGAGAAGGATGTTTGTTTCCTTGCAATCTTCTCCGCAGCTTTCAAGGCAAATTGATATGCCTCCTCAACTGTCTTAGGAATGAGAAGACTAATTTCATCTTGAATGGCAAATTTCAAGCCATTGGTGTATCTGGCTACCTTTTCTGTGTCATCCTCAATGTGACCTGATCTTATAGTCAACCTATAAAATTCTTCAGTGTATTCTTTCACAGACAATTCTTTTTGATTTAAATTTTGTAATTCCTGAAAAAGATTTGCTTGATAGTCTTTAGGCATAAACTTACCTTTCATTTTGGCTACCATTCTGTCCCAGCTTCTGATCTTGGACTTCCCTTTCCTTCTCCTTTCTTCTTGCACTCCATCCCACCACAGGGATGCATGTTTCTTTAGCCTTGTCATGGCATACTTGACTCTCTTTTCGTCTTCTTCAATCCCTTCATACTCAAAATATTTGTCTAATGCATTAATCCAATCAATTAATTCTTCAACATTCAAATTACCTTCATACATTGGAACCTCCATTTTTGGCTTGGTGTTCACCTTCATAATGGCTTTGATCAACCTCTCTTCAGCTATTTCTTCTTCCACCACCAATTCATCTTCTGGTGGTTCTTCTTCTCTGTCACTGACTTCACCTATGTCAGTGCCTCTTCTTTGAGCCATCTCCAGGTCTTGCAGCCTAGCTGTCAGGTTCCTAATCTCCTCTGCCAATGTAACATGTCCTCCAGGTCTCCTTCTTCCAGATCTACCTCTGTTCTTGATTCTCATGGCCATCTTGCTTTCTGTCCACAAATCTGGTTCTGCTTCTCTTTGGCTTGGATCACAAGCTCTGATACCAAATGATGAACTTAAAAAAAATAATAACTTCCAAATAGGGTTAACTGAGCATAGAATCTTCTCCTTTCAAGCATAACATATATTGTAGAATGCCCAGAATTAAATCTCAATACATTTAAAGGGATTCAATATTCATGCGTTGTAATGACCAAAATAAAAAGCTTATGGAGGACTCTTCACCATTAAACTCTAGACTGGACTGTGGCACAACCGAATAGAGTAAGTCAATTGATTTGTTTTATTATACATTCAAACTTTGGCGCCCCAATAGTGACATCAACGTCCTAATAGATTTGCAGGATAAAAAAATAGTAATAGAAACAAAATGTTTTTTTGAAAATACAAAAAAATAGAGGGAAAATAAAATAATTTAAAACATGCATCAAAGCCAGAATAAATGTGCTCTAAGAAGTGATGCTCCTGCATCAGACAACTTGCTAATTCATGATGTAGCCACTGTAGAGGAACTAGCTATCATAAAGGATTGGATGTTGGACCTGAGGCATTTCCTTCTCACTAGTGAGTGCCCACAGGGTCTTGATAGGACCAGAAGGAGGTACTTTAGGCTCCAGTCTCTCCCTTATGTTCTAGTTGATGAATTATTATTTAGGAAGGATCTCTCTAGGGTCCTTCTAAGGTGCATTGACCCAAACCAGGTTGATAAGGTACTGTCTAAATTCTGTGATGGGCAAGTAGGCAATCATTTCACTCCTAGAGCTATTACAACAAGGATATTGAGAGCTAGTTATTTCTAGCCTACTCTTTTCAAGGACACCCATGCCTGAGTAATAAAGTGCCAAAAGTGTGCACTTTTTGATGGGAAGCAATGGTTGGCTACCATGCCTCTATAGCCTATTCAAGTGGAGCAACCATTCATGCAGTGGGCCCTGGATTTCATAGGGATGATCAATCCTCCCTCCAGTGCTGGACACAAGTGGGTCCTGACTGCTATAGACTATTTCACAAGGTGGGTGGAGGCTATTGCTTTGAAAGAAGCAAATTAAAGTGTGGTCTTGGAGTTTTATGAGGACCTGGTAACAAGATTTGGGGTCTTGGCCACCATAATCTCAGATAATGCCTTGGCTTTTCTGGGAACCAAAACAAGTGAATGGGTGCTAAGTTATGGTATATACCTCAGCACTTCATCCAATTATTACCTGCAAGGGAATGGTCTGGCTGAGTCCACCAACAAAAATTTGATTAGAGTCATAAAGAGGACCATGGAAGAAAATTAAAGGACTTGGCATGCCAAGCTGAAGACAACTCTATGGGCTGATCGAATCACTCGAAGAGAGCAATCAAAAATTCTCCATATATGCTCATATATGAAGGGAAGCTAGGCTTCCCATCGCACTTGAATTGCCAGCATTGGACCTCACTCGCCAGCTACAATTAGAAGAAGGAAATAGCATGGAAGTTAGGCTGTGTGAGCTGATGGAGCTCCAAGAGACAAGGGATCGGGCTATGGCTTCTATGACCAGTCGCTAAAAATGAGTGAAGAGACACTTCAACAAGAAATCTTTGTCAAAATATTTCTCTAAAAAAGACATTGTCTTGAAGTGGGATGAAGACCGAGCTAAGCCTGGAAAGCATGAAAAATTTGATGCCCTGTGGAGTGGTCCATACATAATCACTCAGTGGAAGCAGCATAATGCATTCCAACTCTCCAGGTTGGATGGTGAAGAACTACATATCCTAGTTAATGGGATACATTTGAAGTATTGCCACTGAGTCTCCTTTCATTTGTATATATTTTCCCTTGTTTTATTTCCCTATTTTCCCTAAGTGCTGTTGCATAGGTAGTAGTTTTCTTAGTCTTGTGTGTGTTTTCATTTCCTTAGAAGTTGATCTATGTGACTGGTTCTAGATTCATTAGAGCTCTTGCTATATTTTCAAGTTACCATCTGACTCCGTGCCTAATGGGCTGCAAGGCAACTAGTCTCTAAGCATAGCAAGCATGCTTCCCCTGAGAGTCACCAATTTATTGACCAAATTTTGCCCACAAGCAAAATTTTTGGTCCCCTTCTTCCCTTGCTATTCAATTCCAGTCATTTTTAGGTTGCACAAGTTCATGCCATGGTTCTTCATCTTGGTTCAACACTTTGGTTCAGCCTCTTGGTTCAATCGACAATTGGTTCATCCATCTTCAAGTCCAAACATCTCGATTCAACATGGTTGAACTGCTTGAACCGTTGAACCAATTTTGATTCAATGGCTTCATTTAATGTGTTTGGTTCAAAGCCACCAGTTTAGCACTTGGTTCTTCAGCCTAGTTGAATCAGTCGACTCATTGGCTAGTTCATTGATGCACAATGGTTGAACCATTGAACCGTTGAACCATTTTCATTCAATGACTTGGTTCAAGGGTATGCCCAGTTGGCTAAAGGGCAGTCTAAAGGTTCAAATGCCCTTGCAGAGGACAAACACTTCAAAGGAAAAGAACTGGGTAAGTTCAATTTTTTGTTAGGGTGTGGAGCTAAAAGCTTCACCAAGGAGCACACTTATCAGGTTTGGGTCTACACAGACACCGGCGTCGGTCAGGAGCGATCGACGTCGGTCACAGGCAATTGCAGAGACGCTGACATTGGCAGAAGGTCAGCCGGCGGTGGTCATAGACAAACAGCAGGAACCGACGTCGGTTACTTGCATGTCTAGAAAGCTATTTTTGTGGACAGAAGCGAGTGTTTGCATGATGAGTTTGAGTTGTAGTCTCAAGCTCGCGTCTCTATTATTGGCAATACTATTTTTAGAGCCCTTGTTCAAGTGGCTTAACTGCTTGTTGGGTTTACATGCTCAAGTCTCCTAATTCTATATGTAGAATTAGATCTTCTTAGCTTTAGAGTGGATTATTGTAGTTGTTGGAGTTATTGTGAATTATTGTAATTCATAGTATGTGAAGAACAGTACCGAATTGAATCAATCCAGGTTTGTTAGAGTTGATTGTTCTTGAGAGAGAGAGCTCTTGAGGAATAGAGATCTATTGAGAGATCTATACATCTAGGAGAGGTGTGGAAGAAAGAAGCTTTCTTCAATTGTATTCCTTTTGTAAAGAGTTTGTTAATACAAGTTTTCAGGGTGGTTTCTTGTATCTCTTGTTCTTACTATTATCTCATTCTAATTACTTGTCAATCTGATTTAATTATGCATTTATTGCTTTCACAATTGTAATCTATTATTGGATTGATCCCCCAACAAGTGGTATCAGAGCCTTGGTTACAGGTTCAGAGCTTGATAATTGGTATCAAAGTTCAGGTTCACTAACAGGTGGTTCAAATCTGTGTAGTGCGTATTGATTACAGGTTCTCATAGGGGTTTCTGCAGGGATTTCTGTTTGAGTGGGAGAAGCAATGGTAGATGAAAGTAAATTGAGAATGGAAAAGTTTAATGGCAAAAATTACCAACATTGGAGAATGCAGATAGAGGATTATCTGTATCAGAAAGATCTCTACTTACCATTAGGTGGGGTTGCAAAGAAGCCCAAAGACATGGAGGGTGAAGAATGGGAAGTTCTTGACAGAAAGGCTCTTGGGTCTATAAGACTGAGTCTAGCATCCACTGTGATATCCAATTTATCACAGGCAAAGTCTACGGTAGAGTTGATGACTACGTTAGCAAATTTGTATGAAAAACCCTCAGCTTCCAATAAGGTATATCTTATGAAGCAGTTATTTAATTTGCATATGAATGAAGGTGGATCTGTTTCTACTCATCTGAATGATTTCAATGGTATTGTGAATCAATTAAGTTTAGTGAATATAGTGTTTGATGATGAGATAAAAGCTCTTTTAATATTATGTTCTTTGCCTGAAAGCTGGCATGGCTTAGTAATGGCAGTAAGTAATACTGCATCTGCATCAAATATTTTGAAAGTAGAGGATGTTGTTAGTGTTATCTTGAATGAGGAAATACGCAGAAAAAGCATAGAAGAGGCATCTGGGAATGCTTTAAGTTTTGAGAGCAGGGGAAGGCAGAAAGAGAAGAGCAAGATCCAAGTCAAAGGGGAAAGGGAGATCTAAATCCAGAAATGGCAGGAAGCCACAATGCTAGAATTATGGAAAGATGGGGCACATAAGCATAGATTGTTGGTCAAAACCTAAGGAGGGCAATCAACACGAAGGAAAGGAAGAAGCCAAGATTGCAGGTATTGCACAAGATGCTTTAATTTTCTCTCTGCATAATAATATAGAATCTTGGGTATTAGATTCTAGTGCATCTTTTTATGCTACTCCTAACAGGGAATATTTCAGTGACTATATCCATGGAGATTTTGGAATAGTGCATCTAGGGGATGATGAGCCCTGTAAAATAATTGGCAAAGGTAAAGTGCAGCTGAAGATGCAGAATAGCAACACATGGGTGTTGAGAGACGTGATGCATGTTCCTAGCTTGAAGAGAAATTTGATTTCTGCAGGAAAGTTAGGGGATGAGGGTTGTACAGTAACTCTCACAGTAGAATCTTGGAAGGTGACCAAGGGTGCACTTGTTATGGCCAGAGGTAAGAGAGAAGGTACTCTCTATTTGTGTAATTGTGTTACTAACAAATCTCTTTCTATATTATCTACTTCAGATGTGGATGCTAAATTGTGGCACTCAAGGCTTGGCCACATGAGTGAGAAGGGGATGTCAATTCTTAAGTCCAAAGGTATGACTTCAGATTTAAAAGGCATAGATCTAGAGTTTTGTGAGCACTGTGTATTTGGAAAACAGAAAAGGGTTAGTTTTCTCAAAACTGGGTCTACTAAGAAGAGGCACAAGTTGGAGCTTGTTCACACAGACGTGTGGGGACCGGCTCAGGTTGCTTCCATTGGAGGATCACAGTACTATGTATCTTTCATAGATGATGCTACAAAGAAGGTATAGATCTATTGTATTAGAAAGAAATTTGATGTATTTGAGACTTTTAAAGTTTGGAAAGCTATGGTTGAGAATGAAATAGGTAAAAGATTAAAGTGCCTGAGATCAGACAATGGTGGTGAGTTCTGCAGTCATAAGTTTAGAGATTATTGTTACATGCATGGAATCTATAGGCAAAGGATGGTTCCAAGGACATCTCAGTAGAATGGAATTGCTGAAAGGATGAACAAGACACTAATGGAGCATGCAAGATGTATGAGATTGCATGCTGGTTTGCCCTTACAGTTTTGGGCACAAGCTGTTGACACTGTAGTATACCTGATTAACAGAGGACCCTCCATAGCGCTGGATGGTGGTATTCCAGAAGAGGCATGGATAGGTAAAAAGGTTGATCTCTCATATCTCAAAGTTTTTGGTTGTGAAGCCTTTGTGCATATAGATAAGGAAAATAGAAAGAAGCTTGATGCTAAGTCTATGAGATGCACGTTTATTGGCTATGGCTCAGATGATTTTGGTTACAGATTATGGAATCTAGAAACTAACAAGGTAATCAGGAGCCGTGACATTGTTTTCAATGAAATAGTGATGTATTGTGATCAGCTAAAGAAGTTGAATCAATCTGAGCAGAGCAATGGTGAATTGGACGAGGTGAAAGTCCAAGATGAGCTCGCGGGAAAAAGAAATAATCACTTGCAGAAAAACACAGAGACCGACGTCGGCAGGTTAGGGACCGACGTCGGTAGGACAAAAATCAGCGTCGGCCATACAGAGACCGACGTCGGCCGTACAGATACCGAGGTCAGTCAGGCAGAACCGACGTCGGCCAGTAATAGGTCTACAGGTGACCAAGGTCGGTCACTGTTAGAAAATTTGGGTGGACAGCGTGTTGTGGATGAGTCTCAGACACCCATCAGGAGGTCAGAAAGGGTGAGTAAGCCTCCAATTAGATATTCTCCTTCTTTATTTTACTTATTGCTAACTGATGGTGGATAACCAGAGAGTTTTGAAGAAGTAATACAATTGGAGTCCAAGAGTCAGTGGGAGCGTGGCATGGTTGAGGAGTTGGAGTCCTTAAGAGAGAACCAAACATGGGATTTGGTTGAATTGCCAACTGGTAAGAAAACACTTAAGAACAGATGGACCTACAAGTTGAAGGAAGGTGAGAATGGACAGATGAGATACAAGGCCAGATTAGTGGTAAAAGGATTTGCACAAAATCCAGGTATCGACTTTGGTGAGATTTTTTCTCCTGTTGTTAAAATGACTTCTATAAGGGTTGTATTGTCTTTGGTTGCTTTTGAGGATTTGCATCTTGAGTAGCTAGATGTTAAGACAACATTTCTTCATGGAGATTTGGATGAGGAAATTTATATGAAACAGCCAGAAGGATTTGAGGTCAAGGGTAAGGAGAAGTTTGTGTGCAGGTTGAAGAAAAGCTTGTATGGCCTCAAGCAAGCTCCTAGGCAATGGTACTTAATATTTGGCAGGTTTATGACTGAGCATGGCTACAGTAGGTGTCAATCAGACCATTGTGTGTATTTCAAGAGATTTGATAATGGTAGATATATTATTCTATTGTTGTATGTAGATGATATGCTGGTTGCAGGATCTCACATGCAGGATATCTCAGAGCTTAAGGTGAAATTAGCTCAAACATTTGCTATAAAGGATTTGGGAGCAATAAAGAAAATCCTTGGCATGAGCATTAAGAGAGACAGGAAAAATCACAAGTTGATATTGTCTCAAGAAGACTATGTGGACAAGGTGTTGAAACGGTTCAATATGCAGGATGCTGGTAAGCACACCTTTGGTTGGACATTTTAAATTGAGTAAAGAACAATGTCCTAATTCATATGATGAGGTAGAGTACATGAGTAAGGTTCCATATTCTTCCGCAGTAGGAAGTTTGATGTATGTAATGGTGTGTACTAGACCGGATATTGCCCAAGCAGTGGGAGTGGTAAGTAAGTATATGGCCAATCCAAGTAAGGAACATTGGAAAGCAGTTCAGTGGATCCTTAGATATCTGAGAGGAACCAGCAGTAAGCACTTGTGCTATGGAGGTTCAGATACTTCTCTACATGGTTATGTAGATTCAGATATGGCAGGTGATTTGGATGGTAGGAGGAGCACTACAGGTTATATTTTTACTGTAGGTGGAACGGCGGTTAGCTGGATATCTAAGTTGTAGAAGGTTGTTGCCTTGTCAACTACAGAAGCAGAGTATATTGCAGCCACAGAAGCTAGCAAGGAGATGATATGGATGACACGGTTCATGGATGAGCTTGGTAGGGAGCATGAGAGTTGCAGATTGTATAGTGACAGTCAGAGTGCAATCCATTTGGCTAAGAATTTAGCCTTTCATTCAAGAACAAAGCACATACAACTAAGGTATCACTTCATACGACAGGTATTGGAAGATGGTGAGTTGAAGCTGGAGAAGATCCATACAGATAGGAATCCTGCTGATATGTTAACCAAGCGAGTTACAAAAGAGAAGTTGAATCTTCATTCAACTTCTGTTGGTCTTCATGATTGAGTTGAAGATGGAGGAGCTAGAAGATGTTGCTGTACAGGTACTGGTGTAGCTGTTTATCTCCAAGTGGGAGATTGTTAGGGTGTGGAGCTAAAATCTTCACCAAGGAGCACACTTATCAGGTTCGGGTCTACACAAACACCAGCATCGGTCAGGAGCGATTGACATCGATCACAGGCAGTTGTAGAGACGCCGATGTCGGCTGGTGGCGGTCACAGACAAACAGTAGGAACCGACGTCGGTTACCTGCGTGTCCAGAAAGCTATTTCCATGGATAGAAGCGAGTGTTTGCATGATGAGTTTGAGTTGTAGTCTCAAGCTCGCGTCTCTATTATTGGCAATACTATTTTTAGAGCCCTTGTTCAAGTGGCTTAACTTCTTGTTGGGTGTACATGCTCAAGTCTCCTAATTTTATATGTAGAATTAGATCTTCTTAGCTTTAGAGTGGATTATTGTAGTTGTTGGAGTTATTGTGAATTATTGTAATTCATAGTATGTGAAGAACAGTACAAAATTGAATCAATCCAGGTTTGTTGGAGTTGATTGTTCTTGAGAGAGAGAGCTCTTGAGGAATAGAGATCTATTGAGAGATCTATACATCTAGGAGAGGTGTGGAAGAAAGAAGCTTTCTTCAATTGTATTCCTTTTGTAAAGAGTTTGTTAATACAAGTTTTCAGGGTGGTTTCTTGTATCTCTTGTTCTTACTATTATCTCATTCTAATTACTTGTCAATCTGATTTAATTCCGCATTTATTGCTTTCACCATTGTAATCTATTGTTGGATTGATCCCCCAACATTTTTGTCTAAAGTTCAAATTTGTATAAGTCCCGAATTCCTTCAGACTTTTTGTCCGAAGGAATTCCTTAGGATAAAAAGTCTGAAGGAATTTAGGCACAACTCAAGGCAAAGATAGACCCAGGGAGAATTTTTGTGGACTTTTTGTCAATGGGAAAATGTCCACAGACAAAAGCCCACAAAAAATACATAAGGCAAAGACAGACCCAGGGAAATTGTCCATGAACAAATGTCTACGGGAACCTGGGAGGCAGTCTAAAGGAATAAAGGACCCCGAAGGGAAAATACCCTTGTGGGGGACTCTCAGCCAAATACAAAGCGGTATTTTCAAATGGTGGAGGGTCACCTTCCCTTCATGAAGGTGCTAAGATGAAAGCAAACTCGTAGAAAGCCAGTGAAGGACCCGATGACATTTTGATAGGGATGAGGTCATCTTGGAGGCCATCAAAATTAACAAAGCAAATTAGCCATTAGTTTTCAAACCAATGATGGCTATGTGAACGTCAAAATCAATGCAATGAAATAGCTATTTGCTTTAAACTAAAGAGTGCTAACCATGAGAGCCCAGAAAGTAGTGACCCACCAAAAGTTTGCCCCCGAGGGCTAAAGGAGCCAAAAGAGACAAAATAGAGAAAAGACAAAGTGATAAGCATGAAACAAGCAAGAAGATGGTCCAAGTGGTGAAGGAAAGTGCCGATTCAAGAAGTGACTCCAGCAGGTGAAATAGTGCCAATGAATTGACCATTAGAGGACGCAAACAGCTAGCAGTGCAACCTATTTTCTCCATTTCACATTAATGAGTAGACAAACCGTGTAATCACCTTGATGAAGCAGCCTTACAAACATACAAAGTGCGTAGCTCATTAATGTTTTGAATGACTTCCTCTTCCCATTGATGGGATGAAAATGGGCCACTTGTAAAAAAAGGGTCACCAAAAGGGCCTCCTTTTCTTCTCCTATATATTGAGGACTTGTCATTTTGGAAAAGAGATATTCCACATTTGTAAGGTGCAACCTTGGAAAAATTCACCTAAATCAACAAACACATTTTTTACCTCTATCTTGGATAGACATTTCTGAGTATGTCTTGAGTGTTTGTTTGTGTTCAGCCATTATTTCTTGATGCTTTTACAAGTTCAACACCAGCATATTTGTTGTCTACAAGGTGCCATCTCTGCAGTTGACAGGAGGAGAGTTCTATTTAGAGTGCAGAAATAGAGAAATTACCTTTTAGTGTGTCTCTCATAACACCTTTGGTGAACCTATATTCTTTATGTTTTCATTAAAACCTCCCTGTCAAGCTTTTGTAGTCTGGTCCTTCTGCCAAGTGTGAAGTGTATGTATGCATTCGTCTGGTTTTAAGAGTGGATGTGAGAAGGTCATTTCATTTTGGTGTATCACCTCCTTAAGATAGTTTTTTTTCTTGCAGCTTTCTCCCTTTTCATCCCCCCCACTATATATCTATATATATACATGTATTTGCACTTGCTGGAACAAACATGATGCATCAAAGGGAGTTAGCCCTTATCTAGAGACTCTCCCCTCCAGCTTCGCCAGTCCCACAGGTGAGAGGGGAGTTTCCATAGTTACAAGGAGAAGGCAGGAGCTCAGCCTCCTACCAAGGGTCCGATCTTCAATGTCAATAGGACATAAACACATAGGTGAAAGAAATACATCTGGTTCAAACCCTCTTTAGAGTATTATAATGTAGGAAACACCCAATCACTTAATAAGGAGTGGTTGGGGTTGTTCAAATTAACATATTAAACCAATTTTTTAATGGTCATCTTATGGTCAAAAGTGTAGTTAGGGTTTAAAATTAAGGATAAGGAAAATAATAATCCACACACAAGATCGAAGGTGAGTACATGTACATGCACAGGAAAAATAGTCTAAAGTGACATAAACTAACACAAATTATAAGGACACTTCTAGTGGCAAAACCAAGATAGTATCAGTCAACATAGGAATCTAACTATTACTAGTAGCATCTAAGCAATTTTTGAGGTACAATTTCCTATTATGAGTAGTTATAAGGCACACACATAATATTTTCATACCATGTGGTCACTATTAAGATAAGTAAATAGAACGAATCTAAGTATATCCCCTTTTTATTGATTTTTCAAGTTTAAATATTCTAAGTTCAATACCAATCTATCCATTTCTAAATTTATATTAGGGTATTATTGTTATATTTTACTCAATATGAACAAACCCTAGTTTTATGTTTTAGAATACTTTAATCCAAAATAAGTAAAACTTTCTAGTCAACCCAATTGACTTGATCACAATAAACCCTAGGTATTTTTTTACCTTAAGGTTTCTTACTTTCTTATGATCTTATATCTATCCTTTATTAGGGTTTCATTTTTAGATTTGATTTTTGATTTCCCCTAATATATAAGAAAAACCATCACATAGATACAATGGATGCTAACTTTTTATATTTTACAATTCAAGTTATAATTTTCATAATTGCATGTTTATTTCATGAATTATATGATTCATTCAAATCTCATGAAATGAAATGGTTTAAATTTATCTGCAATAAAACTAATGATGATATTACACATGATAAAATCTTAGACTCCCTAGTATCACATATTACTTGAATTCTAAATTTGAGATACTTATATTTACTACTCGAAGGGATAGGTCATATATGACCCCTTTCATTCCTCCTCCCTCCAGACCTCTTAGTAGTGACAACCAACATACCTCACTTATTATATTGGATATTGAGGTTCATGCTATCACAACATAAAGAGATATGGTAAATAATCATGTAGGACAAAGTTGAAGTAGTAAAAATATTCCTCCTATTCTTCCTCCCCCATCTAAGGTAAACACCAATGTAACTATAGATTATTATTTCATAGATCAAATGAAGAATACCCAACAAAAATATTTATATTATAATTTCTCAAGAGATCCACTATCTATAAGGACATTATTTATACAACACTACATAATGTAACTTTACTAAACAATATGAAACTAGCTTGTTTTGGTATCCTTTGTTAATACATTAAAGGATGGTGAAGATGCGATTTTTTTTGAGAAATAAGATATGTCTACTCAACATATTATAGATAAGAATCTTCCACTTTTTATTAAAGTATACATCTTAAATAATGGGGTAAAGTATGTGCTCTAAGATAATATATCAAGGTTGAACATTTTCAACATCGTGTTTCATTGAGCACTTGGTATCAACATTGATTGTATTCATAAACTTGATAAGAACATAAGAGGTTTTTGATAATGTACGTTGCCAAGTGTTAGGAAAAATTACGTTGTATGTAATAGTGGGGCCTAAAACATTAACATATATTGAGTGATGACAAACCATTTGCATTATAATGTACTAATTAGTAGACTTTAGATTGATGTTATGTAAGCAATCCCATCCACCCTACATCAGTGTTTAAAATTTTTTAGTTGAAGGACGTTTATGTTTTACTCTAGTTTTAGAAACCCTAATAATATAGAAACTACTAGAATAATTTAGATATATAAATATGGCATTTAAGCATACAAATGTAAAATACCTAAATTGATTGAAATGATTTGACAAGTGGCATATGTTAAATATAGAAAGTAAACAAAAGGAACAAGTATTTAGATTTTATGGTTGAATGTATGACTATGACTCTATTATGGTAGAGGAAAATAGACTAAAGAAAGCATGTGATTTGTCTGGTTTAGGAACTATGCTTTTGTCTATATAGGGTTGGTTATATAGGACCCAAGTCAATATCGATTGTTGCTACTAACCTATAACATTTGGTAATGACTTGTGTAGTAAAAAGGGATTGTGACCATACAATCACCTTCACTTATCCTTGAAAGTTCTCTATGTGCAATGATAAATCTTAATTATGTGTGCACAACTAGAAATCATCTTCCTTCACTTTGAAACACTAGGTGTGCTTGTGAGGGCTAGAAACATTTAAAAAATAGGAATGTGTAATGGGTTGATCTAATACCAATCACCCCTATTTGATGATTGGTTATTGCCTATGTATTTGATATTTTGAGGAGGGAAATCAAGCCACATGTAGTTCTCCCACCTAGTGTGATTGTATAATTATACTCCTTTACTATATGTATACAAATAATGATTTTGATTTGATATTTTATAATGCTTGATTTGAGTTTAATTTAATGTGTTTAAAACTCATATTGTAACCATTACTAGTGATATATTCATAATTTTTGAAAAATAATGTAGATGTGCTCTATTCTCAATAGTTTATATATGTGTGCAAGATGAGTTACAAATCCTGTCAACCATTTTGACCACATGTCAATATGGGTCAACCCCCTTATATTCAAAACTTTTATAGGGGTATAATATAGTGTTATAGGGTGTATTTAATGTCATATCATATGCTTTTAGCCTGGGTCATGGTCTAATTAAAGATTTATGTCATTTTGAGTCCCTTAGGGGTCATTTTGGGGTCATATATGAAAATGGAATAGTTTTCAAGGTGTCAAAGTGTCCTAATTTTATTTATAACATCCAATATGTCATATTACTTGTCAATAAATATTATTTCATCTAAAACTTGAAAGTTCTCTAACTGATCATCAGAAAATCAACTGAAAAAGGAAGAGTTTGTCACTTGTACGGACTATGAGAGAGAGTGACACATGGGATAAGGTCATGTAATGGCTATTTAGCTTATTAAAACTCATCTCAATGCTTGATATTATTTGAAAGTGAAAAAAATATCCAAAACTATTCTTCTCCTTTTTCACCCTTTTAGACACACAAAACCAATGAACATGTTTATGTTTGGTATAGCTAGTTAAAGAAGTTTAAAACCAAAAAACTTTGGGAGGTGATATTAAACTAAAAAATATTAATTTTAATAACAATATTTCAAGGATTTGTCATCTATTCTTTATGAATCATCTCTAATAAGTTGACTATGTTTTTTTGCTCACTATTTCCCATACCCTATAGGTTTTACTCTTGTTGGGATAAGTATATACAATCCTATAACTAGAATTAAATTTAGAGGACATGTACATATTCAATTATTTATCCCCATGATTGGTTTAATGTTTCAAAGTGTATTGATAGGCCAAGTATCTCAAGTCGCAAGAGAAGGCAACATTCTATGTTGCAGACATATTTCCATCATTTTAAAAAGATTCATGCTTTGGTAGTGACTTAAGAGGGTGGTGATAGGTTAGTTATCATGTTTTAAATTTAATATTGGTTCCCTCAGCTTTAAATCTCATCCTTCAAATCAATATTCCATGAGTTTGTAGTCATAAGTACCATATAGACAGTTTGCTATATGACTGCCATACACAGTCAACTAAGTGAGTTATACAAAGCTCTGAGACACATATATGGAGTTGTGATGTAGGTCATAAATTTTTAAACACACTATCATATCAGTAAAAAATAAATAAAATCCATTTACTTTACAAAAGAAGGGACTGTGATAATTAACTCAATCACCCACACAGTCATATAACATAGAGTTGCACCTATAGGTGCCTATATGAAATGAAGGCATTAAAATGAGGTTTGAGAGATTGTATCAAGATTTAAAACATCATAAAAATCCATTTGAATATGTTTAGGGGAGATCAATTGACTATTAAGGCATATTCCTTCAATACATTTGACCATTTCATGCTTACTACCTATACACAACTCAAAGTGTACCTACAAGTGCCCTCATGGAAATAAATCACATTGATGAGGAAGTATCTGAGCTAGATAGGATTATATATAGTGATAAGAGTATATTTATAAATTTTTAAAAGGGTCCAAACTTCATTAAAACCCATAAACGATGCATACTGTGCATAGTTTCATCCACTACCTATACATTGAATGCCCACCTATAGGTGGTACCAGTAGAGCTATGAAGGTACTTGTATGGAGAATATTGGACAATTTGGAACCTTATTTGGAGTCATAGTATGTTTTGTAGATCATGGCAAACCTATTTAAGTATTAGGTTGGCAAAGGGAAGTAGAAACCATGATCAAAGGGAATGACAGTAGATTTAAGGATCAAATCCCTAAAACATCAAAACAGAGCACCTTACTACTTTATTGATATCTTATAATAAGGTTTATAATAGTTTTGATGCATCTTGATGACTTTAACTTGTATATTACACATAGGAGAATATTTTTTCAAGATATGGAGGGAAGATGATTAATGGAAAGTGGTTGTTGAAAGGCCTAAATATGTACTTTTATGCACTAAACTTAGACAATGATATCTACAATATTGAACATCAAAAAACCTTCATACCCAAAATTGTGAATAAAGTACATATATATCTAGGATGGAAACATTGATTTTATGGTCACAATTATAATATAGAGTCATCAAATAATATTTAGAGAGAATTTTGGAATTCTATGTTTTGGGTCCCATCCACACCTACAGGTCTCTCACATGAGATGTTGATATACAGTGGACTATGAAGTCCTACAAGTGCATAATAAGAAATTAAACATGGAAATGTATGAATATGGAGATACATATTAGATAAAAAATTTCTTCCTAAATACCTCATCTGGTTCCTATGGATCTTATGACATAGGTATCAAGGATGAATGTCACCTACAGGGCCCTACACAATTAACTGTAGTTGACTGAGAGGTGATAGTAAACTAGAACAAAATGGTTAAAATTATATCAAGGTATGAATATGAATTGGATTAGTATGGACATGACTTGGTGTGGTTATAAACACCTTTAAAATGTATTTAAGAACTATACTCAATGCTTAAACAGCAAAAACACTTATAATTATGATTCCTTGGATTAAAACACAGTCAAGAAATGCACACAGTCTTGAGATTTTAAGGTATATAAAGGGGTTAATGGAAAATTGGAGTGATGAATGGAGATTATAAAAGATTAATTATGATCATGATAGTCTTTATAGGCTCTTTATAATGGAAATAAAGTAGAGAAAGGACTTTGTGGTGCAACAAATAGTCCACATAGGAGAACCCTACACATAGTCCCTTTCCTAAGGGTCTATCTTGTGTTTTTAAGGAGTTGGAAGGTCTAATGACTTGATCAAGGGCCCAAATATTGTATATATCATATATATGACTTTGATAATCTCCTATAATAATTATTTTATCTAAGATAATAAGGGAAGTACCGTTTATTTTATCTCAGATAGAGGGTACAACCCTAGAGCACAAACTTGTAGGTTTTGAAGAAAGAAGGTGATAATGTGAGTTAAAGGATTATTAGACCTTTTAGGAAGGTTTGGAAATTTTAATCACACCTAGGAGAACATGAGAAAGCTTTCATATAGGGAAGAAACTCAATAGGATGGTGTATACCTTCAAGGGTATAGACATGCCTGTCAAGCATGGTTTAGGCCTAAAGCCAAATGAAGGGTCAAATTCATTTATAACCTTAGGTGATCACTAAAATGAGATGGAAAATGTTTATAGGGGTATAAAATATGTGTCCAATATCTTTTAATGTAGATAAGTCATAAGGAAAGCCACTTTTGGATTAGAGATAACTCAAGCCTGTGTAAAATGAGGAATCAAGCTTGATAGGAGAACTTTGAATGCTCATATTTTCTTAGAGGGTATGCATGGAGGTCCAAGTAATTTTGGGAAGTTGATAGGGATCCTAAACTCTAATTTGGTGGAATTTTTTTGCAACTCCAACATCTTATCTTTATGACCATAGCCTAAGAGCAAAAATGGTCTAAAACCCTTACAAACCCTTGGAAATGACCTAATTGGGGAAATGAAGGAGAAGAGTTATCCTAATGGATTAGAGTGGGAATGAAAGGGTTTTAACATTATAGGATATTCTCTAGAGACACTTTCCATACACTTGAGGCATTCTGTACTTGTATTGATAGGGTGCAAAATTGGTTTCTTTGACTATTTTGTGTATTGTGTAGGTTTTAGGACGTTTCAAGCGATGAAACCAAATTTATGAGAAGGATTGGGACTTGGGATAACTCCTCATGTCAATTTTTTTCATCAAAAAACTCCTAAAAGTGTTTACTATCAGCTTCACCTTAGTGAGTCAAAACTGGAAAAGTGAGCAAGATAGTGAGAATTGTGAGAAATTTAAGTGGAAGCTTATTTAAGGTGTACATAAGTAATCTAAGGACATGGAGGTTATTTTCAAGTGTCATTCACTGATTTTTATGGATTTTTATGGAAAGTTAAATCCAATTTTGAGGCCAAGTGCAAGGGGTGACTGAAAGAGGAGTTTCTTTGATTACAAATAGTGATGGCTCAATTTCAAAGGAATCTAGATGTTTAGGAAGGAAAGCAATGCATGAAAGAGCATGTATATAACCCCTCCATTTTATTTCAATCATGAGACCTATCCCTAGTCATTATTTTGATGTTCCAAAAGAGGTAAATGATGAAGATAATTTTCTCATGTAGAATGAGAACTCCTAAGCCACTTTTTCATGAGTTCCATGACTTGGAAGGCCATTTGTCCTATCAAACCTTGTATGGTCTATCTAATAATGTATTCTCATGCTTATGTAACTCTTCTTAGCATTTAAAGTTCTCTAGTGATATTTGGACTTCTCTTTTCCCACTTCTCTATCAAGTTCTATAAGTAGCTACCATTTTAGCCTTTGTAATCTAATTCCACTCCATGTATGGTGAAGCCCTGATAGAATGATTTCATATTTTGCCTTTGAACATTAATTAAAATATGGTTTTGAGTTCTTGAATAATTTTAAAAGTGTGCAAGTGACGTATGGAGATGCAAAGTGATAGTTCTTATCCTTTTTTCCCTTATCCTTTCATGTTTGTGCAAGAGTTCTTGTTCTAACAAGTCATATGAAGTGTTGTCAAGTGTATGAGCCTATATTTTAAGTGTAAAATGATCCTTAGTGTTTATAAATAGCCTATGGTTCACTTACCTTGGATATATTTCTCATCTCACCTCCATATTGAAATACTCATGTTAGAATCCATAGGACTTGGAAGTTAGTTTGTATGCCTTGTTTCTTAGTACAAGAAAGTATGATGGTCATATGGAAAACATCTTGGTGTATTACCCCCTTAGATTAGGTTCATTTCTTGTAACTTATAACTCTTTTCCACATAAGTAACTAGTTAAGTAGGTGTGAGCATTTAAGGATACATTCAGAGAGGTAGCCCTTAAATCTATAGGCTCACTTAAACTATAAGTACACCCACATACCTAGAAGTGTTCCCATGTTTCCAAAATATATAAGAGGTTTGAACACCCTTTTTTAGGGTGTAAATTTTTTTGACAACAATTCCCTTATTAAGTGAGACTTTGATTTGCATATATACAAATCTAAATGGGTAATTTCTCATGCCACTGACACACTAGGCAGATGGGCCGAACCGAAGGAAAGATTTAATTATAAAAATTAGTCATTATTGGGAGAGGGTTGGTACTAACCAGATCAAGTTAGTATCAACTGGAGATATTAACCAAACCTGATGTTATAGACTTGTGCATAGGCAAACTTAACTAAACATCTAGGCATGTATATAGAAGATAATATGCTGGCTTGAAATATATAGTAAGGTTATTTTAGGTTTGTAATGTAGAATGGAAGGATCAAAAACACAATGTAACATGTAGGTGAGAGACAATGGTGAGTTAGGACCATATTTGTGTACTCAAGTCATCCTTGTGGTAAATGTGTGTCAAGATTGTCATTTTCAAGTACTTAAGACCAAATTTTAGTATTTACAAATGCTCTCATTTTATTGTAATAATGAAATTTCTAGAGTAAAATAAAAATATATACCTAAAGTGTGTACAACACACTTTATCTTTGGTAGTAAGCTCTAATTGTACAGGTCACTCTATAGAAAAAATTTCAACAAACATGTGTATCCTTGTCCATGGATTGAAATTTGAAATCTAGCTTTTAAATTTTGAAAAAATAAAGAGTAAGGAAGGAGTACACATGTGTGTTGGTGAAAAAATGTTTCCATTACAACTTTTTGGAGATGATGCTTCCTTATTGAAGCATTGGAAAAAAATGTTTCCCATTGAAGGACTTGTAAATTGGTTCCTCTTGTTGAACCATGGAGAAATTTATGATTTCTTGTTGAAGAACATGAAGAGTTGGGGTGAATGTGCCCCAAATATGTTTAACTATGTAACCCTTGGGGTTGGGAAGACAACATCTCTCAACCCTCCTGAATGTGGGGATAATTATGTGATGTACTAATACAAATAAATATTTATAAAGAGGAACCACATGATGGGTATGATAAAATTAAAAACTTAATTAATAATTGTGTATGGATTATCGATTCAATTATATATTTCTGCTATATTTTGCTCAAATTTAATCATTATAAAATAAATGCATGATCAAAGGATAATGAATAGTGTTCATGCCCCCATCATGACCACATATTTGAATATATAGTTTTGCTTAAGTTCACTCAAGTTCATTCAATCTAGAATAAAATGCATGATCGAAAGAGAATGAATAATGGTCATGCCCCCATCATGACCACATATTTGATAAGTGTGAAGTAGAATGACAAAATTTTGCCATTCAACTTGTAAAATATCTTATTTTGTATATGAATGAACCAATATCAAGCCTCATGAATATGAAAGTGTGTATATGTGCATGAAATAGTAGCATACCCCATGAATCTATACCAATTAATATATAATGTTGTGCATCTATTGCTCAATTTAAGAACCTTTATCTCAAATGTATGTATAAGTGGAAACCTATAGTTTGTGTTCCTATGAATAATGTATAGATGCCCATGTATATGCACCCAATTGTATATGATCTATACTTAGTTCTCAACAAGGTTAGTGAATATGCCTAACATATGCCCCAATAATACATATTGATGTGCCATTATCTATCATGTAACTAAACCATCTAATATCTGAACCATTTTAAATATTTGAAATCTATACTCTAATATGATTTTATCTTCATGGAGGCTTATGCTCATATGAAAATCCCACTAGAATGTCCCCATTTTGAGATGAGGGATATCTCCTATAAGTTACTCATATCAAAATAAGAGTTAACTATATCATGTCATGTATAAATATAACATCATGTATTATCATATGAAGATGTGGAGAGTATGTCATCATAGTAATGTATATGTCAATCAAGACATGTATGTAACATAAGTAATGTAGGGAATATAAGTGTCACGTCTAAATATATGTATCAGTGAAACATGTTTTAGTAACTATCACTTGAAAATAATTGAATAATACAATGTAGTAAAGGTGCATGACATGTATCATGGCACCACTCAATGTCATCAAGTTCAACAAGTTATCAATAAGCTCAAGAGGCTCAATAATTAGTGTTACACATAAGGCCAAGGGATGGATACATGGGACATGAAGATATATTAATAAACAAGGCCAAGGGCCATATGTAAGTGACATAAATAGTGTCACAAATAAAAGACATATATATGTCACATCAAACGAAACCAAGAGATAAACACAATAGATAAGCATAAACTAGCCTATCATGTAAGAGAGTAACAACATCAATGAAGAATAAAACAAATAAATACTAGTATACACTATCCATATGTATCAATATCACATCATATTACAATAACATATCCATGTAGCATTGTGTAAGATATGAGTAACTAGAAAGACATGTGTAAGTAGTCTAGATAGATAAACATTGTAGAGAGGTCATAGAAAGATATAGCTTATAATAGTGAAAATTTTAGAATAAAATTCCTCTAATATCGACAAGGCCATTAGCTAGAGAAAATTCCAACATCTATATGTCCATATGTAACTTGTACGTCCCACTTCACACTCATATACCATGAAATGTAAGAGTGTATGAAAATAATATTCCATCTACCAAACATTTCATAAATAACATATGTAAATAATGTACTCTAGTATCTAGTAATCATACCATGTCTAAGTCCTAATTTTTTTATATTGTGAATATTTTGAACGTTTTTCTATTTTTGATTTTTTTAATATTTTAGAAATATTTGAAATTTGAATACTGTTAACCAATGATTGCATCAAAGGGAGGACCATGGGGAGTGCTATATAAAATAGTGTAAAGGTCCTTTATTGTGAGTTAGAAGTACCAAATGTAGGTATATTAGAATCTAATTATAAGTCATGTGTGGTATGGTAATTGTCATGATCATTGCTCGTAAAATCCTATGTATGATGGGTAACTCTAGAAGGTAGAGGACTTTGTGAGGTATGTTTTATAGTATGAGAATATCTCAATGCATGTGTTCACTATGGATCACATTGAGCTATTTATGGTACTAACTAAATACTTGTTATAGGAGATGATAAAATTTATAAGCCTTGAATGACTCGCTAATATGATGGGCATTGAGTAGTTGGTTATCTAGTAGACCAAATACTTTCATATAAACTAGGTGTATAGAAATATATTTCATATGTGTGACCACTAGTGATATATACTAATATTATACATGTGTATCAACTAAATACGGTGGTGGTAGGTGTGGATGAGGAGATACCATTATCTATAGAGGGTACTTGTACCATACAATTGTAATCATGACTATTATGTTGCATTATATGTACTTGAGACAATATTACATTGCAGATGATACCGCACATAAATTTTGCATCTAAGGGCATCCTAATAACATGTCAAAGGCCCTATTAATTTATATAAATAATGATTAAGTATCTAGTATGGTAGAGCCCACCTAAAAATACAACACTATATATCTAACGGTATTATGTTTTTGTCCATAGAATCCCTTAATTTATCTTGTAATTGTCATTGTGTGTATGTAAGAGAATGAAGAAGTGTTGTTGTGGACACATTCTCATTAGACCAATTTTCAATAATGACACTATGTTTGGGTTACTCATTAATATAGGATCATATGAATAATGCATGATAATATGAATCATCATCGATAATATCACTGTCATCAAATGTGATCATATGACATTATGGTGAAGTGTCGATAATTATATAAGTAATTACATATATTAAGTGACCATATGTCATAGGTGGATGATGCATTTTTATGTATAGTATACTTTTAAATTATCCTTAGTATCTATCATCTTGTGCTTGGAAAATGGATCATTAAATATTTTTAACTTATGAGTTCCTATTTTATGTTGTCTAGATTCCTCTCTAGGGGTGCTCAACTCAATAATGTTATCATCTATAAAATAATATATCTTATTCTTAATTTAAAGCATTTATTTTTAGAATGTCCTAGAATATGATGATAGCTATAATATGCATTGATATCATAGTTCCTTGGTGTGGGCCTATTTGTATTGAGCTCTTATAGAGGAATAAGAGTGATAAGATTTCACTCAAGTAGCTTCTGTAATAGTATATGAAGAGGTGATGGTAATCTTTAAAATTACCTCTTTAATGAAGCTATCAATTGTAATCAATTTGCAGGTTATGATGTTACATTAATTATAATCTTCTCCTAATTATTCTTGTCAACTATTTTGACCTTATAACTTAATTTGATTTTAAACTTAATTTTTGAAGTAGTTTTAGGAATCAAATGTGTACACCAGTTTTTTTAAATCTATGAGCTTAACTTCTTTGTCCCTTAGTGTATGGCATAGGTCATCAAATAATTTTAATCTCTTGAAGATAATTTACTCATTCAGTAATGAAAGCAATATTTGTGTGAATGTGTCTTATAATTCATTTTTTTAGACACCTAAATCTAGCCACTGATAACCTCCAACTAGGGTTTTGACCAATTTCCACTAAAATGCACAATTTATCCTAAAAACACTAAAGGAAATTAAATGAGTTAAAATTGATATATTAAAATGTTGATTTTGTCTAGGGTATTACTAAATGGGACAATGCAATTTATGGGCCAACTAATTTTGATCAGATCATTTCGAGTCAAAATGCCAATTTTGCACCTGGGTGCTCTAGATTGCTCTTTTCTATCAAATATCTTGCACAAGACACATGCATTTGTTATTTGGTGTTGGTAACATCCTAAATAGGATAACATATCCAATGCATCTAACATTGAATTCTAATTCTAATCCAGTCAAATTTTAGACCAATAGTAAGACATTCTGATCAATTTGAGTAATTTGTGCACATAGTTCTTAATCATGATTAAGAGCTAATTAAATAAAATTAGAGCTTAATCAAGAATTCCACAAAAAATTGTTGAATAATTGTTTTTAGAAATGAATATTTAATATCTACATCATCAGGTAACCTCATTTCTTGGGAAGACATCCCTAGGCCATAAATGCCACAAATATCAAGATTCATGCCTCCCATGCGTCATCAAAGCCCTTTCATGCCTATTCAATGCCCCTCTATCCAAAATATTTATGGGGATATTTGCATAATAAATTTAATATTTAAACTTTATCCTTAGCCACACATCTTAATCTTGAGATGGATGGTTCAGGTTGATTCTAGCCATTTTTCAAAATCTATAAATAGAGAGGTCATGAACATCATTTCTAAGTTATTTTTGTGCAAAGTTATTATGCTCAAATATCTTAAATAAGCTTGGATAATGTAAAGTTATAATGTTGAATTGGTTCCAAAGCCTCATGCAAATTAGTGTTATTATGCCCAAATATTGAGCCCATCCAAGCCAAGCCAAAGCCATAAGGTGCCAAGGAGAAGAAGAGATAACCAAGCCTCCTTTGATGAAGACTTCATGAACACAAGCCGAGAAAGCCACTATTACAAGCTAATTTGGAGCATTCAAGGGAGGTGAAAGATTTTTTATCTTTCATGTTTTAGTTGTGTTTTCATTCTAGTATTGTTAACTAAGCTCAATCAAGTAACTAGGCCTAGAGATGTATGTTAGTTAGTGTGTTGGTTTTTCAATTTGATTTCATTTTGTCACAAACAAGATACTAACACCTCTCTTGAGTCAAATTCATAGTTCACATTTTTTCAAGGTTAATGGGACAAGATGCATCCCATATATGAAGGAGAGCATGAGGCAACTTTAAAATTTCAATTTGGATGCTTAAAACTCTTTCTAAGTGATTTTATAACTTCATTTG
Source organism: Torreya grandis (assembly GCA_037957365.1). Taxonomy (NCBI): domain Eukaryota; kingdom Viridiplantae; phylum Streptophyta; class Pinopsida; order Cupressales; family Taxaceae; genus Torreya; species Torreya grandis. Next base: position 2,183,898 of record JARHVA010001942.1, on the reverse strand, counting down.
GCCAGATTTTTATCTTCACAGGTTTACACAGATAATCATCGATGGTCAGAGGAACCAACTACAGTTGAGTAAACCATCGATGGTCATTTTAAACCATTGATGGTCAAGTCAAACTATCACCAGTTAGGTATAACCATCAGTGGTCACTATCTTTTTCTTGACCCAAGAGCTACCATTTTAAAATGCTTGGTTTGGGGTCATATGGACTCCATTTTTGACGATTTTTTTTAAAACAATGTGTTTTATTCCAAATTTTTAGAATATGAAATTATTTTAGCTTCAAGTTTTATATATTTTTAATTTTTTTTGAAAATATCTTTGGATGTTTTTAATCTAACACATTTGTTTTTAGGGTGATGCCTTAAGGGTAGACAGGTAATCGACAAACTTCAAATTTATTAAAACATGTTTTATACCATCTTGTGAATGATTTTAAAATAAACTAGGAACTTTATTTTAGTATTTAATGTAACATTTAGGTGCTTAAAATAAATGTTTGATAGTTAGCCTTTGAAACTTACAACTTAAGACCAAGGGGTCAAAAGAACACCACCACATCTTTCATTTGGGTTTTAAAATTGAACACACTTGTCAATTCTTGTTTTCAATAGTTGTTTAATTAAAACTTGTTTGAAAAAGAGAAGGTTTGTGCATGTATGCTGTTCCATTTATCCCCTTTAAGTAACCCTTATAATCAAAATCACCATTCCTATTGCAAAAAGCTTTGTCTAAGGCATAGAAAGAAAGTCGTTTAAAACACTCCCCAAAAACTCATAATAGTATTAGGTGACCTTGACATGACCCTAAAGTCTTTATATTTTATGTTTTTTTATTTTCATGAACACTTGGCTTGTGAGGGGGACATCATTACCTCCCACAATTTCTTTAGGGAAGATTTGTCCTGGGGTTTCACCTCCCAGCATTGAATTCACCCACTCTCACTAGGATCAAAAGGTTTGAGCAGTTAAACCACCTTCTAGTGATGGATTTGCACATGTGATGTAATGTGCATAATTGGACATCACACTACACTGAGTGAAAAATAAGATGTAGTGGTTGTAAAAAGGACTAGACCTTTTTACAACAAGCCAAGTGTTGTAGACCCAAAATCCATGCTTTTCTTTTGCATCATTTGACATGAAAGTCATTATGCAATTGATTCTCCTAGAAACATTTAAAAACTTTCTAGTTTAGTCAACCCCACATTTTCATACCCTATCTAGGATTTAGACGATTATACTTAGTGTGTTTTGGTTATTTTCTCATTTGGTATATTTTGACTAAAATATGATTATTTGTTTGTAAACCATGCCAAAATAAATTTATTTATATGTCACTGTTTTGTCTAAAGAGGTGTTATGCTAGCCATTTTATACCATGTTGTGCTCTAATTTTTTTGCTAAACTTGTTTGTGTGTGTGTCAATTTGAGTTGTGGAGGGTAGTATTATGCTGCCAAAATCATATGAAACCATTTTTCCTTTGAGTCTTTGAAACATAACATCGATCACATCATTTGAGCATGCTTATACCATCGGGCTGCTTAATTTATTTCAAGACTTGTTTACCATTGTATTAATAAAACAACAACATTTATTTCAAACCATTTCACATAAACCATTTAGAAATTATTTATGCACCGTCTTGATGTCTAATCTTGTCTAGCTTATTTGGTCAAATACTTATTTTCAACATTGAGTTTTTAATAAATCTTGATAAGTTTGGATTCAAACATTGATTGATTTATATTTAGGCCTCAATGTGTGGGGTTGATACACAGATCTTTCTCTTTTGGGTTACATAACTTTGGTTAATCGATTACCTAAATTTGAACTCTATTGATGGTTTGTTTGTTTAATGCCTATCCTCATCATTGTTTATGCCTTTATTTGGGAGAAAAAAACCTTTCTTCAAAGAGCCTTTTATCTTATGCCTTATGCCAATTGATCATGTTTATGTTTGATTCCATGTGCCGGGTCTATGCCAAATTTATTTCCAAACTTATTAGTTTAAATCCAATCACATCATGCCTTTGTTTCAAGTCTAGCTTTTGATGCTGTTTGGCCAAAATTCCTAGCATAGCTTGTTTGAGTTTAGCTTTGACTCTGCATTTGGACAAAATTTCTAATGACTCTTTTCCCTTTTCCTAGTTATGACCTTGTTTGAAACACTTTGTCCTAGACTTTTGACATGCCAATTTTTATTCAGATACTTGACCTATTGTGTTTATGAAATTTGACATTAGACTATTTTATGCCAAGTCTTATCATAAATATTTTTTTTGAGATACAACTCCACCTTTGACTAAGTTAGACCAAGTTTGAACCATTTGTCCTTTGGACATAATTTTTTGGAATTTATAAAAATCTAAGCCTTTTTGTTTTAGAACTTTTGTCATTTATGCAGATATGTCTAGTTACACTTATGTTGAAGTCACATATAATTCAACTTATGAAATAATGACCACACAAAATTTGACTAGAAACCCCTATAGAGATAGGCTTTCTAGGGATTTTTATTATTCCCCTTACAATACTTCATATGGGGAACAAAGTCAAGAAAAAACTTAGGATCCAACTGAAGATTGGAATGATATGGTTTATTAGGAGAACTTGGATGCTTTGGCTTGTGCAAGCAATAAAGTTCCATGATGTCCTTTTTTTTTAATCATCAACTATCCCTAACCCTCCTTTGGATTATACGAGCTATCAAGCTCTACAATATCCAAGGAATACCATTACGATTCTCAAACCTCATGCTTTGGATTGTGTGAGAAACCAAGCTCTATAATTCCCAACCATTTATATACTAGAATCTCATGCTTTGGCTTGTGTGAGAAACCAAGCTCCACAACACCCAACCATTTCTATACCAAGACCTCATCCTTTGGCTTGTGTGAAAAAGCATGCTTCACAATGCCCCTTCATCATCTTAGGACCTAATCCTTTAGCTTATGTGAGCAATCAATCTCCACACTGCCCTAACATTACCATCTTAGGAATTTGTCCTTTGGCTCATGTGAACAATCATGCTCCCCAATTCCCTACCATTATCCAATTGTAGGCCATTCCTTATTTAGTACCAATCTCATCCAAACCTCAACTGATCCAATCATTTAAAGACCAAGCTCTGTTTAAAATTGGTATTTTCCAACTCATTAGAAACCAAGGCCAAAATAACCAATCAATCCAAGATATTATTTTGGAACAAATCACTTGTGATAAGTCAACCTGTGATGAATCACCTATTGATCCTATACCAATTGTTGAGGAGTCTCAATCTGACAAGCCAGTCTTTACTGAGTCACTTCTTAATGATTATAATCACCTTTGGGAAAATCATTACCTTGATCATATGCCTATTGTTTAAGAGCCTCCCTTTGACAAGAAAATCTTTGAGGAGTTGTCTCTTGAAATTTTTTCCATTATAGAGGAGTATCACTTTAAAAAACTAGTCTTTGTACAACCCATTATGCCATCATAGGCCATTACTTGTCCAATACCGAACATTCAACAAGACATCATTATAATAGAGTGCCCATCAGAAGAAGAATTAGAGCTATAGTTAGGTTCTATTATTGAATCAACATCAGATTTACCATCAGAGTTTGAATCAACATCAGTCTCAACATCAAATTTAGAATCCCTTGAGTTAGAATTAGATTCATAAGAAGAATATGTTTGTGGCTATTACAACATTGGTTACACATGCCTTATAGATCAATTTGAATACATTTGTGATCCTTTTAAATTTTTTGAGAATGAGTACTTTAGCTTCAACATGAGTCATCCTAGTATATTCTACAAGGATTATTTAACCTCTCCCCATTCCATTACCATTCCACATATCATTACCATAAACCAATATAACCATATTATTGACATTCCATCTCCTACAAGTGTTGATTGGGTTTAATAGAATCACACTTTGTTAAAATGCATCCATTGTGACATAGAAATTGAAGAAGAGCAAGGATGATAAAACCACATTCATGTAGCATAAGAACACTCTCCTAGTGAAACCTTTTTGGAGGTGCTAGGGGACAAGCAAAGTTCAAACTCAGCATCTTCTAGTGAAACATTTTTAGAAGCACTAGAAGAAAATAAATGTCAAAATCCAATGTTCATTAGTGAAACCTTCTTGGAGGTGCTATGGGGCAATCAAGACAACTTCATTGGTGAAAACCTCATTGAGGCACCAATAGCTAAGCACAAAAGTTCTTCACTACTTAATGAAGACAAAATCAAAGATCAAATCAAAATAGCTTCTTACCTATAGCCTAATCAAATGGTAGCTACTCTTAAGCCCAAATAATAGAAAAATATGATGGTCCTATCATGAGAACAAGTCTTTGGCCCCACCACAACTAAATTTATGTTGAATCTAGCATCAACAACATTACATGTGACTAAACGTCTTAATCTTCATTTATTTCCCAATCATTACACATTTCATTATCATCTACCATTCCATTTCACAAATAAACCTATCATCTAACTTTTATCCTTATTTACCATCCATGGCTGCACTTTCCTTTTTAGAGGCTACAAAGATACCTTGTCTTGATGTTCTAAGGAATCAAAATCAATGACCAATAAAAATACAAAATCATTCTTGACAACCAAATCTACATCAATTTCTTGACATAGTAGCTATTCAGATACAATGTGGGCTAACAATTAACATGATTAATTATTCTATATATATCATTTATTGATCAGGATGTGCATCTCAACTTTAATAAGAACAATAGAATCATATGCCATTTATCACACCCAGGCCAAAAACATGTACCATACCATTTCATTGACATGCCATTGCCATAATTACATATCCTTTTGCCATTATCTCATATCCCAGCTAATCATTTTCTCACTAGGGGGAAACCCTCTTACCATTTTTATCTAACCTATCAAAAACCATCATTATCCTAAAGTAATTCCATTTTGATCCTATCATTCCATTCCTATATAGACCAAAGCCTATTTTTTTAGCCATCCTACCCAATCTTGTTTTGATCTTGGTTTTTTTGGTTCTTCCTGTACTTTTTATGAGAGAATTTTGATCAAGTTTCAACTCGTATCAAATCCATGTTTACAATGACAGTCTATGAAATTAGTGTGATAATTAATCTGGCAAGATATCTTTCATTTTCCATCCCATATCAAGTTTATTTATGTGAGCTTGATTATAACTACCTATGAGAAAATTAGTGTCTCATGAGTTTATAACCACCTAAGGGCAAATTATTATCATTGATCTATGCTGTTGTATCCTAGTTATAACCACTTACGGGAAAACTAGGGGAAACACTTGTTTATCATGCATTACCACATCACCTTGCCATCATTAATTTCATTTGACTGACCATTTTTTGGATTTAAGAGCTTGTTAGGACCTAGTTGGTTTTTCCTCACCTTTAATGTGGATAGAATTAGTGTGACTTGAGGTCATCTTAAGACTATGTAAGTCATACTCAATTCATGTTGAGGTCACCTCAGTCCCCCTTTCCATATGCTCTCACCATTTTATAAGCAACCTAATTCAAATGCCCTTGCCATTTTATGAGTAGGTATATTATCATTATCTAACAAGTTAAGATACCTCAAAATACCAAAAACATTCAAATATTTCAAAATCTAAAAACATTTGTCCTATCTAAGCATAGTCAATCATCCTCAATCTGCCTTATTAGGGTATGGTCATTATTAGGATGATTTATTTTGCTTTTGTTTTCATAATTTTTATTGTTTATTTTTTCCAAGTTGTTTATTTTTTTTTCTATTTATTTATTTGTTTGTTTGCTTGCCTATTTGTTTGCTTTCAACACTTTTGCCTTGACTCGGTCTATATGTGTATATTGGGTGATTCCTTACACATTATTCTTGAGTCTATCCATATTAATATGTCAACATTGTCATCATGGTTTTTATCATTGGTAAATTATTTTTCAGTGTTTATTAGATTGGGAATTAGTCCTTATGAAATTTTCATCCAAGTGTTCATGGTTTTCTATCATGATGCCTACCATCACATGTTATAACAAAAATTAGCTTCAATAAGGTCTGCAATCAATGAAGCCACACAAGTTTCTCCTTGGCACCTTGGAAAATATTTCAACCCATCTTGATCGAATCAACCCATTACCCATTCTAGTTATATCATTGCTAATAATGATGAGCATGTCCTTATTGGCAAGTACAATTGAATTATTTATAATGATCAATCTTATTCTTATTTTCATCTCTTTCCTCACTTTACACCCACTCATATTTAATCTATATTCCAAGTTATATCCTTGAGTTATGAATGCTAATTATCCCTAACTAGGGTACCATCATATCTAGCCAATCCAGGTCCTCTTAATGATTATAACTACCTATGGGCAAATCATTATTTTGACTTTTATTCCTGATTATAATTGCCTTTGGTTAAATCAACAACCTTTTTAAATCAATGCATGTAAGAATTTTTTCATTTGGATTAATCTCAACCATGGTTTAATTCCACCTTTCTTCTTGTTTCTTTTCAAGAGACCATCCATCAACAAATGTGATGGCCACTCCCTTGAGGGGGCATCATCCTAGGCTTCCCAAACACTCTTTGGAGCTTTTTATTCAATCATCATCTTATTTTTGGTGATACAAGTCATCTCTCATTATTTTAGAAGACATTACTTTACATATAGTTTTTCAACATCTTCCTAAATAGGGGTAAACTGTAGACACCTAAATCTAGCCACCAATAACCTCCAACCAAGCTTTTGACCAATTTACACAAAAATGCACAATTTGGCCTAAAAAAACTAAATCACATTAAATGAGTCGAAATTGATATATTGAAATGCTAATTTTAGCCACGGTATCACTAAATGGGATAATGAAATTTATGGGCTAGCTAACGGTCAGATCATTTCGAGTCAAAATGCCAATTTTGCACTTGGGTGCTCTAGATTGCTCTTTTCTATCAAATATCTTGCACAAGATGCATGTATTTATTATTTGGTGTTGGTAACATCATAAATATAATAATGGATCCAATGCATCTAACATTGAATTCTAATTACAATCCAGTTAAATTTCAAACCAATAATAAGACATTTTGATCAATTTGAGTAATTTGTACACAAAGTGCTTAATAATGCTTAAGAGCTAATTAAATAAAGTTAGAGCCTAACTAATAATTTTATATAAACTTGTTGAACACTTGTTTTTAGAAATTAATATTAAATATCTACATCATCAGGTGACCTCATTTCTTGGGAAGACATCCCTAGGCCATAAATGCCACAAATATTAGGATTCATGCCTATTCAATTACATTATATCCCAAATATTAATGGGGATATTTTTAGAATGAATTTAATATTTATATTTATCCTTAGCCACACATCTCAATCTTGAGATGGATGATTCAGGTTGATTCTAGCCATTTTCTAAAATCTATAAATAGAGAGGCCATGAACATCATTTCTAAGTTATTTTGGTACAAAGTTATTATGATCAAATATATTCAAGAAGCTTAAATTGTGAGAATTTACCATGCCAAAGTGATTCCAAAAATCTCTCACATGCCAAAGTTATGATTCCAAAATATTGAAGCCAAAGCCACAAGGTGCCAAGGAGAAGAGGAGATAACCAAGCCTCCTTTGATGAAGACATCATGAGCACAAGCTGATCAAGCTACTACTACAATATAATTTGGCGAATTCAAGGGAGGTGAAATTTTTTTTCTCTTTCATGTTTTAGTTGTGTTCCCATTCTAGTATTGTTAACTAAGCTCAACCAAGTAACTAGGCTTAGAGATGTATGTTAGCTAGTGTGTTGGTTTTTCAATTTGATTTCATTTTGTCACTAACAAGATACTAACACCTCTCTTGAGTCAAATTCCTAGTCTCCAATTTTAAACCATAACATTAGTCATCATGGATAGCATAGTCTTGTATGAAGTACATAATCACTGGTTGGTTAATTGAATACTTGCTTGAGTTTAGTGATTTGCACATACGATAGTTTCTCATCAATATTGATGGAAAAGTGTGCTATACATTGATTTTACAAATGGTTTAATGATATAATATATTGGAAAGGAAGGTCATAAAACCATTATAAATCATAGTCCTTGAGATTTCTCAGGAATAACTTGGCTAATAATTTGTCATTATATGCATAATATAAGCACTCTGCATGGAATGATCCAAGCTATTGTTCTAGATCACCTTTACCTTTGTATAATGAAAGTTTAAGAGATACAAAACTTATTGGTAAAATATAAGTTAATATCTTAGGGGATAAAGGGTTATGAATCAAGGCTTGTAAATCCATGAAAAAAGTACCTATATATGAGCCTTAATTTAGCTACAACACCTTAGCATGTAGAGTTGTAATCATTTACTTAATGAAACATGCAATAAGTGAGGTTGATGATTTCATATGTAGTCATTATGGGAGGGGTAAAGGTTACCTATGTAGGAATAGGTATGGAAATTTGTTGGAATCCTATTATTACCCTCAAACCTTGGGTGGATTTCAAATATGTCATTAAAGGTGTTGGTGTAGGAATAATACCAATAGTGGAGGTCTAAACATCAAAAGTGGAATTACTAGCTTAAAAGGTTTGGTTGATATCTTATAAGGGGTTATAATGTTCCCTATATGTAGTATTTTAGGCGAAATTTTTATATTCATCTCTTGTAATATATAACATTGCATTAATATGCTATGGGTTTGAATTAAGATATTTAATTAATGCTTTGTCATCCATTACATCTAGTTGATTTAGAGTACCTTTTTCATGAGTAGTATCCATCTCCACATTCATGATAAGTTTAAAAATATAGTGTGTAGCATGTACTACACAATCCATGGAGGGAATATGAAGAATAAAATAAGTCATGCATTCCCTTTATCATCTAGTAGTAATAAGAGGTAACTCATATTGGATGTGGTAATGATAAAGGCTTGAGATTATTCATTGTTAATTTTAGCCTTATTATTATTATATTTTATACATTTGACCTATTTACTTACATAATTAATCCAAAAAAGATGCATTATCCATGTAGAACAAGATGAAAAGAGTACCTTCATGACTTGTGTTAACTAATAATATTCATTAATTATAACCATGAATAATGTGTATTGTTAAGGAATAATTAGAAAATCAAGTTTGAAAATAAAACATGGATGTTGAAATATGAAACCCTAGAAGAGACCTAGGGTTTCACACAATGTATGGGTTCATTAATATGATTTACCATAATTTGGTTTTAGAAACCCTAATAGGATAGAAACTAGAAAAAAAAATTGGATAGATAAACATGACATTCACGCATACATGTGGTTGTAAAATAATGAAAATGATTGCAATGATTTAATAAATGGCATATGCTAAATATAGTAGGTACAAAAAATGGATGAGTAGATAGATTTTTTAGTTGACTTTCTGATTGTGACTATATTCTAGCAATGGAAAATAAACTAAAGTAGGCATGTGATTCATTTAGTTTGGGACCTATGTTTTTGTCTACACATGGTCAGTTTTATGAGATCTAGATCAGAATCAACAATCAAAAATTACATGTTGTGGTTGGTATTTACCTATGTGGAATAGAGGGACTGTGACCATATGATCACCTTCAGTTGTCAATGAAATCTTTATATGTGTGATGCTAAATCTTGATGATGCATGAAACTATATAAATGAGCCTCCTTCACATTACAACCCTAGATGTGTTTATGAGGGATAGAAACATGTAAATTTGAGAAGGTGTAATGTGATGAAATGACCCAAATAACCCTTATTTAATGATTAACCTTTTCCTATGTATCTAATACTCTAAGGAGGTATATCAATCCAAACATAGTTCTCCCACTTGGTGTGATTATGAAATTATGCTCCTTCACTATATGTATGTAAATAATGATTTGGATTTGATACTTCATAATTATTGCTTTGACTTTGCTTTAGTATGCTTCATACTTGTCTTGTGATTATTCCTAGTGATAGATTCACAATTTGGATGGATAGGGAATATTTTTTCAATGTGTAATAATGTTTAGATGTGTGCAAGATAAGTGCCAAGTCATTTATTAAGTGAGACCTTTCTTTGTATATATGGGTCTAATTGGGTAATTTCTCACACCACCAACATGTTAGGTAGATGCACTAACCCTAATGAAATATTTAATTTTAAAAATTAGACATTGGTGGGAGACCTAGTTGATACCGAGTAGATTAGGTCAGTATCAACTAATGATACTAAGTAAACTAGATGTTATCAACCCACATATAAGAATATTATACTAAGCATTTAGGCATGTCTGTTTAGGATAATATATTGGTTTGAAATAGATAATGAGGTTACTGTAGGTGTGTAAATTATAATGGAAGGATCAAAATTAAAAGGTAATATGTATGTGTGAGAGAATGGTTAGTTAGGACCATATTTGTGTGCTCAAGTCCTACATGGTAAATGTGTATCAAATTTGTCATTGTCATTTACTTAATACTAAATTTTATTATTTTTAGTTTACACACATATCCTATGGATTATAAACCTTTCATGTATCACAAAGCAATTAAACCTAATGAAGGGTTTATATTGCAATATGGTGCCCCTCACTCCTCCATAATACCTCCATTATAGGTCATAACAGTAAAACAAATACATACATATGAGGTAGGATATATAATCAAAGCCAATGAAAATTACTCACTTCAGAACATACCATCTACCAAGAAGCAATAAAAAGAACCTCCAAATATGAATGAAACATAAAAAGATAAGACACTAGATATTACATTATTGGTAAATATAGAAGAGTTTGATTAAATGATTATTAAGGATGATAGTTATGAAGGATGATAATGATGATGGTGATAATGTACTTTTCTATAATATAGATGATATTTTGTCTCATCTAAAATTTATACCTATAGGACATGGAGAGTACTAAGATAATTCAAACATGGTAAGTGTTTAACACTAAAATGGTTTAGATATGGGGTTATCTAGGGTTGGTATAGGGAATAAGGGTGATAAACTATCTCTATAGTAGGATAATTGGGTGCTAAACTCATATTTAAAGATACACTTAATTTTTTATGTCAAGAATAGGCTAGATAAGTAAGTACATCTATGTTAAGTCAATAAATGACAAAGAAATAACATACTTAGCTTGTTCTGATGCTAATGTAGTTTTGGATATGGAACATGCATGAAGCATATTGGAAGATGATATTGGAACAGTTATCAGATTCTAATTTGGATGCTTGTAAAACTATGGACACATGTAAGCTTATGATGATTACATTAATGCTACTATTTGAACTTGATGCAAGCATCCTATATGGAATACCTACTAGATAAAAAGATGTGACCACCTGGGTAATTTTGGTTTTGACTTCACCTTCATTCTAGTGTATTCATATTTAGGTCTTGTACTATCACTCATGAAATGTCAAAATCCTAGTTCTTCATATTCATGGTGACCTTAGGGGAAAATGTGTTAGTGGGCACACAGTGTCAAGATGACCCCAAAGACCCTTCTATCAATGAGAAGATTAGGTCAGTATTGATTGGTGATACTAACTAAACTTGATGTTATTAACCCATATATAAGTAAAGTACATTGAACATTTAGGCATGTTTGTGTAGGATAATATATGGGTTTGAAATAGACTATGAGGTTATTATAGGTGTGTAAATCAAAATAAAAGGATCAAACTCAAAAGGTATCATGTAAGTGTGAGAGAATGGTGAGTTAGGACCATATTTGTGTGATCAAGTCTTGCATGGTAAATGTGTGCCAATTTTATCATTGTCATGTACTTAATACCAAATTTTAATATTTACAATTTACATACATGTCTTATGGACAATAAACCTTTCATGTATTGCAATCAATTGAACCTAATGAAGGGTTTATACTATAATCTAGTGTGCCTCACTCCTCCATAATACATCCATTATAGGTCATACCAATAAAATAAACATATGAGGTAGGATATACAAGCAAAGCTAATGAAAATTACTCACCTCAAAACATGCCATCTACTAAGAAGTAATAAAAGAACCTCCAAATATGAATGAAACACACAAGGAGAATACATCAAATATTCCATTGTTGGTCAATATAAAAAATTTCAATCAAATGATTATTAAGGATGATAATGATGATGGTGATAATGTACTTCTCTATAATATAGATGATTATTTATCTCATCTAAAATTTACACCTATAGGATATGGTGAGTACTAAGATAATCCAAACATGGTAAGTGTTTAACCCTAAAATGGTTTAGATATGGGGTTATCTAGGGTTAAAGGGGATAGGGATAGTCTAGGGCACAAGGGTGATAAACTCTCTCTATATTAGGCCAATTGGGTGTTAAACTTAGATATAAACATACACTAAATTTTTTATGTTAAGAATAAGCTAAATATAGTAAGTACAACTACATTAAGTAAATAAATGACGAAGAAGTAATGTACTTAGATTATTTTGATGCTAATGTATTTCTAGATCTAGAACATGCATGGAGTAGACTAGAATAGGATTCTAGAATAGTTGTTAGAGTTTGATTTGAATGCTTCTGAAACTGTCGACACTAATGTTAACCTCGGATAGTTGCATTGACACTACTATTTGAACTCAATGCAAGTGTCCTATATGGAATACCTATTAAAAAGATGCAAAAACTTGGATTCTTCTAGGTTTTAATTCACCTTCACTTTGGTGCATTTAGATATAGGTCATGGACTATCGCTCCTCATGAAATGTCAAAACCCTAGTTCTTCATCTTTATGGTGACCTTGGGGAAAAATGGGTTAGTGGGTACAGGGTGTTGAGTTGACCCTAAAGACCCATTTATCAATGAACTTTGCGTACATATCTAATACTTTTAAGAGGCCCTAAAATTGATGTAGTTATCCCCTACTTGTTAGCTTATATGTGAATTATGTAATATGTGTAAAGCAAGTACAATAGTGACCTAGCTTATAACTTGGAAAATTGGGCTCTTACACTAATCTTTCAGTACTTCAGACATGTAGATGCGACGTTATTATATGTGGTATGGAAATAGGGAAGCTTGGTTTAATTGAATGCTTGATAGAGTGATTTTGATAGGTTGTCTTGGTTTTTGTTTGTCTTATCTAGGTGTGTGTTAGGCAGGGAATGATTGAGGGTTGATTGTGTATTTATATCAATCCCTTTGGAAAAGTAACTTACATTAAAGTACTTAATCTAAAAATTAGGATATGTTTCATTTGCGAATTTAATGACTTTAAGACATTGAATACTTGCATTAGGTTAAGACATTAGTGTCGATACTAGTGTTAATCTTAGATGTTAGTGTCTAAGGAACATGAAAGTAGGCATAGGCTCAAAAATTATAGAGATGGAAGATAAGTACATTTTAAGCATTCTAAGAAAGATAAAAGGTCTAGGTCATCAACATAAGACTACTCAGACTAAGAGATAGGATAAGGGGCACAAGATAGAGTAGATACAAGACTTTCATAAATAAGAAAGGTCTAGAACTGAGAGGAATAACCAAGGTTTGAGTTTGCCAAGTGTACACGACTAAGGTGTTATATAATCCATAAATATCATCTACATTTTACCCCTTTTAATATAAGAATGAAATTGATAGTTTAAATGAAATAAATGTGTACCTATATGTGTATAAGACACCTTGTCTTTGCATATACCCAACTTGAGTGCTTTGCCGGTGACCGACCTGCAACCAAGAGAAATTTATAGTATATAATTTGGAATTGAAAGTTTTTGAAAGTGAAAGAGAAAGGTTTAGGAATACACCTATGTGTCAATGTAACTACCTTCCCTATTGACAAGTTTATTTAAAAAATATGTATCATTAAAAGGCTTTAAATATTGAAAGTGCATATATCCAAGAAGAGAGAGAGAGAGAGAGAGAGAGAGAGAGAGAGAGAGAGAGAGAGAGAGAGAGAGAGAGAGAGAGAGAGAGAGAGAGAGAGAGAGAGAGAGAGAGAGAGAGAGAGAGCCTTAACCTTAGAGTGAAGGTGAGTTTCCACCTGGTAGTTAGCTCAATCATGAAACCCAATCATATTCATAACCTAGTTAGGTTGGATTATACAATCAAGTCTAACATAAAAAATTGGCAAGATTGGAGATTTAATCACCTCAACCATACCAAAAATTGAACCAGATACTACATTAGATTAGCTCAATAAAGTCCATAAAATTTTGATCAAGGTATCAATACTTAAAAGTCTGTGATGTGGTAATAATCCATGGAATTTGATTTTGATTTCAATTTTGTAATATTAGGCACAAATTACATATCATATTCACCTTACATATGTCTCATATTAAAAATGTGTATAACAATGGTGTTAATGTATATAATTCTGCCATAACTATGAATCTGAATCATATAACTATGTGCTTTGGCTAATTTAGAAACTGTGTAAGTGTGGAGAACATGCTTCCAAATCATGCCCCCATTATATATGGATAAATATGAAAATGTAAATAAGTACCAATGTGGAGGACATGTTTCTAAAACATGCCCCCACTAAATTTGGAGATATCACATACTGAATAAGTGTGGAGAACATTCTTTCAAGGCATGCCCTTACTGAATCTAAAATTGTGAATGTGTGGAAGCCATGCCTTTATGACATGCCCCCACTGAATCTAAAAATTAATATAAATACCAAATACTAAATGAGTGTGGAGAACATGCTTCTAAAGCATTTCCATATTGAATCTGTAAACTATGCCAAATGTGGAGAACATACCTCTATGACATGCCCCCCAATAATATTACACCCCTTTGAGGTGAGGGAAAGATAATAATTGGTAGTTAAATCACCTCAAAAGGATAAAATAATTTCATAACATATGAATGGAAACTTGTAGCATATAGAAGGAACATGTCTAGGTAGATATATAATTGAAGCACATATAACCAATGTGATCAGACAAAGGCTTAAGATGCATGATAAGGATCATGGAAATGTATAAATAGTGATAGTACCAGCTCAAAAAACAAACAATCACACATAAAAGAGTTCTCAAAATCAAGTCGAAAGGCAATGTTCCAAGGAGATTTCAAACAAGGGGCATATTCAAATGCCACACAATCAAAGGAACACGACTTTGTCAAATGCCCATAAAATCAAGGATGGCATATTTAAATGTCCATACAATAAACAATGACACATGGAAATGTCAAATAAAGGATACATAAGAACTGGGGTTAAAAGTAAATCAACATATTTAAATGCTCGATCTAGGAATACAATAATAAGGCAAGACACTCAAGGAAATGTATAAAGTAAAGTATAAGTAACCAACATAAACATGTCATAGTAGCCAATGGATCAAATGTGTTAGGAAAAAATGTAGGATATAAGTGTATTAATTAAAGCATATGTAACCAACATAATCCTGTTATACCAATAATATATATATATATATATATATATATATATATATATATATATATATATATATATATATATATATATATATATATGAGGTAGGATATACAAGAAAATCTAATGAAAATTACTCAACTCAAAACATAGCATCTACCAAGAAGCAATAAAGAATCTTTGGATACAAATGAAACACAAAAGGGAAAAACACTAGATATTCCACTATTGGTCAATATAGAATATTTCAATTGAATGATTATTGAGGATGATAATGATGATGATGATGATAATGTAATTATCTATAATATAAATGATTATTTATCTCATCTAAAATATAAACCTATAGGACATGGTGAGTACCAAGATAATTCAAACATGGCAAGTGTTTAAACCTAAAATGGTTTAGATATGGGGTTATCTAGGGTTAAAGGGGATAAAGATACTATAGGGCATAAGGGTGATAAACTACCCTATAACAGACCAATTGGGTGTTAAACTTAGATATAAACATACTCTAAAATTCTTATGCTTAGAATAGGCTAATTATAGTAAGTATAATTATGATAAGTAAATAAATGACAAAGATGTAATGTACTTAGCTTGTTTTAATTATAATTCAGTACTAGATCTAGAACAAACAAGAAGTAGAATAGAAAACAATTTTGGAATAATAATTAGATTCTAATTTACATGCTTTCAGAGTTGCAAACACTAATGCAAGTCTAGGATGGCTGTGTTGATGCTACTATATGAACTCGATACAAGTGTCCTATGAAAACTACCTACTAGAATAAGATATGACCACCTAGATGCTTATAAGTTTGACTTAACCTTCATTCTGGTGTATTTTGATTTGGGTCATCGACTGTTGCTTCTCATAACATGTCAAAAACCTAGTTCTTCATGTTTATGGTGACCTTGAAGGAAAATGGGTTAGTGGGCACATAATGTTGAGCTAACCCCAATGAACCCTCTATCAATGAGTGATACCTACATATCAAATAATCTAAAAAGGGCCTTAGACTAATGTAGTTCTCCCCTACATGTTGACTTGTGTGTGAATCATGTAATATTTGCAAAGTAAGAACAATAGTGACCTAACTTGTAACTTGGAAAATTGGGATCTTAGGTTACTCCTTCAGTAATTTAGATCTGTAGATGTGTTATTCCTATGATTATTATGGAAATAGGGAAGCTTTGTTTAATTGAATGCTTGATAGAGTGATTTGATAGGTTCCCTTAGTTTCTCTTGGTCTTTTCTAGGTATGTGCTAGGTGAGGAATGAATGAGGGTTGATCTTGTTTTTATATCAATCCCTTTGGAGAATTAACTCACATTAAATAACTTAGGTTGACCATTATGATATGTTTTAGTTGTAAATTGGATGATTTTAGTGCACTAGACACTTGCATTAGGTCAAGATGCTAGTATCGACACTAGTGTTTATCCTAGATGTTAGTGTCCAAGGAGCAAGAAAGTAGGTATAGGCTTATAACTTGCAGAGGTAGAATATAAGTACATTTTAAGGATTTTTTGTAAGACAAAAGGCTTGCATCATCAACATAAGATTGGTTAGACTGAGAGATAGGCCAAAGGGCATAAGATAGAGTAGATGTGAGACTTGCAAAAATAGGAAAGGTATAAAACTCATGGGAACTACCAAGGTCTAAGTTTGTCAAGTGTACAAGACTGAGGTGTTATATAATCCATAAATATCATCTACATTAAGCATTAATAAATTATGGGGTCTTATTTATGCACAATATAACTCAAATAAAAGGTAATCACCCATTTTAAGAAACCACAAGGATAAAAATGGTATCAACACATCCCTAGAGGAAACTCTACAGAGTGATAAAGCAAAGATAATGTTTCTAGTATATCAATACCCCTATAATGATCCAAATTATAAGGAAAACATAGATATAAACATTAATACTTGTTGTAATATACATTCATGACAAGAATCTCTCACATTAAGTGTGCCATAGATATAATACTTTGTGAAATTCAGTCAGACTTGATCACAAAAAATATTATGCATTAAAAAATGTATAAATGATGAGTATGTAACAATTATTGAAAGTTTAATCAATAACATAGACTTCATACAAAATAACCTTTTACATATCAAGATACAACATTTTTGTTTAACCCTAAAATTTGGATGTGGATCCTACTTGGGCATATAGGGTTGAGAATATAGAAATGATAATGCACAAGAGTGATAATCAGATTTATAATGGGCCAATTAAATGCTAAACTTAGATAAATCATATGTTGAATTTATTAAACCAAGATAGGATAAAAATATAAAGTAAAACTATGTTAGATATGGAAATTACAAAGAAATAGTGTACTTGGTTTTTATGTTGACATGGTTCTAGATGTAGAATAGGCACGAATCAAACTGAAATAGGATTCTAGAATAGTCACCAAATTTTGGATTGAGTGCCTTTGGAGTGATTAAAACAAGCATAAAATTTTAACGTTATTGTCAATGCTACTGTCTAAATTAGATGTAGGTGTCTTATATGAAATACCTACTAACAAATGATGTGACCACTTGGATGCTTCTTATTTTGTCTTCGCCTTCGCTCTCGTGCATTCATATCTAGGTCATGGAATGTCACTCTTCACGAAATGGTAAAACCTTAATTTTTCATCTTCATAGTGACCTTGGAAAAAATGGGTTCATGGGCACATAGTTTCAATTTACCCCAAAGACCCCTCTGTTAATGAATGCTACCTACATAACCAATACTTTGAAGAGGGCCTTATACTTATGTAGATCTCCCACAAGTGTTGGCTTGTGTGTGAATCATATAATATGTTGAAAGTAAGTATAATAGTGACCTAGCTTGTAACTTATAAAATTAAGTTATTAGGATGCCCCTTTAATACTTCATACCTATAGATGTGCAGTCATTATGACTGATATGAAAATAAGAATAAATAGGGAAGTTTGTTCAATTAAATGCTCTATGAATAATCTTTGGTATGAATGATAGGTAAAGGATGAAAAATGAGTGCTTATGAATATATACCACTCTTATCAAGAAATATATCACATTAAAGCACTTAGGCAAACCATTAAGAAACATTCCATTTGCAAATTAAATGACTTTAGGGTAATCAACACTTGTGTCAGGGTGGGACACTAGTGTTGATGTAGGGGTTTGAGACTGATTCTTATCTCATGGTAGTTATAAAATAGGTATAGACTCAAAACTTACAAAGGCATAAGATAAACATATTTTAAGTATTCTAGGAAAGATAAATGGTTTGCATCATCAACATAAGACTAGTCAGACCAAAATATAGTCTTAGGGGCATAAGATAGAGTAGATGTAAGACTTATGAAAGAGGGAAAAGTTGAGAACTGAGTGTAATAGATAAGGTCTGAGTTTTTTAAGTGTACAAGATTGAGGTGCTATATAATTAATAAATATCATGTACAACCCCCCCTTAATATAGTAATTAAATTTATTGTTTAAAGGAGAAGAAATGCATACCTAGCTATGTATTACACACCTTGCCTTTGCGTGAGCCCAAATTGAGTACTTTACTGGTGACTGACCTACAACCAAGAATATGTTATAATTTATAATTAGTGCATATAATCTGAAAGTGAAACATTTGAGAATATTGAAATTGAAAGATAAAGGTTTAGGAGTACATGTGTGTATCAATGAAACTACCTTACTATTGTTTCCAAATCTTGCAATCTAAAAGAGAGTGTTCAATCCTCTTCCATATTTGGGAAAAATTAGAACATTTCTAGGCATGTTGGTATGCTTATAAAGGAAATGAACCTCTAGATTTAAAGGGCTAGCTCCCTGATTGTATCTCTGCAAAACAATCTCTGTCTAAACTAGTTTGATTGAAGGGAAAAGAGTTAGAAATTACATAAAAAAACCTATTCTAAGAATGGTGATGCATGAAGATTATCTTCCACATGAATTCCATACCCTAGTGCATGATAAAAAAAATACATAGACTATTTTCAAGCTCTAAATATTCTAAACTAAGTATTTTAGTATAGAGATGAGATGTATGAAATGACACAAGGTAAATGAACTGACAGATAACCTATACATTTCAAGAATAGTTATACACTTGAAAAAATTCAACACTTTTAGATGCACTCTATATGACCTATTAGACCCAGAAATCTTGCTTAGGAATGAAGGACAAATTATAAAAGGATGAAAACCTTTACATGTTATCACTATATGTCACTTACACACTCAGACAATTGCTCAGAACTTCTAAGAAAAAGACTTATACCAATTCATAAATGTAAAACATGACATCAATTCAATAGGGTTTCACCATACACTACATGGTTTTTATTACACTAGCCCAAGGGATATATATATATATATATATATATATATATATATAGCAAAGAGGAAGTGAGAGGAGGAGGCCGTTAGGTGCCAAAGAAAGGAATTTATTAGGAGTCTCCATCTCCATCTACAACCATTTTTGTTACTGATGCTCATTTGGGCCATCTTATTGATCCATGTCACCTCCCTTGAACACTATTGGCCTGCTCTCTGAAAGATGCTTTTCGAACAGTTACCTAGTGGAATAAAGATATTTTGAGTAATGGTATCAATGCAGTTATTATAAGGGATTCCACCTATTGCATATTTTTCTTGATGCTAACAAGTTTCCATTGACTTGCTAAAGTGTTCAACGACGTAGGGGAGAGTCATTTTCACTCTTTTGGCCTTGTCTTCCTTCTTTGATTGGTCATTAAAAATGACTTAGATCCTGATCTGATCAATGGTGAGATGAGCCCTCTGATCTACTTTGGTGGATGTAGAACATGAGCCCTTGGATGCTTGGGATCCTCTTGTTTAGATGCTAATGACTAGTCCCTCATCTTGAAGTTGATGTCCATATCGTTATCACTCTACTAAGACCATTTATTCAGAGGCATTTCCTTTGGCCTTTTATTCGAGCATTCTTTCTAAATAATTTCTCATGGGCATTTTATCTAAAAAAATAACCTTTTGGGCCCCTTTTGATTGGTCCATTTTGATTGATCCATGTCCTTTTAGGCCTTTTGGAGTGTCTCTTCAAAAGATTGTTTTGAATTAAATGTCTAAAATAATTCTTTTGAGCTTTCTACAAGTGTCCCTTTAGAAAATTTCTAAAGGACACTTTTGCTGAGAATAACCCTTTAGAATTCTCATTTCACCTCTTTGAAAGCCTACACTTTCCCTTCAACATTCTTAAAATGTCCTTTTAGAAATCCTGAAATGGACACTTTCTTGAGAAAAAGCCCTTTAGGGAAAGTGTGTAAGGCACTTTGCATAGAAAAAGACCCGTTGGACTTTTTAGAAGTGTCCCTTCAGATCTTTTTAAAGGATACTTTTGGACTTTTGGTAGGGTACTGGCATGAGGCAACACTCCTTTTAGAAAGATTGAAGTGTCTAATTCCTTCAACAAAAATGAAGTGACCAATTCCTGAGAAAAGACCCTTTAAAAACATTGAAAATGTCCCTTAGCTTGAGAAATGACCCTTTAGAAAGATTGTTTCAGACAAAAAGTCTGATATATTTTTTTCAAAAAAAATGTTTAAGCCAATTCCTTCAAAAAATTTCAAAGTGTCCCTTCAAAAAAATTGAACCAGACCAATTCCTTGAAAGAACAAACCCTTTGGAAAGATTATTTTAGCCAAAAATTCTGAAACAATTCCTTCATAAAAAATGTTTAAGCCAATTCCTTAAAAAAAATGCAAAGTGTCCCTTCAGAAAACTTGAAACAGACTAATTCCTTGAAAGAACAAACCCTTTGGAAAGATTGTTTCAGACAAATTTTTTGAAACAAATCTTTCAGAAATCTTACATATGCCTTTTAGAAACTTGAAATGTGCCTTTCAAAAAAGTTAAAATAGACCAATCCTTTGAAAGGACAAACCAATTCTCGATAAAAAGACCCTTCAAACTTTTGAAAGTGACCTTTTAGGCTTTTAAAAAAGACCTTTTAGAAATATTGAAATGAACCAATTCCTTGAGAAAGATTGTTTCAGACAAAAAGTCTGAAATAATTCTTTTGAGTCTTGAACAAAAAACCCAAAGTAAAACCTTGCTGAAAGAAATAACACTTGAGTAGAAGGACCAAAATAACACTTGAGCACTTTGCTGTGGAGATAAATAAATAAGGAATGCTACACTTAGCCAAAATGAAAGATGCAAAATTGGGTTTGAAAATTGGCTAACATTCTTGGTGATTCCAAGGGGAGGCATGCCTGCTATGCCTAAGAACAGTTGCCTAAATCCTTCCATTGGGCATGGAGTCACACATATAGGCACCCAAAAATGATGTGAAAAAACTTTTGGCCCAAAAACACAAGCTAGATTGATTCATACACACAAAGGCAAAGATGCACACTAAAAAAAAGGAAGGAAACACACTTGTGCTACAAATCACTTTGGGAACACAACAACAAACCAAAGGAACCACACCTAAACTACTATTTACAATAGACTTGGAAGGACTAATAGTAGAACTTCAAATGTATACCTTTCATAGGGATAGGAAATTATTCTCCATTCATCTTGGTTAGTTGGAAGGATTTGTTTTGCTTTCACTTGCTAATGATCTAAGGGCCACTCCACAGAGTGTCAAACTTTGTATGTCTACCTATTTTTGCTCTATCCTCATCCTATTTCATAACCAAGTCACCTTCCTTGAACACTCTTGCACTTGATATTTTGTCAAAGGACTTATTCAAGAGTACTTAGTGGTGTTTCATGGTCTTGTGTGCATTGTCTCTTGCTTCTTATAACTGCATTCGTTCTATCAATCTAACTTCCATTGGAGTATTTTCAAGTAGTTCCAACTACTATGCAAGTTCTAGAGTAGAGAGTTCTTAAGATATGGATAACCTAACCTCTCTCCCATAAATAATCACAAAGGGAGAATGACCAATTGATCTCTTAGGAGTAATCTTATCAGCCCATAAGGTTGTCTTCAACTTGCTGTGCCATGCTCTTTGATTGTTCTCCAATGTCCTCTTGATGATCTTGATGGGATTCTTATTAGTAGATTCAACCAACCCATTACCTTTAGGGTAATAATTGGATGAGGTACTCAAGTAAACTCTATTCCTATCTACCCAATAATTTTTTTAACACTTATGAAAGTAAGTACATTATCAAAAATGATAACATGGAGAACTCCAAACCTTGTTATAATGCTCTCATAGAACTCCAAGATAGCATTTTCACTTGCCTCCTTCAATGAAATAGCCTCTACCCACCTTGTGAAGTAGTCAGTAGCAATCAATATCCATTTATGTCTAGCACTTGATGAAGGGTTGATCATACCACTGAAATCAAGGCCCCATTGCATGAAAGGTTGGTTTAATTGGATAGGATTCAATGGAAGGGTTGCAAGATTCTATTTGCCTATAAAGAAGGAAAATTAAGGACACTTTTTAGCTCAGTGGTAATAGTCCTTAAAAATACTAGGGCAATAGTAACCAACCCTCATTATCTTTGCAGCTATCATCATAGTAGAGAAATGACCTCCATTTGCACCATTGTGAAACTTTTCCATCAGCATATCAAAATGATCATTTTTAACACACCTCAACAACACACCATTCATGTCTTTTCTAAAGAGAAAACCATTTAAAATATAGTAAGGAATGGTCTAAAATATAAAATACCTCCTTTGAGACTTGTTCAAGCCATTGGGGCACTCACCATTTTGAAAAAAACTAATGATGTCTTGTGTCCAGCTTTAAACTTGTATGTGATCAGCTAGTTGGGGTTGAACTTAGTTGATCAAGACTTCTTTTGGATCTTGGAAATCTGAAGCTAAATTCTCACATAATCCTTTTCCTCTTACCAAGTTTGTAACCTTAATATCCACATCATACTCCATCACCTTTGTAATCCACCTAGCTCTCTTTTTATTTAAGTCTTTGCTTAGGAGAAACTCCTTGGTACTAGGATGAGAAACCATGATATGTATCTTGTTGTTTGAAACTATGTGTCTAAGTTTTTTCAATCCTCTTATCAATGTAATAGCTTGCTTCTCAACAAATGTATACATGACCTCATAATCTTCAAATCCTTGGTTGAAGAATGCAATTGGTTACTCTAGCTCTTCATCATTATTTTACATAAGCATAGATGAGATTGTATCAAGGTTAGCAAAGGCATAGAGTATGAAATTTTTGGCAAATCTTAGGTTCAAGAGAGTAAGAGATTATTTAATTTCTTGCTTGATTGCCTCAAAACTACCCTCACGTTCCTTTATCCAAGCAAAAGCTTGGTTCTTCTTAAGCATGGCTGTGATAGGCTTTACCATAGTTGCAAAGCCTAGAATAAACATTCCTAAAAAGTTTATTTTCCCAAAGAATCTTTGAATTCCTTTTCTGTGTTGAGGCAAAGACAAGTCTAGAATAGCCTCAATCCTGTCAAGGTTATAAGACAACCTTCTTTTGAAACAATATGACCCAATAAATTACCTTCATGGACAACAAAGATGCACTTTTTTAGATAAAGGGATATTCCATACTTCCTAAATTTATCAAACACCTACCTTAGATGTTCCATATGATTAGTATCATCCTTAAAAAAAATGGTTATATCATCATGATACACATTTAGAGACTTATTGATCAAACCTTTAAAATCCATGTCCATTGCCCTTTGAAATGTAGCTCCAGCATTAGATAAACCAAAAGGAATATTCTTATAGGTAAAGGTCCCCCATTTTGTAGTGAAGGCTATCTTGAATTGATCCTCTTCATTCAATAGTATTTGATTGTAACCTGAATAAACATCAAAGAGTGAGAAGCATTGAGAACCTAAAACCACTTGCAGAATTTGTTCTATAGAAGCTAGTGGATAATGATCCTTAAGAGACACTCTATTAAGATCTTGAAAATCCACACATGTCCTAATATCTCCATTCTTCTTTTAGATAGGTACAAGGTTAGCCACCCAAGTTGAGTGTTTGATAGGAAAGATAATCCTAGACTCAATCAACTTGGTCAGCTCTTTCTTTATGAGTTCCTCTATCTTGGGATTGATAGGCCTTTATTTCTACCTGATTGGGTTAGCTCTAGGTTCTAACTCAATGGAGTGATGAGCTAAAATTAGATCAAACTCTTTCAAATCTTTTTATTCCTAAGAAAATATGTCATGGAACTCTTTGAATAATTCAATAAAGGCCTACCTCTTAGACAAAGAACATACCTTACCAATTTTTAGGAGCTTATCATTTTAAATCATGAATCTCTCAAAGTTATTTTATTTTTTTGACATGTTCAATATTTATTTCTTCTTTGATCATCTTCATTGAAAACACTCTCCAAATTAATCAACCCCTTAGGTGTCTTTTTTGATCATGCAGTCTCTTTTGGTTCCTTGAGGAGAATCCTACCTCATTTTGTAAGAAGTGTGCAATATGTTCATCAATTTCAAACACTTGAAATGAAAATTCATTATATAAAATAAAATGCCTCACAATGATTTTGATATGAGACTAATCCTTCTCCTTTCCTAGTTCAATAACTGCATCAAACTGTCTCCTATGGCAGCCAATCTATCAACGTGTTTATTTGAATTCTATGGTATGGGTTGTATGTTGAAGGCATCAAAGCCTTAAAGTATGTCCCATACCATATGATTATAGGATTTAAGTAAGGGATTATTGGCTATAGCTTGATTTATCACTTGGTGGATGACCAACTCACTGTCCCCATAAACCTTCAAATTCTTGATCCCTCTTTTCTTTGCCCATTGGAGGCCATGAACTAGGCCTTGATATTCTACCGCATTGTAGGTAAATTTGAAGTGGAATATATATGAGGAGTAGTATTTATTCCTTAATGGATAAACTAACATAATTCTATCTCTTTCACCTACTTTTCTTCTTGAGCCATCAAAAAACATTTCCCATATTCCTTCAAGTTCATGGTCTTCACTAGTGAGTGAAGGGATTGAAACATCTTTTTCATGTATACAATAAACTCCCAAATAAGTTTATTATATGAAAGTATATGGATCAAGTCCATGTGTTTTAGTGTTTTAATTATCAAGTAAAATATCAAAAATACCTTCAAGGGGGGAGGATTCTTCACCATCCATGATACCTTCTTCTTTACTAATTAGACAATTTTGATTTGAACTTGTCTCCATATATGGCTCAATATGAAACCTTGCTAAGGGCTGAGTCCTTATGTCACCTTAGTTCCATATCTTGTTTTAAAAGATATAAACTACCAATTATTAGAAAGGTACCCTCCTATCTTATCCATGATATCTCTTGACAAGCAGATAGCAAAATGAGATGGAAGGTCTATCACCATAATGTCTTGTAAAATTGGAAAACTTGGGCAATCATGTAGGAAGACTTTCAGACCTCTAACCAATCCCACTATCTTGGTTAGAGTCCCATAAAGTTGTAACACACCTTTACTATGTGGTTCATACTTCAATCCCAATTTATTAGCCACCACCTTAGGCATGATAGTGGTACTAGATCCACTATCTATAATATAATTGTGAACCAACTTGTCTCCCATAATGAGTGTGAGGTAGAAGGGTGGATGATTTTTAGATTTTGGAGGGATCTAAGACATGATTTGGAGAATTGGTAAGGGCCACACTATTGTGATTTGAAGTTTGAGGGGTTACATGAATGTTTGTAAGCTGTTCTTGTAAGAGTTCATTTTGACCAGACATATGCAAGACTTCCCAAAGAGATATGCTTATCTTTGCATTCTTCAAAGAATAAAAAATGTTTAGAGGGGCAGTATTCACATTTTATTATATTATTGAAGGTAGTGAGGGAGTTTAAACCTACTGCATTGTAGGCTTAACAACCCTTCTCACATTCTAACTTTGTTGAGGGGCATGACTGGTAGTAGGTATTACACTAGGATTCACACTTTGTGGCCTTGGAAAGGCATCACTTGGAGTCACATGTACTCCTAGAAAATTTCCTAGAGCTCTCTTCTTGGATCTTGTATTATATGTTATCTGATTTAACACATAATCATCCTTAGCTTGAAATTTCATCATACCTACACTCTGGCTGCTACCTTCTCCATAAATATCTCTTTGGCTAGGATTCACTTCTTTTGATGTCATGTAAGGAGTAGTTTATTCTTGTGCCACAAAAGCTTGGCTATCTTCTCCAACATCATGCATAAACTAACCTTGAGGTTGTCCCCATTGGTCTAAATGATCCTCCCCTTAGACCAGGTTAGCATGTACTAGAACAATAGCCTTCGTGGAAGGAGTGGGATTAGGATTATAGACATTGGGATACCTAATAAAACCTTGTTGACCCTATCCTCTTCCTTAGTCACTGTATTAGGGTGGAGTTATATATCCTTGTTGAGAGTAATATTAAGGTTTAGGTGGAGCACTCGCCTATAACTAAGCTTATTTAAGCTGAGCTTGTAGTGATCGGATCTCCTCATCTTTGTCCATAACATTATCCATCTTCTAGGGAAAGGTTCTGAGCTTGACATTGGCATTAGGAACTTGTGCTATGCTTGGAGCCTCAACCAAAATATGAGATAGTAAAGGCATGGAAACTCTTAGAGGTAGCTTTCCATCTTATATCAAGTTATTCTTATCTTCAATAGTTATCTCCTATGCATATAGCAGATTAGATTCTCTCATTGACTACAACATTACTACCACATTATTACCAATACCCTTGAGATAAGTGAGGAACAAAAATATCAGAGGAGGTCTCATGATAGGTGGCAACCTATACCATGTCTTTTGAAATATTTCATTAAAATTTACCATGGATTCATTAGGACCTATCTTTATCACATTTAACTGATGGATCAATGAAGTATGGTCATTATTATTCTTAAATCTAGTCACCAACAATTTTCCAAAGCCAACCCAACTTGTAATGCAACCACCTTCCAAAGTCTTATACCAATCAAGTACCTTCCCTCTTAGAGACATGGCAAGTAATCTAATGGCTATGTTGGCTTGGGTGACATTATGGAAGTTACAAAAATTTGAGATGTCCCTAATATGCTCAAATGGTGTAATAAGACCCTCTCCATTGAAACCAAGGAAACTCTTGGTAGCATTGGGAGGAATAGGGTCGTATGTTGGAAGGTCAATTAGATTTTGGGTGTTAAAAGCTAGGAAAGGTTGATGCCTATCCATTTCTCTTCTTTTATCGTGATTTCCTATTTCTCTAACTTCTCCAACTTCTTCTTCTTCTTCTCTAAAACCTCATTGCCAAGGATATCTAAGCATTGGGAATGGTTTAGGGCATTATTCTTCAAGGAGAGCTTCAACTAGAGGGGCTTGATTGGAAGTCCTAGATGACCTAGTGAGGGAAATGAAATATAATGTGGGAAAATTGATCTACAGCCAGAGATTCTCACCTTTTAGTGTTGCCAAATGTTGGATTAATAATATTTATACAACCTTAGGCTTGTTAAGACCAACATTTGCCTTAACATGTCAATAATTTGTCCCATTGGGCATGCCAAAACTATTGTTTCTAAATCTTGCACCCTAGAAGAGAGTGTTTAATCCTCTTCTAGATTTGGAAAATCTTGGAACATTTCTAGGCATGTGGGTATGCTTATAGAGGAAATAAACCTTTAGATTTAAAGAGCTAGCTCTTTGAATGTATCTTTTCAAAACAACCTCTATCTAAACTAGTTTGATTTAAGGGAAAATAGTTAGAAATTACATAAATAAACCTATTCTAATAATGGTGATGCACCAATATTATCTTCCACATGAATGCTATACCCTAGTGCATGATACAAAAAAATACACAGACTATTTTCAAGCTCTAAATAGTTTAACACAAGTATTTTAGTATAAAGGTGAGATGCATGAAATGACACAAGGAAAATGAATTAAAAGACAAGCTATACTTTCCAAGAATAGCTATACACATGTATAAATTCAACACACTTAAACACACTCTATATAACCTGTTAGACCCATAACTCTTACTTAGGCATGAAGGATAGAGGATAGAAGGATGAAAACCATCACTTGTTGTCACTATATGTCACTTACACACTTAGATGATTTCTCAAAACTTTAAAGAAAAATACTTGTACCAATGATTAAAGGTAAACATGACATCAATTTAGCAGGGCTTCACCATACATTGCATGGTTTTTTTTACACTAGCCCAAGGGCTATATATATAACAGAGAGGAAGTGAGAGGGGGAAACCTTTGGGTGCCAAAGAGAGGAATCAATCTATTAAGAGTCTCCATCTCCATCTTCAACTATCTTTTCCAATGATGCTCATTCAAGCCATCTGATTGATCCATGTCACCTCCCTTGAACACTCTTGGCTTACTCTCTCAAAGATGCTTCTCCAATGGTTGCCCAACAAAATCAAGATATTTTGAGTAATGGCATCAATGCAGTTATTACAAGGGAGTCAACCTATAAAAAATTTGTCTTGATGATAACAACTTTACACCAACTAACTGAGGTGTGTAACGGTGTAGGGGAGAGTCATTTTCACTCTATTGGCCTTGTCTTCCTTCTTTGATTGGTCATAAAAAATGACTCAAATCCTGATTTGATTAATAGTGAGATGATCCCTCTGATCTGCTTTGGTGGATGCAGAACATGAGCCCTTTGATGCTTGGGATCCTCTTTTTTGAATGCCAACATCTAGTCCCTCATCTTGAAGTCAATTTCCACATAGCCATCACTCTACTAGGACCATTTCTTCAAAGGCATTTCCTTTGGGCCTTTCCTTCATGCATTCTTTCTAAATAATTTCTCACAGGCATTTTCTCTAAAATAAATAACCTTTCTGGCCTCTTTTGATTGGTCAATTTTGATTGATCCATGTCCTTTTGGGCCTTTTAGAGTGTCTCTTCAGAAAGATTGTTTTGAACAAAATGTTCAAAATAATTCTTTTGGGATTTCTACAAGTGTCCCTTCAGAAACTTTATGAAGCACACTTTTGCTGAGAATAACCCTTAGGCATTCTCATTTCACCTCTTTGAAATCCTAAACATGGCCTTCAACATTCTTGAAATGTCCCTTTGGAAAGCTCAAAAGGACACTTTATTGAGAAAAGACCCTTCGGGGAAAGTGTGTAGGGCACTTTGCATAGAAAAAG
The DNA here is from genome assembly GCA_037957365.1 of Torreya grandis. Lineage (NCBI taxonomy): Eukaryota > Viridiplantae > Streptophyta > Pinopsida > Cupressales > Taxaceae > Torreya > Torreya grandis. The sequence goes on along the minus strand of JARHVA010001942.1, from coordinate 2,154,340 downwards.
ACTCTTTAGAATTTTTATAAGTGTACCTTCAAATCTTTCTGAAGGACACTTTCAAACTTTTGATAGGGCACTTACATTAGGAACAACTTATTTTGGAAGGCTTTAAGTGTCTAATTCCTTTGACAAAAATGAAGTGACCAATTCCTGAGAAAAGACCCTTCAAAAATATTGAAAATGTCCCTTCGCTTGAGAAATGACCCTTCAAAAAGATTGTTTTAGACAAAAAATTTGAAACAATTCCTTCAAAAAAATGTTTAAGCCAATTCCTTTATAAAAATGCAAAGTGTCCCTTTAGAAAAATTGAAGTGGATCAATTCCTTGAAAGAACAAACCCTTTGGAAAGATTATTTCAGAAAAAATGTTTGAAACAAATCCTTAAGAAATCCTGCAGATGCCTTTCAGAAACTTGAAATGTGCCCTTCAGAAAAGTTGAATTGGACCAATCCTTTGAAAGAACAAACCAATTCCTGAGAAAAAGACCCTTTGGGCTTTTGAAAGTGACCCTTTAGGTTTTTTCAAAGGACCTTTTAGAAATATTGAAATGGACTAATTCCTTGAGAAAGATTGTTTTAGACAAAAAGTCCAAAATAATTCCTTTGAGTCTTGAAAAAAAAAACCCAAAGTAAAATATTGCCAAAATAAATAACACTTGTGCAAAAGGACTAAAATAACACTTGAGCACTTTGCTATGGGGATAGACAAATAAGGAACACTGCATTTAGCCAAAATGAAAGATGTACAATTGGCTGTGAAAATTGGCTAACACTTACCTATTGGAAAGTTGATTTAAAAATATGTATCATTGTAAATATTTGAAACTAAGATTAGGACAAAGAGATAAATCTAGAAAGTGCATATATAAATATGGATAACGATATATTGGAAGTCACATGCCCCCAACCTTGGAGAAAAGCTAAGTTGCCACCTAAAAGTTGAGATTAACTCAAGTATGCAACCCAATCATACTTATAACCTAGTTAGTATGAGTGAATAAAGTCAACTCATACTATAAAATTGGTAAGGTTGGATGATATAATCAAGTGCATCCTAAAAACTTGACAAGATTGAGTGATTTAATTATAACAACCCCATTGGGTTTTACCAAAATAGAGTATTTTTTTAAAAAATAATTACATATATTTATCTTACATATTTCACTACAAGAAATCTAATTAGGTGATCTTTAACTAAATGCATTATTTTAGTTAACCACAAGGTTTATAGCTAATCCACTTAGCTAATGATCACCATGAAAAGATATAACAAATCATGAACAATGCTAAATGAACAATAAAGACTACATTACAACCACTACTATAGAAATACAATGAATAAATAATATAATTTTAACAATAAATAATATCTCAAATAATAATAATACATGATACAAATCTCCATAGAGCATGAGTCTCCATGACTCAAGTATCAATCTATAATCTCAAGTGTAGTCTGTAGTGTATTATTCTTGAGGGGAGGGAGAGCATCATCTGAGTGCTTTTCTACACCAACCATGGACCATATATCCCCCACACTATCTTCCAAAAAAGAAATTGCCCTCCCTTCATGGATGGGTAAATAATGACGGTGTAGGTATCCAAAGTGATGAACTAAAAACCGTGTGATGTAAGATATCAAATACATGATGTGTACCATAAGAAAATCCATTCTAACATGATATTGGACAAACATGAATACTATATCATCCCATGAAATGATAATATTTCACTATAAACTTTATTTTGGCCAAAGTTTTCAAATAGTTAATGATCTCTAGGATCAGTCAATTTAATACACACCACTCAATCAGATTACACCTCATCTTGCATAAATGGTGCTAATTAAGTCAATAGAATATGCCCACTACTTATTTAGTGTCATAAATGCAAGATTTGGTTAAACTATATAATAACATAAAACTAATAGATTCAATCAGAATATTCCCTATTAGCAAACATAAATATGCTAAGTACAAAAATATAAAATACATACATTTAGTCCATTAAATGTAATGTAATGAATCTATCATCATCTAGTTTATTAAAAAATATTAAACAATCCTTAATATAAACATACAATCTAGGTAAGAATTATATCTAGACTATAAGTTACTCAATTCCACCAAGTAACTTAAAATGCTATTTCATCCATGAAATAAAAATTTAAAACACATGCTTATTTATTTGTTTATATTCCACCTATATAACAAATTCCAGTCATAAAAACAACTTAATAAGATCTATATTTAAACCCTTAAATATTATTTTAATGCTTTATCCAAAAATTAAATATATAACAAAGCACCCATTTTACCATGTTATAATAATATTGTTTATAAGCATATCTTAGTTATGTTTAGCTAATATATACATACATACATACATACATATATATATATATATATATATATATATATATATATATATATATATGTATGTATGCATATGGTATATTCATTCTCAGATTTATAACATAATCAACAATACTATAATTTATACCATGTTTATATATATATATATATATATTATTTTTAGAATTCTCACATAAAATTCTATATAGTCACTAATATAATAATGTAAATGTTATACTCTAAGTAGACATCCAATGTCTAAGATCTTAGAGTATCTCGTATACTCTCAATATACACTCAGGTGTAATAAAATTGTCTCATACCTTTACTATATTAGATAATCCCAATTTATTTATATGATTGAAGTGCATAGAATTTATGTGTTTAACAATTCACACACAACCAAACAATGATATTTCAATTTCCATATTATCAAAATACACAAATCACTCAATTTTCATTTACTTGAATATATAGTGATCAAATATTTTATACATAATCGACTATATCCACACATTGAAAATTCTATGTTTAAGACTCAGTCTTTGACCACCTATAAATGCCTCAAATAATAAACTACTTAGATATTTAGACCTATTATGATCCACATGAGGGTTTCACTCACATATTAAAAATGAACTGTATGTATGTACTTATAGACATATCCAAGTAAGCTCAACCTTAATGTTTACACAGTCCATACACATAAGTTCAAATCATAATCATTTCAACTCAACAAAAACATTTACATAGTCCATTCACAATAGGTTCTTATGATAAACATTTAACTCAGCCAAAAAATTTACACAATCCATTCATAATAGGTTCAAAAGATAACTTTTACTTAGCCAAACAATGATATTCTACAGGTTTAAAAAGGAGACATGTATATATACAATACTCTAATTCATAAATTCAAACGAAACCAATACACATAGAATTTTTTTCATAATCCCTTTATCATCAAATACAAACACATACCTTAAATCAATTATAAAATCCAAACACATAGAACTCATTCGAAAGGCACTGCCTTCAAATTTATTTGCACATATATCAAAACGTAAATTAAATGAATACATTCATATTCCATTTGAAAAATTCCCAACTGGTATGTATGTATGTATGTATATATATATATATATATGTATATATATATATATATATTTGTATGTATGCATATATATATTCATGCACACACACACATTTTTATGTATGCATACATACAAATATACATACATATATACATACATACATTCATACATACATACATACATATATAAACTATCAACTATAAATTTGAGCTTATACATATATATCCTCATATTCAAATTTTGCTATAAAATAACCCATTATTTTTATACCCAAAATCTCAGTTAAGTTATACAGAATAGAATTCTGCATATACATAACATAATTTATCTACATTTATGCCTTAGTGTATATATCCCCTAACTGGTTTGAGTTTAAAATAGAGTTCAAGTCCCTATCCAAAATACCCATACTAAATATATTCATAGGGTTTACAAACTGGAAGGAAATAAATATAGGGTTCATAGAGCTATTTAATAATGGTGAAGATATATAGCCCTACCCATTCTAGTAGGGTTATCTAGGTTAGATGTAGGGTTTTTTGGATGATTGATCCATCCAAAGGGCCCTATATTCAAACCTTTTTTTAAATTTTAAATAATTAAAAGCACAAAAACTTTTTCCTTTCATTCTCAAAAATCCTTTGAACTATATCACACAAGAATCTCAAGTATGGAACCTACCTGTTAAGATGATCACAATTCCAAGGAAGCTAAATATCACTATGCTCCTTAGCTAAAATACCTACTATTATTTTGATACCTACTACACCCATGTAAGTAGTCCCTTTACAAGTCTCCTTACCCACTCTTGTATTCTTCTCCATGCATTACTTGCCACCAAAATCTCATCTTTACTTGGTAGACAAAAAGAATAGAACAATGCATGGAAAAAATAACTCAACAAAACTTTCACTAAGCTACAGTCTACCAACTTTCTCATGCAACCAACCTTCCAAACTTGTATCATAGTTTGATAAAAATGATTGTTAACTTGAGTCAATGTGATATTAGAAACCTTAATCATCTTGAAACTTCCCAATAACCAATTAAATAATCCTTTGAAATATGCATGCTTTTTGACTTTATCAAAAAATTACATTGACTTCCCATCACCCATGAAAATTGACTAAATGACAAGTCCATAATCAATATTGTTTCATGCAATGTTGACAACCAACAAGTCTTGATAACATAATGACCACATGATAAGGTATTATAAATATATAACTTTAAAAGACCATTGTTAAAGTTAGTAAGTCATCCAAAATCAAACACTATGCATTCGAGCTCTAACTATAAGTTAACTCTCTAAGTTAAAAAAATAACCATAGGCTTTAGCAAATGCTTTTTCAAACATAAATATGTTTATATAATTGATAAATAATGATATTATCTATAACACTTTCATAACATTATGTTTATTTCCTAGGCATTACACTTAAGTCAAAACATAAATCTTGTTTTATCATGCCAAGTCATTCATTAATACCTAAAAAATAGCTTATAACTCATTAATTTCTTTTATAGGTTTATTTAACTATTAAAATCGATAATAATAACCTTATAAACATAAGTAATCATTTACAAACTGACTCAACTAAGTAATAGAATACATCTATTACTACAACAAGAAATCCAAACAAACACTATTAAAATAAACATTTATCTATATACAATATAATAGTAAATCATGTTAAACATGATCGGTATAGATTTATCCAATAAACTACTCAATAACAACTAGATTAGTGAAATAATGCAATCACATAAAATTTTCATAACAGACATTCATAACATAAAATAAAGCATATCACAACTATCTAACTCAAATAATAATCACAAAATATGTTATACTACTATGGTGTGCGCATGGGTTTCTAGTTTTTCTCTTTGTCATCCCCCAACGCCTCCATCTACACCATCCTCTTTGATGATGCTCTCCTTCCATCATATTTTGAGGGATGGATCTGTCCTAAATCCACCTCACAACTATGAAGGTAGTTATCCTGAAACATAATTATATTCATAAAATACTTTTATATAACTAACAAACATGATCATAAAGTATAGAATATAAAAGTACAACTATCTCATAGCAAATAAATCATATAAATTAACATATAATTGCCCCATAATTATCACATGACATAAAGATTAATTAAATATTAGTTAATCAACTAAAAACTATAATAATCCATGTATCAAACAAGTTATTCAACTTAGAGAGAAATTAATATGTGACATTAATCATCTCAGTTATACCAAAAAGTGAACTAGCTACTATAGTACTAATGTAGTTAATAAAATTCTAATCTGGTGGGTGATGATAGTCCCTGAGAGTGTTTTGAAATCTAAAATTGATTTATATTTTACAATATTAGACACACATTACATATAATATACACTTTAGATATGTTTCATGCTAAAACTGTGTATAATAATGGTACTAATGTATAGAATTCTACCACAACTATGAATTTGAATTATATAACTGTGTGGCTTGGCCAATTCCAAAACTATGTGTGGAGAACATGTTTCCAAAGCATCCCCCCACTATATATGGAAAAATTTAAAAATTGAAATAAGTGATAATGTGGAGGACATGTTTCCAAGACATGCTCCTACTGAATCTAGGTGTGCCAAATACTATATAAGTGTGGAGAAAATGTTTCCAAAACATGTCCCACTAAATTTAAAAACTGTTCCAAATGTGAATAAGTGTGGCGAACATGCTTCCAAATCATTCCCACACTAAATATTAAAATTATGCCAAATGTGAATAACATGCCTCTATGACATGCCCCCACTTTGAGGTGAGGTAATAATATAAACTAGTAGTTACCTCATGTTAAAAGGATAAGATAACTGAATAATCCATGAATGGAACCATGTAACATATAGAATAACATGTCTAGTAAATGTCGCATTGAGGTGCATAGAATAATTTGATCACATAAAGGCCTAAGGTTTATGATAAAGATCATGACAATGTCTAGATAGAAATGGGACAATCTCAATAAAAAAACAAACACACACACAAGAGCACTTAAAATCAAGTCAACATACAATGGTCCTAGGAGACCGCAAACAATGGGCATGTTCAAATACCACACAATAAAAGGGACATGACTTAGTGAAATTTCCACAAAAGCAAGAATGACATGTTCAAATATCCATACTACAAATAATGACATATTTAAATTTCAAATAAAGCACACATAGGCATGGGGGCCCCAAAAAAAGGATCATATTTAAATTCTCTAAGAAACAAAGATAATAATGATGTAAGACACTCAAGGAATTACATAAAGGATAGCATAAGCAACAAACATAAAAATATCATATTAGCCCATGGATAAAATGTGTGAGCAAAAAATTTCAAGTGCATAGCATATCAAGTACCATGTATAATAGTTGATCATGGATAAAGGCATATATAAGTACATAAGATCTCAAACATGATAATGAAGAGACCATAGAATGATATAAACTATGTGTATTAAGATCAAAGAAGCAAATGCCCCCAATGTCCATATGACATGAGTAAAGGGAAGACCCAACATACAAAATAAGAATATATCATGTATCTATGTATTCCTTTATCACACTCAATTAGAAGTGTGAAACATGTGTATGTAGAAGTAACTGATATGTTATCCATCAATATGGAACTAACACAAAGATGCCAAGGAGCCAATAGAACATGTTTATGCTAAAAATGTTTTTGGATTTTTGAATTTTTTTTGAATTTTTTTGGTATTTTGAAATATATAAAGATGTCTAATCAAGGAAGTCCTCATCATCAAAAGGTGTATGACCACTTGGAAAATTTCTCAAGCTTTGTTTATATCTATGTACTACCACCTCTTCAATGTTTATGTCTAATGATTTACATGAAGCCAATAGTGCAGGTAAATAGTCATACCCATCATGTTTTATAGAAATATCTATACCTATATCAAGAAAAGTAACACACATGTCTATAGTATCTAGATTAACATTCCGCTCGACTAGCCAATTTTGTCCAATCTTTAGTTTCAAATGTGGTAGATAGTCTAATATCCATATGATGAAAGTTTCCACACATGGGCCACATGCGATAGGTAACCAAATGTATCCTCAAAATTATGGCATTAATGGAGAGTATATTAGTTCATATGTAGTATATCCCAATTGTGGGATAAATGTGGTGCCACAAGTTGTATCCCACTTTTTATTATCAAACTAGAGATGGTGGAAATATACCCCATCAATATAAATAGTAATAGTTAAATCTTCATGCTTTGGTCATGTTGAGAGATAACTCTCTTCTAAAATATAGGAAGGATTTTGCCTTTTTCTCATGTTGGGAATAATGTGTATGCATCCTTCATTCTTAGATTTATAAAGTAGTTTTTTCAATACCTCACATTAATTTTTAGTATGGCCAATGATTTGTTGACATTTACAATATGGTATCTTGTCTTCTATAGGTAGAAGTCTACTGCATGATCTTTGTCTAATAATAGGTAAAGAAATCATTCTATGTTCAAATAACATAGATAACATGGTATCTAGAGTATCTTGTTGTGTCATGATCTATAAAGTCTACTATGAAGCCTTTTAAGAAGAATCCACATTCTTCACATAATGAATTTTTAGTTGAACCTTGTAAGGTGGACTCAATGTTTTCAGCCAAAATGGATGTTTAGAATAACAAGCATTTACATGTTCACCTTTTATTTTCTCTTTACCCTTATCTTGATTTAGTTAGGTATATTCTAAAAGTGGATTTAACATATATGCAATAGGTCATGTAGGTTTGAATAGGTTATGCAAAAGGTGATCAAGTGGATCAAACTTTAATTTTTACATTTTTTATCTGTCATCTCATAAACATTTTCATCCTCACTATCATAGTAGTCTGAAACATGTCCATCTACCTGTTTAGTGTTTACCAATAACATAAGCTCAAATGTTGGGGGTTATTGTAAATTTTGTATAATTAATTCATTTGGTGACTACTCTTGCTGTTGATGTATATTTTTGTTCACCTTAGTGGCTAGTTCCTAATTTTATTCTAGAGATGGAGTCATTGTACTTGACTCACCCATTTCAAAAGTATGTATACAATCAAGAGGAATGCATTGTTCAAGTGGTACCGCCATATGAGTGCCCTCTATTTCAAAATATATCATAATATATAATTTGAAAGGAGTATCATCGATCAACATAATCAATAAGGTCCCATCATGTATGAAATTTACACATCTATGAAGTGTAGAAGGTCCTACTTCTATTGAATGTATCCAAGGTCTACCCAAATTTAGATTATAATGCAATGATTGAGACATCACCTAAAATGTATTTGGGATAATTTTTTACCCTAATGTCACATCTAAAGTGATTTGGCCAACTGGAGGGCTATGTAAATTATCAAACCCCTTTATATGCATGACTCGTTTTTGAATATTAATGCTAATTCCCATGGTGGTTAGGAAGTTTATGACACAAATGTTTAGCCCTGATCCATTGTCAAAAACAACCCTTTGATACCCTTATTTTTCAAGGTTACTTGTATGAATAATGAAAACTCTTGGTTGATAATATATTTGGATGATAAATCTATTGGATCGAAGGTAATGAGCTTACAATTGTTCTTGAAATCTTTCATGAAATCTATAAAATAAGTAGGATCAATATCACTTGGAACTTGTATCTCATGCAATGCCTCATATAAGGTATTCTTGTAAAAAATAGATTGACTTAGGATATCAAGTATTGAAATATTATCATGTGTATTACCCAATTGGTCAATAGTGTCATATCCCTTAGATTTTATTACAAGCTTAGGTTTAGGAGGTAGTTATGGTATATTAATAGGTGTCATAATGGGTTGTGAAATCTTACCTCTTTGAGTAGTAATAATATGGACCATGTAATCCAATATAATCCATGGTAAAATGATGGATACAAGATGGTAACTATCATTCAAATAATATTTATATATAAAAATGGTTAAGAGCATGCATGTTGATGTCTAGATACTAGCTCAAAAACATTTTAAAATGAATTTTGAAGAGAGATCAAGTGTTGTTTCTACTTTAAAACCCTCTCATTATTCTCACAAATTTGTGTAATAGATTTGATAAGGCAAGTAATGTAAAAAAACATAACAAATAACATAAATTGAAACACAAATGGGTGATAGATGCATCCAAGTTGCACATATTTTAATAACAATCAGGGATGAGAAGTAAAAAAAATTAGAAAACCCCAATTAAGTTAGGGTTTGGAGTTCAAATATTAGGTTCACCAAATGTTTAACCCTAAAATTAGGATGTGGATATTAATTGGGAAGATAGGGTTGAGAATATAGAAATGACAATGCACAAGGGTGATAATTAGATCTACAATAGGCCAATTAAATTTTAAACTCAGAGACAACATATGCTAAATTTATTAAACTGAGATAGGGTAAAAATAAAAAGTATAACTATGTTAGATATAGAAATGACAAATAAATAATTTACTTAGTTGGTTTTGATGCTAACATAGTTATGGATCTAAAATAGGTAGGAAGTAGTTTGGAAGAGGATTCTAGAATAATCACTAAATTCTAGATTGAGTGCCTTTAGAGTCATATGCACTAGCATCAGCCTTGGATTTTAGCATCAATGTTACTATCTAAACTAGACATAGGTGTCTTATACGGAATACATTGTAAAAAAAGATATGACCACCTAGATGCTTTTGGGTTTGTCTTTGCCTTTAATCTGGTGAATTTAGATATGGGTCATAGACTATCACTCCTCATGAAATGGTAAAACCCTCATTCTTCATATTCATAGTGATGTTGGGAAAAATGGGTTAGTGGGCACATAGTGACAAGCTACCCCAAAGGCCCCTCTATTAATGAGCACTGCATATATAGCCAATACTTTGAACAAGGCCTCAAACTTATGTAATTCTCCCTTATGTATTATATTATGTGTGAATCATGTAATATGCAAAAAGTAAGTACAATAGTGACCTAAATTATAACTTGAAAAATTAGTCTCTTAGGTTGTTCCTTCAATAATTCATACCTATAGATGTGTAGTCCATACGACTGATATAGAAATATGAATAAATGAATATTTTCTCAATTGAATTCTCTTTGAATGTTCTTTGGTATGAATGTTAGGTGATGAATGAATGAGGAGTGATTGTGAATATATATCATTCCTCTTAGGAAATATCTCACATTCAATCACTTAGGCCAACCATTATGAAATGTTTCATTTGAAAATTAGATGAATTTAGGTCACTAGGCACTTCTATCAGGGTAGGACACTAGTGTTGACACAAGGGTCTGGGATTGATGCTTGTGTCCTAGTAGTTAGAAAATAGATACAAAATCAAAACTTACAAAATCATAAGATAAGCATATTTTAATCATTCTAGGCAAGATAGAAGGTATGAGTCATCAACATAAGATTGGTCAGACCAAGATATAGGTAAAGGGGAACAAGATAGAGTAGATGCGACACTTATAAAAGTAGGAAAGGTCTAGAATTGAGAAGAATAACCAACATTTGAGTTTGCCAAGTGTACAAGACTAAGGTGATATATAATTCATAAACATCATCTACAATTTTAAGTAACTAGTTTACAAAATAAACCAAGTAAAAATGTTACTTGATAAGAATTTGATCATTATGCATTCCACTAGACATTAATATGTGTGAGTTTGGATAAGTTAGCACTTCCTTGATGCTTGTGTAGTGTGTCATCACCTATTAAGATGAAAAATTGTCATGTGTTTATACATTGATATGTGATAGTTATGACTAATGTTGTTGCATCTAAGGGATGATATGTATGAAAATGTCTTCAATCCCACACAAATGGCTCTATTATCCGTATCCTTACTTCAAAAAATAATTGTGCATTATAGGACCAAATTTGAAACATGGATAAAAGTGAAATGGAAGGGTTGAATTGACCTCACCCACCCCCTATGGCTAAGTATTGCCTATGTATCCAATACTTATAAGAAGGAAGTCAAACTAAATGTAGATCTCCCACCTAGCAGAGTATAATCTTATGTAATAGTAACATGTAGTGTAATCATGTGTATGGATTTAAACACTTGACAACATGTGATTTGATCTTTGTAGTGGTATTCATACTTATCTCAAGGATTTCTCTTTTGAGGGGTTTAAGATTTGGAAAATTTAGGATAACTCCTATCAGTGCGTAAAGTGATTATAATAATAGATATATAAGTGCTAGATGTAAATAGACTTGGACTTGATATGTTTATATAGCTAACTCTTTAGGTAATTTCCTTTGAACACTAACATGCAAAATGTATGGGATGACCCATGTAAATATTTTGAATTTTTGAAAATAGTTGTTAAAGGACATGTGGACAAGTTAGACCTAAGTGGATAGGTTGGTAGTGGTGGAAATATATAAAGAAGTGTATATCTATCTATAAAATAAGAACAATGATATGAGATCAGGAGACAATCTGAGAATGATGTTAAGCTATTCAAGTCGAGACTACGAAAATATTATGTAATAGTTACAAAAATTATGGAAGATTGAGTCTATATATGCATTAATGGATAAGGAAGAATGTGAACCATAGTCATGTATGCATGTATAAGTCAATTATGTTAAAGATTGGTCAAATCTAATATTGTCAAGTGTCTACTAACAAATATGAGTATTTACATTTCCATCCCTTTTATTATAGTAATGGTATTACTACAGTAAAAGGTTAAAATATTATACTTATGGATACCATGATTGGTTTGCTCAAGTAGGTACCAAGTGTTGTGACTTTCTCTATGAAAACCTACAATGAAACATGTAGAAATCAATTTTCATTTATGATATAAATCTGAATTAAATCATTGAACATATGATAAATAGAGTACTAAAGAATGAATACACTTGTATATATGTAAATCAAGATGTATTCTAGAGACAATGGAGAATGGGGTGATCATGCCCCTTGGATATGTCATTGTTAAACCATAGGTTAAGATGAATATATCCCCAATTAAACCTGATGCAACCAATGCTTACGTATAACCTAAAAAATATGATCTAGAGGGGTAACCACTTGGTTGATTAATTATTCTACAATCATTAATTATCAATCTAGGATGTAGTCTTTTAAAGTGTCGGCACTATATATGCAACACTAGTCACTCTTAAAATTTGGGGTCTTAGGCTTTGCATATAAGAAACACACTTGCAAAAGGGAAATGATAGGAAAGTAAATCACACTTTCAGGAAAGGAAATTACATGAAGGAAATATGAACTATTTTGGAATTGAAACATGAATATCTATTTAGAATATTCCCACACTCGATTAATTGAATACACAAAATATAAGATTTTATATAAGAATCCAATCATGAAATCAAACAACACACACCATAACTATGCAATAAAAAAAGTATATGCACAAAAAATCAATACAAAATTAAACTAAGATAATGGATGAGAACTTTGTCTACCAAATACATGTGAGTAGGAACTTCCTTACTTAGATTGGAGCTTGAAATCCATCTGCTAAAACCATGTTACTCCTTCTTGATTTTATTTCATAAGAATTCTTATATGGTAAATTAACAACAATTATCATTTATTTATTCTCTAAATTTTGAACAACTAAAAACTATCTGGTTATAACTATTGTAACCCTCGCACCACCTAAAACTCTAATCCTTATATAAGGGAGGCAAGTGGTTTATTTATAAATTACAAGAATACAATAGTTACAACCATAAATTATGGTTTTCCCCCAAAATACAATAATTTACAATAATAAAATCATTAGTTTCAACAATGAAATGAATAGAACGTAGGAAGAAAGAATATAATTTTTTAGTTGAATTTTGTTTATTCATCCCTATATTTTTGGGATCATGTCTTCTCCATAAATTATGGGATATATTAAGCTCCAATTGTACTCTAATATTCATGATTAGAAATATGCTTACATAGCCAATTGTTGTGGGTTCTTTCTGGGCAATAGTTGTGGGTGGTCACAATCAATGGCTTTAGGTGCTCATAGTCAGGGGTTGTAGGTAGAACAATCAATGGCTGCAACCATAAAAAAATGTATATATATTTTATATAGCTATATGTGTATTAGCTTTATGATTTTTACTATTAGTAAATCCACATAATAAAAACATAAAATTATACTATTTTTTATAAAAATCATTAACTTTATATCAAAATAATAATCTTATGCAATAGGGATATAATTATGGATGAAGGCATGGGTGAGGGATATAATAATGGACAAATTAGAAGGGTTTTATGGTAATACTATATAAAATAATTGCCATTTCTTGGATTCATCAATATATATGAAATGGAATCCACTATGGGTTATAATAAAGCTAAGATATTATGTAAAGTTTCTTAATCATCCATTGTAGATGGATTAAATGATTACATGTAATTAATACTTGAGTAATGCCTGAACATAATTTATTTATAATATATCATGTATACCTTGCATATGTGCTCAATCCAATAATTTTTGTGATTCAAATCCAATAACTTATGCCAAAGTAATAAATGTATATGAAAATGTGGACATGTGCCTCATATATGCCCCCAAACTAATGATTTGTGTAATTTGAGTCATATAATCTATAAAATAATTTCATAGAATCTATGAAATGCCACTGATAATATTTTAAAATCATGAAATATGCCATGTATATGCCCCCAATTTGTGCCAAACCTATCATAATATGAGTAAAACCTATAATATTATGTGCCTAAAATTTTAAATACCTAATTGTGAAGTCTTATCCTATAAGGAAATCCATTACGTATGCCCCCCTTTTGAGGTGAGGCATGTAGCCTATGATTTACTCATGTCAAAAGGAGGATTAAAACACATCATGTTATATACAAAAATATTTAAGAAGTGTAAATCATGTACTGACATGTGGAGAATATGTCATCATAGTAAGAATAGATCATCTGAGTATATATGAAACATGCATCTCAATGCACATAAGTGTCATGTGAATATATATATATATATATATATATATATATATATATATATATATATATATATATAACAATGAGAAATAACTAATTAATAACTATGTAGAAGGTGCATAGTAATGAGAATAATCAACATAGTAATGAACATCTATAAACTAATTAATAACTATGTGGAAGGTGCAAGATATGTCTCATGGCACCACATATAATAAGAGGGGTGCGTGATATATATCATGAAAAAAAAAAGGATTAGTAGAAGATTCTAAATTTATCTATGCATCATAAATAAATTCATACACAATGTCATGGCCATGATGCACAAAATAAAAAAGACTCAATTTCACACAAGGAAAAATCCACACAAAATTAGAGTAAATCACAATGAATAATCAAATGTCACTCAAATTTGTTGTTACTCACACAACATGCCCCATTTTAAAAATAAAACATGGACCCTCTTTCTACTCTAGATTTTGGTCTTATACCATTCAAGGGTAGTTTCATTCTGCCTATTTTGATTGCCAATTTAAGGTGTAAGTTACCTTATGTGAAGTTTTAAATCCTATGTATTTCATGACTCTAACCAAGTTTGGGTGAATTTATATTGAGATTTTGATAACACTTGGCTTAGAAAATAAATCATATGTATGATCTCTTGATATAAATACTTAAATTTTCCTAATTCTTATGAATCTTAACCATGCTAATTCATGTTTTATATTGCTTCAAATTTCATCTAAATTGGCCAAGTGTTTACATTATTTTGATTTTAACTTGGTTAATTTTCAATCGAATGGGTGAATCAACTTTAATATTGGTGAGAATGAGCTTATTTTTATGCTAAGTTTTTGAGATTTAATGCCTTCATTCAAATTTCATACTTAGTCATTTTTGGCTTTTGCCTTAGTCATTTATTTTCAAAACTTAGCTGCTTGATTTTAAAAATTAGAAATGTTGACTATGCCCTTTTGGCTTTACCCATAGGCACCCTGAGTATTTCTTGTGTCATGTAGAGATATTTAAAAACTCCTAGTGTGGCCCCACCTTTTCAAAAATGATTTTTAGCACTTAGTCGATTCTCTAGATTTCTCCTAGAGTCATGTGTCAAATTTTTACTTCTTTAGGAGTCAATTATTCAAAGAAATTCCCAGAGCCACATGGTGTATTTTCACTACTCTATGGGACTTAAGCATTTCAAAATTTCATAAAATCCTCAAACTTTATAGATCATGTGGGATTATGCCAAATGACATGATCTCAATGACCCATTGTCTCAGTTGACTCCATACATAACAAAATCCTTTGGGTTAGTGGGATGTCACCATATGGTAACATCCCACTACTATACAGACCTAAGATGGTCTATACAATTTTTATGACTTTTGAGCCTCTGAGTTAGCTAAATATCACCATGTGGTAATATCCCACTACCTTACAGTCCTAGGGTGGTCTATGCAGTTCAACAAACACATCAAAGCTCTAGGTGAGCAAGATGATGTCACATGGTGAAATCCTACTTCATCATGGATAAAGGATAATTAGTGTGTATTGATATTTAATTGATTAATGGAAGAGTAAAAATAAGACACATGGCATGACCCTACTGATATAACACATACTAATGATGATGTGAATAAGGCACTAACTTAAATTTGATGGTCATCTAGCCTGTCAAAGCCATCAAAATGTGATATGGGATAATGCATTCAATTTAATAGCAAAATAAAGTTGTAGCTCAATGACATCATCATAAGTAATGTATTTAAATTTAGGGTAGTTAACACAATATGCTAAATTGAATAAAATACTACAGGTCTAAGTATAAAATTATTAGGATTCAATGTGATAGTGGCTAGGGACATTAATCATAGTATGGTAGTCACATCATCTAGATCATGACAAGGACATAATAAACAATAACACCATCTTGAGAGAGCGTAGGGATTTACCATAATAGTAAGACATGGCCTAGATGGTAAATATATTAGAAGTTTTAGACACAATCAATTGTAGAATGGTTCTAATTAGAAAAGTGGTTGAGAGGAGTGGTTTAGATCAAAAATTCATTATCACAACATGTGCATTAGGACCAAGAGAAGATAATAAGACAAATTTAGCCTTCAAGAGTCATGGCACCCAACTACATGGAATGCATCTCAAATCAATCTAGTGACCCTCTGCTACCAGATTTTAATTCAGTATCTAGAAGAGCATGATCAAGTTAAAATGTCTGTCAGGGCCTCAACTACACCTTCTAATCACATTGATGATTTTTGTATCTTCCCTAGTAGTGGGAAATGGAAAATTTGAGAATGAGCTCCATAGATTGAATTGTTTATATACGATCAACTCTTGCATTATATTAGGGGATGACTCCCTTAGATTATAGTAAATTAGTAGATCAACCATGTTGGCTCCTATTGAGATTAACATCCCCCATTTCTAAAAAATGAGGACACTTATTCATAATTTTCAAATTATTCTATAAATTAGGCATTCAACTTGATCAGAGTGCATTATTAAGTATCATGTTTTGATTTATCTTACATTGACATGTTAAAAAATAAGCTTTATTTGATCTTACCTAATGTTTCTAACATTTAGTCCATGTGTTTCCATCTTGCAGGATCTATGGATCTTCATTAGAATGAATAAATGTTCATGGGTTTATGCTTTAATTTTAATTTGACCCTTAGTTGGTTAACCAGTTTTTATTAAAATGGATTCATGTTTTTGACAGGTCATTTTATTCCCTCTTAGTCTTAATTTAATTTTAGCCTAAGTTTCGATCAATTGTATTAATTCATTAAAACTTTAATCTAAGATTTATGCTAAATTGTTATATGTCTTGAGCACTTATTCTTTGATTTTACTATTCATAGGTATGAGTTGAACGCAGGGCTACCAAGTGGCAAAACCTCACTCGATCAAATCAAGGATTAATGGCATGTGGATGATCACCCAAATTCAATAAGTCAATGTCCCTCAGATCAATATCAACAATGCATATTATTACTATAAATTCTAATTGATGATCCAGATTGAATACTAGGGTCAATAAGTCAAGATAAATCTATAGTGTACAATTAATCATGTAGATGGAGATCTAATGGCAAGCATAGAGTCAAAAGGTCAAAGGATCTCAATATTGAATGTGATTGTGACATGTGTTATAATCATGGTGAATTGGTAGGAGATCAATGACCTACATTTGACCACATATTTAGTGGATCAATGATGTGCATTTGATCATGTAGATCAAAGATTGATGGTGCACGTTCAACCATGTAGATGGGGATCAATGATGTGAATTGAGTTAATAAGTAAATAATCCTAGATTGCATGTAAGGCCACCATATGGTGTAAGCACATTAATTGAATGGAGACTGATAGTAGGGTATACAAAAGTCACATGGGGCTACCAAGTGTCATAATATCAAAATCTCAAATCAAATATCAATAACGAATGTTGAAAGTCAAGACTAGGAGACTTAGGAGGAGATTGACAGAGTGAATTTGATTAAGTTTATAGGGAACACAAGATGAAAACACATGTTTTAAGTGACAACATTCAAATTTTAAAATTAAATAAATAGTGTGGCAAGGAGATGCCACATAGGTAGACATGTTAGATCAAAATATTTTATGGACCCAAGCATGTGAATGTATAAATACGAGATCAAAATATGATTTAGGTTACCAAAGAAAATATTTCAAATGCATATGCCACCATTAAATCTCAGTTAAAACCCCAAAAAACCTTAGACATATGAAAAATCCCTATAATTGTTCATGCATTCACTATTTTGAGCTAGAAGAGAGAGCCTGATAATCAAAGCTATTTAAAAAGTCTAATCAAATAATTGAAAGTGTTGAATTGTCATTCACAAGTGGATAATTTAATCAGAATCATAACAATGACAACCTATAGACATGCTTCAAAGCAAGTGGTTTAATTATACTTGTCATCAAATGTAGAGGGGAGAGTATTTAAAGATATTAAGTTCATGGCTTCTTCACTAAATACATGAGATAATAACTATTTGAGCTTGTTTTAGATCATAGAGAGCCAAGGAAGAGGATAAGTTGCTTCTGATAAAGAGATTGTATGATGACATCATGATAATTTAGCTTATAAGACTCTATTATGTTGTCACCAAGATAGAGGTATTACACTGCATTGACATCCTTAGTCCTATTTTCAAACATGATAAAATTGATAAGGGTATGCTTATCAATGAACCTAGTTTGAGAAAAATAACATACATATCCCTTGTTTCCTTTGAATCCTATTATAGACTACCTAGGCCCTAAATAGACCTCACCTCCATTAATGCATGGTCCTAAAAACATACCATGGAGGATATCCTAGTGAGATGGTTAAAAGCTGGTGACAAAGTCATTGTAGATCCTAACAAGAAAATCCCTGTGAGCCAATTCAGATTACGAGTCAGAATGATTATGACCATGTTGAAAAAATTATATGGATTTGCACATGCTACACACTTGGAACCTATATGGGTGTCTATTTTATATTTCATTATTGAGAAAGTGGTAGTACCTCCTTTATGTAAAATCATTATCATTTCCTTAAGTAGGCAAATCTCTGGTATTGAAAAAAAGAAGAGAACTAAATTCTTCATGATGTTGTATTTGTTATATGCCTTATGTGCCACAACTTAAATCCACAACCAAAGAGAGTGGTCCACCAATGGCACCCAAATTATGTCCTAATATTAATCAAAATTACATATTTACAAATATAAGGACCATATCCAATTTATCTATGACTTTGTATATCCTATTTTAAGTCAAGCCATCAATGGTATCCCCATGATGAGGATAATTTATTTAGTAAAGAAGTCCATTGAGAAAATTGGAGATATTTGGTTCTACCCTGATTATATGGTTATCATAATAGAGGGAACCCAAAGTTCCCCCCTTAAACTACTAGTACATGTTTCTGATAAGTTGGTAGAACATAAAGTAACATACCAACTATTTAATAGAGTAGATCAGATCTACAAGACCAAGATGAAAGGACTTCTCCATGGTTTTCCCATGACTATTGTTAGAACCAATTTTAGACAATGGGACCAAATTGAAGTAGCTTCAAAATATAGGCTTTCTTTCAATTTGCATACAAATGATAATAGATAGTGGGATCCCAATGGTAGGGTAAAGGAACACTTGAAGAGCAAAGGTATTTTAGTTTTACCTTATGAACATGAACTTAGAGCATATTACTTTGTGTACACTAAGGCAACCACCTATCATTTAGTTTCTAGAAGATTAAAGAAACATAATGAAGCTTGAATCTAGATTATTGAGAGATCATAAGATGGAAGATAGATGGAAGCTTTGTCCTAAAAAATATCATTTGGTAGATATTGGCCCTTATAGGCTTCCCCTAGCTAACATAAAAATAGAGCATATAATTGAAGAAAGGAAACCAAGATAAGTTTCTTGAAGCTCCTCAATCCCTAAGTATTCTATAACATCATAAGAAGATTTACCTCAATAGGAAGAAATTCACATGATAGCTTTAGATCCATAGGGGTCTCTTGAAGATGCATTGAGAATGATCTTCATGACCTATGAAATAGACACAAATGTAGAGGAAGACAAATAGGAAAAGGAAAAGGAAGAGTCATTAGACTTAATGATCATTGATTATCCTAAGAAGAAGACTAAGATTGAAATTATCCAAAAGAAAAAGAAAGCAAAAATGGGTATCATTCTCCATTTTCATGAAGGACATCAACCTATTTAATGAAGAAAATCCAATCTATAGATCGACTATACTTAACTGGTTCATATATGAACCAAGGATGGAGAAGCTTATTACTCCCTATCACCCATGGGCTATAGTGAGGACCACATGCATCCCTCAATAATAGGAGTTAAAGCCTTGGATAATAGCATTACAAAATAAATAAGAAAAGATACTTGTTACTCCAACTTGATCAGTAGTCTAGTTATAAGCAAATGTTTTAATTAAGCATATGTCCCAATATTTAGTGGGAGTCAGGTATGATCCAATTACTATAGGCCTATAAAGAGTAGCTTGAAAAATTGTCATAGAAGAAGGTCAAGAGGTTCTACACCAAAAGGTTGAGCCTTTGGTTCACCTAACTTAGAAGAGGGAACACAGAATAGGGGAAGACCCCATATTTAAAGAATTGTTCTAGATCTAGCCCAATCCCAGTCAAAAAGGCTACATGATGCAATCAAAGGACTAAAACAAGAGAAGAAAATTCTAGAAGAATAATTTATTCTGTTAGTATCATTAGATATTGTTAATAATTTTGAAACAACTATCTATAAGACATTCAATTATTTGAAGGAAATAAGGTCCAAATTAGACATGGTGAGTAAACAACATGCCATGTCTTTGAACCAAGCCAATCAATGGCAAGGCTTAGATAAGAAAGTAAAGACACTAATCAAGATACCAATGGAAAACTAGATCCTTAAAATTAAAATGGTCAACCCATCACACTTAAATATGGCTATGATAATCCTAATGGAGAAAATTAGAGACATAAATAAGTGTTGAAAAGGCATTAAAGGTATTTTAGGAGACTTCAAAAAATTAGAGGGTAGAATGATATTATTACTAGGAGGTTTGATTAAGGATCCAACCATCCCCAATCAAACAGGCCTAATAACTAATCAAGAATTCCAATAGAGAGCTACTGAGTTCATCTAACAGGTCAAGAGTATAAGCAAGGGCACCATAGGGGATGACAACAAGCATATCTTGAACTTGATCTTGATAGCTAATGAAAAGATTGGTAATGCTAATATCGTCAAAGAAGCCATGGATAGAAAAGATGAAATCTTTAGAGATTTAACAGGACAAACAAAGGAGCTATTCATAAAGCCAATCATTAATCTCAGTTTGATTGATGAATAATATGACAAATCCATGAATATTTTGGAATAAAAGCAAAAGGCTACAACTGTAGGGGAAACTCAAAGTCAACATGGTTAACTTCAAATATTCTTTTATATCAACAACCATGTAAATCATTCAAAAAGAATATATTATTTTGTAAAAGAATGTGCAATGTGTAACACACATGGATTATAGGTTAGTCACATTTGAAAATTATCATTGGTATTAGAGTATTTGTAAGAGGACATCTGTCCTTAACACTTGTCTGATTCCCATTTGATAATGACTAACTAAAATACTCCATAGGTTCCTCTACCAACCTATAAAAGGGGGTATTATCATTAAAATAAGGAGGAAGTTTTGAGAGCAAAACTATTTTGTAAATTTTGGATCAAATAATATAAGAAAGTGAATTCTATAAAGATTGTCTCATTCTATCTATTTTATTTGTTATCATGGCTACTTCCTCAAGTCTTTGTTTTGATGTTTATATTTGAATTGATTTTATGAATTCTAGATGTGTATGTATTAATGTAGAGTTGTTAATTTGAGATTTAATCTAGGTTGATTGAAAGTTATTAGATACATTTCAATATCATTTCTTTTCTATAAGATGTGCAAATGCAATTTTCTTATTTAAGTAAATTTTTAAAGTAAATCTAATCTCTAATTTACATGTTTTCAAATATCCTTAGACATTTTCCTGGTATATGATATGATCTTTTGGTAATTTCATGTCATATGCTGGTTTGAAGATGCATATCTTTGATGAAATGAGAGCTTTGTTAAGATGTCTGAACTAAAGAACAAAAACATCTCTTTTTGCCTTACCCTACCTATTTTCTCATTTTTTGATGAAATCACTATAGTTTACTTTCTCATTGTTAATATTCATGCTATATTATAGTTTTAGACTTTAGATTTTGATCATTATTCATTAGATTCAGCTAAACAACATTTACATTCACAAAACTTTAGGACCAATGTTGCTCCCAACAACCACTTGCATAATCATTTTATGAAATAGTCAAATAGCTCATCCACTACTCCACCAAAGATCTCAAGAAGATCAAAACCAACAACTTATGAAAAATATTCTTTGAATATTGAAATGAGAAGTGTTTTCAACACTATTAGAACCCTGTGATACATTTACATGCATCAATAGTTGAGAGAATTGGCGTTAGAAGGAGGGCTTGAGCTAAATATTTTTGAATCTGAAGTATCTTGAGCTGATTTTAGTGAATTTTATTCAAAGATTAGTTAATAATTTGCATTTGTATGTTTTTATTAGCTTAAATTTGTAAATATCACTAATATTCATGGTTTTAAACTAGTCTTTAGGCTTTTTTAGCTAAAGATAGTTATTCTTTGAAGATTTATGTGAAATTGTTACAAAGGTTGTTTAAGCTTTGTGAATCTGACATGTTTAAGGTTAGTGATAGTAATTTTGTTCAAAGGTCACTAATATTCACAAGTATGGATATATATTTAAGCTAATATAGTTAAATATAGTCATTCTTTGAAAGATTTGTATGAATTTTCACAAAGTTTTCTTGAACTTAGAAATATAAATGTACAAATCTTCTTATTGGTAAGAATTAAAAAATTATTTACAAAAATTTGAAGATCATTTGTGTTTGCAAAGATAAAGTTTCTATATTGTATTTTGAATAGGAATTGGATTTTACAAGATGGAACTAGCATGAATAAGAACTAGATCAAGGTATAAGACAAGGCTACCTCTTCTTTCCTTGGAAATTCATAGGAAAATAAGAGCGGATAAAGATAAACATAGAGTTTCTAAATCTCAACCTACTTTACCTATTTTTTGTACTGTATTCAATTCTCATTAACGTATGGCTTGGTTAGTTGGATCTTCATCAATGTGCCTTGTCAGGTACATGAATTACCAATAAATCTAGATAAATATTTATCTTCATTTAGTCCTACAAGCATTGTTACTGCTAAAGAACACATCAATTATTTTAAGGCTGCCTTAAGATTGTTAAATGTTGTTCATAAATATGTTGCTTCCAAGCTATTTCCTTTTACCTTTAGATATATGATTGGTTTCTTAATATTATTGAAGATTACATCATTAGTTGGGATGATTTCAATATTTATTTCATTGATCAGTTTGGAAATATCATTAGTCCCTATGTTCTATATCAATAATTCACTATGGTGAAAAGAGATTCAAATGAAACCATTAGAGATTTCAATTTTAGATTTTAAAAGATGTTTAATAAAACTATAACTCCCTATAAGCTTGATGAAGCTTTATCGTTAGTGATTTATAAGGATGTTTTAGATCCAATGACTTCTGTATTTTTAAAAGAGCTATTTGGGTCATATATACATTAACTTTGGCCTATGCTGAAGCTATGAAAATTAGTGATCAAATTCAACCCCAAGGTCAATTAGTATATGATATTCCTAATATCAATCCTATTTTTTTTATATTGAATATCATCCCAAATGCTAATAAGACCATGCATACCTTGAATCAAACTCCAATTTTAAACCAGTTGCCTTTGAGTCATGCTCATCCTAGTCAGAACCTAAAATTGGTAAATAACTCAAATAGTGGATCCCATCCACAAGTTCAATGAGCTATGGTGCCAGTAGCTAGTAATAGTAATCCAGTCCATAATTTAGAGGCACCTAAGAACGAAAATGACTCCATATTGAAAATGGTTCAAGAATTGAGCACTGATTTTGTTTAGTTATAAGAATAGGTAACAGTAGGGAAAATTACAACAGAAACTATTCTTATTAGAAGTTTAATATACCAGCAAATAGGTTTCACAATAGCAACAAAAATAATAATAATGAGTCATCTACAACTAAGAACATACCTAAAATAAACATTTTTGATGTAGATTTAGCTAATTATTACAGGGTTCATAACACTGTAAAACATGGTGAATTATATTGTATAGAATTTGTAATGATTTTGAAGTATTTCAAGATGAATTAGATACATTTGAAGTTGTGACTAACAAAGATAATGCTATAGGGTCATCTAGCTCTTTAGAGACATTTAAATCTTCCAAAATAACTCTTATGGTGAAAACATTTGATTTTCCATTTCAAGATGAGAATGAACCTAAAGATACTCCAAAGGAGATTCATGATTTTTAATAGTATCTTAAAATGACTTATCCATTGAGGAACAAAGAGAAAAATCAACCAATGACAAGTTCTACTCCACCAAACAATAATGATACTCCTCATAATCCCAAAGCAAATAATCATATAGAACCTTCAAAGGGAAATAACACTAGAAATAATGCTGATTTATCTAGTTCTTCTATCAGGAGTGTGTACAACATAGTAGAGGATATAAAAATTTAAAGCTATTATCACATTACATGAATTGACTAAAATAAATAAATAAATAGACTTTTTGCTATACTTTTTAACTAAAAAACCTAGAGAATCATAGAAAATTGTAAATGTGAATGTAGTAATGTATAAGAATAAAATAGAGGTTCCATCTTTTTTACTAACAATTAGAGTTTTTGCTAAAAACTTGCATAATTGTATGTTAGATTCAAGTTCCTCTATAAATATTATACAAATAGGTATTTTTTAAAATCTTGGTTTAACTCTTATTAAGTCTGATAGAGTAGTGACTCAATTAGAAAAATCTAGAGTTAAAGTGATTGGTGAATTGCTAAATGTGCATATGCAGCTTGATTTGGATCCAAGAGTGCAACAATTTATTAATATTAAATTTGTTGACATTAAAAATTCTTATGAGATTTTGCTTAGTAGGGATTAGACCAATGTTTTGAATGGATACATGTCAACTGATTGCTTTCACATGTGGCTACCATGGTGGGGAGTTCCTAATCAAATTTGGATTGAAAGGGAACCAAAGATGAAACATATGATCACTGAATATAATGCAACCAATGAAAGGGTCAATGTGGTTAATTCTAATTTAGGGGTTTACACCCTTAAAAATCCTTAGGTATGTAATTCTAAGAACTCTCATGCTATGCTTAGACTTTTAAAATTATATGTTGATGGTGCTAGATGCAAATTCAAGTCTTGAGTAGGAGTAGTTTTAATCAATCCCATTAGGAAAGAATATAATGATTATTATAAGCTTTAGTTTCCTTACACTAATAATTTGGTAGATTATGAAGCACTAATCCTAAGATTATAATTTTATATTAAACACAAGGTTAAAGAATTACTAATATATGGTGATTTTGAACTAATAATCAATCAGGTCAGAAGTAAGTATCAATGCATATTATCTTATCTAAATAAATACAAGTTTAGAGTATGGGAATTGATTGAGTATTTTGATGCTTCAATATTATTTCAATATATAGAGAAGGAAACCAATCTATTGATGAATTATCTTTAGCTGTAGCTAATCTAATGCCAAATCAAGGTTCCAAATTAGGAAGGCTTAGCATTGAATTGGTCCCATGTTCCTCTATACTTGACAATATTAAGAGTGTTTGAGTTTCATATTATTGATGAGGTCAATGACAACTCTCTTAATGATGATAAAATTAATGACAAGATAATACAATTGAATGATAACAAGATTCCCAAAGGCATGATTGCTTTGGAAAGACTTTGAAAAAGATAACCAAGATGAAACTACTAATGTTCCCAAAGTAAATGGGAATGATTATAATGTAGTTGATCTAGGAACTCAAGGTCAACCTCAACTAGTAAACCTTGGTACAACATGCACAAACATAGAGTCTAGAAATGCTAGAAACATATTGACCATGTACAAGGATGTTATTTCATGGTCTTATGAGGAATTGAAGATATTTGATCCTTTAGTTATCACCTATACCATTCCCTTTAAAGAATCTTGTCAACCATTCAGATAGAAATAAAGTTTGGTTAATCCTATTTTATAACCATTGATTTATAAAGAGGTCAAGAAATTATTAGATGCAGAAATAGTTTTTTCAATAAGACATTCTACCTTGGTAGATAATCTAGTACCAATTAGAAAGAAAAATGGAGAGATTATATTGTGAAATATTTTAGGAACTTGAAAAAATCTTTTGAAAAGGATAATTATCCTTTACCATCCCTTGACCAGGTGATTCAAACTGTTAGTGGTTCTACCATGAAATCTTTCCTAGATTGTTTTTCAATTACAATTAAGTACTTGTTAACAAGGAAGATATAATGAAGAATGGATTCACAACAAAATGGGGAACTTTTACTTACAAGAGGATGCCTTTTGGATGCATCAATATGAGAGATACCTTTTAGAAAGCTATGGATCATGCCTTTCAAGGTATCATAGATAAATGTATCATTATATACATAGATGATCTGATTGTGTTTTCCAAGAATAAGGAAGATTGCATAATGCATTTACAACAAGTATGTGAATGCTGTTGAAGGTATGAAATTTACGTTAACCCTAAGAAAAGTATATTTTGTGTAACTAAAGGAAAATT
Source organism: Torreya grandis (assembly GCA_037957365.1). Lineage (NCBI taxonomy): Eukaryota > Viridiplantae > Streptophyta > Pinopsida > Cupressales > Taxaceae > Torreya > Torreya grandis. The sequence goes on along the minus strand of JARHVA010001942.1, from coordinate 2,127,525 downwards.
TATAGGACATGTGATAACTAGAGATGGGATTTCTATAGATATAGATAGAATCAATTCTATATCTAAAATAGGACCCCCAAATAGTAGAAAATGACTAGCAACTGATTCATAATGGAATATACTTCTCTTGATAAAAATTAATAAGGAGAGTAACCATGGACTTGTACTTTATACTTTATTTAAATTTCAACCCAAGGACGTAGACTTGATAGGATGATGTCATTGTATGTGCACACTCAATCTCTAATTTGACATTTTGTTAATTATATCTAAGATGCTAAAGTACATTAAATGAAATGCTTGAAATAAAATATGAACAAAGTATTAGGAAATAAAATATTATGCATGGGAAGATTCCTTAAACAAATCTTAAATAAGAATGTAACTCACACAATTTAGAAAGAAATCACACAATGCATAAAGAAATCAAATAACATGCTTAGCTATTAAAATGGGTTAGATTGTTGCTATAGTCTTCCAAAGGGGGCCCTTCCTGCTTCCAACTCCAGCTTCAACCCTTCCTCTAAAAACACTAAATTGAACTCATAATTTATCACTCATATTAATAAAAAATGCAGTAATAAATTGTTGCAAGAAGTTGAAATAATAATTACTTAATACAATGTACTTTTGATAATCTCTATTCAATATATACTAGTTTTATATATCTCTCAACTCTGATGCTACATATTTATATACCATAGAGTATATTTTTTAATGATAAACAATATATACATTCTATTCTAAGATACATTCGAATTGGCATAACTGAAATTGTTTTTTAATACTAAAGACGTCCATGTGAATCTTGTGACTTTCCTGCAGGACAAACAAGGATGTTTTATTCTTAAACCACTTCCTTATTGAGATCCATGGAGGTTAGAGTCATTTTTATGAGTCAGTTGAAAGAGAATCAAAATATGTTCATCCACAACTTTGGTTATGAAGTGGCTATAGGATGATATGTATAGTGAGATTCCCTTACTACAGGATGCTTCGTGCTATATACCTATTTCTCCAAAACATCTTCAAAACACATGTATATAAAAAACATCCTAAAGCAATAGAAAACCATCATATATTTAATTCTAATACATAATTACAACTATTTAAAAGAGTTTGAAAATATAATGTTATATGGCTTATGAAAGTAGGGAACTGATATGAAAAAGTGTTTAAAAGAATGGTAATCAAGTAGGATAAGTACAATAAATGGACATAATAATAGGACATTTATGGGCCTCATCACACCTCCTAACTTAAGATCTTGCTTGACCTTGAGCACCATACTTGTTCATTCCCAATTCAAAAAAAAAATCTAAAATCCATGGGATCTACAACACCCTTGGCAAGGTGAGCATAAAATCCCCATATCTATTCAAATAGTTGACAAATTTTGGCTTCTCTAGCTTCATCCACTAAGGTTTTGTCTTACCAATCTAGAATAGGATACTAGAATAGGGGTGAATAGAACTTTAGGTTCAAAAATTGTAAGATGAATGTATTTTGTGGTCTTGGTAAATCTTGCATTTAAATTAAAAGGGGAATATGGCTCTCTCTTTCTTATTGTTGGGGTGAGATGATTCCATCGTTCAGTGCATGATTATCTTGTAGTGGGACCAACATAAGTTCTCAATCCTAAATAAAAATCTTGGACCTTATCATAATTCTTACCAAACCAAGTTCTTACTTCATTCTTCAATATGATATTATCCCATTCTACTAAAACATCAAGTGCCATTGATTCACTCTTGATGAGCAATTGGCTTTAATTCTCTTTTTTACTATATTATGCTATTTCTCTTCTTCTTCTCTATTCAGTCAGCAAATATGATGAAAATGCCTATAGTTAGACATCTCTAATGTATAGATTAAGATTCCACTCTCTATCTTATGAAACAACATAATTGTGTAGGTAGAACTTGCATAATTATGCTTATTCTTCCTATGAAATTACTTTATAGATAGAAAAGAAGGAAAGGGGATCAATAACTTCATGAGGCATATCACAATAAATTATCATAAATTTGAACTTGTGCCAATATTTTTCAAGATAAACTGAATAAAATTTTGTAAGAGGCCTGTAATCAAGGAGTTCTTATGTAAGACCAACCATATCCTCAAATTTATTTTTTTAGTTTGGTGATGCTCTCTTCTTTCAACATATTTTATTCTTTTAATTTCCTATTTTCTTTCCTTAGTTCCTTTAGAGTTTGAGATTGACTACCCATCCAATTCAATAATTAAGAAGATATTGAAAATGAGGAGTGATACCTGATCTCTTGGATAGCTTTGGGTTCTTCTTGTTGATTTACCTCTATAGAAAGTTGTGGAATTCTAGCTGTAGGATGGTTTTCAACTAAGGGCTGTAGCTAACAAGTTTCTACAACAAGTGCATCCAATCCTCCACCAAATTGATCTTGTAGTTGCTTATTTAGTTTTTCAATTTCTTACAAGGCTTGATTAAAATTGGAAAATTTCATTTGTTCATTAGGTTTCTCTAATTATTCAACTTCTTCCTGTATGGGTTCCTCATGCAATTCTTATTCTACTTCTTCTTGTACTAGTTCCTCATATAATTCTTCAAAATTGTGTTCAACTTGTTCTTCTTCTTCAATAACATGCTCAACTTTTTTTTAATTCTTCTTGCATTGGCTCCTAATGTAATTCCTCAAAATTATGCTCAACTTGTTCTGATTCTTCCTAATGGAATACTGGAGAACATTGTTCCCTATTTATTTAAGTCTTTAGAGATTCACTAGTAGTCTATTCTTTCCTAGATTCTTCATTTATTTTAATAATATAAGAAGGTTTAGTTCTCATTTTTCTCCTCAATTTGTGAGATCTACGAGGAGTACAAGTTACCTTGGCCTTTTTGGGAGAAGGTGGAAGCTCCTCCTAAGAATTGTTTGAATCAGGTTGGAGAATGATTTTCCTCATCTTCCTTCTAGATTCCCTATATTTGACAGTCCCTTCTTTAGTCCTTGCTATAGGTTCTTATGTTTATTTAAAAATACCTTCTCCTATAGTTCTTGTGTGACTATAAGAGGGGTTTTTAATGTAGGTTCTTTTGGTTATATAGTGAGGGCTTATTATTTTGATCTTTGTTCTTCAACATCCAAATCTTATTCTATTTAATTTCTGTCTCTATCACTCTCTACATTTTCTAGTATTTAGAGAAATTCATCCCAAATGATGTTGGGTCTAGTTTTTTTATAAACAGTCTTGAACAAGTAACTGGATGAGACAATAGTGGGAAAGAGATTTAGAATTACCTTTTTGAAAAGCCTTTGACATTCTAGTGATCATGTGAAGCAAAAGGTTGGGAATTTTTATCTCTATTCCATACCATAAATGATTCAAGAACTTGAAGTGTAGGTCATGCAACATAGAATACCTTCCTTCATAAATGAAATATCTAGAGATAAACTTAGCAACCTTAGCCCATCTTTCTAGAAAAGCCAACCTTGTAGCACCCTACTTTGAAGTTTCTAGGAATTCATTTACTCTGATGAACTTTCATCTCTTAGCCTCGACATCAAATTCATCTTGTCATTCCTCCCCTATTCTTGGTAGTTCCATTACCCTACTGATGGCTATTTGTGTCAGCGATTTTTCCATCCCCTTTACCATGGCCAAACTATTATGTCGATCCCAATATTTATATAGAGGGTGCATGCACCCCTATATCTCTATAAGTGATTTACTCTATATATAGATAGGGGGTTGCCCCCTCTCTATATCTATCTATCTATATAACTCTATAGAGTTAAGGGGGGGGTTAGGGGTTAGGGAGGTCAAGGGGTGAGTAGAGCATAATATGTATCTAGTTAGATCCCTTAGAATTAGATAGAGATAGGGGCACTCCCAGATGGATAAATAAGATATAGATAGAGAGGGGAGAGGCCACCCCCACTCTATTTAGATAGGGATTAATCTATAAATAGAGGGGGCTCTATCTATCTATCTATCTATCTATATCTATCTATCTATCTAGTGAGGGATGAGCCCCCCCTTTCCCCAAATATCTAATCTAGCCTAATATGCTAGCAAATTATTTTGAAATTCTTTCATCTAGGGCCCATATTTTCTCAAAATACTATGCCTATCATATATGCCAGAGCAAGGCCAATATTTTTTGGCTGTTGGTCAAAGGGGTGATATGCAACAGTTCATGTTTCAACAAATCATCTCCCATAATGTGTGAGTTATAGGTTTGGGTAATGAAAATAAGGGTTTTGGCTATGGTAGAATAATTTTTGATGTTTGATTTGGGAGGTAAAATAATCCTTTAGAATTAATGGAAAATCTCCCCCAACTTAGACTATCACTTATCCTCGAGGGATGAAGCCGACGTGCACAAAACACTCATGGCAAGAGTAAGGGGTAGAAACAACAATTATGTAAATGGTCAAATAAATGAAGGAAATGTTAAGAGGGCATGGTAAGGAGAGGATATGGTGGTACATTGATAACATTAAGTCCCATCACCTTCAGAAATAATTAAAATACATGACATGAAATAAATATAGAATAATTAATATATTACTTATAGAAAAACTTTTCATAAATATGCCAATTATGATTCAAAGTGGTGGTCATGGCATATGTTAGAATTTGAGTGAGAGTAAATGTTTGATGTAGGATGGAATGTAGGAAGATAGCCTATAGTAAGAGATGTTTCTTGTAATAGTAAGTGTTGTCCTACAACAAGTTTTATCCTATAGTAGCAAGTTTTTCACCTGTACTGACAAGTTTTATATCCTATAGTAAGAAGGAAAATGTATTTATACTCTAAGGGAATGAATCTACAAGCAAAAGCAAGTGAAACCAAAATATTTTTATTAAATTAGTGCCTTTTCTCTTTTTCACTTTTTTTTAAAGATTTTCTAGTCCAAACTCAACTAAAATCACAAGAATCTAGAGGGTAAGATTTTATTCAGCCTGAAGCAAGCCATTGTGAATGACTTGTTCTTAGCTACATGAAGCTTTATTATTCTTAGAAAATATTACAAAAGGGTTGAAAAAATACCCTTCGACTGTAGGAACATGTTGACTTGCTTCATGAAGAAGAGATGGATGTATTTATTCAAGAAGTTAGTGAGTGAAAATTTCCTTGGAAAATGGTTTCTTGTATAAATTGAGCCTTTAACCATTAATAAGTTGTTGTAAATAAACAAAGTCAATGGTCATGAGCTTTACAACTCTATTGTCAAAAACTTATTCAATCTCATAAAGCCCAATCCATTTAGACTATAGATTTTTTTTGTGATCCTTGTATTTAGAGTAAAAAAGGAGTGCCCAATCTCCTAGTTGGAAATTATTAATCTTGATGTTCTTGTCATGCCATATTACACATTGTCTTTGAATTATTTCAATATGATGAAGTGCTTCCTTCCTTAGTTTATCAAGTATATTCAGCTGCATGATCCTATCTTGTTGAGCTAGGGAAAGAGCCAAGCCTAAATCAAGTGCTATTTTTATTGTCTTATGTTCAAACTCAATGGGTAGAATAGGATTTTTACCATAAACTAGTTCATATGGAGTGAAACTAGTTGTAGTTTTCCAAGTGATTCTATAAGCCCAAACTACTTCTAGAAGACAAATTAACCAATATTTTTTATGTAGGCTGATAGTATTAGTGAGGACATTTTCCAATTCTTAGTTTGTCACTTCTACCTGACCATTTGACTAAAGATGGTAAGGGGTAGACTTCTTGTGTTTGATTTCATATTCTTTCACCAAGGCAACTATGAGGTTTGATGTGAACTATGGGCCTTGGTCTATGACTATTTCTCTTGGTACTCCATAGTGGGTGAAGATTTATTCATAGAGGAACTTAACTACCTTCTCATCTCATGCATGGCTTTGATCTCTAACCATTTGGTGACATAATCAATACACACTAGTATGTATTACTTGTTTGTGGATTTAGGATCAATGAGATCTACAAAATCTAGTCCTCATTTGTTAAAGGGTTCTAGAAATAGTTGTAGCTGTAATGGTATTTCATCAGAGCAAGTGGGATTTCTCATACACTGGCATTAGTCACATCTACAGGTGTACATCATGGCATACTTATGTAAAGAAGGCCAATAATATCTGGTAGTAAGTACTTTTATGATAGTCTGTTTAGTAGCAAAATGACCCCCATAGGGTTCATCATGATAATCTCTGAGAATGTCATAAACTTCATCTTCTCAAATATATCTTCTCATAACTAAATCTGGTTGAGTGATAAAGAGATATCCTATAATCCAAGAATAATGTCTACTCTTTTGGATCAGGTGTTGTTTGTCCTTAGATGAGAAATGTTTTGGTAGTGATCCTACAGTAAGATAGTTAACAATATATGTGAACCAAGGAGATTTAATTGTTACAACAAATAAATGTTCATCAAGAAAATAATCATCAACAATAGGACTGTGCTCATCATTTTGCAATTGAGATAGAAAATCCACTACTACATTATCCTTACCTAGTCTATCTACAATGGCAATGTCAAACTCCTTCAATAAAAATAACCAACAAATTATCTTACCTGTTATAATAGGTTTGTTCATTAAATACATTATGACTGCATGATTAGTGTGGATGAATACTTGGTAACCTATAATATAGTGTCAAAATTTATTGATGGCATAGATGACAACCAAAAATTTCTTATATCTTATAGTGTAGTCAACTTTAGCCCCTTGAAGATTCTTGTTGCTAAAATAGATTATATAACTCAGGGATTCATCTTTTTGGCTAAGGACAACTCTTAAATTTGTGTTAGATGCATATGTATGAATGTGAAAAATTTTCTTCTAGTCAGGGCCTCTTAGAATAGGAGTTGTTATGAGAAGGACTTTGAGTTGCTGAAAGGTAGTTTGATAATCATGAATCCATGTAAATTCAACATATTTAGTATGCAATCTAAACAATGGGGTGGCAATTTTATTAAAATATTTGATGAATCATCTATAATAACCAGCATGTCCTAAAAAACTTTTAACATCTTTCTACTTCTTTGGTGTGGTTAGATCCTTGATGATACTTATCTTTGCTAGGTTAACTTGAATTTTAGTAGGAGATATGTGATGCCCCAACATAATCTATTTAGTCATAAGCATGTAAAATTTTTAATTGCTTAGAGATAATTGATGGTCTTGGTAGTGTTGAAAAACTTTCTTCAGGTTGGTCATTATTTCTTTGAATGTCTGTCCATAGATAGTGAAATCATCTATGTAGATTTCAACACAATCATGGGAAAGATCAAAAAATATGCTTAATACAACCCTTTGAAAAGTAGCTAGGGTATTGCAAAGACCAAATGGCAAGATGACATAGGCATAGGTTCCCTAAGGGCAAGTAAAAGTGGTTTTGTCTTGGTCTTTTACAGTAATTCATATTTGATTATAACCACTATAGCCATATAGGAAGGAAAAGTACTTGTCCCTTACTAATATATCTAACACTTGATCAATAAATGGAAGGGGAAAGTGATCCTTCTTGGTAATAGCATTTAACTCTCAGTAATCAATGAAAATATGCTATTTTCCCCCTTTCTTAGGGATAATGACTAGGGAAGACACCCATTGGCTATCCAAGATAGGTTAAACAAATCATATGTCCAAGAGTTTTTACAACTCAATTTTGACAATGTTTTTGATTATAAGATTCATTCATCATTGCGGTTGGCGAATAAGTTTGCATTATTATTTAATGTAAATATGATGCATGCATAAATTTGGGGGTATTCCTCTCATCTCATGGTAATCTTAGGAAAATGTTGTTATGTGCCATCTTAGCATTGTAAGTAACTGAATTTCTTACTAGGGTGTTAAAGAAGTGCTAATGTTGAGAGGTTTGTTTGGTAGGATGTCTACTTGCTTTGTTAAATAAAACATGGTCTCTATATTGGTGATTAAAGGAGAATAACTACATTTATGGGGAATTAATTTATGGAATGTCCAAATATCCCTTACAATTTTAGCAAAATCATTCTTAAGAAAGGTATTCTAAAGAGGGCACATTGTACATTCTAACAGGTTGGTGGCTACAGGATCCTATCAATAGGTGTTTTTCAAGATAGTAGTAAGGATAGTGTCTTCTTCTTGGGATTATAGAGTGAAACTCTAGTCAATTATGCAAAGAGTCTAAAAAAAGATAGCTTCTTCAAAGTCATCAATCTAAGGAATTGGTCCATCATTCAAGAAAGGCTGAGATGGTGGATACAACACCATTTTCTTGGTGTCATTTCCACTAGAAATTAGCATTTTTCCTGACCTACAGCCAATAAAAGTATCAGTGGTAGCCAACCACGGGTGACTAAGGATGAGAGGATAACCCCCCAAATTGCTCTTTAACTATAAGATAATAATATTTGTTAGATATTGCAAAGAATCTATAGTGATAACAAGGTCCTTAAAAATTCCTTTAAGATTAAAAGTTGATTTTTTAGCCATCTAGAGGATGATAGGTGTTGGACAGAGAGTGGTAATCTTCAATTGATACATGGTATCCATGGTCATCACATTGATGGATACACCCGAGTTGATTAAAGTATTGGAGATGGGTTGGCCGTGGATGCTAACATTAATGACATGACTTTCTAGATCAAAATATTTTGGAAGAACTATATTTCCCAATATAATATCTGCTAATTAGCTAAATCCTTGGACTATTTTAGGATTCTTCTTCTTTCTTCCCTATTTTTTCAAACATATCTCTCTAACAACTTTATTATAGATAGGAACATCCTTTATTGCTTAAAAGAGTGGGATTTTGACTCACACATTCTTGAGTTATCCTAAGATATCAATTTAGGCTCTTGTTTAGGATGTGATATGTTCAATATCTCTAAAAAAGGAAGATTATCATTTTATTTTTAATTTTTTGATGGACTTGGCTCAGGATTGACTACAGGTGGTTTTGGATTAGTATGGAGTGGAATTGGTTCAAAGTGTTCTATGATTATGGGTGAGGTGGGTTGTTGAAATTGATTAATATCTAAGGTGTATGTTGGATATTGCATTATTTCAGTGGATTGTATCGATTGAACCAACTTATTGGTAGGATTGGGGATGGGTTGGGTAGGTAATTGAGTGGTTTGAATAGGTTGATGAGTTTTTAGAATTATGTCCTATTGTTTTTTTGGTTTTTGTATTTGTTAGGGAAAGCCTTGATTTCCTCTCCATTGTTATTGACATGGATTAGAGGGATAGAACCATTATTTATTTTGGAATTGTCTTTGTTGAGGTTGTTGTCCATTTTATTGCATCCATAACTAATTTTGGGGTAGCTACCAATTTTTTTGGGACTAATTTGGATTGGGTATATTCATCCAAGAACCATATTGAGGATTATTTGAGAATTTGTAAACATATATTTTGATGACATACCTAGTCTTTTGTTGAGCCACAAAAAAATACTTGGTTCTCATCTTCTCCTATGGTATGCAACTCTACTATCTCAAGATTTTTATTGGTGGTACTGGCTACCTAAGATTTCATAGAATGGTATGTGTAATCCACCTTCTTCTTTATAAATTTAGGGCAATAGATAACTAAGGTTTTTTTTAGTTTCTTGTTGCTTCCTCCGTGTATGTAATGTATCAAGCTGAGTAGCTAGGTGACTGATGATGTCTTACTTTATGTCCTAGATTAGGTTGCTAACTTCACCTTTAGATATTCCTATAGAAAATGCTATAAGAAGGGTTATACCCCTACTTTTGTTCATGGTTGATCAGGAGTTGTTCATACATAGAGTTGTTAGTTCATCAAATGTAGTGTAGAAATATCACCACTAGACATTAGATCTAGTGACTTTAGATAATCATCTTTAATTCCTTTTAGGAATATCAATCTAACTAATTATTTATCCATTGTAGTTTTCTTATATTTTTGGAAGTTGAACAAAAATATTTCCATATATTCCTCTAATGACTCATCATCAACTTGTCTCATTCAGAAAATGTCATATCTCTTATAGTTTCTACCCCTACAATACTCTTGGTACTTCATCATAAAATTACTCATTTTTTTTCAAGTAGAAATTACATCCTTTCCAAGTCCTATGAACCATTTAAGTGATGCATCTTTGAGTAACAATTTGAGTTTTTGAGCATCTTGATTATAATCATAGCTACAACATAAGATGTTAAACTCAAAAAGAAATGTGTCTAGATCCTTAGATGCTTTTCCCCTAAAAATAGGGAGGGCAGGGTGAGGGATATTCTTCATGGGTAAATTTCCATCAGGAGTAAGGATAGGAAATTCAAAATTAGTAGACTTATTGGTAGTGTTTTCTTCTTGGTGATCCCCCATGAATACTCTTTGTGTTGGTAGATAGGAAGTTGTTGCTACCCAATTCTCAAAATTTCTATCAATTATTTTATTTTCTAGGGTGTAAAAGATGGAGACTTTGTATTTTTCCTTAGGAATGTATGGATTCATACACAATGGGGATGGTGTGGAGGTTTCAAAATATTTCACTAGTGTCTTGGCAAAGAGTCGCTCTAAATAAGAAGATTCTATTGGCCTAGTGTTTCTTTTAAGGGCAAGAATAGCTTTGAATGCCTCCTTAGCGATAAATTTGGGTGATGGAGGGAAGAAAAATTTAGATTCCTAAGTATGAGGTGATAAGGTGGGAATTATCAAAGTTGGTACATGTGAGTCTCTTTTAGGGTTATGAACCTCTTCAAGGTCTCCAACTTATACTACTAGTTCAGCCAAAAATTCTTCCTTCTCTACTTTTTTTATTGACAACTGTGAGGGATCTTCAGGAATTCCTTTATGTTCCTCAGTTGCTATAGGATGAATATCAAATATTGAAATAATGTTTGATCATTTAGTCAAAAACCTTCCTATACATTCCCCTTCACTTTTCATTCATCAAACACTTTATTATTATTATTTTTTTACTTTTTTCCCACCTAACCTACATAGGGTTAGTAATATGGGTTATTTTGAAATTTCCACTATCCTACTTTCAAAAAGGGAAATTTTAAACTATGAAAGTAGGAAATACTTAATCTAAAACATCAAAATTTGAAAATAAAAATAATAAACATACAAAAATAATTGCTATCAAGATTGAAGATTACAAGTGTGTGACATCCTTCCTTGACAATGGCACCAAAAATGACTAACGTCTGATTTACAATTAGATATACTTCTATTGATCAAACCAAATAAGGAGAGTAACCATGGACCTATAAATTATAATTAATTTAAATATCAAATTAGGTATGTAGACTTGATAAGATGACATCACTGTATACGTACATTCAATCTCTAATTTGACATTTTGCTAATTGTATCTAAGATGCTGAAGTGCAGTAAATGAAATGCTTAAAATAAAACATGACAAAATTATTGAGAAATAAATGCTTATGAATGGGAAGCTTCCTTAAATAAATCTTAAATAATAATGTAACTTAAAAAATTCAAAAATAAATTACACAATGCATAAATAAATCAAATAACATGCTTACCTATTAAAATGGGTTGGATTGTTGCTATAGCCTTCCAAAGGGGGCCCTTCCTCCTTCTAAATCTAGCTTCAACCCTTAATATTAGAAAACTAAATTGAACTTAGAATTTCTCACTCATATCAATAAAAAATTCAGCAATAAATTACAGCAAGAAGTTATAATAACAATTACTTAACATAATGAACTTATGACAATCTCCATTCAACATATACTATTTTTCTATATCTCTCAACTCTATTGCTACATATTTATATACCACAAAGAAGATTTTTTATGAAAAAAATATATACATTCTATTCTAAGATAAATTCGAATTGGGATAACCAAAATTTGTTCCTTTCACTAAAGATGCCCTTCATGTGAATCTTGTAACTTTACTGCAATGATAAACAAAGCTATTTTCTTCTTCAACTGCTTCCTTATTGAGCTCGACGGAGATTAGAGTCATTTATATGATTTGGTTGAAAGAGAATGATAATTTTTTCATCCACAACTTTGGTTATGTAGTGGCTATAGGATGGTCTGTGTAGTGAGATTCTCTTGTTGCAAGATGCTCCGTGTTATATACCTATTTCTCCAAAACATCTTCAAAACACATTTATAGAAAAAATATCCTAAATCAATAGACAACCATCATATATTTAATTACAATAAATAATTTTAACTATTTAAAAGAGTTTGAAAATATAATGCTATATGGCTTAAAAAATTAGGAAACTAATGTGGAATAATGTTCAAAAGCATGGTAATCAAGCAGGATGAGTACAATAGAAGGACACAACAATAGGAAATTTATGGGGCTCATTAGAAAAGAACTAAAGTCTTTCTTTGGTAAGATCAAATTTTTAAGGAAATTCATTTATGGTTTTTTAGAGATTTTGAAACCACTTAATGACATGCTAAATAAGGATACAAAGGTAAAATGGAATGAAGAAACAAAGAAAGCCTTCAAAGATATCAAGGAAGCAATAGGATAGGTGCCTGTGCTGATAAGTCCTAACTTTAAAAAATATTTTTATCTTTATTCTTTTGATTCTGAACATATTATAAGAACTATAAATTGGTAAATGTGATCATCCAATTGTATTTATGAGTGATAACTTCAAGAATGTTGAGTTAAATATTTTCTTAATTGATAAATAAACATTTGCTTTGGTTAAGGCAATCAAAAAGTTTAGACACTATATTGTTAGGAATAAAGTGCATGCTATATTGCAGACCCTGCTACCAAAATCATTCTAAATCAATGTGAATTAGGAGAAGGAAGAGGGAAGTGGATGTCCATACTTTAGGAATATGATCTTGAAATTAAAACTGCTAAATTGGTGAGGTGTCAGGGATTAATTCAATTGATTTATAACACTAATCCTTGATTAAGCATCCTGCAGGTTAACCAAAAATAATTTCAACCAAATGATTGGTATGATGAAATTTTTCATTTCCTAATCAATGGTTCTTGTCTTATAAGATTGAGCAGAGAACAAATAAGAGATTTGAGGCTCAAAGTAGATCACTTCTTGATCAAGGATGGGATACTTTACATGAAGAACTATGAATGAGTATATTTGAGATGCATTTCGAAAGAATAATCAACTAAAATATTAAGTACCTTTCATGATAAACTTTAGAGTGGATACCCCTCTAGGAAAACAAAAAATTATAAAATTGTAAGGGCAAGATATTATTAGCCAACCATTTTCAAATATGCTCACAAGCATGTTAGGGAATGTCATTAATGCCAAATATTCAATATAAAGGAACCTGAAGCAACTATGACCTTGAGGCTAGTTTTAATTAACAAACCATTTGCTCAATAGGGTTTGGAATTTTTAGGGGTTATCAACCCTAATTCTTCAATTGGGTATAAGTATGTTCTTACTACCATAGATTATTTTACAAGATAGATAGAGGTACTAGAAACAACATTGTGTAGGACTAAAGATGTTATCAAGTTCTTAAAAGAGAACATTTACACTAGGTTTGGGATGCTAGTATCATTAGTCTATGACAATGGATCAACATTTACATCTATAGAGTTGATTGAGTGGGACTATGATAATAAAATAGATTTTAAGTTTTCATCTAATCATTACCCTTAGGGTAAAAACGTTTCAAAGTCTACAAACAACAATCTGATGAAAGCTATTAAGAAGTTTTCAGCTTAACAACCAAGAACATGACATCTATTTCTGAAGTATGCTCTGTGGATAGATAGAACTAGAGTGAAACAAGCTCTAAAAATATCACCTTTTCTCTTAGTATATAGACAAAAACCAATATTTCCAATTACTCTAAAATTTCCAACTTACAAGTTTATACAAGAGTATATGGAAGGAGATCAAGAATATGTCAATTCTAGGTTGCTTGCCATCATCCAAATAGAGAATTCTAGAGAAGAAACATTTGATAATTTTAGTAGCCATCAAACCACTATCAAAAGATGGTTTGACAAATGGTCAAATATCAAGGTGTTCAAATAGGGAGACCTAGTTCTCCTATGGGACAAAGCATCTAAGCCAAAAAGGAAACATGGGAAATTCACTCCTTTGTGGATTGAACCTTACCAAATTACTTAGACAATAGGAGAAAACACCTTTAAACTTAAAGACTTGCAGGGAGTAGAGTTCATTTTTTCAACTAATGGGCAGTATCTCAAGCATTATTTATCTACTGTTCCACCTCAATTCTTTATGGACTACTCTAGAAGATTAGTTAGAGTTAGTATAGGTAGGTTTAGATTAGTTTCATTCTTATCCCTTGTTTGTAGATAATGTTTATGAATATTTGTTTGCTTGTTGTGTGTTTACTTTCTTTGCTTTGTTCTCTGGCTTCCAATAAGTCTTTTCCAAGATAGGTCTTCAAGCTCTAAATACATCTAAGTGCTCAAAATAACTTCCTAAACCAAGAATGTGGATATGACTCTTAAACATTGGCTGATCATGGATGTTGGAAATTTTGAGCTTAATGTTATATTTTCAAGAAATTAATGAAGATTGATATTTAGATTAATTTTTTCTAAAAAATCTTAAACCTTATTTTGATCTAAGTTTGATTTCAATAAGGATTGCATGTGTTTGAGTGAAATTTTTAATTATTAGAACAAAATCATGTTAACACTTAAAGAATGTTATTGTCTGGGTTGAAGTATATGACCAAGGATGAAACAAAAATATTAAACAACTGGTTAATTTTGGTTCCCAACTTTTGTTGGAAAGCTAAATATAGTTGAAAAATACAAAAAATAAAAGCCTTAACAAAAATATGATTTTTTTTAGCAAAGGTGATTTTGGTAACCTCCACCGGGGCTATGGACACTTGACTAGCAATGGAGCAAGGCCTAGAGTTGAACCAAAGGTATCTCTATTGGGGCTATGGACACCTAGTTGAAAGCAATGTAATTCCCAAACCTCGCCATTTTATAAATCATGATTCATAATAAATATATACATATGCTTCAATTCTATGTTAATGATTAAGTTTATGAAATCTAGAAGTTGTTCACTGAATCCTAATGGCAATCAGTAAATAAATCAAAGCACACACACAACATGATTGAGTTTTGATATTTGACCTTAATTATACATTTTTAAGACTTGTTTCAATTATAAATTGATCTTAATAATGGTATTTGATCACATGGAATGATTAGTTTGGTTTTTATTTTAAGCTAAAAGTATCTGAATTCTAACATTCTACAATGTTTCCCCCAAAAGTCACCATTGTTGAGGTCAACATCCCCCATTTCTAAAAAATTAGGACCCTTGTTCAAATTTTGAAAATTATGATATGAATTAGGCATTCAAATTGATCAGATTGCATTATTGAGTATCATGTTTTGATTTAGCTTACATTGACATGCTAACACATAAGCTTTATTTGATCTTACCTAATGTTGCTACCATTTGGCCCATGTGTTCCTATCTTGTAGGATCAATGGATATTCATTAGAATAAATAAATGTTCATGGGTTTATGCTTCAATTTCAATTTGACCCTTAACTGGTTAACTAATATGGTCCCATTTGAGTCATTATATTAACATTTGGTCCTTTTTTGATTAATTGAATCCAATTTTAAATATCATTCAAAACCTTAGTCTAAATTACTTTAGCCTAAGTTCTTATTAAAATGGATTCATATTTTTGATGGGTCACTTTATTCCATCTTAGTCTTAATTTAATTTTAGCCTATGTTTTGATCAAGTTTATTAATCCATTAAAACTTTAATCTATGATTTATACTAAGTTGTTATATGTCACAAACACTTATTCTTTGATTTTACTATTCATAGGTATGAATTGAATGCAAGGCTTCCAATCATCAAAACCTCACTCGATCAGATCAAGGATCAATGACACATAGGTGATCACCCAAAATCAATAAGTCATAGTTGTCTAGATTAAGATTGATGGTGTGTATTCTTACTACAAATTCCAATCGATGATCCACATTAAAGACTAGGGTCAATAAGTCAAGATAGATCTATGATGCACATTTAATCATGTAGATGGATATCTAATGGAAATATGAAGTCAATAGGTTAAAGGATTCTAAGATTAAAAGTGATGGTGACATGTGTCATAATCATGGTGAATTGACAATAGATCAATGGCCCATTGTTGATCATATGTTTAGGATATCAATGATGCACATTTAATCATGTAGATTAAAGATTGATGGTGGACATTCAATCATGTAAATGGGGATCAATGATGCAAATCAAGTCAATAAGATCAGATTGCACATAAGGATACCATGTTGTGTAAGAGAGTTAACTAAATGGAGATCAATAGTAAGGTGCATAGAAGGCATGTAGGGTTGCCAAATGTCATAATTTCAAAATCCCAAATCAAAGATCAACAACCAACATTGAAATTCGAAGCCAAGAGACTCTTGAGGAGAACAACAGAGTGAATTTGATGAAGTTTACATGGAGCATGAGATGGAAACATGTGTCTAAAGTGATAATAGTCATATTTTAAAATTAAATAAATAATGTGGAAAGGAGATGCCACATAGGCAGACATGTTAGATCAAAATATTTTATGTATCCAAGCATGCGAATGTATAAATATGAGATAAAAATATAATTTAGGTTAACAAAGAAAATACTTAAAATGTGTATGCCAACATTAAATATTATTTAAAGCCCTAAAATACCTTAGATGTATAAAAAATCCCTATAATTGTTCATGCATTCATTATTTTGAGCTAGAAAAGAGAGCTTGATAATGAAAGTTATTCAAAGAGTCTAATCAGATCGATGAAAGTGTTGAATTATCATTCAAAAGTGGAAAATTTAATTAGAATAATAAAAATGAAAACCTATAGACATACTTAAAATAAAATGGTTGAATTATACTTATCTTCAGACATAGAGGGCAAAGTATTTAAAGATATAGAGTTCATAGCTTCTTTAATAAATACAAGAGACAATAACTATTTGAGCATGTTTTGGACCATAGATAACCAAGCAATTTTAACCAAGGAAGAGGATAAGCTAATATAGTAAAGAGATTATATGATGATGTCATGGAAATTTAGATTATAACACTTCATTATGCTAGTGACAAGCTAGAGGTATTATACTACATCGACGTACTTAGTCTTATTTTTAAACATGCTAAAACTTATAAGGGTATGCTTATCCATGAACCTAGTTTGAGAAAAATAGAATACATATGCATTATTGCCTTCAAATCCTATTATAAACTACCTAAGCCCCAAATAGACCTCACCTCCATTAATGCATGGGCCTAGAAACATACCATGGAGGATATCCTAGCAAGATGGTTAAAAGTTGGTGATAAGGTCATTGTAGATCCTAACAAGAAAATCCCTATGAGCCAATTTAAACCAGGAGTCAGAATGGTTATGACCATGTTAAATAAATTATATGGATTTTCACATACTACACACATCTAACCTATATGGGTGCTTATTGTATATTTCATTATTAAAAAAGTATTCCTTTAGGTAAAATCATTAGCATTTCCTTAAGCAGGTAGATCTCTGGTATTAAAATAAGAAGAGAACTAAGTTATTCATGATGTCATATTTATTATATGCCTTGTGTACCAAAACTAAAATCCCCAATTAAAGAGAGTGGTCCCCCAACGGTACCCAAATTATGTCCCAATATTACTCAAAATTGCATATTTACAAATATAGGGACCATATCTAATTCATATGTGACTGTGTATATCCTAATTTGAGTCAAGCCATAAATGGTCTCCCCATGATGAGGATAACTCCTTTAGTCAAGAATTCTATTGATTCAATGGGATAAATCTAGCTATACCCTAATTTTATAGTTATCAGAATAGAGGGAACCCAAAGTGCCCCCCTTAAACTACTAGTAAATGTGCTTGATAAGTTGGCAGAACAAGAACTAGCACACCAAATATTTAATGGAATAGATGGGATTTGCAAGACCAAGAGGAAAGGACTTATCCATGGTTTTCTCATGACTATTGGTATAACCACTTTTAGACAATGGAACCAAATTGAAGTAGCTTCAAAACATAGGCTTTATTTTAATTTGTAGATAGATGACAATAAATAGTGGGATCCCAATGGTAGAGTAAAGGAGCAATTGAAGAGCAAAGGCATTCTGACTGTATATTATGAACATGAAATTAGAGCATATGACTTTGTGTACACTAAGGAAACCACCTATCATGAAGTTTCTATAAGATTAAAGGAACATAATATAAAGCATGAATCTAGATTGTTGAGAGATTAGAAGATGGAAGACAAATGTCAGCTTGGTCCTAGACAATATCATCTAGTAGATGTTGGCCCTTCTAAGCTTCCCCTAACTAACATACAAATAAATCATAGACTTGAAGAAAGGAAACCAAGAGAAGTTGATTCAATCTCGTCAATCCCTGAGTCTTTTGGAACATTAGAACAAGATTTGCCTTAATAGGAAGAAATTCACATGATAGCTTTGGATCCACATGAATCTCTTGAAGATGCATTCATAATTCTTTCCATGACTTATGAAATAGACATAGATGTAGAGGAGGAAAATGTTAAGGAATCCAAATAGGAAAAGGAAAGGAAGAGTCATTAGACTTAATGATCATTG
Organism: Torreya grandis; assembly: GCA_037957365.1. Classification (NCBI taxonomy): domain Eukaryota; kingdom Viridiplantae; phylum Streptophyta; class Pinopsida; order Cupressales; family Taxaceae; genus Torreya; species Torreya grandis. Next base: position 2,108,954 of record JARHVA010001942.1, on the reverse strand, counting down.
ATCCTCTCAAGAGGAAGGCTGAGACTACAATTGTCCAAAAGGTAATGAAAGAAAAAATATCATTCCCCCTTTAAAGGACATCAACCTATTCAATGAAGAGAACCCAATCTATGGACTGACTATACCTGAATGGACCATATATGAACCAAGGATGGAGAAACTTCCTATTCCATATCACCCATGGGATATAGTGAAGACCACAAGCATCCCTCAACAATAAGAATTAAAGTATTGGATAATAGCATTATAAAATGAAGAATAAAAGATACTTGCTACTTCAACTCGACTAACATTCTAGTTATAAGCAGAGGTTATAATTAAGCATATGGACCAATCTTCAATGGGAGTTAAGTATGATCTAATTACTACAAGCCTACAAAGAGTAACTAAAATAATTATCATAGAATAAGGTCAGGAGGTTCTACACCAAAGGGTTGAGCCTTTGGTTCACCTAAATTATAAGAGGGAACAAAGACCAAGGGAAGACCCCATGTTTGAAGAAGACATTCTGGATCTAGCCCAATCGCACTCAAAAAGTCTACAGGCTACAATCAAAGGACTAAAACAAGAGAAGAAAATTCTTGAAGAATAATCTATTCTGTCAATAATAGTAGATATTTTTAATAACTTTGAAATAACTATTTATGAGACATTAAATTATTTGAAGGCAATAAGGTCCAAATTGGATATGTTAAGTAAACAACATGCCATGGCTTTGATCGAAGATAATTAGTGGTAAGGATTAGATAAGAAAGTAAAGACACCGATCAAGATACTAATGGAAAACTAGATCCCTGAACTTAAAATGGTCATCCCATCACACTTAAAAATGGATATGATAATCCTGATGGAGAAACTTAGAGACAAATAAATGGTCAAAATGAATTGAAGGTCTTTTAGGAGAATTTAAATAACTAGAGGTAGAATGATACAGTTACTAGGAGGTTTGATTAAGGATCCAACCATCCCTAATCAAATAGGGCCAATAACTTATCAAGAATTCTAGCAGATAGATACTGAGTTCATCTAATGGGTCAAGAGTAGAAGAGCACTGAAGGGGTTGAAAACAAGCATATCTTGAACTTGTTCTTGACAGGAAATGAAAATATTGGTAATGCTAAGAACATTAAAAAATCCAAGGACAATGGATGAAATCTTTAGATATTTAACAGAATAAATGGAGGATCTATTCATACATCCATTCATAGAGCCAATCATAAATATTAGGTTGATTGATGACTTATATGACAGATCCATGAATATTTTGGAACAAAAGCAAAATGCTGTAGTTGTAGTGGAATCTTAAAGTCAATGAGGTTGACTTAGAATATTCTTTTATATCAAAACCCATGTAAATCATTTAAAAAGAATCTACTATTTTGTAAAAGCATGTGCAATGTGTAACACACATGGCTTATAGGTTAGTCAAATTTGAAAAGTGTCATTGGTATAAGAATATTTATAAGAGGACATCTATCATTGACACTTGTTTTATTCCCATTTGATAATGACTAACCAAAATGCTCCATAGGTTACTCTACCAACCTATAAAAGGGGATATTATCATTGAAATGAGGAAGTTTTGAGAGCAAAACTATTTTGGAGAAAATAATACAAGCAAGAGAATTCTGTGAAGATTGTCTCATTTTGTCTATTTTATTTCTTATCATGGCTACTTCCTCAAGTCTTTGTTCTGATGTTTAGATTTGAACTACTTTTATGAATTCTAGATGTGCATATATTAATGCAGAGTTGTTAATTTGAGATTTAAGCTAGGTTAACTAAAATTTATTAGATTCATTTCAATATCATTACTTTTCTAGAAGATGTGCAAATGCAATTTTCTTGTTTAATTAAATCTTTAAAGTGAATATCATCTCTAATTTACATGATTTCAAATATCCTTAGACATTTACTTGGTATATGGTAAGATATGCATTATTTGGTAATTGCATTTCATATGCTAGTTTTAAGATGCATATATTTGATAATATGAGAGCTTTTTCAAGATGTCTGAACTAAAGAATAGAAACATCTCTTTCTGCCTTACCCTACCTATTTTCTCATTTTTTGATGAAATCATTTTAGTTTACTTTCTCATTGTTAATATTCATGATAGATTAGAGTTTTATACTTTAGATTCTGATCATGATTCATTATATTTAGGTAAATAACATTTATCTTCACAAAAATTTAGGACCAAGGCTGATCCCAACAACCACTTGCATAATCATTTTGTGAAATAGTCAAATAGCTGAGCCACTACTCCACCATAGATCTCAGAAAGATCACAACCAATAACTTATGCAAAATATTATTTGAATGTTTAAATAAGAAGTGTTTTCAACATTTTAGAACCCCATGATACATTTACACACATAAATAACTCCTTTTAGTCTTAGCATTAGAGTAGTGGACCAGTCATTTTTTTTCATGCATTTTCCTATTTTTTAGGTTAGTATTTTTTAAGTTGAGGCTGTTTGGAAGCCATGTCTATAATCTGATTGAGTATTGGATGAATCTCTATTTGTTCATTAAATGAAACATCTTTATATAAAATCATTATCAATTGATAGACTAGTCTTGCACATGAAATATGGTGGCCCTAATTTTATCTTTTGCATTATTGATATCTCCCTCAGACTCTTGCACCATCCTTTAGTTGGATTTGTATTACATCTAGCTTAACCAAGGACTAGTTTATTTGAGGATTTGTCTACTCAAGAGGATTTGAATAGCTCCATTAAAAATTAGTCTCTTTCTTCTCTCCACCCTTCTCTTTTTTTTTCATTAATTCTTGTGGTTTAATTTTCTATGCAATCTACACTTAATATTTTATCTTGCCTTCTCACTCTATGTATTGATACTTATGTACTATTGAATCCATGAAATATGTATTTTTGTTTGAATTAGATACTTATATCTATGGTTAAAAATTTAAATTTTGATTCTATAGGCATTAGATCATACTTTAAATGTATATAGACTTGTCTGAAGTACTCTATCTTAACCAACAAATGCCCCTAGAATTGGAATGGTCATAATGAGCCACTGAGTGAATATCAGTGTGCCTAGACTAGGTAGAAGAAACCTTGGGGAGATCTTAGGATATCCTTATAAGAGGGGTTATGATGTGTCAAAACCACCAAAACTTGGTTATTATTATTGGCCATGTCAAAATGACCATCAACATGTTTGGAACTAGGAGGGATTGAATTTTAGTGTTTTAGGTTTATCTTTTTATTAGGAACTTTGCCTAGTTATTTTCAAGGTTCTTAGACTTAAAAAATTGATTATCTGAGCCCTCCAATGGCCTTAAATTGGCTAGGAGATGTATCTATCCTATGAATGTTCTAGGACCCTCCCATGAGTTGCCCAAAAGACCCACCAATTATATGCAAAGTATATCCATGATGGGGTCAAGGCTACTGAGGAACATATACATGATTTTAAAGAAGCCCTTATCAGAAGACAAATTTATCATGAGGATGCATCTTGTCACCTATTCCCCTTTTCATTGGATTAAATGACCTATTCTTGGTACCTTGGTCTACTAGAAGTGTGCATCATGACATGGGCCATATTTGAAAATATGTTTATCAACCATTTTAGTGTGTCCATTTATCCTTTTTTCTTGTACTATCAATTTTATATAGTCTATAAGGAGCCCAATGAACTAATTAGTGTATTCAACAATCAATTTAATCAGCTATACATAAGGTTGAAGCACCATTTCCTATAATTAGAATAAATTTCCATAGAGGTCTACCTCAAAACTATGTATCCCTTAAATGTTATGTTTGTTAAAATGAACCCATTTGTTCTCACATCATTAGCATTGATATACTAAGAGGTTGTAAATATAGAATAATAATCAATGAATCAAGGATTTGATGCCTACCCTTCCTATTTTTTGGAATAGTAGGGCATTTATGCCTAAAATACTTTGAGTTTCATGCCTACAAGTCAACCCATGGATCAATACATGCCTCACAATGAAGTATTTCACCAAGATTGAAACTAATTGAATTCCTATGTGACTAATGAGAGCTATGCTTACTCTTTTAATGCATGTAACTTAGTTAAATCTATGTATAATTAATAGGATGATTCATATAATTTTAGTGATTTAGTATCTTTGGGTGATATTACTAATCAAATACCATTTATTTTAGTATAAAATTAGTAGGCAATGCACAATACAAGTTATGAAGCTGTATACCCTAACATACCATTTGGAGTTTATGAACTTGACTATGTTGTTAATACTAAGCTGATCATACATGCTGAGAACATACCATTTTATAAGCCTGATCTATGATTTGAAGGCTACATAAATGGTGATCATGACTTTTAAGATGAGGAATCCACAACTATTTGAGGCAAATTAGCTTCTAAAAATCAAATTGATGAACTACCCACACAAAATGAACAATCAAACATCTCTTGCAATTAACTAAAATAAAAATTAGAGGAATTAGAGCTATGAGATGAGGAAGATGTATGCTATGAATCTAAAACATTCTTTCCCTCTATTTGGAAAACTAGTCCTAGATGATCAACAACTCAAGTGTATCAATCTAACACCCATCCCATCATTTGAGATGGATGAAGAAGAAAATAATGATGAAATAGGCTGTCCAAGTGAAGAAGGTGAGCTAGAAGAGTTTATAATGGATGATATCTCACCTTGGGATAGTCTAAACTTCAATCTAATTATAACTGAATGGTGTAGCCATGGTGATCCTCTTAGTAGTAGATTCAGTCAAAGGGGAAGAACAACAACATCATGGCTTGATTGAAGAAGTCATACTAATGGAGATGTGAGCTAAAAATGACTTGGTTAGCCAACATATTCACACACTTCAACCAATGATGATAATGCTAGGAGGTATTTAACATGGGAATAACCACTCCCATACATCCTTGGTAGTAAATAAAACCATCAATATGTTTCCATAACATCCATTTTTTAGGGAATGTGTATCCATGAGGAATGTGGCCAAGAATTAAAGAGAGGTATTTGAAGAAGACTCCATGTCTGATCATGAAATTGTGGATGACCATCTCAAGCATGAAGTAGAGTGTACCATCAAGGATGAAGGTCAAGTCACTCCTTAAGAAGTGGTAGTCCTAAGAGAGTCTTATGATAGCAAGGTAGAGGAAATAACTCTTGAAGATAACATTTATGAGGAAGAAGATTTATGGAAAAAGTTTAATGCCGTATGTAAGGAATTTGATAATTTGGGTAAAGTTTTTTATTCTCCAAAAGATTTCATATTTGATGATAATTTTGCTGAAGAGTTGAATAAACATGATCTTGAGTATTCAATCAAACATAAATATGAAGGTCATTTTACTGGTCAAGAACCTATTATCATAAATCCATTTGATAATACTAGTGTACAAGAAGTTGTAGACATGGATAATGATGTCAAAGCAGATCTTGTTGTACCTAAAATATAGTCAAGAGCTCCATTTGAGGTAAAACCAAATTCAAGGATGTGGGAACATGGTGAAATAAAGTTTGGTGATTTCAAACATCAAGCACATTATGTTAAGGAGGAGAGCAAGGCTAAAAGGATTGTCATATTTTCAAACTTGCACATCAAGGGCCAAGTACATGAGAAGTTTGAGGCTATTTGGATGCAACAAGAGTCCATTTCCATAGTTAACTTGTATGGATCTACTTGGTTCTCATTGAACATCATGTCAACAAAGTTGTTAAACACCATGAAAAAGATGGAGGTATCAATGCCAAAGGTTAAAAGGCAATATGTCACACTAAATCCTTCATTTCATGAAGCAAGGAAGTTTCAAACTTTCCCTTTGACCGAAGAGGGAGGTATGATTAATTATTAGGTTGTAAATAGTTGTTTGCTTTCTTCTTTTCCCAAGTGATCATGAAGCATAAGAGTGTGTTTGATTTACTTGTGTATGTTCTTTGTTTTGTGTGGTTGAGGTAGTCAAGTCGTCTTGTCTTGATCAGTGTTTGTTGTCAATGGTCAAAATACTCTTGTGTTTTTAAAACTATGACTCCATAAGCTGAATGGACTAAAAAGGCTACTGATCTTTAGTATAATAGGCATACTACCCCTATGAGTCACCAATTTGTTGACCAAATTTGACCCTATAGGTCAAATTGGGATCCTTATAGGTAAAAAATTGTTTTTTATATATTTTATGGGTCTAGTGTTATGTCATTGGGTGTGTTATAGGTCTTTTGATGTCATTTAATGCTATAGTAGCCTTGATCAAGGTCTAATTAATATATATGTCACTTTAAATCATTTGGAATGCTTTTAGGGGTCATAAATGCAAGTTACAAAAGTTTCAAGGTGCCCAAGTGTCCTTATTTACTCTAAAATGTCCAAGAAGTTAGATTACGTATCAAGAATGTCAATATCATCTAAAACTTGTATGTCATCTAACTAACGATCAGGTAATCAACTAAAAAAGGGGAGTTTGGCACTTGTACATCCCATGAGGGAAGGTGACACATGGGATAAGGAAATGTAATGTCTCTTCATCTTTGTAAGGTTCATTTACACACTTGACATGCTATGTAAGTGCCATTTTTGAGCTAAAACCGTTCTACTCCTTCTTTGCCTTTTTAGACACACATAAGTGGTAAATAGGTTTATGCTTGGTACAAACATTTGAAAGGGTTTTAGGTTAAATTATTTTTGGAGGTGATATTACACTTAGATATCTCCATTTCCATAAAAGAATTAAAGTATTGGTCAATCACACTTTATGAATAATCCCTAACAAGTTGACTATGTTTTTCTTCTTGCTAATCTATGTACCCTATAGGTTTTGCCTTGGTTTGGAGAAGTTAATAGAATTAATATAATGAGATTGGTTTTAGATGATATTGACTCAATAATCTCATTATTTCCATGTTTAGTTTCATGTTTGGAAAAGATCTCATGGGATAATTGGTTCATTTTGCAAGTTGATGTTCTAGATGGAGTGGCAGTCAGGTTCACTACTTGTAGAAGGTTGTATTATCTATAAGGGATTAATATTAATGGGAATGATGTTTTAAATGTTTCAATTCCAAAGGGTCCACCTCCTTCCATGTTTTTTCTTATAACTCCATACTTTTATCAAACACCTAGTCTTGTCATACAATTAACTTTCTACCTGCTCTCAGTTACAGTTATGTTTTTTGAGATCTAACCACATTATAAAGGAGAAATTAAAGGTTATAAAGTTGTGATATGTATTATATAAAAATTAGGAGGTTTTTTGAGCTTTAAAATTATAAAATAAACACTATGGCATTCATATGTAGAACTTCCACATAGTCTGCCATTAATGAGCACCTATAGGTGCTTGGAAGAGAATAATCATGTTGAGAATAAAGGTTTTGAGACTTGTTTAAGGAATCCCATGGTTGAAAGAAATAATTTGAATATATTGGAAGGAATCAGATGGAATCAAATGACCATACATCATGTATTGTCTGGAAAATACTCACATTGCTACTTGTGTATGCAAATAACCACTTATAGGTGGTCTTTACAAAGAGCTAAGGACCCCTTTTGAAGTGTTGAAACAAGTAATAGAACTATTTTTAAGTATTGGTATGATATTTTAGCCATGGAATACCAAATTTAAGTGTAAAAATGGAAAATGGTAGTGTAAATCACTTTAAAAGATGTGACGACTGTGTACATGTCTCTTTTCCCCTAAAGTGTAAAATAAAGCACCTAATGGTTTTATGGATATCATACAACATGGTTTAAAAGACTTATAATGCCTCTTAATGACCAAATATTTTATTACCTACATTATTCATGATCCATGAAAATTTTAGAGGAAAGATGATCAATGGAGGATTATTGTTGAAGAGCTCCAATATGCACTGAGTTTAGGCAGTAAAATCTACAAGTTTTGAACTCTAAGGTGACTTTCCATTTCAAGGTTGGAATGCAGACCATTTTTCATGATTGAAATTCAAAATATTTTTCATGATTGAATGGTATTATATGGTTTAATATAGTATTAATTACCTAAGTATCACTTAGAGAGGCTCATCTACTCTTTTTTTGGTCCTCATAATCACCTACAGTTGTCTAGTTCTTGAACTATGCACCTATAGCCAAATGTCATTTTCTATATCATCTATATCAAGGGCTTAAACATGAAAATAAAAATGTTTGTTTATGAATGATGATTTAAAGTGGTACAAATAATCCAAATTTAAGGTGATATATTCCATAAGATAAATTATCATCCACAAGCCTCTACTTACTCTAATATAGTCAATTGTAGTTAACTCTAGGTAGCAATGGACTGAGAAGTGAAGTCTAAGTGTTAGTATAGCACAAGGATGAGGAAGATGGGTCAACAAAGTGTAAAATTATCCTAAAATTATCTATTGATATATTTAGACACTATATATAAGTTTCTTGAACTAGTTACAAGCACAACTACCTACATGACTCATTATTGAGGAAGAGATGTAGGAAACATAGTTTGCACCTTAAGTGGACAATGCAAAGGGTATGATTTGAAGAGTTTTATAAATGTTTAAAAAGTATGATATTAATTTATAATATGAAAATGGATTACCCATGGTGTACCAATATCATGGAAATATCATGGAAATAGGGAAGATAGAGCTCCAATCAAGAAACGTATAGTCCATAGCATGAGACCTTGTACACAGTCTATTTTCACAGTTAGCCTTAGAATCTAAGGAAGTTGGAATGTTTATTGACGTAAACAAGGGTTTTATTTTAATTATAGTGTATTTATGACTTGGGGAAGATCCTCCACCTTTTATTTGGTTTGAAAAAATAGGGGAAGTTTCCTCTATTTTATCTCAAATAGAAGGCACTCCTTATGCACACAAACCATCAAGTCTTGACAAGAAGAGATGAAATAAGATGACCAAGAGATGTTTGAAATTTAAAGGAGGTGTGATAAGTTAAAAAAACATAATGAAACATTATTAACACTGTATATAAGGAGGGAACCCAACAAGATAGTTTGGGTTATTGAGTTTGCAAGCAGGCCTAGGAAGCAAGGTTTAGGTCTAAAGCCCAAATCAGAGGTCATTGACACTTTTTTCCCTAGATGAGAATTATAATCCTTGGATTAATTTTAAAAAATATATATTAGGTATTTATAAACTCTTGGTATTAATAAAATCCCATAAGAAGGCCATTTTTGAGCTTAAAATCACCTTAGGCCTATGCAAATGGAAGAAACAAGCTTGAATAGGCAATTTGGATGCTCACACCTCCTTTGATGCTTTGCATGGAGACTAAATAATATTAGATGAAATATATAGGGTCATAAAAAACCTTTTTGTGGCATTAAATTGGAATTTGAATGTGAAATCTCTATGAATAATGGTTAAGAGGGTAAAATAGGCCTAAACCCTCTTAAACCCTTAGTCTAGACCCAAGGAAGGAAATGAAGGAGATAATTCTAAAAAATGGATTATTTTGTCTATAAAAAGGATTTAATGTTGTATATGGATCAGTTAGGCCCCTGGCCATTATAATTAGTTGTATAAAATTTATACAGATAGGGTATAAAACTAATTTTCTTGACTATTTTGTGCATTATTTAGGTTCTAAGAGGTTTAAAGAGATGAAATAAACTTTACAAGGAATATTTATACTTAAGATAGCTACCCATGTCCATTTCATGCCTTGTAAAAACTCATAAGTGTTCCTACCAGATGCTTCATCTCAACTAATCAGAACTTGCATAATGAACATAATGGTGAGAAGTGTGAAAGCTTCAAGTGGATGGATTTTAAAGGTGTAACTGATGAATATAAGAAAATGGAGGGTATTTAAAAGTTTAATATACTCCCTTTTATGAATTTTCATGGAAAAGTGATGCCTTTTTGGAAGCCAAGTGTGAGGGATGATTGAAAGAGGAGTTTTCTATGAGTGCAAGCAGTGATATCTCATTTCTAGATGATTCCAGATGACTAATAATATAACAAATGTATGGAGAGGCATTTATAAAACCCTTGAATATAATTCCAATCATGAGACCTATCCCTAATTAGTTTTGAGATGTTCAAATAGGGATAAATCATGAAATTAATTTTTTGAGCCAGCAAAGGGTATTCCACACCACTTTTCATGAATTTTATGACTTGGAAATCCACTTGTCTCTTTTTACCTTAAATGGTACATTTCAAACCCTTTTATCATGCACAAGTAAATCATTCTCACATATTTACAAGTGTCCTTATGACCTTTGGACTTCTCTCTTCTCCTCTCTCTCTCAAGTTCTATAAGAATTAGCCATTTTGGCCTTTGTAAACTATGCTCCACTTGAGTATGGTGAAGCCCTACTCATTTTAATACCATGGATCAATAAATAAATACTAATAATTTTTACCTCTTACATGATTGTTCATAGTGTGTTTTACTTAGATGATTGATCTTGATTAGTGATGACTCTTATTTCCTTATCATGTTATCTCATTATATCACCTATTTCTAGTTGGAAAGATTCTTTTCATAGGTCATGTGAAGTGTTCTAAGAAGTGTCAAGGTTCAGTGAGTTAACATATTCAATAGTGTCATTATAGAGCTCTTGTCTATTCCTACTAGCCTAAACATTCACCATAACCTCATAATAAAATACTGATGTGAGAAGATGCAGATTGGATAAGTGTATATTTGGTTAGTCCTTTATTCTCATGTGTAACATGAATCTATTTATTAGTCATCGACTAATTTGGTGTATCACCTCTTTTAGGATAGTTTTATTTTAGTTTTCTCTCTCCCTTTTCCCTCACAAGCGTAGGTGTAGTAGTGGTATATAAGTGGTACATGAAGGGAGCTAGCCCTATATAAAGATTCACCTCATTATTAGGCTACCCATAGCCTAGATGTGTTTCAATTGTGACACTTGGATGAGGAGAGATAAGACATCTCTTTAAGGGGTGAAAATCCAAGTGACAATAATAGGTCTTCTACATTCTCTAAATTTATGCCCAAACTAATTACAAGTATAAAAGTAACCATTGAAATTTACATACCTCATGTCATTTGGTTGTCTAATCTATTTATGTTTCATCCTACCATCACCTTCATTCCTTATTTAATGATTTGTCTTTAAAGGCTTATTATCATTGTTCACATTCATCTTCATATTTTCTTGAGTTGTAGTCTCTGGTTCTTCTTTGTATCCAAGACCAATCTTATCACTTGAATCCTTTTGATCATTAAAAATGTTGAACACTTGAGCTATTTTTAAATCTCAAAAATGACATAACCTTACTATATACCTTCTCTAACTCAAATTTCAATGACTAATTTTCAATTACATACCTTTCACTTTCATCTTATTTAGATTTTAGGCTTGTAGACAAAATTTCTAATTGACAACTATAATGTTTGACCATATCTTCATTATATTTAACATCTTCATCCATTCTTGCCTCAAACACACTATATTTCTCCTTAAAATCCTTGAGTTTATATTTCATCTTCTTATTGATCTTCTTCTCAATCTTTATTTCTTCATGAAAATTTGTCAATGTAGTCTCACAGTCCACCTCATCTTTATCATCATCTAAATCACTCCAAGTAGACCCTTGCTTATGTGAGTAACTTCCTTCCTCAACCATGAATAAAGATTCATATTCATTAGAACCATAATCTTCATGATCATATTCTAAGTCACTATCCTCACTCTCATCTGATGAGTTGCAATCTTCTTTGCTGTAGAGAATCTTCTTGTCCTTAAAGTACTTCTTGTTATCAAATCTTCTGTATCACTTTTTGATTTTATTAGACCTAAAAGATGTCTTACCATCATCATGACCTTGATCATGTTCTTATTTATCATAATCCTTATTATACTTGTGAGGGAACTTATTATAAAAATGTCCTATCTCACCATAATTGAAGCATTTAAGGGGTAGCTTACTTTTATACTTTCTTGAACCTGTTCTCAATTTCCTTGAAATCAAAGAAATTAATTCCTCGTCTATATCAAGAATGCCATCTTACTTAAGATTCTTACTTTTAAACTTATTATTTTTATTCATTTCAATATTGAAAGTTGCTTCCTTCTTTGAAGGTATATCATCATTCTTCCTCATCTCGTAGGTAGTAAGGGTGCCATACAATTGATCCATCTTTAACTAAGATCATGACTCTCTTTAATAATAGATACTTTTAGATCAAACTTTGGGGATAGAGACCTTAACACATTTTGAATAATAGTAGTCTCTTCAATATTCTCTCCAAGACCTCTGATGATGTTTATAATCTCATCAACTCTCTACAAAAAGGATGCCACAATATCTTCTTATTTCATCTTGAGACTTTCAAATTTCTTTCTACGAGTCTGTAACTTTTCCAACTTAACCTTTGAATCTCCTTCAAAAATAGTCTTCAATTTATCCCATATTTCCTTGGAAGATGTATAATGAATTAATTTTGTGAACTCAATTTTTTTAATACCATAGGTGATGGCATTCATTACCTATAACTCTTTTCAAATAGATTCTTGTCTACAACACTAGATGGTGGAATAGTAGGAGTAACATAACCATCCAAAATATATTTCCATACTTAAAACCCTAAGGACATAATGTATGTCTTCATCCTAGCACTCCAAAAATCATAATTGGATCTATTAAGCATTGGAGATTGCTTAGTAGAGAAACCACCTTGCACATTCTGACTAGAATTATACCTTAGATCACCTTCAAGCTATCAATTTTATACCAAAAGAACTCACTTTGATACCAATTTTTAGAGGTATAATCCACTAAGAGGTGGGGTGAATCGATTAAGGAAAATAATCCAATTTAATTTCTAAACCCTTATAAATTCTTAATCATTCAACATAAGCATTTATGAAGCATACAAATCATTCATAGTAGTTAAAAATAAACATAATACAAGATCACATATGCAACACAATAAATACATGGGAAATCTTATAGGTGAATAAAAAAAACTCTAAATCCTATAAAAACATGGACTATTGTCCTATAAGATGATCACAAATAAGAGTCTGATCAAGTTCTTCTAATCAAGAACCTTCATTCAAGTACTTCTGACCTACAACCTTGATCAAGTCCTTCTGATCAAAGTTTTTTAGTAAAAACTTGTTTCACAAGGAGAAAATACCCTTAAGTAATATCATCCTTTAGACGCTCCTTGAAAATAACACTTTCACCGTAGAGATGATGTCTTCAACACCTAAGGATGGACCTCTTGATTAACTCACTTTTACACCTTCATTCACACTTAATTTGCAATAACACTATTCTATCAACAAAATTATGACCTAAAGATCTACAAATAGTCATTAATCTCTTTTGCTCTTCAAATCATCCTTAGGGCACTCTAACCCTCCTTTAATCCATAAATTACATACAATCCTATCTCTCTAATATCTCTCAAAAATTCCACACCAAGTCTCTCTTACATAAAATCTAGAAACCAATACATTTTATTTTAGCATATATAGAGCAATCATCAATAAACATGATCATAATATTTCCTTATTGGCAATAAAACATACCTTCACTCTTAATGTATATTACATAGTTCACACTTAAGTAGCTACACCTTTTAATAGGGCCCTTATATCTCTTATAGGTCTCATAAAGACCTATTTACCCACTTAGCACACTATTGAACAAAACAAGAACATAGGACCACTTTAAAATACATAGGTCCACTCCTTATGTCCCCTAAAACATCCTCAAATTATCATATTCAACTTATCTCACCTCTACGTATGCTTAATCAACTCAAATAGAGACTTTATACATAGGTTCATCAATACCTAACAAAAAATCAACTTATTAAGCATTGTTCATACTTAATATAGATTTATCACACCTCCAAAATCCATATAGAGCATCCTTATAGAGTCTAAAACACTCCCCAATAGCTAAAATAACATGAGATATTGAAACACCATCAATACAAGCTCAAAAAGCCTTCTCGGGTCACTTTCAGAATAAACATAAGCACAAAATCAACTTATAGGCCTAATATCTTTGTCTACACACACTTTTAGATCTTCAAATCTATAATTTTAGATGTGAATTAGATTTCTCTACCACTTTTATTTTTATTTCATGAGCAAATTCATGTTTTATCGAAAGATATGACCTAAAGACCACACACTAGTTTTTCCCTTTGTAAAATTCAAATGATCAAATGGCAATGGTAAAAGTTAAACCTTGAACATAATGTTTGCATCTCATGTTTTCTCAGCTTTCAACCAAATACACTCCATTGATCTTGATTGATATTTAACATATAGGCACCAATGCTTAATCATTAACCTCTATCACTTTGACCATATCTTATGCAATCTTAAAATGTCAACTTAACATGCTTCATCAATCTCTATGGATCAACAAAGTATTTAATGATCAATGCTCACCATTTGATCAAACTATACAAACATCCACTCACCATTATATCCTTATCTTGTACCTTTTCTAAGATGTTAAACAATGTTCACCTATCCTCATCTCGCTACCACTTGAATCCTTAGAGAAAACATGAAACTTTGATCTTGCTCAAGATATAAAACTTTCAAAAATGACTATGGGAACCCTTTAAATATGCTCAAATAGCCATTTTTGCAACTCAATAACCTATTTTGTGCTATCTCATAGGATTTCAAACTTGGACCAAATGATCTCCTCACCAAGGAAAATCTAACCATGTAAGACACTTCTCCTAGAACCCTCCCACATGTGAGATATAATAACATTAAAATTCCTTCTCAAAAACTTCTGTCATAGAGCTAACCATGTCCAAAACTAATTGAGAGGCTAACTTTGAGCATCCATAACTTTTGTTGCACTTCAGCGCATGATCTCAAATTTAGTGCAAATGATCTAAGACCAAAACAAAAAAAAACCCATATGATAATATTTTATTGACACTTCACATGTGTAAGATATAACAACATCAAAATACTCACTTAGATCTTTCTACCATATTGTAAAATTGGCTAAGTATGATAAAACATAGTCAATCTGCTTGGGAGCCCAACTTTGCACATCAATATCTTTTGATGTGCCACATCACATGATTTGGAAATTATCAAAAATAAAATAGGTCCAAAATTAAATAAATCCATATGATCACCTTCTCCTAAATCATCCACACATGCAAGCACTAACCTCATTAACATGCTTACTCAACTCTTTCTGGCCACTTTTGTAAATTTGGCTATGGGAAAATAATGAAATTTGTTTGAGAAGCCAACTTTTCACCCGCATATATTTTATTAAGCTTTGATGAATGAATTGAGATTTGGAACATAAAAATTAGGGACTAATGTGATCATAACCATATGACCCATTCCACTTGACTGCTTCCCACATGGCAATGGTGATATCATCAAACTACCTACTCAAATTTTCTACAACTAGACCCAAAGTGTCTAACATAGAACTATGGTTAACCAAATTAATTCCACTTATGCACACAAGATCTTAAATCATATATAACATCTTAGGGACCTCTTACACATACTCTAATCAACATACTTAGCCCTAAACATCTAACTAGTCAAAACCTAGAGAACAACCAAGCCACCATCAAACATACAAGAACAAGAACATTACATACTTTGCCATTGAAACTTCATAATTCACACTTTATCATTGTCATTTAGGCTATCAAATCACTTCATCCACACACTAGTGCATCTCTATGACACCACCATGACATGATCATGATAACCCTCCAATAGAGCTGACATATACAATTCTAATTACAATTACACATCTTTAGTTACATCATGTATTTTTAATTTTAGATGCATATACTACACATGGATAGGAAATTATGGATTCATAATATAATGGGTTTATTGATCCACCTACATGAGAGGGTTAGACACACCATCAGTCTAATCCAAGCTATTCATATGTCATGATCTACCAAGCAGGGGTAGGTAATAATGGAATCAAAACTAGATTGAGTTATTGATCTACCCACACATGGGTATTGAATAAGCCATAAACTCATTCCAAGTTATTCACTGATTGATCATTATTTACATGCATACATAGGTTATCACCAAGTTTATGCATTGGTTTGTGTACCCAGTGAGGTGTATTTATTCATTTCTTCTCTCTTATCTCTTTACTCAATTTTGTCTTTTGATTTTGATATCTCTTAAGTGAGGACTAATCTACGAATGTTTCATTTGGAGGACACACAATATATCATGCTTCACATACTTAGATCCATATTCATAGTCTTCACCTCTTAGGTAATTCTAGGTACACTTTTTTTTCCTTTATCGTAGTCATTTCACTTTAATGAATTTTTAGAATAAGGGGGGATTTAATCACATAAAAATGTCACTTGATTTATAAGAGTGGTACTTAAGATCACCCATCCATAACTTATCCCTAGACCTATCTTGGGGCCTATTTAGACACTTATCTAGTCTTCATGTTTGCCACATGCATCCATAAACATCCATAAAGTACTCTTAAACCCTCATTTTAACATCGTGACCCCTAGTGCCTTAGGTTCTACCACCTTAACACTAGCCCCATAATTTAGACAACAGTTCCCCATGGTATTAGTGTCCTAGTTTGGGAATTATTGTCCCTTTCCTACCTTTTATTACCAAAAAATATATTTTTAAATGAGCAACCACCGAGGGTTGGCCTAGACCTATTTTAAAACCCACACAAGCATTAGAATAGTGTATATACATGACTTTTATCCCCTTATCCACTAGATAGAAATCCAATGAAAATTACATAAACAAACTCAGAATAAGTTGTGAAAATCAAGGTTATCAATCCATATTATACCATACTTATGCATACAGACATCTATAACATTCCTAAGATCATATTAGTCAAATTTATAGTCTCAAGAACATTCAAATCACTTAACCCACATTCATACTCACTTTACTTGCACTTGAACTAGCACTTAGGTGGGAATAACTACATTGGGCTTGATCCTTCTTCAGAGTATTGGTATGTAAGCAAATCTCATTAAGTGGGGTCTTGAGGATGTCTAACCTACCTCACTAACATCAAAATTTGATATTTATGCCAATCAGATGCCCTAAAAACATGGAGGTTTAGGGTTTGCATAAAAAATTAGTAAAAATAGGTCATCTAATAGGAATTAGAACTCATGCACATAGGAATAAGATTGAAACACTCAGACATAGGTACATCTAGAATCTCAAAACAATTCTACATAAAGGACACTAGCACCAAAATAAGGACACTAGTACCACATGGTGATACTATCCAATAAAAAGACTTACTGTCTAGGAAGGGTTATGATACCTTGATCCTATCCATAATACTCAGATTAGTTCTTATCCTAGTTTACATCCTTCATATCTCCCATCTCAATCAATTTCTAAGTGTTTGTTTACATCATTTATTATTATTTTTAGAAAGTTCAAACAAAGTCAATTCTATTATAAACTTGTGCTTGTATTTATTTCATATTTTTACCCTAATTTACTATACTCATACCTTTAACAACCTAGGGATTAAAATACATAAAACTTAAAAAGTTAAATCAATTTTTAAGAAGCATGCCTAATTAAATATTTATTTAATGATCCATTTTACTCTATTCAGTTGTTTTTTAATTAGGTAATGACTCCATTAAATACAAAACTAATAAAAGAGAATCCAAGTCATATTT
Source organism: Torreya grandis (assembly GCA_037957365.1). Classification (NCBI taxonomy): domain Eukaryota; kingdom Viridiplantae; phylum Streptophyta; class Pinopsida; order Cupressales; family Taxaceae; genus Torreya; species Torreya grandis. Next base: position 2,091,279 of record JARHVA010001942.1, on the reverse strand, counting down.
TAGTAAAGTGGCATATTTATGTATCATAATGTAAAATATGAATGATTAACAAGGAACTTTTAAGATATATAACTCAATATTGTATTTGAGGTTATAGATAGATATAACATGTTATAGTGTACCCTATAGAATGATATTCCCCAAACATAAACATGACCACTGGGTAGGAAGAAGTAAAATATTTAAGAATGGATATATATGTCTTTTATCACACTCATATACCTCATGAAATGCACGTGTGTTGACAATAATATACTATATAGCAAGTATGTAATAAATACCATATGTAAAAAAGTGAAATAACATCTCATGTAATGGTCAGGTCTCAATTTTTTTTATAAATATTTTGAATTTTTTTGTATCATTAAAATATTTTTTTTTAATTTTTGGTCTTTTTGAAAGGAAATTAGCTTGTGATAATTTTTTGGTTTTTTTATATATTGGAGGTTGAATTTCCATGGATGAAAAATGTTACATGTAGATGTATTTGAATCTTAAAATACATTAGGATCTACAACATAGCCATTGTGATTACTACCTATATAATAATTTTTAGAATGTGAAGCTCAAAAAGGTGAAATATTTGGTGGATTTTAATATATAATCAGTGAATATCTTACTATGTATGTTCACTATGAAATGTGTTGAAATTTCCAAGGTATTGCTTTATGATGCACTATAGGAGATTTAATCTTATATGAATATTGAGTAGCTATTTGATATGAAGCTTACTACTTAGGAAGGTTGACCTTTTTCCCTTGAATGGGTTTTATAAAAATATTTTGTATATATGCAACAACTAAATTTGCATTATTCTCTTGAATATGTGTATTAATTATCTTTTTAATATGTTTAAGAGTAGACATAATTATATTTTTTGTGGTGATAATCAGTAGGTGCCATATCCAATTGTGGTGGTGGTGGGGGAGGAGGATGAGTTACCACTAACTATAGTTCATATGAAATGCCTTGAAATTTGAGCACTTGAATACAATGTATGTACTTGAGGCATATATGAATTATATATGGTAATATACAAAACTTTTGTATCCAAAGGCATCCTAATAACATATTGAAGATCCATGTGCTTGGTAAGACTAGAAATGGAACAACTACTATTTTTGAACCAAATTAGAGAGGTAACATTATATGCCTCAAATTATTATGTATATGTCCATTGAATTCTTTGACTACTGTTGATGTAAATTGTAGATCTTTCTATATGTATTCAAGACTATGAAGGAGTGTCATTATATATGCATTTTCACTTGACCCATTTTCAATCAGAACACTATGGCTAAGTTACTTGATGTAATCTCAAATACAAATGTGTATGTCAATGTGAATCATCATCATAAATTTCACTACCATCAAATATGATCACTAGACATTGTGCCAATGTGCTTGTGAATTTACCTATAATTCCTTATATTTGATGCCAATATACCTTACTAGTAGGGTGCATATTTTATGTATGATGTAATTTTGAATTGTATATATTTTTTACTAAACCATGATTGGAAAAGGATTAATAAATGTTTTTATGATTGGAAAAATATTAATAAATGTTTTTAGATTTACATTATCATTATATTGTGGTCTAACTTACTTTTTGGGTGTGCTTGCCTCAATAGTATTATCATCGATAAGATTTTATATCTTATACCTTATCCTACAACACTTATTTGTATAATTCCCAATATATCTATGATAATCAAATTATGTATTTATATCAAAACCCTTTGGTTGTGGCTTGTTCAAATCAATCTCGAATAGAGGATCCAGAGATATGAGATTGTAATCACTTAATTTATGTAATAAGATATGGGGAGGTTGTGATAACCTTTTAAATTACCTTTTTGGTGGAGATATTAATTAAATTATGTTTGATGGCTGTAATATTACATTGACTATTACTTTTACTTCATTATTTCTTTCATTAGATTTGATATTATATTTTGGATTACTTTGAAACTTGATATTTTGAGTAGATGGAGAACCTAGTGCAAATTTTAGTTTTTTCAGTGGTATAACTTGAATTTCATTTCCTTGATTGTGTCTCATAACTCATCAAAGGATTTGAATAAATTTAAAATTATTTATTAATGGACTGGTATTAGAGAAATTTGCATGGATATATATTATAATTCATTGTATGGAATAGAGTTTTTCATATTTGCTTGCATTATTTTATATCAAAGAACACATTCATTTTTTTATGATTTGACCCTTTATTGTATTTTAAAAATTGTGCAAAGGATAGAATTTCACCAATGTTGATAGAAAGTGTGATAAAATTTGATCTAGTAATGGGTTGAATGCTCTAACTATTTGAAGAGGGAGATCATATAACCATCATAAAAAATAGTATTTGAGACTTCTTGGAAAGATCTTGATTAATAAGTTTTAATTTGAATCATATTATAATCATGTTACATGGAATGAACAAATATGTTGCTTAGGTTCACCTTTACCCTCATAGACTAGTAGCTTAGGGGCTAAAAATATTTTTGATAATAGGCAAGAGGATATCTTAGGTGCTAAAGGATTGTGGAGAAAAATATGAGAATTCATTGAGTGAGTAAATTTATAAACTCATTACTCTAATTACAACACTTAAGTATCTAATTTTTTAATAATCTATTTGAGAGAGTGTGCATTAATCAAGTTTGGTAGTAGACCTTGTGTATAAATCTAGGGTAGGGAGGTATATCTGATATCCTTTTAGAAATAGTCAATTTAATATGTTACAAAACATGTGTTTCCCCCATACCTAAGCGTTTTGGCGCATATGTAGGTGTACGTTTTGTTATAGGAATATTAGCAATAGTATTAACTTAAATATATGTCATGATCTTTTAGGACAGGTCTGCATTAAGCAGATATGAATAGTTTCTAAAATTTGAATAAATATTTTGGGTCTTCACACACATTTCATAAGACCTTATAAAAGTAACTATCAAAAAGTTTACACATTAGTACACATCATAGGTCATTAATTATCACCACTTACTATCACTTGGTTTCTAGGTTACACACTATTACACATTAAGAAAATATAACTTATTCTTTCCAAATTCAAGATAATTCACAAGGAGTAACCATGATCCAAGTTTAGAGCATATCAAATAAAGTCAAGATATATTATTATCAAATATCAAATCCATTTTTCTATCTATATACACATATTCAAGGAACATAATTTCATAATAACTCAAGGTGGGAGAATTATGTGTGCTTGATTTCCATCCTTGGAGTATTAAATAAGTAGGAAGTTATCACTAAATAAGGGGGTGATTGAGGTCAACTTAACCCATTACACTCCCCTCTTTTTGTAAGATTTTAAAATTTAAGAGTGTACTTAGGGTTTCAAAGACAAAAGAAAGAAAATAATGAATTTTGTGTGGTGTGATATAAATCACAATAACCCATCCCACTTAGCAGACATAGGTGAAGGAGTAATAATAGCCATATTTTTCATCATAGTCAATCAAAACAAGTTTGCCATCAATAGAATCAAACAACATGTATTACTGTCCACCTACAAAAGTCTTGTTTATGAATATTGTCTAATTCTATTTTTAATCTATTACTATTAAAATCATATTTTATTTATCTTTCTCTATTAGTCACCAGTCACAATCAATTAGGATAAGTCTGTGGTCAACTAAATCAAGTAATTTTTTCTATAATCTAGCTTGGGTAAAACTATCGAAGATAAATTATATATTTTTTCCCCATTTTGAGCATGCACAATCACATATTTTTATAATTTCTACTTACAAACATATCAAATAGTGAACAGAGTTCATAAAATTTGAGCCAAGTATATTTATTCTTGGTGTTTTAAAAAAATAGCAATTTTTCACAGGTATAAATTTCTAAAATCAAAATTATTACTTATTGTACATATTTAACATTGTTATATATATCTAGTTTTACACCTATTAATTATAACACTTTTTTTTAAAGAGAGTAAAATAATGAATAGGTTTCTGTAAGAATAGTTCTCAAATAGTTTTGGTTTAGATAGGAAAATATTTAATAGCTTGAAATAAAGGTATATAGACACATATTTTTAAGTTTCCCCACAAAATAAAATTCTAGTTGGGGATCCTTCCTGATTTGAGTAAGACACTTAGGAAAATAAGTTTTTATAGGTATAATAAGACTATTTGATATACTATGTTTAGGTATGGGTTTGTTTTTGGGTGGTGTGGGTGGGTCGATTTTATTTTTAAGAACCTCCTCAAGGAATTATGTTATTATAGGAGTGGTTAGGTTGTGAATAACCTTACCTAAATGAATTTAAACATCATTAAACTTGATTACATATGTAGGATTTGTCACCATATGATTATTATATTCTAATTGGTTTGTTTTATTATTGTGGTTAGGTGTATATTGATAAGGTAGTTGTGGTGGGTAAGGAATTTTTTGGTTCTGGTTGTTAGGCATTAAATATTGATTTTTGGATGTGATTTTTTAGGTATCATAATGTGTTTATTGGGCCAAGATGATTTTACCCTCCATTATTGTGGTTATGGGTTGGGAAGTTGTTTCTTTTGCATATTCAAAGGTTGTAGATACCATTTTTTGACTTGAAACTCCTTCCAAATTGATTAAGGTTGAGACTTTGTTGTTTCCAATTATGATTTTTGGGTGGCATTTAAAAAAATTGATTCTACGGAGGAAGTCCATATAAATTATGAAGAGGAAAATATGAAAATTATTGTGATCAATATAAATCTAAGAGGGGAGTTAGTATTGTGTTAGTATGATTAAAAACCAAGTAAAAACACACTAATAAAGATATCACCTCAATTATAGACACTTAGGGAGAAAGATAACAATAAAATTAACTATCAATAGAAGAAAAAATAAACATTATTTACCTTCCTTGAAAGAAAGAGTTGTACATGAGACATGGAGGAATGTGATTAGTTGTGTGCTCAATGAGTCTTTGGTAATGGTGATCCTTGAATCATCTCTCCTTGTCACCTTGGCAATGTTGGGACTAACTTTGGCCTTGGATTGGATTTTATGCTTCTCTCTCTTAATAAATGAGCATTATAAAATTACATTAAATACTCCTTGAATGTATTTTTACATGATAAAATTACACTAGAATAAATTTTTTGAATAATGGGTGAGACCTTGTATTTATAGCCTTTCAAACTAACTCTAACATAAGTGTAACTAGGTTAGAGCCAATTGTGGTTAAGTTTGGATTAACCCTAGTTGAGTTTAATAGGGTTAAATCAATTAATATTTGGTATAGAGATCCAATTTATTAAGAATGGCTCTCCATTTTTGAATTTAAAGTTTTAAGGGAGATATTTTCAATTCCTTGACTTTGAGGATGATGACATCATCATGACCTCATTTTTATTGAAATTTAATTTTGACAAAATTCATTTTCACTAATTAGACATGGAAAATTTTCTTAATTATTTAATTTTATTTTCTTAGTTAATTCATTATGCTTAGCATTTTTGCAGTTTAGGAATTGTTTAAGTGCCCCACTTAATAGTCATACTATCAATTTGCTAGGTTGCAAATTTACTAGAGATGAATCCATGAGAGGTTATTATTGTGTATAGGATAATACCCCAAATAGGGATACCTCAGCATGATTCTAAGCATTAATGTCTGATGTGCAGATGAAATTGAACCATTTAGTGATTCCTAAGGTTAATTTGTACTATTTGGTATAAATTAATATAAAGTCCAGTTGGAACATAGTTGTGGCCAAAAAAGGGTGTTTACAATTTGCCCCTATTTGAGAAGGTATTGAGAGACACATGCACAATAATGTCTTTTTAGATAATGAGAAATTTAATGCCTTGGCTAAGAATAAAAATCCATGAAATGATGGAATGATGCTTCAAATAAATTTTTAGAAGCCTAGGATGCCCCATCGAGGGAGTGGCCCACACATGATTAATAGATGGTCCCTTGAAAAGAATCAAGAAGAAGAATAAAATTAACACATGGTTGATATTAATCTAATTGAAATAATTCTTTAATGCATTAATTTAAATGTATTGATTTTCCCAAAGATGGTTATAAGGAATAACGAAGCTTGAGGCATTGATTTCCCCCAAGGCGGTTATAATCAGTGGCACATGTATGAGCCCCAATAGGATGGATGGGTCAAAATAATGATTTTCTCAAAGGTGTTTATAATCATTAATACAACCTATATTGAATAATGGTTTCACCCTAGTATAAAATATTTAAATGTGATAAATTGGTTGTGCTCCAATAGGGTAGATTGACAAACATGACTCAAAGATATAACTTGTCACATAGATTAGATATGAGTAGGCATACAATTAGATGAAATGGTCTAATTAATGAAGAATCCATAAGAAACTAGGTACATAAATATGCATGAAGTGACGAAAAAAATGATTTGAAGAATAATGGAAATTGAGCTAACCCAAGATACATCATGTAGCTAAGTGTTGCCTACATAATATAAATAGACCTTGGGCTAATGCAGTTGACTTAAAAGTAGGAGAAAATGGAATGAAGAATAAAATAGAAGAGTAAGAATTAATTGATTTTAATGATTCAATTATACCTATCAATACTAAGATACTCATCATTATTATCATTGCTACAAATAGAATGGTCAATGGGTTGATTTGATCAAGGAAGATGGGAGGATTTTCCAAAGTAAACAAGGATAAGTTTATGTGGCACCATTACCTATAAGCACCACCAAATTGATTTTTGTTATAGCACATGATGGTATACAATATGATATAAAAACCATGATGACTTGGCCATAATTTACATAATGATTGACTCACAACCTAATAAAAAATTGAAAATAATGTACCAATGATAAAAACCATGATGACAATGTTGATGTATGAATATGGATAGACTCAAGTATAATGTGAAAGGAATAACCCAGTGAACACATATACACTAAGTCAAGTCACAATGATGAAATAAAATAAATAAGAAAAAAAACAAACAAATAACTAAGAAAATAAAAAAACAAACAACTAAATAAATAAACAACTAAGCAAACAAACGCACAAAAATATTGAAGTAATATAAACATAAAACATCCTGTCGTTAACCAAGTCAACACCTATATATGAAGGATCAATGGAATGATAAATAGATGGTGTCCCCAAGCAAGAATATATGAAATGGAACAACATGTGGGGATAACATATCTTGATATAAGCTTCATGCTTTGCTTTTGCCCAAATAGGGCAAAAACTATGAGTTTGTCCTAAAAGCATGAACTAGATGGTGCCCCCAATCAAGGATATATTCAAATGGAAGGTTAAACCCCTAATGGAAGTGGAGTGTATTGGAAACAATAATGTATTTTCCCTATTAGGGTGCATTGAGGATGACTAAATAGGTTTAAACAAGACAAATGTTTTTGGATTTTGGGGATTTATATCTCTCTAGGAGATTGTAAGCCAATTTTCAAGTTTTTAGGTTTTTGAAATGTTTTGAATATTTTTGGAATTTTATAGGCCTCTAAACTCATTATATATTGACAATATACCACTTGAAAAATGGTTAGAGAATTTTCTTAGGTTTCTTACCAAATGGTGAGAGCATTTAAACTTAAATTGCTCATAAAATAGTGAGAGTGTTACTTAAAGTGCTCATAAAATAGTAAGAGCATGGCAAAGGGGTGACTAAGCTGACATTAATGTAAACTGAACACTTTCTACATAATATTTAAGGACCTCAAGTTAATGTAGTTAAAAGGTATGATAAGGTATGAAAGGATGGTAAGGCAAGGCAAAGGGCAAGTCTAGGCACATTGAAAGATATGAAATAATGACAAGGTGAATGGAAAGACAAAGTAAATGGCAAGGTAAGGAAAATGGAAATGCAACGTAAATGGTTCTATTATTACTAATGATGTGGATATGTTCATCCTAATCAACATATGATATAATTATAATAGTCAATTATGTAAATTTCTATCCCACACCCCTTATGAATAACTACTCTATCAAGAAATTGATGCTGAATTAGACTCCAATAATGTTGTTGTGATCTTAATTGGTCATTGATTCTATTTCCTTCAAACCTAAAGATAATACATATTTGTAGCATATATAAATAAAATTTCATCCAAGGGTTGTAATTATACATAAATAGTGCATAAAATGTTTGATTTGGTAATGTGATATAGGTCTATAATGAATATTTAGATCATAATGAGATGTATAATGGTTGGATAACAAATGAATCATAGGATTTTTAAGCACACACAAAATTTTTGATTCTATATTTGACATAATTTTGGTTGTGGTGGGGTCAAAGACTTCTAAATATGCTCTTGATAGGACCACTAAATTTTGTTATTATTTAGGTTTAAGAGATGATGCCATCTGATTATGTTGTAAATTGGAAGTTGTATTGATATTATCTTTAATAATGTCTTCATCAAGAATTAAATGAATATTGTGTTCATATATTGGCACCTTGAATATGTTTTCACCAATAAATTTGTCTTGATTATCCCATAGAAACTGTACGAAGGTTTCATTAAGGAACATTGACTTTTGACTTTGATTGTCTTCTAGTGCCTCAAACAAAGTTTCACTAGAAGATGCTGAGTTTAGACTTTAATTTCCCCCTAGCACCTTCAAAAAGGTTTCACTAAGAGATTTTTATTATTTTACATGAATGTGGTCTTGGTCCCCTTAATATTATATAAATGATATGTCATCATGGATATAGTTTAATAATGTGTGATTCTATTGATCCTAATCAACACTTATGGGAGGTGGAATGTCAATATAATGGCTAAGTTAGTTGGTGTTAATGGCAAATAGAATGTTAATGGAATGGGAAGAGGAAGCACAATCCTCATATAAGATACTAGGATAACTTGTGTTTATTTTGAAGTAATCATCCTTGAAAATCATGGAAGGATTAAAAATCTATTCAAATTTATTTATAAGGCATGTATAACCAATGTTGTAACAACCAAGAATGTATTATGATTCTAAAGTTGAGTCTAACTCAAGGGACTCTAAATCTGATGTTGATTATACTTTTGATGATAAATTTAATATCAGTTTAAATAGAACTTGAATTGAATGTTGATTCTTCATATGGTGTGGAAACAAAGATGTTATGTTGAATGATTGGTATTGGATGAGTAATGGCTTGTTGTTAAACAATGGGCTCTTTAGAAATAGGCTCAACTAAGGACTCCATAAAGACTGGCTTGTCAAAGTGAGGCTTATCAAAAAAAGGGAAATGGTCAAAATCCAAATCCAAAGAGATTATATTATCAAATTTAGGCTCCTTAAAAATAGGGAAATAGTCAAAATAATGATTTTCCCAAAGGCAATTATAATCATTAGGGGTGACTCAACATAGACTCCATTATCAAAGTAAGATTCCTCAACCAAAGGGAAAGGGTAAAAGGGTGATTCAACATAAGTTAACTCATAAAAAATATGTGTTTTAATAAAAACATCATGTATTGGTTGATTATCTTGGCCTTGGCTTATAATTGGTTAAAAAATATTAGATCTGGACACATGTTGCTCTTTAAAAGATAACTCTTAGAGAGGTAATGATTGGCTCTATTATGGCTCAATGATTGGATTTTATTTTATAAAGTGTGGAAGGTTGGAAATGGTTGAATTATGATCCATGATTTAATAATGATCTCTTCATATATAGGCTCTTGTAAGATGGGCTCAATAAGGAGTAGTTATGGGTCTAGGATGGAAACTATGACCCATCTAGTCATAATTATGTAAACTTGTTGGTATAATGATCTACCATATTTTTAAGGGATTGGAATGGTAATGAATGGGTGTTTTGGGGTTTGGTTTATAATATGGGATGGAGGATTAGGGATTGAAATGGTAAAAAATAGGCATTGTGAAGTTTCAAGCCAAAGGAAGAGGGCCTGAAATCATAATCCTTGGGTGTTGTGTAGCTTGGTTGTTAATGTAGGCCAAAGGATGGGGGATTAAAATGGTAATGAATAGGAATTATGAGGCTTAGTTACTAATGAAAGCCAAAGGAAGAGGGATTGGAATGGTAATCCTTGGGCATTGTAGAGCTTGGTTTCTAACATAAGCCAAAGGAAGAGGGCCTGAAATGGTAATCCTAGGGCATTTTGGAGCTTGGTTGCTAACATATCCCAAAGGAAGAGGGCCTCAAATGGTAATCCTTGGGTGTTATATATATTGGTTTCTAACATAGGCCAAAGGAGGATTATTGTCATAGGTAGTGGATTGGGTATTTTTATCATTAAAAGGATGAACTTAATACTTTAATTGGCCCAAAGAAGTGTGATCTTGGCATATGACAATCAACATAGCTGGGTTTGTAAATTAGCCCAAAGAAGGTAGTATTGATCTACAAAAATGGTCTTGAATGTGGTCCATATAACTTAGAATTAGTCTAGGGAAAGTGAAATTATCCTTTAAAATAAACATGAGATAGTCACTTGAAAATAAACTTGATCGATGTATGTTCAAATCTATGACTAGGTCTCATGATAAACAAATGTCTAAAATTCACACCACACTCAAAACATGGTCTAAAAATATTGGTAGATGCTTAAAAACATATTTAAACTTGGTATATTATTTCAAATGGTTTAAAATTATCATAGAATGGATCTCTTCTCCAAAATCATCAATGGTAAGCTTAGTCTCAAATATCTCCAAAGTCTAAGGTCTTGCACACAAATGGTCAAATGAAATGCAAATTTGAATCCTAGTTTTGGTAAAGTGTTTAAAAAAATATAATATAAGTCTAAAACAAAAAGGAGATAGGTATTTGGAAACAAGGCAAAAATATAAATTCAAAAGGCATGAACTAAATTTAAAAATTGAGGAAAATACTAGGTCTTTGGTAAAAAGGCACAAATCTAGACTCAAAAGGCATGAACTTAATTTAAAAACTAAGGAAAATGTTAGGTCTTTGGTAATAAGGAAAAAATATATACTTTAAAATAAAATAGGCCTAAAAACTATAAGGCAATGCTAGGTCTTTGTTAATAAGGCACAAAGCTATACTTTAAAAAAAACTAGGTCCCAAAACTATAAGGCAATGCTAGGTCTTTAGTAAGAAGGCACACATATAGACTTTAAAACAAACTATGTCTAAAAACAATAAGTCAATGATAGGTATTTGGTAATAATGAACTATTTTCACCATATATTTCACCCTAGAATAGGTTGGTCAAGCCTCCTCCATATGTGGGCAACATGGGAATACTTTTAGGTATGTGGGTTTACCTATAGTAGAAGTAGACCTCTAGGTTTAAGGGATAACTCCTTGAATTTACCTTAAAGTTATTATCACCTACACTAACTATTTATTTATGTGAAAATAGATATAATTATGTATTAAATTAAACTAATCTAAGGGGATGATACATAAAAGTATTGATTTATACCCTACTTGTACGGACATGGTGTAAAACTAGTTTATTAATAGTTTTGTGAGTTATAAAGGTAAAAAAATGTTTCAAAAGATTAAATTAACTTTAGGAATAAGAATAGGACCTAATATAACTCACCATTTCCATTTATTTCCTCATCTAAGTTCAAAAATGCCTCTACTAACACCTTCATCCCAGTTAGTCGAAACTAGCATAGTGAATAACGAAATGACCACCAAGTGAGAAGGTGAAAAATCCAATTGGGAGGAATTTTATGGTCTAACTAATGAATATAATGTAATTATGACACTTTAAAAGTTTCATACACTCCATTTTATGTACTGGTTTTGAAAACTGAAGACCTTTTTGGTGCCAAGTATGAAGGGTGAGTAAAAAGAAGGTGATTATGATTGTAGGTAGTGATAAGTCATGTCCATGATAATGTAAGTGATTAGGGACACAAAAAATGTATGTTGGGACTTGTTTATAACTCACCATTAATATTTAAATCATCTCATTTATCCCTAGTTTTTTATGTATCACTCATGGAAGGTCAAATGATCAAGGTAGTTTCTAGGCAAGTAATTGAAGAGTCCTACACCACATTTCGAGAGTTTTATACTTTAAGGGACATTTGTCCAAGTATACCTTGCATGGTTTATTTAATATTAATTTATCCTACATATTTAAATCATTATTTTATCTTGAAATGTGTTCTTGTCACTCTTGGAATTCATTCTCTTCTCTATTCTCTCAAATTCTATAAGTAGTGGCTATTTTGGCTCTTGTAGACTAATTCCACTCCATGTATGGTGAAGCCTTACTAGTTTTATGTTTTAATTTACCTTTGAAAAATAAATAAAATATATTTTTATTTCATATATCATATTTTCAATGTTTTTGAATATATGTATAGTGAATAGCTAAGAGATATTCATTTATCTTTGATTTTTCTCAATCCTTCCATGTTTGATGCAAGATTGTTCCACTCTAGTAGGCCATATGAAGTATTGTCAAGTGTATGGGTATATTTTAAATTTTATAATTATCCTTAGTGTCTAAAAATAATATATGGTTTACTTACCTTGGATATCCCTCATGCATATCACCTCTATATTGAAATATTAACATTAGAACATTCTGGGACTTTGAAGCTAGTGTTGTAGGTCTTATTTCTTAGTGAAATAAGTATGATGGTCTTATGGAAATAATTATAGTGTATCATACCATTATATTAGATTCATTTCATGCATACTTTAATCCATTTTCCCACTATTTTAGGTTATAATCACTTCAAGGTAAATTCAGGGAGCTATCTTTAAACCTAGAGGTCTACTTCTACTATAGGTAAACCCACATACCTATAAGTATTCCCATGTTACCAAAATATGGATGAGGATTTAAAAACCTCATATAGATTAGTATATTTTTGTCATGCCTAGTGGGACCCATTTTCCTAAAGACAACTTGTCAAGGTTAATGCTGGTCTTGATAACATCAACTACAAATTGGTGTGCTACTAAACATTTTGTACTCCATTCAAGGTAAAATATAGTTGTAGAAAATGATTTTGTCATATATTTTATATCATAATTCATGTTACTTACTATATCATCTTATATTAGATTTATAAATCCTATCAATCCACCTATTCAACCTGAACTTCCTCTTCAAATTCAATACCCTCAACTTAATATGCCCTTTGAAGAACAAGAAGATTTTGCTAGTCAAGAGAATGAAGAGCTTGAAGAAATAATGGATATGAAGCATTCCTTACCTACTTTTAATACTAAAAATACAATACATATTGATGCCTATGATGTCATTCCCCCTAATTATACAAAGAGTGTATGCACATTCAATGGTGAAGGTCATGTCACACCTAGTGAACACATCAAGGATATCTCTAGTTTTCACAATATCACTGAGGAGAATATTTCCATTAGAATACTTACCATGTCACTTAAATGGAAATAACTTGATTGGTATAATAATTTACCTAGTGGATGCATCAAAACATGGGATGACTTTTGGGTATTGATAACTTCAAGATTTGAGGATGAGATTGACCACACTTCATGCATACATCATATTAATGTGATTAAAGTATTCCCTAAGGAAAAAATACATGATTTAAATGAGAGGTTTAAAATGACTTAGTATATATTGTATCCTCCCATGAGACCACCTACTATATTTGTGTTCCCTACATACTTGAGATCCATTAGTATTGATATTGCCATCATGCTACAATCTATGGGTGGTTTCACTCTTCTCAAAGCATATAAGCTTGCCCTTAGAGTTGATAATGGCCTCATTCAATCTATTAAGATAACTCCTAAAGTTTTTATGACTATTCTACCTAATATTAATACTAATAATCTAAGTGTGGCTCAAGTTTCTAATTCCAACACCAAGCATAGATATACCCCTAATAAGGTAGAAGATGCCATGGATAAAGATGTATAAATTCAAATGCTGAGAGATTAGCTTAGGAAAGCCAATATGCAATAAGGTTATCATAATAATCCATATCCTTATTATTAGTAATATTCCCAACAATATGGGAGAGGAAGAGGTAAAGGGCAGCCTAATTTAAATAGGCCTACCAATGCTTACAATCCCAATTCTGCCTCCAATACAAGATAAATGGTACTGATGCATAATAACTTGATGAAAGGATAATATTATAAACAAGGCAAATTAATGGATGTTAATGAAGGTGGAGAGAAATATATAGTGGGTCAAGGAGGATTCACTACTCTACTATTAAATGAAGATGAAGTCTTGATGTAAACAAGTGAAGGTTGGCAACCTCATGGAGAAATCTTCACCAACTTCTTAGTTGAGGACACTTTTTTTCTCAATCGAAGAATTTATATTATAGACAACACTAGAGATAAGATTAAGGATTTAAGAGGTGATAAAAATGTGCCTACAAACTCATCTAATCCTCCTACAAGGTAGTAAGGCATGACTGTAGGCATGACAGTCCCAAACATTCCTGCACCTCCTCCAAATTAGAATGTGGTAAGGACTACTCAAGGTGTTTCAATTCCTCAAGTTCTAAGCACATCCTTACCTCTAAAGAATCAAGATAAATTAAGTATCTCTAACCTAAAAATAGTAGATTCATTGAAGAATTCCAAGGCATCCATCTCCCTTTTGGATGTCATCCATATGCCTAGCCAAAAGGAGCTCTTGAAAAAATATCTATCCACTATTCTTACTAGTCCTTCACCTTTAATAAATAGTCATGGTCATTTAGTTATTGTAGATTCCCTTAAAAACATTATGGAACCATTTACCAAAGCTGAGAATCCTCCACCATTTTACCTCACTTTTATTGTGGGTGATAAACTAGTACACAATTACATAGTTGATAGTGGTGCTTCTACATCAGTCATGCCTAAAGTTGTAACTGATAAGTTGGGCCTACCACATAAAAAATGAGTGCTTCATCTGAATGGTACACCTAATAAGATAATATGTTTGATTAAAAACTTGAAGGTATTCTTCTATGAATATCATAGTTTTCCCATACTCTAAGACATTGTTGTTGTGGACCTGCATGCTCATTTTACAATCTACCTTTCAAGAGATTTTACATCCAAGATAGATGGATACCTCTTAGCTAACTAGTCCTTCTTGGCCTTTAATATTAGATATGGAACCAAGGAGACCCTAAAAAATCACATTCTTTCAAGGTTTCACATTGAACCCTATATTGAAGCAAGCTCTAACTTAAATTATGTTATCAATGAAAAGGAGTCTAATGTGGATGATGTTGCTTATAAACTTGAAGGCATAGCTGATTTGTTTTTAGATGAGTGTGGTGAAAATGCCTATGAACATGATACTTATGCATAATTTGAGAAAACAGACCTTGGAACCTATATCATCCATGAAGAAACATTTGAATAAGTTAAGGTAAGTTTTAAATAAACTTTTTCATAATCTACTAAGAGTAACTACTTGATCCATGCATATGATGATTATAGATTGAAGAACCTAATTGTCACCATAGTGGGAAGGATGATGTATTTTTACCTGCTATTGATGAAACTGCCCTTGATGATGACATTCATGAAGAAGAAGAAGATGACTTGTGTCAAAGTTTCAATGCCATATGTCAAGAGTTTGACTAGTTAAGTAATGTTACTTCTCCTCCTAATAAGTCTACATATGATGTTTTTGATAATGAGTCTAACAAGCAAGTTTTTGAGTGTTCCATCAAGCATGAAAGTGTATTTTAATTAGTTGTCTAAGAGTTTGTAGTAACAGAGAAGTCTTATGATTGCAAGATAGTTTTGGTTCTACTTGAGAAGTAGTCAAGACCTCAACCTGATGATGAATTAATCTTAGTTATGATGGAACAAAATGAGGACCATCTTGATGCTTCCAAGCATCAAGTTTATCATGCACAAGAGGATGGAAGGATTGAGTTAGCTATAATCACTCCTACTCTATAGTTTGAGGAGTGTAGATTAAACATTACAAAGATCAATCAACTTGTAGCCCAAATCAAGGTATTTAGAAAGTAGAAAAGAACATTCATGAAGGTTATGAATAGTCTAATTATAGACATGAGGAGATCCAAAGATGGTAATTTTCTTGACCATCTACATATTCAAGTAGTTGATGATGAACATGTTTCACATACTAGATTTCCTTCATGGAGTGACAAAGATGAAAGAGGAACCATATTTGACCTTGGTTGAAGTATGATAATATTTTTTCACCTCAAGAGTGAGGTTTTGTAAATATTAGATTAGGTGTGTGTTTTTTTTCAGTTGTGTGTGTTGTGTTTCATAAGTGTTCTAATTGAACACATGTATGCTTATTTTAGGTGTGTCTTATTTTGTGTGTTATTTAATTTGTGTTTGGTATGGTTTTAAAGTTAAATTATGTGTCAAACTAGTGTATAGGTGACTCTATGACTTAATGGATAGGATTAGGCTATTGGTCTTGGCATAGCAAGTATAACACCCATGGTAAATCGCTAAGAATGTTGACTATTTTGACCAAAAGTCAAAATAGGTCAACCCACTATAGTATAAAACTTGATATAGGGGTCTATTGTCATGTTATATTGTGTTACGTGGTCAATTTTATGTCATTTAATGTGTTTCTAGCTTGGTCATAGTCCAATTTAGTCCTTATGCCATTTTGTGTTACTTAAGGGTCATATTTGGGTCATGAATGAAGGTGGTATGGTTTTCCAAGGTGTCAAAGTATTCTCAAATTCCTTTAAACATAAAATATATTATAACCTATCATTAATTTTTATTATTAACTCAAAAACTTGTAGGTGTTAAGTAAAACCAATAAAATAGTTGAAAGAAAGGGAGTTTTGGAAGTTGTATAACCTATAGAGAAGAATAGAACATGGGAAAAACTTATGAAATAACCCTCAAAATTAATTAACTACATTTACAAACTTTATATACTTTTGAAGTGCCAAAAATGGACCAAAACTATTTCTCTTCTCCATCACTCCACTAGGCATATAAAACTGGTTAATAGGTCTTCTAGTGGTATAGCAAATAAGAGAGGTTTCAGGTCAAAATATGTTGGTGTTGGATAGTAAAATTGATATTATTCAAATTAATTTTATGATTTTGAGGAATTTTTGCCTATGCTTTATTATTCATCCTTAAGAAGTTGACTATCTTATTTTGCTTGCTAATCCCCACACCCTGTAGGTTTTGCTTTTGTATGAGCTTGTACTTATAATCCAATTGGTGAAATCACTTATAAAGGATACGAAATAAATAATTTCACATTTTACATCTTAGTTTTCATTTTTTAATTTGACCTCATGATCCAAACATCTCAAATTTTAGGTTAAAGTCACCATTACCTAATTCTAGGCATGTTCCACCAATTACAAAGGTCCTAGTTCCTATAGTGGTTTCAAATGAGAGTGATTGTTATGTTTTATGTCTCCAATTTATTATTTATACCCTATCCTTAAAATTTCAATCTCAATTGTTAACATTTATGGAGTTTTAGTCAAAGAACATAGTACATAATCAATTCTTGCAAGTATCATCTATAATTATGGTGTATGAAAACTTTGAGAACATTCATAGTGATCTAAAGATAAATTTATAAGGTGGTGGTAAATCTTCCAAGAGAAATTAATATGATATAATGTATAAATAGTCCCTATTTAATGTATTCTTCATCAATTCAAATGTTATACACAGGCCTGCAACACTAATATACACCTATAGGTGCTCTCAAGGAGGTCAATCACGTTGAAACAAAGCAATTGTCTAGTTTCAAGTTCCTTATATCTAAAAGGATTAATTTTAATAAGTTTATAAGGTCCAATATGAACCATAAGATCTTATACCATGCATATAGTCCCTATATCACCTTCACTACCTTATCTGGAACTATGTGCACACTTACAAATGGCTTTCATAAAAGCTTGAGGATGTTGCATAGGGATTTTGAACATGTTTTGAGATCATCATAAGGGTTGAGAATGTTGAAGATACTATGAAAATCATGATTTAGGCCATATATTGGAAGAAATATTTGAGAATTCACTTCAAGTGAAGAAAATTTGAGTTCAAGAACTTGTTTCCTTAAAATCCCCAAAACAAATCCTTAGCCACTTTTGGTGTTACTATATGATGATGTGAAATAAAGGCTTGATGAAATTAAATGCATACATATTGTATAATTCATGAAGGTGTGTTATCTTTCAAAAGGAGAGTGGATGTTTAGTCCCACAAGTGATGTAAATAAAGCTCCCAAGTGATGCATTTTGTCACTACAAAAAGGTAGTATTCTCTACAATATCATGAAATCTAGGTGACCTTACACTCTAATATAGTAAGACAAGAGCATACCTTCATGTTAATTTATAATATTAGGTTGATAGGAAAGCTTGAGTTTCAAAGTGATGAAAAGGATTGAGAATACAAGGTCTTGATCTGTATTACCACCTAAAGGTGTACGCTTGCTCCCATAAAGGCCACCTACAACCTAACAAAAGGTACCTATAGTTTCATAAGTAAATTTTGGTTATTATACCTAAAAACATTAAATTTTTTTTATTTGAATTTGGTTTCAAAACCTTCAAAATATCATAAGGTGTGAGACACAAGTTTCCAAGGATGAAATGAAACCTACAAGTGCCTTTTGCTCTTAGATGACCATATACAGACTAGTGGTAAAGTGATTATGCACTAAGGTATGATTGTATCAAGGTTGGCATAGCATGAACATGACTTGAGGAAGTCTATATGAATTTAAAATGTCATTGGAATACTTAAATAAGATATATAACATTATAAACAAGGCCTAGTCATGAAGTGCACACCTATAGGTACCTTTTTCTAAGGTGAAACATAGACACACATAATTAATCACTTGTGTCAAGCCAAGTGGATGTATGCATTGAATTTTTAGCAAATGATGAAGTGTTAGATATGTTTTAAGGGATATCAATAGTGGTAATACACACTTCACCTTAGTTTTAAATCATGGAAATAGGGTAAGAGAAGGTTTCTAGCATGCAACTACAGTGAACTCACAAAACCATGCACATAATGAATTCTCATATAGTCTATCTTATGTTTTGAGATTTTTGGGAAATATATTGACATGAATAAGATTTTTAAATGGTAAAAATGGTCCCTAAGACATATTTAGCCTTTCATAACATTTTTTTGCATGAGACAATAGGGGAGATGCCCTTTATTCTATCTTAGTTAAAGGGCACTCCCTGAAGGTGAAAATCTACAAGTTTAACAAATATGTGACAATAAGGTGATTTGATAACAATGGAAACCTTGAATAATGGTTTGGTGAGATGTGTTAGATATAAATTAACATTAATATATCCTAACAGTTATTAGAAGCCAAACAAGATGGCTTAAACTCATAGATATGTAGTCAAGTCCTTTAGGTCTAGTTTAGGCCTAAATCATAATTAGAGGGTCAATACCATTTTTAAAGCTAGAAGATAATTTACATGAGTTTTAACACCTTCATTTGGAGCTATAATGTGTGTTTGAATCTCTAGTTTGTAGAGAAGGTCAAAATGAAGCCATTTCTTGGCTTAAGGTCATAACAAGTTATGCAAAATAGAGATAAAAGCTTGATAGGTCAACTTGTGAATCTCAAAATATCATGGAGGATTATCATGGGAGTATGATGATCTTGGATAAGTTTAAGAGGGTCCCAATATTTTATTTTTTGGAATTTGTTCACAAGTTGAAAATCAGACATTTATGAATAAATGTTAAGGGTCAAAAATACCTAAAATCCTCTAAAACCCTTGCTAAGGACCCAATTATAAATATGAATAAAGAGAGGAATATAGGATGGATATCATGATAATGTAAGTGATTTTAGATTGTAAATTACTCTCTAGGGCTCCTTCTCATCAGATTGAGTTGTACCTTACTTGTATAAACAGGGTGTAAAACTAGTTTTATTAACAATTTTATGTGTTGTGTAGGTAAAAAAAAGGATTAAAAATATGTAATTAACTTTGGGAATAATAATAGGACCTAATATAGCTCACCAATTTAATTTATTTCCTCAAATAAGTTCACAAGTGCCTCTGCTAACACCTTCATCTCAGCCAGTCCAAACTGGCATAGTGAACAAGTAAATGACCACCAAGTGAGAAGGTGGAAATTCCAATTAGGAGTCATTTTAAGGAATTATAATGAATATAAAGGAGTTATTACCATTTAAAAGTTTCATACACTCCATTTTATAGACTAATATGGAAAACTAAAGACCTCTTTGGTACCAAGTGTGAAGGGTGAGTGAAAGGAGGGTGATTATGACTACAGGTAGTAATAACTCATGTAAAAAATAATGTTATTGATTAGGGACACAAAAAATTCATCTTATGGATTCTTTATAACCCCATTAATATTTAAGTCATCTCATATATCCTTAGTTTAACATGGATCATTCATGGAAGGTCAAATGATGAAGACAGTTTCTAGGCAAGCAAATGAAGAGTCCTACGCCACATTTCAAGAGTTTCATACTTTGAGGGAAATTTTTCCAAGTATAAATTGCATGGTGTATTAAATATTCCTTTATAATATATAGGTAACTCCTTATTTCAGCTTGAAAAGTGTTATTGTGACTCTTGACTTAATTTTCTTATCTCTTCTCTCAAATTCTATAAGTGTCCATTTTAGCTCTTGTAGACTAATTCCACTCCACATATGGTAAATCCCTACTAGTTTGATGTTGTAATTTTATTTTGAATAATAAATACAATATATTTTGAGTTCATATATCATCTTTTAAAGTATGTGAAGAGATGTATAGTGAATAGTTAAGAGATATTCATCTATCCTTAGTTTCTCTCAATCATTCCATTTTTGATGCAAGATTGTTCCACTCTAGTAGGTCATATGAAGTGGTATCATGTGTATGGGTCTGTTTTAAAGTGTATAATTATCTTTAGTGTCTAAAACTGATATGTGGTTCACTTACCTTAGATATCCATCATGCATATCACTTCCATATTGAAATACTAATGATATAGCATTTTAGGACTTTGAAGCTAGTGTTGTAGGTCTTATTTCTTAATGAAAGAAGTATGATGGTATTTTTAAAATATTTATGGTGTATCACCCCATTATATTAGTTTAATTTAATGCATACTTATATCTCTTTTCCCATAAATAAATAGTTAACTTAGGTGATAATCACTTCAAGGTAAATTCAAGGAGCTAGCCCTAAAACCTAGATGTCTACTTCTACTATAGGTAAATCCACATAACTAGAAGTATTCCCATGTTGCCAAAATATAGAGGAGGCCTAAACAACCTCATCTAGGGTGAAATATTTGGTAACAATAGAAACATATCTATACTTTAAAATAAACTAAGTCTAAAAATTGTAAGGTGATGCTAGGTCTTTGGTAAGAAAGCACAAAGCTAGACTTTGAAAAGAAATTAGGTCAAGTTAAAAATCCTTGATATTAATATAGCTTCTAAGGAAAATATTTGGAAACACTTTAACTCAATCTCAGCATATGGATACTAAAACAAACTTGACCTTGGTATAAGACATTCACTCTAGGCACATGCCTAAAACTAATTGGGAAAGTCAATCTTAAGTAATCGAAATAAGAGTGATGAGTAAAAAATTCAAGCCCAAGTGGTAAGCAAGGCTCCAATATAAACTAACCATGATTAAAGTAATAATTAAAAGGAGAGTTTTGAAATTATTTCAAGGCAATCAAATAGACTTGAGGCATGTGAAAAAATACCACTTCCTAGATATAGGCAAAGGAGTTTTCAAAGCAAGTAAGGAATTAGTCCAAGTTAAATAATTTAAAGGTAAGAGGAAAACTCCCAAGTGAAAATTAATCAATACATAGGTGTATAACACTCAATTTGGCATTTGAACTTTACAAGACAAATTTTGAACTTGGTTTGAAAGACTTGGATTGTTAAAATGGATAACATCCTAGACCCAAATGAATAACATAATGACAACAATTATAGACCAAAGGCACACATAGTTTTTAACTTGGTTTGAAATGAGGAAATGTTTTTATAATAACATGAGTAGTGTAATGATGCTACTTCAATCAAGAGGTATGAAAATTGTTTTTTGGATTAAAAACTCCAAGGTAAATAATTTGGATAAAATGGGTAGCATAACGATGCCTATTTAAACAAGTGATAAATAAATAAATGTTTTGGGATAAAAACTCTAAGGCAAAAGTGTGACACCAAATAGATAGAATAACACCTCTTACATAAAAGTGTGATACAAATATGTGATGGTTTATGAGTCAATTTGACCAAACAAACAAATAATTTATAGTCTAAAAACATGGATGTATATCAAAGAAAAAATAAACATCCTAAATGGCTCATCTTATCTGTATAAATGACATGGGTGTGAGTATATTATGCCAAAGTTTCCATTGATACACCAATGCTTGTGAGGAATTAAGTGTCAATCCAAAAATTAGAGTATAGGTGTAGGTAAAGTTTTTATGTACCCATTTATCTCTCAAGCATTAGTATGTGTCATGAACTTAGAGTGAAGATCACTCAACATTTGGAAATAAATTATATGGCAAGTGGGGCTAACTACAAATATATAATTTTCAAATGTACCAAATGGTCCCAAGTGTGGCTAACATAAGGGCACAATCATGTTAATTGAATCCAAATTACCTAGCTTTTTATGTAATGGTTTAGTCCTTTACATAATGAATTCATTTATGTCCTTCTTAGTGAATTATGATGTTTGGATATCACATGGCCTGGGTACATATTGGGATCGTCAAGATAACTACTCACCACTATCTCATCCAACATTTTCCCCAATTTTTATACCCTACCATGGAATAGGGTTGGTATAATGCTGGGAGATGAAGCCCCAGGTCAATGCACCACTAAAGAATTCATTAGGAGGTGATTAACTCCTTCCCATAATACAAATGCATAAAAATAAACAAATGAAATTTGAAAGACTTTATAGGTTGTTTTTGATTCACCCAATTCACTTGAAGCATGGGGGAGAGCACACATGACATTCTTTCTAACATAACTTTACAAACAATGATAATAAACCAAACACTTTTGGTCACCTGAGTTCCCTAAATGGGATCGGAGGAGAGCATATAAGCTAATTTTTGTGTTTTTCAAAATCAAAGAATCTATTATAAGTAATGAAAACTAGCTAAAGAACAAACAAGAATTGAAAAAGCTCTCAATAGCTCTAACTAAAAATGTAGGTTCATTTTACTAACACCAATTTGAAATGTGTTTGAATTATTTTGACCCCTTATCCATGTTTACACTTGTAAAAGCTTGTAAAATTCTAAAATAAAAAATTTTAATTGAATTTTAAGCACCTTTACCAAATGTTAATGAGTTTTAACATTTTTAAGATTTGACTTTGTAAAAATGAAAAATAGATTAAAAACACCCAAACTTCTTCTTTCTTGGATCTACTCTCTACAAATAAGTTAGTATATTAATTTATGTTTAATCCAAAGTGATATTCCTACAATTTAGATCAATAAAAACACAAAATTTAACTGTCAAGTTTCTAAAAAAAACATAGAGAAATCATCAATGATTACTTTAGGGATCCCTACCGATTTCTATAATTGATGTTGATTCGGTTATGATTGTCACTAATTACTATAGCCACACCAAATAAATATGTGTTTTGAAAGAAAAAAATTGATAAATTATGTTTCAAACTCAACATTATTACTACTCTATAGGAAGAAAGTTTAGACATATAGTAAATAGACTGTTAGGCATTAAGAAAAGCAAGAAAGAATTGATTTTTACTACGTTTCTGGTTGGTTGTGTTTTGACATAGAGATCATTGCCAATTCTTCCAATAAATTTCAATTTTATAATTTGACTGTGACTTTTTATAATCATTTATAATCCTTGTGGATTGACCAAGATCTCAAATTTCTTCACTTTTTTGGCAATTAAATAAGAAATTAGCATAAAATGATTAGAAAAACAAACTAAGAAGTATTTAGAAGATATTTATGGGGTGTGTGTCCCACTAATAATGATATTATATGATCAATAAGAATAAAATATGGGAGTTATTATTGTGTTAGTATGATTAAAAACCAAATATAAACACCCTTATAAATCTAACACCTCAATCCTAGACACTCAAGGAGTAAGATAACAATACAACTATAAATATAAGATAAAAAAAACATTATTTACCTTCCTTGAGAGCAATATTTTTATGTTGGCCATGGAGGAATGAATTCAGTCATGTGATTAAAGAGTCTTTGGAAATGGTGATCTTTGCATCATCTCTCCTTGTCACCTTGGAAATGTTGGGCTTAGATTTGGCCTTGGCTTAACTTCTATGCTACTCTCTCTCAACAAATGGACATTATAAGATTA
Source organism: Torreya grandis (assembly GCA_037957365.1). Lineage (NCBI taxonomy): Eukaryota > Viridiplantae > Streptophyta > Pinopsida > Cupressales > Taxaceae > Torreya > Torreya grandis. Next base: position 2,066,958 of record JARHVA010001942.1, on the reverse strand, counting down.
CACTAAAGACTCCTTGAAGGTATTTATGTATCATAGCAATACACCAAAATATATTCTTTAAATAGTGGGTGAGGCCTTGAATTTATAGCCTTTCAAACTAGCTCTAACCCAAGTGTAATTGGATTATAGTTAATCATGGTTAAGTTTAGATTAACCTTAGTTGAGTTAAGGAGGGGACAAATAATTCATATTTGGTATAGAGATCCCATTTATTAAGCATAGATATCCATTTTTGAATTTAATGATTTAAGGGAAATATTTTTAATTCTTTGATTATGAGGATAATGACATCATCATGACCTCATTTTTATTGAAATTTCCTTTTAAAAAAATTCATTTTCCCTAATTAGACTTGGAAATATCACTTAAGCATTTAATTTTATTTTCTTAGTTAATTTATTTTACTTAAAATTTTTGAAATTTAGGAATTCTTTAAGGGCCTTTATTAATGGGTCTAAAGGCCAAACTGTCAATTTGATAGGTCACAAGTTGATTGGAAATGAATCCATGAGAGTTTACTATTTTATACAGGATAATACCCCAAATAGGGATGCCTCAACATGATTTTGAGCACTAATGTATGATGTGTAGATGAAATTGAGACATTATATGATACTTAGGTTTAATTTTCACTATTTTTTATAAATAAATCTGATGTTCGATTAGAACACAATTGTGGCCAAAATGGGGTGTCTACAATTGTAAACTAAAAAATGAAGGATTTGATGGCATATTTGAATTTTAGTCTTTTTTTACCATGATTTCAATTGGGAAACATAAGATATTTGATATTCATTTCATTTAATTTCATATTTTAATTGTGTTAGGATCCTCTTACGTTATACTTCCAAAATTTACTTGAGTATTTTGGCATCTACAATCTACTTTCTTCCTATATTAATTTGGGAAATATACTACTAAATATTTTTATGATTCTTCTTGTTTCCTTCATGTGTGAAATGTATCTAATTATTTAACCATATGATTTAATATATCATGCTTCATATCATGCATAATTTACTAAGTTACATATTCTATATTGCATTGGTAACTTTGGATGATGAAGATAAGGTTAGATTGTAGTGAGTTTTTTTCATCATTGATCTTGAGTAATTTCTACATAGTTGGGTGATTTCAACAAATTTAAGTTGAGACACATAAACTCTCTATATAATATCAAAAAATTCATATAAATTTTTTGTTATACCTATTAAAAATAATATTTTAACATTGTAGATACTCCAATCTAGATTTTACATGATAAACTAGTTTTGCACAATTGACAAATACCAGTCAAGCTATTACCCTTCAATTCTTGACTTTCCTATTGTCAAAAGGCTTTTTTTATTCATCCTTCCATGAATAAATTATTATACTATGGCCCAAACATGATATTATGAATACCCAAATAAATTTTATCCTAAAACATGCTTAAAACCTAATCTATATCCTTCATTATCAGTTATAGAGCTTTGGTGATGCTAGTGCCCGTACCATACAAAGTCTCAAATTTGCAAATATTTTGATATGTATAGGTTAGAATATTTTTATTAGCTAACCATCCATGATATTATTTTCAAAAGGTGTATTATAAATAAAAAATAAATCACACTCATTATACATATGTCAACTAATAAGAAAACACATATTCAAGCTCATTAAATCATTTACACAACTAAGGTAGGCTACCCTATTCTTCCATATTTTCATATTAGTCATAAGAGTAGAATTATTAAAAATATAAAACATTTGAATATCATGTAATGAGTAATATTTTTCAAGTTTTAATATATATCACTACATGCACTCACATATAGCATATTACACCATGTTCACACACACACACACACACACACACACACACACACACACACACACACACACACACACAAGGGGGATAACTATGTCGGTCTAAGTCCCTATTTAGATTTTACATCTATGTAGGTAGTGTTCATTAATAGAGGGGTATTTTAGCTTATCCCAAATTAAATTAAGCCCATTCACCCCCATTTTTTAAGGTGATATTCCATAATTGGAGGATATATGGTTTTGATCAAAATATTGATATTGAAAACTATGTGCATGATCTAAATAGACAATATGAAAGGTGACAAAGAACATTAATAGGTGTAGGTGGAATTTTAAGAAAATTACATGTACTTATTTAAAGATATAAGTGTTAATTTTATGATAGAAGTGTCTATTTAAGGATAGAAGGGTCAATTTTAAGATATAAGCATCGATGTTAGTGTTCCTATTTTGACGGTAACATTTAGGCTCATAGAGAGCTAATTTATAGAATTTGGGTGAATCCTTATGGAAAATAAAACAACATTATTTGACACTTATATCACTTAGACCCATTCGTGAATTAGTAAACAAGCTAAGTATTATCTCTTATTTATGTTTAAGCATGCAAATTATTATTTGGCATTATACTTTATATATTTAGTAAATTTTATATAATTAACATTAAAGCAGTATATTGTGAATCTAAATTATTTAATTGGCCTAATTTTTAGATTAACTTACTCCTTGTTTGATTAGGATACTCTATTATTTAATCCTTATGTTAAAAAAGGGTTAAAAATTTGGTGAACTCAACTTCTAAGTCTTCTTATGCAAATCCTAGATTTCCTTAGGGTTTTTAGTCTTATAAGTTTTAGATTGTTGTAATTATTTAGATCTAACTTTTCTTTTCCATTATTATTGGAATATTTGTTTTCATTTATAAAAAATGGAAAATGTTAAACAATAAAATTTTAAATGTAATATAAGGAATCCTTAATCAACCATCTAAATATAAATAAGGAATTAATTGATGCTATCTTATATGCTACACAAGATGAAATTAATAATATTTCTAAGGCTAATACATTCAGATATAATCATGATGAATATTTAGATGGTACTACCCCCAATTCAATCCCAATCTCCAAAAATTTGAGCACATGATTTATTCTTATATCTAGTGGGGTAGGGGATATGTTTTCAAACCATTATTCTCAGAGGATCAAATAATTATTATTACATCCTCTTGGGAATAATTATTACTTCAACTCAATTATTGTTTTCAATGCATACATCAACAAAGGAAACATTTTCATCCCCTTTGGTGACTTCTCAAATATTAAATATAATCCCAATGGGTATATTGTGCAAACTCATCTCTAAGTTATTAAATATTTAGAAGCTAAGGTTACCAACATTCATCAAAATGGCTTAATATCAACTCATGCTATTGATTTAAAATATGTATTACATAATCTTATTACACCTAATATATAATTTCACCCTTTTCCAACTTGTATTTTATCACTCAATTTCACACTTTATGATGGAAAGGGTGATCCTTAACAACATCTCTAATCTTTATATGAAGCATATCTTGATTATGTTTCCAATGATAAATTTGGACAAATTATTTCCAATAAGTCTACAGGATAATGCTTTGAAATAGTTTTATGACCTACCAATATAATCAGTAAGAGCATTCAAGCCTTTATTAGATCAATTTATATCCCATTTCTCTATCAAAATTACATGGAAATCATATGCATAAATTTCAAAGATAAAACAAGGAACAAATGAGCATATCAACTAATATGTTTTTATGTACAAGACAATGTTGGCCAAAATTACAAATCAAATGGGAGATAAATAGATTTAGGATATATTTAAAAAAAAATTCTTTCCCCATTACATGAGTCTATTGTCTTAAATAATTTTAAATATTTTGATTAATTATGCCACATTATTCGAGATAGATAAATCAAACTTATTACATTTAAAAAGTTTAAGTATGTAGTAAACACACTAAATACATCAAATTCCAAGTTTCATATCAAACTAAGCTATAAGGTCAAACTTATTGAGGCTAAAAATGAAGAAAAAAATGGTTCACACATTGTCATAATAATCTAATTAGATCATCTTATCTAATGCACCTAAGAAAAAATTTACAAAATTACCCAAGTCTCCAACTTCATTCCTTCAAAAGTTAGTGGAGTGTCATCTCATCTCTTTCCATCCTCCTATGTGGTTGATACGATTCAACCTATACCAAAAAGATATGATATAAATCATTATTGTGACTACCACCAATGTGATGGACATTATACAAATAGATTTTAAAATCTAAAACATGACATATGAGATATTATTGATAGTGAACAATTCACCTTTGAGGATATTCTAAAGGATTCAGGGTCATAACTTGATGATCATCAAAACTTAAGATATTCAAAAATCCATTATAATATCAATTTAAGGAAACATTGGAGCTAAAAATGGAATATAATTCACATCCTCCACCACATTATGGGAACATATTATATGGTATTATTGGCACACTTACACATGAGATACTTCATATGGTTTAAATGACTTCTATTACATTTGATGATAGTGAGATGGAGGATGATGATTCATATCTTCACTCATAATTTATTAGAATACATAATGATCATCAAGTTATATATAATATTATGGTTGATAATGGTTCTAATGATAGTTTATGTACTATGACATTAATCACATATTTTGGATATGCACATGATGATTTATACCCTTTGACCAAAATAGTCAAAGCATATAATGGGAAAGTTCAAGAAGTATTTGGTGAGATTGATTTACCTTTACATATTGGTCCATCACATGTGACCATGAAATTTTAAATCATACCACATATAGGTCTTTGATATGTTATTGGGATGACTTTGGATTTATAACATTCACTAATACTTTCCATAGTGCATGAATGTCTCAATTATATTCATGCCAACAAAGTAATAATAGTTTCTTGAATTCAATATGAACGTTCACTACAACAAGATTTGTTTATTCCAAGATAGATAATTATATAACCTATTAAGGTTAATAATGAGTCAAAGAGTGAGTAAAATTCAACCCACTTTCTTAGGTGACTGATACTCGATAGGTTATTACATTAAATTTATAAAGTGGACTCTATAATACCATATTTTACACCTTCATAACATAAAAAATTGTTGAGAGTATATAAACATGTTCTAGATAGGGTATACAGACCAAATAATTCACCAAAAAAGTCACAGAGCACTAAAAAATGGGTTTCATGAAACGCAGCTACTTCACGACCATATATTCTTATGAGGCATAATCAAAGTATTACAAATTCTACATTTCTATATTTGGCACATATACATGATCCTTAGTAGCATTTCCAATTTGTTATACCATATTATCATTATATAAAACCCTATGAGCATCCTTTAGATGTGATCATTGGCCAACCCTTTATTTTCTAGCATAATTTAAAAAATCAAAAAAATCAAATAATCAATAAAATATAAAACCATTCAAATAAAGAAAAAATACAAAAATATTTAGAGTTTAACATGTTTAATATATTTTATATACATTTTTACTTTATATTAGTAGATATCATATCATTTATATAAACATGTATGTTTCATGGGTACTTGATCTGATATAGGCATACACTAGATCCATGATACATGAGCATGTAGATGTTGGAACTTTCCTCTACCCACATGACATTTTACATTGGGGGCATATTAATTCTATTGATCATGATTGATACAAGTTCTATTGATTTATGATCATTTTACATTATGATGTTGAGCTTATAAACAAATGCTTATACATGCCTATACTTGTGATATTGATTTGATTTAAGAATCTAAGTGTGAGAGAAGGATTTAAACCAAGCTAAGACTCAGATATATGGGAATTTAATCCCCCCTCAAAAATATGGGGTAGGGATGACTCTCTATAATTAGGGTGAGTGATAGGATAGTGTGGGGGGGAGGGAATAGATGAAATGAACCTAAGATAGGGGAAGTTTTGAGAGGAAAGATAGGCTATCTATTCCATCACTATAAATTTAGGGTGAAGACAAAGATGACTTATCTTACATAATGTACTTGATATTCTATTATATAAGACATTTTTCTAACACATGTATGTAAGGACTGGTATTACATGATTATACTAGTCACATATTATTTCATTTATTTCATCTTATCAGATGGCTTACTTGAGTGTATTTACTATTTGATTTTTTTTATTAAAGAATTATTCTAGCCAGATATTTAACCCTAGGAGAGGTTGTTCAAACCTATCCATATTTTGATAACATGGGATTACCTCTAGGCCTATGGGTTACCTTAGTAGAGGTAAACCACTAGGTTAAAGGGCTAAATCCCCTGATTTATCTCTTAAGCTCACACACTACACTAGCTAATAAATTAGGGGTGAAAATGGAATAATGAAACATAAATTAACCTATGTTAATGGAGGTGATACACCAAATATTAGTCCAAAAAAACACTTGCATTTTCACTAAGAAAGGAGACTCCTAAAATTGATCTTAGCTCATTGTCCTTCTAGTATAAGTATTTCTCATAGAGGTAAATTGATATGCACATCTAGAGGTGGGTGAAAACAAGGTTTGATAATAGACACTACTAGTCCCTCTCACACTTCAAGACACACTTAACAAACAAATACACTTTATGAAACCCATTAGAAGAGATGTCACTCACACAAAACATGTAAGAGAAGTATATAAGCAAAGAGAAGACATTCATCACTTGTCAAACACATAAAATACTTGTCACACTTAAGAAATATATTTTATAGATGAAAGAAAATTTATAATCTTATTAAAAGGTAAAAAATGTGACAAAATATTAGGGCTTTTCCATACTAGGTGTGCACTAGATACAAATGCCAAAAAGCTTGCATATATATAACATAAGAGAGGAGAGAGAAGATAATAATTGGAAGGGTAAAAAAATCAAGTTTAAAATGGTGAGAAGTAGTTGAAATTTAACAATATTAAGTGTAAAATAAACTATGAATATGTCTTAGATAAGTGTCCATCTGAAGTATGACATCTTCCCTTAATTTGGCATAGAGACACTTGATGGTCTTCTTTAAAACAACCTTTTGGTGATGAAGAGTCATTATACTCTCTAAAAATATAATAAGGGTATTTAACACATTTTAACAATCATGAGAGGGTGGAAAAATTATTGTGATAGCCCTCATACCTCCTCAATTGATATCCTCTCCTTCACCACTTATCATTCACTGTCCTATAGTCATTCATCACTAGCCCTCTAGGTTTATCTTCACACTTTTCACCTAAGTGACTTGAATTTGTCCAAGGGAGATCATTGTTGAGGTGTTAGGATACCTATTTAGGACCCCTTTGTCCTCTAGTCTATCATATATTTTAATGGAAACTTCAAATTATACTTCTCATATCACACTTAGGCTGTCTCTTCATATCCTCATTATCTAGTTCAATATTACCTGTAATGAATGATGTAGCAGTGTGATTTTCATGCACAAATGAGGTGAGATATGATCATGAGGGTATGGAAAAAGTCCATAAAAACTTCCCATAATGGTTCTCACTTGTCTATTCTCCTTTGTACCTTAAACATAGTTTAAATCCTATAAGAAACTCAAATTTTGGTTTGCCTATACAAGTGACAATATGAATCAAATAGAAGCATGGAGCCTAGGAGAGTTATAAACATGTCTAGATAAATTTCATGACCATTTGGTGACATTTTAATTCATATCCTTTCATTTCTTCTCCATTGGGTTTGCATACGGGTTTTGAGAGGGGTTTGGGTCATTTGGAATATTAACAATGGTTCATAAAATATAGACATTCAATCCCTAAACCAATATCAATAAGTTGGAGCTATGTACCCCCTTAAATAATTTTTGAACCATGCATAGCGTTTGTATGGATCTTAGGAAAAGAGGCTGGCCTCTTGAGCTCCTTCTTGCATTCTGAGTATGCCTGATATAGTTTTATGCTAAAATGGTCAATCTTGAGATTTTCCCTAAAAACCAATGGTTAATTTCAACCTTATACTCCCATAAATATTATAAAATAGTTTTTATAGTTCATGTAGTCATTTGGATCAATTTTGAGGCCATGAGGGTTTAGGCCTAATAGGCCTAAACTATGTTTTCCTAAGTATTTGATCACCCATAGGTTTATAATGGATGTAGGTGTCTTTTTATACCTTTTTCACCCTTAAACCAGATATATAAATCATCCCATTGTTATTTCAATACTCTTCATTCATCATTTCAACAATCATATTCTAAGTCTATAGACTATGTTATTACTAGATAGCTATTTGTCTATGATAGAACAAAGAGTATTTCCACTATTGGTATGACCAAAGTGAGTCCATGGAGAGATTTGATAACTTATGAGGACATATTAAAATAATTTTCAAGGCTTCATCATGATACAAGATCCTTCAACACCTCAAATTTTCAAACCTAGATTTTATGCCTATGTACTATAGTAATTTGTATATGGTTAAGTGTGAGGTTCAAAGACCATTATATTTAAAACATTTCTCTATATACTACCTTTGAGGTCATTATTAAAATGTTTTATAAAATTTTGAGTATGTATTAAACATGGTGATCCAACCTCCATCACTATTTACCAACTAAACTATATCTCTCCACTAGCTAGAACTATTCTATAGTATAAGTATGACTGTGTCACCTATAGGTGGCCATTAGGGGAGAAGTTTGAAAGATTCATGTAGGTGTTAATTAGGTTTGAAAACTTTAACTTATTCCATTGATATCACTTGAGTTAAATAAGACCATTTCATAATTGGTGAGCTTACCTCATGCCTACAGACTATGTTCTCATCTCTTATTATCAATGCACTATGTGCCACTGCAAGTTACAGGTTTATTTGAACTCAAGAGCAATGTATTTCACTAAATATCTACAGTGAAAACTTGCCTAACTTGGAATTAACTCAACCCTCATTACATATTGATTAAACAAATTCATCTCATGTTGAGGAGTAACATCTAGGCCTAGGGTAAAAAAATGGAAACATTAGTCTCACATAGACCTTGTGTTCAATCATTAATAGATGCCATTTTTTTAGGGAAATAACTATTTTTAAGAAACTAAGGTAACTCATCCACCTAACAAATTTTCTTAATCTAAACCTATATGAGTGTTTCTTGAGAGTGTTCTTTGTGAATTCTAAATTAATTTATAAATCCATTCAAGTCATGAAATTAAATACATCTATATCTCCTAGGATTTTTTATGATCTTCTCTACTTTGTACATGCCTATAGGTAACTATAGATGATTTTCATATTTAAGAGGTATGATATGTATTTTCTCATGTCTTGAGAAACCTATCTCAATAAACCTCCAAGTTTTCAAATATAAAAAATTTCATGGGGAACTAACTTCCATGGTTTGAGAGGAGAGACATAGGTGTACTACCTGACTTGAAAACATTGACAAGAGGATAGAACACTACAATTGGTGAAAAAATGTTTGGAGACTTCAAATTAGGTCTTTATTAATATAATGAGGGTGATATTACCTATAAAACATTTTTCAAACATGAAAAATATATTAAAACCAAAATGAATATCATATTTCATATCACTTACAAAAATAACCACACCACTTGGAAACATTAGATCATGCAAATAAATGAGGAAAACTTGAAGGTGTTAGGAATGTGAAATCAACTAGGAGGAACTAGCATTAATAGTGATAATTCATGATTCACATTACACAAACATCAAAACCATTACCATGGAGTGGAATGACATAAATAATACTTTCATCCACCAAAATCATTCAACTCAACTCTACCCCTCCTATCCATACCATCTACAAATCAATTAACTTCTTTAACCTGCTAAAGGGAGCAAAGAGAGAGATAGAATGGTTTTCACCAATTTTGGGAATGTTAAAAGAACATAATCTTGGAGATGAGTTGTGGGGATCTAAATAGAAACTATTGAATCTTTCCCACATGCCAAAGATATCATGTCCCATTTTTTAAAATGATCTTATTGATTTAAACATTGAACCTATATAATGTCAGTTATAAAATGGTTCTTGACACTTACCTAACATAAGACACATTCAGTTACACTTTAACACACTTGTCTTAAGAAGGAAACATAAAATTCATTGAATTATCCCAAAGGTGGCATAAGATGACATAAGGGTAATTTAACAAGTATGAAAAAGATAAAACATCCTATGTGACTTTAATAATGAGCATGGTGGCAATTTAAGGACATATGAGACCCTATGTAACTTTGAACTTATAAGGGGTTGAATTATTTGACTAGGGGGTCAAATTAGTTAACATTATGGTGATTTATTAGGGGTAGAAAGATTGACATACTAAGGACCAATTACCTTCTCTTATCCTTGGGAAATGGAGTCACCCATACACTAATAATGACACTAAAATTCATATTATTAGACACCAAACTAGACAAAATATAAAATAAGAATCAAAACACAAATCAAGACAATAATAAAAACACTTGTGTTCACATTAAAACTCAGGGAAAACATAAACTAACACTTAAGCAAACTAAATTATGTACAAACTAACCTAAAGAAACTTTATCCTCTTGGGTCAAAGGGTAAATTTTCACCATATCTTGATCCATGAGATAGAGAAATGCATAAGGTAAGTTGTCCTTTGAGTATTGGTTTTGATTTCTTCAAATTTTTGATGTTTGTCAATCTCTTTGTCATGATATTCAATGAAATCATAGAAACAACAAACATATCACCTATAAAGGTGAATTCTTCTATCACTTCAAAAATATCAACCTTCTTCTAATATTCCTCAACTTTAACTTAACTCAATGATGCTTCCACAAAGCATGTTTCCTTAACCTAAATGGTGCTTTGAATGGGGTCATATTTCTTATCATTTACAAGTTATTCAAGCTCTTCAAGTATCTTTGTGTAGTCAACCCAATATTGGTCACTTTATTCTATGAGGAAACCTTGTTCTATTCTCTAGTGCTCTTAACCTTCAACTTTGAAAAGTTATTCAAGTTCTTAGAAAATCTCAATTTGCTACTGCTAATCATCTTGGATCTCTTTCTCCTTAATAAACACAACTTACTCAAACTCCTCCACTTGACCATGTTCATGAATTCCATATTCATCATAGATTTTTCCATGATATTCAAAACATGGTTTCAATAAGAATCTTGCATTCCTATTCAATAATCTAATTTTTTATCCTTCAAGATATAGATTCTAAAGACCTTAATACTAATTGAACATATTTAAGTAGGTCTTCCACATAACTTGATCAAAATCCTTATGGATAGATAAAAATTCATCTATATTTTCTTTTTCTTGACTCAAGAAGGATTCATTGTGATTTTCATAACCAAGGGGAGTCTGTATAGTGAGACATTCTTCATATACACTTATGCCATCATCTTGATTAGATGAAAATTGATATTTTTATTATTTACTTTCCTCCCGTAAGATGGGATCTCCTTCAAGAGGGGATGAGGTGGGAGGGTGGTGGATGATTTCATGGTTTGGAATGGGAGAATTAGGAGTGATGGAGGGTTCATGAATGGGAATGGGGATGGAAAAATACTTTTGGAAGAAATCTTGGAGGGAGAGAAGATTTTTTTGAGCTATAGACACTTCACTTTATTCAACAATCACCTCATTATTTTGATTATCTTCTTAAAACTCTTCCACAACTACAACTTTATCTTCCACATTCTCAACTAAGGCTTCTTTTTCATGTTATAACTCTTTTTGGATGAACTTCCAATATGGAAAGATGTAGGTTTTTTAAGAGAAGGCAATGTGGTTTGACCATACACAAAGTTTTCATTCTTATCATTAAATTATTTATTCTAAGTTAGAACTTTGAGGCTACTAGGCTCTTTTTAGGATTGGATAAGTTCTTCACGAGGACAAGGAATATGAGAGGACTAACATAGAACATAGGAAAACTCTTGAGGATGGGAGGGAAATACTTTTTTATTAAAACAAATTTTAAATTTCTCCATAGCCTTCTTGAGGCTATTCAATAACTACAAGTTGCCTTTCAACTTCTTGGTTTTCCCACCTTGAAGGCCTATGAAGCCACTATTGAATATAGAATCTCATTTCATGCAAATATTCATTAATAACATAGTTAACTTCTTCCTTAACCAATCTCCACTTGTTTATAAGGAATTGAACTGACCTTCTCATTTTTTCCATGAAATGAATAGGGATCACATCAAGATCTTGATCCCATTTCTTCATCAAATTTTCTAATTTTAGCATTTCAAGCATGATCGATGGTAAAGATTTGGCTTGAAATTGAATTAAATAAGGATAAGGAGAGGAAAAAGAGTTTGGTATTGGTATTGGAAATATTGTATAGGAGTTTGATAGGATGAATAGGGATATTGGGGAAAACTACCTCCAAGTATATCTCTTGAGAGATTGCATTTCTTCTTTGAGAACTTGCATATTAAGAGATTGGATTTATTCTTAAAGAGCCTTAAACTTATCTTCTTGATATCCTTTTTCATAGGATCCTTCAAAATACTCTTTAACAACTTCATGACCATATGGATGAGGAATGGGTTGACCATATGGTGCATAATAGCTTTGATATGGCTATGTGTAGTAAGAGTTCTCAACATATCCAACCATATTGAATTCATTAGTCAAATAAAACACAAGACTTTAAAAAATTATTTTCAACAAGTACCTATGATTATTAAAACCATATGATGCATTCAAAGTCACCATTGGTGTTTGTTTGAATGCTTCCAAAAGCTGATAGTAAGAAGAAAATGCCAACAATTCTTCTACTATTTTAGACCTTACTAGCATTGAAGATGCCAAAACTATTATATCCAAATATTTAAATCTAGGAGATATTGTTCAAGCCTATCTATATTTGGAAAACATGGTATTACCTCTAGGCCTATGGGTTGCCTATAGTAGAGGTAAACCTCTAGGTTAAAGGTATAACTCCCTTGATTTATCTCTTAAGCTCACACACTGCACTATACTAATCACTTGGAGGAAAAAAAGGAATAATTAAATATAAATTAACATATGATAATAGAAGTGATACACCAAATATTAGTACACAAACACACTTGCATCTTTACTAAGAAAGGAGATTCCTAAAATTGAACTTAACTCATTATCCTTCTAGTATAAGTATTTCTCATATAGGCAAATTATTGTGCACATCTATAGGTGGGTGAAAATAAGGTATGATACTAGACACCAAAATTCCTTCTCACACTTCAAAACATACTTAACAAATTAATACACTTTATGAAACTTTTTATAAGAGATGTCACTTACACAAAACATGTAAGAGTAGTATCGAAGCAAGGAAAAGACATTCATCACTTGTCAACCACATAAACTACTTATCACACTTAAGAAAAAAAATTTAGATATCAAATCAAACTAAAAATCTTATTCAAATTCAAAATAAAGTGCCAAAATAGTAGGGATTCACCATACTAAGTGTGTACTAGATACAAATGCTAAAAATACTTGCATATATAAAGCATAGGAAATGAGAGAGAAGAAGAGAAGTGGAAGGGTCAAAAATCCAAGTGTTAGATAGTGAGAACTAGTTACAATGTAATAATATGAAGTGGAAAATAGACAATGAAGTGGTCTTGTACAAGTTTATATCTAAAGTTTGACATCTTCCCTCATTTTAGTGTAGAGGCACTCTATGGTCTTCTTTGAAACTAATTTTTGGTGATGAAGAGTCATTAGACTATCTAAAAATATAATAGGGTTATTTGTGTTAGGACCTGAAAGCACCATTGATTACCAAGCAACTAAACATGCATAATTAAACCAAAAGTAACAAGTAACTAGAATTCAGAAATAACACAAAATATGAGAGACAATACCCAATTGTATTAACACTCTTCCAGAAGGAAATACAACAAAGAAGATGCCATACTTCTTCCTTACACACCTCTAGGGCTCCCACACCTCTAGGGCATAAACAGTAAATCTCTTCAAGAGCTCACTCTCTCTCTTACAGTCCCAACACACAACTCACACATAGAGTTGATGTTCACCTCCAACTAGTTAGTATCACTACTGCTAGTACCACCAGTTAGTATCACTACTGCCAGTAAACAAGTGCTCCATGCACTCCAAATCTGAGTACTCCACACACTCCAAGTACACAACATACTCCAAGTCGATCTCTCCTAATCTTGCTACCTATTGTGTTGCTATCACCTTTGATCCTGTTGCTTCACAGATCACCTTTGACCTCGCACCCACACACACCTACAAATCAATGATCTTACTTACCCATGTAGATCTCTCTACACCCTGAAGAACCCTTGTCCTTGCCTCACCAAGTCCTTATGATTCTCTAAACCAGTACCCTAGTGGATCTTCTCCCTGGTCTAGCACACCTATAGACCAACCTGATCATACACACTCGGCACCCCTATGGAACTAGGAGGAGCTACCCTTGCTCTCTTCACTCTCAAAAGGAGCTAACCAAGTTCAACTCAAACTAGAATAAAAAATAATACAGCCCATGAGTCTATTATATAGATCTCATGCAAACAATAATTAGACATCTAATTACAATAATTAGATCCATAGCTCAAGACTAAAATTAGCCTTTCAACATGTAAACAACCAGTTCGTTAACAAACTATTTGTTTAACTGACAGTTCCAAAACCATACAAGCGATCGACATCAGTCCCTATCTGGCTGGAGATGACCGATGTCGGTTGATCCCTGACCAATGTCAATTTGCTCTACACTAGATATGACTGATGTTGATTGATCAGATCGACGCTGGTTGCTCTGCAACTTAACAACCTCTCAACAACCTCCTCCATGTCTGCATCAGTGATGATTTTAACTCTACAACCTAATAATCTCCCACTTAGAGATAAATAGCTAAACTATACCTATACCTGTACCCCATCTAATCTATTTCCTGACTTGTATCCCTCTTTAAGATCAATCCTGAAGACCACCCACCACACAACTTGTGGTGCACCTCCTATCATCCAAGTAACCTACCATATCTACATCTACAAAACCATGTAGAAAAGAACTTAACCCTGCATAGCATGTCAACCTGTTGCTGGTCCCTCTCAGATACCTAAGAATCCACTGAACTGCCCTCCAATGCTTCTTTCCTGGATCAGCGCCAAACTTTCTGATAGCTCCCACTACTAGAGAAAAATTAGGGAATACACTTGTACTCAACCTCATTATGTGATTAGGGACCCTATTCTGTGAACTGTCCATCCATATGTGTGCTACCCGATTTTGTAACCTGCACTACCTTCACACAATCATCTTGTGACAACATCAACTTATGATCTTCCCTGTCTCTAGGATTACTCATGCCAAAGAATTTCACTGCTCCCAAATCCTTCATGGTAAACCACTGAACTAACCTTACCCTTAGCTCAGAAAAACCCTATATGTGTAACCCTATAGCTAGCATACCATCCACATATAGTAACAAGATAATGTTGTAATCATTATCCAACTTGGTAAGACAAACACAATGGTTACACTGACATTGACTAAAGCCCTACTTTGTCATCCACCTGTCAAACTTGTACCACTGTCTTGCAGTTTCCTCAAGACCATATAACCTAGCCTTATATCTCACGTGTCTATTCTCTCTATTCTTTAACTAAGGTATCCATTCGTCTTTCAGTGCTTTCATACCAGCTGACAACCCTACCAAATCTCCCATTTGGTTCTACATCCTATTCATGCCATGCTCCCACTGTTTCCTAGATCCTTCCTACTCTACAGTGAGCAACGAGTATAAAGAAGAGGAATAATGAATTTGAGGCTTACTTACCATTTTAGTCCTCCATATGGGCATTTGAGACTCCTTGATAGCTTGCTGTCTACCCAAAATCTGTTCCAGTGACTGACCTTGATCACCACACAGTCTGCATCTGACCGACATTGATTCCATGTGATTGTCTAGGTCGCTAAGACTGGTTATCCTACCAACGTCAGTCTTCACCTACCTGACACCACCAACTTTGCCTTTTGCCACATGACCGACATTGGTGCTTGTCTGTTTGATGCTGGTTTTCCCTGACCGACATCGGTACTTATGTTTTTCCTATGAGTGATGACTTTTTACCCATAAGATCTCTTTGGATCAAAACCCTATCCAAACTACCCTGCTCAGAGATATCTAGTCCCATCCACTGATCTCTGTCTGTCATCTCCTCCAAGAACACCAAGGCTTTCCAATTCTTAAGTCTGTCAAACACATCTAACTTCTTCTTAAGAACATGCATCTCCTTCTTGTTCATGTGACCAAGCCTACAAAGCCACGTCTTTGCAATAGAAGAAGAATCAGTAATATAAGTAGATAGATAAAGGATACCTACTTTCTTACCACTAGCCAATTCAAGTGCATCCGCTGTGAGAGTTCTTATGCATCTCTCATCACCCAAATTTCCTGAAGAAGTTAGCCACATCTTCAAGACTGGGACCTACATGACCTCCTTCAACACCTATGTGTTAGCCGCTTGCAATTTCAGCTTCACTTCCCCTTTGCCAATACTTTGACAAGGCACACCAGCCCCTACATAAATCTTTCCAAAGTCTCCAAAGACCTTAACATGGAAAAATACTCTATTTCAGACTGCATGGAAAGAGGCAATAAAATCTATAAAATAAGATTCTACTTTATCCAAGGAACATCCCAGAGCATCCTGTACAACAACACCTGCAACATCTGCTTCTTCAGTTCCTTCATGCTGATCTTCTACCAACCAAAAATCTTTCTTTACCTACTCTTTCTTTCCATAACACCATAATTGACCATTCATGCTTTTCAATTCCTCCATTCTTAGTGTACTTTCTTTTTCCATTGCTATACTCCCACTCAATCAAAAACCCCTGAGAGTGACCTGTAATCAAACACAAACTTGCTTCCTACAACCTTAGCTCTGATACCACCTGTTAGGACCTGAAAGCACCATTGATTACCAAGCAACTAAACATGCATAATTAAACTAGAAGTAACAAGTAACTAGAATTCAAAAATAACATGGAATATGAGAGACAATACCCAATTATATTATCACTCTTCCAGAAGGAAATACAACAAAGAAGATGCCACACTTCTTCCTTACACACCTCTAGGGCTCCCACACCTCTAGGACATAAACAATAAATCTCTTCAGGAGCTTACTCTCTCTCTTATGGTCTCAACACACAACTCACATGTAGATTTGGTGTTCACCTCCAACCAGTTAGTATCACTACTGCCAGTACCACCAGCAGGGTATACTTTAAGAAACCCCTCCTTAAGAGAAGGTGTAAAAATTTGGCGAAAGGTGTAAAACACCTGACAAATAATTTATTTTTTGTGGCAAAAAAAATAGTTTACAAAGAAAAAATAATAATCTCCATTGGTGAATCATTCATAGTCTCTCAAACAATGTGTAAAATCTGGGCGAATTGTGTTATTTTAAAACCACAAACAAATTATACATTGGTGAACAAAAAATAATAATCATAGTAAAATTTTAATTTTTTGGGCGAATCATTTCATTGTATTCAAGGTTAAAAAAACATACTAAATCATGATTCACTTCACTGACTCAGTCTCAAATGTGATGCTTCTAGAATCTATATCCCATATGGACTCTAGATCCTAAAACTGAAGTCTGACTAGTACTAATAGGTTCCTCTTCATTCTAAATCGGGTATTCAAAATCCATAAAATATTCATCTTCATATTGACTTTGAGACCTAAATTCATCATTTATGTTGGAGTCAATAGTAGAAGTAGAACCACCATCTTTTAAAGTGTTGCTAAGGCCTCGTCTTTCACGTGTGGAATTCCAAATGGCCAATGACCTATCATAAGGAAAATCTCTAACATTGTATTGAGTTACAAACAACCTCAAACAAGTTTCCAAATTTTTGTCTAGTTTGTTTCTGACATTTGATTTCAAAAACCCCAATGCACTGAAAACTCTCTCATCTTCCACCGACCCTAATATCATTGTTTGACATAAATCAGCAAGTTTGAAATATTTTGATATTGAAGTACATCATACTTCACTTTGCCTTATCCTTTTCCAGAGCCTTGTTATTGCACCAAGGTCGAATGGATTCTCAAAGTTTTCCATCTGATTTTTCATACACAATGCAAAAAGTTTACATTGATTTTAAAGATTATTTGAATCTAAGATTCCTTGTATTAGTTATCTATTGCAATTTGTATGCTTTGAAAACTGTGTTATCAATTCGTTAAGTTTATTATGAAACAACTTTGCATCAGTTGGATTATGTCCAAAGTTTTTCCAAAATTGAGGAAACACACAACTCATGGCTTCAAGAATTTCTTCTCGAGGGAATCTTTCACAAATCTCACTTGAAATTTGGTAGGAAATAGACTTCACATTTTCACTAACAGATTTAACAATCTTGTCAAAATCATCCTTTCTAACTGGTAGTACTTTGCCTCTCTTGGTTGTTTTAGATTGGTGCATTGGTATTTCAAATCCTTTCACAAACACACATAGCTCATTTTTCCCATTGAATTGTAAAAAATTCTCAACATGATTCAAATCTGTAATTATCTCCCACCTTGAAAAAATTGGGCTATGACCTAAGAGATCTGAATACAAAGAATTCAGAGCCATGCATGTCATTTTACGTAAATCAGAATACTCATGAATATACATACTTCTATCTTGGGATTTCTTAACAAGTTTGTTCATTAAATCCAGCATGGGGAGAAGACTGGCTAAAGTTAATAGGTTCTCTATATCACTTAACTTATTTAACAAATCAGGAGCTCTGTCCACTATAAGGCGTTACTCATATAGAACTCCAATCAATGATTGATATTTTGCTAGAACTCATTCTGTTGGTCCATGCAAAGATATCCATCTGGTCTCAACATCCTTGAGAATCTTATTTCTTGTTGTTACTCCCTTAAAAAAAATCTTAAATTCTGCAAAGCGTTTAGGACTTCTACAAAAGTACGAGTGGAGCATACAGATTATATCTTCAACTTTTGACATTGTAGGAAAAGTACTTACAATATTATATACTAAATTCATTCGATGGGCCATGCAGTGTATGCCAAGCATGTAAGGTGCAATACTAGTTTGTAATCTTGCACAAAGACCAGTCTTTTGCCCTTGCATTACTGCAGCTCCATCAGCTCTGACACACACTAACTTCTTTGCAATTGTCAAGTCATCCATACTAGCAATTTCATTCAAAGCTCTCTTAACTTCTAAATATAATTTTTTTGCAGTTGAATTGGCCTTCATTTTATGAACACAAAGTAGATTAGCTTGACAGACATGATCTTTTACAGTATATACATGCATACAAACCCAAGCAGTGTTATCTACCGCAGTGACTTCATCTAAGGATAATGAAATGAACTTGGATTCTTTTAATCTCTCCTGTACATTTTGCTTTTCCACCTCAGCAAGATAGCTTGCGATTTCCCATCCAGTGTTTATTGACCAATGTGACATAAGATAGTGAGGAACTCTCAAAAAAGATAATAAATTACCATATTCTGAAAAGTCTCTCATAAGACGCCCTCTAGATAGAATATGAAAAATAACACTCATCTGAACGTTCTTTGCCAAGTTTGCATCATTCATTACATGTTAAAGCCCATCCTTGATTGGATTACCACTACTGCCACTACCAATTACTGCTATTTTCTTCAAATGTTTTTCATATTCTATGGCATACTTAACATGAAGGCATTCTTCCTTTGATTTCCATCTCATTACCGCTACTTCCTTTCCATCTATGATTTGTTTTTCATAAACCTTACCAATATGTTTTTCTATAGTGTCGAGCTTTAACTGCAACTTTTTCTCTCTTTTAGTTTTCCAGGTACAAATTGTACACTTGCATTCTGTTGGTGGTTCATCATTATTTGTGACTGGTTCAATAAACCAGTACTTTGCTACCCAATCAACCTGGAAAGTCCTTTTCATTTCCCACTCCCACCCCATTTTTACATTCCTTTTTCTTTTCTTCCTACCAACATCAATATTATCCTCTATTACGACATCATCTGTTGTTGGAACATTGGTATCCTCATTTGGTGGACCAGAAACATTGTCATTTCCAAAGAAAGCCTTTATGGTAGTATCTCTAAGTTTTCAACATTTTGATGTAAGATTAATCCCTTCATTGCCCATGGGGGTTTTACCCTTGTCACTTCCCTGAGACTGAGCAATATTAGTTATAGAGTCACCCTCCCTTGACATCTCAATCCACTGATAATCCATTTAAATTCAAACTTATACTTGCCAAAGTTGGGCCTGAGCGATGTGTCCTGAGCAGTGCACTGCCAGAAACTTGATGGATTGATAATCCATTTAAAGTTAAACTTCTACTTGTCAAAGTTGGTCCTGAGCGATGTGTCCTGCGCAGCGCGCTGCCAAAAATTTGGAGTGTTAGCACCTAGCAGAGTGGTACTTATTGAATGTCTCTTTGCATTTTTTTGTATTAGGTTTTATACATATTACAAATGAAATTGTGACTGTTGGTGAAATGAGCTAACTCCTCTTCCCATAACGTGAAAGGATCTGAATCCTCCATGGTTAAATGAAACTAGGATGGTGATTTTTCTGATACTACATGTAATGAAAACTTAAAACCCAATGAACGTTCATCATTAGGCGCTACCTGGTCGGCTGGGCGAAAGACAAAAATTGCTAGGTAGAAACTGCAACTAAACATTTGCCTTGGCGACCAGTAAACCAAGGACATATGGAAACCAAGAAACATTGGCAATCGAGAAATCATTAAACAACATAGGAATCACCAAAAATCATAGTGAGAAATTTCAAAATTTACCATAATACGAATAATCACCACTAAAATATTCCCTGACCACCAGTCAGTATCACTACTGCTAGTACACAAGTGCTCCACACACTCCAAATCTGAGTACTCCACGCACTCCAAGTACACAATTTACTCCAAGTAGATCTCTCCTAATCTTGTTACCTATTGTGTTGCTATCACCTTTGATCCTGCTACCCCGCAGATCACCTTTGACCTCACACCCACACACACCTACAAATCAATGATCTTACTTACCCATGTAGATCTCTCTACACCTTGAAGAACCCTTGTCGTTGCCTCACCAAGTCCTTATGATTCTCCAAACCAGTACCCTAGTGGATCTTCTCCCTAATCTAACACACCTGCAGACCAACCTGATCATACACACTCGGCACCCTTGTGGAACTAGGAGGAACTACCCTTGCTCTCTTCACTCTCAGGAGGAGCTAACCAAGCTCAACTCAAACTAGAACAAAAAATAATATAGCCCATGAGTCTATTATATAGATCTCATGTAAACAATAATTAGATATCTAATTATAATAATTAGATCCGCAACTCAAGACTAAAATTAGCCTTTCAACATGCAAACAACTGGTTCATTAACAAACTATTCGTTCAATCAATAGTTTTGGAACTACACAGGTGATAAATGTCGATCCTTGTCTAGCTGGAGATGACCAACATCAGCCAATCCCTAACTGATGTCAGTTTGCTCTGCATTGGATATGACTGACGTCGATTGATCAGACCGACGCCGGTTGCTCTGCAACTCAGCAACCTCTCAACAACCTCCTCCATGTCTGCATCAG
The DNA here is from genome assembly GCA_037957365.1 of Torreya grandis. Taxonomy (NCBI): domain Eukaryota; kingdom Viridiplantae; phylum Streptophyta; class Pinopsida; order Cupressales; family Taxaceae; genus Torreya; species Torreya grandis. Next base: position 2,045,427 of record JARHVA010001942.1, on the reverse strand, counting down.
TGAAGCTTTTAACTCCACAAACTAATAATTTGACACATTTTAAATATCATGAGGGTGGAAAAAATATTATGAAATCCCTCATATTCTCCTCAACTAATAGCCTCTCTTGTACCACTTGTCATTCACTGTCTATAATCATTCATCACTAGCCCTCTAGGTTTATCTTCACACTTGTCACTTAAGTGACTTGAAGTTTTCTAAGGGATCTCATTTAAGAGGTGTTAATAAATTTTTTTAGGACCCATTTATACTCTAGTCTATCATATATTTAAATGGAAACCTCAAACCATACTTCTCATATCACACTCAGGCCATCACTTTGTTTCTTCATTGTCTAGTTCAAGACTACCTATAATGGATGATGTATCATAGTGATTTTCATGAAAAAATGAGGTGATAGATGATCATGAGGGGATGTAAAAAGTCCCTAAACACTTACCATAATGGTTCTCAATTTCCCATTCTCCTTTATACCTGTAACACACTTCAAATCCTACAAAAAACTCAGATTTTATTATGTTCATACAAGTGACAATATGAATCAAATAGATTTCATGGATCCTAGGAGAGTTATAAACATGTCAATATAACATTTATTATGATTTTACCACCTTTTAATTCATATAATTTAATTTATTATCCATCAGGTTCGTACAAGGGTTCTGAGAGGGTTTTGGGTCATTTGGATTATTAACAATGGTTCATAAAATCTAAATGTTCAATCCCTAAACCAATCTCACTAAGTTGGAGTTAGGGACCCCATTTTACTATTTAAAAATCCTTGGGGAACCATGCATAGTGTTTGTAAATATGTGAGAATAATAGGTTGGCCTCTCAATCTCCTTTTTGCATTCTAAGTAAGCTTGATATAATTTTAGGCCAAAATGGTCAATCTTGAGATTCTCCCTACAAAATAATGGTTCATTTAAGCCTTATACTCTCCCAAAAATATTATCAAATGGTTTGGATAGTTCATGTAGTCATTTGGATTAATTTTGAGGTCATGAGAGTTTAAGCCTAGTTCTAGGCCTAATAGGCATAAATTATGTTTTCCCGAGCATTTGATCACTTGTAGGTTTATAACAGATGTAGGTGTGTTTTATATCTATTTAAACCTCAAAATAGATATATAAATCATCCCATGATTAGTTCAAGGCTCTTAATTCATCATTTAAATAATCATATACTAATTCTACAGACTGTGTTGTTATTAGAGAGTTCTCTATCTATGATAAAATAGAGAGTATTTCCACTATTGGTATGACCAAAGTGAGTCCATGGAGAGAATGGATGATTCATGAGGACATTATTAAATATGTTTCAAGTCTTAGTCATTCTCCAAGATCCTTCAACACCTCAAGTTATCAAACTTGGCATTTATGCCTGCATATTATAGTAATGTTTAGATGGTTTAGTGTGAGGTTCAAAGACCATTACAGTTCAAATTTTGCTCTATCTCTTACCTCAAGGGCCATATGAAAATGTTATATACAAGTTTGAGAATGTATTAAACATGGTGATCCATCCTCTATCACTATTTACCAGCTAAAAAATATCTCTCCACTACATAAAACTATTCTACAATATGAGTTTGACTGTGTCACTTATAGGTGGCCATTAGGGAAGAAATTTGAAAGTTTCTTATAGGTATTACTTAGGTTTGAACACTATACCTTATGCCATTTATCTCAATTGAGGTCACTAAGACCATGCCACACTTGGTGAGTTCATCTCATGCCTACAAAATATGTTCTCATCTCTTACTACCAATGCATTATGTGCCATTGCAAGCTACATGTTTCTTTGAGCTCAAGAGCATTGTATTTCACTAAATATCTATAGTGAAAACTTGCATGACTTTGGAGCCACTCAAACCTCATTATTTATTGATCAAATAACTTCCTCTAATGTTGAGGAGTAGTATATAGACCTAGGATACAAAAATGGAAACATTAGTCTCACATAAGTCTCATGTTAACTCACCAATATATGCCACTTTTTGAGGGAAAAACCTCTTTTATAGAAACTAAGGTAACTAATCCACTAAAATACTTTTCTTACTCTACACCTCTGGGAGTGTTTCTTGAGAGTGTTCTTGATTGTAGTTTGTGAATCTTGAATGACTTAAAAAATCCATTCAAGTCATGACATTAAATACAACTATATCTCCTAGGATTTTTTATGGTCTTCTCTACTCTGTACATGCCTATAGGTAACTGTAGATGACTGTAATATTGAAGATCTCTGATCAGTAATTTATCATGTCTTGAGAAACTTATCTCAATCAACCTCCAAGTTTTCTAATACAAAATTTTTATGGGGAAATAACTTACATGGTTTGAGAGGAGAGACACATGTGTCCTACCTAACTTGAAAACATTGAGAAAAGAATAAAACACTACAATTGGTGAAATAATGGTTGCAGACTTCAATAGTCATATCTCGTAATAAAATTAGGGTGATCCTTCCTATAATAACATGTTTCAAACATGAAAAATATATTGAAATAAACATGAATATGAAAAATATGCTCTACCAAAATAAACACACCATTTGGAAACATCATATCATGCAAACATATGAGGAAAACCTGAAGATGTTAGGAATGTGCAGTCAAATAAGAGGCACTAGAATTCTTAGGGATAGTTAATGAATAAAAATACAACAATATGAAAACCATCACCATGTAATGGAATTACTTTCATCCACCAAAAGCATTCATCTTAACTCTAACCCTCCTGTCCATACCAACTACAAATCAGCTAACTTCTTTGACCTACCAAAGGGAGAAAAGAGAGATATATAATATTTTTACCAATTTTTAGATTATCAAAGTAACTTAATATTGGATATGAGTTATGGGGATATGAACAGACACTACTAAAGCTTTAACATGTGCTAAAACTATCTTACAAGTCATGCAACTTCAGAAACTCCCACTTTTTAAACTGATCTTATTGGTTTCAATGTTAAACCTATAGAATATTAGTTATAAAATGGTTCCTAACACCTACCTAAAATTAGACACATTCACTTAACTTTTACACACTCGTCTTAAAAAATAAATCATACAATTCATTAAATTGGACCAAAGGTGGCATAGAATGACATAAGGATAATTTAACAAGTATGATAAAGATAAAACATCCTACATGATTTTAATAATGACCATGGTGGACATTTTATGACCTATGAAACCCTATGGAAGTTTTAACTTATAGGGGGGTTGACTTATTTGACCAGGGGTCAAATTAGTTAACATGAACATTTGATCATGTTTATTATTTATTGGCCTAGTTTACTAAGTGTTTATTTATTTAGAGTGTGTACATTTGAACATGTATTACCCTTATATTGCATGACATTTAAGCATTCCCCTTTTTAAAATCTACTTAGACCTCACTTTTCATGACATTGAGTGCTCTAGTGTGTGTTATTGATTATTTATCAAGCTTGTTACTTCTAGACATTTCCATGATCCATATCATGCATCTTAGAGATTTTTATATTGGATACTGATAGCTTCATTGATAAATATACTTAGACATGATACCATTATATACTTATTTTGTATATGATTCATATAGACACATCATGGTTATCTTATCCTTTTGAGATAAGGTAAATATCATATTTCATTTCACTTACCTCAAAGGATGGATATTTGTGGGGGAATGTCATAGATACTTGAGTCCACATACACATAGTTGTTAGAATTGGAAAAAATTGATATATTTTACATGATTTAGATATACACCTAGTTCAACATTATATATAATTGGCATCAATTTTCATATATTTGGGATAGGTTTTTTAGATTTGTGACACATATTATATTTTTTTTTATGAATCAAAGGTTACATTTTGATAGATAATTTAGATTGAGACACATTACATGTGTATATGCCATGTAAATACATCAAATTATAGATACACTATTCAAATTATACCAATATTCATGCACCAACCTTATCAAGAAGCACTGGTTGAGATTTTATTTACTATAATAGTTAGCTCATTTGAATAGTGTGATCAATATTTTGTGCCCTTAATGGAATTAACACTAATTTTATTATTGTGGGTTGATATGGTTACACTATTTGACTAGGGCGAGATTGGATATATTGGCTAGATTATGTTTAGATTTTAGTTAGGCAATTAATATGCAATGATATTGATGTAATTGGCACAAATCACCCTTACACAAAATTGGTGGCATGATCACCCTCTAATTCTCATCTCCACATGTCCAAGGTTTAGTTACCAGAGTAAAGTGCCAAGGGGGAAACATGATTGCATAAACACATAGGTGTACTCATTCCTTGCTCTCTTTTCTTTCAAGAAATTTAAATTATTCATTTTTAGATTATATGCACTAATTACACTTTTAACATGATATTATTTTTAGGTCATACACATATAAAAAATTCAAATAGGACTCAATTCAAATTAAAGTGTGTTTTACACACCACAATACATATTTATTTCCTTTAAATAGTAATTTCATCCTTATGAATTATTAGATTAAATGGGGGAGATTAGATACTCAAATATGGATTTTACATTATAACCCAGTCTTAGACACTTTGAAAATACCACTCTACCCTTCAATGATTGACTTTCCCATTATTAAAAATCTTTTGGTCTTCATCTCAATATGCCTAACTACTTATATTATGGTTTGAACCTAATATTATGATTACAAAGATCATCTATATCCCATAATATGATTAAAACCTGACATATATATTTTATTATCAGTTATAAAGCATCAACATTTCTTTATTACCTAGGACACTCTTAGTAAGATTTGGAAACTAACATCAAAACTAGTGTCCTAAATCTAATGCTATTTATTATTTGTACCCTATTAAGTCTCAAATTTTAAAAAAAAATCAATATGTATAGTTTAGCCTATTTTTCTTAGTTAACCCTTTGTGATATTATTTTCAAAATGTGTGATATAAATACAAAATAAATCCCACTCATTATACATCTAAAAATTACCAAAAAAGAATATATTCAAGCTCACTAAATCATTCACATAACTGAGTTATGTGTCCCTATTCTTACCTATTTCCATATCATAAGATAATTATTCTTATAGGTCTAAAGCATTCAAAGTGTAGCTCATGAGAAATATTTGTCAAATTTTAAGCTATATCACTACATGAACTCATTTATATCATATTAAACCATTGTTCAAACACAAGCCCACATAAGGGGGAAAACACATCAGTATGATTCTCTCTTTGGATTATATAGATACGTAGGTAGTTCTTATTGACAAAGGGGTACTTGAATTCTTCTCAACTTCACTTGAGTTCAATACCCCAAATTTTTCAAGATTACATGCCCTAATTGGAGGATCTATGGTTTTGACCAAAATAATGATATATGAAACTTATGTGTGTGATGCAAAAATATAATCTACAAAGTTATATATAACCCTAACAATATTAGTTGGAATTTTTATAAAAGAACATGTAATTCCTTATGAAAAAGTCTCAATATCAGGACATAAGCATCAACAATAGTGTTCCTATTTTGATAGTAGTGTTCAGGCTCATAGAGAGCTAATTTATAGAATCTTGATGAGTCCTTGAGGAACATCAAATTGTATTATTTCACCCATGTATCATCTAGACCTATCTGTACATCAATAAGCAAGCTAATCATTATTTATTCTGTGTTTAAACATGAAAATTATTATTTGACATTTTACTCTATATATTTAGAAAACTTACTTAATTCAACACTATAATAGTTTATTATGAATATAAATTATTTAATTTGCCTTATTTTTAGATTAGTTTACTCTTTTTCTGATTGCATTACTCTCTTATTTAATACTTATTTTGAAAAAGGGTTAAATAAAGAGATTCATTGTCCAAATTTCTTTGTTTATGCCCTTTTAGGATAAAATAAAATCTTTCCAAATAGTCTTCCAATGGTTCTTATTTATTTGTGACATTATGAAAATGTCATCTCCCCATTTTTATTTTCCACTATAATACTCCTATAATTTAGAAAGAAAATTTTATTTCATGTATTTTGAAGTATAAACTATGTATTTTCTCAATCCCATGAACCATCAAAAGGATTAATTTTTGAGAGTAGTTGGAAATAGTTTCAAGTAGTGGGAATATTTATTGTAGTCTTAACTATGACATAAGATGTCAAACAAAAAATAAACATATCAATATCCTCATGGGGCATCCCTCTAAAGCTGGGTAGAGCAAAGGGAAGGATTTTATTCATAGGTGTAGAATCTACAGGAGTGGTAATGGGATTTTTTAAATTGGTAGGATCATTAACAAAGTTATCTTCTTGAATATTATTTAACCCTAAAATATAGATTATGGGATCTAGGGTTAAATGGGTAGAGATATCCTAGGGCACAAGGGTGATAAACTATCTCTATAGTAGGATAATTAATTTTCAAACTTAGATAAATAACAATTTAAATTTAAATACTGATATATGCTAAAAATAATAAGTAAAGCTAATGATTGATATATAAATGAAATGAAAAAAATAATACTTTGCTAGATTATTACGTATATTCAGATCTAATATGGAACAAGATCAAAAAAAATTAGATCTAGATTCTAGATCAGTCTAAAACAATCCCAAAAATATTTAGAATTGTATATAAGAGTACATTTTGGATGCATGTTAGACCCACTTACCTCACTCACTAACACAAGTGATAACAATTTAGTGCACTCATATACGTACAACTAGAACCAAAGGAGGTGAACTAAGGTAATTAGTTAGAGGTAAACACATATAAAATATGCTATGTGGAAGCATGCTATTATATTATATGGTTTATGGGTTTTGGGGTGTATCAGTGTAAACATACATAGATAGGTCCCAAACGTAATATGTGTCACTCATACTTCTACATAGGACCTTTTCTAGGTCCTCAACCCTAGGTAAATACCTCACTTTCAGTGGGTTTCAGTCCCACTTGAGTATGGTTAAGTTAAATGATTAGTTTAATTAGGAAGGATAATTATATTACCCTAACTTATCATTTAGGTTAATCATAAGTTCACATTAAAATTCATGTTACCAACCTTAGGTTTAAACATAACTTAGACAAGAAAACATAATTAACAACTAGAAATTAATTCAACACATGCAAATTTTTAATCATTCATACAACCATAATATATTATCATAAAAAGAGAAATAGATTTAGAATACAAGGTTCCATAGTACTATCGATCAAGGTCATAAATGCCATACAACCTTTAAGGTCACCACACTACTTATATAAATTCTACATCATTTGCTTACCAACATGGATACCATTACTAGAATAATAATTAATGATATAGTTATGATCAACATCATCACTCTATAAGTAGTTAAAAAAATGAAATCATATAACCATTTATATTGGAATAACCTATGTGATATTATAAACAAAAGAGTTTAAGACATCTAATCAAATTAAAACATAATTATCTATTTGTTTTAAGAGAAGTAACTCATGTAATTACTCAATAGTGAAGCCAATTTAGATAACCAATTAGAAAAAAAATCATTTATTTTTATAAAATATTCCATAATCATATAAATTAATTAATTCCTAATTAAATCATTAAATTTGAAATAAATTTATAATTCAGTTAGACTAGAAGAAGGCAGTAAGTATTTTATACAACAATGATCAGGCACATAATTCAACATCATCAAGTAAATGAAATTCACCTAAGTTTCAAATTGAGTGGAACCCAAATAAAATGTTTTACTTAAGGAACTCTTACAAATTTATTAGTTGGGTAGCCAAAGCAAAAAGATAGGTAAGTTTAGCTATTAGAAAGGGAAGTGAAACACATATAGTCCAATGTGAAAGAAATCAGTAAGCATGTAGATATTATGCATCATCATATCAGTAGAATTGATATGTAACTTGTTTATCTTCTTCCTTTGATTCATAAGAATGATAATATATCAATTTTATTTAATTTATTTCACTTAGTCATATGTTTATTCTATGCATAAATATTATATAGGTCTATGATTGAATGATGATATTTAGTTAATCCCTATTTCAATTATAATGTAATGCAAGAGTAACATATTAAGTTTTAGATTACATATATATGACATACATGTCTTAATAAATGAAATTAATAATTTATAGATCAAAATATGAAGAGTACATACCTTACACACAACCAATCATGTCTAAAATGCATGTTTATAAAGAAGGATTTAGTTTGTTTTTCCCCCATAAACTAGCTACCAAAAGTTTATGCATTATTGAAATGACTAAGAGATCCATATGCATCTATGTAATTAAATTTACTGAATACATGGGGTGTTAACCAAAGTTACCTATTAAACTTCTACTTAGCTATATAATCTAATTAAGGTCCTTCTAACTCAATAGATTTATATAATTAAGAAAGTAGTGTAAACATCTAAGTCTCAAAATAACATTAATAGATTAATTCATTTATATCCAAAATCAATATGAAAATGAATATATATAAGGATTATTTTCATGAAATAATTTATAATAAATCAAACTTGAATATAATTATAATAGAATGTTCATCCAATGTGAAGTTAAAACCCAAACTAATTAATATAATGTACCTAAAGTATATCACCTTTAGCCAATAACCAAACTATCTTATGCAATGTTCAATTTTCATTTTGATTCAACAATACATTCACACCACAAGTAAGTAACTAACATTATAAATAACAAGGATTGCATACTAATTGATTAATATTAACGCTAATAATTATGCTAAGTGATTGAATACTATCTATCCTAATATCAATGCTAACAAGATATATCAAATAATTAACCTAATTATCAAATGAAATTATTATCATCTTTCATTATGAGATGAAATTTATCAAATCATGGAGTAAAACATGGATGAACCGATCAAGATAGACTTTCCCAACTAGCCCTATGAGCCCAACCATTGGTGGCCCTCACTACTCCAACCATCAATAGGATGATGGTTGTGGTAACCGAAAACATGAAGTGAATTCTGAGCAATCAGATTCCCAAACCAAAAGAGACACATCAAAATAAATAATGTAAGAATACAACTATATCACTTTGAGGTGAGACATGAATAATAAATCTATCTACACTATAGATCGAAAGTGGGAAAAATTAAGCATGGTTGCCAATTGATATAGAATGGATCAAATTTAATCCATTGTATATTTTTCAAATTAACCTTCCTAGTTCCACATCCAAGTTATGGAAAGCCTTAACCATCCAAACCCCAAATATATACTCATTTATAATTCAAGTCTAGTCTAGGACTGATAATCAACACATCTCATCAAGTAACCAAAGCATCCAAGTAAAAACTTAAAGTATTTAATAAAAAATAATAATACAAAACAAAGTCAATCATGCAACTACTTATTAAACACAAATAGTTAGACTCCTTCATAATCTTTCCATATTCATGCCATTTAAAAGAGGCAAGTCTGAAGTCTCATATACAATATAAAAATTAATTAGACATGCATTTAAGAGCAACAGGCTCAAATTACTACACATCCAATTTTATTTCCAAAAATTTAATCGACTCGTACCATAGATATTCATTATGCAGTCAAGATATCTAAAAAGACCCCATCAATAATATATCAACACTATCATAAGACCCAAAAGTCAAATAAAAATGTAACTTTATGTTATAATGTATATATACATACGCAATTACAAGCAACACACATTCATATGTATATAATGTAACTTTGGTGAATGAAATGATATAATCATAAAACAAACATCATAACCCAGTCAAATAAAATACCATAGTCACTAGTATTAAATCTAAGTCAAACATAAATTAAGCCATGAAAATGAAAACAACATGGATTATAAAAAGACAGTGATAAAAAAGTGGCCTGATAGCTATGGCATAAACATAGATGCAAAAACAAAATATAACATAGTCAAATAATAATACTGCAATCACCAGTATTAAATCTAATTCAAATATAACTTAATCCATGAAACTAAAAAAAACATTAATTATAAAAAGATAGTAATAAAAAAGTGGTCCAATAGCTATGGTCATAAACATATATGTAAAATAAAATATAACCCAGTCACCAACAATTCTACCAATCATCCACATATAGATGTCGTTGAAGATTAAAAGTCACAACATAACATAGTCAACAAAACTCATTCCTCGATGATGTTACAACATGATACAAATGCAGTTATAGGAAAAACTACCCATTGATGGAATCAATAACCATAGTCCACATTTAATGTTATTGCAATATCCTAGTCAAGAATATATATATATATATATATATATATATATATATATATGCATGTCAATATATCAATTCTATGTGGGCCTATGCATGCATTATGTTAGGGTGTGGAGCTAAAAGCTTCAACTATTTGCAGACACGAAGAAGAAGTTGCTGAAGAAATAGAAGAACCGGCGTCAACAGCATGACCGACGTCGGTCAGATGCAGTGCAGAAGGCAACCGGCGACGGCAGCTAGCCGGTCGACATCGGCAGCACCAGACAAGCAGGGACCGGTGTCGGTCACCTGTGTGTTCTAGAATTGCTGTTGATGAACAGTCAGTTAAGTGAAGCGAGTGTTTGCATGTGAAATGACTAATTATACTCACGAGCTGCGTGTCTAATTATTGTAGTTAGATTTCTATTTCTGTAACCATAGGATTCTATTTAAAGACCCATGAGGCATGTATTGTAATTACCAAGAAGGCAAGTAAAAGCATTGAAGCAAGCAAGGTCAAGGAGATCTACAGGTGTAAGGTCAAGGAGATCAGCTGAAGCATTCAAGGAGGGATAACAACTCAGGTTGTAGAGTTGGTTTTGTGTTGAGCAAGAGAGAGAGGGAAGAAGGTCTTGAGGTGTGGCAAGCCTTTGAGGTGGAGGAAGAAGTGGCATCTTCCTTATTGTATTTTCTTCTAGTAATATCTAATACAAGAGTGTGTATTGTCTCTCAAATTCTTTGCTATCTCAAGTTTCTAGTTACTTTATCATTTTGGTATAATTCCGTGTTTAATTGCTTATAAGAAAGTAATCAGTTGTGCTTCCGTTGGATAAGGGGTCACCTAACAGTTGGTATCAGAGCTACGGTTTGTAGGAAGTAGGTTATTATTTTTGATTACAGGTCATTCACAGGGTTTTCTGATTGAGTGGGAGTTTAGCAATGGCAGAAGAAAGTAAGCTACGAATGGAGAAGTTTAACGGTAAGAATTATCAACACTGGAGGATGTAGATTTAGGATTATCTGTATCAGAAGGATCTGTACTTACCGTTGGGTGGGGTTGCATGCAAGCCCACAGATATGAAGGATGAAGAATGGAGTGTTCTTGATCAGAAGGCTCTCAGTTCCATAAGGTTGAGCCTTGCATCATTTTTGATTTCCAGCTTATCACAGTACAAGACAACGGAAGAGTTGATAAAGTCCTTGGTGAATTTATACGAAAAGCCCTCGGCTTCTAATAAGGTATATCTTATGAAGCAGCTATTTACTTTGCAAATGCAGGAAGGTGGATCGATACATACTCATCTCAGTGATTTCCATGGTTTGGTAAACCAATTAGCTTCAGTCAATATTTCTTTTGATGATGAGGTAAAGGCTCTCTTGATTTTATGTTCTTTGCCTGAAAGTTGGGACAGTTTGGTTATGGCAGTAAGTAATTCTGCATCTGCTTCTAAAATATTAAAAGTTGATGATGTTGTGAGTGTGATCTTGAATGAGGAAATACGCAGGAGAAGCATAGGTGAATCATTAGGTAATGCTCTAAGTGCAGAAAGTAGGGGAAGGCAAAGGGAGAAGGTTGAGCAAGGGAAATCAAGGTCGGGAAGGAGATCCAAATCCAAAGGTGTTACCTGCTGGTTTTGTGGAAAGAAAGGACATACAAAGGAGTGTTGGTTGAGAGATAAAGAGAATCAACATGCAGGTATTGAAGAAGCAAAGGATGCAAATATTGTGGTACAGGATGCTCTCATACTTTCTTTGGATAGTCAGGTAGGGTCATGGATTTTAGATTCTGGTTCATCTTTTCATGTATCCCCAAATAGAGATTTGTTCCATGAGTATGAACAGGGAGACTTTGGAGTGCTCTATTTAGGGGATGGTATGCCTTGTCAGATAGTTGGCAAAGGGAAAGTGCAGTTGAGATTGCAAATTGACAACACATGGGTGTTGAAAGAGGTCATGCATTTTCCAATTCTGAAGTAGAGTTTGATTTTTGTAGGAAGGTTGGGTGATGAGGGATGCACAATAACCCTCACAGCGGATTCTTGGAAGGTTACCAAGGGCGCACTTGTTCTAGCAAGAGGTAAGAAGGTAGATACTCTTTATCTATTTACTTGTATTACTGATTCTACTTCTAGTTTATCTACCTCAGTTGTAGATTTGAAGATCTGGCTTAATAGGCTTGGTCACATGAATAAAAAGGGAATGGATGTTCTTGATTCAAAAGGTATGTGTTCAGATTCGAAAAGCATAGATAGAGTTCATTAAAAAAAAGGAAATTTGATGCTTTTGACAGGAACAAAGAAGCCTTGGTGTTTATCGAGGAGATGAAGGACAAAGATCAGTCACAGGGGCTGAATAAATCTGAGCAGGGTAGTATGGACAGAGGTTTGATCCAAGATGAGCTCACAGATGAAAAATTCATCACTTGCAGAAAAACACAGGTACCGATGCCGGTGCTCCCATGGCATCGATGTTAGCCAGATAAAAATTGACATCAGTCATGTGCAGACCAGCAAGGTCGATAGGTTGGGCAGGAGAAGTCTGACATTGATCATCAGGACCAACGTCGGCAGGGGGGACACCGGCATTGGCTAGGGAAATGGCATCGGCAGTCAGGGTCAGTGCAAAGAACTGACATCGGTCGGGAGCAGACTGGGAGATGGCTGAGATCGGTCATTAAAACGGATGTTGGGTGGACAGCTAGCTGTCAAGGAGTCTCAAACACCCATATGGAGGTTAGAAAGGGTAAGTGAACCTCATATTCATTGTTCACCTTTTTTATATTGCTTACTGATAGTCAAGAACTAGGAAGATGGAAGAAACAATGCAGGTAGAATCCAGAAACAGTGGGAGCTTGGCATGAATGAGGAGTGTGAGTCCTTGGAGAAGAACCAAATAGGTATTTGTTGGTAGAGTTTTCAGCTAGAAGGAAGCACTGGATAGAGGTATGGATTCCCATATTAGAGAAGAGAGTGGATGGACACGTGAGACAGAAGGCTATGGTATATGGTCTTGATTAGGCTGCAGACAATGGAGGTTTGACCATTGTATTTTATCTTTACCAGGTTGGATAATATTAGCTACATTATCCTGTTACTGTATTGTGTTACTTGTTACAGGGTTTCATATACAGGGAGTCTTCTGAGCTAAGGGTAGAGTTGTTACATCTAGGAGAGAGAGAGAGAGAGAGGTTGAAGTCTGGGTGCCAGATGATTTTTGCATTCGGGAGGAGAGGATGCGGAGAGAGAAGACCAAAAATCACCTTTGGGCCAGTCTTAAGCAACCAACGTTGGTGATCCCACTGGCGTCAGCTAATAGGTAACTAACGTTGATAGCTAGAATAATGGCAAAAAGGCTAAAATTAGCCTTTCGTCTGTTCTTCCAACTACCCAGGTCAATTGGTCATGCGAAAATGGTCGAAGGTGGATAAATAAATGTGAGGATTAGTGGAGGGGAAGTTGGAATAGGTCATAGGGTGATAAATGAGGGTATCCAAGGGCAAAGAATCCAAGGAGAGGAAAGGTGGCATGGGTGAGGGAGAGGGAATTATCAATTCAAAATAGATAATTATTTTAAATTAATAAGACATAGGTGAGTTAGGAATGGTTAGAAGTTAGAAAAAGACCAAGGGGGAGACGAGGAGGATGACCAAGGGAGTAGACATGATTTTGGTGTCTACATTTACCCTTTTTTGTCTTGTTGGTTGTTCTTGACGAACTACAAGACAAAAATAGGAGTTGGTTGCCCCAGGTGTGGGATAAGGTCATTTCTATCTTGTTGGTTGTTCAAGTGAACTTCAAGACAAAAATAGGAGGGTTGGTTGCCTTGATTATGGATGAGGTATTCCCCCTCAAAGTAGGAGTCGAGGGAAGGGAACTTGAAATCAGGTGTCGATTTGACAGAGAGTGGATGAAAAAGGTGAGTGTAAATGCTACAATAATTGTGATTACGTGCATATCACTTCACAGGATGGTTAGGTCAAATTGTCACAGGTCAAAGGTTGAGGAGTGCCAAAATTGAAATAACCAGGACCCAGCATTTGGTCATAGTTGATCAGGTTATTCAATCTAAGCTGAAGCTCCAATGGTCATCGTGTTCTAGGTATTTTGGGCTCAAGAAGTGCTCCTAGAAACATGAAAATGTCACAAGTAGTGGGGATCAATCAGCTTGTGATCCTATACTTGTGAGGGTTAAAATATGGGTTACAGACAATTTTGCTAACCATTCGTGAGGTAGCATACATGCAAAAACAACCAAGGCAACATTGTCTTGGAAGTGGTTAGAGTCTGAGGAGATAGTCACGATCTCCATGGTCACAGGTCGAGGTTAAGATAGATAGCTGGTCAAATGAATGGATGGATGAAATAATGTGTCCGAGCTAACCCCAGAAGATGATATGTCAACTGAGTGCTACCTACATAGCCCTTGTTGGAAGGGTTTCAGGCCAATGTAGTTCTCCCTAGAAAGGGAGGAAGGGTCAAAGTTATGGATTGCTTTGGTCGAGGTCAAGTCATGGTCAAAGGTCAAAATGGTTTGTCCATCAGGCAGATGAACAAACAAGGGTGGCCGAGCTAATCCTAGAAGATGTCCTATCATCTGAGTGCTGCCTACATAGCCCTGGTATTAGGGCCTCAGACCAATGTAGTTTAGACTAGGAGTCAAAGTCGGTCGATAGATTGGTTGATGATTGGTCATGTGTTGAAATGATGAGGATAAGATGATGTTACAGCCTTTTCCATATTTTGTGATGGTGTATTTTGTAATATTAGTTGAGGGGTATTTCATCCCTAGAAAATTTCCATATTCATGATGGATGTATGCTAAAAATGAATTGAGGTTTATTTATGCTTCAACAAGTAATGGTTTATGCTTAACATAAATTGTGTGGTCGATAGTTTCCATGTGCATTGGTGTCCATAAAAACTATGTGAAATGGACCATGTCATGTTGGTGGTTTGAAAATGTTTGGGTTGGTTTGGTTTAAGAAAATGATGTGGTTGAATGTGACCAAAGTGTATGGGCAGAAAGTGAAAGGCATATTCACCCTTTCATTGACAAGGACCAGAATAATGGCATAGATAGGGATTGTTAGAACCAAGAGCCCCATTCATGCATTACGTCATTGACCATGGGTTGTGTTAGAGAAGTAATCAAATCACTTTGACATTAAAGTGAGATCAAAGTCCCTTGAGTAGGTGATGTGATAGGAGGAGAGGGTAACCCATTTTAGAGCAGAGAGAACCTTGCCCCTTTTTATAGGAGACCCTGAGACGACTACAAGCCACGTCCATGACCCTTTTTTTTTCTTTTTTTTTGAGCAGACTGATCAATGCAGGAAGTATACATAGAGATGTCATTTTGTTTGGTGGTCATTTGTGAAGCTGATCGATATGAGAAGCTTCTAAGAAAGTTCTATTTGTAGCAAGATTTAGTCATAGCCATTCTTCGAGGGAGTGGTCTATATTTTTGCTTTATATTTATATGAGGGCTTTGAATAGCTATCCTTCAAGGGAGCAATCTATTAGCTAAAGTAATGATAGTACAACTGTCCTTCAAGGGAGTAGTCTGCTTTTTGATTTTGCAACCTTTGATATTTTGACATCTTGATTTATTTTTGATAGAATTTTGAGTCATGGACAAGACTATAGAAGTTGAAGGGCTCCCTTTTATTAAGACAAAGCATCCATACTTTATAAAAGGGGTATATAGGATTTGTTTAGGGGAATAGGGTTGAAAGGAATGAGGATTAAGAGGACAGGGTTGCTCAAGGGATGAGCTCAAGTTAAATTTCAAGTGGATGAGTACTCGACTAATAGTAGAATGGTCATAGATGCAATGAATTAAGAGGCTCAAGTTCTGGCTATTCGTCGAGAGAGGACAGATGATAAGTCCCTGACCCATACTCGTGCGTGGTGATGTAAGGTCTAAGCCAATTTGGAGCAAACTTGTCTTATTTACTTCTTTCCAAATTGGTCACGTGTTAAAGATGATTAAGAAGCTGGTTGATGTTGGACATGAAGTTGGTTGATTGATGTTTGGTCGATACTTGGTTGGATGATGTTTGGTCATTGTTTGGTTGGTTAATGTTTGGTTAATGGTCAGTTGAATGTTTGGTCATTATTTGGTTGATACTTTGGGTGATTGATGCTTGGTCGAGACTTGGTCAATGTCTGGTCGATGTCTAATTGATTGATGCTTGGTC
Source organism: Torreya grandis (assembly GCA_037957365.1). Classification (NCBI taxonomy): domain Eukaryota; kingdom Viridiplantae; phylum Streptophyta; class Pinopsida; order Cupressales; family Taxaceae; genus Torreya; species Torreya grandis. The sequence continues at coordinate 2,028,962 of JARHVA010001942.1, read as the reverse complement.
GAGACTTGGTCAATGTCTAGTCGATGTTTGGTTGATTGATGCTTAGTCAAGACTTGGTCAATGTCTGGTCGATGTCTGGTTGATGATTGGTTGAGGTCATGGTTGATGTGTGATTGATGTTTGGTCGATGGCTAGTCGAGGTTGGGTCAGTGCTTGGTCGATGTCTGGTTGGTGAAGTTTCATGGTTGGTTGAGGTCATGGTTAAAAGGTTGGTTGATGTTTGGTTGAGGTCGGGTTGAATGTTTGGTTGAGGTTGGGTCAAATGTTTGGTCGAAGATAGGTTGAATGTTTGGTCGAGGTCAGGTCGAATGTTTTGATGAAAAGGTTGAATGTTTGGTCAAGGTCAGGTCGATGCTTATTTGGTCGAGGCATGGTCGAGGCTTGGTTGAGGCCTAGTTGAGGTTTAGGATTAAAAGAGTGATTGATATTTGGTCAAGACTGGGTTGAAAGGTTGGTCGAGGCTTGGATGAAGGTTGAATTCCCCAGCAGCTAGGGAGAATGTTTGACAGATTGGTCAAGGTCGGTTGAGGCTTGGTGGTCAGATTGACTGTGCTGATGTCGAATAAGGGGGTTAAAGGTGGTAAAGGGACCATAGTTTGGCATGGAGATCCCAATTTAGGTGATGAGGTTTGAGAAGCATGGGTCGGTGTTGATGATTTGTTAAAGGGGTGGTCAAGAGGATCCTTGATGAGAAGGGTATCCTTTTTTTAGTGTTGATGGGTGACAGCTTTAAGAGTGCAACAATGCTCAGTGTCATGTCCTGGAGTGTGATGATAGTGGCAAAATTTAGAATTGTTGAACCAAGATGGTCTTGATCTAAGAGTTGATGAGTGGGGTGGTGTTGAAGGTTTGTTGATAATATGGTCAAGAAGAAGGGTGTCTTTCTCCAAGCATTGGTGAACGACAACCTTGAGGGCACAACAATGCTCAGTGTTGTGCCCAGGCATGTGATGATATGCATAAATTATAGTGTCATCGAACCAAGGCAGTTTTGGTCCGAGAGATTGGTATGGTCTAAGAGGTGGAAGATTGATGCGAGAAGACTACAACAATTGTCGTAATAGCAAGGCATAAGAACCTGCCAATGGGTCTGCATGTTTTGTTGCAGTAGGGTTTGATGACTTTTTTTTGAGAGACATAAGAGGCATTATTCGTACCATTGTTTTCATGGGTGGTGTAGCCACACGTGTAGATGGCACTTTGGTGGTGATAGGTGTTGGATGCTTGGGAGGAAATATATGTCTGATGGGTTGAGAAAGTAATGGAGGCAATTTGCCTCTGTGAGATATGGGATTAGGAAGCACTCCTTTTAAAGTGGATGGATGCAGGCCCAAAATTGAAGGTAATGATGAAGGTGGGGGAAGAGTCCTCCAGTGTGGTTTAGTGGCCTTCTTTGGTTTGGGTTGAGGGCCACCATTGTGCGAGGTGAGGTTAGATACAGGTTTGGGTTCAGATGTGGATGGAGGTGAGTGAGATGTAGCAATCTCAAGCAAAAGGCAAGAGGAAACTGTGACTGGGTCTTCCTCAGTCAGAATGGGTGAAGAGACAGGGTCTTTTCTTGGTGGAGAAGGAATAAGAGAGTGTGGATCCTCAAGTGGATAGATGGCGGGGATGATGGTGCCTTCTATTTACGATTGAGGAGTAGGCAAGGTAGGGTCCTCCAATATAAGGGAAGTTAATGGAGAACTCACAGGAGAAGAGGATTCTTCTACCTGTGGAAGAGGTTGGTCAGGGACAGGAGGTGAGACCATGTTGACTGTGCGTATATCATGCTCTTGGGAGCCGTCGGCCATGGTCTGGACATTGTTTTGGCTAGGAGGATGGTTAAGAAAAGGTTGTTTAAATATGTCGATGTTTTGATTGGGTGGCACATTTGGATTGTCTAAAATGAGGTCACCCTTATCTAGCATGTCTTGAATGATGTTTTTGAAGGTTTGGCAATTGTCGATGTCATGGCCTTGGACACGGTGATAGTGACAAAAGTCAGCCTCCCTATACCAGGTAGGGATAGATTTTGAAGGGTCGAATTGAGGTGGTCAGATTGGAGGGAGGTTGAGGACCCCCTGCTTGATGAGTTTTTCCAACATGGAAGCATATGACTCTGCAAATGGAGTGTATGAATGCTGGATGTACCATTGTTGGAATTGTTTGGTGATGCTTTGTGATGTTAAAGGTTGAGATTGGTCAGTTGTTGTCGAGGATGGTGATCTAACAACCACATTGTTGGCCACTCCTTTGGACTTGGAGTTGGTAGAAGAAGAAGGTCTGGAAGAAGAAGGGTCATCGGCTCTTGCGTTGGTATTATGCAATCTGACCTTATTCTCTTCAATAGCGTGGAGTTCAAGCTTTTGGGCCATGGTGAAAGCTTCGTCAAAAGTGTGGAATTTTTGAACCTGTAAGGTGGATGATATGTGCATGGCACATGCTCGAGAGAAGAGCTCGATGAGCTCAGGTTGAGGTAAAGGGAAGGAGAGTTGGTTGATTAATCCTCTCCAACGGGTGACAAAATTGACTATTAATTTGTTGTCAAACTATTTGATAGAGTAGAGGTCTGTAATTGAGACTTTTTTGGTGATATTGATAAAAAAATGGTCAAGAAATAATTGGGCGAGTTGAGTGAATGAAAAGATAGAATGTCTGGTAAGATAGCTATACCAGTCAAGGGCGGGGCCAGAAAGTGACATGGGAAACGTGCGTAGAAGTAACACATCATCATGGGCTATGAGATAACAAGCATGTCTGAATGCTCGTAGGTGCTATTGCAGGTTTTCCTTACTCTAGAAATGAGAAAATTTAGGAAGCTCCCACTAACTAAGATACGGCCGGATTGGGATGGAGGGATGGATGGGTTCGTTGCAAATTTGGTCATATGAAAGAGCATTGCTTGAACCAGAAATAGAGGTCTCGAGATTAGACATTTTGTCCATCAGCATTTTGATTATATCAGTTGATGGATTGGTAGTTGGAGCACCCCCTAGGTTATAAGGTGCTTGGAAGGTATTGAGAGGGGCATATGACGTGGTTGGTTACGCTTGTGTAGGCGCAACATATGGGTAGTTAGTCATCAGGGTGGATGTGGAAGCCAGGGGTGGTTGTGTCATGGAGGTAGAAGGCATAAGTTGACTAGATACCACCAAAGGTGGTTGTGTGGTGGCATTGGAAAAAGGGGAGGTAGAAACTCCTACATTTATGGGTGCAAGAGTGTGTGGAGTCGAGACAATCAAGTTTTGGTATGATGTAGAACTTGGTTGAATTGCATGTGGTTGAGGGGGTAATGAAACCCCGATGGAAGTCGGTCCAAAAATAGATGGGGAGGCCAAACTTTGTGTATTGGCCATGGTCGGGTTAATGATTGAGGTAATAGTCTGAGTCATAAAAGGCTGGGTAGCAGATGGTGTTGATGTCATCACCGCTTCACCCATAAAGTCTCACGTTTGGTTTCTAGCGAGATAGTGTTGGAGAGCCTTGACATTGTGGTCGAGGAGTCTCTCAAAGTTTGGGTCCCCTTCGGGGACAATTGAAGGTTGATTGGGAGTTGGTCGGGTAGGAGTTCGTTTGGTCTCTAAATGATACTCCATTAGCGGACTAGGCATAGATGGTGAAGGTGGGAGTGGTCGTTGCCCTGCGTGGTCAAGAAGAGTTCTGGTTTGACTACGTGTCAAAACCATTCAAGGCAAGAGGTCAGGTCTCAGAAACTATGTTTTTTTAGTTTTAGAAACTCAGAATGTGGTTTTGGTAGAAAAAGGGTTAGGTTTTAAGGCTGTTGTTTTGAAAAAAGGATTGTGACAGTGACCGACGTCGGTTGAAAAATTGATGTCAGTGAGAACAAATGGCCAACGTCGGTCAGATAACTGATAACGGCGAATAAAGGTTGCCGATGTCGGTGATAAAACTGATGTCAATTATTGTGTTTTCTAGAAACTTAGAGAATTTGAAAGTTTTTGGAAAGAAGAAAAATGTCCTCACTAGCTCAAAAAACCAGATAGGAATAGAAAAACAAATGGAGACAGGCAGATCCTAAGCGTTAAATCCTAAGAATCAACTTTTAGAATCATGTTGGCTTATGCCTTAGAATGTGTTTGGGAGGTTGGCTTGTAGAATGGGTCCTAGAAGAGGTAGTCTAAAGTTGGTTTCAAGTTAGTTTCAGTGCTCAAAAGTCTGTGTTAGGTTCCATACTTGGCCTGGTGCTAAGGAGCAAGCTCCCCTCACTTCATGAGCCCAGTGATAAGCTGGTCTCATTTAGCTAGTATATACTTCCCCTAGAGATTATCCTCTGCCAGAGAATAGAGTGGGCTTTCCCCTTGGTAGTGAAGTCCAAGTGGGATTGCCAAGATAGGTAAGGTATCCGTTGGGTGATGAAATCCCAGTTGGGCCTTGTCTCAGGTAAGTTTTGATGTTTGAATTGTGTAAGTGGTTTGGTTGTGTAACATAAGTGGACTATAATTAATTCATGATGTGGTTCTAATTACTAGATGTGTGGACTAAAAATGCAAGCAAGCAGAGATGAAATACCAAATATTTTAAGCCCAAAATGAAATGTGAGTTCGGATGAAAACAAGTTGAGAAAGGGTTGAAGAGTATGAGTTGACTAGTCTAAGATGCAAGAAAGAAAGAAGGGTTCTTTTTAACCTTGCTTATGATGTCTTTTGGAAGAGAGAGAAGAAAAAGAGTGCAAGAAGAGGCCTAATGCACCTATATGAAAAGAAAGAAAAGAACCCAAGGAAGACCCTAGGGTCCTACTGCGCGTGCCAGAATGTTTCCAAATAAGTTTTCGCTTTCACATTCAAAAGGAAATGAGAAACTAAGATAAGATGGTCTAGGGTTAGATGTTACCCGGATGAAGTCTTGCACACCAAATTCAGATGTTGTGATAACTCCTCTTTGGTTGTGGAGGATGACACCTACAGAAGAAAGAGACTAAAACAAAGAAGGCGTTAGATGGATGTAAGGTGGACTGCCAAGCGATGCTTGATCCCAGAAGTGCAAAGACTTCCTGGAAGGGTGTCAGTCCATTGATTGATAAAAAAATGTCTGATAAAAAGTAGAATGATAAAATATTGAAATGATTAAAGACTGAAATAGAAATAGAAGCAAATGCTTACCTGAATGCTATTGTCAGTCTGGTCACAGTCACTGATGTCGGTTAGGCTGCCGGCATCGGTTGGTCAAGTCTACCGATATCGGTTAGTCTGTCAACGTCGGTGGTGGCAGTGGTCTTTGGTCAGGTCTTAGAGAATGTCTGTGGCCCAGAAGGGGTCTCTGGTAGTCAAAGAGTCTGTGCAGTGTTGCTAGTCGATGGACAGGGTCTTAGGAGGGAGTCAGGTTGAGGACAGGGTGTCAAAAGAGGGAAAGATATGGGAAAGGCCTCTCAGCCTTTTTGAGAAGAGAGTCAGGGGTGCTCTGGTTGAAAGTTAGGGCTTGTCTGGATAATATGGTTTAGAAGAAATAAACAAAAAACTAATTATAGAAGCACTCTGAAATACAAAAATGGAACAAAAGAGAAATACTTACCTATTGCTTGCTGAAGGAGGAGTGTGGAAGATTGGTTGCTGATGCTGCTGGTGTAGAGGACTTGTTGCTGATGCTGCTGGTGTAGAAGACTTCCTACAATGTACTTGTAGCCTATAGTGCTTGCTGTACATCTAGGAGAGAGAGAGAGGGAGGTCAAAGTCTAGGTGCCAGATGATTTTTGCATTTGGGAGGAGAGGATGCGAGAGAGAGAAGACCAGAAATTGCCTTTGGGCCAGTCTTAAGCAACCAATGTTGGCGATCCCACTGGCATTGGCCAACAGGTAACCGACATCGATAGCTAGAATAATGGCAAAAAGGCTAAAATTAGCCTTTCACCCATTCTTCCAACTGCCTGGGTCAATTGGTCGTGCGAAAATGGTCGAAGGTGGATAAATAAACGTGAGGATTAGTGGAGGGGAAGTTGGAATAGGTCATAGGGTGATAAATGAGGGTATCCAAGGGCAAAGAATCCAAGGAGAGGAGAGGTGGCATGGGTGAGGGAGAGGGAATTATTAATTCAAAATAGATAATTATTTTAAATTAATAAGACATAGGTGGGTTAAGAATGGTTAGAAGTTAGAAAAGGACCAAGGGGGAGACGAGGAGGATGACCAAGGGAGTAGACATGATTTCGGTGTCTACACTCCCATACCCATTCAATTTTTCATTAAATGGAAGGAGATAAGAACTCTCCTCCATATCCCAAGGCAAATCCCCCACCAACTTTGCCATTAATGGTACATCTAAAAAACTTGATTTCTAATCCATCTACCAACTAATAGGAACATAGGTTAGGGCTTAATATCTATGATTAATATTCAATCAAATGGATTAAAATTATAACCTCTATTATCCTAGTTACCATCCATATTAAATAACATTGATACAAACTCCAACACGTCATCGACCTAAGTTGATTATTTCAATGTTTAAAAGAAATAACCAGTTAAACGAAGTTTAATACCAAGGTCAATGCCATGACAACACAAGTAATTAAAATAACATTCCATCACCTTAGCCTAAGGTTTTAGTCATGTTTAAGGTTTAATCCAAAGGGGTGGGGTGCCAAGGTTTCCAAGGGTTATCAAGGGTAGGTCTAGGTAACATGCCCACATAGGTAAATAGGATAATCAAAGAGATGTAGAATGAATAGAAGCCTATGTAGAGGGGGATACTATTGAGTTGAGCATAAAATGGGATAAATACTATGGATGTGAAACCATAATGGTAATTAATAATGATTAATGACATCAAATAAAGTACACAAAAAATGACAAGATAGTGTACAACAACAATCAATAAGTATAAGGACCAAATTTGACAATCACAATGACCAATTAAGATGTATAAAGGATAGAAAACAAAATCAAACAAGTATACCTGTCAGACTTATTCAACTTTCTCAAAATTCATTCAACTCTAAGAGTATAGCCTCCAACATCTACCTAGCTCATAGATAGAACCTACAACCACCAAAAAAGACATTAATTATACCATATCAAAAATTGATAACTAAATATAGATTAATAGCATCATAAAATATAGTAATAAACCCATGAAATCATTAAGTATAGAATTAAGCATGCATCCCAACACCATTGTAACTAGTACCACATATAATATAACTAAAATAATAGTCTATAATCAATATAATCAACATAACATCAATGTCATAATAGCAAAATAGATTATGAAAAGTTAGGATCATAACATCCTCCACCTCTTGAAAGGGAGCCATCCTGACAAGTCAATCAAAAAGGCATGCATAATGTTTCTTGAAAATATGAGTATATTCCCAAGTAGTGCTCCTTTTTCTTAGTGAGTCCCATTACACAAAAAACCTATTGTATATCTTTGTTACACATCTTAATGTTGTGATGGTCCAAGATTCTCACTAGTTCCAACTAGATATTTTCCTCTTCCATGACCTATAAATGAGTCCAATCGAAAATATGAGATGGATCAAGTATATAATTCTTAGCAAAGGAACATGAAAAACATCGCGAATCCTTGATAGAGAAGGAGGAAGTACAAGTTGATAAGAAACAGGACTAATCTTTTACACAATTTTGAAAGGCCCAAAAAATTGTGGATCTAACTTGGAAGCCTTGCCAACCTTAATAAAACTTTTATGTGGTCTAATATACAAAAAATCTTTGTCTCCCATGCTAAATTCACATAGGATTCTCTTTTGATCTACATAGCTATTTTTACCTATCAGAAGTTGTTTTAAAATTTTTCCTTATTAATTCCATCTATTTGTCATATTTTAATAGTAAATCAAGTCCAACAATAGCTATATTTTCCAGGTTGTCCCAACCAAGAGGTGTTCTACACTTATGCTTATATAGAGATTCAAATGGAGCCATCTTAATAGCTGAATGGTAAGAGTTATTATATGTAAATAACCAGATGGATGTACTCCTCCCATTTTTTTGTTGATCAATTATGTATATATGAAACATATCTTCAACCACTTGGTTGAGCCTTTCTATTTTCCCATCCATTTTTAGATGATATGAAGAACTAAAATTCAACTTTGTTCCAAAGTCTGTAGTCAATATATGCCAAAACCTTGAAGTAAATAATTTTTCATGATTTGATATGATCACTTTAGGTATGTTTTGGAGTCTAACCACTTCCTTTATGAAGTGTTACACAAATACAAAAGCATCATCTGTTAAGTTTCTAGTAATAAAATGGCCAAATTTAGTGGCTTTATTTATCACCACAAGGATTGTATCATGCTTTCTTCATGATTTTCATAGCCCCAAAATAAAATCAATTGAGACTACAACCCAATTGTCTTTTGGAATATCATGAGGGTACAACAACCCTCCTAGATGGAAATGCTTAGCTTTAACCTACTGGCATTCCAAGCATTTCACTATAAATTTAGTGACATCATGCTTCATTCCATGCCAAAAATAGAGATTTTTCAACTCATGCATCATCTTTGTAACCCCTAAATGAGAATAATAAGGTGCTTTATGCACTTCCTTAAGCAAAAAAAATTCTCAAGTCATCCAAACTAGGTACATAAATTCTACTTTTATTCCTTATAAGGCCATATGTTGCAATAGAAAATTCAATAAATCATTTTGCTAAAGGATCATCAACCAAACTTACTCTTACATCGTGGTATAATACATCAACAAGTTTCTATTCTAAAAAAAACTTATAAAATTTCCTTATAACATTGACAAGGCAACAAGGTACATGCATCTCCTGAGTGTATCAACCACATGATTCTCCTTGGCTTTGACATATGTTATGCCCATGTCAAAATTGATCAAAAATTCTAGGTACCTGCACTAGCATGTATTTAAATATTCTTGAGAAAATAAATACTCAAGACTTTGGTGATCAGATTTCACTTTGAAAAGATTTCTTAGAATGAATGTTTCCATTGTTTGAGTGCATGAATAATGGCATCAAGATCCATGTCATGTGTAGGATAGTTCTTTTCATGATCTTTTAATTTTCATGACTCATATGACACAAATTTTCCATCTTGAGTCAAGATGCCTCCATAACCTTCTTTAGAAGTATCAACCCAAACTTCAAAGTTACCATTTGGGTCTAGTATAATAATAAAGTGTTATTTTAAATATCCCTTTCAACTTATTAAATGCTTCCTCACATTGAGGGGTCCACACAAACTTTTTACCCTTACACTGGAAGGAAGTGATGGGATAAGCCACACCAAAAAAATTATCAACAAAACACTCATAGTAACTAGCCAAACCCATGAAACTACACATTTAATGCACATTGGTAGGATTAGGCCAATCTTAAATAGCTTTGATCTTAGTGGGGTTAATGATAATGCCTTCTTTGTAAATAATATGTCCCAAGTAATGAATTTTAGATTCATAAAATGCATATTTGGATAATTTCCCATATAGCTTATGCTGTCTTAGTCTTTGTAAGACTAAACAAATGTGATGATCATGTTCAACCTTATTTTTTGAATAAATAATAATGTGATTAAAAAAACCCAGCATAAACTTATCCAAAAATTCTATAAATACATTGTTCATAAGATTCATGAAAGTTGAAAATGCATTAGTTAAGCCGAAAGACAAAACCATGAACTCATAGTGTCCATATCAAGTTCTAAAGGTTGTTTTATGAATGCCCTCTTCCTTGATTCTTATTTAATGGTAGCCTAATCTCAATTCAATCTTAGAGAAGACTATAATACCCTTCATTTGGTCAAACAAGTTATCAATCCTAGTTAAAGGATAACGATTTTTTATGGTTACCTTATTTAACATGCGGTAATCAATGCAAAACCTCAATGTACCATCTTCTTTTATAAAGACCACCAAAGCACCCTAAGGAGACACACTTGGTTGGATGCTTCTGCTATCTAAAAGTTCTTACAAATTAACTTTTAACTCTTATAGATCAGCCATATTCATGTGGTAAGGTACCTTAGAAGTAGGGATAGATCCAAGTATGATGTCATTAGAGAAATCAAATTCTTAATTAGGTGGTAAATTAAGTAGCTTATCAAGAAAAACATCTATAAACTCCTTTAAATTAGGAAAATATGTATATACCATCTCTTTTTCAATGGGTATTTCCTGTAGTTGGACTACATAAAGCTTATAGCACTTCCTAACAACTCTTTTTAGATGTAAGGCTGAAGGCATTTTACATCTTACAAACCCTTGCATGCCTTGGAATTTTATAATTTAGCCAAGGTCACTGGTATATTTCACTTTTTTTCCCACATAATCAAGTGTGGCTTGATGTTCATGTAGCCAATCCATCCTAAGGATGAGATCATAAGACCCCAAAGGTGTGAGAAAAAGATTCATCTTGGTCCTAAAAACACCAAGATATAATTTTGGCCATTCCAAGTACTCAAGAATAGGCACTTTCTTACTGGTACCAAACTCAACTTCTCAACATTATCTTATCAAGATGGGTTTAATATTACATTCCTTAGTAGCAAAAGGATAAATAAAGTAATATGTTGCACTTGAATCAATTAATATAGTCATAAGAAAACCATTAATTATACTTCAGGGTTCAATTGGAGTGGATTGCAAGTCAAAATTATGATTATTAATAACAACATATACCCTGTGATTCACCACTTAGCCTAATTTTAGTTTAGGATAGTCATTTTTATAGTGGTTTTCATCACATTCCAATTAAACAATTGGTCTAGAAGATACCACTGGAATAATATTATCACCCATGGCAGATCCACATTGGTTGTTTTGATGATGTTACTTCTTGTAAGAACCAAATTTAGAAGATCCATGGGATTTAAAATTCATATTTTGATTAGAAAACTTGTTAAATTTTTTATTACCTCCTAAAAATATACAATTATGATCATATTTTTTGAAGTTATTATTCACAAGAGAAAGGTTATTTGCTTTAGACTACTACATTCTTAACTTAAACTCTTATCTTGCCTTTTGGCAAGACTATTTTTTATTAGCCTTGTACACTGATTTAATTATTGTAACCAAAGTCCTTGGGTTCATCATGTATCAGTATTTCCTTAAGCCCAAGTTTGAAATTAGTAATCTTAGTTTCGTCATCATGAATATAGTTCACATGATGCATCAAATTTAGAATCTTATTCTCATACTCAGCAATAGACATGTTTTCTTGCTCCAAAATCTGAAAAATAGTGATTTTTTTTCTCTTTATAGTTTGCAGTCAAGTATCTCTTACAAAATTGAGTCTCAAAAATAGATCAGGATAGTTTAAAGGTTGATATCCTTCAATAGCATAAAGTTGATTCCACCATAAAGTTGTAGGTCCTACTAGCCGATAGGCGGCCACTCTAGATTTCATGTTTGATGGTATATTATGCAAGTTAAAGTACTTTTGAAAGTGTAATAGCCATGAATTAACTACATCCCCTGATTGTTCACTTGAAAAGTTAGGTGGTGGAATCTTCTTCAACTCTTTGATGATTGGATCAATAGTGGTAAAAGGTAGTTCTTGAATATTATGTCCTTCCACTTACCCTATTTCCAATCTAGGTACTTCCTCTTAGGATATTCCTTCAAGATTATTCAACCTTTACTCTTGGTTATCAATATTTCCTTGAAATATATTAAGATATGTCAAGATTCCAATGAGGATCTCTTCATTCTTATCCATTAGATTCTTAATGACTACTTCTACATTGGGTACCTCAGTATTACTATTATCATTATTCATGGTTAGCTCTTCTTGGTTGAGAATAGGGATGTGGACATGATGACCCCTTCCTCATCTTTTACCTCTACCCTTAGATAGGTTTACATTAAAATGATTCCCATAGATGTTACCTCCACATGATCATATTTTAACCATAAGAATTATAAGTGATAACTCAGTAGATTATAAAATAATAAGAATACTCATTCTTAGAGTTCCCTAGAGTAGAAAAGTTGATCTAATACTATATGAAACCCCCCCCCCCAGATTTTTTTTTTTTTTTTTTAGAATTGTATATGAGAGCACATTTTGGATGTGTGTTAGATCCACTTACTTCACTCACTAACACAAGCAATAAATTTTCAACACACTCAAGTATACGCAACTAGAACTAAAGGAGGTGAAATGATTTAATTAGCTAGAGGTAAACACATACAAAAGGTGCTATATAAAATCATGTTATTGTATTACATGGTTTATGGGGTTTAGGGTGTATCAGTGTATGCATACATGGATAGTACCTAAATGCCATATTTGGCACTATTACTTTTACATAAGACCATTTCTAGGACCTTAACCCTAGGTAAATACCTCACTCTCCTTAATGGGTTTCAAACCTACTTAAAGATGATTAAGTCAAAACATTAGTTTAACTAGGAAAGATAACTCTATTACCCTAAGTTATCATTTAGTTTAATCATAATTTTACATTAAAATGCATGTTACTAATCTTAGGTTCAAACATAACTCAGATAAGAAAATATAATAAAAAACTAGAAATTAATTCAACACATGTAAAATTTTAATTATTCACACAAAAAAAAATTATCGCATAAAGAGAAAATAAATTTAGAATACAAGGTTCTATAGTGTTATCTACTGAGGTCATAAATACCTTATGGCATTTAACGTCACTACACTACTTGTATAAATTCTACATCATTTGCTTACCAACATGGATGCCATTAATAGAATAATGATCAATTATATAGTTATGATCAACATCATTATTCTATAAATAGTCAATAAAATGAAATCATATAACCATTTAGATTGACATATCCAATGCGATATTATGAACAAAAAAATCTAAGACATCTAATCAAATTAAACTTTAATTATCTATTTATTTTAAGAGAAGAAACTCATGTAATTACTCAATAACAAAGCCAATTCAGATAACCAATTAATAAAAGATTCATTTATTTTTATACAATATTCTATAATCATATAATTAAATTAATGCCTAATTAAATCATTGCATTTAGAATAAATTTATAATTTAGTTAGACTAGAAGAAGGCATCAAATGTTTTATATAAAAACAATGATCAAGCACATAATTCAACATCATCAAGCAAAAAAAATTCACCTAAGTTTAAAATTGAGTGGAACCCAAATAAAATTTTCCACTTAAGTAACTCTTACAAATTTCTTTGTTGGGAAGCCAAGGTGTGAGATAGGTAAGTTCAACTATTAGAAAGGGAAGTATAACACATACAATCTAATTTGAAATAAATCAGCAAGCATGTAGATATTATGCATCATCATATGGGAATAAGTGATATGTAACTTTCTTATCTTCTTCCTTTGATTCATAAAAATGATAATATATTAATTTTATTTAATTTCTTTCACTTAGTCATATGTTTATTCTATACAAAAATATTATATAGGCCTATGATTAAATGATGAGATTTAGTTCATCCCTATTTTATTTATTATGTAATTCAAGAGTAACATATTAAGTTTCAGATTACATATATGTGATATACATGTCTTAATAATTTTTAGATCAACATATGTAGAGTACATACCTTAATTACAACTAGGTATGTCTATAATGCATGTTTAAAAAGAAAGTTTTGGTTTGTTTTTTACCCATGAACCAGCTACCAAAAGTTTATGCATTGCTGAAATGACTAAGATCCATATGCATTTAAGTAATTGGATTTACCACATACATGGGGTGTTAACCAAAGTTAACTATTAAAATTCTACTTGAATATATAATCTAAGTAAGATCCTTCTAACTCAACATATTTATATGATTAAGAAACTAGTGTAAACATCTAAGTAAATCCCAAAATAACATTCATAGATTAATTCATTTATATACAAAATCAATATGAAAATTAAAATATATAAGGATTATTTACATGCAAGAATTATAATAAATTCATATTGGATATAATTATAATAGAATGTTAATCCAATGCAAAGTTAAAACCCAAACTAATTAAAATAATGTATTTGAAGTATATCACCTTCAGCCAAAAACCAAATTATCTCATACAATGTTCAATTTATATTTTGATTCAACTCCATTCAAAATACAAGTTAGTAGTTAACATGATCAATAACAAGGATTGCATACTAATTGATTAATATTAATGCTAATAATTATACTAAGTGATTGAATACTATCTGTCCTAATATCAATGCTAATAAGATATATCAAATAATTAACCTAATTATCAAATGAAATTATTACCATATTTCATTACATGGTGAAAGTCATCAAAGTATGGAGTCAAACATGGATGAACTAATTAAGATAGACCCACACAACTAGTCTTATGAGCCCAACCATTGGTTTCCCTCACCACCCTTACCATCGGCAAGATGGTGGTTATGATAACTCAAAACATGAAGTGAATTCTATGAAATTGGATTTCCAAACCAAAAGAGATATCTAAAAATAAAGAACATAAGAATACAACTATATCATTTCGAGGTGAGATGGGAATAATAAATCCATCTGCAATATAGATCGGACGTGGGGGAAATTAATCCTAGCTGCCAAATGCTATAAAATGGATTAAATTTAATCCATTATATATATTTTTATTTAACCTTCTTGGATCCCCATCCAAGTTATGACCAACCTTAACCATCTAAACCCCCAATATATACTCATTTATAATTCAGGTCTAGTCTAGAAATGATAATCCACACATCCCATCAAGTAACCAAAACATTCAAATAAAAAGTTAAAGTATTAAATTAAAAATAATAATTCAAAATAAAATATAAGATCAATCACATAACTAGTTTCTAAACACAAACAGTTAGACTCCTTCAAACTCCTTCCATATCATGCCTTTTAACATTGGCAAGTCCAAAGTCTCATATACAATAAAAAATCAATTAGACATGCCTTCAAGAGAAACAAGCTCAAATTATTACATACAACTAAGTTTATTTCCAAAACATCAATTGACTCATACCATATATATTCATAATGTAATCAAGGTATCCAAAAAGTCCCCATCAATAATATATCAACACTATCAAAAGACCTAATGGTTATAACTCAAAATATAACCTTATGCTATAACATATATATACATACACACTTATATCCAATACATAGTCATATGTATATATGATATCTTTAGTGAATGGAATGATATAATCATAAAACAAACATCATAACCAAGTTGAATAAGAATACTGAAGTCACCAATATTAAATATGAGTCAAATATAACTTAATCCATGAAACTAAAAATAATATCTACTATTAAAAGATAATGATCAAAAAGTGAACCAATAGCTACGACATAAACATAGCAAAACAAAATATAACCCAATTAAATAAAAATACTATAGTCACTAGTATTAAATATGAGTCAAATATAACTTAAGCCATGAAACCAAAAATAATATCAATTATAAAAAGATAGTAATCAAAAAGTGGCCCAATATCTATGGTCATAAACAAAAACAAAAAACAAAATATAACCCAGCCACCAACATTTTTACCAATCATCCATATATAGATGTCATCAAAGATTAAAAGTCACGACACAAAATAGTTTTCAGAAATCATTCCCCTATGCCATTATAACATGATACAAATGTAGTTACAAGAAAAACTACCCATTGATGGAATTGATAACCATAGTCCTCATTTAATGTTATTGAAATATCTCAATTAAGAATATATATATATATATATATATATATATATATATATATATATATATATATATATATATATAGTCAAGGAAGAAATAAGAAACTTGAATAAAAAATACAAGTAAGAATGTAACTCAAAGGGAAACATAGATATTTGAAATAACTGTGAATCCTTCAATAGACCAAAAACTTTATATATCCATGAAAGGGGAAATGAAGGAGTTTGTATAAGGATATATTCCATAATATTACATTAATCAAGTGATAAGGGCAAATAAAACTCATCCAATACCCAACCAAACTATCATGGGGTTCAACATAGTCAAAGTTCAAGGAAAACATAGTATCATTTAAAGGAAATGCAATCTCCTTAAAAGGTATTCATCATTTTAACAAGCACAATCATGATTTTAACAAACACAATCACCATTCAATAAAACATAGCCACTAATTAAAACAAAGTGACTAATGAAATGATTATAGTTCCTAGTAGGACAAAGAACTATGGAATCAATAACCCCAACAAAAATCATGTAGAGATATGATACAACACATCAATATAATATTACACAAAATGAGCCATGTAACAATAAAATGATACACACACCCATAAGGATAAAGAAATATGAACACCATTTAACTTTAGAATGGGTAAACCCTATGGGGTGTTACATCACAAGGACAATTTCATGCTTGTAGAAACTATATAATATGAAAGACTAAAACAACCATGCATTCATATATATATATCCATTTGTGAATTTATATGCAAATGTTATATATATATATATATATATATATATATATATATATGTATATATATATATGTATATGTATATGTATATATATATGTATATGTATATATATATGTATATATATATATATATATATATATATATATATATATATATATATATATATATATATATATATATATATATATATATACATATATATATATATATATATATATATATATATATATATAGACACACACACACACACACACACACACACACACACACACACACACACACACACACACACACGTCAATATATCAATTATGTAAGTGTCTACACATGCATCCAAAATTCCTAAGACTTTTGGTTGCATAAACAACCTCTTTATTTTTATTTCCAATTACACAAACACAAAAAAATAAACTTACTCAATGTTGTAGAGAACTCAAAAAGCCAAGATAGAACAAAAATTCTATATTAGTTTTCCAAGCACCTATTGTGTCTATCCAAGTTCCTAATGGTCACCATTTTACCCAACCAAGCTTTCCACTATTTTCTCCTCCATTATTTCATTTTACTAACTCCATCTATCCACCATCCCAAGTTTCATTCCTTCTATCCCACTCTCCCATACGCATTAAATACTACATTTAATGGGAGGAGAGCGAAACTCTCCTCTGTATCCCAAGACAAATCCCCTACCAACTTCACCATTAATGGCATATTTAGAAAACTCAATTACTAATCCATCTACCAACCAAGAAGAACATAGGTTAGGGTTTAATATCTATTATTAACATTCAATAAAACATATTAACATTATAACCTATGCCATCCAAGTTACCAACCATATTAAATGGCGTTAATACAAACTCCAACATGTCATCGACTTAACTCAAAAGTTTCAACATTTAAAAAAAATAACTAGTTAAACCAAGTTTAATACCAAGGTCAATGGCACAATAACATATGTCATTAAAATAAAATGACATCACCTCAGCCTAAGGTTTTAATTAGGTTGAAGGTTTAATCTAAGGGGGTGGGGTGTTGAGGGTTCCAAGGGTTGTCAAAGGTAGGTCTAGGTAATGTGTCCACATAGGTAAATAGGATCATTTAAGGGATGTAGAATGAAAAGAAGCCTACACAGAAGGGGATACTATGGAATTGAGCTCAAATTGGGATAAATATTATGGCCATAAAATTATAACAATAATTAATGACATCAAATAAGGTACACAAAAAGTAACAAGATAGTGTACAATAATAATCAATAAGTACAAGGATCAAATTTGATAATCATAATGACCAATCAAGATGTCTGAAGGATAAAAAAACTAAATAAGTATACCTATTGGAATTATCTAACTTACTCAAAATTCATTTGATTTTGGGAGGACAACCTCCAACATCTGCTTAACTCATAGATAGAACCATCAACCACCAAAAAGGACATCAATCATACCATATAAAAAATCAATAACTAAATATAGATTAATAACATCATCAACTACTGGAATGATATTAATTTACTAAATAAGTATATATAAAATATTATATCATAATGATATGGGAATACAGTAGAAAATATGAGTAATAGAAAAGCCACTTTGAGGGGATAACCTCCCAAATGCTTCAAATAATAATGAATACTCAAATATGATGATGAATAACTAACCTTACCTCATATTTATTGTCTAACAAGGCCATGTTCCACCCATATGCTGACTTAATAAGTATATGAATACATAAATAAATGTAAAAATAATATGCAAAAGGGTTATGTAAGACATAAGTCAACTACACATATCCCTAGACATGCTAATAGTTAAGGGTGTAGCATGCCCCTCCCCTTCAAAACAAAATTTTCCTCAACATTGAAGCAATCTCAAATGTTTTTGAATGAATGATTCATCCTCCTAGGTAGCATATTCAAAAGGTAGATTCTTCCATTTGATCAGATACTTAATAATCAATCTAGACTGTAGCTTCTTAGTGCATGCTTGAAGGACCACTTCAGGATCAAGAATAACCCTCCCTTCCTCATCTAATTTTGGTAACTCAATTTGAGTGGTAACTCTATATCTAATGACCTTCTTAAGGTAAGATACATGAAATACTAGATGAATGCAAGTGGATGGAGGAAATTCTAGCTTGTAGGCGACACTAACAAATTTTTGCAAGATTTGATAAGGGACATAGTACTTGGGAGATAACTTATTCTCATTTTTATATTACTTAAAGGACATATAATTATATGGTTGTAATTGAAAAAACACCCAATCAACAACTTAAAAATTCCTCTCACTCCTGTGTTGATATGCTTATTACTTCATGTGATTGTTGGCCAAAGCTAAATTTTCACATAAACTAGCAAGGACTTCCCATTGATGTTGAAGGTGTTCCTCCAATGCATGTACCTTTGGGTGGGTCTTCAAGGGTGAAGTGAGGTATGGAGTATGGTATCCATATAATTCCATAAAATGTGACATTTTATATTAACTATGTACTAAAGTATTATACCACCATTCAGCCATGGGTAGCCACTAAACCCATTTATCCTATTTATCTGACATAAAAAAATGAAGGTACCCTTATATAAACTTGTTGACTACCTTAGTTTGTCCATCATATAAAGGATGATAGGATGAGATATGAGCCTATTGGTTTCCCAAAAATGCAAATAATTATGTCCAAAAATTACTAGTGAATATGGGATCTTGATCACTAACAATAATCTTGGGAGTATTATGCAATTTATGAACTATATTAAAGAAGGTAGAAGCTACTATATTGGCCACCAATGGTTGAGATAAATAAAAAAATTGAGCATAATTTGTGAGTTTATCCATAAAAACCATGATTACATTTTTACCTTTAGATCATGGTAACCCAATAATGAAATCCATAGATACCTATTTCCATCATTGACTAGGGATGGATAAGGGTTGTAAAAGACCTGGGGTTTTAATGGTTTCACCATTATTTTTCTGATATACCATACATTTGTCCACATATTTATATACATACCCCTTTATTCCTTTCCAAAAAAATCCTTCTTGACTCTATGATAGGTTTTCAAAAACCTTGAGTGACTACCAAGTGGAGATGCATGAAGTTCTTGAAGGATTTTTTGTTTAAGAAGAGAATTATAACATAGATATAATTTATCTTTATACCACAATGCATTACCCTTACATGAAATCCCATCAAAACCCTACTATAGATTTTAAATCAATGCTTGGGTAATACTATCATTCTCCCATTCTACCCTTGCTTCCTTTACCTATCTGCCTACAAAATGGTCATGGCACATAACAATGCCTCAACTAGTTCATCTCACCTAAATAGTGCATCAACCACCATATTTTATTTTATTTTCTTATATAATATTTAAAAATTAAAACCTAACATTTTCATTACTCATTTTAGTTTTTTTAGAGGATAACCATTATTCTAAAAAATATTTTAGGCTATCATGATCAGTCTTTGCCTCAAAGTGATGATCAAATAGATAATGTTTCCATTGTTTGAATGCATGTAAAATATCCATCATCTATTTCTCATAGATGGGGTTTACCTAATTTTTAACCTTTAATTGACAAATTTCAAAGGCAATGGGCATACACTCTTTGATGAGTACTGTACCCATACCATATCTAGATGCACCACATTAAACCAAAAAAGTTTTATAAAAATCTATATTAGACAATACCAAGGTGGTGCATAGAGCCATTTTCAATTTTTCAAATGCCTTGATAGATATATAAGTCCATTAGAAGGACTCTTTCTTTAATAATGAAGTGAATGGTGTTGCAATACTACCATAGTATTTGACAAACCTATTATAATAACTCCCTCATCTATGGTGGCTTGGATTTTTTTAGGATCAACTTTTACTCCCTCATTTGATATAATATGACCCAAATATTCCACTTCCAAAACTCCAAAAGATTATTTTGATGGTTTAGCATACAACTAATGTTTGTCAAGAACTGAGAGTGTCTATTTCACATGATACAAGTGGTCTTCCTAACTTTTAATATAAATAAGGATGTCATAAAAAATAAAATTACAAAATTTATCAAACATGGCCTAAAAATTATATTCATCAAACTCTTAAAGGTGGATGGTGTATTGATGAGACCAAAAGGCATTCCCAAAAATTCATAATGGCCTTCATGAGTATGGAATGCTATTTTAGGAATGTCCTCCTTATGGATCCAAATTTGATGATACCTAGAGTGAAGATCTAATTTAGTAAAATAAATAACACCATTTAAATCATCTAAAAAATCATCAATTATAAAAATAAGAAACTTATCTTTGATAGTGAACTTCTTGAGCTCTCTATAATTTGGGTACATCCTCAAAGTTTCATCCTTCTTTGGCACCATGACTACTAGAGAAGAATATTCACTTTGGATATGGTGAATAGTTCCTACCTCTAACAACTCTTGTACCATTTTTTCAATTTCATTTTTCTAGGAATAAAGATATCTATATGGTCTGATGTTGGGTGGATTACTTCTAGGGTTGAGTCTAATGGCATGATCATGAGTATGACTAAGAAGAAGACCTTTTGACATGGGTCTAAAAACAACTAAATACTCATCCAATATTTGTTGTAACTTAGGATGGTTAGACTCAATTTTTTGAACATCAATGGAAAACAAGCATGATATAAATCCTTTAACACATTTTTTTAGCATCTTGGTCATCTGATGTGAACTCACCATTTATGGAGATTTAAATCTTAATCCCCATATTTCCACTAGCTTATCTTCAAAACAAAAATGTATGAATAGTTCATGGAAATTCATCTCAATAGTACCCAATGTGGTGAGCCATTGTACTCCTAAAATGATGTCGGTCCTACCCATAGGAATAGCAAACATAGGAGAATCTAGTAAAAGTCATCCATTTCTAACTTAATATTATGGCATTTTCTAGAATAATTAACTGTACCACTATCTACAATCATGACTTGAAATTATAGGGTTGGGTAGATGAAATAATTCAAATGAGAAACTAAATTAATATTGATGAAATTATGTGTACTATCTAAGTCAATCAACACTATGACCTTCTATTTCTTAATAAAACCCATGACCTTAAGAGTCTAATGAGTAGAAATACCTACAAGGGCATGGAAAGAGACAGTAGGTTGAAAATATACAAATTCATCCTTAGGTCCTTTAAAACCCTTAATAGATGCCTTCTCATCTTCTTCATCCTTATCAACCCCTTCAATGTAAAATAACTTCTTTTCATCACATCTCTATCATAACCATAACATAACAATTTGGCACATTTTTCCTCAATTTGTTATGGTGTCAATTTAGTAGGTTGAGGTCATCATGGAGTTGGGAAGGTGTGTTCTTGACTAGTAGTGAAAGTATTATGTTTGATAATCTCTTTTTTTTCTTCCAAGCATGCTCTTGGTATAGCTTTGGATACAGTTGTGGGGTTAAACATATGAACCTCCAATTAAATACTATCTTTTAGTCCACCTAGAAAAAGGTCAATCAGATTTGCCTCAGTGATATCCTCAACACAGAAGGATAGATTTAAAAACTGATGAATATAGTCCTTCAATATTCCTATTTGTCATAGTTTGGCTAATTGGTAAAAGTAGTTTTCAAAACATTATCTTGATAATGAGACATTAGTTCATCAGAGAATACTAACCATGTAACAGGAGCACCAATATTCTTATTTTGAGCACAAAACTAGTGATACCAAATGAATGGATCAAGGTCTAGATACAAATATGCCACAACCACCTTTTAAGATCTAATATTTTGGTATAAAGCAAATATATTTTCAATTTGATTGATCTAAGTGAGTGGATCTTTATCATCAAACTTGCACAAGTCTACTTTTGGCAATATCAATTTTACCCTTGTATTGGTGGTGTTACTATTGAGAGGAGGAAGACCAAAAGGAAAAAGTGGAGGGTTTTTGAGTGGTAAATGAGATGAAATTATATTAAATTATGTCTTTATTTGATGTAATTGATTGTTCATGCCATTAATCTCCCCTTGCATTGTTGATATTTGATTTTGGACTTGCATATCCTTCTATATTAGGCCATGTAGATTTGACTAGATTTGAGAAATCATATCAGATTATTTAGACTCCATGTCATCCTCTAAAATAATTTTATGGGTGTCTTTCCCTTTCCTCTATCTATGGGTGTTAGGACCAACCATACAAAGGCTCGACAGTGGACCTTATTTTGTTCTGTTGACCCAATTTTGACCACTAATGTTTTTTAAATATTTAGGCCTCAAATCATAAATATAAAAGAATACACCCAAACTAATTTTTTCTAAGGTTTTCAAAAATTAAAAAAAATAAAATTCTACAAATTACATGTTATGGAGTAAATTTATGACAAACCCTAAACTGGAGATAACTTTTGAAAAAAAGATACAAATGAGCTGAAATTTAAATGGAAACTTAATTGAATGGTTTTTAAACTCTTGTAAAATAATTGAAGATAAATTCCTACCCTATTGCAAGATATACTTAAATTTAAAGAGATAGGGTTTTTGACCTAATTATGGTCTAAATCGATGCTCTAATACTACTTAAAATGATATTAATTCACCAAATAAGCATATATAAAGTATCATATCACAATGATATGGAAATATAGAATAAATTATGAATAATAGATAGGCAACTTTAAGGGGGAAACCTCCAAAATTCTTAAAATAAGAATGAATAATCAAATATGATGATAACTAATCCTACCTCCTATATATAATAACTAACCCTACCTCCTATATATAGTCTCACAAGCTCATGTATCACCCATAGGCTAACCTACTAAGTATGTGCATATATATATATATATATCTGTGTGTGTGTGTAAAATAATATGCAAAAGGGTTATTCAATCCACAAATTGACTACACATATCCCTAGACATGCCAATGGTTAAGGGCATAAAAAATGTAGTAATAAGTCCATGAAATCATTAAGTACAAAATTAAGTATGTAGCCTAACACCAATGAAACTAGTACCACATATAATATAACTAAAATAAAAATCAATAATAATTTTAATCATTATAATATTAATGTCATAATATAAAAATAGATTATGCAATGGTGGGATTGTAACATATTCATCAAATTCTAAAATTATGACCTATGTGGCCTTGGACACTTACATGGATCTCAGATGGTTATGTCAATGCTTCTATTTAACCTAGATATATGTATCTTATATAAAATACCTATTATATCTAAATGTGACTACCTAGGATATTTTGGGTTTTATGTCATCTTTGTTCTAGTGTGCTTAGATTTAGATCATGAGTTGTCACTCATTGTCAAATAACAAGACTCTAGTTCTTTATCTTCATATTGTTTGTGGAAAAAATGGGTTATTTAGATCAATGTTTTGATTTAACCATAAATACACCTTTATCATTGGGTGTTGGATACATATACACTACTCCAAAGAGGGTCTTATAATGATGTCTTTATCCCCTAATGTGTTGGCTTATGTGTGCATACAGGTGAAATATGTGTAAATCAGGTACAATAATGACCTAGCTTGTAACTTAGAAAATAAGACACATGGCATGCTCCTTCAATAATTTAAACCTATAAATGTGATGTCCATATGACTAATATATAAATAGGATAAAATAGGTAAGCTTTTCTCCCTTGAATGTTTGATTGAATATTTTTGGTACTTTTCCTTATAAGAGGTAAGAAGTTTCTAGGTTTGTGCTAGGTGAAGAATGAATGCATATTGATCATGTATTTATATCAATCCTTTTAGAAAATATCTCACATGGAACAACTTAGTTCGATTATAAATATACATTTAATTTTAAAATTGGATGACTTAAGGGCACTGGACACTTGTGTTGGAATAGGACACTTATGTTGATGTAGGCATATAACTAAGATGTAAGTGTTTGAGTAGTTGGAAAATAGGCATAGTTATATAACATATAGAGATATAATATAAGTAAGTTTATATAGTTTTCAGTATGATATAAGGTATAAGTTATCAAAATAAGATTAGTCAAACTAAGATATAAGAAATGAACATAGAGAGATAATAGATACGAGCCTTTTAGGAGAAAGAAAGGTTTAGAATTGAGAGGAAAAACTAAGTTTTGTATTTTAAAAGTGTAAAAGAATAAGGTGATATATAATTTATAAATAATTTCTACATTCCCCACTTTAATATAGTAATAAAATTTCTAGTTTAAAGGAAAATAAATGTGTACCTGGGTGTGTTTAACACACCTTACCTTTACGTGAGCCCAACTTGAGTGTTTTTCTATTGACTGGCTTGAAATGACTATCATGTTACATTATATAGCTATAGCATATAATTTTTGATCAAATTAATTGAAATTACTAAAAATATAAATAACCAGGTTTAAGAGTATACTTGTGTATTAATGCAACTACCTTGCCTTTTGGTAATTAGATTTGAAAGGATGTATCATTATGAACTATTAGAGCTAAGATTAAGAAAAATATAAAGGTGAAAAATAAATATGTATATGTATATATATATATATATATATATATATATATATATATATATATATATATATATATATATATATTTCATGATACATTCCTCTAACCTTAGATTAAAATGTGAGATTCCACTTGAAAGTTGAGATTATCTTAATCGTGCAACGCAACCATAGTTATAACCTGGTGAGTGTGAGTGAACCAAGTCAAATCACACTATAAATATGGTGAGGTTAGATGATTTAATAAATTACAACCTATAAAATTTTAAATATTGAGTGATTTAATAGCCTCAAACACACCAAAAAGTTAACTAACTACTTTAGTATATTGGATCAATAACAATCCATAACAGTCCAAATTAGTGAGCTAAAGTCCATATAAGTGTTTAACATCTAAAATTTAGGTGAATTTTACATATAATATTCACCTTATATGTGTATTATACTAAAAATTTGGTTTATCATGCTACCAATGTATATAATTTTTCCACAAATATGTATTTGAATCATACTGCATAATTTCGCCAATTTGAAAAGTATGTGTGGAGAACATGTTTCCATAACATGCCCCCACTCTAATATAAAACTTAAAATTGGTGTAAGTGTGCATAATTTTTTTCCAAAACATTCCCCCATTATATATTTGAAACCATAACAAATGTGGAGAACATGTTTCTAAAACATGCCCCCATTATAATATGAATCTCTAAATAATATGGAAGCCATGCCTCTATGGCATGCACCCACTAATATGACCCCATTTTGAGGTGAGTGGAATTATCCACTATTATTTACCTCACTTAAAAATTATTATATAAACATGTAAAATATGAGTGTATTATGTAGCATTTATGAGAAAAATGTCTAGGTAGATATACCATTGAAGCACACAAAATATGATCACATCAAGTACTAAGATGCATGATATAGATAATCTCAATGTATAGATATTAATAATAAAATATTAACAAGTAATAAATTACACATGAAATATCACTCAATAAAAAATAAAAATATAATGGTCCAAGGAGACTTCAAACAAGGGGCATGTTCAAATGTCTCACAATCGAAGGGATGTGATTTAGTGAAATGTCTACAAAATCAAGTATGACATATTAAAATTTCCATAAAAAAATAAATGACATATTCAAATTTAAAATAGGAAAACAAATTCATGGGTAATGAAAATAATGGATCATATTTAAATTCTCAAACAAATAAGACAAGACACTCAAGGAAGTGCATAAATGAAATACGTAAGGAACCAACATAAACATATCATGCTAACCCATGGATCATATGCTTTATATTTTTTTTAAGTACATATCATATCAAGATAATTTTAGAGATATAATCATGGATAAAATAATGTGTAAGTAAATAAATTCAAACATGATAATGTAAAGTGATCATATAATGATATAATCTAGTTATATCATGATCAAAGAAGTAGATGCCCCCAATGTCCACATGACATGAGTAGAAGGAAGTCCCAACATATGAAAGTACATAGATCATGTATCTTTGTATGCCTAAATCAAAATCAAATTCTATGTGAAACATGTGTATACAAAAAATACTGATATGCCATTTACCAACATGGAACCAACAACATATATGCCAAGGAGAAAATATAACATGTAAATGTTGCAAATACTTTTGGATGTTTAATTTTTTTTTTTTGGAATTTTTGGAATATTTGAAAAGAAAAGACTATTATTTTATCTCAATATGAGGATGAGGATATTTGAGGAGTGTTAAATTTATAAACTATCTTGAACTAGATGTGCCATATGTGTATTTAGTAGAATCAAAAAGTGTATCTTGTTCTTATATCAAGGGGATGTAGTGATTAATATATTATGCCTCTTGCTCTCTAGTGATGATATATTTAATAAAAAAATATTCCAATATACCTTTGGTTTATTTTTTTTAATATGTTCTATGTCCTTTGACTTTATTGATACTCCATTACTTGTATTTGTTTGTATGGTAGATGAAGATACATTTACCTTTTTGGAAAAGGATGTAAGCCTGACTTGATGATCAAATGATATGCAACTATTGTTTCTATACACCATTAATCCTATTTAGTGTAACCATGATTTTATAGGCATAATATTGTAAGCATTTAGATTATAAATAACTTGAAAAGTAACAAAACATTCTTTTGAATCAAATTAAACTCTTAACTAAATTGATCCTATACTTGTTGTAATTGTATTAGTTTCATCCACATGCCGAAACTTATTTTCAAGAGAGCTAAGAAATGACATTGAACACAAATTTGTATCTTGATAATCCATAACCTTGATATTTATTAAATTTTGGCCCTCTACATGAGTAGTGATATTAAAACGGCCTTGATAGGAGGAAATGTTTGTGATTTCCCCATTTATAACTAGATTTGTAACTTTAACTTTTCCTTTTGAATCTTTTATTTCTCTAGGTTTTCCATTTGTAATTTTTTGTGTTTGAAATTATCCTTTTTTCCCCTTTTTTTTTTTTTTTTACATTTGTGCTTTAGGAGAGGTACTCATAATGTGAGTGGTTTTCTTGGTTGATGTAGCAATGATATGATCACTACTACCATTGTGATTTTGTATTTATTATTTAATATAAAACAACAATATGTACAATAACCATGCATTATATGATATGCACAATAGTATTTAGATTTACTAATAGGAGGTGGAGGATGTGATTCAATCACTTTTTCTCAAATCATTTATCTTAGGATTTCACTTGGAATATTAATATCCTTTTGGTCACTTTTTGAATCACTTGCTTTATATGTATTATGTTGTAGCTTTGAATTTGGATAAGAAACTTTGTCTAACATAACATTAGTAGATGAGAATGCAAGCACATGATTAACACTACCATGTTTTGGACTATATATATATGTAATCTAATTTTCTAAGAATGTGATCTTTGAACTTAAATTCTTTTACCACTCTTCTATTAACTTGATCATAATAATTATTTGATATTTTAAGGCTTCATAATCATAAACCCTAATTACCTTGGATTGAATGTGCATATATATACCATCTACCTTACCCCTTAAAGGAGTGATAACATGGACTTGGTTAGAGGGATGGTTTATATCACCATCCTTAGGTTTAGGAGGAAGAGGCTCAATATTATTTCAATGAGAGTTGTAAAGATGTATTAAATTTTGCTTTTATTTTAAAACCCTCTGATTGTATTGATCAAGTTGGTTACTCATTTTAATTTATTTCATCATGTTAAGGTGTGGAGCTAAAAGCTTCAACTGTTTGCAGACACAAGGAAGGATGCTGAAGAACCAGAGCCACCGATGTCGACAGTATGACCGACATCAGTCAGATGCAGTGGAGAAGGAGACTAGCGACGGCAGGGAGTCGGCCGACGTCAACAACACCAGACAAGCAGGGACCGGCGTCGGTCGCTTGTGTAGTCTAGAACTGTTCATTGCATGAACAGTTAGTTAGTTGAACCAAGTGTTTGCATGCTAAGGGGCTAATTTAAGTCGCAGGCTGTGTTTCTAATTTTAGTAGTTAGAGTTCTATTTTTGTAAGCATGGGATCTTATTTATAGACCCATAAGGCATGTATTGTAATTATTCTAAGGCAAGTAAAAGCATTGAAGCTAGCAAGGTCAAGGAGATCTACAGGTGTAAGGTCAAGGAGATCAGCTGAAGCATTCAAGGAGGGATAGCAACTCAGGCTTTAGAGTTGTTGTGTTGAGCAAGAGAGAGAGGGAAGAAGGTCTTGAGGTGTGGCAAGCCTTTGAGGTGGAGGAAGAAGTGGCATCTTCCTTATTGTATTTTCTTCCAGTAGTATTTAATACAAGAGTGTGTATTGTCTCTCAAATTCTTTGCTGTCTCAAGTTTCTAGCTACTCTATCATTTTGGTATAATTTTGTGTTTAATTGCATATAAGAAAGTAATCAATTGTGCTCTAATTGGTAGAGCTACAGATCCCCTGACAAGTGGTATCAGAGCTATGGTTTGCAGGAAGCAGGGTATTGTTTTTGATTACAAGTCATTCACAGGGTTTTTTGATTGAGTGGGAGTTCAGCAATGGCAGAATAAAGTAGGCTACGAATGGAGAAGTTTAATGGCAAGAATTATCAACATTGGAGGATGCAGATTGATGACTATCTATATCAAAAGGATTTGTACTTACCATTGGGTGGGGTTGCATGCAAGCCCACAGATATGAAGGATGAAGAATGGAACATTCTTGATCGGAATGCTCTCGGTTCCATAAGGTTGAGCCTTGCATCATCTATGATTTCCAGCTTATCATAGTGCAAGACAACGGAAGAGTTGATAAAGTCCTTGGTAGATTTATATGAAAAGCCCTCGGCTTCTAATAAGGTATATCTTATGAAGTAGCTATTTACTTTGCAAATGTAGGAAGGTGGATCGATACATACTCATCTCAGTGATTTCCATGGTTTGGTAAACCAACTAGCTTCAGTCAATATTGTTTTTGATGATGAGGTAAAGGCTCTCTTGATTTTATGTTCTTTGCCTGAAAGTTGGGACGGTTTGGTTATGGCAGTAAGTAATTCTGCATCTGCTTCTAAAATCTTAAAAGTTGATGATGTTGTGAGTGTGATCTTGAATGAAGAAATATGCAGGAGAAGCACAGGTGAATCATCAGGGAATGCTCTAAGTGTAGAAAGCAGGGAAAGGCAAAGGGAGAAGGTTGAGCAAGGGAAATCAAGGTCAGGAAGGAGATCCGAGTCCAAAGGTATTACCTGCTAGTTTTGTGGAAAGAAAGGACATACAAAGAAGGAGTGTTGGTTGAGAGATAAAGAAAATCAACATGCAGGTATGGAAGAAGCAAAGGATGCAAATATTGTGATACAAGATGCTCTCATACTTTCTTTGGATAGTCAGGTAGGATCATGGATTTTAGATTCTGGTTCATCTTTTCATACATCCCCAAACAGATATTTGTTCTATGAGTATGAACAGGGAGACTTTGGAGTTCTTTATTTAGGGGATGGTACGCCTTGTCAGATAGTTGGCAAAGGGAAAGTGCAGCTGAGATTGCAGATTGACAACATGTGGGTGTTGAAAGAGGTCATGCATGTTCCAATTCTGAAGTAGAGTCTGATTTTTGTAGGAAGGTTGGGAGATGAGGGATGCACAATAACCCTCACAGCGGATTCTTGGAAGGTTACCAAGGGAGCACTTGTTCTAGCAAGAGGTAAGAAAGTAGATACTCTTTATCAGTCTACTTGTATTATTGATTCTACTTCTGGTGTAGATTCGAAGATGTGGCCTAATAGGCTTGGTCACAAGAATAGGAAGGGAATAGAAGTTCTTGATTCAAAAGGTATGTGTTCAAATTTGGAAAGCACAAATACAATTCATTGCAGAAAGAGGAAATTTGATGCTTTTGACAGGAATAAAGAAGCCTTAGTGTTTATGGAGGAGATGAAGGACAGAGATCAGTCACAAGGGCTGAATAAATCTGAGCAGGGCAACATGGACAGAGGTTTGATCCAAGAAGAGCTCACAGATGAAAATTTCATCACTTATAGGAACACACAGACATCGATATCAGTAGCTTGGCACCGACGTTAGTCATCCAGATACCGACATCAGTCATGTGCAGACCAGCAGGGTCGGTAGGTCAGACAGGAGAAGTCTGACGTCAGTCATAAGGACTGACGTCGGTAGGAGGGACGTCGGCGTTGGCCAGGGAAACAACGTCGGTAGTCAGGGTTAGTGCAGGGAATCGACATCGGTCAGGAGCAGACTGGGAGATGGCCTAGATCGGTCACTGGGATGGATAGTGGGTGAATCTACTTAGTCTCAAACACCCATGTGGAGGTCAAGAAAGGTATGTGAACCTCATATTCATTGTTCACCTTCTTTATATTGCTTACTGATAGTCATGAACTAGGAAGATGGAAGAAGCAATGCAAGTAGAATCCAAAAACAGTGGGAGCTTGGCATGGATGAGGAGTGTGAGTCCTTGGAGAACCAAACAGGTATTTGTTGGTAGTGTTGTCAGTTGGAAGAAAGCACTGGATAGAGGGATGGATTCCCGTTTTAGAGAAGAGAGTGGATGGACACATGAGACAGAAGGCTATGGTATATGGTCTTGATTATGCTGCAGAACAATGGAGGTTTGACCATTGTATTTTATCTTTACCAGGTTGGATAATATTAGCTACATTATCCTGTTACTGTATTGTGTTACTTGTTGCAGGGTTTCATATACAGGGAGTTTTCTGAGCTAAGGGTAGAGTTGGTTCAGAAGTATGTCATGAAGAATTTGGGAGCAGCAAAATTCTTGTGGCATAAGAGACAGGTATTGCATCATAGGTTTACGTGGTGGTTGGTCTTCAAGAGTGACATTGAAGAGGGATACAGAGCCTAAGGAACAAAATAGATGGTGTACAGGTATAGGTACAAGTTGCAGCTATTTATCTCCAAGTGGGAGATTGTTAAGGTGTGGAGCTAAAAGCTTCAACTATTTACAGACACAAGGAAGGATGCTGAAGAACCAGAGCCACCAGCATCGACAGTATGACCGACGTCGGTCAGATGCAGTGGAGAAGGAGACCGGTGATGACAGGGAGTCGATCGACGTCGGTAGCACCAGACAAGTAGGGACCGGCATCGGTCGCCTGTGCAGTCCAGAACTGTTCATTGCACAAATAGTTAGTTAGTTGAATCGAGTGTTTGCATGCTAAGGGGCTAATTCGCGGGCTGTGTTTCTAATTTTAGTAGTTAGAGTTCTATTTTTGTAAGCATGGGATCTTATTTATAGACCCATAAGGCATGTGTTGTAATTATTCTAAGGCAAGTAAAAGCATTGAAGCTAGCAAGGTCAAGGAGATCTACAGGTGTAAGGTCAAGGAGATCAGCTGAAGCATTCAAGGAGGGATAGCAACTCAGGCTTTAGAGTTGTTGTGTTGAGCAAGAGAGAGAGGGAAGAAGGTCTTGAGGTGTGGCAAGCCTTTGAGGTGGAGGAAGAAGTGACATCTTCCTTATTGTATTTTCTTCTAGTAGTATTTAATACAAGAGTGTGTATTGTCTCTCAAATTCTTTGCTGTCTCAAGTTTCTAGCTACTTTATCATTCTGGTATAATTCTATGTTTAATTGCATATAAGAAAGTAATCAATTGTGCTCTAATTGGTAGAGCTACAGATCCCCTGACACATCATACATGAAAAATAAAAAGTAAAAACTACCATGATGTATTATAAAATGAAGTAGATAAGAGATATATCTATATTAAAAATGTTTGTATAAAATGAGAAATTCTAATTTTTAAATTTTAAGCACTTTTAAATTAGGATTTAAAAAACATTAAATCAAGAAACCCTAAGTCAACTAGGGTTTTGAGACCAAAGATCAAGTTCACCACGATGTACCAAATGAAGAGAAAGAAATATAAAGTGATTGGTTGAGAAATATTAGAATATGAAATAGGTATTTCAAGAAAAATAGGTATTTCAAGAAAAATAGGAAATAAGATGAAACTAGAAAATTAGGGAAGCAAAATACAATGTACAGCCTTTATGTGTAAATTTACTAAAAATAGTTAAATGCTAAATTTTTGAAATCAGTACAATATTTTGGAAAACAAAATTATTTTATATATATAAATATAACTATGAAAAACCTAACAGTAATTTGAAATTTTATCTATTATGAATCAAAAATAGGGAAAACAATGTGGAATGCTTCACAAATAATACCCTATAATATTCCAAATAAATAATTAGAAATTTTGATAAAATAGTCATTTATTTTATATATGAGAGAGATTTTTTAATAAATTATTATTTTTGATGAAACCCAAAAATTAATTAAAAATTAATTACACCATTTGCCTTGTACATTGATATTTATTAAAAATAATAAATTATAAAACATAAAAAATTGGTATTGAATTTGGGAAAACAAAAAGAGGTTTTTGAATATATCAACTGAGTAAAAAATACATATGATGAATTTTAAAATGGATTTGTTTGTAATCTGATGTCAATCAAGGATTAAGTAACTTAAGTGTCTGAACATGAATCTTGGCAACGAAAGGAGGGTAAAATTATAGGGTAAAGTTTTAGATTTAAAAATAAATAAAAAGTAGATAAAACCCTAGGAGGTTGGAAAACATAGATCAATGTTTTTTGCATTCACATAGGTTATGTTCACCAAATTTTTAATATTAAAATATATATTAAGAGATATAGGGTTAAAAGGGTAGGGATAACCTAGGTACAAGGGTGATAAACTAGCTCTATAGTAGGCTAATTAATTTACAAACTTAGATAAATAATTTTTTGAATTTAAATAGTAAGATATGCTAAAAATAGTAAGTACAGCTAATGGTTGATATAATAATGAAATGAAAATGAGATTACTTAGCTGGATTAGTGTGTGCATTTAGATTTGATATGGAACAACTTGGAAATAGATTATATTTGGATTTTATATCAGTGATCAGATTAAGTAAATTTGACCTATGTGGCCTCAGACACTTATATCAACCTCAGACGGTTGTGTTAATGTTTTTATGTAACCTAGGCATAAGTGTCTTGTAAGAAATACCTACTATATCTAGATGCGACCAACTAGGATGTTTTGGGTTTTGTGTCACCTTTACTCTAGTGTGCTCAAATTTAAATCCTGAGTTATTTTTCCTTATCAAATAGTAAAACCCTAGTCCATCTTCATAGTGAACGCAATAAAAATGGGTTAACAGGATCATGATGTTGAGCTAACCCCAAAGATCCTTCTATTAGTGGGTATTACCTATATATTCACTACTCTAAAGAGGGCCTTAGACTAATTTAGTTATCCCCTAATGTGTTGGATTGTGTGCTCATAAGGGTCTAATATGTAAATATTAAGTGCATTAATGATCTAACTTGTAACTTGATAAATAGGACTCATGGAATGTTCTTTTAGTAATTCATACCTTTAGATTTTTTGTCCCTATGATTGATATGGAAATATGAGAAAATAGGGAATTTTTTATCCCTTGAATACTTGATTTAATGCTTTTGTATTTTTCCTTATGAGAGGTAAGAGTCTATTAGGTATGTGCTTGGTGAAGAATAAATGAGGATTGATCATGCATCTATACCAACCCTTTTAATAATTATCTCACATTAAATCACTTAGGATGAAAATAAGGATACATTTCATTTAAAAATTAGATGACTTTAGGGCACTAGATACTTGCTTTAGAATTTGACACTTGTGTTGGTATAGGCCTCTGACTAGTATGTAATTACCCAAGCAGCTAGAAAATAGGCATGTTGATGCAAGAGATTGCACCCTTAGTAGGAGGCTGAGTTCCTGCCTTCTCTTCACAACTATGGAAACTCCCCTCTCACCTATGGGACTGGCGAAGCTGGAGGGTAGAGTCTCTAGATAAGGGCTAGCTCCCTTTGATGCATCATGTTCATTCCAGCAAGTGCGAGTACATACATATAGATATACAAACTAGGGGATGAAAAGGGAGAAAGATTGCAAGAATACAAACTACTCTAAGGAGGTGATACACCAAAATGAAATTATCTTCTCACATCCACACTTAAAACTAGACAAATGCATACATACGCTTCAAACTTGGCAGAAGGACCAGGCTACAAGAAAATGGCAGGGAGGCTCTCAT
This sequence comes from Torreya grandis, assembly GCA_037957365.1. Lineage (NCBI taxonomy): Eukaryota > Viridiplantae > Streptophyta > Pinopsida > Cupressales > Taxaceae > Torreya > Torreya grandis. The sequence continues at coordinate 1,994,450 of JARHVA010001942.1, read as the reverse complement.
GAAAACATGAAAAATAGAGACTCACCAAGGTGCTATGAAATGCACACTGTAAGTAAACTCTTCTATTCTACACTCTCAAATCGAGCTCTTCTCTTGTCAGCTATAAAATGGTGCCTTATAGACAATAGGTATGTTGGTGTTGGATCTGTGAAAGCATCAAGAGATAATGACTAAACACAAACAACACTCAAGACATACATAGAAATATCTATCCAAGAAGAGGTAAAAAATTGTGTTTATTGATTCAAGTGAAATTTTACCAGGGCTACACCTTAAAAATGTGAAAAATATCCTTCTTAAAATGACAAGTCTTCAATATATAGGAGAAATAAGGAGGCCCATTTGGCACTCCGTTTTTACAAGTGGCCTATCGTGTCCCTTCATTGGGAAGAACAAGTCGCTCAAAACATTAATGAGCTATGTGTTTTGTCTATTTGAAGTCTACCTTTTCAAGGTCAATACACAATTTGTCTACTCATTAAATGTAAAATGGAGAAACCAATTACATTGCTAGCTATTTGCGTTCCCAATGATCAATTTGCAGGAACTGTTTCACCTGCCGGAGTCACTTCTCAAATTGGCATTTCCTTTCACCACTTGGAGTAACTATTTGTTCATTCCATGCTTGGCTCCTTGTCTTTTCTTAATTTTGTCTCTTCTAGCTCCTTTGACCCTTGGGGGTGAACATTCTGGTAGGTCGTTGCATTCTGGGCTTTCTTTTTCGTGGTTAACACTCTCTCATTTGAAAAGGAATGACTATTTCACTTTATTAACTTTGACATTTACATGGCCATCATTTGTTTGGAAACCAATGGCTAATTTGTTTTGTTAACTTTGATATCCTCTGGGACATCACTATCCTTGTCACAACATCATTGGGTCCATATGGCTTCTTTTGCAGCTTATCTTCCTTGGCCCTCCACGGGCACTCTTTCCTTTGTCTCTATCACTTTCCCAAAGGGAAGGTGACCCTTCGGCCTTCAAAAATGTCCCCTTGCACTTGGTTGAGAGTCCCTCGCAAGGGCACCTACCTTTTGGGGTCCTTTGGTGGGTCGCTTTGTATTTTGGATTGCCCCTCGGGCTCCCATGGACATTTTCCTGGGTCTTGTTTGCTCTGTGCATTTTCTGCAAGCTTTTGTCCGCAGACATTTTCCCGCAGACAAAAAGTCCACAAAAATTTTACCTAGCCTTTTCTTTTTGATTTGAGCTATGCCTAAATTCCTTTAGACTTTTTGTCTGAAGGAATTCCTTTGGGTAAAAAGTCTGAAGGAATTCAGGACTTAGTCAATTTTGACAAATTTAAACTTTGAACTTTGAACAAAATTGAACTTACCTGGGTCCTTTTATTTTGAAGCACTTGACCTCTGCTAGGGCATTTTAAACTTGAATACTCCTCTTCAACCAAGGGCATACCCTTGAACCAAGCCGTTAAACCAAAAATGGTTCAATGGTTTAAGGGTTTAACCATTGCGCGCTGATGAACTAGTGAACCAAAGCCAATGAACTTCTTGCTTTGAACCAAGCCCCTTTGAACCAAGCTCATTGAACCAAAAATGGTTCAACGGTTTAATGGTTCAACCATTGATGAATTGAGATATTGAACTTGAAGATGGACTTTTGAACCAAAGGTCATTGAACCACTCGAACTAGGCCATGAACCAAACTCATTGAACTTGTGCACCCAAAAATAACTGTCATGAATAGCAAGGGAAGAAGGGGACCAAAATTTTTGCCTACGGGCAAAATTGGTCAATAAGGCACATGGATATAATTTATAGAGATAAAAGATTATTTTTTTTTATAAAATTATAAGTATGATATAAGGTTTGATTCATTATAATAACATTGGTCAGACTGAGAGATAAGTAATGAGTATAGAAGGATAACATATATGAGCCTTTCAATAGTAAGAAAGATCTAGAACTAAGAGAAATAACCAAGGTCTATATTTTACAAATGTATAATATTAAGGTGATATTTAATTAATAAATAATTTATAATAATATCTACCTACTAGATATATTTTCAACCCACTTAATTAATTCTCTATCAATTATTTTAGCCTAAGGTGAGTAATCTATTATGTTTTTGGTTTTTTATTAAATATAATTAGCTCTTCTTGTTTTTTTGTGATGTTGTAAATCCAATTGAAAATTATTCTATAAATTTAATAAGTATGTCATCTCATTCTTCTATCTTAGTTGGTACTATTGGTCTACAATTTCATTTTGTGGATAGGAAGGCCTGATATTCTCTTTTAAAGAGAAGTTTGGGTGAAGGTGGGAGGGATTAAATTCTAAAATCATATGTATTTGGTTAAAAAATAGGCACTCTTTTAAATGAAAACAAAATATATTTCTCATGAGTGTGGGGATCATATTTTTCCCTAGCTTTAGACTATTTTACTAGATCTAGTAAATACTTCTTAGTTATAGCCTCTTCTAATAAAGCTTTTGGTGACTAATGTATATTTATTATGGGTGCCATTTTTTTACTTGTAGTGGTTATAGGTGGTACCTTAACTTCTTTTTCTACAACATAATTTGATGTCCTAAGAAATAATCTACCCAAGTGATCTCTCGCATGTTGTATGCAAAAAATCAATCTTCCCTTTTTATTATTTTTTCCCTATCCTACAAGGGTTTTTTTAAAATGTAAATTTTTGATTTCTGATTCTACTTGTATAAAAACTAATTTTAATTTATAAAGAAATAAATATATTACAATTTTTCCAAGAGTTCAATACTTTAACATCCTTCCCAAATAATGATGCTAAAAATGTTGGCTACACACAATCCACATTATTTTTTAGCTTGAGGATTTATCCTTTGACCTTAGGTAAAACCCCACCTATGAAGATTTATAACATATTATTTTTTTAATTACATATTTACTTGTCAAATAGATGACATATAAAATTTTAAGGAGTCCACGTTGTATATGAAATACTAACTTCAAACAACTAATCAAACTAACAAACCTAAAAATAAACACACATGGAATTGAAACAAGATTTGTAGAAAATAAAGAAAATGAAAGTAAATAACATGTAGATATGAAAATAAAAGAAGTTAAATGTTTAATCTGAAATAATAATCTAATTTATAATTCCTAAACAACAAAATTGAAATATACACTTTACCAAAATGGGATGAAACTAAATGGTCATATAACATGAAAGGAAATAGCTAACGGATGGGAAGTTAGACCACCAAGTCCTCATGAGTGGGTCATGACTTTTTTGGACTAGGAGATGAAATCCATTCATATTTTAATAAGTATTAACTAAAAACAAATTATTTTTATTAATCTTTTATTTTTAGAAATAAAGGAATTGCTACAATTTTGCTACAAAGCAAATTATAATTCTTTGATCTAATTCTCTATCCTCTTTGTGCTTAATAATATATTTTCTAGCCATCTTATGATCTAAAACTCTTTATTATATAAATAGGTATATGCATTATTAGATGATATCCAAATCATAGGAGTTCCAAGCATGAGATCTTTAAAAACTATGAAATATAAAAGACAAGTAGGCCTAAAAAGAATTAAAAATAAAATTGTTATTTATATTTGAAAAATAATAGATCAATTGGTCTAATAAAAGAATGATGGAAATCCAATGGTTTTTCTAGCCTAGCATGTGATTCCATGTTCTCATGAAATATTCTTGGATTTATTAGAGTTGATAGGTACCATAACTATGTTTACTTGGGAAAACAATCACCTACAACCATTATTACATGCTGACATAGCTAATGACTATGGGTAGTTAGCACTAGTCAATATGTGGCTACAAGTAGTTTTTTCATAGTCACTACATGTTCTAAAACACATATAACATACTCTACACTTTATTCCTTATTAAAGCAATAAAAAATTAAAGCCATAAAATCACATTAGTAAATCTAGGAATAATATAATAAACCAAAACCAACATTGCATGTGTGTGTGTGTGTGTGTGTGTGTGTGTGTGTGTGTGTGTGTGTGCACGCATGTGCACGTGCATGTTTGTATGTGTGCATGCATGTGCGTGCGTGCGTGAGTGTGTGTGTGTGTGTGTGTGTGTGTGTGTGTGTGTGTGTGTGTGTGTGTGTGTGTGTGTGTGTGTGTGTGTGTGTGTGTGTGTGTGTGTGTGTGTGTGTGTGTGTGTGTGTGTGTGTGTGTGTGTGTGTGTGTGTGTGTGTGTGTGTGTGTGTGTGTGTGTGTGTGTGTGTGTGTGTGTGTGTGTGTGTGTGTGTGTGTGTGTGTGTGTATTATCCAAGTAAGATTTCAAATAGGTATAAATATTATAAAAAAATAAAATTATGATGCAAACTAAATGGTAATATGAGAACTATTGTATGAGGTAACCATAGGTTTTATTTTAAGAAAGAGAAAATTCACAAGGTTGAAAATGTCATCCTACATTTGTCTCTATCTAGATCATGGGTGGAAGTTTGTTTTTAGGTTATGAATTATGTCAAAATGTATTGAAGGTACCCAAATCTCTTTTCACATCACTTTTTCTTCCTCAATCACTTCAAACATAGAGATGTAATTAGCTTTCCATTTTATCTTTTAAGGTATCTAGAAAACACTAGGAAGGAGTTTCAAATGGGGGATATTGACATCCCAATTCATAAAACTTTAAATTTCCTCTTAGTTCAATTAGGTTCCCTTATCATTTATCATCATTTGGCTTATTCTAGGGGCTTAGGTTCAACTAGGGTTAAGGAAGTTCCTAGTATGGATGGAATTGAGGAAGAGGAAGAAACACTAGCATAGTGGGCAAATAGGTCTGAAAATAAAAAATGCCAAGATCTTTTATTTAATGGGAGGGAATTATAGACCAATTATGGCCCAGTCAATGATAAGTATAAAGGAGTAAAAATTACCCTTAATATGAAACCTAGGAAATCCTATTCTAATAATTTAGGTTTGAATTTCCTAGATATCTCTCCTTCCCATGTGGATTTGATAAGTGTTAAACTTGATAAGTTAGAACAAGCTATCAATTCTAAAATTAATATCCTAAAGGATTTATTGAGAAAATTTAATAAGAATAGAAAATAATTGGTGGAGCTACAAGACAAGATGGAAAAGTAGGAAATAGAGAATAAGAAAGATAATCAATACTTTATAAACTTGGAGCAGGATACTAATGAGTTTAAATAATACATTATTATGAGTTTTTTTCTATGTGCACTGCATTGTACTTCATGTATACATCTTGGATGCATTTTTGGCTAAGTCCAACATCCTTTTGCATGTGCTTTGCATGTTGTTATTTTTGGCTATTAATTCTCTTCTATGTGTTTACATACATTATGGCTCTTTTTTCCATTTTCCACACTCTTCTATCAACCCATGACATGCATTAATACATTTACACATTGGTAGTTGTGTCATGTCTCCTCGAGGCCCCTTTCTTAGTGCCTTTCCTTCTTTTATGGAGACACCTATTCACTCCCTTATTTTTGGAGCACATCTCTCTTGATGGCATATTTGAGGTTAATAGTCTCCTCATTTAGAGCTATTTTGGTGAATCTTAGTGTCTTCCTTGTCTCCATTTGGTTTTTTTTGTGTATGGGTTATATTTTACTCACACTAATTTATAAAGTGCCATGGGGGGTTTGCTCATTCAACCTTGTCCACCTACATGTGTTTGTGTGCTCTATTTTGGGCACATTTTCATTTTGTTAGTTGCTTGTCTTTTCAATCACTACCTTGAACCATCATCTTTGATAAAATTTACTACATTTTTGACACCTCTTTTGATAGTTGTCAGTCTCCCATAACTTGATTGTATCTATTCTAGTGAATTCTTGTGTCAACTTGTCTTCTTTAACAGTTAAATAGTCTCATTCAGCATACATGGAGCTATTCTAGTGTATACAGTGTCAACTAGTTTGGTGTTCGAGTAGTGGATTTAGACCACTCATTCATACCTATTTTCTCCACTCCTTCCATTCAACAGTATGGAGGGGGGGTGTGATGTACATTATGATCCTTGGTATTGAGAATTATTTGCACATATATTACTTTTTTGTAATTTCATCACCATTGATAGTCTTATTAATTGAAGCTATTCTGGTGAAGCCCAGTGTCAGTTGTTTTGTGATAGAGTAGTGGATTCAGATCACTCATGCAGATTGAGTTCTTTTATAAATTTTGAGTACTAAAAGTGTGAACTTCATTAGCATCATATTTTGGAGTTTTTTATCTCTATTCTTCTGTTCTCTTTTTTTTGGGGGGGGGGGAGTTTTCTTATGGGTTTTATCTCTTTTCTCCATTATTTGAGAGTTATGTATTTTTTGCACCTTTTGTGTGCATGTGTGATTTTATATTTTTTAGCATAATAATGAGTTTGACTTCCTCTATTATACATGGGTATATTATTCAGGAACTTTATTTGCCGAAACCTATATGAGGATTTCATAATGTCTCATCACTTGTTGGCCTTATTTGGTGTAATCTTCTATATTTTTGACACTAGCCTTGATAGTATGATCATCTCCATGTTGCGAGTTACTTTTTATATCCCAAACATCTGTCAAGATTTATAATTACCCATGGGTATCTATTTTCATGGTTCCAAAATTACCATGGTAGTTTAGGTCTTTGAGTAGTGGATTTGGATCACTCATGCAAATATTACGAGTGTTGTCACCTAGTTTTCAACATTTTTGTGGGGGATGTTTAGCAATGCTCCCTAGGGTTTTATCTTCTACCCAATCTTTTGGATATTAGTGTTTATTTTAGTTGATTCTTGTATTTATCATCAATTCTTATTTTACTTGGTAGTTACAGTGATTGGCATCCATGCACTCTGACAAGATGAATTGGCATCCATAAGGACACATGACTTCACACTGCATCTTCTATTTTTTTCCCTTAGCTTCACTTTGGGGGGGGGGGTGTTAGAGTATGTTTTACTCATGTTTTCTATGTGTAATATTTATCACTATTTGTGGTTCATGTTTTACTCATGTTTTCTAGGTGCACTATTTAACACTATTTGTGGTTTAGTCCCACATTGGCTAGTTTAGCCTTCTTTTTGCTTTGTCTTGCCTATATAAGCAAGAGATTTACTTTGTAATATTCATGATTTTATGTAAATGATTTTCATATATCATTTGTGTTAAAAATTGATCTTGTGTTCAATTGGTTTCCTCTTGTGCAATGCATTAACATCAATGGTTGTGATAATGAGCCATTAGAGAGATCTTGGCTAAGAGTTTTGCAAACTCTGACACCCACTTACTAATAGGAGGAATATTATTAAAAATTAAATTATGTACATAAAATTCAAACTAAGTTAAATCAAGATTGGATAATTTTAACCATATAAAATAAATATATTAGATCTCACTAATATGATGCAAAAAAAAATATATGCATAGTTGGGATAGCCAACGGTCTAGTCTCTCTACACTCACATCTTAATCATATGGCTAAATATCTATGTTTTCCTTAGCCTTGAAGGGATTTGGATCTTGGTTTTCACATGGTTATTATTCCATATTCACATTTTCACATGGACTCCAATTGATCAAGCTTTTTCATAGAAAGAGAGATGTTAGTCACCCATTATTCAATCTTTTGAAATCACTCTTCTATTATATGGTCTTAGTATTCATTATAAATAACCATACTAATGATCTATAAATTACATTTATTTATTAAAATTCATTCTCCAAATGGAATTAATATACCTTGACCACTACCATTTATTGCTCTAGTGACAAACCAATACTACAATATAGTAAAAAACACATAAAACCACAAAAATATGAAAAAAGATCATACTAAAACACATTTTCCTCCCAATTTGATCTATAAACTAGGTGTATATTCCACATTAAGCTTCACCAACACATATCCTATACTCCTAGTTCAATATATAATTGATATATGACTATTATAAAGTAATTTCAATTCTAAAATAGAGATGAAAAAAGGTGTTGGGAATGAAATTTAAAGTAAAGTAAACATAAAAAAGAAGCATAAGAATAGACAAAACATAATATCAACACACTATATGAACTAGAGAAACTTGATGGGAAAAAAATATAATGGGTGGGGAATGTTTTCTCCCCTTCCACTATGTGATTTAATAATTAAACAAGTTACCAGTAAACATGGCTTTATGTATAGATTTTTCACTACTAAACTATCCAAAGATTGCATATAAGACTTATTTATACTTCTTAGACACTTCGCAATAATATTACATAATAATAATAAGCATTCATGTCTAGGAAATAATTAAATGACATGAAAAAGGACCGAAACTTGAAAACTAAAATGAGAACCCATGTTTAATAATTATCAATACATTTTATTATGTTATTTGCCTTCAATAGAGTCTATATTTATTCCCTTCCACCTTGGAACTAATCAAAAAATTTAGGTGAACCATCACTAAAAATAAGAATCATTTAAAACTACTCCATTCTAATGGTTTGGTCTTTAAAGATACTTCCACTTTATACAGACCAATAGTTACAAAACCTTTTGGGTGTTTACATAACTACTAGGGTAATTACATGACTACCACTTGATAATACTAATGGTTATACAACCACCACCTAGTTTTACTATTGGTTTATTCATCTTTGATGACACACTTAATTTCAAAGGCTACAAGATACTAAAATCATCAATATAATAATTCCTATACCATCATAATAATGATTCTACCACTAAAACTTAATTGAATATTTCACTTTATATGATAAAACTTGAAGAAGTGTCTTACATAGTATTTTACATACACAAACTAAATAACTAAGTATAATGGAAATAACTAAATAACTTGTCTAATAAAATGGATCCATATTTTTTAATATTCCACTCTCCTATACAACTATTTTATATTCATATTTATGTAATCATACCATCTTCTTCTTACCATATTATTTCTCCAAAATAATTGTTCTTTAAAAAATGAAATTTCTCAAAATAAAATAAAATTAAGCATACTAAAAATTCATACACATTCTTACCTTGAAATTTATTCCTAGAGATGAGGCTTTCTTCAATACTAGATGATTAGGCCAAGATGACAGCAATTCCAAAATAAAAACTAAAATTACAAATAATAAAATTAAGTACCAAAAGAGAATTCTAATTATTTATTATTCATTATTCTTCTAAAACAATACATAATGTCTTTCAATAATGCATAACTCAAAGATAGTTTTTTCACACACAACTAAAATATTATTAAGAGTATATTTAATCTTTAGAGTTAACTGAACTTATTATTTCTAACTCTCATTAGAGTAAAAGTTAATCTTAGACTTAACTGAAGTCTATATTTTAGTAGTTTTTGAAACATGTTATTTGTTTTATCTAAATTTTGATTAAAACAAGTGAATTAACCATAATTAATAAAAACTTAATAGCATAATTTAGAGTGGTGTAAATGAAAATTCAACAAGAAAAATTAAAGAAAATTATTTAATTTGACAAGGTATAAATGATTGATAGAAGGTTAACTATGAAATGAAAGATAAAATTACATGTTTTTGTTTGATGATTAACTATGTTGTTTGATAGAGAGCTAAAATAGGAAAACAATATTGTATATGAATATTTATATAAGTTAGAATTGAAAATATATGAGGACAAGAAAGAACAATAAGGATAGGAATGCCTCCCACTACCATCTCTATTGGGTGATTCTATCTTTTATAAAAAAATTAGAACTTTAGGGTACATTCATGTGTAATAATTGATGTTAGGTTTGTATTTAATTATTTAATCCTATAAGATGTGTGGAAGATATATAAATATATTTTTAAAGGTTAAAACCCTAATAGGAAGACCCCAATCATCCCCATAATGATTAAATATTACCTATGTATCCAATACTCCAAGGAGGGAAATCAAGCCCATGTAGTTCTCCCACCTAGAGTCTTTATGAAATTATGATCCTTAGACTATACAAATACAACTAGAATTGGATTGAATAATTTATCATGCTTTGCTTAGGGATGAATGAAATAGGTTTGTGACTTGGCTGAAGATTGTTTGAAATGCTTAGAATCTAAATTGGAAATAATAGGGAACTTATGCTTAGTGTGAAATAGTGTAAATGCACATCTATATTGAAATTTACAAGTGAATTAATAAGTTTATTGAGTGTGCATTTATAAAAATTCAAAATGGGAAACCACACACAAGGATGCCTAAAAACCAAGAAGAAGAATTAATGGAGGATTTAATTTGAAAATTTGATAGTTAGAGGGAGAATAAAACAATGTCCCTTAAGGATAAGAATGCTTCCAACTATTATCATTATTATACATTCATGTCCTAGGTATAATTCATAATATTTGGATTTGATTTTGTCCATATAGATGTTTAAGGGAATTTTTAGCATTCAGATCATTTCTATATGTGATAGATGATAATTTAAAATATAAATAAGTCTTAACATGTGATTGTAATAGGATGAAGTGGGAAATTAGATACTAATTAAGTGCACAAGTTATTTATAGATAAAATGGGCCAAAATTAACATGGTCAAGTATTTGTGACCATGTTTAGATTATTACACTAGTTTTAGCAAAATTTGAAACAATATGCTTTTAGTAGTTCTCAAAGCTTCTTAATTTTAACAATTTTTAAAAATTTCAATTTTTAGTAGTTTCTAAAACCTTCTATTTTTAGAAAATTTTAAAGCATGTTTTATTTATTAATCCACTATTTATATTAATCCACTATTTTTATTAACACTCTATTTTTAGTAACATGTTATGTTTGATAACTTTCTATTTTTAGTAACCTAGTTTTATAATAAATTTCACATACTGGTTGGGACGAGACTATTTAGCTCCCACATCATAATTTTACCTAAATTTATGATTTTAACCTATATTTTGAACTTACCCTAATTCCCCTTATTTTTTAATTCACCCTATTTTAATAATTTTTAAAACACACCATAATTTTCCTTGATTTCTCTACATTTTTAAATTTCACTAATTTAACCTAATTTTTCAAACTCTCCTTAATCTCCCTTTATTTTTTCATTTTTTTTTCTAAATTTACCCTTTTAATTTTTTCATAAATTGACCTATTTTCCCCTAAATTTATTTTATTTTTAAACTTTGACTATTTTCCCCTATTTTTCATTTTTTGAGTTTGCCCTAATTTTTACATTTAAAAAAAAATTGGCCTAATTTTTCTTATTTTTTCCAAAATTTGTCAAATTTGTCAAACTTTACTTATTTTTCCTAATTTTTCAAAATTTTTCCTTTCCATATTCCTTTAAAATTTTATTAAAATTTCATGATTTTTTAATTTTTCTTAATGTTTAAAATTTTCCTAATTTACCCTAAATTTGTCAAAATTTCCCTAATTTCCTCAATCTATTGAATTTGTCCTAATTTTCTTTAAATTATTTGTGAAACTTAACCTTAGTTTTATAATTTTCCCTAATGTTTTAAAATTTTCCCTATAATGAGATGATTTTCCCTAAATTTCTTTAATTTTTTAAACTCATCCTAATTTTCCATAATTTGCCATTTTTTAATTTCCCTAATTCTCCCTAAATTTGTCATTTAAAAAAAAAAATTGTCCTAATTTAATAATTCTAAGCCTAATATGCTCTACTTTTTTGAATTTATCCTAAATAGGCCTAATTTTCCATTTTTTAAATTTCCCAAAAAAATTCTCAAATCCCTAAATTTCTCAATAATCTGTCTTAGTTTTTGGAAATTTTCCCTAGATTTATTAAATTAACCCTAACTTGTTTTTCTCTAATTTAACCCAAGTTTTTGAATTAATGACAATTTAATATAATTTATTAAATTTATTCTAATTTAACCTAATTTATTGAATGTACATTAATTTATCATATGTCCATTATTAATTAAATTTACACTAGTTTAATCTAAAAATTTAAATTTATGTTAATTTAATCTAAATTTTTGAATTTACAATAACTTAACATAATTGGTTTGAATTTTACCTAAATCACCTTAAAATTTTCAATTTTTTCCTAATCAACCCTGCACTTCCATCCTTTTTAATTTTCCCTAAATCATCTTAACCTTTTCAAGTTTTCACTAATTTTCCCTACATTGCCCTAATATTTCAAATTTACCTCAATTTTATGATTTTCCCTAGTTTTTCCCCTATTTTCTTAATTTACCAAAAAACCTAAATTTTCAAATTTACTCTAAATTTTCATATTTTTGCAAATTTAACATTTTTTTGAATTTTTTATGATTTTTAAATTTTACTCTAAATTTCCCTAATTTTTTTCATTTGCATAAATTTTACTATGATTTAAAAAATTTCCAAGTTATATTTTCCTATTTTTTAAAAAATCTAAATTGTGACATGCATTAAAATTTATATATTTAAAATTTTTATTTTAGGTTTTACAAAAAAGACTAGGGTTTTCAAGTTTACCTGTTTCCATTATCTTCTTCCTCTTTTCATTAAAATTTAGATGGCATCTTCTTTTTCCTTCATCTATCATCATGGTTCTCACTCTTCAAGAATTCCACAATTTTTTTTTTTTTTTGTGTGTGTGTGTGTGTAAGGTGTTAAAAACAATGTGCAACCATATAAAGGCATTTTTTAAACAAGTTTTGACTATAAATATATCGGTAAGTATTTTATAGATAACTAAAATTTAAAATTCATAAGCATTAAAAAATAACATTTATATTAGTAAGAAACTAGAGGAAAGGGTGTACATTTAAATTTAAGCCTAAAATCTTAAAATATTATTCATACTATTATATTATTATTTATATATTTATATTAATAATTTAATGGAATAGATTTTTTTTAAACTAGGTATAAATGTTCATCAATTATTAAATAGTCATGTTAATGGCTCATAAAATACATATAGAATTTGATAAGTAAATGTCAATGAAGCTAATAAAATAAATTTAATTCAATAAAATATAGTTAAAAATGACACTTTTTAAGCTGACCCTTCACATATAAGGTTGTGTTTAACCCTAAATTTTAGAAGGGGAGGATAAGGTTAAGAATATAAAAGTAGTTCAAGCACAAGGGTGATAAAACTAATTAGCAAGTCAAATAATATAAAATTAGATAAATAATATTCTAAATTTATATAATTGAGATTACTCAAAATAGTAAAGTAAAAATATTAAAATATATTGCAATAAATAAGAAACAATTTTACTCACCTAGTTTACTATGCATAGGTAGATTTAGACTAGAAACATGTGTAAGTATGTAGAATCAATTATCAAATTTCATAAATTTAAATTCTATGGTGATAGACACTATCATCAAATCTAGACACTACCATTAATGCTAGTGTTTAATTATGATGTAGATGTCTAGTATAGAATAATGATTGGATTTGGATGTGACCAACTTTGTTGTTCTGGGATACAAGTTGTCACTCTTCTCTAATTGATCACACCCTAGCTCTTCACCCTTATTCACCCTTGGAATGAGTTTTTATAAAAATAGGCTAGTGGGATCATGGTGTCGAGTTGACCCTAAAGACACCTTTGTTAATGGGTATTGCATAGATAAAAAATACTCCAAAGAGGGCCTCAAACTTATATACTTATCCCCTATGTGTGTGTAAGTGTGTGCATAAGCATTCAATATACTATATTATGAGGCATGTAGTGATCTATATTTTAATTTGAAAAATATATCTCATGGTATACTATTTGAATGCTTTTAACCTGCAATATGACTGCTCCTATGCTTGATATGAAAATAAGGATGAATAGGGTAGAATAGCTTAGTTTTGTAGTTGATTAATTTAGATTTAGTAGGTGTTTATTTGGTATTTGCTAGATGAATAACTATATAGATTATACTTGTATTTATACCACACCTTTTGAAAATATCTCACGTTAAATTTCAATAAGATAAATAGGTAACCCATAGGTTTCAAAACATTTACAATTTGGATGAATTTTGATGATTGGACACTAGATAAAGATTTGGACACTACCATCAGTGGTAGTTTCCTTCTATGGCCAATAGTGTCCATATGGATATAAAATAGGTATGGATAAGAAAATAAAAGTCAAGGATGTTTATCAAGTTTTATGCTTTCTATGTAGTACAAGAGACATTAGTCATAAGAATGATATGTATCAAACTAAGAGATAAGTACTTAGACATAGTGAGATGGTGAATGTGAGTCTTTCAATTATAGAGAGGTCTAGAAATGAAGGGTAGATCCCTGGGTAATATTTATCAAATGTATAATTCTAAGATGCTATAAATATTTATTTTTAGTATCTATACCCCATCATTTTAATATAGTAATGTATAAGAATAAAATGACTAGTTTAAACAAAAGAAATTTTCTAAATGGGTGTGTACAACACACCTTTCCTTTTCTTGAGGCCACTTTGAGTGATTTTTTGGTGTATGAAATATAACAAAAAGAATTTTATAGCATAAATTAGTGCATATAATCTAAAATTTGAAATAATTAAAATGCTTGAAATGAAATAACACATAAAATGAGTACACTTATGTTTTGATGCAACCATGTTACCTCTTGATGATTTGACTTAGTAAATATGCTTCCTTATGAAGCATTAGATCTAAAAAAATTACAAACCTTAAACTTGGATATTTTAAGAGGGAGATTGGAAGGTATTTATGCCCCTAATTTTATGTAAGTGTAGACACCAAAATTTTTCACACTATAGTTTTGAATGTCAAAACACCCCTAGACCACCTTAAGGCCCTCTTAGGACTAATTTGACCCTTTGAACCCTAACTGAACCTAACCATGGTAAGTTTGAACAATTTACCAAACCCACCTTTTTACCCCACTTAATCTTAGACACTCAACCATCACCAATCACCTTGACTATTGATGGTCACCTTGACCATCGATGGTCAAGTCCTTTCTACACTTGAACAAACACAACACTAGCTATGTACATGCTAACATGGCAAAATTTAATATATTCACCTTACCTATTTTTAACACATCATGATGCATCAAAATTAGTAGCCTAACCTCTTACATAACCTTTTACCTCCATCTCTCTTTGCCTATAAAAGGAGGGGAGTAGGAGGTTAATAGGGATCAATAATCATGCATTCAAGCACATAGGTAATCAATCTATCAACTAGTAGGTCTTCCTTTTAGGAATTCAATAACTATAATAGAAACCTAAACCTCTACCAAAATTTCTCTAGGATTAACCATCTACCATCAAGCAACAAAATAGGTCATTCCTCCCAAGAAAAAAAGGAACTCTTCATGATCATTTGGATCACATGCACATAAACAAACAAGTTCTTCTACCACACCCTTATTACTAGTTTTTTACTTCTTTAATTAAGAAATAAGTAGAAATTGAGAGAAATATTTTGGAACATCTAGTGGGACCTAGTAGCATCTCGGTACCCTTTTCTTCCTTATTCTATACTCATATAAAAAAACAAATTTTATTTTGGGGTATAAAAGAAACCTTGCATAACTTGATTGCTTTCATGTTTAGCTCATTTAGAAAAATTAAAATGCAAATTAATCAATTGTAGTTTCACTTCTTTATCACACATTATACCGAACAACTTAAATTAATTAAACATCAAAATAATAAATATAAGGCTTGACTAGGGTTTCATCTCCTAGCAGATCACCTTTACCCTTTAGCTATCTTACTTGGAGGTCATTACCAAGAAGAAAACTAAAACTCAACTCTCTAATTGAGTATAAACTCTAAAAATTAGTATATAGTGGCTAAGAACCCAACACCCTTATCAATGTAGTGTGTAAAGTGAGGAGGTACGCCCCAATACCAAGCCACATGTTTATTTCCAATATAGATCCTTTTGAGAGCCTTAAACACCTGAAACCAACCATAAAGTTCCTTTCTAGTACTTGATTTACAAACCAAAGTTCTTCATATTTTCCAACTATGGCATAAGCTAAAAATGAGATAAAAGATATCCTAGGATTTTAAACACACTTTAGTGTATGTTTTGATTACCTTGAGATATTTTTCGTTTGTTTGCTTTGTGTTTGAGTTGTGAGCTTTCCTTTTATTCCTCTATGTTTCTAATATAGTTTTTACTATACAATAGTTAAGGAACCTGTTGATGCTTCCAATTGATCCATAGAGTGTTCCTTAGTGTTGATTAACACTTCTTATTTGAGGATTACAAGAATCCAAGGCATGAGTTATAGTTTATGACAATTAGGGTGTCTATGGTTGAATAGTCGGCAAAGTATGAGAGTTACCCACAAAATTTGTTCGATGTGGTGGTTGGGAGGCATTAGGGTTTAAGTATTTGTAATCTTGTAGTCTTCCTAGTTAAGATTTCTAACTCTAAGCTAATCTAAGTGGATATTTACAATGATCTTTAAACTAAAGTAAAAATTGATAAAAAAAAAGCAAGAGGAAAGGTAAGGTAGAGAAGAAAAGTGATTTCAAACATTTATCTCAAAAATAATGACAAATTTCTAGTCAATTTGAGCATACATTTAACTGATCAGTGATGGAACATAGTAGAAGCTCAAGCTTCACCAAATATCAGACAAGATTCAAAGGAAAATCTAAATATCATGAGTAAAATTCAATATTACTTAAAGATTGTGCTATGTTAATCTGAATTTCATAAGAGCATTCAAATGCAAAGCAAATAAAATGAAGTAAACTTAGAATCCTTCAACTAGTCTTGCACATCACATACTAGAAACCTCATGAACATGAAATATAACTCATCTATCCAAGAACCATTCAAATCTAATAAATCTACCTACAATTGAGAGAAAGCAGAAAAAATATAACATGACACCAAAAAATCTTTTCAGAATTCCAATTGTATTCATTGTTCTAGTATAAAATTGCTCAAAATCCCTCCCTTTACAAATGGTAACACTTGCATATTTATAGAAGACATAGGTAGTTTACCATTCATATTTCTTTCAAAATTTTACAAGAGGTAAGGAAAACTATCCTTTTATAAATAACTCTATGGTACATATGGCCATTAGGCACCTATTAGATCAAAAGACTAATATATGCTAACAAACTAGCATATATAGTTTACAAAAGAATAATCTTGACTTGCTCTTAGGCTGGTGGGTCCCCTTGATCACTTAGGCTAAAGGAAGTATTTTAACCTAGTGTATTGTTATTTAATTAACTTAAATTCCAATATGAGATTCATTAGACACTCTTTTTCATATTAAACTAATGTATCATATTCTTTTTCACTTTTGATGGTGACCTCTTGTAAGCACCTTGCTTCTGCTATCTACTCTCCTATAAAAAAGATGACATTAAAAACTTTTGAATTATATTTATTAGATTAGCCTTAGTTTTCATCTACAACTATTTGGATGAAGGCTTGGATTCCATACTAGAATTCCATGCCATGCATTAGGCTAGTGGTAGTAGGTTGAGATGGGGTCACCAACAAGGTTCTTAGTAACTTCTCAATTTTGTTCACCAAGTCCTTATCTTCCTCTATGAAGTCACTGGAATTATTGTACCATGAACTTAATTCTTGTATTTTATCCACCAAGATCCCTTGAATGGAATTCAATTGCCTTTCTTTGATAATCTTGAAGTCTAAAGGTTGTTTAGTGATGTGTATTTTGATCAACTTTGTCACCTGGTCTTTGGTTTCTTACCATTGTTGTATCAATGTTTGTGCCTTCTTAGCCTAAAGTTCTAAGGTATTAAGCCTGATTTTGATGGATTTTAATCATTCAAAGGCATCTGAGAGGTACTTATTTAACATCTTTAGTAGGTTCTCTAGAATTGATAGTGAGACTTGGGCTTCCAAGTCTTTCTTCTCTTTCTCCATGTTCAAGATTCTTTGCTTCATTCCCTAAATTCCTATCACAACCATTACTGATTGGGCTTCTACCAAACTTGAAATATATTATTGAGGAATGTGGAACTTCCCTAATACTTGGCCTTGGATTAGAGTGTGGTTCCAGTCTTTGAAGAGTGAACTCTTCAGTTCCAATAGTTACTTTCTTTGTAGTGACTTTCCCCAATCTAGTACTATCAAGGTTAAATTTTACCTTGGGCTCTACTTCTAAAAGCTTTGAAGCCTCTAGTGTTTTGAGACTAACCCCACTTGATTTCCCTAATTCTCCTATTTTCTTACTACTCTCCTTAGTAGCTTCAATCAATCTCCTCTCTTCTTGCTCCTTCATGAGCTCCAAGATCTAGGGCTGGACTTCATCATTGACTTCAATAGTGATAGTGATAGTTATAACCCATGAACTCATCTGAGAGGGTATATTTTGGAACTTTCCATAGATGAACTAGTCAAGGATGATAGGTCTATGTATGGAAAATTTGTCACTAAACAAGTTTACCTCACTTATTGGGTAAATCCACTTGGGTTTCTTTAGGGCTCCAGGTGCCAAAACCATATCTATCTCCCTCTTTATTTTGGTCACAGGGACCAAATCTAGGGAAACTCCTTTGCCTTTGTCTATCTCTTTAGCTCGAGGACCTTCAATCAGTGCCACCTTAGTTGTGGCTCCTTCATATTCATCTCCTTCCTTATTTGACCCTTATGTATCTGCAAGTTCCTTGAAGAACTCTTCCACCATTTCATAAGGTTCCAAGGCAAACATATCAAGGTATTCCATAGGGGAAGGGGGTCTTTGAGGTAGATATGAGGCAGAGGGTCCCTCTCCTAGCCTATGTTACATATTTTATTCATTAGGTCCTTTAATTTTGGGCACTTACTATTGAGGGGACCAATTCTTGATGGTAAGGAATTAGGCTGAGGCCATGAAGGTTTCCAAAAAGTAAAACATCATAGTGAAGAGATGACTTATTTTCTTTTTAATTATATTAAACTTCCTTCCCAAGTGGATACTTATCATTTCTCCAATAGGTTGAGTCAACTTCTCTTTTATCATAAAATAGACATAGGAGACCCACCTGGGGTCAACATAGGATGTGATTGCTACTCCAGAATCCCTATTCAATAAAGTCATGATGATTCTAATCCCTTCCATGAATTTTATAATTGAGATTTTACCATCATGGTTTTTCATTACATGAGTTGCTTTATCTAGCCATGGTCTTAAGATACTATCTAAGTCATTCTTAGTGGTCCATTCCTTGATTGTAGGGAGGTCTATGAGTCTTGGGAAGCTTATATTAGCCTTTAAAATCTACTAGATCTATATAAGCAACCTTATTTGATGTACCTTCCTTTATTATAAAGTTTCCATTTACTCTATAATCAATGAACATAGGAGCTAAGATATCAATACAATGGAGTACCTCTAGTTTAGAAGTTAAAAGGTGAAGTCTACACATTTATATTTTTACCAAATATTCATGTCTCCTCTAAAATACAACAATTTGTTACACATTTGGGGCTAAGGGTTGTAGAAGGTCAATTTCAAAGAAGATTTTTGACTAGTTCTTCAAACTATTATTCAAGGCTTCTACATCTAGTTTAGTGTCTTTGTAACATCTTCCTTAATTATTAGTTAATAATTAAACCTATACCTCATCTCTCTATTATTGTCTAGTAGTGGCCATGATTCCTCAACTATTTTGATTTCTCTTTAACTTTAGTATTTTGCTAAGTCTTCTTGGTTCTTCTCAGGGTGATTTTTAGCTCTTTTAAATGCAATTGTGGCTCAATTAAACAAGGAATAGGGTTTTATGTTGGTGAGCTAGGGTTTTTCCTAATTTAATGATAGAGGTGGTTAATTCATAAATTCTTTCATGTTACTCCCAAAAAAATCCTTTCAAAATCTAGCCATTAGTCTTTGAAAGTTTCCTTCATTTCATAATATTATATTAGATCTATGAGTGAGCGTGGTCCATTGATCTTTCTCCATGAAGTATTTTTTGATTTGTGACATTTATTATGCTTTATCCTCTATGAAAAGTCTTTGGCCATTTCACACCATCATATCAAATCTTGTGATGAAGCATAAACCGTCAGATCTGTGATGATGCACATGACTTAAAGACTTCTAAGCTATGATAAGACTTATGCTAAAAGTCTTCTACTAAGTTTGCATGTTAAAAAATTAAAGGGGCATTTTAAAGGGTCAAGAAATACATCCCTTCTCTAGGCTAAAAGTTTAGACTATTTTAAATTTGACATTCTCATGAATGTCAAAAACATTCTCATGAACATAGAATGATGGGTGTGAGGCTGTCAAATTTAATCTCATCTAATGTACTTAGAGGGCTTGAGCTTAAGCCTTATAGTCATGTTGTGTTTAAAATAACATTGTTATTTAAGCTAAAGGCATAATCCTTGGGTCATATGCCCAAGTCTTTGGGCTACGTGATCCCTTAAGTCTTTTTTGATTGGCTATTTAAACTTTGATTAAGTTGAAAACCTTTAGCCATTTCACACCATTAGATCAAATCTTCTGATGAAATGTGGACCATCATATCTATGAATATTCACATGAATTAATGATGTCTAATCTTTGATAATACTTAGGTTAAAAACATGTTTCCTAACTCTATTTATGTTAAAAAAACACATGGGGTTCCTCTAAGGGTCGATAAATACATCCCTTTGCTAGGCCTCAAGGTTACACTGCATTAAAAAGTCTTCGATGATTTTGGACTATTAGATTAGATCCATGAACAAGCAAAGTATATTGATTTAAATTTGTGTATTCATCAATGATTGGTCCTTGTAAAGATCAAATATTAAGGTTAAGCATAAAACAAGGAACCTAGAAAGACTTCACGTAGTTACCCTTAAACATTTTTTGAAGGGTCACTTTCTCAGGAAAGTGTCTTAAACAATTCTTCCAAAGGGTAGTTTTCAAAAAATCCAAAGGATTGATTTGTTTTAGATGAAATGTCTACAAGAAATAGTGCTCAAAACAATTTCTCTAAAGGGTACTTTCTACCAAAGTGGACCAAGACAACTTTTTTAAAGGAAAACTTCAAGAAACTTTGAAGGGTCACTTCAAGAAAGTGCCTTAAAATTATGATTTTAGAAGATATTTTGGGGTTTAGGTGGGCCCATTTTCTTGAATTTGATTCTCACCATTTGATTAGGTTTATTTTGTTCACCTTGACATACAAAGCACACTTAGATCCTTTCTAAAAGAATCAATTTATCATTAAGCTTTCCCACCAACTTTTGAATTTAAATGTTAGGGTTTTTTTCAAGGGAAACCTAGACTTATTTATGTAGCCTAAAATTCAATCTTCAAAGATAAAACATCAGCAAAGTTAGTCAAAAAACATAATCATTATCATTAAGCACATATAAAGCATATCCCTTTCAAGTGGATGATCTTCATATTCTAAAAAGGGATAACCTATTCAAGCAAGATTTCAAGGTTCAAATGTTTTTAACATTCATAAGGGTCCCCCATTTAAAAAAGTAAGAAATTGGGGGGTATGTTGATCTAAAAAATGGTGACTCATAGGGGAAACATAGCAATATGTTAAAATCTAAGGCTCTAGTTTACACGAATACATAAGTCTTTCATCCATTCGGTCCATAACATTGTCTAAGTCAAAAATTGGTTGAAATAAGCCTAAAATGTGTAAAAATCAAACCTGAAAATTCTAAAACATAATCATGTAGTGTGTAATTTGATTCCACTTACTGTATGTCATGAAACTTTGGAAGACAACATCTAGACTCATACCTTTGGTCATAACACTCGACTTGGAGCATTTTGGATATTCACTAAGAATAGTTTCTCTTAGTTTAGGGAAGGGTTGGGCATTGCTCTGCTACTAGCTAGGCATCCATAGCCCTGATAGAGATACCTTTGGTTCCACTCAAGGCCTTGCTCCACTACCAACTAGGTATCCATATTCCTGATGGAGGTTACTAGAATAACTTTTGCTTTTATTTCCATAGATTTTGCAATAAGTTTCATCATTTTTTGTATTCTATAAGTCTTTTTGGAAAGGTTGGGAACCAAAATAGCTAGGCTTTAGGGATTTTGTCAAGTGTTTGATTCTTGGGGTAATCACTTTTAGTTGTAACCTCTATCCCAAACAAGATGTGTTTTAAGTGCTAGCATGAAATGTGCCTCAACAACCTAAGTTTTATTATAACACATATGATTATTATTTCAACCAAAACTTGATTTAAGATTATGCTTAAGACTTGTCATGATAATTAACTTCTATATCAATCTACACCATTATCTTTGAGTTGCATCATGGTGCTTTATGACAACCTATGTTCATCATTTCAAGATTCATATCCCTACTTCAAATCACTAGAATTTTAAGCAATATCATAAAAAATTGAGAAATTATAGTCTATAGGATTTATTGGAAACAAAAGATCACAACAAATCAAAATCAAACAAAACACAAAGAAAACACACAACAAAAATCAACAAGTAAGAAGCAAACAAATATGTACAAACAAAGCAAGAAGGAAAAGCAACAAAAGAAACTAGTTAACATACCTACTCTAATCTAACAAGTCTTACATATTTTACTCCATGAAGACCCCTAGTGGAGTAACAAAAAATTATCGATTGAGATACTACCCATTGGTGGGCAAGGTGAACTCTACTCCTTAGAGGTCTTTCATCTTAAAGGTGTTGTTTCTCAATGTCTCTATAATTTGATATTTCCCAATCCACAAAGGTGTAAATTTGCCATGCTTCCATTTTAGCTCTAAAGTTTTATCCTAGAGGAGGACTAAGTCTCCTTGCATGAACACTTTGATTTTGTATCCTTTATTAAACCACCTTTTCATTGTTATTTGATGCATGCTAAAGTCTGTTGGGTGAATATTTTGTCAACCAGCTAAATGGTGAGCAAAATAGGTCTCTTCAACCATAGCAGAGGGAGATTGGTCATCCAAAGTTATAGGTTTACCACATCCAAAGGGGAAAAATATCTCCTCTCATCAAGGGGAGGCTCCCTATAGGTATAAAGGCATTATATATTATATATATAAGCTGAAAATAACACACAGGGGTAGGATACACCATCCATCTCTCTTCTTTTAGAGATGATATTCATAAACAAAAGATAAAATCTTGGTGAAAACATTGAAGGCACTTCTCTTCTTTCAGAAGTGTTCTTACAGGAAACAATAGGAGTTCTTTCAAGTAGTGACAAGTAACTGGTAACCAAATGTGTAAGAACCATTAGACTGAGATGTAGCATAAAGTCTCCACCTCGACTACCCAAGAGTGAAATACGAAGGATAATGAGGGCAAAAAGTCATCCCAAGATCCTCCACATAGGAATGAAATATGAAAGATAATGAGGGCACAAAGTCATCCCAAGATCCTTTACACAGGAGCAGAAATAAAACACACTAAAGGCAATTATGGGGGCACAAAGTCTCTCCACAGTTGGCTTCAGGACACCTTCCTAATTACTTTCACTAGTTTTGATTGCCAAATTAAATTAAAAAAAACACATTTAGAAGACAGACATAATAACAATCTCCTAAAATGATATAAGCTATAACAACACAAAGTCTACAAACAACTTATTTTCTCATTCAGATAAAATGATATGAACAACAATCTGAGCTCAAAGTCTCAGTATTCACCTTTCAATTCGGGTAGAATTTTGCTTCTATATTGGGAAGATCTCCTTTTTCATAATGAGAGAAATTATAATGTATAGCCACCAAGCAGGGATTGGCACTCTTTCCCATGGGATGGCCCATGCTACAGTCAATGCCTTCAATGCATTTCTAGGTTTGTCAAAGGACTACATTGAAAATAGGGCAATTGTCTTAACTATGGCATGTCATTTCATCCCATATGTCTTCTCCTAAGTCTAGATCATTTAGTCTATCCCCTTTAACATTTGCATATCTATCCATTTTGTCTTTACTCCAAGTGAGACAAAATAGGCAATGCCTTCAATGTTTACAAGCCAAAATATCTACTTAGTGGACTATTCCACCTATTGAAATTACTTTTGCATAGATATTTTCCTCTTTATCTCTTCTTGTGATTTGATCTCCCATGCTATCTTTTCTCCTTTCCAGTTTTGTCTTTTCCTGGCATTTGAGCTCTCAAGGCTATATCCTAGGTTTTACTGATTCCTTACACTCTTCCATCAGTGGCTCTTCCCTTTAGCCTTAGCCTTAAGGCCTTTGAATGCATTCAGGTCCATGCTTAAACCTACAAGGATCAATGGCTATTTAATTATTATAACTTTGATGTCTGCAGGCCCATCATCTCTTGAAAGCCAATGGCTAGTTCACCACCCTGAATTTGATGGCTGTGGGGATGTCGTTGGACTTTTGGATCTCAACAGCTAGTTTGCAACATTCAACTTTGATGTATGTGGGCTTGTCACTTTCCTCAGCAATTCCTTTGGATTTGTCATTTGATCTTTCTCAGAGGGGACCTGCCCTTCATGGCCTTGAGAAATGGTCTACTTCCTTCAGTGAGAGCTTCCTGCAAGGGTACCTACCCTTTAGGATCCTTCAGGCAGCCTTCAGGCTTTATTTCCTTCTACGGACTTTTACTTTGAGCTTTTCCTTTAGACAAAAGTTTAAAGGAATTCCTTCACTTTGTCTTTTTCTATCAGGATTTGGCATTTAAGCTTTTTCCCACCGAGATTTTCCTTTAGACAAAACATCTGAAGGAATTCATTTGGACAATTTGTCTGAAGGACTCTACTTTGCCTTTTGCCTTATTCATTTTTTCAAAGGAGTTCACTTTGTCCACTTTTGCTCGTTGCCCTCTACAAGGGCACTTGGCTTGGTTCATTACCCTTTACAAGGGTACTTGGCTTGGTTCATTTCCCTCCATAAGGGCACTCAGCTTTGGGGCAATCCCTTAAACCTTTGATTTATTCGACTTTGAAATTGCCTAAGTGTTGAGAGCTTGTTTCTTTCCTATAGAGTCCATAGAAATTAACCTGTGAAGTCCATAGAACTGAGTCCATAGAAATGAGACCATAAAATTGAGTTCATAGAGCTTAGCCTACAGAATCTATAGTTTTCTCTAAGTCTCTTGAGCCTTGAAAGAGTCCATAGTTTTCTCGAAGTTTCTCGAGCCTTGAAAGAGTTCGTAGAATCCCACCTGTGGAATCTGTATAAATGAGCTTGCGGAGTCTGTAGTTTCAAGCCTGCAAAGTTTGTAGATTCAAGCCTATAGAGTCCATAGATTCAAGCATGTGGAG
This sequence comes from Torreya grandis, assembly GCA_037957365.1. Classification (NCBI taxonomy): domain Eukaryota; kingdom Viridiplantae; phylum Streptophyta; class Pinopsida; order Cupressales; family Taxaceae; genus Torreya; species Torreya grandis. The sequence continues at coordinate 1,969,365 of JARHVA010001942.1, read as the reverse complement.
TCTGTAGATTTCTAAAAAGCTCAAAGAATGGAGAATTAGAATACACAGAATAATTTTTGAAAAGGGAAGAGAGGATTTTGTTCTGTAGGACTAAAATAGTTCAAATGTTGTCCCAAAAATGAGTGATATTTTTGGGGGACAATAGCTAGCTCCAGTTAGGGAACTTCTTTCAGTTGAAAACTTGGAATAGCTGAGGGGAGTAGAAACCAAAATCTCTAGTGCCTTGAAGTATGCCATTGGGCTATGGAGTCATGCTACCTAAAAAGAAAGGCTCCAAAAAATGAAAATGAAAATAAAAAGCACAAAATAGAACTAAAGACTATACAAAAGTATATATGTATAGGTGAACTTATCTGATACTTCAAGAATTAAAGTGATTCAGATGCTACCCATTGTGAGATAATGAAAATGGTGATCCATCCTAATAAACTAGCAAGAAACCATTTTGTCCCCAAAATCGGTGATGGGTGAATGGAAATCTCCACCAAGAATCACATTTTTTGTGCACTCCTTTTGGTTCTCTCTTCTTGCCCCATGGCAAGACGTGGTCTTCAATCTAAAAACCATAAATCTTTGCTCTCTTGGTGAAGAGTTCTTTTTGCTGACTTCAGAGTACAATAGTATGGTCCACTACCATAGCTTGTTGTTTTGCTAGTTTAGTCTAGCACATATTTTGATTGTCAGCATCAGACCCCTGACAAACCATCAATTCAACATCTCCTTTAGCATGAAGGAGTTTGACATCTTCATCCTAAGCAGCCTTCAATCTGAGTAATAGAGATTCATACTCGGCAGTGTTATTGGTGTTGTTGAACTATAACTTGTGTGAAGGAGGAAGAATATCTCCTTGAGGAGATATCAACACCATCCTAACTCTAGCACCGGTAGAGGAATTGCTACCATCAAATTCCTAGATCCAAACAACATCAAAAATTGATCTTCTATCAGATTTCTCTTTATTAGAGATGGAATGTCCTTTTTAATTTATACTGCACCCTACCAATTCTTCTGATGTCTTGTTTGAATCAATTCCTAGATTGCCAGCTATAAGACTTTCATCTACAAAAACATGAACATCCTCTATGAACAAAAAATAATTACCCCTGCTTGAAGACTCAAATAGAATCTGAGCTTCAGGTGCTGATGCCTGAGTGACTAGGATGGGAATGTTCCTTGGGGGATCATGAGTTACCTTTCTAATCTCTTGTCCTATAGGGATGGCTTTATTCTTCACACACTTTACCAACCTGTCCAACTGCTTAGGATTGGCTTGTAGGAATTTAAATTCAGTCATTTAGATTTTAGTTTTCTTGACATGGTAGACTGTCAAATGACTAAAATGGACTAGGAAGAGAGGATGGGAGTTCATCCTTTTGGTTTTTGGGAGGGGGAGGACTGGCCTACAAATTTAAAGTAGAAGGCATAGGGATATTTGAGGCACTTACCTTTTTGGAAATCACCAGGTCCTTTGGCTAGAAAGGCAGAGTAGTTCCATGCTTAGCAATTATAATTATTGGTTGAGGTTACTCCTCTAATTTCTCCTTATAAGCTGGTTGGGCTGACTGATTCTTGGATTAGGTGAATACTACATATGATCCCTTGACTTCTTCACCTTCACTTCTAGGTTCATCCTGATAATTTAGGAAACCAATGTGGGAGTCACCAGCGGATTCTTATTGATCCTCTGTGAAGGGATCAATGCCATTTTATTGCTCAAACTTAGGTTGGAAAGAGAAATCATGTTTTATTTCTAGATATCTAACTACTGAGTTGGTTGGAGGTGCTTCAAGGGCAAGGTTCCTCTATGGGGAAGGAAGATGATTTGGCTACCCTTGATTCTTGGTAGCAATGCCTTGGTATGCCTGATTCTAAAATGTCCTCTTTGGCATATCTCAATTAGGGGGAGCAAACATACCTTGTGCCATTTGAGTTTACAATGCTAGCAGTTCATTTTCTAGCTTTTGTACCATTTGATCTGTGGTGCCTGTAGATGGATACTCAAAAGATGTAGAGGATTTACCTTTATTTGGATATCTCCTTATCTTTCCTATCAAGATAAGGTCATCTTCTAGCTTAGTAGCCAAGTCCTTAGTAGCCTCAAGGTCTATGTGGCCAACACATCTCAGTAGAAAACTCACTTCAGGTAGCTATGAGTTGATGAAGAAACATTTGAGGTTTTCAGGTGTTCACTGAGCAATTGTAGGAATCCTGTTCCTTAGCTTGTCAAACTTTGCAATGAAATCCCTCATAGGCTCATGAGGTTCCTTCTTCATCTATGTGAGCTGGGCCAATAAAGCATGTGCATCTTCTATAGGCTTGAACCTTGTTTCAAATTTGGCTTTGAGTGTGTCCCAGTCAATCACTAACTGAGATTGTAGATGGTAAAACTAGTCTATAGTAGCACCTTATAGTGTTTCCACAAAAAGCTTGACTACCACATCCTCAAATTCCATGCCTATCACACCACAGGCTATGCTGAAGGCTGTAATATGTTCATCAGGGTGAACTCTCCCATCACTAAAGAATTTGGGGAAGTTGTTTCTTGAGCTGTGTGGAAGTTCATGCAGGGGTGGAGTAAGATTTAGTGGGCCAAATGAGTTACCCCAGGGGCCTTGAACTGCCATGATGGGATTATGAAAAAGAGGAATAACAAATCTAGGTGGCGTGTGGATAGGCAAAGATCTACTAACAATAGAAAAAGTAGTTCTACCTTGGGCTCTCTAGCTTCTTGTAGAGCATGGAGTTGCCAAATTATAGAAAAAAATAGGAAAGAATTGGCCCTGCTTCAGCTTGAAGCTTGAGGCTTCAAATTGTGCATTCTATCCCAGTGGCTCTAGTTTTGTAGACTAAATAATATAATGGAGATGGAGGAAGATGGTAAGGCTATAATGATAATGGGTAAGACACGGAATAGAGTCACCAGAATATGTAATGGATAAGGGTAGGGACTGCTTTAATATGAAACTTGAGGATTTAGACTGCATGTAACATCCCCAACGGAGTTGCCAAAAACTATTGGGTGAATATTTTGTCAACCAGCTAACTAGTGATCAAAATAAGTCTCTTCAACCATAGCATAGGGAGATTGGTCATCCAAAGTTGCAAGTTTACCACATCTAAAGGGGACAAATCTCTCCTCTCATCAAGGGGAGGTTCCCTATAGGTATAAATGCATTATATACTATATATAAGCTGAAAATAACACATAGGGGTAGGATACATCATCCATCTCTCTTCTTTCAGAGATGATGTTCATAAACAAAGGAGAAAATCTTGGTGAAAACACTGAAGGCACTTCTCTTCTTTTAGAAGTGTTCTTGTAGGAAACAACATGAGTTCTTTCAGGTAGTGACAAGTAACTAGTAACCAAAGGTGTAGGAACTAACAAACTGAGATGTAGAACAAAGTCTCCACCTTGACTTCCCAAGAGTGAAATACGAAGGATAATGAGGGCACAAAGTTTTCCCAAGATCCTTTACATAGGAATAGAATACGAAGGATAATGAGGGCACAAAGTCATCCCAAGATCCTTTACACAGGAGTAGAAAGAAAACACACTAAAGGCAATTGTGGGGGCACAAAGTCTTTCCATAATTGGCTTCAAGACACCTTCCTGATTACTTTCACTAGTTTTTCTTGCCAAATTAAATAAACAAGAACACATTTAGAAGATAGACATAAGAAAAATCTCCTAAAATGATACAAGCTATAACAACACAAAGTCTACAAACAACTTGCTTTCTCATTCAGATAAAATGATATGAACAATAATCTAAGCTCAAAGTCTCAATATTCACCTTTCAATTTGGGTAGATTTTTGCTTTTATATTAGGAAGATCTCCTTTTGCATAATGAGAGAAATTATAATGTATAGCCACCAAGCAGGGCTTAGTGCTCTTTCCCATGGGATGGCCCATGCTGCAATCAATGCCTTCAATGCATTTCTAGGTTTGTTAAAGGACTACATTGAAAATAGAGTGGTTATCTTAACTATGGCATGTCATTTCATCCCATATGTATTCTCCTAAGTATGGATCATTTGGTCTATCCCCTCTAACGTCTATGCAGCTGTCCATTTTGTCTTTACTCCAAGTGAGACAAACAGGTGGTGCCTTTAATGTTTGTAAGCCAAAATATCTACTTAGTGGACTGTTCCACCTACTAAAATTACTTCTACATAGATATTTTCCTCTTTATCTCTTCTTGTTGTGATTTGAGCTCCTAAGCTATCTTTTCCCCTTTCTAGTTTTGTCTTTTCCTAGCATTTGAGCTCTTAGGGCTATATCCTAGGTCTTGTTGATTCCTTATGCTCTTCCATTAGTGGTTCTTCCCTTTGGCCTTGACCTTAAGGCCTTTGAATACATTTAGGTCTGTGCTTAAACTTGCAAGGATCAATGGCTATTTCATTGTTGTGACATTGATGTATGTGGGCCTATCATCACTTGAAAGCTAATGGCTAGTTCACTGCCCTAAATTTGATGGCTGCAGGGATGTCACCAGACTTTTGGATCTCAATGGCTAGTTCATGATGTTTAACTTCGACATCTATAGGCCCATCACTTTCCTCAACAATTCCTTTGGATTTGTCATTTGATGTTTCCTAGAGGGGACTTGCCCTTCACGACCTTGAGAAGTGGTCTACTTCCTTTAGCAAGAGCCTCCCACAAGGGTACCTACCCTTCAGGATCCTTTGGGTGGCCTTTAGGCTTTATTTCCTTCGATAGACTTTTACTTCTAGCTTTTCCTTTAGACAAAAGTCTAAAGGAATTCCTTTGCTTTGTATTTTTCCATCGAGCTTTGGCTTTCAAGCTTTTTCTTTCCAAGATTTTCCTTTGGACAAAATGTCTGAAGGAATTCCTTCAGACAATTTGTCTAAAGGACTCTACTTTGCCTTTTGCCTTGTTCATTTTTTTTAAGTTCACTTTGTCCACTTTGGCTTGCTGCCCTCCACAAGGGCACTTGGCTTAGTTCATTTCCCTTCACAAGGTTACTTGGCTTGGTTCATTACCCTCCACAAGGGCACTCAGCTTTGGGGTAGTCCCTTGAACCTTTGATTGAACTGACTTTGAAATCACCTAAGTGTTGAGAGCTTGTTTCTTTCCTACAGAGTCCATAGAAATCAACCTGTGAAGTCCATAGAACTGAGTCTGTAGAAATGAGACCATAGAACTTGGCCTATAGAGTTCGTAGTTTTCTCTAAGTCTCTCGAGCCTTGAAAGAGTTTGTAGTTTTGTCTAAGTCTCTCAAGCCTTGAAAGAGTCCATAGAATCCTGCCTGTAGAGTCCATAGAAATGAGCCTGCGGAGTCTATAGTTTCAAACCTGTAGAGTCCTTATATTCAAGCCTATAGAATCCATATATTCAAGCCTGTAGAGTCTGTAGATTTATAAAAAGCTTGAAGAATGGAGAATTAGAATTCATAGAACAATTTTTGAAAAGGGAAGAGAGGATTTTGGTCTGTAGAACCAAAATAGTTCAAATGTTGTCCCAAAAATGAGTGATATTTTTGGGGGACAATAAATTCAATAAATGCTTTGTCTCTAGCATCTTCCATCTGAATAATGTCTAGTGGCTTTGAGCTAACAAGGTCTTGGATTTATTCCATATAATCTTGCATGAAGGCAAATGTGGGAAAATTGAGGGTTATGAAGAAGATAGGATCTTTTCCATACACCAAAAAGAATGGCGAAGCTTTGAGGGCTTGTTTAATCCTTATCCTATCTTCCCATAGTGCATACTTCAAAAGCTTGTGTCATATTCTTGGTTTGTCTTCCATAAACTTCTTGATAGCCTTCATCAAATTATTATTTTTAGATTCAAAGACTCCATTCACTTTGGGATAATTATTTGATGAAAAATTTAGAGTGATTCCATTGTAATATGCCCATTCAGTCATCTCAATAGAAGTGAAGGCAAATCCATTATTATGGACCAAAGAGACTAGGGTTCCAAATCTTGTGCAAATGTTTTTTCCCATGAAGTTAATTACCTCTTCTATCCTAAATTTTTTAGTATAAATAGCTTCACTCCACCTTTTACAATAGTTAGTAGTAGTAAGGACAAATTTGTGGCCATCAAAAAAATTGGGGTTGATCACCCCTACAAAGTCTAACCCCTGTTGTGCAAAGGGTTTGTCAACTATCACAAGTTACAATGGCATGGATGCCTTTGGATCTTTTATGTTGAATATATGGCATGCATGGTACTCCCTCACATGCTTGTGAGCATATTTGAAGAGGGTAAGACAATAATACCTAGCTCTAGGGATCTTGTGAGCTATGGTTCTTTTTGAATGGTATCTACTTCCTAGCTTCTCATGGAAGGTATCCATGATGTGAGATGCTTCTTATTTGGATACACATCTTAAATAAACTTCCTAAAAGTTCCTTCTATACAAGACTCCATTCTTGATGAGGTAATGAGCTACTTTGAGCCTCAAGGCTCTCCTTTGCTCTCTTGTAAGTCCTAGGGGATAAACACCATTGATAAACATGTGGATGATAAAATCATACCACTCATTAGGTTGGAAGTTTTTTTGGTTAACTTGCATGACATGGAGCTTGGGATTTACATTGGAAATAATTTAAACTAAGCCCTTACATCTTACCAGCTTGACAATCTTCATTTCAATATCATACTCTTGTATAACAAATATCCATTTGCCTCTCCTTTTTTTAAGCTCATTTTGACTCATCATGAGTTTTGTAGCTGGGTCTAGAAAGTTAGCATGTACCTTGTTCCTAAGGATGTAATGCCTAAATTTCTTAAATACTTTCACCAATGCATAATCTTTCTCATCAATAATATAATAGTTCACTTTGGCATTTTTGAAATTTGTGCTCATGAAAGCTATGGGATGATAATTCCCATCAACTTTTTGAGTTAGTATTGTAGCCATATTATGCTCAGAAGCAAATGAATACAGATAAAAATCCTTTGATAATTTGGGACTTATGAGTAATGGGGCTTTAGTTATTTCACTTTTAACGTTAAGAAAGGATTTATTAGATTCATCATTCCAAGAAATCTTGGCATCCTTATTCAACATGTCATTCAAAGGCTTGACAAATTTAGCAAAGCATGAGATGAACTTTATTAAAAAGTTAATTCTCCCAAAGAATGATTTAAGCTCTTTTATACTATTAGCAACTCAATTTTGGAGATGCCCTCCACTTTATCAGGATCTATGGAGATCCCTTACTTGGTGATAAAATGGCTTAGTAGTTTCCCCTCTATGACACAAAATATACTCTTCTTTGGGTTGAGGGAAATGACATATCTTATACACCTTTCAAACACTTGTTGAAAGTGCATGAAGTGATTATCTATATTCTTGGAGAAAACTATCAAATCATCCATATAGATGATGATACATTTTCTTACTAGACATTGGAAAGCATGGTCCATATCCCTTCAAAATGTTATTCCTACATTGATAAGCCCAAATGGCATCCTCTTGTAGGTTTAGGTTCCCCACTTGGGCATGAAAGATGTCTTCATCCTATCTTCTTTATCAACCAACACTTAGTTATACCCTGAGAATCTATCCAAGAAGGACATCATAGCTGACCCAAAAATAACTTGTATGACTTGATCTAAAGAAGCTAGAGGATAGTTTTCCTTTTTAGAAGCTTTTTTCAAGTTCTTAAAGTCAATGCATAATCTAATCTCCCCATTATTTTTTCTTAATGGGACCAAGTTTACAACCCAAGTGGAGTGTCTAATAGGAAAGACAATCCTTGCATCTAACAGTTTCTTGACCTCTTTATAGATCATAGGCTCTAAGATAGGATTGACTAGCTTTTGATTTTGCCTAAAAGGATTGCATTTTTCTTTGAGATGTATTATATGAGTTATGACCCTCAGGTCAAATATCTTCAAGTATTCATAGGACTAAGTAATGACATATTTATACTTTATGAGAAACTCTCTTGATTTATTATTCTCCATTTTAGTGCATGCTTTCCCTATATTGATGGGTTAAGGTTGGTCTTTTGGACCAAGATCTATTGGTTGGTAGTCTTTTCCACTCACTTTAGGTACCTTAGGTACCTTTATAAGATTATCATGATTAAAAAACCTCTCTAAAAAGATCATCTCTTTAGGTATCTTGTTATCACTAAGATGGATGATCTTACCATTAGGCTCCTTTTTAGGAGAGCTTTCATCCACTTCATCAATGATATGGGCTTCAAAGGCCCCAGAGTTGGTCAATAAATCAATGATCTATTGATCATCATTAAAAACTTGGAAGTGATTGATGTTATTAGGGACTGATGAGCAAGGTACCAACTCAATGATAAAGTCAAGGGAATATTGATTTGGCATGAGGTTAGCTGTAGTAGAAGTAAGCTCATTAGTAGCCTTGTTTTCTTCCCTTGGAATAACTAAGATATTAAAGGCATCAATAGATGTAATCAAATACCATACCTTAAACTTATATCTCTTCAAGTAAGACAATTTGCACTGGTATTAACTCCTCACTTGGTTAACCACAAGTTTGGAGTCTCCATAGACCATACACTCTTTAACTTTGTGCTTGATGAAAAACTATAGTCCAAGAATAAGAGCTTTATACTTAGCTAAGTTATTAGTGCAATGAAATTGTAACCTATAAGATGCATGGTAGTGTTTGTCTATAGGGTTTACTAACATAATGCCAGCTCCTGATCCTCATTTGGATCTAGATCCATCAAAATTTAACTTCCATAATCTAGGCATTGGAGGAAACATTTTAGAATCTATATTTTGTGTAATTTCTAAGGTGAATATTCTAAGATCAGAATCAAGGAAGTTTACCATTTTATTAATTTCATTGTACTTATTTATCATATGCTTCATCCTCAAATCTCTCTAAACTCTTATATGATTAAGAACACCCTTTCATGGCAACCAAAAATGAGAATAGTCAGTGGACATGTACCCATTCAAAGATTTGGTCCATTCCCTACTTAGAAGTAACCCATAAGCACTAGGGATGTCTACTACTTGAATGTCATTAAACTATTGAGCTCTAGGTTCACTTTCTAATTGAATATGCATATTAAGTATCTCTCTAATGACTTTGACTTTTGATTTATCTAGTTGTGTGACTACTCTATCTGACTTGATTGGGTTAAATCCTAGTTACTCACAAATTCCAGCTAACATAATATTAGTTGAAGCTCCTGAATCTAGTAGAAAATTATGGACATTATTACCAAACACTTTGACTGTGAGTAGAAAGGGTGGAGAATTTGATTTTTCCACCTACATAATTACATTGGTAGTATCATTTTTTGGTGGCTTTCTAAGCTTCTTGGACAAGGATTGTAAAAGAAGGTCTCTTTGCTTAGTTATCTATGTTAGTTCAAGTAGAGTGATATTTACCTTGATTTTCTTCATGTCCTCAATAATATTGTATCTAGTCATATTCAAAGGTTTAGCCAAAGGCTTAGAATAATTACCTTTGTGTGGCTTAGGATCATTCCTCAAAGATGTATCTAGAGGAGTCCCATAGTTATTAGGATGAGTAGAAGTAGTCAAGGGCTATCTTGGCTCCCTATTCCTTAGAGGGTAAGTCTTTAGGAATTATTTAAATGCTTGGATTTATTCAAGAATATTGTTAGGCTCATTATCTTCCTAAAAGGGAAATTGAAAGGTCTCCACCATGTGCACTTGATCAGATGATTTAGATCCAGAAGTGATAGTAGTATTGTATTTATCTGGAATAAAGTCAAAGGTTTCAAGCTCTTCTTGGAAGGATTTAAAAGCTTTATATAATTTAATACAATTTATTTCACTATAATTAGAAGTGGTATGCACTCTATAATAATCAAGTAGGGTAATATCTATGAGATTGATGTCCATAGTCTTCTTACTAGATGAAGAAGGCACATTGGATTTGTCGTTATTAAAGAAGCTATCATTTTGGAATTGATTTATAGGTATATTAAAATTTTGGAAGGTGAAGTTCCTTCTAGAGCTATCATTAGCATTACCAACTTGATTTTGCAATTGCAAGAAGTCTGTACTAAGCTTTTGGACCATATTTAATATAGACTCATTTTAATTCTTTAGAGCTTTAGAAGCTTAAGGTTGATTTTTTTAGTAGTGTTTACTAGTATTAGAGCCTTTTGACCATTTGTTTGAGATCCATTGGTAGTTTTTTGACCTAAGAAACCTAAGTTTTGATTAGGGGCAGCATGACTAGTAGGCAAAATAGTTAGAGCTAGTATTTGATTCAGAGTTGGAGGATTTTAATTATTAGCTAGGAAAATGCTCAAGGCTAGCATATATGGGTTGATATTTGGAATTGAGTATGCCATTTTACCTTGAGGCTATATTTTGTCTCTAATAACCACTAATTTTGAATAATCTTGAGCTAATGTGGTGATAGCTGGAAGGGTTCTCTTTAGAAACATATAAGTCATGAGATAAACAACATCTTGGTATATGTATAGGGCCAAAGGTTCATTAGGCTTGTAATGATCTATGGTTCTATTGAACATATTTTGAAATATGAATTAAAAGACCTAATAACCTCAATTACATCTCTCTTGATCATAGTAAATTGATGATATATGACACAGGGGATAATGATCTTCCCAAACTGATTAATAAATATGGTGTCATAGTTATTCCAAGAAGTTATATAATTCTTAGGCATGTTTAAGAACCACTCATAGGTAGCATCTTTGAAGGTAAAATGGAATAACCTATAAGCTACATCCTCATGAATTATATTTAAGATCCTTAAAGTAGATTTAAAGGACTTGACGTGTTCCTCGGTAGTGACCATACTAGTTAAAATAAAGATAGGAAAATATTTCTCAAGATTTTGTGGCAAATCATGTACTATACCTAGAACATTAATAGGAGAACTCCCAAGCCAAGCCATATTTGATTAAATATTGAATACAATGATTCCTTGAAAGGGTGAGGAGGGTAAAGACTTCAAATGTCTATTCCTTCCTTTGTCTCTTCTAGCATGTCAGTGTGTCTCAAGTTCAAGTAAAGGTTCCCTAGTTTTTGAATGAGATCTAGTCCTGATTCTGGTTAATTCCAGCTTGAGAACTAAGAATCTTACTTTGAAGTATAGTATAACATGTTAATTTCCAAAAAATGATAAATACCATGCACACTAAGCTTAATTTACAAAGATTTACGTATGAAAATATAAAAGACATCGATCTTTAACTGAATTAGCTTAAAGATGTGCTGAATCACGTAAAGATAACCATCCTTTGCATCCTTATAATGAATTAGAGTTAAATTTCATACAAAAAACACCAATATTAACCAAACTAAATCCATCCTAACCTTAAATGTCAAGAATTCTATGACTTAAAGCCATACTTACTAGAGTTTGAACTGAACTTTATAAAGAACAAGGATCTTTGCCTTACTAAGTGCAAAGATGAGAAAGAAAACACTTATAGAGAAAATATATTTACAAAAGATGTAAAGATCTTCTAAGCTTAACCAAGAAAAAAATAATACTTGAAAAGAAGGCCCTCCTTCTAGTACCAGGGAGAACTACCTCTTGTTGATGCTTCTAATTGTTCCATAGAGTGTTCCTTAGTGTTGATGAACACTTCTCATTTTAGGATTACAATAATCCAAGGCATGAGTTGTAGTTTGAGAAAAATAGTGTTTCTATGGTGGAATATTCAGCAAATTATGAGAAATACCCACAAAATTTGTTTGATGTGGTGGTTGGGAGCCACTAAGGTCTAAGTCTTTGCAATCTTGTAGTCTTTTTGGTTAAGATTTATAACTCTAAGCTAATCTAAGTGGATATTTACAATCATCTTTAAACTAAAGTGAGCATTGATAAAAAAGAATCAAAAGGTAGGGTAAGGTAAAGAATAAATGTGATTGTAAGCATTTATCTCAAACATAATGACAAAGTTCTAGTCAATTTGAGCATATATTTAACTGATTAGTGATGGAATATAGAATAAGCTCAAGATTCACCAAAGATCAAGTAAGATTCAAAGGAAAATATAAATATCATGATTAAAATTCAAGAGTACTTAAAGATTTTTCTATGTTAATCTAAAATTCATAAGAACATTCAAATGCAAAGCAAATACAATGAAGTAATCTTAGAATCCTTCAACTAGTCTAGCACATCACAAACTAGAAAGCTCATGAACATGAAATATAGCTCATCTATCTAAGAACCATTCAAATCTATGACACCCACCCATAATTAATAGAAATAAGAAACAATATAACACAACACCAGATACTATTTTTAGAATTCTAATTGTATTAATTGCTCTAGTATAAAATTACTCAAAATCCCTCCCTTTACAAATGGTAACACTTTCCTATTTATAGAAGACATAGGTAGTGTACCAGCCATATTTATTTCAAAATTTTACAAGAGGTAAGGACATATATCCTTTTACAAATAAATCTATAGTACATATGGTTGTTAGGTGCCTATTAGATCAAAAGACTAATTTATGCTAAAAAATTAGCATATATAGTTTACATAAGAATAATCTTGACTTTACTCTTGGGATGGTGGGCCCCCTTGATCACTTACGCTGAAGGAAGTATTTCGCCCTAGTGTATTATTCTTTGATTAACTTGAAATCCACTATGAGCTTCATTATAATCTCTTCTTCTTGTTCAACCAATGTATCATATTCTTTGTCACTTTTGATGGTGACCTCTTGTAAGCACCTATTAGGGTGTGGAGCTAAAAGCTTCACCAAGGAGCATACATTATCAGTTTTGAGTCTACACAGACACCGACGTCGGTCAGGAGCGATCGACGTCAGTCTGGTGCAGTAGCAGAGATGCTGACGTCGGTAGTGGGTCGGCTGACGGCGGTCACAGGCAAGCAGCAGGAACTGACGTCGGTTACCTGTGCGTCCAGAAAGCTATTTCCGTGGATAGAAGCGAGTGTTTGAATGATGAGTTTGAGTTGTAGTCTCAAGCTCGCATCTCTATTATTAACAATACTATTTTTAGAGCCCTTGTTCAAGTGGTTTAACTGCTTGTTGGAAGTGCATGCTCAAGTCTCCTAATTCTATATGTAGAATTAGATCTTCCTAGCTTATTGTAGTTATTATGGATTATTGTAGTAATTCATTATGTGTGAAGAACAGTATAGAATTGAATCAATCCAGGCTTGTTGGAGTTGATTGTTCTTGAGAGAGAGAGCTCTTGAGGAATAGAGATCTATACATCTAGGAGAGGTGTGGAAGAAAGAAGTTTCTTCAATTGTATTCCTTTTGTAAAGAGTTTGTTAATACAAGTTTTCAGGGTGGTTTATTGTATCTCTTGTTCTTGCTGTTTATCATTCTAATTACTTGTCTATCTGATTTAATTCCATGTTTATTGCTTTCACAAGTGTAATCTATTATTGGTTGATCCCCAACAAGTGGTATAAGAGCCTTGGTTGCAGGTTCAGAGCTTGATATCCAACAAGTGGTATCAGAGCTCAGGTGCACTAATAGGTGGTTCAGATCTGTGTAGTGTGTATTGATTACAGGTTCTCACAAGAGTTTTTGCAGGGATTTCTGTTTGAGTGGGAGAAGCAATGGCAGATGAAAGTAAATTGAGAATGGAAAATTTCAATGGCAAAAATTACCAACACTGGAGAATGCAGATAGAGGATTATCTGTATCAGAAAGATCTCTACTTACCATTAGGTGGTGTTGCAAAGAAGCCCAAAGACATGGAGGATGAAGAATGGGAAGTTCTTGATAGAAAGGCTCTGGGGTCTATAAGACTGAGTCTAGCATCCACTGTGATATCTAATTTATCACAGGCAAAGTCTACGATAGAGTTGATGACTACGTTAGCAAATTTGTATGAAAAACCCTCAGCTTCCAATAAGGTATATCTTATGAAGCAGTTATTTAATTTGCATATGAATGAAGGTGGATCTATTTCTACTCATCTGAATGATTTCAATGGAATTGTGAATCAATTGAGTTCAGTCAATATAGTATTTGATGATGAAATAAAAGCTCTTTTAATATTATGTTCTTTGCCTGAAAGCTGGCATGGCTTAGTAATGGCAGTAAGTAATACTGCATCTGCATCAAATATTTTGAAAGTAGAGGATGTTGTTAGTGTTATCTTGAATGAAGAAATACATAGGAAAAGCACAGAAGAGACATCTGGGAATGCTTTAAGTTTTGAGAGCAGGGGAAGGCAGAAAGAGAAGAGCAAGAAAGGCAAATCAAGATCCAAATCTAAGGGGAAAGGCAGATCTAAATCCAGAAATGGCAGAAGGCCACAATGCTGGAATTGTGGAAAGATGGGGCACATAAGCAGAGATTGCTAGTCAAAGCCTAAGGAGGACAATCAGCATGAAGGAAAGGAAGAAGCCAAGGTTGCAGGTATTACACAAGATGCTTTAATTTTCTCTCTGCATAATAATATAGAATCTTGGGTATTAGATTCTGGTGCATCTTTTCATGCTACCCCTAACAGGGAATATTTCAGTGACTATATCCATGGAGATTTTGGAATAGTGTATCTAGGGGATGATGAGCCCTGTAAAATAATTGGCAAAGGTAAAGTGCAGCTGAAGATGCAGAATAGCAACACATGGGTGTTGAGAGATGTGATGCATGTTCCTAGCTTGAAGAGAAATTTGATTTTTGTAGGAAAGTTAGGGGATGAGGGTTGTACAGTAACTCTCACAGCAGAATCTTGGAAGGTGACCAAGGGTGCACTTGTTATGGCCAGAGGTAAGAGAGAAGGTACTCTCTATTTGTGTAATTGTGCTACTAATAAATCTCCTTCTGTATTATCTACTTCAGATGTGGATGCTAAATTGTGGCACTCAAGGCTTGGCCACATGAGTGAGAAGGGGATGTCAATTCTTAAGTCCAAAGGTATGCTTTCAGATTTAAAAGGCATAGATCTAGAGTTCTGTGAGCACTGTGTATTTGGAAAATAGAAAAGGGTTAGTTTTCTCAAGACTGGGTCTACTAAGAAGAGGCATAAGTTACAGCTTGTTCACACAGACGTGTGGGGACCAGCTTAGGTTGCTTCCATTGGAGGATCATAGTACTATGTATCTTTCATAGATGATGCTACAAGGAAGGTATGGATCTATTGTATTAGAAGAAAATATGATGTATTTGAGACTTTTAAGATTTGGAAAGCTATGGTTGAGAATGAAACAGGTAAAAGATTAAAGTGCCTGAGATCTGATAATGGCGATGAGTTCTGCAGTAATAAGTTCAGAGATTATTGTTATATGCATGGAATCCGCAGGCAAAGGATGGTTCTAAGGACACCTCAGCAGAATGGAATTGCTGAAAGGATGAACAGGACAATAATGGAGTGTGCAAGATGTATGAGATTGCATGTCAATTTGCCCTTATAGTTTTGGGCACAAGCTGTTGACACTGCAGTATACCTGATTAACAGAGGACCCTCTATAGCTCTAGATGGTGGAATTCCAGAAGAGGCATGGATAGGTAAAAAGGTTGATCTCTCATATCTCAAAGTTTTTGGTTGTGAAGCCTTTGTGCATATAGATAAGGAAAATAGAAAGAAGCTTGATGCTAAGTCTATGAGATGCAAGTTTATTGGCTATGGCTCAGATGATTTTGGTTACAGATTGTGGAATCTAGAAACTAACAAGATAATCAGGAGCTGTGATGTTGTTTTCAATGAAAGAGTGATGTATTGTGATCAGCTAAGGAAGCTGAATCAATCTGAACAGAGCAATGGTGAATTAGACGAGGTGAAAGTCCAAGATGAGCTCGTGGGAAAAATAAATAATCACTTGCAGGAAAACACAGAGACCGACATCGGCAGGTTAGGAACCGGTGTCGGTAGTACAGAAACTGGCGTTGGCCGTACAGAGACCGATGTCGGTAGGACAGGTACCAAGGTCAGTCAGGCAGAACCGATGTCAGCCAGTAACAAGTCTGGAGGTGATCGAGGTCAGTACTGTTAGAGAATTTGGGTGGACAGCATGTTGTAAATGAGTCTTAGACACCCATCAGGAGGTCAAAAAGGGTGAGTAAGCCTCCAATTAGATATTCTCCTTCTTTATTTTATTTATTTCTAACTGATGGTGGAGAACCAGAGAGTTTTGAAGAAGTAATACAGATGGAGTCCAAGAGTCAGTGGGAGCGTGGCATGGTTGAGAAGTTGGAGTCCTTAAGAGAGAACCAAACGTGGGATTTGGTTGAATTGCCAGCTGGTAAGAGAACACTCAAGAACAGATGGACCTACAGGTTAAAAGAAGGTGAGAATGGACAGATGAGATATAAGGCCAGATTGGTAGTAAAAGGATTTGTACAAAAGCTAGGTATTGACTTTGGTGAGATTTTTTCTCCTGTTGTTAAAATGACTTCTATAAGGGTTGTATTGTCTTTAGTTGCTTTTGAGGATTTGCATCTTGAGCAGCTAGATGTTAAGACAATGTTTCTTCATGGAGATTTGGATGAGGAAATTTATATGGAACAGCCAGAAGGATTTGAGGTCAAGGGTAAGGAGAAGTTTGTGTGCAGGTTGAAGAAAAGCTTGTATGGCCTCAAGCAAGCTCCTAGGCAATGGTACTTAAAATTTGATAGGTTTATGACTGAGCATGGCTACAGTAGGTGTCAATCTGACCATTGCATGTATTTCAAGAGATTTGATAATGGTAGATATATTATTCTATTGTTGTATGTAGATGATATGCTGGTTGCAGGATCACACATGCAGGATATCTCTAAGCTTAAGGTGAAATTAGCTCAAACATTTGCTATGAAGGATTTGGGAGCAGCAAAGAAAATCCTTGGCATGAGCATTAAGAGAGACAGGAAAAATCACAGGTTGATATTGTCTCAATAAGATTATGTGGACAAGGTGTTGAAACGGTTCAATATGCAGGATGCTAAATCGGTAAGCACACCTTTGGCTGGACATTTTAAGTTGAGTAAAGAACAATGTCCTAATTCATATGATGAGGTAGAGTACATGAGTAAGGTTCCATATTCTTCCACAGTAGGGAGTTTAATGTATGCAATGGTGTGTACTAGACCGGATATTGCCCAAGAAGTGGGAGTTGTAAGTAAGTATATGGCCAATCCAGGTAAGGAACATTGGAAAGTAGTTTAGTGGATCCTTAGATATCTGAGAGGAACCAACAGTAGGCACTTGTGCTATGGAGGTTCAGATACTTCTCTACATGGTTATGTAGATTCAGATATGGCAGGTGATTTGGATGGCAGGAGGAGCACTACAGGTTATGTTTTTACTATAGGTGGAATGGCGGTTAGCTGGATATCTAAGTTGCAGAAGGTTGTTGCCTTGTCAACTACAGAAGTAGAGTATATTGCAGCTACAGAGGCTAGCAAAGAGATGATATGGATGACACAGTTCATGGATGAGCTTGGTAGGGAGCATGAGAGTTGTAGATTGTATAGTGACAGTCAGAGTGCAATCCATTTGGCTAAGAATTCAGCCTTTCATTCAAGAACAAAACACATATAGCTAAGGTATCACTTCATATGACAGGTATTGGAGGATGGTGAGTTGAAGCTGGAGAAGATCCATATAGATAGGAATCCTGCTGATATGTTAACCAAGCCAGTTACAAAGGAGAAGTTGAATCTTCATTCAACTTATGTTGGTCTTCATGATTGAGTTGAAGATGGAGGAGCTAGAAGATGTTGCTGTACAGGTACTGGTGCAACTGTTTATCTCCAAGTGGGAGATTGTTAGGGTGTGGAGCTAAAAGCTTCACCAAGGAGCATACATTATCAGTTTCAGGTCTACACAGACACTGGCATCGGTCAGGAGTGACCAACATGAGTCTGGTACAGTAGCAGAGATGCCAGCATTGGCAGTGGGTTGGCCGATGGCGGTCACAGGCAAGCAGCAGGAATCGACGTCGGTTACCTGTGCCTCCAGAAAGCTATTTTTGTGGACAGAAGTGAATGTTTGCATGATGAGTTTGAGTTGTAGTCTCAAGCTCGCATCTCTATTATTAGCAATACTATTTTTAGAGCCCTTATTCAAGTGGTTTAACTGCTTGTTGGAAGTGCATGCTCAAGTCTCCTAATTCTATATGTAGAATTAGATCTTCCTAGCTTATTGTAGTTATTGTGGATTATTGTAGTAATTCATTGTGTGTGAAGAACAATACATAATTGAATCAATCCAGGCTTGTTGGAGTTGATTTTTCTTGAGAGAGAGAGCTCTTGAGGAATAGAGATCTATTGAGAGATCTATACATCTAGGAGAAGTGTGGAAGAAAGAAGTTTCTTCAATTGTATTCCTTTTGTAAAGAGTTTGTTAATACAAGTTTTCAGGGTGGTTTCTTGTATCTCTTGTTCTTGCTGTTTATCATTCTAATTACTTGTCTATCTGATTTAATTCCATGTTTATTACTTTCACAAGTGTAATCTATTGTTGGTTGATCCCCAACAGCACCTTGCTTCTACTATCTACTCTCTTATGGCAAAGATGACATTAAGGACCTTTGAATTATCTTTATTAGATTAGCATTGGTTTTCATCCATGATTCCTTGGATGAAGGCTTGGACTCCCTATTGGAATTCCATGTCATGCATTAGGTCAATTGTAGTAAGTTGAGAAGGGGTCACCAACAAGGTTCTTAGTAACTTCTCAATTTTTTTACCATGTCCTTATCTTCCTCTATGAAGTCATTGGCCTTGTTTTATCATGAACTTAATTTCTATATTTGATCTACCAAGATCCCTTGAATTGAATTTAATTTCCTTTCTTTGATAATCTTGAAGTTCAAAGTCTATTTAGTGATGTGTACTTTGATCAACTCTGTCACCTAGTCTTTGGTTTCTTAACATTGTTGTATCAATGCTTATGCCTTATTGGCTTGAATTTATAAGGTATTAATCTTGAGTTTGATGTATTTTAATCATTCAAAGGCATTTAGGAGGTACATATTTAACATCCTCAGTAGGTCCTCTAAAATTTATAGTGAGACTTGGGCCTCCAAGTCTTTCTTCTCTTTCTCCAAGTTCAAGATTCTTTACTTCATTCCCTAGATTCCCACCACAACCAAAGCTAACTGGGATTCTACTAGATTTAAAATATCTTCTTAATGAATGGGGGGCTCCCCTATTACCTAGCCTTGGGATGGAGTGAGTCCTACAAATGGTTTTGCTCTTTGAAGAGTGAACTCTTCAGTTCCAATAGTTACTTTCTTTGTAGTGACTTTTCCCAATATAGTAGTATCAAGGTTAAATTATACCTTGGGCTCTCCTTCTAAAATATTTAAAGCCTCTAATGTTTTGAGCCTAGCCCTACTTTATTACCCTGATTCTTATATTTTCTTGCTACTCTCCTTACCAGCCTCAATCATTCTCCTCTCTTCTTGCTCCTTCATGAGGTCTAATATCCAATGTTGGACTTCATCATTGACTTCAAAATTGGTAGTGCTAGTCAAAGCCCATGAATATGTCTGAGAGGGTATCTTTTGGAACTTCCCATAAATTAACTAATTAAGGATGATAGATCCATGTATGGGAAACTCATCATTAAACATGTTTACCTCACTTGTTGGGTGAATCCACTTGGGTTTCTTTCGGGCTCCAAGAACCAAATCCATATCTATCTCCCTCTTTATTTTGGTCATAAGGACCAAATCTATGGAAACTCCTTTGCCTTTGTCTATCTCTTTAGCTTGAGGACCTTCAATTAGTGCCACCTTAGCTATGGCTCTTTCATCTTCATCTCCTTCCTTATCTAACCTGTATATATCTACAAATTCATTTAAGAACTCTTCCACTATTTCATAAGGTTCTAAGTCAACCATATCAAGGTATTACATAGGGGAAGGGGGTCTTTGTGGTTGTGTTAGGGTAGAGGTTCCCTCTCCTAGCCTATGTTCTATCTTTTGTTGACTAGGTCCTTCAATTTTGGGCACTTGATGCTAAGGGGACCAATTTTTGATGACAGAGAAGTAGGTTGAGGCCATGAAGGCATCCAAAAATTAAGACATCATAGTGAAGAGATGACTTATTTTCCTTTTAATTCCATTAAACTACCTTCCTAGGTTGATACTTATCATTTCTATAATAGGTAGAGTCAACTTCTCTTCTATCATGAAATAGACATAGGAGACCCATCTGGGGTCAACATAGGATGTGATTGTTGTTCTAAAATACCTATTCAACAAAGTCATGATGATTCTAATCCCTTCCCTAAATTGTACAATTAGGATTTTACCATCATGGTTTTTCATTTCATGAGTTCCTCTATCTAGCCATGGTCTTAAGATATTATCTAAGTCATTCTTAGTGGTCCATTCCTTGATTGTAGGGAGGTCTATGAGTCTTGGGAAGCTTATAATAGCCTTTAAAATATTATGAAATCATGTTCCTTGAGCCATATGAGTCATGTTGTGCTGAAAAACACATTATTTTTTAAGCTAAAATCATGCTCCTTGGGCCATATGTGCAAGTCTTTAGGATACATGATCCCTTAAGTCCTTTTGGTTTGGCTACTTAAAATTTGATTAGGTTGAAAGCCTTAAGACATTTCACACCATCAGATCAAATCCTACGATGAAGCATAGACCATTAGATTTATGAAGATGCACATGACTTAATGAGACTTAAGATTTGATAAGACTTAGGTTAATATTATGTTTACTAAGTCTATTTATGTTAAAAAACATGGGGTTCCTCTAAGGGTTAATAAAGACATCCCTTTGCTAGGCCTCAAGGTTTTATTGCATGGAAAAGCCTTTGATGATTTCACACTGTCAGATTGGATCCATGAGAAAGTGTAGGACACTGATTGTGATCCATGTATTTGTCAATGATTGGTTCCTATAAAGAGAAAATATCAGTGTTAGGCATAAAACAAGGAACCTAGAAAGACTTCACGCAATTGCCCTTAAACATTTTTTGAAGGGTCACTTTCTCAAGAAAGTGTCTTAACCAATTATTTTGAAGGGTAGGTTTCAAAAAATCTGAAGGGTTGATTTTTTTTGGATGAAATGTCCACAAGAAATAGTGTTTGAAATAATTTTTCTAAAGGGTAATTTTTGCTAAAGTGGACTGAGACAACTTTTTCGAAGGGACACTTCAAGAAACTCCGAAGGGTCACTTCAATAAAGTTCCTTAAAATTAGGATTTCAAAGGGTATTTTGGGGTTTAGGTGGGCCTATTTACTTGCATTTGATTCACATAATTTGATTAGATTTATTTGGTTCACCTTTACATACAAAGCACACTTAGACCCTTTCTAAAAGAATCAATTTATCATTAAGCTTTCCCACCAACTTTTGAATTCAAATGTTAGGTTTTTTAGCAAGGGAAACCTAGCCTTCTTTATGTAACCTATAATTCAATATTTAAAGACAAACCATTATTAAAGTTATTCCAAAAACACAATCATTATCATTAAGAATGTATAAATCATATCCGTTTCAAATGGATGATCTTTAGATTCTAAAAAAAGATAACCTCTTCAATCAAGATTTTAAGGTTCAGATGTTTTTAAACATTCATAAGGGTCCCCCATTTGTAAAAGTAAGAAATTGGGGGGGGGGTATGTTAATGTAAAATAACCAAACCAACCAAGATCCACCTTCCTCTTCTTTTTCCTCTATCAAGTATACCTTGGATATTGAGAGTTATCCCCATCCTTCTACCCCTACCATGCCATGGATATTTTCCCAAGGTGATGCATATTTTACCACCTTCCTTGATAATAACCTCGTGGCCATCCAACATTACTTCAACACTCTATCTCACTGCACCCCTATTACTCTAGTTCTTCTTATTGATCCACTTTATGGGATGCCTCCCCATATTATGGTTGCCACTACCTCTACCCAACCTATAACCACTCAAACATCTTACTCCAACATTAATCCTTTTACTACCTCCAACCAAACTCAATCAAATAACCCAACCAATAACCAGACACCCCCTACACCAGCCAAAAACACCTCCAACATGGAGGTAACCTCATATTTTTTACCCATACTCCACCCACTCTAGGGATATCTTCTACCTCTATTAAAAATATCCCACTTATCACTACCAACCCACCAATCTCCACCCCACTTCAAAATGTGGTGCTTTTTATACCTTCTACCCTTCCACCTATCAGTACTAGATTTACCACTCACCCCCAACCAACTAACCATACCATACCTCCAACCTAATCCATATCAATTACCCAATCTAAAAATAAAATCATACCTCCAAAACAACCCACATTAACCCCTCAAAAATACCTATGACACCCTACCCATGTTATATTCCTAATCCACAAGGATACATAGTTCCACCTTCTATCCAACCATTTGTGGCCATTAACCCATATGTGGCATCACCCAACCCTCAATGACCACATACCAATATATGTAATATTATCAAACTTATACCAACTATTCATATATTTCATCCACCTAACCCCAACAAAACTTACCATATAATTATGGAGCTCCCCAACCCCAACTAGATTTGGTCAAAATGTTGATGGACAAAATGACCAACCTAGAGCCATCTATCTCAGGGGCTCACAATCTCTTATCTTATGTCCAAATCTTTAATAAACCTATTCATCCATCTTTCCCTATATAATCATACCCTCTTCAATGGGAATTACCCAAATTTTCTAAATTCCAAAGCAAGGAAGACCCCTAACAACACTTAAGAGCATTTTGGTATTCTTGTTAGTTGATTTTATATGATGATGCTCTTCTCCTTCATTCATTTTCTATGTCTTTATTTGAAGCAACATTGGATTGGTATAATGATCTCACCAATAACTCCATATTTTCCTTTTCCTAATTTTCTCAACCCTTTTTAGACCATTTATAAACCAATATATCTAAGAAGGTATCCATCACTGACCTCTACTCCACTAGGTAGTTTGATGATGAATCAATGTCGATTTTGTATCATGATGGAGAGGTATTATCAACCAAATCTCTATCTCTTTTCCCCAAACCAATTTTATTAAACTTTTATCTTGAGCTTTTTCCAAACATATTGCTCCCACTCTATAGGTTCAAAATTTCAAAACCT
This sequence comes from Torreya grandis, assembly GCA_037957365.1. NCBI lineage: Eukaryota > Viridiplantae > Streptophyta > Pinopsida > Cupressales > Taxaceae > Torreya > Torreya grandis. The sequence goes on along the minus strand of JARHVA010001942.1, from coordinate 1,946,375 downwards.
TTGATGAGGCTTTTACTATAGCACAAAAACTAGAAATCAGAGTCATTGATGAGGGAAAGTTGAAACTAAGAAATAAAAAAATCTAGTTTCAAATCTAATGACCCTTCCCCATCTAAAAATACCAACCAATCTAAATACCCCAACACCAAACTAAAGGCAACTGTAAACAAAGTTGTTCTCAAAATAGCCCCACCTCTTATTGTCAACCAACCCAACCAAACCAAACCACCTAACTCCTCCAATCAACAAACCCAAATTCAAAATTGGGAAACCCCAAAATAATACACTCTACTAGGGGAGTCATATGCTTTAGTTTTGGATAATATTCTCAAAGTCAACATCATATCGATTCACCTATCAAACCTCCTCTACAATTTGATTTTTCTCACCCTATGCCCAGTTGGTACAATGAAAATATTTTATGTGTCTTCCACCAAGTCATTAGACCTAAAATTAGTAGGTGTAACACCTTCAAAACCATTATCCAAAACTTTATTGATAAGGGATAACTTTCATTGGACAATCCCAATGCACCCCTAAATAAATCACTTGACATATTTTGACAACCTTTTCCCAACCATGCCCCTTTTACCAACCATGATGATAACAAACTAGAGTCATCTCATGCTTGTGAGGTCCATATGGTCAATGTAAATATTAGTTAACCTATCATTAAGGAAGCCATTTCCTCAACCACCTCTTCTTCACTCTACTTATTGACATGGAATAACCCTCCATTCCTTTGGATACCTAAACAAAGGAAGCAACCATATCCTCTCTTTCAGTTGATGAGATAACAAACTTACCCACTACTCTTTTGGTAGAAATACCAAAGGAGTCAACCATTGTCATCACACCTTCCTCCCCATCCATGGAATCACCCTCTCTCTCTTTGGAAATCATTATAAAAGGAGAGATCACCTTATCTACTCCTTCCATGGAGGAAACATCTTCCCAAATCTTGAAAACCTTCATTAGGGACAAGGGTGAATAAACTATTCCCTCACCTCAACCTATGGTCCTAATATTTGAATTTGATGCCCAAGGAACAAAATGAATCTACAAACCCTTCTCTAGATTGGTCTAAAACCTTGAATTCTCTTCTCAACCCAATTTGGATTGAGCCATATTTTGGCACCATCTTGGGTTCTACTATCAAAATAAACATAAAACTTCAACCTCACTTTTATCCACCATCAGACTTATCTTCACCTCAACCCCTTCATTAAACACCTCTCCCTCTAAAACCATGGAAGAACCATCCAAACCATCTCCATCCCAAATTATCAAATCAACTTACACCTATTTAATCAAACCCACCAAGAACTTAGGGATGCTCCCTACTCCTAGATTTATGCACCAATCTTTGAAGTTGGACTTAAACCCATCTTGTCCACCAAATAAAACCTTAACCAAACCAACCAATAAGGTGGAACCACCCAAACTCCCACATAGAACTAGAACCATACCACCTCCTTCCCTCTTACCTTCTATATTGGGACCTCATCCTTCTTCCATCATAGGATCTCATCCTTCTACCAAGAAGGTGAATCCTCCCAAAACCATCTAGAAAAAATTCCTCTTTTTATTTTACCTTTACCTACCCCCTCCAAATCAACAACCTCCCCATTATTTTTATCCAAACTATCTAGATCTACCTACCCACCTATATCCAAACCTTCATCATCTCAATCATCAACCTCTAAAGCATTTACCTTTAAATCTTCCACCTCAAAAACTACCAACACTAAAAAACCCTAGTCAAACCCTTTTACCAAGACCCTTTTACCATCCACAACTGTCATGGTGAAGCCTACATCTAAGAAATCTCACCCACCAAAAGCTAAAATCCCATTACCCTTAACACCTTTGCTCAAATCTCATTCGACCATTTTACAAAGGTTGTTAAAAACCTCTTTATTAAGCCTACCACCTATCATATCTTTTGACCCATCAAGTCCTAAACCACCTTGGTTCAATGATAGTTTAATCTACTCATACCATATGACACCTGAACACAATATAAAGAATTACAAATCTCTCCAAGCACTTATCCATAACTTATGGGATGAGGATGATCTATTTTCATATGAACCTCTCTTGATCCCATTACCAACCCAACCACCAAACAAACCTATCCAATGCTTACCTACTTTCACACTCTCATCTAATAGTAAGGAGGAACCAAATCAACCTTCTAACTTGATACCTCCCCTCATCCACACTATCCATATGGTCACCCAATATTAGGCCCAACAAAAGGATAAGGGAAAGGCCAAAGTGGCCATTCCATGGATATATCCTTCCACCCCTCAACTTTCCAACTAAACCCAAGCACCTTCACCTTCACCTTTACTAAAACCTAAAATATCCATTCTATGTGCCTCTCCCTCTAACCCTTCTGAATCTCTCTAGTGATTGATTCAAAAATAACTTCACTAGACATCGATGAAGATGAGGCTATACAAACCAATCAACACTTCACCCCATCATCACCAATCATTGATAGAGGCCTTAAAATATATAGAGTTCCAAACTAAATACCCTCAACATTTTTCAATCTTTATTGGGACCCTTAGACTTTCTTCCTTTGTCACATTCAAAGATTCATAAATACCTTCTATTCATACTGAGGATCTAGATCCACCTCTTTTGATCACTACATAAATCAATCAAACCCACATCAAAAGGGTGATTATTGATGGAGGATCTAATATTAACATTATCTCTTCTCATGATTATGGCCAACTCCAACTGCTGAAGAATATCATGTTATAAACCTTAGTGGTTCTCTATTCCTTTAATGATATTATGGCCACAACATTGGGAATAGTCATCTTCCACATATACTTAGGACCTCACTCCCTTATAGATATCTTATGCATAATATAAGGTGAGTTATAATATAATGTATTACTTGGATGCCTTTGGATCTAAGCCATGAGTTGTGTCCCATCTACCTTGCATTGATGTGTCAAATTCAAACATGAGGGTCAAGTCATCACTATACAAGCTAACCCTAGTCCTTTTGTCTCTTACAACATGACATATCAACCCAATGACATTATTATTCCTCATTCATCCACCTCACCACTAACTAATAATAACTCCACCCCTACCATTGATGAAGCTTCAACTAGCTCATCTATCCCTTCTTCTTATATCCCCATAGAGGACCCCTTAGAACCCACGTTCCAATGTCTCTCACTAGGAGAGTATCATATTTTAGCCTTGAACAGTTTCCTTACTCCTCAAGAGTATTAGAAATTTTACCATGATCCTAATATCAAGACTATCTTTCATTTTAGGCTTCCCAACCACCAAACCAATTTCATCTATGGGTAACTTGATCAACTGCTTCTTGCTTCTTCCACCACCTATTCTATCTAACCATTTACTTCTAATTTATCATATTTGGACAAACCATAATTTAAAAAATTATACCTTCATAGGTGTGCCTATAATGGATTAAACTTTGGCTATTATGAACATAAACCCAATGAGTTACCTTTAATCAAAGCCCAAAAACCTCATGAGTTATTTGGCCTTAGGTTTATATTACCAGAAGAACCCATTCTCACCAATCCCATATCCTTTAAAGTATAAGTATTTTAAAATAATCCCTCCTAACTTTTTTTTAGTCAATACCATAAGTTTGGGCCCCCTAACCTATCAAAAGGATGGCCAAACTATAAACTTTCCTATGATTCATCTTGAAATGGTAGAAAATGATTCTCCTACAATCCATACCATCCAATGTCAAGATTATGATTCAATTATCACCTATCTTGGTGTAGGGGATTCTTATATCCATAAATCCATTCCTACTAAAAACCAAACCATGTTGAATGAATCCACTATCGATGCCAACTTGGGTACTCAGGATAACCCTTGCATTGTAAAGATTAGACAATCCTTAGATTCCTCAGAGAATTAGGATTACCCTTCCTTAATTCATGACCATATCATATAATTTTATTTGACCTATCAATATATGATCAAAATTGACCCCTCCATATCCCTCCACAACATTATCATCCATCTTGATGCTAAGTTAGTTAGGCAAAAACTTTGCAGGATACACCCTCGTATCTCCCTTATAGTTAAAGAAGAGATTAAATGCCTCTTATCCATCAATTTCATCTAATCCATTGACCATCCCAAATTGTTTTATAATATAATTCATATCACCAAGCCCATAGGGGGATTTTACCTTTGTATTGACATTCATGACCTCAACCTTGCTTGTCTAAAGAATGACTTCCCTCTACCTAGCCTCAGCGAACTTGTTGATCTTACAGCCGACCATGAGATATTATCTCTCATAGATGGTTTCTCAAGATATAATAAAATCTTGATTTCCCTTGAGGATTATCATAAAAATTATTTCATTACCCCATGGGGAACCTTCTATTATAGGGTCATGACATTTGGTCTGAAGAATGTTGGAGCAACATCCTAGTGTGTGAAGACCTACATCTTCCATGATCTCATCCACAAATTCTTAGAGGACTATGTAGATGATATCCTTTTGAAATCCAAATATCACAAGGATCATCTTGAAGTTATCAAAAGTATATTTAATCACCTAATCCATTTTAATGTTTGACTCAACCCCAAAAAGTGTGTTTTTGGTGTCCTATCTAGAAAGCTTCTTGGCTTTATTATCTATCTTCAAGGAATCAAAATAGAACCTACCAAAGTAAGATAAATACTCAAAATGCCACCTCTAACCCACCTTAATCAAATCCATATCCTATAGGGGAAGATCTAATCCATCTATCACTTCATTTATCAATTATTAGATAGATGTCAACCTTTTCACTAGCTTCTCAAGAAAGATACATCTTTTAAGAGGACTAAGGACTACCAACAAGCCTTTGATTCACCCAAAGAGTATCTCATTTCTCAAGAGGACATCACCTACCAAATTACCATGTTATTTAATGGCTCAAAATTCCAACATGGTGGGGCTACTAGATTTGTTCTCATTTCCCTTGATGGTGAACCTCTTCCTCTTTCTTTCAAGCTTGATTTTGAATCTACCAATAATATCACTGGGTATAAATCCCTAATAACAGGCCTCCAAAATTATCTAGCCTTGGGATTTAAGACAATCAGTGTCTTTGGCAATTCTTAACTTGTGGTTAACTAAGTAAATGGATCCTACCAATATAAGAATGATGTATTGAAATAATAAAAGCAAGGAGTAGATGTACTACTATTGGAATTATTTTATCATTAACTTATCCAATCTATTCCATGATCTACCAATAAATTCATGGATATAATGGATTCCCTTGCTTCTCAAATCCCATCCCAGCCTTCCAACTCTAAACTCTTTGTCACCATTCATCACTTTATCACACCCTCTTATATCTAATCTAACCTCTCTACCATTTGTAATGTGGAAGAATGTCCATCAAATATTTGGTATAAGTAAACCTTTTATTACCTCAAACTCAACATCATTCCTCCCAACCTCTTTATGAATGTCTAAAGAGCCTTTATCCAAGGTACCTCTCATTATACCATACTAGGGGGGATCCTTTACAAACATGGCTTCAATGGAATCCTTCTCTTTTGCCTACATAGTCATGAAACTTCCCATGCCATCAAGGAAATGCATGATGGAATCTATGGGGGATACTTTAGTAGCCTAGATGTCACTAAACATATCCTTAACCTTGGCTACTATTGACCCACCCTTAACCAAGAATGCTATGATTATGTAAATAAGTGTGTTAAATGTAAATAACATGCTAATTTACATCACCCACCAACCCATGGCCTTCAAGTATCCAAGGAATTTTATCCCTTATCATAATGGGGACTAGATCTCATTGGGGAAATCAATCTTATTTCTTCACAGTGAAACCACTCCATCATCCCTACCATTGATTATTTCACCAAGTGGGTGGAGGCTATTCTTCTCATTTTGACCAAAGCCGAAAAGATAATCAACTTCATCAATCATCATATCATCTATCATTTTGGTTTTCTCCATAAGATCATCACTGATAATGGAAAATATATCAAAAATAAGCAAGTTGAAGGTATTTATGATGCATTTGGCATCAATTTAAGTTTCTCCTCACCTTACCATCCATAAGCAAATGGATAGGTGGAAGCCTCTAAAAAAACCCTCAACAAAATGTTAACCAAAGTGGTCAATACTTCTAGTTAGGATTGACATTTACACATCCATTTTTCTTTATGGGTCTATCGCACTAGCATTTGAACCTCTATGGGTACTGAGCAGAGGCAGTCTTGCCTCTCAAAGTATAGATTCCCTCTCTTCACATATCCATTCAATACATCATTTTTGAGAGAGACTATCATCAAGAGCATCAAGTATGACTTGAACTAATTGATGAGCACTACCTAGCTACACTTAATAACCTTTTTGTCTACCAAGAATTAATTAAGAGTGCTTATAATAAGAACCTAAAAGAATGAAAATTCAACATCAAAAAACTTGTCTTGAAGTAAAATCAACATGTGACCAATATGGAGAAAATAAAGTGAGGAAAGTTTTCTTTCAATTGGCTTGGACCCTACATCATAACCCACAAGTATGGATCAAGAGCTTATCATTTATCCTCTCTTAAAGGTAAAATAGAACTTGAGCCTCTTAATGCTTTACATTTGCATCCTTTCTTTTGTTAAAAGGATCAAACTCACATTTTGTCTAACTTAAGCTCATCCCTTGATTTATGAGATTTTTAATTTCCTCATACCTTCATCCCATCCCTTTGAGGACATCTGATTACAACATAGAACTATGTGATTCACCATCACAGTCATAGCCTAATCCTAAATATGGGTACCACGACTCCACCCATGGCATGGTTATCATGGATACTTTTCATCCCTAAATGGATGAAATCCCATGGTCATTATCTCTCAAAACCACCCCTTTCACCTATCATTAACCTTCTTGTGCTCTAGGTTTTTCCCTCATAAAGGTTAAACTCTAAGCCTATATAGACTTGTCCATGTCTAACCTAGCATCAAAACAACTTGAGATACCTAAATATCACTTGGGTCAAATATCTCTAGCATCAAGATTGGTCCCTTGAAGGATAACTTCCTAAAACTAATTTTTTTAAAAAGATATATTGCTCCTTTGAAATATGACTACCAAAATGAACAAATACAAACTTAGATGACTCCCTTAAAATATAGATAAGTCAAATTTTATCAAAATTAATCATTTGAAGCTTCCCATAATGATAAAATTCACAAACCTATCAAAATAACCTATATCAAAATCTAGACAACCTATCCCAAGAAAGATGCAATCATCTTTCATACATATCATCAATAAACTTCTTACATCGATTAGTCTACATCTTACATTAAAACATGGGCTTGTCTATTGAGGCTCCTAAGTCACATGTATATAGGGAAAGCTAACCCATAAAAGGTTACACTACCCTTCATACCACCTATCACCTATCTCCCCTTTATATCATCTACAAATCAAGGGATTTAGAGCTTACTTGAAATGATGTGATCAAGGTACCATTTTATCAACCAACATATGATAATGCGAAGCATTCAAAGGGCTTATGTTCCTTAAACTAATATAACTTTGGTTTTTTTTGGTCCTTACAAATGAAAAAACATCATGCCTTTTCATCATCATTTCATAATTGGTCCATGTAATCACTTAGACGTATATCTCATGATTATCATCTCTTTTCCCACATCTAGTTTTGTTATCTAACTTAATTTCTATGTTATTATCAACAAAATAATCAAAACATCACAACCATAATCCCAAACATAATAATAACCATAATCAAAACATCTATAATCATAAACATCATAACCATAATCTAAACCATAAACATCATAAACCATATTACATCTATAATCATAAACCATGATCGTATCACATATCCATGATCACAACCATAATCATAAATCACATCACATATCAATTACTTTAACCATAATCAAAACATCATCATAATCATGTTTGGAACATAATAACCATAGTAAAAATAACATCATCATGAAAAAAATGTTCACATCATCATAATCATGTATAACCTTTCATCATAAACATCATCCATGATCATCACATGCCTAAGTTATTGATTCTACATCTCATAAGCATAAATCATGATAACTATAAAAATTAAAACCACAAACCATGACCCATAAAATAACACACACACACACACACACATATCATCATCACATCATATACATCATGTCTCATCAACATAAAATAGTACACATAATAATGTGCATCTCTCTCTCAAAACATATACATCTCACTACATCAACTCATAGCTTAGTATCAAAATCATATAAATCTATATCTATACATATCATATCATACCCCTGAGGTACCACTATCACCTGGTGTTTACCCCCTGAGGTGCCTACCTATCCACTCACCAAAGTGGCCCACTGACGTAGAGTCTCTACACCTGTACCACCTACCTAGTTGGCTTTATACTCACCCCATCAAGGCTCTTGTGGAAATTATTTAAAAACTATGGCCTCATAATAACACAACTCCTCAATTATGGCCAAGTACCATGCCATGGAAATACTACTTGGTGGTCCTACTAGTGTTGCAGCTTCTCCTCCCTATCTTAGGGAGTCCCTCTCTTAGGTCACTAAGGCTAGTGTAGTCCTCACCTAGTCACTCTCACCTATCATAGTCATCACTTTACCCTATAATTTGGTAACCTATCCATATAATGTCACCACCTAACCCTATAAAGCTATGATCTATGCCTATGCAACAACTAGTTCCACGCTTGCCTATCCATTAGGGCCACCTCCTTGTACCTATACCTATGGACCCCCACTAGCTAGATCCACATTCATGGGCTACCTACCCCATCATCCCATATAAAATCTATAGCTACATAGATGAACTAATACCATGCCACATATCCATCAACAAAACTAGCATCATCAATCTCTACTCTAATGGGTAACTCTTTATGATCAAAAACAACATCCATTGACTATTGCACTAGAAGAAAAAACTTATCATCCTACCCCCTATACCTAAAGAAAATACCTATAATCCCCTATACCAACCCAAAATACCTATGAAACCTATCAAAAGGGATGATCTCAGTCTCATCCTCTCTCCTACCACAAATCCACTTATATCTATACATCGATAAAATGTGCTGAGTATAATGGGCCCACCTCAGGAAGTTAACATATGACCTCTAAACTACATCTCCAACCATCAAGGCATTTAATTCCTCCCTAAACCAATCAACATCCCTCACACCTCTTTGAGCTCTTGTGAGTGCATAATCACTCCTCCACCTCATAAAACCCACCCTAAAGTCCTCTGGGTGTATCCCTCCCATCATAGACCCATCATCCTTAACACTTAGATGTGCTCATGGGCCAAATAATACAAGACAAACCCCACACTAATGCCATATCTTTGATGAGCTTAGAACCCCCATAGATCCTTTTATATCTATACCAACAAAATAAGTACCCACCTAAAAACTATTTGACCAAGCAACATCTCCATCAAGACCCTCAACAATAGATAGGGAAACCTCCCAAGATTTAATCTAGTAATATAAAAAATGATATTACCATCATCATCATCATCATTAACTACCGATCATCTTTGGCCCTTTGATATAATGGTCTATAGCTAAAGCCATTGGTATGTTGCCTAGTGAAGCCATGATCCTCACCATATAAGATCTCCATATGATCATATCTCTCCTTGCTCTCAATATGATATATTATCTCCCCCAAAATTGGTATCTATGTAATCCTATGTACATTCTTTATTAATATGGTCATCTCACCCATCGATAGGAGAAAAGTGTTAATGGCTAGATCCCATATCTTGATGAGGGCCATAATTATCACTACATCTCATGGCATGTGATGGAAGTGAATCATCACATTGAGGATGACCTCCTCCATGTGAATCTAATCATCACCAGTCATGCCCTAATGGGTCTCTACCATTTATGGTTGACTTTGGGGCCCCTGACCATCGATGGTTAGGAAACCCACTTTCCAAAAAAAAAATAGCACTAACACCTTAGTGCCACCTTTTTCGAGATTACCCTTCTCCACAAAACCAACCAAGAACCATTGGAGAAAAACCTCTCTAACAAACCAAAAATAAAACCAAATCCACCTTGATGTTGGCCATTTTATCCCAAACTACCACATATTTTATGATGACCTTGCCTTGGTCCTTTTGATTACATCGACCAACCTTACCATGTTAAATATTTGAATTTACACCACTTAGTACACACTAGACCATTTATGTTTTTCATAAGAGCACTTAATATCTCAGATACCCACAAAAACCTTAAACCTATCTATGAGACTTGATAAAAATAACCCAACTTGCTATGCCTAACACTATGGCCTGGTTACCCCATCACCAGTCTTTTTAAACCCCACCCTTATTTTTACAAACCATGGAAACATAGTTTTTTCATGATCTTGGATGTCTCACTTAGTCAAATTTTGTGCACATGTTTTCAATTTAAATGACCAACCACCATTTTCACCAACCTCATGGCTCACCATAACCACTTATCAAACCTGCACTTGATTTGATTTCACCTCATCAACTCCTAATTTGAGGAGGACACCTCCTCCCAAACTCAGGGTAACCAAACCTTTGACCCATAATCCATTATTATTTTACATCTTTATAACACAAATTTAATAAAAAAAAGGGGGAAAATGTAGACACCAAAATTCTTCACACTATAGTTTTGAATGTCAAAACACACCTAGACCACCTTAGGACCCCTTTATGACCAATCTAACCCTTTGACCCCTAATACAACCTAACCATGGTCAGTTTGACCAAATTATCAAAGCTACAATTTTACCCCACTTAACCTTCAACACTTGGCCATTGATGTTCACCTTGACCATCGATGGTCAAGTCCCTTTTTCACTTGAACAAACATAACACTAGCTGTGTATAAGCTAACATGGCACAATTTAATAAATTCACCTTACCCATTGTTAACACATCATGATACATCAAAATAAATATCCTAAATTCCTATGGAACCTTATACCTCCATCTCTCTTTTCCTATAAAATGAGCAGAGTAAGAGGTGAATAGGGATCAATAATCAAGCATTCTATTAAATTGATAATCAAGCTATCATCTAGCATGTCTGCCTTCTAGCAATTTAAAAACTACAATAGAGACCTGAACCTTTGCCAAAATTAATTTTGAGGTAAAGTAATGTTACTCTACTAAAATTTATCCAAGATAAAACATCTAACATCAGGCAATAAAATAGGTCATTCCTCCCAAGACAAAGAAGATCTCTTCATAATCATCTAGATCACACATGCATAAACAAACAGGTTCTACCATATCCTTATTACTAGTTTATTACTTCTTATTTAAATAAGAAATAAGTATAAATTGAGATAAATATTAAGGATGAGTTATGACACAACCATCAAGATCATTATATCTCAATCACACAATTCAAGTATGTGTGTGTGTATATATATAATCTAGTGAGGGTGAGTGATTTAATAAACTCATCCTATAAATATGGCAAAATTAGATTATTTAGTCACTCTAATTTATAAATATAGTGAGGTTAAATGTTTTAAATACTTAAACCTATAAATTGAACCAATTATTATAGTAGAAAAGAGTTGATAACAACACATTTTGGAGTAATTAGTTTGTTTTGGTGAATAGTATAATTGGTAATTTTACAATTTTTGGTGAAATAGAATGGCATATGCACCTTGATTTAACCTATTTGGGAATATTAGTGTATTATTCCTAATTTATTTAAAGGGTCTGAGTAGTAAAATAAGTAAATAGATATGGAATAATTATGCTACTAATTTGTGTAAATTAGATTGCAATTTTGACCTTTCTAAAAATAGTAATAAGAGGGAGAAAATAAGATTTGGTTGAAAAATAACTAATACAACTGAGATAGGGTCTAAGATTTACTATTTAGGATTAGGATACTATCACAAACCAAGATTTTATCTTTGTTTTATGATTGGATAGGATCACCAAATTTGGATAGGAGTGTTATTGATGTTGTAGTTCACCTCTGCCACTATTATCCAAGAGATATGAGCTTTCTAGGTTTTGTTTGCTATGCTTGTGTGACCCTATTTATGAAGTTTCAGTAGCTAAAAGTCTATAAATTTCCTTATAGAGAAGATTTTGTCTTAAAAACCTATAATCCATTATGGTTTGACAAATTTTGAGAAGGAAGGGGGGTTAGTGTGTGTAGTATTCACTGAATGTGTATTTACACCCCTTGTGTGGGCACACTACCTACATACCAATACTTTAAAGAGGGATCAAGCCATATGTAGTTCTCCTACTTGATGTGCTTTATGCAATAGAATGTATGAATATAAAAATACTAAATTATAAATACTTGAGGTGCCTAGGAACTAGTGTAAATATTTGAATAAGCTTGTAAGTGTATTGGTTGGTTGTATGTAGAGAATAGGGAAGATTGCTTGAATAATATTGCTTGTATTATTACTTGCTTAGTGATAAGGATCTAGGGATATATGAATGGGATTTTATAGGGATCTATTGGTCATGGGTTAAATGTTATTGCATTAGGATGACAAGGAGAACGATGGGGAACTAGAAGGAACTGATTGTTGGGGCTAAAAATTCACTTGGATAGGAGCACCAAAAGCATATAAGAGTGGCAATAATGATATAATCTAAGTGTGGTACTATTATCTTGAGCTAATGGGGAATAGGGGGATGGATTAGTCATGAAAAAGGGGTCTAGATCAATTGGGAACAAGTTTGGAAGGATATGGATGATTAGGAATCAGTGAAAAGATGCCTATGAGGGTTGTGAGAGATAATAAGAGAGACCTATGCATTGGGTGTCATAAGCCACATTAAAGCCACAAATTTTTGCATTTTATATGACTACATTTGTCCTTCCTTTATTCTAGTGATGTAACAAAGTGAAATACTAAGATAAAGGAAAAATGAAAAGCGTACCTAAACTTACCTTCAAGGGTGAAGCTCATGAAGCTATACGATGTTGGGTGTGCATAAAGAGAGCATGATGTGAAGTGTGAATCTATAAGAAAAAAAAAGAGTAGATCAATTCTTATTAGATATGTTATATTTAAAATAATAACATATAAATATGGGTAAGAAAGAGAGAGAGGAAGAGAAAGGAATGAATACACCTCTTCAAGTATATGAACCAATACAAAACCAATTATGATATTGAGTGATGTGGGATGATGTTGAGTAATGTTGGATGATGTTGTAACAAAATTAATATCATGAACAGAGATGAGTGTTCAATTCCCTAAAAGTGGCTTAATAATGTAAAGGCTAGCCCTTTATCTCCATCATCACCTAGTAAGTGAATCTAGGTGGTCATACATGTGTAGATCAATGTTGGGATTATGTGTCCAATCCCTTTGAATAGGTGGATCAACAATATAAAAGCTAGATAGTCCTTTGGCTCCATCATTACCCTATGAAGTGACACTATGAACTGATACTAATATGGATGTGTGTCATATGGGATGGATCTTGAAGCCCATGAATGTACTATGATCTAAAAATATTAGCATGGATAGCCAAATGCATGATGGAAACTAGGCCACTCTTAGCCACTCTAAAATATAGAGATTAGGTTTGTATGAAAGCCACTCTGAAACTAGTGAACTAGGCTTATATGAAAGCCATTCTAAAATATGGAATTCAAGATTTTTTTAAAGCCACTCCAAAATGATGCCAACCACCTACAGATGGAATAAGGCACACAACTACTGAGAATGCCTTGGTAATACTAAATTCAAAAAGAAAAGAAAATAAATGTGCCATGCACATTACCCCTAATCATTGGTGTTTAGAACATGGATTCTGATCTGGAAGTTATACCAATTATCGTATTTAAAAGTAGAAGTGAGATACATCATGCCATGCATAATGCCCCTTGTATTTGGATTCTTTAAGTAAAAGTGTACTAAAATTATTGATTCTAAATTGGTCTAACTCTGCAAAACTATAGCTAAACCTAATTATTTACCTACTTCTAAAAAATTTAGTTTTTCTATTATTTGGATAGGAGTGCCGAAAATAGATAGTAGTGGCACAGATGCTATAGTCCAATCTTGGCACTATTTTCTTAGGCAAAATGTAGTAACTATTCTAACATTTTCACTATTTTCTTGGTCTATTCTAACTTATTTGATGTTTGGTTATTTCTCTTGGTGTTTTGAATGCTAGTTTTTTGACCATTAGGATCTCTAATCTCTATGACAAAACCCCTATTTATTACCCCCTCTTTTGAGGGTAAGAATGAAGACCCTAAAATGACTACCCTCATAAGAAAGAGCCCTACAAGTGTGTTATAATACAAAGATACATGATATAACAATGATAATTGATAAGATATCTCATGATATAGCATGTTTTATATTGAGATATTGTTATATCAACAAGGGTATGCCTAGATAAGTATAAAAATGAAATAATATGTGTAAAGTATTGAACTAGAACCTGAAGTGTTAGTTGTTAGTTGGCAAAGAGGGATGGAACATGATGTCCATCATGGAATCCAAGATAGAAATATAATGCATAATATGGATCATGGAATTACAAATGATGAAAATCAAACAAGCAACAAGAACACAAGGTAAGAAGTAAGAATCATTTAAAAATGGCCAAGGGGTCAAGCAAACAAGGGACATAGACACATGTCACTCAAACTGAACAGCAATCATACAAGGCATGTTCAAATGCTACATACACATACAATTAAAACAAGTAAGGGTTGGCATGAGGGCCAAAATCACATAGAAGAGTAAAGAAAAATCACAATGGCTAATGTCATAAGGCACACACATTAATAAAAGCAAAGGGCATTATCAAATTTCCTAAAGCACATACAAGATATGAAATAGGAACTAAAGAATGCAATCAATATAGCTACATAAAGCAATAAAGGAAAGCATGTGAATGTTGTAAATATAATCACATATAACAAATCAAATCAAGAATCTAAAAGTATGCAATACATGGAGTATAAAACTAGGTATATGCTAAGAAATACACAAGTGCTATATACTAGTAAGTGTCAATAGATTAATCTATGTAAGCTAGTAAATAATGTACATCAACGTGATAACTAGAATGTGTGGTGAGGAATGACATAATATGGATGGTGTAGTCATGTAGAAGATACCCCTAGTGGGTATGTATATCAATATGTGTCTCAAATGTAGACGTAGGATGCCCCTTCAATGGGTAGAGTGAAGCCATCAAAGAGCTAGATGTCACTATGCACACTCAAAGGATATCAAGTGAATCATGGAAATGTAGATAAATTGATAAACAATAACATAAAATAACAAATGTAAGTCTATTATATCATTAGAAATGTAAACCATGGATAATATATACAATCAAAATGTTTTTGTGTTTTTGAGTTATTTGAATGTTTTTGTTTTTTGAAATGTTATATTTTTTTGGATTTTTGAGATTTTGAGCTATGTACAATCAAGAATAAAAAAATATTTATAGGTAAAACTAAGGAGAAATGATACTAACCAATGAGTCTCATAAGAGACTCCCTATCATGGTGTCTTATATCAAGGAGAGGAATTATGCGTGATCATGAAGTATGATGGAAGTGTCGAGACTCTAGCTCTAAAATATATATATGATATAAATGCTCTAAAATATTTGAAGAAAAAATAATCTATGGTGTCTCCCTATAAATATGAGAAGTGGATGTAACTATAGGGCTTTTAGTGACACATCTATTAGTAGGAGAAGCTCTCTGAACATGTGATCTATGAGTAGATGCATGAGATCTCAATAATGCTACCCTAGGTGTGAACAATGTAGATGGAAGTTGTATAGAATCCTAAAGCTATGGAGGTGTATTAACTCTCTATTTTATTGATGGATGACTCAACTGTGTCTAAATCAGAACTAGAGGAGGAATTATAACTAGTGGCAAAACTAAAACTGGTGGCAAAATTAAAACTAGTGACTACAAAATAGTAGATGGATATAAAGTGGGGAGTGGTAACTCATATGGAACTACTCAAACTATAAAAACTTGATTATTGTGAATGAATTTCATGTATATGTGAACTATAGAAGGCACTACTCAAAGTTTCTAAATCCATAGTCAACCAAGTAACATACCAAAGACTCTTACACTAGGAACAATAGTGAATGGTGTGGTCATGTGTGTTGGACCAACCTTTAGAGGAAGTAAAATATCACCCAATTAAATCTATATGTGCCCACTTAATCTACTAATAACTATTTTCATTGGGGTAATATCCTACCTTGAATATCCTAAATGCTACAATAATGTCATAGTACACATGTTCACATTGTATCTATTATCTATGAGAACACTATGAATAGGATGATTATGAATGTAAGATATAATAAATATTTCATGATAATTTGAATCATCCTTGATGATCTCTTGATCTAATAAGGAGATGGAAGGTCAAGTTAAAATTTTGGAATTGTATACACCAATCATGTTTCTTAAAGGATGTAACTCAACTGAAGGTGCCATGTATGTATCTAGTGGTAGATGTGCATGATATGCATGGTGAAACCTTGATGTGTCCCCTAAATCTTACTTAAAATGCTATGGAAATAGATCTGAGAAGATTTTCAAAGCTTTATCTTGTGTTTTCTTTGCCTGTGGAGGTTCAACTAAAGTGCTAAGATCAATATGATTTCCATCTATCAAATATTGTACCTTGTGTCTCAAATTGATGCATCTACTTATTGTATGGCCTGGTGCCCTATGAAAATCACAAAATTCATGTTGATCATATCCTTTTGTAAGAGGATTTATTGGGTCAACTTCTCAAATAAGAGGGAAAAATATGATGTTACATTCCAAAAGTTGCTATAAAACACTAGATGGAGAAATTGGTAGATCAACAAAGGTTCTTTGAGGAGGTGTTTATAAAACCACATGATAAGGAGGATCAAAAGCTACATTAACTATAAATTGATTATGAAACTTGTTATCATTAACCTTGACTTTGTATGGGACTTTGATGTTACTCTTGTTTGTTATGTTTGAGATACATGTGTACTTGAGTCTGCACATTGAAATTAACTTGACTTCTCTTTCCTTTAGTGTGTGACATAACTTAGTGAAGGAATAGAATATTTTGAACACAATCGATTCATATAAAGATGGTAGAAGACTCTATTTGAAGAGATATTTTAACTCTTGATTGGCCACGAGGCTAGTCATCTTAGCCAAAATAGTCTTATATCGAAGAACATAATATGTGAGATGCTCATTTAACCTTTGTTTTTATTATGTAACTTAGGAATATGAAAACTTATCACTAATGTTAATGATAAAATGAGCTAGGAACATGTTAGCTAAAGGATTGAATGCATTTAATGACTAATTTAGTAGATTATAGAACCATTGTAAAACATAATTCTTTAGGTTCTATGGAAATAACTTGGTAAGTAACCAGTCATTTGGTATATAGTTTAAGCATATATCATGAAAATATATCAAATGTGTCTCTAGATCACACTTTCCACCATAAAGAGTGAGTTTAGGTTGAATAAAAATTTGTGGTAAGGGTGTAAAAGCAATGTGACATGCCAATGGTGTACGTAATAGAGCAAAAGAATCAAAAGCCTATGTAGGTCTAGAGGCACCTTACTCAAGATGTAGCACCTTGATTTGAATAGATTTTAGATCTTGCACAAGGGATACCATATTAAGATACAATGATGTACTAGCTAGTGGCATACAAGCAGGTTAGGCTGCTATAGGGGTTGTTGAGACATAGTTTCCCCCATAGTGTTATTTGTAATTGGCTGCTCTATGGTTTGAGAAGATTGACCATTTTTCACTCTTTGTTGTTCTTATTATAATATTTCAAGCATGTCATCTTGCATGTTAGGATGTTTTGTTAATAATTCTTTAAGTTCCTCTTTTTCAATTTCATCAAAACCACTGTATTGGGCCATTATTAAGGTAGGAAAGCAATTTGAAATTTATTTGAATTTTTCTAATAATTTATAATAATCAAAGTGCTATAAAATGAAAGTACTGAATATAGGAAATGTAAAATCCTAAAAATAATTAATTAAAAATTACATAAAAATGATATGAAACTAACAAACATTTAAGGTGATACCAAAAGAAGTAATGGGATCTAGTATAGGCAACTAGGTTTTGAAAGATAATTATTTTTGAAATTTACTATGAAAATTTGAAATTTAAAGTGATTTTTTTGAGTGAAATATGCAAGTAAAAAATAAAAAATTTATTGAAAATTTTATGATTTAAAGAGACATAGAAGATGAAACTAGGATTTTAAAAATATAATATTTTTGAAAATTACTATTGAATTTTAAAATTTGAAGTGTATTTCTAATTTAAATAAGCTATTAAAAATTCAAAAAATTATTGGGACCTAGTATGGATAGTTAGGGTTCAAAATAGAATTATTTTAAAATTACTACAAAATTTTAAAAATTTATGCTAATTTTTTATTTTATTATGTAGGTAAAAAAATAGAAAAAATTAGTTGAAATTTTACCTTAGGATTTTTAGGGATTTTATATGCAAATGAAGTAAGTCGGGTTCACCAAATGATTTAACCTATTTGGGAATATTTATGTATTATTCCTAATTTATTTAAAGGGTATAAGTAGTAAAATTAGTAAATAAATATGGAATAATTAAGATACTAATTTGTGTAAATTAGATTGTAATTTGACTTTTCTAAAAATAGTAATAAAAAGGAGAAAATAAGTCTTAGCTAAAAATTGATGGATACAGCTGAGACAAGGTCTGAGATTCATTATGTAGGACTGAGACACTATCACAAACCAAGATTTGATCTTTATTTTATGATTAGATAGGAGCATTAAAATTGGATAGGAGTGGTACTAGAGTTGTAGTCCACTGCTGCTATTTTTGTCTAGGAGATATGAGCTTTCTAGGTTTTGTTCGCTATGCCTATGTGAACCTATCTATGAAGTTTCAACAACTAGAAGTCTATAGAGCTCCCTATAAAATAGATTTTTCATGAAAACCCTATACTACATTATGATTTAACCAAATTATAGAAAGAGAGGGGGGTTTATATTGTGTAAGATTCATCGAACATGTATCCACAACCCTTGTGTGGGCACGCTGTCTACATACCAATACTCCAAAGAGGGATCAAGCCATATGTAGTTATCCCACTTGATATGCTTTATGCAATAGATTTTATTAATATAAATTTTTTTAAACTATATATACTTGAGGTGGCTAGGGACTAGTGTAAATATTTAAATAATCTTGTAAGTGTATTGGTTGGATGTATGCAGAGAATAAGGA
Source organism: Torreya grandis (assembly GCA_037957365.1). Taxonomy (NCBI): domain Eukaryota; kingdom Viridiplantae; phylum Streptophyta; class Pinopsida; order Cupressales; family Taxaceae; genus Torreya; species Torreya grandis. The sequence continues at coordinate 1,926,993 of JARHVA010001942.1, read as the reverse complement.
AGATTTATTGAATAGTATTACTTGTATTATTACTTGCTTAGTGATAATTTCCCCCATTTTCAAATGATATTTGAATGGGATTTTATAAGGATATATTGGTCATGGGTTGAAAGTGCTCACATTAGGCTGATAAGGATAAGGATGGGGAACTAGAAAGAACTGACTATTGGAAAAAATGCTCTTGGATAGGAGCAACGAAAGTGAACAAGAGTGGTACCAGTGCTACAATATAAGTGTGGCACTATTGTATTAAGATAATGGGGCTTGGGGGGGATGGATTAGTCATGGAAAAAGGGGTCTAGCTCAACTATGATCAAGTATAAAAGGCTATGAATGACTAATAATTAGTGAAAAGATGCCTAAGAGGGTCATGAGAGTAAGCAAGTGGGACCTATGGGTTGGGTGTCAAAATCCACACTTAAGTTACCAATTTTTGCATTTTATATGACTACACACCTATAATATGTTTAAAATAGAGTATATCAATCATAAATCTAATATAATATATTTCAAATATATGCAAAATTAGTGCAATGAATAGGATACTGACACAAGTGTATATCTAAATCATGGAACTAAATTAGAGTTAATACAAGTGTGGAGGTCATGTCTTCATGACATGATACCAATGAAGTCTATAGATAATTATTAAGTTTATAAGTGTGGAGTTCAAGTTTTTATGGCATTCCTTCACTAAAATATAGAATTACTAAGAAGGTGTATAAGTGTGGAGGCCATGCTTTTATGACATGCCCCCACTAAAATTTGGAAAGTGAAAAAATGTGTATAAGTGTGGACATCATGTTTCAATGACATTCTCCCACTGATATTGTCCCCATTATAAGGTTATGAAACTATAATATTGAAGGTATGTTATCTCAAAAGGAAAATGTAGTTTTATAATATGTGTATGAATCATGTAGCATATAAGGATAACATGTCAAAGTATATATATCAATTAGGATAAAAAAATGTGATCATATTAAGTACTAATATGCATGATATAGATCATGGAAATATATATAGAGTAATAATACAATCTCAAAAAACAATGTATCACACACAAAAGAGAAATAAGTGTGATTCAAAGGAATGGTCCAAGGAGACATCATACAAGGGGAATTTTTAAATGACACATAACCAAAAGTAATGACATATTAAAATTCCCAACCAACATATAATGAAATATTCAAATGTCTAATAAGCATAAATGGCATAAGGGACAATAAGAAAGGAACATATTAAAACATTCCACAAGCAATATAATAGCAAGTAATGCAGTACACTCAAGGGCATGACAATATGAGTACATAAATCATAGAAAACCAACATAAGCATATCATACTAATTCTTGCATATATATGCTTGTAAAAAATGTTATGTATCATAGAATATAAAGTAAATTATATATATATATATATATATATATATATTGATGTTTTTTCTCTTGTATAAACCTATTGAGTTCTAATATCTATGAATGCATGCCTTAAATGGTGCACTGAGGAAGGGGTGGGTAGACCATTGGTGATTCAAAATATTGTTGGTTAATTCTATCATAACTAAACCCATTATAAACCCAATTTATCTAACTTACTAGGTAATTCTTCTCTCAAATATCCACTAACTAAGAAAAAAATTATTTTTCCTATTTGGTCATCTCTAATCAAATCAATTGTGAAATTTATGGTGCATGTTATGCAACTAGGCTGGCCTAAGTCAACCTAGTTCAAGGCTGAATGATAACATTTTAAAATTGAGTCATGGTGAGATGACTTTTTCAAGTAAAAATATAAAATGCTTATGACCTATATATTTCTATGAATAAAACCTTCATTTCAATCCTATAAAGAGGAACATTCCTTTTTATATTATTAAAACTTACAATTCTACTACAACTACATTTGATAGAGCCATTTCTTATGGTTAACCTTGGAGAAAAGATAGCTTGTCTTATGAGAAGTCATAGATGTAAATAGGAATATTTTATCCTAGAGTTGATTTCAACTAGTATGATACTTACAAATCCCCAAAAATATCTTGTAAATCACTATTGGAAAAGAGGAAGATTGAGACTCAACATGTTTATTTAGAGGTAATTATATCTAACATTTGTTATTTCATTTGATAGATAGATATTTCATAAGGTAATAGGTTTTGAATGTATAACTCCTTGATTAGATTACCTCTATACTCAAATTTAGTATATCTATAAGGTTTTATTTGTTTTCAATCTTCCACCTTAGATGATGTGAGTCCCTATTTTCCTACCATGATTCCTTATTTGTTTTTAACCATCCCCCTTTGTGTTATAATATTTGATAACACTATATTAGATTTTATTTTATGCATTATAAGACCTAGCTAGGGTTATTGCATGATACTATTTTCCTAGAGGTTTTAGAACCCTTTCATTTAGTTTTGTGTGATAATTTATACCTTAGTTAGGTTTAATGGATCTAATTTTGTTTTACTCCTAATATCAAAATATCACAATAGATTTTAGTTGATTACCTTCTTCGAGCTTGGATTTACTAAGTAGGATAAGTTGTATATCAATCTTAATTTTTTGCATACATTCTAGTGAACCCAACATTAATCTAACCCTTGAATTGTAATTTTTCACCTAAAATAAATTAGGTCATATAGTTAAACCCAATTATATTTCATATTTTTTGAATTTCATGTATAGATAACTAGTTCACACAGGTCAACCTAGTTTTATCCCTGCTTTCTAATTTTATTTTATAGTCAACTAGGTAGCGTAGCTTGACCCAATTTTAATCCCTATTTCATGTTTTTATTTTAAAATAAACTAGGTTGTGTAGGTCAACCCATTTTATTCCTTACTTTTCATTTTCAACTTCATCCAACTAGGTTGATGTAGGTTGATCTGATTCATTAATTAAATGTTTTTAGTTTCAAACTTTCTATAAAAAAAGTCAACCATGGTCAACCATATTTAATCTCTATTATTTTTAGGTTTTTATCTCTACAAGGCTAAATTGATCCTAGATGACCTAATTTTAGCATTCATATATACAACACTCATAGTCATCTAAGTCAACCATGGTCAACCTAGTCATATTTATTATGTTCTTTCTAAGCAACTAGATTAGCCTAGCCTAAACTAGTTTACATTTTTTAATTTTTATGTTATATAAATAAAATAATAATTAATTTTTTTAATTTTATCTTCTATTTAAATAACACAATATTTAATTTTCATACACATTTGTTTTCTTGTTTTTTAATGCTATTAAAATTATACTACACAGTCAACTAATTCAACCTCAGCTGACTTAGTTATGTGTATATTTTTATTTATAGTAAACTAAGTCAACCATGGATGACCAAGTTTATTTCAGCCTATTTTCACAATAGACTATATTGACCAACATCAACTTTATTCTATTATATTTGTTCAAATAGACTGACCTTAGATGACCTAGTTCTGTGTGTTTTAACTTTATACATAAGCAAGGCAGTTTAGTTTCTATTTTTAGTGATTAATCTCACTTTTAATTTTAAAAATGTTGGTTTACAATTTATTTACATTCATCAAAATTAGTTTTTGATAATTGAGTTTTTCCTTTATTTTTCACTTTGTCTAGACTTCCCTAGAAACTACATGCTGGCAGTTTTAAAACTACTTATCTATTGTCATAAATGGATATATGATACTTTGTTTATGGTATTAGTACATCATTTATAGATATTATTGAATGATGGTATTTCCCCAATAATTACATAAATTGTATAGTATTAAACACATACTTTAGTTTCCATGTACCTCACAATGTTTAGGAAATTCCTAGGATTCCCCTCTTTATTAAACCTTATAAAGCCATCCATATGGTTAATTATATAGTGGAACAGTTAGAAGTTAGTGTAATTAAGTTAATCTAAACTCATCCTTGAAATTGGGTTTATTGGGATATGGTAATTATACTTAATCCATAATTAGTTATCTAAAATATTGTGTTTACACTATCTAATGGACAAACAAGTATCTTTGAGAGCCTAAAAATTAGTCAAATAACCTTAGTGCATCTTATTGATATTATTTTCAGATAATTAGTTATAATATTAGTTATAAAATTTCATTTCTACTTGTTTCTTGTTATTATCTTTTGTATTTCAGACTATATCGACTAACATCAGTATAGTTATGTGTTGTGTGTTTCAATTAAATCAACCAGTATCAATCTAGTTGAATATAGGTGAATAAACTAAGTCAACAAAAATTCACTCAATATTTTGTATTTTGTCTTATTTAAATTTATTTTCCAAACTAAAACATCTAGTTTACTATAATTTTTTTCTAAAGCTAATTAAGTCGATTAGGCTCAACCTAGTATTTTTTTGTATTTACCTAAATTTCTAACTATATATAATTAAGTCAACCTATTATACTTATTTATTAATTTATTTACCTATATATCTAATTAGATAAACCTAGGTCAACTCGATGATTCCCAGATCATGGTATTTACCTCTCGAATTTGACTAGATCAACCTTAGTCAACCTGGTAGACTTTTAGATTGTTCTTTCTACCTTTTTGTGTAACTAAGTTGACCCTAGTTAACTCATTACATTTTTGTTCTCCTATATTCTAAAATACCTTGAACATGGTAAATACAATATAGGGTTAAGAATATATAAATTAATAAGCACAAGGGTGATAAATAAATCTATAGTAGGGTAATTAATTTCAAACTCAAATAAATAATATTTTGAATTTAAATGTTGAGATATGATAAAAATATAAAGTACACCTATTGATTGATATAAAAATGAAAAAAAAAAAAATGTAGTTGGTTTACTACATGCATATGGATTCGATATGGAACAAGATGGAAATAAACTGGATCAGTGGCTTGGGCTAGTTGCCAGATTATTTAAATTTGACCTCTGTAGACTTGGACACTTGCATCAACCTCAGATGCTTATGTCAATGCTTTTATCTAAATTTTATGTAGGTGTTTATTGAATAATACCTACTAGATATATATTTAACCACCTAGGATATTCTTAGTTCTATGTCCCCTTCACTCTAGTGTGCTTAGATTTAGATCATGGGCTATTATTCCTTGTCAAATAGAAAAGCCCTATTTCTTCATCTTCATAGCGGTTGTTTAAAAATGGGTTAGTGAGACCATAGTTTCAAGCTAAACCCAAATAAATCTCTCTTAGTGGGTACTACCTACATATCAATTACTCTAAAGAGGGCCTTAGACTAATGTAGTTCTCCCCTACATGTTAACTTGTGTGTGCATAAGGATGTAATATGTGGAAATTAAGTACAATGGTGGCCTAGATTGTAAATTTAAAAATAAGATCCATGGAGTGATCCTTCATTAATTCATACCTATATATGTGTCCTTATGACTAATGTGGGAATAAGATAAATTAGGGAAGCTTTGCTCACTTGAATTATTGATTGAATACTTTTTGTAAGTTGCCTTGTGAGTTGTTAGGTCTTTATTAGGTGAGGGATGATATTGTATATATACCAATCCATTTTAGAAATATATCACATTATATCACTTAGGATGACCATTGGTATATGTTTCATTTATAAATTTGATGACTCTAAGTCATTAGACACTTGCATTAGAATATGACACTGGCATCGATGTAGGTGTGTAAATGGAACACAAGTGTATGAAAAGATGTAAAATAGGCATTGGTACCAAAATTTCATAGACACAATATAGGCATGTTGACTGTGCTATGAGCATGATATAGGGCATGGGTCATTATATTAACACTATTCAAACTAAGAAATAACTAATTTGGTATGGAGAGATAATATATGCAAGCATTTTGATAATGGGAAGGCCTAGAAGTTGAAGGTACATCCATGATATGTATTTACCAAGTGTAAAAGACTAGGGTGATATATAATTTGAATTTAGTGTACATTTGTCCCTCATAATCTAGTAATGAAATTTCTAGTTTAAAATAAAATAAATGCTTAACTAGGCATGTATAACACACCTTGCCTTTGTGTGAATCCCACTTGAGTGATTTTTTTGTGACTGAACAACTAAGAACATGGTATAGTATATTATTAGTGTATATAATTTGAAATTTAAATCATTAAAATTATTGAAATAAAAAGAGTAAGGTTTAGGAGTACACCTATGTATCGATGTAACTGCCTTGTCTTTTGGCAACTTGATTTGAAAAGATGTATCATTATGAACCACTTAAACTAAGATTAGGAAAAATGTAAATTTGGAAGTGTATATATATAGAGGTTAAAGGATAAACTTACCCCCAACCTTGGAAAAAGGTGAGTTTCCACTTGAAAATTGAGATTAACTCAATTGTGCAACCCAATCATACTTATTATTAGGAAATTTTAGTATGAACTTTGTTTATAATATTAATATATGTCATGTGTAAATAAAACTCTCAAGATATCTCATAGAAGAGAGTCTTAAGGATAAGTTGAGAGATTATTGGAAGGGGTTGAGAGATATGAGGGATGAGGATCAATGTTGATTCCATGTATAAAGGAGACCATTTTCCTATATATTGTAGTCCTATATGATGAATAAATCATCTGAATAAAATATATGTTATGGTGTATTTTTTGCAACTATGGGTTAATTGTGCATAGACTCTAATCAACATCATTATCTGGTATTAGAGTGGGTTATCTCTAATGGTGTAAAATAAATAATGGGGGAAATATTTTGTTTATTTGATCCCTTAATTAATGAGAGCATACAATATCCCCTATGAAAATATATTAGTATTATTTTTATATAATTTAGAGTTTAGATCTAAATTTTTTTATCAAAAAATAAATTAGTAAGGGACATATTCCATCATACCACTATTTTTACAATCTACACCTATTGAAGTGTGTATATATTAGATTATTACAGATGTGTCTATACTAATTTTGAATCATTTCATTTAGTTATACAATGATTTTAAATAAAGTGGGAGTAGTATACATGCTAAGTCATTGACCTCCAATCAGGACCTTTGTCAATATTAACTTCAGATCATGTTGGATTACACTTTATTGGATTGCATTTAGTTCTACCACACACTATCATATTTTGAAAACTTGAAGATCTAGATTTGTAAAGGATTCAACATATTTTAGTCCAAGTCTGTATATAATGTGCAGTTTGGCATATTCCTTCATTTTGATCTTATCTATCACATTTTATATCTCGTATACATGGCATCAAACATGCATTTGATATGTGCGACCATTTTTTGAAAATCTATTGTTAAGATCTGTATTATTCATTATCCATCCAAGACTAGTTGATACACCTTTTATCTCATGCTTATGACATACCTGATCTATATTGGACTCCTAGATCAACATGACATACTAGGTTTTATTCACATTGATCTCATCCTTTGCTTCAACCAAATAAACCTTCCATTCCATAAAAAACTATGATATATAGTGTCATGCCTAATTTAATAAGTGAAGTGGCTCATTTAAATGGTGATTCATCCATCTCATAGAATAAAGGATATTTAATATTTGATCAGAAGTCAATAGTGATCATAGGAGCTTATCCAAGCTATTGAGATGCTTGTTGGCAAATCAGATTGTACATGAAGTTATTGGAGAAAAGGTGTGGATTTACATGCAATTCATCAAGGATTTTCCACCTCCCTTGATATCCTCACATGTGATTCTTCCAAAATGCATCATTTCATGTAAATTTTCATGTAAGTTTGTCATGTTTAAATTCTTTATTAGTATTTCTTAGTGTCAGTCGATTCTATGTATATAAATTAATATTATGTGTCATTTAGGTTTGGTTATTATTCTCATATGGTCATAGATGGTCAAAATTGTTTTATTTTTTGGTTATTAGTTTTTTATATAGTCTCTTATTTATTATTATGTCAAGTTATTATGTGTCATTATAATAGTAGTTTTATATTTAAGAATATAAAAAGTTTAGTCAAATTTGTATCATTTTATAGAGTTTTTTTCATGAAAACTTATGTTGTTTTGTATGTCAAAAAATCTCAGTTTATTTTGAAGAGACTCATCATTAGAAACAAATTGTAAAAATAAAAAAAATTGCCTTACAGACAAATTTTTGGGTGACCATGATGTCTTGAGTCAAATGTCAAAAGTGTCAATCTTGTGGGGGGGACTCTATTCCCTTAAAAATATCATTCAAAGAATGAATTTCAATACTTTATCATCTAAGTGAGTAGCTTTACCTACTAGAGGTTGGAGGAAAATGGAGGATGGAGGATAATTGTACCTCTCATTCACCACTAATGATAGGGTACCATTTTGTAGTAGTGGCACTTTGCTTTCTATTTTCAGATTATGTGAAATAAGAACAAAAGTGTATTAATTTTCATTTAATAAGTTAGAATTTACAAATGTAATCTCATAAAAGTGTGATAGTATATGAAATATAGACCATAAGTATTAAATTAGGATATGTTCTTAATAAAAGTAGTTGGTAGGTGTGTTCCCACTAATTTTTTATTGGTTTGGTTGATGTTCCTAGATTTTGTTGATATAGTTCCCTTTGCATGGTTGGTATGTTCCAAAGTGGTTGATACATTTTCCTAACTTGAAGGAGGTTCCCATGATTGGTTTATAGTATTCCCATTTATTTGTTTATTTATTCCCACAATCAAGATGCAAGGAAGTAGTACATAGGAATGCTAAGACATGTGTATGTTGCATAGATAGAGGATGATGTTTATCCCCATGTTTATACTAAGGGGGTAATATTATAAAATTTTAGTGTGATTTTTTTTTATAATATTAATATATATAATGTGTAAATAAAACTCTCAAGATATCTCGTAGAAGAGAGTCTTAAGGAGAAGCTGAGAGATTCATGGAAGGGGTTGAGAGATATGAGGGATGAGGATCAGTGTTGAATCCTTGTATAAAGGAGACCACTTTACTGAATATTTGTCTTTTATTATGAGTAAATCACCTAAATAAAATATATGTTATGGTGGGTTTTCTAAAACTATGGGTTAATTATGCATAGAATCTAATCAACCTCATTGCTTATAACCTAGTGAGTGTGAGTTAATCCATGTCAACCCACACTAAATATGGTAAGTTAGGATGATGTAATCAAGTCCAACCTATAAAATTGGAAATATTGAGTGGTTGAACCAACTATTACAATATATTAACTTAATAATAGTGTATAGTAGTCCAACCTGGTGAGCTAAAGTCCATAGAAACATTTTGAAATATAAAAGTGATTTTGATTTTTAAATTTAGGTATTTTTTGCATAACATATGAACCTTATATATCTCTCATGATAAAACCAATGTATAACAATGGCACCAATGAACATAGTTCTACCATAAATGTGTATCTAAATCATATAACTATGTAATTTGGCCAATTTACAATTGTATACACCCTAATTTGGTCAAGTAACCACACATATCATGTATTTTCATAGTCCTTTCATAGGAGACTCTAACTGGAGAATATGAGCTTTGTTCACATTTGACCATGTATCCATTTTATCCATTTAGGTCTAGTTTTAATCTTGAGCCATCTTTTTACCCATTCCCAGTCATCTCAAGCCTTTCAAATGGTCATTACACCTTAGCCAGGTCAAGTTTCTCATGCTCACTCCATCCCCCCTAATCCCTAGCCTATAGGATAGGAGTGTTGGGATTGGACTACAATGCTGAAACCCAGGGTGCCCAATTTTTAGTGCTTCTGTCTAAAGCCAATTTGAATACAAATGGTTAGTTTCTTTTGTTAGATGGGTCTTACCCTTTTATTTACTTAATTCCTAAGTTTTCTAGTGTCAGCCAAATGCACATAAAGATATAAAATTTTAAATAATTAGTCTCCTATATAAAGGACTACACAAGGCATTTTATATCTAGCACTTACTACTTTGGCACATTAGACATAATAAAATCAGTCAATAGTATAGTTCAACTTTTCTACATCACACATAGACTTGCATGATTGATCAAGGAAGGGCCTAGGAAAAATTTATTTTTGCATCTATCATACACATTGATTATCCACATTTCCTATGGGAGAACTACATTTGATCTGAGACCTTAGCTTGAGGGTTAATGTAGGTAGTGGTTTGGACATCAGGGGTTCTAGATCATGTGATCACTCTTCCCCTAACCTAGTTTTTTCCCCTTTTGCTTTTTATGTATTCATTGTTTGCATATTTGTAGATGGATATAGGTATTAAAGAATAAAATGAACCTATGATGAGCTTTATTAACTTCCATCCCCTGAAATTTGGTACATAGGCTCATACTAACCTAGTGAACAAAATATAGAAAGCTTAGATCCTAAGGACAATAGCGTCAGGGAGGGACTAGAGAAAAAACACTAGGGTGTCCTATTATGGTGCTCCTATATAATTAGAAAATAAAATATAGGTTTAGATTCTTGATAGTATCTTAGTGTTGCCTCTCAATTACTAGCTATAGAATCATTCATTTCAACCTAATTTAAGATAAGTTTATTATTCTTCCTCTTATAAAATTACCTATTCAAAATCTATATTTTTTACCATTAAACTAGATTTTCCTATTATTCTAGACCCTTATTATTTAGGATCTAGACACTAGATTCCTAAAATAATAAAATATTTGGTGAACTCGACTTACTTAGAACAAACCTAAAACCATAACTACACTTAGGGTTTTTCCTTCATATTTTGTGAAAAAAATTAATTTCCAAAAATTTGATTTTTGTATAAATTTTTGTACATTTTTCCTATTCAAAATAATTTTTATAATTTAAAATTATTGCATAATTTTCCAAAATTCTAAAGATTTCAAAACTAGGTCATCAAACACCAAGCCTTCCTTGCAAATTTTAGAGAACTATTATGGAATTTTTGCAAATTGATTACTTTGTCAAAAATAATTTCAAATTTTCAAAATTAGTAGTTTTATCATGCAAAAATTTAATTTCCAAATTCTGATTTTTGTATAATTTTTTTTGTACATTATTCTTATTTAAAATTATTTTTAGAATTTAAAATTATTGCATAATTTTCCAAAATTCTAAAACCCTATATTTCCAAACTAGGTCCTTAAACCTTAATTTTTCCACCCTTACAATTTTTACAAAACTAATTTGAATTTTTTGTAAATTGTTTGGATTATCAAAAATAATTTCAAATTTTCGATGATAGTAGTTCTTTGTGCATGTATTTGATTCATAATACTTTTCAAAATTCTCTTTGGTGAAAGAAATAAAATGGCCACAAAGGCAATTTCTTCCTCTCATCCCATAGATAAATTTATAAAATTTTCTTATAATTATGACAATGATTAGACAAATTTGCAAAATTTCACATTAGCTAAAAATGTGGATAATGATTTAATTTAAAATGATGATAATTACTATTATAATAATGAATAATATGATGATACATATGAACATGATATTGAAGAAAAAGTAGATGCATATTCTTTTCTCAAACCTATCTCTTTTATTCCTACTTCTAAAGAAAATAATTTTGATAAATGGGAAAAGTACTTCTCACCTCATTCTTCTATGCACAATGTACCAAGTGAACAATTTAGTCATGCACTTCCGAGTGAACCTCTTAATTGTGATAACTTGCTTCCATGTGAACCTAATCTCTCTCTCTCTCTCTCTCTCTCTCTCTCTCTCTCTCTCTCTCTCTCTCTCTCTCTCTCTCGCTACTTCAATGTTCAAATTAAAATAATATAAACACAATAGAATCAAATTACCAATGCATAGTTTAAATGATACATCTCATGTTCTTAACTCTACTTTATCAAAAGAATGTTCAAATGAAAAATATCCTTCTCTTAATTCTCATATCTCACATGAAAATAATTCATGTCTTTAATCCATGGATAACATAGATGCACATGATATTCCAATTTCAAATGATAATTTATTGCATATTAGAAAAAAAATAAATTCTTCTCTTACACACCTCCCTAGCAGTGATGGAAGTGATAATGAATATGATAGTAAGCATGCTAGTGAATATGAAAATGACAGTGATTATGAACAATATTACGTATATGATAATGATGATGATAATTATGCACATAGTGATTAAGAATAAGCATCTCATGTTTCTAACTCTTCTCTCACTCCTCTCAAACACAATGCACTTTTAAATGTTATTTCTACTTCTAAGAATGATTATATTTCAAAAAATGCACATATTAATGCTAATAACACATCTTCTACAAAATTATAATGTGATTCACTAAAATATAAAGATACCAATGAATCTCCCAATCCACCCCTCACTATAGTAGTTACTAGTTTTCACTCTTCACATAAAGAGAATGATAGCCCACATCCCTCTAGTAAGGTCCAAGTTACCATTACTCCCAAGGTTCAAGTGAGCACACCACCTCTTTATGATCTAGTTGATAAATGTAGCATTCCCATGGTTAAAATTAACATTAAAATTCAATGATTAAATGAACCACTTCAAGATAATAATATACCATCCCAGGAGATCATCTCTTTGATGCATGTAGTTGGTGAATTATAACACCAATTACATCTCCTTACCTTTGAAAACAAATCTTACAAGTCTTGGATGGATGCCAATGATCTACATGGTAACCTTTTTCTAAATATATTCATAAAAGCTTCATTGTCTAAAAAATTTTAGATACCATCATTACCTCACTTTGATGGAACTGGAGATCCATTTATACACCTTCGCCTTAAAGAAGCCTTTGCCATCTCATGCGAGCCCCTTGATTCTACTCAAGTTATTCTAGCAGACATTAGTGGGGGAAGCACAAAATTAGTTCTTTCATCTACTCCCCATTGGTTCATTACACACATATGATGACTTAGAGGAGGCATTTCTTAGATATTACATTGTAAACATGGACCCTCATGTTACATATGAGAAACTTGCCACATTACATCAGAATTCTTTAGAGCCATTTAATTAGTATATCTTAAGATTCAAGGCTCACATGTTAAGATTAATATATAAACTAATAGATGCATAGATTTAACATCTCTTTATTAATGGGATTTACCAACCTCTACTTGAGCATATATTATAGTAGATAGAGTCTTCTTTTAGACACTTGTGTTATACAGTTTTATCTTTGGAAAAGAAATTGGGATTGATTGAGGTAGATTCAATTGATTAGATCACTCTAGATTTCATAGTAGCATCTTCAGCTAAAAATTTTAGCACTCAACATCCACCATGTCCTAAATAAGATAGGAGACCACAACAAAAAAAGCAACTAATCAAGAATAAAGAGCTAGTTTCTAGAGCACAACCTATAATATGCACTATAAAAGAATAACAACAAGGCACCACTACAGTTTGATTCAGATTATGATAGACCATATACCATATTATTAGCACTAATAGAGAGGAGGTTAATCACATTGCCTTCTACTCATTGACGAGATCCACATCTCATACACATACAACCACATCAGCTATTTTGTAACTATCATCACATCCATAAACATAGAGATAATGATTGTTATGGACTCAAAGATTGTATTACTCAATGTGTTGATAATGGCATAATAGCATTCATATAGGGGGCACTAAAATCTCATCCATAAGGAACCCTATACCTCATTCTCCCATGATTGAGTCATCTAAAGACATTCCTTTATAGGAATCGTCAATCACTCATCATGAACACAATGCAAGTTTTAGGATAGAATATCATAGGAGATATCCTATTCTATCACCTTAGAAGGTTTGGAAACTAGTACAATGAGAAAATCCTACATATATCACCATAATCCATGAAATACATAGTGCAGTTCCATATACATATCCAGTAGAATCACAAGAATCATAACATAGTCCTACTCATGAAAAATATTCACTACAGAAAGATTTTTTTAGTCTTATCTCATGTAGCAATCCACTATAGTTAATATTAAATGACCCCACACCATAAATTAATTCTTTTTGATGGTTAAAATTGTGCTAGTTTCTAACACCAACAATTGGAAGTTTCAAGATGTGGGACTTGCGACTGGAAACAACCTCTAGATTTTTAAGAAGCCAGTCTCTTCTTTATATCAAGCGTATACTAGGAAAAGGGATAGGAATTTTAATAGAAACACAAAATGCAAAGAAATAAAAACTAACTATGGTGATGCACCTAAATGTAATTCAACCCTTAATTCTGAGCACAGTGAAACTATATGTAAGATTCAATTACATTTAAGAGAAAACAAGGCATGATCAATGTAAAAGATGAAAACAATAGTAACAGAGGCTCATAGCTTAGACTACTTTTGTAGTGACACATAAAATATAAACAAAGGCATATGATTCAATCTTCCTATTAATTCTTTAGTCACATAAGGCACAAAAACATGCACAATTACATAAACTTTCCAACTCAAGAAAATAGAACAAAGGCAAATGATATTCCTAATCACAGCTCTAGAAAGTCTTAAACTCTTGACAATAGTTCTCTCAAAAAATTCTCTCTAAGTATTTGATGATGATTTTTGGTGATCTCTACACCCCTATTTATAGCCTTGGATTCCTTCATATTATTTGCATGTTCTCAATCTAACAGCCCAACTGAAAACTAACTGAACTAGAAGTGTCTAACAGAAGATATTTCTTAGATTTTGAAATGTTCTATTTCTCTGCAAGTTCATTGGCTGAAGTAAATACTCAGGACTCTTCCCACTTTCAAATGGGAGAGGACACTTGGCTGATTCCCCTTTTCCTCTTGAAATCCTTCTCTTTATTTAGGATGCACTGGAAACTGACACTTGGCATGTTCTGCAACACTTACCAAAGACACACGGCACTTTCCGCATAACTTATACTCTTTTTGTGTCTTTGCTCAGGAGTGTTCTACCTTTGACACCTATCACAATATGCTTCTTCAAAACTTTAACAACTTATATAAAATAAGACCCACATCATTTCTTACCCAAGCAACTTTAAAAAGGGCATAGGGACAGGTGGTTATTTTTGCTTGCCTCAACAAAGGACACGTGGCAATCTCTGCTTTACTTAACTAGGGATATATGGCAATCTTTGCTGCTTTTAGCCACCTTTTGAGAAACCTACAGAAGGTGACATGTGCTAGTATCTATGTCACTCTATTTATATTATAGAAACAATCGAGCCTCATTTCATATTTACATGAACAATGACACTTGGTAGCTTCTGATTGCTTCAAAAACAAAACCTGAGACCCACCACAGTCTTTACTATATCAGTGAAACAAAATGAAGAAAATTTGGAGGTTGACACATGGTGGCTTCCACTCTCTTTAGCTGAGATATGTGGCATCTTTCGTTGCTTTTAGAAAAGCAAATTGAAACCTTCTGTGATTGCCACTTGGCACCCTCTACCTGATCTTGATACTTAGCTTGTTGAAACCTTCTGCTTAAAAGAGATTTGAAATGAGGATGTCAATATGAAACGTGGATGCTGACATTTTTCACATTCCACTGAGTTACTATGAGATATGTGGCATGTCCCAACAAACTTATAAAAATTATGAAAGGTGTCTCAGCTGATGACACTTGGCAGCTTCTGCTTGACTTTGACACTTAGAGAAAAATGAGGCAAAAAGAAAATTAAGCCTGAGGTCTATTTCAAAACTTCACCATCTCGAACCAAAGTGTGTAGGGACAAAATTTTGTAGTGTACAACTAAAAATCAGAATGAAACATAGAGTATTTTTTACTCTACAGTTATTGGTGACCCCAAGGACTTTTAAGCCTACTTAAAAAGAAATCACAACTCCCACTTGATCAAAATTTCAAAATTATAGCTTCAGTAATGCTATTTGATAGGCAGACCATTCATCATCAGATAACCCCTACTTATTCTGCAATTCATTGAAGGCTAAATCAAGGTTAATAATATCCTTATGTGAAAAATTCTATAAAATCTAAACTGTAACCTTCAACTTGAATTCAATCTAGGAAACATGAATCAAAATAGCTTCTACTTCAAGGACTGATGAATCATCCCTTAAATCTTGAAAAACTATTTGATCATTTTTCTTGGCCAACAACAAAGGTTCAATTTCATCAACCATTAACACCGTGTTGTCATCAAGAAATGGAGAAGGAAGACCTAATTATATTAGGTCTTCAATGTGCTATTTCATTTCACTAATTCCTTCTTTCATTATGTTGAGAAGCTCTCTACGACTGATGGCTACATAATTGCAACTGAGAACCTCATTCACTCGCTTAACAGTGACCATTCTATTCTCAATTCCTGCTATTGACAACGTTCCATCCATTGCATCATAAAGCTTTTGCAGCAATGTTTCAGAGTCAAATAATCTCCCAAAAACTGTAGCCAGAGTGTTTGAAACTAAATTCTCCACCTTTTCACACAATTTCTATGCATTTAGTAGGAAAGTGAGAGAAGGCCTGAGCTGAATAATTTCTGAAGAGATTCTTTTCCACATGGATTCATAAAGCTCCTTTACTAGACTTAACACTCTGACATTCTTTGGCCTATTGGCTAGCTCCAATGTCAATTGTTCTACCCTTTGTTGTTCTACTTGAAATTGGGCTTATATAGCCCTGATATTATTCTATTCAACCAATAGCTTCTATTGTAATTGAGTAACCTATAACAGGTGTTCCTCACATTTTTCTTGTAATGCTGCCTTTTCACACCTTAGGGTCATCACTGCATCTTTTTCCTGCATTAGCCCTACTTTTAAGGAATCATTTTGGGCCTGGATCACCTGGTGAGTCTGAAGAGAAATAGTATCTTGCAACTGTTTATTCAGATTCTCTATTTCATTATCTTTTCTATTGATTTATGTGGTCAAACTATTATAGTTTACCTTTTCCTTGGCTAAATCAACCTCCATCTTATGTAGCCTCCTTGATGTCTTCAAGTAGTCTTTAATAATAGTAGAAGTGGATTCAGTTAGCAGCTCAATTTTATCTTGTGGCCTGAACATGACATATCTATGGCCACTACATTCATTGTGTAGTCTTCCAGCTACATCTGCTTAGTTGGCTTGCATACATTTGGTGACAAATGAGTCACCATCAATTGCTACTAAATTGGGTCAAATTGTGACCGTAGATGTGGTGTAGCCAAGGCTTTATTTTCCTTGATCTTCTTTTTCTCTCTTTGGGCTTCCCTTGCCTTCCTAGCAGCATCTTCTTAGGTTTGGAAGGTAGAAGGAGAGGCAATGTGCCCACCCACAAAAGGATGTCCCTATGGCAAACCATATTGAATAGCTAATTGTTGGCTATGGGTAATTTGAGGGGGGAGTTTCTTAGGAATAGAGGGGGGAAAATGAGGTAATGTTAAAGCTTGAGGTGGCATAGATGGGGAGAAGTGAGAAATGGGAATGGTAGAGGTGGCAGGGGATGTCATCTGGCTAGATGGAATCATCATGCCAATAGGAGAAGAAAAAGATTGAGAAGGAGAAGTAGGAATAATACTTACCTAAGGAGTAATTATAGTACTCTATAATTGTCATTGTGAAGGTTCTGCTTCCTCCTTTGAATCAAATTGAAATTACACCCTCTTTCACTTCTTTGGTGTCTCTTTTTCTAGCTGTGTTTCTTTTCCTTCAACATCTACTACTGCCATCAGTGATGCTTGTGGATAACTAGGAATTTCAATAACTGATGCTGATGGGGAAGCTTTTGGTGGTGAAGGCACCACACTCTTTTGCTTTTCCATGATGTTGAGAGATTAGAGCCAAACTGATATAGTTACTGCAACTATGGTTTGCCCTAAGGCCTGTGACTCTTGGCTTGATCCTACTCTGGCTTCCATCTCTACACCTTGTGTCAACAAATTGCTTGTGTTAGGGCTAGATATAGGGGATAGATGGCACTCATCCCATAGTTCTTCCCATCTCTCTTCTGTGTCCACATTCCCAAAAGAATGAGTTGTTTGACAAATTTCTTGCCCATATTTCCAATAGGCTTCTATTTTCTCAGCATCCCAATATTTATTCTTTAATGCCCTTCTTAAGCCAAAAGTCATTCTGACTTTAGGATCAAAATCCCTCTGCTTAACATAGAATGTTTCCCAAAGTCTATTTTGTGGAAGGGGCAAATATGTTAATTCAACATAAAATCCAAGAGTATCTTCCCTAGGATTTTTCCTATTTTCCCAAAAAGGGTGGCCTTCATGTGCAATTATAGTTACAACCCTATTAGTCCTTATCTAGGAAGCTATGAAACCATTTGGGTCATATACCCATTTGTCTTCGACTAGTAGGAAACCTAGGGAGGCCAACTTTCTAAGCAGCACAATCTCAGCGTCTCTGGCTTCTAATACCATGCATGTTGTCGTCCACGGGAGGTCATACATTTTCCTCTTCCTCTTCCCAGAGCCATGTTCATTATCTACTATAGATACCTACCTGGTGACCTCTAAGAATGCTAACCTAAGAGTCAAAATCTTAGGTAGCAACATTGGTTCCCCACAAAAACCATGGACTCTTATAATTGTATGGTGGGATCCAAAATAGAAATCACAAGGAATTGGGAAACTAGCTAGAAGGTTTGAAACACATGGGAATAGTCTATTCATAACTAGTTCGGAGCTGAGGTGACAAAAAGTAAGGGTAACAAATAATTCCCAAAATTCATATGGGTCACTAGTTTTTGACAAAATATGTGTCCATGCAGACACAGGAGTGATCCTTTGGAGATCAAAACTTGGGTCATACATATCAAGATGCATATGTTAGGCAAAGATGTCAGAGTTCTGATATAGCATGAGGTGAAACAAATAAGAAGAGTACCTAAAAACTCCTTTTGATTTGAACTAGGCCAATTGTTCTACCATTGAGTATGCAATTTGTTCAAAAAAGTCAAGCTGATACTCATAAGTTTTGTTAACAATTTTCAGCCTAAAGAGGATAGCCATTTGTTCTCCATAGACTACCATATCATCCTTCATTCCAAAGATGAAAGCCATCATAGACAGTGCATCTTGGCTAGCTTGTGTGAATTGGGCTCTTGCTGTAGGGAGTATAGGCACAGTAGTATCATCATCACCCATTTGCAATTCAGATCTTAAGAACCTCAACTGAGTATTTATGTTTGCCCACATTCTTTGCATTTTAGCAATAGTGGGAAACATAGCTATCTTATTGTGATATAGGGCTAACATGTCTCTGATAGCCTACAGTATGATTTTCACCATGAATGGACCTTATTGAATGGTGCTTGAGGATGCATTGAACAAGTTTGTGCATAGTTTGACCAAGTCAAGGCATGTATGTACAGTTGGGACAATGAATTGCACCAGTTGTGAAGTCCATATCCTCATGGCAAATGTCTCATATTGCCCCACTCTGGCTCTCTGAAGACACCTTTGATGTGCCCCTTCCCTAAGAGTTTTTCTACTAGCTCTTTTAAGAATTGGGTCCATGACTCCATCTACATAATATTTTATCTTTTCTAGGTCACTTGCTTGACCAACTTCAGGGATTCTGGTTAGTGGGTAAGTCTTCAATGGTTGCATAGGAGCTGAAGCATATGACTTGCTCGCAAGAAACTTGTCAAGGGATTCATACATCCCAACTCCTTGTTGTGAAGACTGTGCTCCCTCCATCTCTATATCTATTTTGTGATAACTGGTATGAACTTTTGCAAAATAGAAACACTTTCATTGAATCAAGTTTACCAGGAACCAAAAATGCAAGTAACAAGATATTTTCTCGTAGATGCAGGAATGTTTGAGAAACTTTTAGCTTTAACTATTGATAAGAGGTATTTATTAACCTATCAAGTCTCAAAATGGCATTAAACTTAGATATCCATTAGCAAATCTTACTCAATCTTTATGGGACAATGAGATAGACACGTTATGCAAGTGGCAGTGCAAGGTACCTTGGGGATTTCTAAAGATTTGTAAGATATTCAATGTATTAAGAAATTTTGAAAATTCTCTGAGCTGTCGACTATGTGTTCTAAGAACACTTATTTAATAGAAAAGTGGGAAAACAAAAATGGGAAAACAAAGCAATACAGAAAGGGGAAACTATCTAACTATATTAACCAATTATCTTTATCTCCCTCCTAGATCAAAAGAAGAATTTCTAAAGTCTCCTTCATGACAAGCCGGCTTATATTGCCAGACAAGTGGTTGAATTGGATATAGTTCTGGTGACTTGCTTTCTTTGTATGTCATATTGATTGGCCTTCATTTGAGTGAGTCTGAGTCAAACCTACTTCCAACATTTATAAACTCTTCTTGTTCTTGGAATCTTGTCAAATGCAGGCTCTTGATACTGGTATGTCTTATCAAGAAATTAATGACTATTTACTCATCAACAGAAGCCCTTTGATATATATCATTTATTTGCTTATCTCCTTCTACCTCAAATTCAGGTTCTTTTACATGATCATCCTCTTTAATGAATTCAAAATTACTAACCTCTTGAAAGGATAATTCTAAAAGTTTGCAATAATTTTGCATATGTAATTAAGTCTCAATGTTGTCTTGTTCATCTGCAACCAGCTCACAGCCTCCTTGAAAAATAGTATAACCTGACCCAATGATTTCAAACAAGTCATTCAAATCATGATCAAGGAAATGTCCATGCTCCTCCACATCATCTTGCAAAGTAAGAAGAAAGTCAGAAATTATCTTTTTTTCATCAGAGATTAAGGCATACGCTTGTGACTTCTCACTTAGAATATGGAATTCATGTTGAGAGACCCAAGGATTAATAGAAGAGGTATCTTTTGAATTTTCTTCCTTTAAAACATTTGGGATTTTATGATCTGCATCAAATATGATGTAAGTACCCAGACCAATGGAGTCATAATTTCCATATGGGTCACTTTCCATCATAGCTAATAAATGATCATTTTCCTCTTCTTGATCATGTTTAGTCCATTCAGCTAACTCTTCAACAAAAACCCTTTCTTCTTTATTCATCATAGCATGAGATTCCTCTAACTTTGCGGTTGGTTTATTGGTGATGTGATCCTTATATAGTGGCTCATGTAATATCTTCATCTTTGAACCATACTTGGTTTTTAGGATGACGTGAGACCAATCAAGGGACATATATCCTCCTATCTTGGCTGTAAAGTCTCTGGATAAGCATAGGCCAAATACAGGAGGTATATCTATGACTACTAAATCTTGATTTACAATTATATTGGGACAAGTATATAATTGTAATGGGAGTTGTTTAATTCTCCCTATTGTTTGTATTGCTTTTCCATCTAGCTGCATGACTCCTTTAGTGAGTGGTTCATACTTTATTTTTAAAGCATCAGCTATCTGCTTAGGCATTACTATAGTACTAGCCCCTAAATCAATCATTACATTATGCAAAAATTTCTTACCAATTATCAAAGTTAAATAGAAGGGATCTGATTTGGATTTACTTACCTCTGGTGCATTATTCACTAGGGCTGTTGTCTGCAGATGAACTGTGTCTTTGAGCTTTTCTTTTTCAATAGGTCCTTCTTTGATAACAGTACATTTGGGCACTGCTTGGTCTTTTAGAGCTTCTTGTAGTAGTGTCTTCTATTCTAGAATAGCTAATATATCCCATATTTATACTTGTGTTAGAGTCTTCTTCAATTGATCCACCACATTTATTGGTCCCAGAGTTTGAGTTCTTTGAAAATATAGATATCTTGTTTTTTCTTAAATTTGTGTAGGAATCACTTGATTCTGCACTAGTTGAGGCACTTCTTGTCTAATAGCTATGTTTCTTTGTCCTTGAAATGGAGGATTCTCCATGACTTGACTATTTACAACTTCAGGCTATTCCACCATCCTTCTCTTTGATCTAGTATAACAATCTGATTGCACCACTAGTTTCTTGGAAGTGGAAGCTTCATTCAAGAAAACTAATTCTTCATATTTAACCGATGAGAACAAAGCATGTTCCAGGGCTATTTCTTCCTCTTGTTGCAAAGACATCCCTTGCATCTGAGCCATTAAGACTAAATTTTGCATACCAGAAGATTGGTAGACTTGATTGTCACTAGTACTTACAAATTATCCATCCATTTTTCTTTGCTCTACCACCTTTTGTTTTAGATTACCCATGGGAAAATCTCTAGGTGTATGGTAATTATTACAAGGGAAACACCAAGCATTGGTACCATCTGCATAATTATTTTGCCCTGAAATAATCTCCCTATTTGAATTGGGAGGAATAGTCTGTGAGGGTGTAGGGACTGTAACTAATTGGTTTGTTGGCTGAGGGTTATTTTGCCTTTGAGGACCCTAATATTGGTTTGGCTATGATGGAAATATATTTCCTTGATAGCCTTGATATTGGGGTTTAGTATAAGTATTATGTTGTCTTTTCATATTAATCAACTCATTAGAAAATGTCCTTAAGATATTCTTGATATCATCCAGCTCGGATGATTGGGCAGGGACAATTTCTTTAGTAGGTGGTTGAGGATATGTGTACATAGACATAGGTGGGGTTATGGATTTAGGGGATTCTTGAGGTAATGGCAAGGAAATCTCTAGAAAAATGGGCATGGGAGGCCTTGGAGACAACTTTCCAGCATCTATCAAATTATTTTCAGCTCTGACTACATAGTCATAAGCCTCTAGCAGAGTCTAACCTCCAAGTGATTGAATCATAACAGATATGTCTAAATTTAAAGCCTTAAGATAAAACACTATAGCCATACCTAGTAATGGTCTAGCTGTAGTAGGGATTCTTTCCCAAGTCTTTTGAAATCTAGAATTGAAGTCAATCATTGCTTCTTGTGGTGCCCTTTGGATGGTAATCAATTGCTGTAATAAAGAAGACTTATCACCCTTCTCTTCAAATCTTTCAAAGAAAAGATCTCCAAGCTGATCCCATGTAGATATGATATTTGGGGTCAAGGACCAGTACCATTCTAGAGCTTTCCCTTTAAAAGAAGCTACTAATAATCTTATGGCCACATTTTGCTATGTGATAACATGTATAGCATAGACATCTGATACATCTTGCAGATGTTCTTCAAGTGTTTTAAAATCTTGCCCACTGAATTTGGGTAGAGCTTTCAAGGCATTCACTGGGATAGGGTCCCAAGTGGCTGGTGGTATCAGGAGAATCAAAGGACTACCAGTGTTCTAACTTGCATAATTTCTTTGGGGTATAGGGGCTCCCATATTTACTCTTGGTATTGGTATAAACTGATTGACTCTTCTTCTTGGACTAGTTACCAAAGGTGGCAAAAGAATACTTGGATTTATAGTAGACTGATATCTGGTTACTGGTCTGTAGCTCTGACTCCTTATAGCTCTCTGGTTCATACGATCTTGAAAGAAACTTTAATATAGTGTCTCACCGAGCGTGCCAAAAACTACTGATGGTTACAATTGTGCTAGTTTCTAACACCAACAATGGGAAGTTTCAAGATGTGGGACTTACGAATTGAAACAACCTCCAGATTTTTAAGAAGCTGGTCTCTTCTTTATATCAAGCATATACTGGGAAAAGGGATAGGAATTTTAACAGAAACACAAAATGTAAAGAAAGAAAAACTAACTATGGTGATGCACCTGAATGTAATTCGACCCTTAATTTTGAGCATAGTGAAACTATATGCAAGATTCAATTACATTTAAGAGAAAATAAGGCATGATCAATGTAAAAGATGAAAACAATAGAAACAGAGGCTCACAACTTAGACTACTTTTGCAGTAACACAAAAAATATCAACAAAGGCATAGGATTCAATCTTCTTATTAATTCTCTAGTCACATAAGAGGCATAGAACATGCACATTTACATAAACTTTCTAACTCAAGAAAATAGAACAAAGGCAAATGATATTCCTAATCACAGATCTAGAAAGTCTAAAACTCTTAACAATAATTCTCTCAAAAAATTGTCTCTAAGTATCTAATGATGATTTTTGGTGATCTCTGCACCCTTATTTATAGCCTTGGATTCCTTCTAGATTGTCTGCATGTTTTCAATCTAACAACCCAACTAAAAACTAACCAAATTAGAAGTGTCTAACAAAAGATATTTCTTAGATTCTAAAATGTTCTATTTCTCTGTAAGTTCATTGGCCAAAGTAAATACTCAGAAATCTTCCCACTTTCAAATAGGAGAGGACACTTGGCTGATCCCTTTTCCTCTTGAAAACCTTCTCTTTATTTAGTATTCACCAAAAAATGACACTTGGCATGTTCCACAACACTTACTGAAGACATACGACACTTTTTTGTGTAACTTATACTCTTTTTGTGTCTTTGCTCAGGAGTGTTCTGCCTTTGACACCTGTCACAATCCACTTCTTCAAAACTTTAACAACTTACAGAAAATAAGACCCACATAATTTTTTTCCCAAGAAACTTTAAAAATGGCATAGGGACAGGTGGTGATTTCCACTTGCCTCAACAAAGGACACATGGCAATCTCCACTTTACTTAACTAGGGATATGTGGTGATCTCCACTACTTTTAGCCACCGTTTGAGAAACCTGTGAAAGGTGACATGTGTTGGTATCCATGTCATTCTATTTATATTATAGAAATAATCAGGCCTCATTTCATATTTACATAGATAATGACACTTGGTAGCTTCCACTTGCTTCAAAAACAAAACCTGAGACC
The DNA here is from genome assembly GCA_037957365.1 of Torreya grandis. NCBI lineage: Eukaryota > Viridiplantae > Streptophyta > Pinopsida > Cupressales > Taxaceae > Torreya > Torreya grandis. The sequence continues at coordinate 1,902,440 of JARHVA010001942.1, read as the reverse complement.
CACCATAGTCTTTACTATATCGATGAAACAAAATGAAGAAAATTTATAGGTTGACACATGGTGGCTTCCACTCTCTTCAGCTGAGATACATGGCATCTTCCATTTCTTTTAGAAAATCAAATTGAAACCTTCCATGATTGCCACTTGGTGCCCTCAACCTGATCCTAATACTTAGCTTGTTGAACCCTTTTGCTTAAAAGAGATTTGAAACATGGATGCTGATGTGAAATGCAGATGCTGACATTTGTCATGTTCCTCTGAGTTACTATGAGATACATGGCACATCCCGACCAACTTATAGAAATTATGAAAGGTGCCTCGGTCGATGACACTTGGCAGCTTCTGCTTGACTTTGACACTTAAAGAAAAATGAGGAAAAAAGAAAATCAAGCCTGAGCTCTATTTCAAAACTTCACCATCTCGAACCAAAGTGTGTGGGGACAAAACTTTGTAGTGTGCAACTAAAAATTAGAATGAAACATAGATTATTTTCTACTCTACACTTCTCATGAGAAATATTCATTACATTCAATTTTTTTGGGTCCTATCTCAAATAATAACCCATTATGATTAAGATTATAAGAGCCCTCATCATAGGTTTTAGTTCCATCATGATATCTTGATCAATCATATATATCATAGTAAAGGCCATAGGGTATTCAGTTATAGAAAAATGAGCCTTTTTCACAACACATAGTTTCAGTTGCATGAATAATAAAGTTAAATTTTGTAGAATCTTCACACATAGCTATAGTTAGGACACAATAGATAATATTAGATATAAAGCATATTCCTACACAACATGATCAATATGGGCACTTGTTAAGTTCGATGATAGGGTTTATATAGTGATACAACATACATTCATACCAGTTCTAGTTCATAAGCTTCACTTAACAAGGCAACACTAGAGTCAAAGGTTTAGCTAACCTTTATATTCTTGAGACACTTTTAGGGAGGTAATATGCACACAGTGCTATCTTACATCCCCCTACTAACAAATAACATTCTTGATTCCAAATATCCATCCCTAGTTAAACCAACTTATCCAAATCTAGACCTTACCAATATCTTGCCTTTTCCAATTCCAAACCAATTCACTCTACCAAATCCATTTTACAAATTACAAAACCACCAAATTTTTGATTACATATAATCAAAAATCAAACCTAAACAACACATCCAAACATATCAAAACAATCAAACTAGATATCCCTAGTACTATATTACCAAGCATATGCAAATTTAAAAATCAATACTAGATCAACTACTTTTAATCAATAAATTACACTAAATTTAATTATATATTTCAAATACCTTAACACAGTATTCATGAGTCAAAACCAAAAACTAGTATCCACACACACACACACACATATAACAATGTTTCCAAATACATATACACTGTATCAAATACAATCAATCATGAATGGGCATCATTTCCTCACTCTCAATCTCAGTCTCTCCTCTAGTACTAGTCCCATAATCCAATCTCATACTCAATGTCCTTGCACCTCCTCAAGCTCCTAAATACTTCTTATGATAACTATATCACTCTAGTAACTATCCATGCTCCTCACACAAGTCCACATGCTACCTTTACAAATATGTGCACTCATCCATAATCCATGTACTCACCAATCCATAACTAGGAGGAGGCATCCTATGCCTATCTCACTAAGCCCTTACCTCATCTCTCTCTCCCACTACCTTAACATATGTAGTTGTAGCTATAGTATCCCTATCAAACAAATGAGTATAAACACTAGCTATAATTATCACTCATTCTATCAAACCCTCCTCCACAACATCATCAAGAACATTCCATGTGAGATCATGAAGTGTAGACTCAATGATGGTCTCCCAAAACCCATCATCTCCACCTCCTACCCCAATGTATGCTTCATCTTGATCACCTTCCACTCCACCTACACATATAAATTACAACACTACATTAGACATACATTTTTAAAATAAGCTAAAACATGCACAAACTTGAACTTTTACACAACTCAAATATAAATGATACTTACCTCCCATCATCTGGATTGGAGTGAGGTCATCATACTTAGGGGCAATCCATCCACCAATAAGATATAATAGATCCCATCGATGCCTCTCCCACTATGTGGTAAATGCCTCTATGTATCCAACATCATCTATATTAGGAATATCTATATCTACATCTCATGCATCCAAAGGTAATGGTGCTAACCTAACCTCAGTAGGCCTACTATGAGCTCATACTCTCACTAGTGCATGTGCACTCCTCACCCACACCTATGATACTAGGGGCACATCTTGTGTAACACTAAACTACCTAGTCAATCACTCATATTGAGAGTGTTCATACACTCTAGGCCAATGGCCATGTAACCAATAACTAAACCTAATATAACACACTGCACTCCATCCTTGGGCCATCCAAGAAATCCTCTATAGGGCATCCATATGATATCCTGAGCCTCCAGTCTATCTAACACTCATTTATAGTGATCCATCCCTAGAGAAATGATAGCTAATGAACTCATTCACAACTCCCCATATGGATATGGAGGTACCCACCTCTCTCTCAATAATCCCAGTAGCTACATAACTGCTATGTATTCATAGGCCTAATAATGCAATAAAGTAGCCACACTCAGACCACCACTGAATGCCTCCTGAGTAAACCTATATAGATCTCTATATAAGTGGGAAAGCATAGTAATATCCCATGATATCATAGTGATATATACATCTAGACTAAATATAATCTTATGCATCATATATGTAATCGATACACCACTCCCATCCACTACAACAAAATAAACCAACAACACTACCAACCACTTCCGTAGATGTGAAACACTCAACTAAACAATAACTAAAAATAGTACATCTCTATCACTACCTCTCATATGTATGCCTAAGGGCACACTAGAAAAATACAAGGATGCATGATCAATGACATTCATACCCATATCATCCTATAAAGTCACACATCATCCACTAACTAGTAAATGCAAAATGCGGTACACATCTTATAAAGTAATAATCATCTCTCTATTAGGAATTTAGAAAGTAAAAGTGTTTGCATTCCACATCTCACAAAAACGTATTAATCAAATTCCTATCCCACTGCATAGTGCCTAGGTTACACATATGACCTAGCCCTACCCTATCTATCACAACACTCTCATTAGCTAATAAAGGTAATAATATTAGAGTTTCCATCACTTAGACTCTATAGAATTCCCTCATCCATACCTTAAACTAAAAAACACTAAAAAATAGCATGAATATTAGTCAACCATGCCAAACCAATAACCTAGCAAAATGACAATAACTAAACTAAGCATTAGCCTAGAAAAGCCAACCTCTAAGACAACAACATTGAGTACAAGACAACACTGGATAGGAGCAATGCAACCTAGAAAATAGCATTAAATCTTAGACAATAGTGTTGGAAGAAGGACAAGAGCAGTAGATATAGTAAAAATTTCCTAAAAAGCTTCAAAATAGCTCAAAATCATCAAAAATAGTCTTTTAAATAAGGATAAGTCATGCATTTTAACTACTTACCAGGGTAACCTCCCCACCAACATCAATCTAGAATATTAATTACTCAAACTAGGTTGTAGCAGATGCTCATCTCCTCAGCATATCTTCTACTTTAGAGCTCCAAATCTCACACTAGTCAATACACAAATAAATCAAGAATCAATCCAAATTTTCCTATATCAAATGATTTTTCATTCAAAGCAAAATACCATTTTACCCTTAACTTGAACCCAATAGCTTTGTTTTACAAACCATTTTATTCCATGAAACTATGATGAAAATAACTTTGATATCTTACAAACCTTGATCTATTATTATATCATTTGCCTATTATAGCAGACACATCTCTATACCTATTTCATACCTAGACATATAATTTGATCCTCACCAATAACAACTTGTTCAAATTTTATACAACTTGGTCCTCACCATTCAAAGTTCATTAAACTTTCAAATAACTTAGTCTAAATAATAAATCAACTTCTAAAATCAATCCAAACTATACCAACCTTGTTCCTAGCATTACCCATCACTTTTGGCTCAACCTCATTTATTAAAAATTTCATCTCTCTCCCCAAAAGGTGGAATCATTCCAACTATTATTATTTATACACCTATGCACTCTCATAGATTGATACACCATGGTTCTTACACCTTTAGCAGTCAAAATTTTAGATTCAACTTAGATGGGTCAAGATATACAGTGATTCAGATTACATGGGTTATTCAACATTACTTAAGACATTTCGAGGGACATAACTTCAATTTATATATACATAGATTACATAGATATATAATGGTTAAGATCATATATATTCATAGTGACTTTGATATAGAGTTTGAACATATATCATATTTGGGGGCATGTACATCACTACATGTCTCACACATATAGGTTCATATAGCATGATATAGTACAAACCAAATAGCAACTTATAAGCATAATGAAGAGCACATTGTTTTGATCTCTAGTTTTGCACATGGGACATGACATGATATCTCATTTCACATGTGGTTATATAGATTACTAGACTATATATATGCATCACTCACTACCATATTTGGGGGCATGGCATAGATGTTCATGTTCTTCATCATCTAAAATTATACAAATTAGAATGGAAAGACATTCCATTTTATTCTTACACATTTACCAAAGTTTTTAGATTACACCCAAGCATACCTAGGTTGTTACTAGGTTAGACCATATTATTGGCTGTAGTGATTAGACCATAGCATTACCTAGACTTAGGAGTTTATGCAATATAGAGGATAGACATTGGTTTTGGAATTTTGAGCACTTCTCAATTCTAGTTCAGATTATTCAAAGTGGGGCATTATATATCTTGCTCTTCATAGCATATAGTTTCTATACACAAATTCCAGATTACATGATTTTATGTTAGATAGAGGGTAGACATTAGTTTTGGGCCTCTGATCATTTCTCATTTCTAGTTAGATTCAATATAGGGGCATCCATTTTAGGGATTCTTTATTTTTTTAGGCACTATTCATATTTAGTATAGAGGGCATCTATTTCAAGGATTCTTTCTTCCTCCAAGCACTATTCAGTTCTCCATCCATTTCCCTAGCTAAGAATTTGGACCCTTTTTTTTAGCATGTTTATCTCCATGTAGGTAAGTTTAGGTACACATCTTCTTTCTTTATTTTACTCTAGTACTTAATTTCATTACATCACTAGATTATAAGGGGGGAAATGTATACACCCTAAATTGGTCAAGAAACCACACATATCATGTCTTTTCATAGTCATTTGATAGGAGACTCTGATTGGAGAATATGAGCTTTGTTCACATTTGGCCATGTCTTCTATTTTATCTATTTAGGTCTGGTTCTAAGCTTGAGTCACCTTTTTACCCATTCCTAATCACCTTGAGCCTTTCAAATGGTCATTCCACCTCGGCCAAGTTAGGTTTCCAATGCTCACTCTATGCCCCCTAGTCCCTAGCCTTTATGATAAGAACAATAGGATTGGATTACAAAATTGAAACCCAAGGTGTCTAATTTCCAACACTCCTTTCTAAAGACAATTTTATCCTAAATAGTTATTTTCTTCTATTGGATTGTTCTTACCCCTTTTCTTTACTTCATTCTTAAGTTTTCCAATGTTGACCAAATGTACATAAAGCTCCTAAATTTGAAATAATGAGTTTCCTATATAAAAGACTACACAAGGCATTTTATATTTAGGACTTACTACTTTGGCACATTATACATAATAAAAATTAGTCAACAGTATAGATTAGCTTCTCTACATCACACATATACTTGCATTCTTGATCAAGGAAGGGGTTAGGTGAAAATCATTCTTTCATCTATTTTGCACATTGATTATACACATTCCCTATGGGAGAACTAAATTTAGTCTAAGACCCTAGCTTGAGGGTTAATGTAGTCAATAGTTAGGAAAATAGGGGTTCTTGATCATGTGATCATTCTTCCCCTAGCCTATTTTTACCCCATTTACTTTTGATGTATTTGTTGTTTGCATGTGTGTAGATAGATACAAGTATTGAAGAATAAAATGAACCCATGGTGAGCTTTGTCAACTTTTATCCCCTAAAATTTGGTATAGAAGATCACATTGACCTAGAGAACAAAACTCAAAAAGCTTAGACCCTAAAGACAATAGTGTCAAGGAGGGACTATTATGCTAGACACCAGGATGTCTTATTCCAGTGCTCCTATCCAATTAGAAAATGAAAGATAGGTTCAGATTCTTGATAGTGTCTCAGTCCTACTACTTAATTACTAGCTCTAGAATCATTCATTTCAACTCTATTTAAGATAATTTTATTATTCTTCCTCTTTTAAATTACCTGTTTAAAATCTATTTTTTTCCCCATATTATTCTAGACCCTTATTATTTAGGACCTAAACACTATATTCCCAAAAATAATAAAACAACTATGTAAATATGGAGAACAATCTCTATATTTTATTTCTAAATTATATAAAACCTTAATATTTTACACATGGAAAATACATATTGTGGATGTACCTTCAACTTCTAGACCCTTATCGCTATTAAAAGGTTCACTAATATCTTAGTTTGACCAAATTATTCTGATTATTTGGTCCTTCTATCATGGTCAAAATGTTATAAACCTACTTATCATCTATCTCTATATGTTTTGGACCTTTTCCTATTTTCTAGTTGCCTAAACACTTGCATCCTAGTTAGATGCCTACATTGATGTAAATGTCTATCCCAATACAAGTGTCCAATGTTCTAAAGTCATCAAATTATCAAATTAGGCATATACCTATGATTGGCCTAAGTGATTTAATGTTAGATATTATCCAAAGGAATTTTTATATATACAATATAACCCTTATTCATTATTTACCTAACAACTTCTTACTATTCACAAGGCAACTTACCAAATTCACTCAATCAAGCATTCAAATGAGCAAAACTTTCCTATTTTATCCTCTTTCCATATCAGTCATAAAGAAAGCACATCTACATGTCTTGAGTATTAAAGGAGCATCCCATGAGCCACATTTTCCAAGTTACAAGCTATGTCACTTTATATACTTATTTATCACACATTGCATTATACACATACAATACAACACATAAGGAATAAAAACATAATTTTGAATCCATATTTAAACTAATGGCTATGTAGGAAATGGTCATTGATAGATGGGTTTTATGGGTAACTCAATATTATGTTCCCACAAACCCATTTTTCCCATAGCCAATATGAATATGAATAATTAAGGTCTTCGAATTTGACAAGGAATAATAGTTCATGACCCAAATCTAAATGCACAAGAGTAAAGGTATCATTGAAAATAGAAGCATCCAAGTGGTTAAATCCAATTTTAGTAGGTATCTCATATTAGACACCTGCATCCAAATCAAACAAAAGTTTTAATACAAGTGTTTGTTTCTATAGAGGTATAATCTATAAAATCTTGTGACTAATCCAAAATTTAAATCCAATCTATTCCCTTATTTTTCCATATCTAGATCCATATTAGTGTCATAACTAGTTAAGTATCTTATTTTCATATCATTAAAATAACTAACACAGATGTACTTATTATTTTTATCATATCTCAACATAATAAATTCAATATGTTTATCTAAGTTTTGCAATTAAATTAGACTACTTTAGATATATTATAACATCTTTGTGCCATAGGATATCTCTACCCCTTTAACCCTAGATTCATCAATCTAAATTTTAGGGTTAAACACATGTTTCCAGAACATTCCCCCACTAAAATATAAAATTGAGAGAGGGTATAAGTGTATAGACATGTTTCCATAACATGCCCCCACTATATATCTGAATATGCTAATTGTGACAAATGTGGAGAATATGCTTCTATAACATGACCCCACTATATATATGAATCTAGTGAATTATGAAAAATGTGGAAGCCATGTCTTTATGACATGCCCCCACTATAATTCCCCCATTTTTAGGTGAGGGGAAGTAAAAACTAGTAGTTACCTTAATTCAAAAAGATAAGATAATTGTATAATCTATGTATGAACCATGTATCATATAGGATAAATAGGTCTAGGTGTGTGTGTTTGTGTCTATATATAGACATAAACACACACACACACATGTGCTCACGCACACACACACACACACACACACACACACACACACACACACATGCCTAGACCTATTTATCCTATATGATAAATGGTTCATACATATATTATACAATTTTATTATATATATATATATATATATATATATATATATATCATTGAGGTACATAGTATGTGATCACATCAAGTCCTAAAATGTATGATGTGAATCATGAAAATGTCTAGATAGTAAGACTAAAATCTCAATAAGTAACAAACACACACATAAGATCACTCAAAATTAAGTCAAAATACAATGGTCTAAGGAGAATTCAAACAAGGGGCATGTTGAAATGCCATGCAATCAAAGGGACATGACTTATTAAAATGTCCAAAAAATAAGGAATGACATATTAAAATGTCCATATAATAAGCAAAAATATATGAAAATGTAACAATAATAAAACATATTAAAATTATGGAACAATAAATATAATTCATGAAAATAAATGCAAGGAATTGTACAATAAAAGCATAAGAAACCAACATAAACATAAAATATTAGTCACTAGATATATGTGTTAGCAAAAAATATCAAGTACATAACATATCAATTACAATATGAAATATATAATCATGAATAAAGGAATGTGTAAGTATATAATATCAAACATGATAATGGAAAATGATCTTAAAACCATATAACCTTTGTATATCAAGATCAAAGAATCAAATGCCCTCAATGTCTCTATGACATGAGTAGAAGGAAGGACCAACATCTGTATAGGAATATATCATGTATATGTGTATGATTGTATCACACTCAAATGACATGTGAAACACATGTGTATATATAAATAACTAATATTCTATCTACCAACATGGAACCAAAAACATAGATGCCAAAGAGCTGATAAGAATGTGTAGATGTTGAAAATATTTTTGGATTTTGAATTTTTTATTTTTTTTGGAATATTTTACCTTATAACACTAAGTTAGATCTTTTGCATTATTTTAATGATGGTTATATAAGTGTAAATAGTGCATAGCATGTTCCTAATTATTATTTAGATGCAAATTATAAGAACCAATACTATCATTTAGAACGTGGATCAATTTGACTTCATGAGAAAAAGATATACCTTGTTGATTTTGGTCAAATTTATCTTGCATTTGATATAACCAAAGAGTTCCTAATGTAAATTCATATTTTGATGTGGTGGGAATAATCTAAAACCTTGTTCAAATTAATTTAGGCCCAAAAGCAATTGACATAATGATGTTTCTCAAGGAGTCTTTCCAGCCTCCTTTATTTTGTAAATCTTTTAGATCAAAGCCAAGCTATTGAAAACATCTTACATTTCAAGTATTTTTTGTTTATTTAAGATAAATATGGTTATGCCAAAAATAAGCACAAACAATGAATAATGTGATTGTTGTTTTTTGGGTTGTTCAACTTGGGGTGTTGTGTTACTCCCTTAACTTACAGCTCATCTAGGAATATGTGTGGCCGACTTGTGGCTTACACACCTTCATATTATATTATTGCATTTATCAATGTTATTGATATGGTTGGCCTATGGAATAACCATGGCTAAGTAGAGTATATATAAGATATAGTTATTAGTATAATAGCATCATATTGTGAATTTTATTCTTATTACATTATTGTAGAGGTTGGACCCTTAAAGTGGCTTAATCATAATATTCAATTATGCTACTCTTTCACAAATTATTTTTGTGGGTCTATTTATTATGTTCTTAATTATGTGATATATAATTATATTTTTATGAATCCTCTAAGTTATTTAATTAAAAGTGGTATTAGATCTTCAATTTTATACATCATAGTTTTTTTGGATCTAGAGTTTGAGCATGACAAGGTAAAAAAATATAACTTTTGATCCTAAAAGAATTGCATTTTTTCATCACCATAGTTTTATTCATGACATTTTTTTAAAAAAAATAAAAAAATACTAATGCTAAAAAATTGGTTTTTTTACCTTGTATAAATTAGCAGTCATTAGATTCATCTTTATGAGATGATCACAAAGGTATATTATATTGGTACACTTTTTTGGGTTGAAAAATTTCAAACTTACACATTGGTAGTCATTGGATTCAACTTGGTAAGGTGATCATGATGATATCATCTATTTATATGCCTTTTTCTTGGATTAAAACCCTCCTAAGGTTTGTCAATGGTTGGGTCTAACACTCGTAGATGTAGAAAAGGAAAATAAATGCCCAAAACTCCTCATCATGATGACATGGAGTCTGAAACCTTAGATTCAAATATTCTAATGACAATTCAACACCTTTAATTAGAGTTACATGGCATGATACTGAAAGATGATCTCCATAAAGTTTAAGGGGAATTCATGGGTATGTGAGGGGATATGGATGTCTTATAAAATCAATTGCAATAAATAACTAGGCAATTGGCTAACATAGTATCTTAGCATTTGAAAAATAAATCTCTGCCACTCTAGTTTAGGTCTCCAAATCCAAACAATTCTAGTACCAAATTGGGCCTAAATTTGATGTTGCAAAAAGTGGGCTTTCATAGGTTTGATGGTAAGGACCCACTCACATAGATTACTCAAATTAAAAATTTATTTGATCTACATTAGATTCCCTATTTGTAAAAGGTAGTCATGGCTTCCTTTTATTTAGAACCTGAGTAGTTCATTTGGTACTATTGGTTGTGTGCTAAAAATAAAAATAAGGGTGTCCCAATTTCATGGTTGATATTTTAAAGGAGTTTTAACTCCACTATAACAACAATGTCTTTGAAAAATACTTCAACTAGTTATCTAAGCTATGCCAAACTAAGACTATAAAATATTACATTCATCAATTTTAGAATGTCTCCTTACATGTGATAGACATCACCGAAGAAAATTTGAATGGCCTATTTTTGGGTGGCCTAAAAAAATAGCATCCAATTAGAGGTTCACATGTTTCATATCATTAATGTATCTAAATCCATACCAAAGGTACACATGGCTAAGGAAAAAGATATGATTTGATTAACACCTTTCACTAATGGTCATGAACACACTTTCCTAACACCATAATTTATGTAGACTACCAGATTGACACCTTAACAAATTGAATAAAAGTATGCAAAAGGTTTATGTTTTGGCTGAAATAGAAATGGAGAAAAGGAAATCAATGGGTTGAAAAGAAGTTATTTTACATTGAAGGTGCTAATGAGAAGGAAGAATATGATGAATATTCAAGTGTAGGTTTAGAATAACCCAAGGATGAATCTAAATATTATCAACCTACTATTTCCTATCATGTACTTTATGGTATTAGTATTCCTCAAAATATTAAGGTGTTGGGTTTCCTAAATAAATATAAAGTAACTATGTTGATTAACTCTAAGAGTACACATAACTTCATCAATAGTAATCCAGCTACTCATTTATACTATTTCATTTACCCAAGTCCAAAATTATAGGTCATGATTGTAGATGGTGGTATTATCAACTATTGATAAAATGCCATAGCATTAAGCTTGTTATGGGATACTACTTTTTAGATTCCCCTATGTTTGTTATTCCCATGGGAGGAGTTGACATTATTTTGTGAGTGTAGTGGCTTACCACTTTGGGAAATATTGAGATGAATATCTAGGAACTATTTATGAGGTTCCATTTAGAAGGTATCACCTTTGAAATACAAAGATTACATGCTAAATATCAATAATTGGTTATTTCCCATTAGATGATGAAGATTCTCAGAAAAGGTGTTGAGGGGTTTATGGCATGCCTATTTTCCATATAGGTTCAACCAACTAAGGACTCTACACATCATGATTTACAAAGAGTGTTGGATGACCATTCTTATATTTTTGGTGATATGCCAAAAGGAATTCCTCTAATCTCTGGACATAATCATGTAATCAGGATCATTCAAGTAAGTACACCACCAAACATTGGACCCTACAAGTATCCATATTGATATAAGAGTGAAATTGAAAAGATGATAGAGGAGATGTTGGAGGTAGGAATAATTTTAAATAATCAAAGAAAATATTCCTCCCTAGTGGTCATGGTGTAGAAGAAGGATGACACTTGAAAGATGTTCCTAGACTATAAAGAATGCAATAAGTACACCATTAAAGATACATTTCCTATTATAGTAATTAATGATTTATTAGAATAATTACATGGTGATATTTATTTTACCAAGTTAAATATTCATTTAGGGTATCATCAAATTTTAAACCATGATGAGAACATAACTAAAATAAATTTTAGAACTCATGAAGACCATTATGAATTTTTGGTCATTCCTTTTGACATCACAAATGCACCATTTACATTTCAATTTTTGACAAATACCATTTTAGGCCCTTTTTGAGAAAATATGTATTGGTGTTTTTTTTATGATATACTCATCTAAAAAAACATTTGGTAAGACCATTTGAAGCATGTGAAATAGGTAATTTCAATTCTACAACAACATTAGCTTTATTCTAAACCTTCAAAATGTGATTTTGGTAGTAATTAGGTCATATTGTTTCACATGAAGGAGTGAAATTTGATCCTAAAAAAATACAAAGATGATGGAGTGGTAGGTTCCCAAGAAACAAAATAATCTCCAAGGATTTCTAGGGCTAATTGGTTACTATTGCAAGCTTATAAAAAATATTGTAGAATTATAGCCCCACTCACCTCTTCATTGAATAAAGAATCCTTATAATGGACTAATTTAGTTACCAAGGCATTTGAATAGTTTAAAATGGTTATGTGAACTTCTTTTTTTTCTACTCCTGATTTTTTTTAAACTTCTATTGTGGAGTGTGACATATTAGGATATGGTATGGGGGATGTACTCATCCAAGAAGGTAGACCACTAGAATTTAACAGTCACCAATTGAATGGAAAAAATAGTTTAAAAATAATCTATGAAAAAGATATGATGGATATTATACATGTAGTCATGTAATGGAGACCTTATATGATGGGTCACCACTTTTAGGTAAAGACTAATCATGATAGCCTCAAATAAGTTTTGGAACAATAATTTTCATATGAAGAACAAAAAAATTTGGTGACTAAAATGTTAGGCTATGATTTTCAATAGTCTATAAGAAAGGAAAAGATAATGTGGTGGAAGATGTGCTATCCTATAGGGATGAATTATTTGAGACATTGTTAGGTGTAATGACTATTTGGTAGGTAGATTAACTAGGGAAAGTAAGATTATAATGGGATAGTGATAGTGTTACCCATGATTTGATTCAAAATATTTATCAATGTTATAGGGGAGTTGAAAATTTACATGGAAGGGGAATGAATTATGGTATAAAGATAGATTATACCTCTGTAAAAATTATTTCCTCAAACATAAAATCCTTATGGAATTTCATGCATCTCCACTGGGAGGTCACTCAAGATTTTTGAAAACATATCATAAAATCAAGAAAATTTTTTTTTGGGAAGGATTCAAGGGGGATGTCTATAAATATGTGGTTGAATGCATGGTATGTCAAAATAATAAAAGTGAAAACATTAAGATCCCATGTATTTTGTAACCTTTATCCATCCCCAATAAGAATTGGGAGGAGGTTTCCATGGCTTTCATTATTAAATTACCATGTTCTAAGGGTAAAAATGTTATCATGTTAGTTGTGGATTGACTCACCAAGTATGGTCATTTTTTTACTTATCACAACCATTTATTGCTAGTACAATAGCTTCTACTTTTCTCAATATAGTTCAAAAATTACATGATACTCCAAAGATCATTATAAATGATTGAGATCCTATATTTTCTAGTAATTTTTGGAATAAAATATTTGCATGTTTAGGCACCTAGTTGGCTCATATTTTATCCTATTATCCTCAATCTAATGGACAAATAAAGTTAATCCACAAGTGTCTAGAGGGGTATATTCATTTTTTTGATAAATGGAACAAATGGGTTCATTGGCTACCACTTGATGAATAGTGCTATAACACTTATTTTCACACTTGTTCTAAGATGTCTCCCTTTGTGACATTGTATGGGTATAACCCCCTATCCATTAATTCAAATTTGATAGTACATATTAAGGTTATAATTATTGAGGAATGCATTTACCATCAACATGAGACACTAGTCAATTTGAGAGAGAATTCGGCACTAGCACAAAAGAGAATGAAGTAGCAAGCATATCAACACTGTAGTGAGTGGCATTTTGAAATATGTGATTGGGTATTTATATGTTTACATCCATATAAGTAGATGCATCTAAAGTAACAAAATAATAATAACAAGATGTCACCTAGGTATTATATCCCTTCTTAGATCTTGCATAAAATTGGTAGTGTGGCTTACAAGCTAGAATTAGCCTCATCTACTTGCATACATCTAATATTTCACGTATCTTACCTAAAGAAGGTAATTGGGAGTAAATCTCCACTCATGATAAGTTACCTAAATTATATGAATAAGGTTGAGTCATTCTATATCCTGAAGAGATCCTTCACATACAAAATAAGCAACTACAGACCAGCTCCATTATGGAGTATTTGATCAAATGAAATAACCTACATTATAAAGATGCAACATGAGATGATGAAGTGTTCCTATAGCAACATCCTAGGTTGTCTCAACATTAAGGATAATATTGTTTTTAATGGGAGGGTCATGCTATTCCATTAACCTATAGTGTGGCTATGGATGTGTGTGTCTAATTTATGGCTTACACACCTTCATATTATCTTATTGCATTTTTTGATGTTCTTAGTATGTTGGACCTATGTAATAACTATGGATAAGTAGAGTATATATATGAGGTAGTAAATATTATTTTAGCATCATATTATGAATTCTATTCTTATTACATTATTTTGGAGGTTTTTCCCTTAAGGTGCATCAATCATAATATTTAAGTATTTTGCTCTTTTACCAATTATTGTTATGAATCTGCTTATTCTATTCTTAATTCTAAAATATATAATTATATTTTTATAAATCATATAATTAATTTCATTACATGTTCCCAATTCTATAAAATATTAGTATAATGGTTATTTATAGCTAGAGAAATATGTGTTTCTTGATATATACTTAATAAAGAACATGCATATTTATATGCTTCCCATTGTAGTATATAAAAAGAAGCAAAAGGATTATGAAATTCTCTAAGTGGACAAATAATACATATAGTAAATATAAATTGAACTTTAAAATCCAAGGGGATATGATTCAAAGAGTATAAAACATGTTTCAATATAATAACATAATATTGAATAGGTTTATCCTCATTTTGAGATAAACTTTGTAAATGATTCAATTGTAATTTAAGAAACTTGTGTTTATGGTAATATATAAAAAATAAATCTTAAATTTGTTTAAAATTATTTAAATACATGTTTGGAAGTTTATATAATTAATCAAGATATTCTTTAGTTAATCTCCTATGATATGATTTTAGTATCAAACACCCATCCTTTACCCAATGGCCAAAGAAGTGTATGTATTGCTTCAAATCATTTTCAAGATAGCCTTTTCCATTAAACATAAAAAATAAATGAATTATAAATTTTGAATGATAAAAATACTCAAACACACTCTTAGTACATGATTTGATTGGTCCTTTAAGATATTGTCATTAAGAGTAGCTTCATGAGACAAAATTTGTAATATAGTAGTAATCATTTATTATTGAATATATTTTATAGTATTCATCATTGATATAATATTTTTTGGAGAGTTTGGTAAATTATTTGAAAAATTATTCATATTTTGAAAACTTCCATCCATATCGAATGGATGTGTAAGTGCACATTCATTATCACTAAATTTTAGAACCTTTGACATGTCACAGGATGATTTTGGTACATTTGATACTTTTATGGTACTTAAATGTTCATCCACCTTTCATGATGATTTTACAATTGAAATTTTAGTTAAGGGTTTGAAAGGTACACATTTTGGTATTTTAGGTACTTTTCCACCTTTGGTTTATAATTCATCCTTTTCCTTAGTGCCTTAATGTTATTTGGTAGAGAGTCCATGATGTCTTTGTTTACCTTTTAATAATTTTAAAATTGAAATGGAGGAAGAAGAGAGTCATCACCTTTTACAAGGGGAATATTATTTATAAGTTTTGGAATTATGGAGGTTTGAATTAATTTATTAGAAGGAATATCCCCCTTATGAATTATTTGTAAATCAACCATAAATTACTTATGTATTTTTCAAAAATGTTAATGATCATATGAATAAGCATCTTACTCATATGTTTCCTTTTTGGTGTATAAGGTGCATGAAGGGAATAATTAGATGACTTGCCTTGTTGGTGACTAATAACATGGACTACAAAATCCCATATAAATTATTGGTGAATAGTGGGTTCAAGAGGGTAGCTGAGAGTACCTTGAACACATTTTAAAAGTTTAGGCATCACATATTCCCACTTATCTTCATAAGGTATTTTTTAATATATTTTGTTGTTAAGGGATATAACTTGGCAAATATACATTTCTTCTGTTTCAAAGTCATCCCTTGGTTGGGTATATTTGTCCACGGGGAATTATTTAGTTTAATTTTTGAAAAATAAGGAAAGATATAAATAATAAAAAAATAGGAAACCTTAAGAAACAACACTTTATAATATTTTTAATTCATATAGATTGGGTTAACCAAACGTTTAACCCTAAATTGAGATGGGTCGATATAATATAGGGTTAATAATATAGCAATGAATAAGCATAATCGTGATGAATAGATCTATAAGAGGCTAATTAATTACAAACTTAGAAAAATAATATTCTAAATTTAAATATTCAAATATGCTAAAAATAGTAAGTACAAATATTGATTGAAATAATAATGAAATAAAAATAATCCTCCTTAGTTGGTTTACTATATGCATTTGGATATGATATAGAACACACTAGAAATATACTAGATCAGTGCCTTGGATTAGTCATTAAATTATATAAGTTTTACCTTTGTAGCCTTGGACACTTAAATCTACCTCAGATGGTTGTATTGACACTTATATTTAACTTGGATGCAAGTGATCAATATAGAATACCCAATGGATCTAGATGTGACCACCTAAGATATTCTAAGTTATGTGTTCCCTTCATTTTGGTGCACTTATTTCTAGATCATGGGTTATCATTCCTTGTCAAATAACAAAACCCTGGTTATTCATCTTTATAGTGGCTATGGGAAAAATGGGTTAGTGGGTTCATGGTGTCAAGCTAACCCTAAATACCCATTTATTAGTGGGTGTTGCCTACATAATCACTAATCTAAAGAGGGATTCAAACTAACATAGTTCTCCCCTACATGTTGGATTATGTGCATAAGGATGAAATATGTGGACATCAAGTACAATAATGACCTAAATTTTAGCTTGGAAAAGAGGACTCATGGAGTGATACTTTAGTAATTAAGACATATATATGTGTTGTCCCTATGACTGATATGAAAATAAGAGAAAATAGGGAATCTTTGATTACTTGAATCCTTGATTTAATGCTTTTGGTAAGTTGCCTTGTGAGTTATTAGGTCTACACTAAGTGAGGAATGAATAGGGGTTGATCTTACACACACACACACACACACACACACACACACACACACACACACACACACACACACACACACACACACACACACACACACACACATAATACTAATCCATTTTGGAAATATCTCACATTAAATCACATAGGCCAACCATAGGTATAAGTTTCATTTGTAAATTTAATGACTTTAGGGCACTAGACACTTACATTGGAATAGGGCACATGCATCGATGTAGGCATATGACTAGGATTTAAGTGTCTAGGAATCTAGAAAATCGGCACACATCCCAAAATTTCAAAGAAAGAATATAAATAGGTTAACAATACTCTAAACATGATAGAAGGCCTAGATCATTATAATAAAACTATTTAGACTAAGAGATAATAAATATGGCATAAAGAGATAGTGTATTCAATCCTTTTAACAATGGGAAAGTCCAGAATCTAAAACTACATCCATGATATTTATTTACTAAGTGTACAAGTCTAATGTGATAAATAATTTAAATTTAGGGGCTATAGTAGCTGATAGTGTTCGTTTTATGTTTATTTTCTCATACTAATTAGCATCATAATATAAACTATAATAATTTTTCTTGAAATTCATAAAACATTCATATTTTACATGGGTTGTTATATTTTACCCACTTTACCCACCCTAAAGGATAATACCTTATAGTGAAAATACTCTTGACCACCATATGGGTTAATGAAAAGTAACATACTACTCATTACTCAACATGATGATCTAGATGATTCTAATATATTCAAAAACCTTGATGATATTATCATTTATACCCCTAACATGAATGGTCCCGTATCTAAACTTCCTTATTTTACCATTAGAGTAATCGATACTATTATAGGAAACCCTCTCATAGGGTACCTTCCTATTAGGAATCCTCTTATCCCTAATCTTTGGAATGATCCTCCTACTAACACTAGCATTCCACATCCTACCAACACTAAAATTCCACATCCTACCAATAGAAATCAAAATACATGCATATATACAACTCAAATTCTTGATCAATTGGTTTAGCAAATGAATTTTATGCAAACAACCAATAATTCCCAAATGCTTCAAATGTAAAATCTCATATTGAAAATTTTTAGTCAAATCCCTATTATCATGCCTCAAAATAATAATTTTTTTATTTTCCCTTCTCTTAGAGATGCCAATGGGAATATCATCCCTCAATCTCTCATACATAAAAAAATTATTCAACATCTTCAAAATGAACCTTTAGATCCATTCATCATATCCATAAATATTAGAAATATCTCTCCAACTCTTAAGTATGATGGACTAAAGACCCTTATGTTTTACTTAAATCATTTAGTAATCTCTATATGTAACGGATCCAAACCAATAATTTTGGTACCACTAACTTTTTCTCAACAAATTTAAGGGAGATTATTTATAATCATGTAATCAACTCCATCAACATTACATATGGAAACTATAACATCTTGTAAATTCTCTAGTTAAAGTGTTCCAACGAATGGTCTTCTTGAAAATTTCCTTAGTCACTTCATCAATACTAAGCAATTACATAATGAATCTACTCATACTTCTATCAAAATTTGAAAATAATTATCTCACAATGTTGACCATAAGGTGATGATGACATTATTTTCAAAATTTTCATTATTTCCCTTAAATACCCTCTTCAATATAAGGTTAAAATATTTTCTCCTTACACCTTATAATAGGTTTTTGATCAATCTAAAAGATAAGATTTTCTTATCAATAAATTTTAAGCATTTCATAATTCAACCAAGGAATATTTACAAACTTCAACTAACATAATAACCAACACAAAATCTCAATCTAAATCTCTTATAGAAAAAATGAGAGTAATCAAATCATATATTCCAACTCCCTCTTACCCACCCTTGACAGTCTCAAAAATGAAAAAATTATTATCTCCATCTAAACCTTTCATTTATAACAATACTATCCCCCCATCATGGTATGATCGTAATAAATTTTATTGGTTCAACCTTGACATTAGTCATTCTCATGAGACATGTTGTGAACTTATAAATTATGTGGTCTCTATCATGTTAGGATATGTGTTTTTCCATGATGTTATGATCAAAATCCACCATCCTCATTATCTCAAAGCGTCTTAAAAGAGAAACTTTGCCAACTATACTCCCAAAAATCTCAAAAATCTTCTTCCAATCTTATTGATCTTTATTAACATTAACTTAATTCTATGCCTTATAAAATTTATCATATGGAGTCAGTAAGAACTTATGCTTATCATTTTAAGTTTATTATTCTAAAATTAAAAGACATCAAATAACCTTTATCTAATGAATCTAAATTCCCTCTTGATATTTGTCAACTGACATAAGTGAATATTATAAAATTAATTTCTTTTACCAAACCCTCTATATAATTTGCTAAGATGATATGATCAATGATGAAATTATCTTTCAAGAAGATGATCCACCCATTTTTATAATAATTGGCATCAATAATACTTAAATTTGAAAAGTCTATTTGATGAAGGATCTAACATCATGATCTTTTTCTTAATTCAACAAATCAAATATTCCAAATAAAATATCAAAAAAAAAACCCAACTCACATGTCATGGATTTGATCAAATAAATAAAAACCACTTAGTTACATTTGGATCCATCTTAATATTGGACCCAAGACAATCCACACCAAACTCATAGTTCTTAATCTTCCTTCATCTTGAAACATTCTCTCAGGTCATCCATGGACTCATTGTATGTGAGTTATTGCATCTTCTAGTAGCTAATGCATCAAATTCATACATAATGGGAAATTTTATAAACATGAAGTTGATCCAAATCCCTTGAGCATCAAACTTACAAATCCCAAATATAGATATTATATACCTACTACTAAGATCAATATTCCTCTTCCTAAATTTGTTAATATGCATTCAAATCTATATGTAACCCTCACATATTTAGATTCATATGAAATTAACTAATTAAAAAACATTTTCAATACTGATCGCTTGCCTACCTACATCATGGAATGGGTCCATCCTTCTCTACTCCCATGAGATTGAATGATTCCCTTAATAGTTGATACTACCAAGAGTCCTTCCCCATGTAATGCACATAAAGCCTCTTATACAAAGGATGCTTTTTCAAGTAATAAATATGGGGTGGCCAACCTATTTCAAGATCCTTTAGCCATGTCTTCTTATACCTTCATTAATATGGTAATCTCTACTAAATATGTTCCTATTAAAACTAATACATGTGCCATATCTCAATCTTATTATGATACTTATTATATTCATCTACTTTTTCACTTTGTCACTAATTTTATTAGTTATCACTAATTTATTCATTAATTTCATCTATTCATCATAACACCCTATCATTAGTCCCTTTCTAAAATTCAAACATTTCCCTTGTCATACATCAACCTTATATCATCCTATCATGTCATTAATTATTCATTATCTCATATCATTTGTCCTTAATCTTATCTTATTCATTATTTGTGAATTTTAAATTCACATCTTACCTAACTTCTACCTATCTCAACTATCTCCCTATAATCAATGCCCTAATCTTATTATAATCACACTTAGTCTTCCTCAAATGGATTCTAGAGGATTCTACAGTCTAGAATATTCATACCTCCTCCTCATTATCTAAAGAGTTATTATCTAAATTCTTCGAAGTAACTTTTAACTCCTTTAAAATTATCTCTTTCCTTTTATGAATACTAAAGCCTGTATCCATGAAAAGGATGAGTTTTTTATGTTTAATCAAATATTACCCACTGGTATATTATCTTTGAGATATCAATATCTTTCATACATGATGTCTAAGTCATATTCTGAGTCTACAAGGAGTAATCCAAAATATATATCAAGTTTCATCATCACTTTATCATCGGGGCACATCCTTTGTTTGGAGACAAATTTATTTACAAGAAGAGGTAAAATTATGTTTATTTACTTTATTATTTGCATTTTAATTCATTTACCTTGCCCAATCAGAGGCATGTGTAAATTTATGATGGATTCATGAAGGATTAATATTACTCTTCATTGATATTCCTTGTAATTTATCTCTATTTCAATTATATGCATATAAATTTGATACATTTTTATAGTATTTTTGATGTAAATATTTAGTTCTATTGAAAATATTTCTCTATTCCATGTTTTCTATGCATTTTATGTGAATATTTATAGCCTAGCATTAAATTTCCATATTCTACTTATATTTTGTGATTTTCAAATTAAATATTAAATTTTAGATTTTAGATATTATTGAGGTTTTGGTGTTAAATTAGCTTTTATATTTCACTAATGATTTCCATGATACCTTGTCAAGAACATCATTTTATAACACATTTATTTGAATCATTTTTGTTACATAGTTCACATGATTTATGTATTCTTATAAAATTTGCATACATGTATATAACATATAAAAAAATCCCACTTTCCCTTTCAATTATTCTCTGATAGATGGCCATTATATAGCTTATAGGTTGGGAGAATGATATCGAAAGCTAACTAATCAGGTAGACATCCTGTTGATTATCTTTTATGAGATACAATATTTCATAATAAAATACATCTATAAAAAATTTACACTTATCATACATATTGATAAGTGTATCACTAAAAAATGCATTGGATATCATAACTTCATTGAATATATTCATTCTTTAGAAACAACATCCCAACAAAGACTATGCAAAATGTGTTATAGTAGGTGAGTAGCTAGTTGTGTAGAATTTTTTTTCCAAACTAGATGAATAGACTTATGGAGTTGATTTGATTTTGAAAATCTCTCATCTAATCTTGTAAATCAATAAATGGAACTAAATGTGCATGGCCCATTGATCCACAATCAAAATTAAGCCTTTCACTTGCTTTTGAGTGATCCATGGTCCAATTTTGACTTCATAATATAGAGATGTATAACACTAATGATAATTAAAGACTTATTTTTTACTATTTTAACCTAAAATAATGATCTATAACAAATATGTAATTAATTTGGTGATGGTTATTAGATTTTAAAATCATGATACTAAAATATTTAATATCAAATTGTATTATAAAAGTTTTTTAAAAAATGACTATCCCTTATAATTTGATCTAGATTTTAAATATGTATTAAACAATTCTCACAAGGAAAAGCATTCATGTATTTCGATTAAAGCATATTTTACATTATGTTATAAATAAATAAAGTATTTTTATGAATAATATATAGAATTTGTATGCTTTCAATAACATTTGTATAATTTTTTTTTAAAGTTCTTTTTTATCATAACTTGAAAGTATACAAATAAAAATCTTGAATCACTAACATCATTTCTATAGGTTCTCTTGTTGAGACTTACAATTGATAAAATCATTTTCCTATAAGTCATCTCCTAATAAACCTAATATAAAAAATTACTAACCAATTTGTTTGTAGAACTATTGTCATAGATTTGGCATTTTGAAATTTCACCTTTTTAACAAAATCCATATATCTTTATTTTTTAGGTCACTTACCAAGACTAAACAATTTTGAAATATTTTTTTAATACATTTTCTTAATCACATCTTAATTGGATTAATTAATTTTATTAATTGTCTAAAATTTAGTTAATCTAGAATTCTTGTTTGCTTATTTTTCACTTTAGGCTACAATGGTGTATGCTCTCCCCTTGCAATCGCAAGGTGAATCCTATAGATCATAAATATGAAATAAACCTCCACATCTTTGTTAGGGTAAACATGATGTGGAATTTATACCAAAAAAATTACCATAGTCTTAGGGGAATTATCACATGTCTTTAATCACTACACTTAAGACCATACTTCATGTTCTCACCATTCCTAGCATTAAACTCTTCGACTGTAATAGGTATCGAAGGCAAGAAAAATAACATTCCTAGAGATCACTCACTATGTATGGATGGTGAGAGAGGGTTGGGTGACACCATTATAAGCACCTCACATCATGATTCATTTAGTGGGTTGGATGTTGAATTGCACTCATATGTTAGTCACTAGATATAAGTTTGTGTATTGCATGCTATTATTCATGTGTTGTTAAGGCCAATATTGTTTGCAAATATTATAGCCTACACACAAAAAACTCACCTAGTTTTGAATTTAAGACATAAAAATCACAAGACCCATCATCACCCTATTCTATCTTGACTTAGTCAATTCATTTTCATCTCATATCATGTCGTATCATCCTCTTGTCATTCCCCCTTAGTCAAAACTACATAATTCATCTTGTTGCCTAAGATTTCCTTAATCAATGTTTCACATTGTCATATTCAAAGCATTATCAACAATCATCCCCATATCCAAAATCTTGACTTAGTTATCCCATATTATCTTATTCAAAACCTTAAATTTTTTTAATCATATCTAAACTAGCACCCGTCATCATCTTCTATCTCCCCATTTTTGTCAAAACCTTCAACCTTTATCATACCCAACTTTGTTTTGCCTTAATCATATTCACCTTAGACAAAACATTATCATCTCAAACCATCCTAGTCAAAACCTATCATATACCATAATCATATATGAGCTTATCCTAGTCTAACCCCATCAATTATCTCAACCTCAACACCTTCCCTCCTTCACCTAATATAACCCGTCACCTTTTAATCTTTTCCACTTGTCTTAGTAAAAACCCATCACCTTTAATCACATATACTCTCTCCTTAATCACCTTGTCACTTGTCCTAATCTTGTATAAAATTTTCCTTATTATCCTTTAACCACATCACCCACTTTATCATCTTGTCTTAAATAATCTCATCCCTTCTTAACTAGTATTTTTCATCCCTTATCCTAATTAGTCCATATACTAACCCATTTTAACACTTTCCACATTATAAAAAACATATCCTAACCCATCAACCTTGACCTTGACACTTGCCTAAACATCATCCCCCTCCTTGACCTTGTCACCCCCTTTTGACCTAGTCATCCCTAGTCAAACCCATCTTAATCCTAATCACCCATGGGACGTTAGTCAAAAACATAATTATCTCCCTTGTACAAACCATCTCTATTACCCAAAACATCACTTATATTGAGATAGTCCTTGAGTAAGGATAACTTCCCTTGGTTAGATTGTCTACCTTCCACTTTGTTAGTTTAAACTTGGCACCCATCTTCCTATTATAAACACCTACCACTCTATTGGTGTGAACCAAGCAATTGTCATAATCATAATCATTTGATCAAAGGTATCAATCCCTACCCTTGATTATTTATTCAAGTAAAATAACCCTATCCACATCTAAATTAAGTCCAAAACATAATATCCACTTAACATCCCTAGTCCTATGTCAACCAACATCTCTTATTCTAAACCTAAACAAGTTAATACCTGAAGTAGAGTCTAACCCTATTATCACTTATAGTTTATACTTATTAATACCCTATAGTTTACAATTTTCTATCTCCACACTCTTCAACCAACCATCCATAATATCTTCAAGTATGTGATATACCTACCCTAGTCCACCTTAGAAAAAGTTACCATCATAATCATAATTGATTCTAACCCTAATAATGTTTGATTCATACCCCAATCAAATCTTATTGTTTATTAAATCCAATCTCAACTTGAGTAAATCATCCAAGTCTTGAGCTAGTCTAAATCAAGTCATTGTGAAGGTCATGAATGACCTCATCACATCTATTTAGATAAGTAAAACCTAATGCCCCATCTTATTAGAATCTTAGAGCTTGTCTTAGCTCATCATCATCAAACATAAAATCAAAACCCACCATCAACAATTTAGCTAGCTCACATCCTATCTTGATTTGTTTAATATTTTCCACTTGACACTTATCCAATCTCATCAAAAATATCACATCACCAAGTTAAATTCAAAAATAATTCATTAAATGGTCCAAAATATTGATCCATGACTTCTAAAATAGATTTATATGTCACCCTATTAAAAAAAATCTTTTTTCCAATAAGGATGCACTCATTTTATGACTTCTAAAAATGAGTGCCCAACTTCCCATAGACTTTGATACCATAAAACCTAAATTAAATCATAGGTAAGATTCCTAAATCCTTCTCCATCAATGTTAGTGTATTCCTATCCCCCATTATAACCAATCATAATCAAACCTTCCATTTACCATCTATATGCTTAGTCATGCCATCCCCTAACATACTACTAAATAGAACTCTATCCTAGTAACCCCATCTAATGTAAGTTTATCACATAAGCCTCATCAAATACCTTAGAAACATTAGATCATGGAATTATTATACCCTAACTAACTATCTGATTTCAATTCAAAATCTTCCACATCTAAACATGACCATGAAGAGAGGTAATTTACTCTCCCTATTGCCTTATAAGCAATTTACCACCAACTAGTTGCCACAGACATACTTATACATCTCTACATCAAGCCTCTATATCTAGATTAACCGAAACCCATATGGTATAAATCATACCAATATTATCTATATAATTAAACCCAAGGTAATTCCATTAACCAATGTTGTAATTCCAAATATTATGTCCAATACTTGATTGATCTTGAAGATATCAAAATTGAGAATGAACCAAAGGAAAACTCATCCAAAAGTGAATAAGAGGGTATATTTTGACATCCATTTACAAATCATGATAAGATCCTTCACCTTCTAAACCAAGGACAAGATAAAAAACCCAACATCCACCAATCATCTACCTTTTTTTTATTATATCATATCCCTCATTTCTTGAATTCCATATATCCTAAATCCTTGAACATTAAATATAAAATGAAGAAGGTACTTGTAGATAAAAATGTTATCTAGCATGCCCTCCTAGTATCCACAACAAAATCATCATATATCATCAAAATCACATTCTCATCATGACCCACATCTACCTCAAAGACATTTTTAGAGTTAAGATTATAACTAACATCATTTTCATTCCCATATTGATCATGTACACCCTCAAAATCCAAATCCATGTCAGATTACATTTTTAAATTATCACCAATTATAGATGTCTAATATTATGCTAATATATACCTATTTGAGAACACTTCTAATTCAAATATCAACCAACATCAAGGCATGTCTCTTGATCTATGCCATAATGATGAATTCAATAAGAATTTTTTTAAATGCCTTATTAATGTTTAATTATCATAGTAAATTTGATTTAGATTCAAATGCATGTTCTATAGAGAGCCTTAGTGATAGTTTTAAAAATTTTAAGGTTAATTTATCCAACATTGAAATTTAGTCTCCTAGTGGTCTTTATGAGGGTCACATTTCCCATTCTCCACCCATTGACCTTACCAATCCTTCCCCTCCACCTTCATACATCCCTTATCCTTTTCTCATCATCGAAAAACACTTCCTTACACCCATAAATTAGAATAAATAAATACAAGCATTGTTTGAGTCCTCACAAATTAACATGTTGTGTGTTAAATATATAAGGGTCCAATATTATAGTCAAATAATCAATCCTAATCAAAAATTTAGCTTTGACCTAGTTATAAGTCAAAACCAAGATACATCAAAATAATAACCAAGTTAGAAAGTATTTTACCCTAGTGAAAACCTCCTTAAGAAACTAGGAGACCCTAAAAATCTAAGACAAAATAATCACTATCAAATTTAAAAATCAAATTCCTTTGGTGAAATCTTCCCTAAGGCACTATGGGGTAACCAAAATCAACAAGTCATCATCAAAATGGCTAACGATCCTTCTAATATTTAGATCAAAGAGCATAAAAGTCTTAAAGTCTTGGATCCCTTTATATCCCCTATCATATGACATAAAACATGAATGGTACATCTAACATCTCCAACAATGTGTGTGATTACCTAGCCCAATCCTCAATCATCCATAAAACCTCCAAACCTTATACATCACCATCCAACCCAAGCCCTAATCCCATCCATACCATACATCACCTGCCCAAGTAATATTATCTCTTATAGGGGATACAAATACCCAAGAGATATGTCTAGTGGAATAAAAATCAAGTGTCACAAAATGTCACCATGGCATCCATAAAACCTGCATTAACCACATGATCCTAATAGCATAACTACTCAAAACTAGTGTTGGTTGAAGATTAAGAAAGCATAAACATCACTACATATAAAACATCTTTAATAAATATATATGCCATCAAAACAATAAAAAAATAAAAAATGAAGATAATAATAAAAATAATAAATCATTCATAAACATTATTTTTGGTGCCTTAGATAAGTACCATGATGAAAACTAGTTTCTAAAAATAGTAAAATGTGTTTTATGAAAGTATTTTGACACTTGGGGGTAAAATACATTTCACCCATAAAATAAAATCCTAAAATCCAATTTCAAACCCATTTGTGCCATAATATCCATATGTCAATTATTTTCATTTACTCGTCTTAAACATCATATCCATCCTTATCCATCCTAATTCCCATCCTATTATGTTTGTCCTTTCCTCCCATATTAACCTTTATAAATAAGTGGATTATTTATTTATACATGTTTTGGAATCATATTTGCATATACTCTGAGTGGACTTTGATAATTAGGCATATGGTCCTCATTCAATGTGGTACTTGGATGTCCCTAGTCCATCCCTCATTATTTGTCATCCCTTTGAGCATCACCCACAATTTTTTTGTCATTTCATCTATATTTATTCCCCATACCATTTTATAGGATTGGTATTCCATTTTGTAGTAACCCTTTATTTGTATATACATATTCCCAATTTTTTTTTATAAATTCCCAAAAATCCAAAAAAATGATAAAATTTAGAAAATCCAAAAACATCCCAATCATGTTTCTTCTATCCTAAGCAATTCATATCCCTATATAACATCCATATCCTAGTCCAAATACATATCCTAACCATCAATTTGTTATTAATGTCTCATTTCAACCTCAAAATACTTAGTCTAATTTGTCTCGTATCACTCATCACAATTTTATAATCTTATTTAACAATTAAATCTTAGTCACCCATTTTGCCCAACTCCACCTCACTATCAAATTACATTGTCAAAACAATCATTTTCAACCCATCCAAACTTGATAAAATTTCATTTAATGTCTTATTTGAGCTAGTATTATTAAAATTATGTTGATTAGAATCAACCATGACCTAGTCAAACTTAGTCAAAACACATCTTTGTTAGTCTAAAAACCTATCACTTATAAAAAATGAGCTTGTCTTAGTTCCTCACCCAAGTCAACATGACAAACTTAGGTCAATTTTACCCTACCCCATATATCAAATAGCTCACACGTTGAAGTCAAATTTTCTCACACACACCTTGTCTTAATCCCATTATCCATCACATTTCAAATCAACACTTTGCTCAAGGAATGTTTATCAATCCTTACCTAAAAAATTATTGTAATCATCCAATAAATTTCATCTCATGTCTCATATCATTATCACATTGAATCATAACTTGGTCACTCATCCTATATGTATTTTGTCAATGCAATAGACAAGACACTAATCACATAAAAACTCTACATATATAAACTTGTGTGTTATTTGATGCTATATAGTTTGTTTGAATGTATTTTGTCATGCATATATGTATGACTACTTGTCTATGTTTGCATACTTATCTACATCCATTAAGTTTTGTGTCATTAGTTAGGCATTTTTAAAATATCTTTGTGCATATTATGTCCTATCATTTTGTATTTTTTTGTCTTTATAACATCTGGAAAACATGTCATCTTGGTTCCTTATACCACTGGTGCCTCATACCATGATTCTTACACACCTTATTTTTAATATTTGTGTCTTTTTAATTAGTCCATTATGAACTTTGGAAAAACATCATCATGGTCATAATAATATCATGGTACATTTTTCTTGTACTACATTAAAAAGGATTATTTAGACTATGATGATCAAATTAATTGTTCTAGTGGTGAAAAATGTATGGATGATTGAATACAATAGAAATCTATATCCTCTCATCAATCACCTATCCCATCATTTAAATAACATGATCCCCACCTCATATCATTTGATACTAATAAAAAAACATCCCTATTCTCCCTCCAACATGTTGATATCATCTCATGTGTAGAAGGATTAATACCATTAATATCTAGATAATCAAACATGGAACATGACTTAACATAGTTGGTATCATCTAAGTCATATACTTATCATTTACCCATATCATACATCCCTACAAGAATATAAACTAATCCATAAACATATAATTTACACTCATCCCATTTAATCACCAAAAACTAAAATATTAATATCTAATCCTTGTAAAATGTGTGTGTGTGTGTACACACACATACGTGTGAAAGCCTATACACACATACACACAAGCATGTTCCCATGTACACACATCAATTTAATCTCTAAAACCATCATGTATCCATCATAATACCACATATAAACATCTAAAAGTAATTTCATCAAATATATATCATCATTAAATACATATCACATCACATGATTATTTGTAAACACTTAAAACACTATGTAGTAAATATAATACCTTGAATCACATAATATACATTATCTTATGTCTAAAATATCACCTACACATAATAAAATTCATAAATATCTAAATCCATATCATGAAATCACATATAAACTAAGCATGTAATCATCCATAATATTTTCACATCATGAAACCTAAAACAAATACATAAACTCATCATATACATCAAAAATTATAGCATATACATAATCTCATCATCATAAAAATAAATAACACTATGCATGATAGACATAAATGTGCTAAAATATAATATACATCTAGAATCGCATGCCACTATGACCAGTTGGTGGAGATGGTTCCCCCTTTAGAGGAAAGTGTACAAAATGTGTCAATGTTCTAGAGTGGGAGGAACCTCTGGACTAGCTACTCTATGTAAAATGGTTTTCTATGACTTGTTGGAACAAACTACTCATATAATCCCCTCCAACACTAGGTCTCTCAGACCATCCTCTCTATCTGAGTTATAACATCATCTAATATAAATGTTTTCAACAATATCTAGTCTATGTTTCCTTCCATTTTGATAAACCATGAATATACATCCCTCTAATCATATCATGTTTATATCTATGTAAATATACCTATATTATCTGCATCTATTAGATATAGTCCTATAATGCAACAAATGTGCATATTATTGAGAAACTTGATGAAGCATCATAGTCATCTAAGATAATAGAGGGTCCATGAGTGTATCTCTTTATATAACCTAACCCTATAAAAAGTTACTTGGTTTGCATCCCTATCACCTATCCATGTGCAATAACCAACCATCTTTAGAAACAACCCCTCACCCACACTAACTCTACTATCTCAGTTCCCATAGTCTAAATCTTGTTTATGGTATCCTTATCTAATTTTATCCTAAGAGGCTAAGATGGTCTTGATTAATATATAATTGTAGTATCCCCATCCCTATCTCATCCTATCCTCCTCCTCTATCACAAAGGATAGTAATGTAGTTCTCTGCCACTTCCTCTATCTTGATCTTTCTACCACCTTTTGAATATGATTAGTCAACCTTGGGGTATGTTCTATAGGAAAAATCAATATAGGAGTTTTGTTCAAGGGCCAATCCTCCTAATATCATCAAAAATACAAATCATCAACCTATCTATCAACTAATTCTCATTTGACCTTCCAAACCTCACTAACTAACTTATATTCTACCCCACTTTCACTTACTAACAAACTAACACAACTTCGATTAGATCCCACATCTTTCACATATAATATTGTGCCTCCTCAGCCAAGACATCATTTTATTCCCACCATTATTAACTCACAACCCTTATATCTAAAATCATACTTACCTACATGAACCTATATCTTAATAAATATGACTTCATCTTTCCCTAATATAACATACTCGTGGCTCACTTTTATGATCCCATGACCTTAGATCTAATCCCACATCTCTATAGGCATGAGATCATTACCTATGCCTTATTAAATCTATGGTTCACTTTCAAAAACCTATAGCTACCCTTCTCAAACCCATAACCCTAACCACGAACCCACATTTTTACTAATTCCACATCTAGTTACCCAAACCCTATAGATCTCGTGACTCAGCCTTATGATTTCACATCTACCTAGAATAAACTCATGTTTAAAAAAAAAAAAACTCACTTTTCACAAAATTTATATATATATTGTCCCCTAAAACTCCTATCAGTCACCTACTAACTCTCCACCATAGTCCACATATTGATGCTCTTGAGCCCATTCATTATGATGTTGATCATGGAGAACCCTATCCATTTTTATTGCATATCTCAAAGCTCAAATATCATAACTCCCAACACCTTCTCTTCACTTATTAAACCTATTTTATCCTATTTTCATCATATTTTCCACATTTTTATCCCACTTAATGTACTAGATCATTTGTCCCTTGTCATCCTATTCTCACTCAAATCACTTATTTGTCCTCCCCATCACATTATTTTATCATCATTCAACTTTATATTTGAGCTACACCCATCAAAATATTTATTTAATCTTTTTAAATTATTATTTTATTTTGGTTTAAAACTTTCCTTTCCATAGAGATACATCAAAAGTTGGCATAAAATCATCATCCATGTCTACAACTCTCCTTAACATGCATCTTTGCCTAGGATACATTGAAAGCTAGTAGTATTTTATCATAATCACATCATAATTAGTTCCCATTTGAGACATGTTGATAATTATGACACCATCATTTTCACTCCCTCGTATATGCCTTTACCTAGGAAATCATTGATTTGTATGCCATTACTTGCATCAGTTTCTTTTTCATTATCACTAGTTCTTATTTATCTATCCCAAAACCTCTTTCTTCTATTCATCCATCTTGACCTTTATTTCCTCTATCGCATGGCCATCTCTCTCATCCCTCCACACATGTCCCCTTGAGGAATAATCATTTGTATACTAACTTACTACCTTCCATGATGACCTTTTCTTATTTGAAATACCATTACTCCCATCTCCTTGCAATGCCATTTCAAATATAGGAAAAATGTTTGCATCTAAATTTTTTTCCTTATCACTAATTTTATTAGTTAACACTAATTTCCTCATTAATTTCATCTATTCATCCTATCATTAGTTACCTTATAACATTTATAACCTCCCTCTTATCATACATCAAACTTATATCATCCCATCATGTCATTAATTCTTCATTATTTCATGTCATTAGTCCTTAATATTATCTTATTCATTATTTGTGAATTTTAAATTCAAATCTTGCCTAACTCCTACCTGCCTCCACTATCTTCCTCTAATAAATGTCCTAATCTTATTCTAATCACACTTTGTTGTCCTCAAATGGATTCTAGAGGATTCTACACTCTATAATCTTCCTCACTTCTCCTCATTCTCTAGATAGTTATTATCTAAAGTCTTCCTAGGAATTTTTAATTCCATGTAAATTATCTCTTTCCTCATATAAATACACAAGCATGTATCCCTACAAAGCATGATTTTTTAAGGTTTAATCATATGCTATCAACTGGTCTATTGTCTTCAAGATATCACTATCTTTTTTACATGTTGTTTAAGTCAATATTATGAGTTAAAAGGAGCAATCCAACATATTTATCAAGATTCATCATCATTTTTTTCATTGGGGCACATATTATGTTTGGAGATGAATTGATTTCCAAGAAGAGAGGTAAAATTGAGTTTATTTCCTTTTTTATTTGCATTTTGATTCATCTACCTTTTCCATTTATACTTATGTGTATATTTTTGATGGTTTTATCTTAGTATTCATTGATATATATTAGATTTATTCTCCATTTCAATTCTAGGCATATACCTTTTAGCTACTTGTCCCTATAATAAGGTAATATAGGCATCCTACTATATAAGTCATGCCTGAGATAAAATCAATTGTGATACCTATGTCTTTAAGGTATTTAGATTAGTCAAGTGAGTAGTCACTTGAGCTAATAAAGTACCCATCTAGACCTGGGCACCAATCGTATGAATCTTTAAATCAGATAATTACCTATTTAATATCACATTTATCATGAGTGATATCATGACTAAATGATTGTGATATGTTTCTCCCACCCAAACCTAATATTATGAGTTCCTCTTGTAAATTCGTGACCCCTCCACAAACCTGCATCTTTGTAGACATGAATTCATTGACCCCATTAACCACCTAAATCTCTTCTTTATTTTCATGTTTCCACAACTACCTTCCCAATCTTGCATCTTTATAGGTGCAGTATTATCATGACTAACCTGACAATTTTATGAGTTACATTTGCAAACCTACAACTACCCTTTACAAGATATCACTTACTAACTTTTCTAAATCACTAATTTAGTTGGTCTATCACTTATTAAATTTTATAAATCACTAACTTGTCCCCTACCCACCCTAAATATACATATTTGAAATTTTATTTCTCCCTCAATATGGAATTACCATGAGTCATTTTCATGAACTTGTGTCAACTAAGCCAACCCCATGTCTCCATAAATGCAAGATCACTCCCCATACCCTTGCCTTTCCATGGGATGTTTTTATGAACCCATATATCCACTTTTCAAATCCATGGCCTATCCATGAGTTCACATCCACCATGAATCCATGTTTACCTCACTTGATTTAACAATCTAAAGCTAATTGTTACAATCTTGCATCTACACTTATTAAACTCATGTTTCAAAAAAATAAACTCACATTTTTCCAAATGTAGATACATTATTTTATTATAATCCCATAATTAATTCTCATAAATTCTATTGACCATTGACAAAAAATTACCTGCCAGGTCTCTATGCTCATTTGGACATTGATTCTCATACCTTCACTCACTATGTTATTGAGCATGTGGAATTTTTTCCATATCTATTGCATGGACCATAACCAAACATCTCTTAATGGATATGGCTACACTAATTCATTTTTACTTCTCATTACACTATCTCATCCTATTTATCCATTATCCCTCATCCTTATTATAATTATCCCCATTATATATGGCCATAATTACATAATCATCGATCACCACACCCTCTCATCTTTCACCATCATTCATTGTCACATATATCTTATCATCAATTTAAATATTTCACTCTTATACTCTACCTCATACATATTTTCAAGCCCTTAATCATCATCATCCTTAGCTCATGTGTGCATATAATCCTTGAGTTATAATTCCAATCATCAACAATCAATTAGTCTAACAAATCCCCATCTTATCTTGACCTATACCTCTCCCAATCATGTGTCCTTGATTAGGATATGTCAAAATATCATGGATATCCTAGTCATTAAAAGTATATAATTTCATCCCTTGAGTGGGGAAAGTATAATTTTTTAACTTTATCATCATCTATGTTCTTTCTAGGGCCATCATTTTTATTAATCACATTGTTATTCAGTAATTTAGCCACAGTGTAGTCCATCCATCACCACCACTTACATTATACTACATATATTTCATTTGTTTCATCCTTTCAATTTATTTTATCTCATCAATCACATCATTCTTCTTATGCAACTCCCAATTAGGGAGAACTACATCATCTTGAGCTATTTTTAAGACTATGCAGGTAATAGACGATCACATAGAGTGTCTGAGGCTAACTTGGTTGTACTTAGCAATTCCTCCCATTTATTTCTTGGTCACTTTATATCATAATTTATTCATTATATTTTCACTTAGAATATTATTTGAGCTATATATAAGATCCTATATTTATCCACATCTCTCCATTGTATGTGTCCTTACTCAAGTCAGATCAAAACCTTGCTTCCAATCATCTAATCTAGGTCTACAACTTTATCTAGCACACATACTTACCTCATATATGTCAAAATATTTCATCCTTTTGTCATCATCTAATTAAAACTTGTTCCCATTTGGAGTTTGTATAGATTTTTGACACCATAATTTTTGGTCCCTCATAGATGTCTTTGTTTAGGGCATCACCAATTTTTAGCTCATTGATGACATCATATTTCTTCTTCACCATCATCTCTCCCATACGTCATATTTATAACATTCTAACCCATTTTATTTATTCATGAAACCCACCCCTCATTTCCTCTTTTGATTGGCCATATGTCTCGTCCTTCCCTATATTTCCCTTAAGGGGGTATAATCCATCCACTAAATCAATAACTTCCATGACTAAATTTCTTCTTTGGAATACCATTACCTACTATCATAATTCCCTGTCAAAGAGGGGGAAAATTTATACATACAAATTTTATCACTTCCATATCATCTCTAATTGCATCTAACTTGTCTTACTCATCCTCTTGGTCTTCTTTTATCATTAATAGAACATCATCTCTTATCATACTAACCCTATGTCATCCCATCATATCATTAATTATTCATTATATCATATCATTTGTCCTTAATATTATCTCATTCATTACTTGTTAATTTTAAATTCACATCCTACCTAACCTCCAACTACCATTCCTACTAATCCCCATCCAATCATCATTCATTAGCCTAAAACCCCTATAGAAAATTTTAATCCACCTAGAGCCATGCACCCTGATTTTAAAGAATTTTAAATTCCTTAATCTCACCTACCTCCATTAATATTGTATTAATAAACTATCCAAATCACTTATATCCCATCCCTAATATCCTTCTAGGATATTCCAAGTAATTTTTAATTACTTGGAAAATCCTAGAACATTGATCTTTCCACCCACAAGATCAAAATCTATCCCTCCATTTTCATTTACACCTTATATTTAAACTAACCTCTTCCATTAAAAAATACAACTTATGCATGAACAAGATCCTCATTCTATCATTTTTTCCAATTATTAAGCAGCCATAAAAATCTAACAAGTAAGAATTCAAGCACCAATACTATTTCCAATTTGGGGCACATTATATAAATTGGAGATAAAATTTAAACAACATGATGACATAATATCTCTCACTCTCATTATTAATTGATTATAATTTGTCTACCTTTCATAATCTTGAGTTTTAGAATAGGATTTGATGTTGGATTTCAGTCATTTGCATGTTGGTTATTGCTTTTGATATTGTGTTGCAATTTTAAGTTTTTATTCTATCACACTTACATTATGGCTCAAACTCAATAACAAGATTTAAAAATCATACATTATTAAAAGACATTTGAAAAATCACATGCCTTCAATCATGATGTTGATTTCATTCACATATCCTCTAATAATGAATCAGAAGCTGAAGTCTATATACCACCTATCAATCCACCTTTACTAGATACTCCATGGGTTTTCCAATAAATTGACCAACTTAATTTAATTTAACATAAAATTCCTAATTAAATTGATCATATTGATCCAATGCATCAAGATTTATTACCTCCAATAGATCATATCGACCAAACTAGTCCTATACCAATTTCTCATAATTTTATCATCATGACCAATATTTATTTTCATAATATATCTATACCTAATTATATTTAACAACATTTTACCTCTCCTCATAAAAATACCTTAGATTCACAAGCTAAAACCATTCGATAATTACATTCAGAGTTTGATAACCATGATAATTAAATTTTTGATCTTGAAGTTGAGGTTGAATATTATGGAACTTTACCTAGTTTCCATACTAACAAGGCTATTTTATAGCTACTACATCCTCATGAACTAAAAATTTCACATCAACATCATAAGCTTGGTCATTTCTAAAAGAATTCTCCTTATTTTAATAATTTTTAACTAGTGTCGATCCTAAAACCCATCATGTTTCCATTATCCCTCTTACTCCTTATCATTTGCAAGATGAAAACATTATTATGATTATTAATTAAAATATTTATATTAACTATGGAACCACTATTGTTCCTTGACCTATTATTATCTCTAAATAAATTCATCTTTATGAATATGATAACTTTATTCTATTTTTTGATAACTAACACAAATATTTTGCATGGCCATAATAAGACATGCCCAGTATTGATCTTAGCATTGTGGTCAACATATCACTACTTATCCTAAATTAAAACCCATTTTTTAAAATAAACTTAAATTTCACCATGGTTATTAAAATTTGTATAGATTTTCACAATATTAACTTATCATATCCCAAAGATAATTTTCCTTTACCATAAATTTATGCCATTGTTGATTATATAACTAGATATGAAATGTTATCTCTTGTGGATAGTTTATCGATATATATTAAAATTCATATCAGTACCAAGGATCAACATAAAACCACCTTCACCATTGAATGGGGAACCTATTACTATGTTAAAATTAATTTTTGTGTTAAAAAATTTGGTGCCACTTATCAACATGACATAAATCATATATTTTATGATGTCATTCATAAAATAGTTGAAACTTATGTTTATGATCTCAATTCTAAATATAAGAATCATAAAAATCATATTCGTGATCTAACTATCATTTTTTATCATTTCATTAAATACAAAGTTTGACTTAATCCTTATAAATGCATCTTTAGTGTCACCTTAGTAAAACTCTTTAGATGCTAGTCTCTTTATGCAGTAATGATTTAGATCCTACTAAAATCAAATCCATTCTTAACATGCATATTCCTAATTCCATTCCATATATATGAGCATACATTGGTAAACTTGGGGCAATTTGATTATTAATTCCTGGAATGATGTACTATATCTATTCAATTAAATCCCTTATCAAGAAAGGTGTTGCTTTGGAATGGGATTATTCATGTTAAAAATAATTTGATATCATAAAAGAATCATTAGCATATCCTTCCACTCGTTTAACACATTTTAATGATCATCTTTTCATCTTGTATACTTCCTTTATCCCATATCATTTGGGAAAATGCTCACCCAATAATATGAAATAGGTAATGAATATTCCATATATTATATTAGTCATGATTTAATATATGATAAGGCATGTTATACCAAATTTATACATGATTGTCTTACTATTTATCTTATAGCTGAAAAACTTTAGAATTACATGCTTCATCAAACCACTTATGTCATTATCCATTCTGACTGCCTCTAAATTTTTTCATCCAAAGGTTTATTATATAAAAATAAAATTGGTAAGTGCATGTTGATATTAATTTAAATTTAATTTAATATTTTTTAGACAAAAATCAATTAAATGTGAAGTGATTTCCAATAAACTTGCCACCACCCCTATCCCTGCTACCCATCACATTTAGGACACTCTTTTAGAAGAATAAATACTTTATATTTAAGGTATTAATCAATATATTTCACTTAAAGAGTATTTTCATAAATTTATAAGTGATGTCAAAGTAAATAATCTTGATTAACTAGACCCTTCAATTTCTAAACCAAAATCCAAAGTCATCATTAAATAATTACTTGAAGTTACAATTCATTTGCATGAAGATACTTGGACACTTAATTTTGAATTAGATAAATGTAATTAAGGATTTGGGGTAGGATTTGTCTTAGTTTATCCCCATGGTAATATCATACCTCTTACTTTCTAATTAAAATTTTAATTTACTAATAACATGGCTAATATGAAGATCTCATTTTAGGCATGCAATCCACCATTGATTTAGATATCACTTACCTATATTCTTTAGGTGACTCATAACTCACTTTTCATTAAATAAATGGTGAATATAAATGTAAAAGTGAAATAATTATCTCATATCATCAAATTTTCCACAAATGTTACTAAAGAATTCAAATCATTTGCTATAAAACCAATTTCATGAGAACAAAATGCTATAACAGATTCACTTGCTTCATCTGCTTCTCTTTTTCAATCAATAAATGATTCATAATTTATCATCAACATATAAAAATCACAAACATCATTAAAAACCATAAATTATTCTTTGATATGTCATATTTAGGGTGTCACTACTCGACAGAGTTTATGGTACAATAATATCATTCAATTTATTGAACACCATACTTATTCTCCCAATAGTGACTCTCATGAAAATACCAAAA
The DNA here is from genome assembly GCA_037957365.1 of Torreya grandis. Lineage (NCBI taxonomy): Eukaryota > Viridiplantae > Streptophyta > Pinopsida > Cupressales > Taxaceae > Torreya > Torreya grandis. The sequence goes on along the minus strand of JARHVA010001942.1, from coordinate 1,862,801 downwards.
TTAGTAAGCAAACTTATAAATATTCCCTTTGATATGTCACATGTATTATCATAATTTTGAAGGTACTTTTCTTTATTTTATTACTCAAGATGAGATTCCTTCTCTTATAGAACAAGTACATGGGGACATTTATAGTGGTCACTCTAGCAGATATGCTACAACTAAAAAATTACTTTGTATGGGATATTTTTGGCCCACTCTCAAATTATTTTTGTCACATTCACTAAAAAGTGTGATCCTTTTCAAATGAATGATGATCTTATTCACTCTTCTTTTATTGAGCTTCAAACATTAGAATCTCCTTGGCCTTTTTCAATGTTAAGATTAGATCTCATTGATAAATTATCTCACTCTCAATACGGTCATGTCATCATCATTATGGCCACTAAATAATTCATCAAATGGGTTAAATTTATGCTCATTATTAATTTTATGGGTATCACTATATCCAAATTCATACTTTATCAAATCATTTGTAATTTTTGAATTCCCCACACCATTATTTTTGTAAATGACAGGAATTTTAAAAATAAGAATATGAAATAGTTATGTGCTAAATTAAAAATCACACAAAAATTATCTACACCTTATAATCCTCAACATAATGGAAATCAAGGGCCACTAACCAAATTATTAATAAAATATTTCAAAAGACAATTCATAATTCTCATTCTAACTGGCATCTCAAGCTTTATCCTGCACTTTGGGTTTATCACACTAGAATTTATACTACTACTAGGGTAACACATTTTTCCTTAGTTTATGACACTAAATCTATCTTACATTTAAAAATTAAGTTACCCTCATTATGTATTCCTTTTCATTGCATCATTCTTGTTGAATAAATTTTTGAAGCCCATCTTCATGCTTTAGATCTTCTTGATGAGCATTGTATGGGTGCATTACAACCTAACCAACAATATGAATCTTGAATTTACAAATAATATAACAAAAATGTAAAATTATATACCTTAAATACTAGTGATTTAGTCCTTAAACTAAATTATAACCATGAAAAATAAGGTAAGTATGCCCAAAACTATTGGGATCCTTACCTAGTTAAAAACATTATTATACATAGTACATACAAATTACAAACTAACAAAGGAAATACATTCAAGGAACCAACTAAAGATGAATTTTTAATTAAATATTTTTCATAAATTATTATTTCCATTTAAAATACTATTTTTATCTTACACACCTTTTGTATAATCTTATATATTATGGTGCTAACACTTCTTATAGGTTCTTCATTTAAAATATCCATATGGTGTAATATTACATCAATTTTAGTATCCTTAGTTCTTATCACTAGTCCTTTGGTATATCTAAGACACCTTAAATATATTATTTAGTTCATGAGTTTACACCATAATACCATGGATAGGACCCAACCATTCCTCATGAACATTTTTCTTCTCTTTCATTTCATCAGTTAACCTTCAAGTATCTTTTCAATCTTTGGTTTCTTGATTCAATTTTTTTTTATCCTTTTTAATATTAATTTTTATCCCTCTTCACTTTCATTTGAGTTACATTGTAATACCTCATATAGGGCCAGGCTTTCCTTACAAATTTTTATTTCATAAATTCATTCTAGCCTTAGCTTGATGTTTTCCTTGAAAGATAAGGTAATAGTTGAGACTTGTATTTTATGGCATTTATACTTAGTAATATTACTTTATGGTAACATTAATAAATATATTATCATGTCTCCCCTCACATACGATATTTCTTTTGATGATGATTCATGCTTATTTGTCATCTACCATGTTAAAAATAAACTTTTTTAATGATTTAAGAATCATTCTATGTTTCTCTCAATACACTCCCCTATTCCATCTCATTATGGGCACACCAAGGTTTATTTTGAGATAAAACTCTTCTCCAACATCAAGTACAAGAGTCTTAAACACCATGTAATCTAATTTATTTTTACTAGCCACCAAGTGTAATTTATCTAGTGATAGTCATTTTTATCACCCATGTCTAGTTCTTTCAGATACATATGAAGGAAGAATACTTGAAATACATAAAAAATTAAAATTGAAATCATAAAATAAACAAAATTTTATGATCAATTAAAAATTAAAAATTCCATATGATTCTTCTTTAGCACATATCCTAGCCTATTTGAACCTAAAACTCCATAGTTGAATTCTTGATAGATACAAGGTCTAGTGGGGTGCAGTAGGGTAGTAGACTAGGGTAAGATGTCATATACTTTCAAAAATATATATAGTGTCACCTACATTCTCACATAATTACTGAATCTTCATAGTATATTGATATTTCTATAAGGGGTCCTGAGAAATAGCAAGAACATTATGGGAAGGTAGGTCCATTTTATTTTTATTGCATATATAGACTAAATGGGATGATATTTATACTTACATCATTAACCCAAACTTACATGGATAGGGTGAGGTATATATGGTTCATAATGTTGAAAACCTCTTTGTCTTGCCAGCTTACTTTGAGTGTCTTGTCTCTGGTATGGTAAAGATTATATTTTTACCTTGGTGTCATCTTAATTTCCTCTACCACCCATTTCATTTCCCCCTTTGAAAGGTAAGTTTGTTTATTCACATTTTCCCAATTGATATATTCCATATTTTTCATCTCTTTTAAACATGCTAAAAATATGACTAATTTAGTTCATCCATCATTGGAGTATAAGTTTCATCTTGGCATCATTGTTAAATACTATCTTGTACATTAAATTATCTTCCTAGGATCTCCATTAGTTATGTTTAGAATGAGAAATTATCAGTTTCATATTTTTTCAAGTTATTTGGTCCTATTTCTTTTTATTTTTTTCAACATTTTTTCATCTTTGTTTGAGTATGGATTGTTACTTCTCTTTCATTTATGTTGTTCATCTTTTTCATTTTTATCTTTTTACATATTTTATTGAATATGGATTTTTACTCATCTTACATTGATGTTGGTCCCATTATTTAGTTTCATGTGTCCTTGGTTTTATATATATTATTACTTTTCTTACTTTGGATGTAATTTTTGGGTCTTTCAATCATTTAGTAGCCTTGGATTTTTATTTACCCAATTTAACCTCTTTTATTAATTTTACTTAGTCTTTTTGGTTTTAAATTAAATTTATCATCCAAGATTGTCAATTTTATAAGTGATTCACTCAGTTTTGAGAGTTTACCATTTACTATGACTTTTCTATGATTTCTTGTTTTTACTCTCTAGCCTTATATCCTTAGGTTTTGTCCAATGTGGTTACAACATCCTCCAGAATCAAGACTACAAGAAAAAAAATCAATGATAAAGGTAATTTAAGTCATGTATATGGTACTTTTAATTATTCCCAAAAATTATGCATCTTTATTTAATTTGTGCATTTTACTATAATTTATTATCTCAATATTGTGTGTTGTTATGTTATTTCTCAAATCACTATCCCATGTTACACTCATATGACACAAGATAATATTAGACTAGGGAATATGTAAACACACAATATTTTTTAAAAAATTATCCTTTAATAACATTTATCTCTTTTAGGAACTTGTTGAGTTTCAATCTCTCTGAGTGCATACCTTAAAGGGTGTATTGAAAAAAGGGGTGGGAAGACCATTAGTGCTTCACAAGTTTTTTGGCTATTTATATCATACCTAAACCCATTAAAAACCCTGTTTATCTAAATCTTCAGTCAATTATCCTCTCAAATAGCCCCTAAATAATCAAAAAACTATTTTTCCAACTAGGTTAGCGATGGTCGATAGAGTTGTGAAAGTTATAGTACATGTTACATAACTAGGTTGGCTTAGGTCAACCTATTTTGAGGCTGAATGATAAATTTTTAAAATTGGGTCATGGATAGATGACCTTGTTAGCTAAAAATGTGAAAGGATTAACATCTATATATTGCTACAAATACAACCTTTACTTCAATATAATAGATAAGAGCATTCATTTTTTAATTGTTATGGATCATAATTCTACTACATCTATATTTAAAGGAGCCATTTCTTAGGGTTTGCCTTGGAGAAAAGATAATTTTTCTTGTGGGAAGTCTTGGATACAAGTATCAATATTTTATCCTAGATATGATTTTAACTAGTGTGATCTTTACAAACCCACAACAATATATTGAAAAACACTATTGTTGAAGGGGTAGATTGAGACTTTACAAGTTCAATCAAAGGTATGTATCTCTAACTTTTGATATTTCATTTGATAGATAGATATTGCACAAAGTAATTGGTTTGAATGTATAACTCTTTACTTATATCACCTCTACACTTAAAATTAGTGTAGCTATAGGGTTTTCTTGGCTTTCCATCTTCCACCTTAGGTGATCTAGGGCCCCATTTAGCTACCATTATCCCTTATTTGTTTTGTATAATTTAAACAATCACATTTTATGTTATAAGCTTTGATAACACTAGATTAGATTTCATTTTATGTATTAAAATACTTAGCTAGGGTTAATGCATGATATTAATTTCTTGGAGGATTTGGAACCATTTATTTTAGTTTTGTGTGATAAGTGTTCCATTAGTTAGGTTTATTAGATCCAATTTTGTCATTCTCCTACCATACAAAGTATCACAATAAATGTTAGTTAATTACCTTATTTGAGATTGGATTTATTAAGTAGGATAAGTTTTAGATATATATTAATCTCTTGAATATATTCTATTGAATTTGACATAAATCTAACACTTGCATTATAGTTTTCACCTATATGAAACTAAGTCACATAAGTCAACATAGTTATGTTTATTGTTTTATTTCATCTACAAGAAACTAGGTCACATAGGTTGACCTAGTTTTATTCACTAAATTTTTATTTACAAGAAACTAGGTCTCACATGTTAACCTAATTTTATTCCTTCAATTTTCCTTTTCAGCTTCAACAAACTAGATTTTCATAGGTCAACCTAGTTCATTTTTATAAAATTTTCAATTTTTAGTTTCATCCAACTAAGTCGACGTAGTTTACCTAATTCATTATTTCACTATTTTTAGTTTTTAACTTTTTGTAGACTAAATGAATCATTATCAAAACTATTTAATCTCTATGTTTTTAGGTTTTTCCTCTATAGGAATAGATCTATACTATATGACCCAATTTCAACATTAATATCTATTTCACTCATAGTCAGTTAACTAAGTTGACCATGGTTGACTTAGTCACATTTCCTAGGTACTTTCTCACTAATTATATCAACCTAGCCTAACCCAGTTTATAATTTATTATTTATCTATTATATCAACAATATATAATAGATAAATAATAAATTATAAACTGGGTTAGGCTAGGTTGATATAATTAGTGAGAAATACCTAGGAAATGTGACTAAGTCAACCTATATATATATAAAATTTTATCTTCCAGTTAAATAACTCAGTATTTCTTTTTTATACACCCCTGCTTTCTAGTTTTTCAATTTTATAAAAATTATACTACATAGTCAACTAAGCCAACCCTAGCTGACTTAGTTATATGTATGATTTTCTTTATAGTAAACTAAGTTGACCATGGATGACCTATTTTATTCTATCTTGTTTTCACATTAAACTATATCAACTAATATCAACCTTATTCTATTATGTTTTTTCAACTAGATCGACCTTGACCAACCTAGTTTTGTGTGTTTTTACTTTATACATAATTAAGTCAATTCACTTTCTCTTTTGTAGTGATTAATCTTATTTTTTCTTTTCAACATTTTTTTTTCCTATTTATTTACATTCATAAATAAAAAAATAGTTTTTGATACTTGACTTTTGCCTTTATTTTTCACTTTATCTTGATTTCCCTAGAAAATGTATGTTGGTAGTTTTAAAAATAATTAGATATTATCATGAAGGATTGTGTGATACTTTGTTTACAGTCCCAATATATCATTTAAAGTTACCATGAAATGAGGGTATTTCCCTAATACTCATATACATTATACAATTCTAAACATGGACATTAGTTTCCACATAGCTCACAGTATTTAGGAAATGCATTGGATTCCCCTCTTTATTGAACCATAGTAAGCCAATAATCTATTTAATTATGTTGTTCACTAGTTAGTGCCAAGACTTTACCCTCACTTTACCCTTGAAACTAGGTTTAATGGGCTATGGGAATGGTACTTACTCCATAGTTAGTTCTCTAAAATATTGGGCTAACACTATCCAATAAACAAACATCTTTAAGAGCATATAAATCAGTCAAATCCCCTTAGTACATTTTCTTGATCTTCTTTTCAGATAATTAGTTAGAAATAGTATTTAAAATTTTTCATTTCTTCTTTCTTCTTATTATTCCCTTTTGTATTATAGACTATATTGGCCAATGTTAGTATAGTTACTTGTTTTGTTTTATTTAGATCAACTAGCATCGACCTAAATGATTGTGTGAACAAACTAAGTTGACCAGGATAAACTTAGTCTTTTATATTTTATATTTTTTTACCTCTATTTTCCAAACTACATAATTCATTTTAATGTAAAATTTTAATAGATCCAACTAATTTGACTATGATCGACCTAGTCTTTTTCTTTTTTCACCTTATTATCTAACTAGATCGAACCAAGTCAACCTATTAGAGTTATCAATTACTATATGTCCTTACTTGTATAACTAGATCAACCCAATAGATTCAAGATCATTGTCTTTACCTCCCAGATTCAACTAGATCAACCCTACTTGACCTAGTATACTTTTAGACTAATAATTTTTCCATCTTGTGTAACTAAGTCAACCTTAGTCAACTCAATACATTTCCATCTCCTCTATTTAGAACTACCTCAACCCTATTCTACATATTTTAGTAGTTTGAATATAAGGTTAATTTCTTGTTTCCTTTGTCATACCAATTAGCATCATGAAATCACTTATAAGAATATTTCTTCACAATCTTAACCCATTCAAATTTTACATGGGTTGTTTTTTATTACCAACCTTATCCACCCTAGAGGATAATCCCTCATAGTTTAAATACTCTTGACCACCATCTAGGTTAATATAATGTAACATGGTAAACATTACTCAAAATGATGATCTATATGATTATAATACATTCAAAAACCTTGATGACAATATCATTCATAACCCTAATATGAATAGCCCATTATCCAAACTTCTTTATTTCACCATTGGAGAAATTAATACTAACATAGGAAACCCTCCCATAGGGAACCTTCCTATTGAGAATCCTCCTATCCCTAATATTTTAAATTCTCCTCCTAACAACACTAGCATTCCATCTCTTACCAACACCAACATTCCACTTCCTACCACTAGTAATTAAAATCCACCCATAAATATAACTCAAATTCTTGGTTAATTGGTTCCACAAATGAATGTTATGCAAACAAATAAAAATTCCCAAAATCTACAAATGCAAAATCTCATATTGAAAATAGTTATTCAAACCCCTATTATCATGCCTAAAAATAATAAAAATCCCCCCACCCTCTTAGATATGGTAATGGTAATATCATCCCCCAACTTCTCATGCATGATAAAATGTTCCAACATCTTCAAATTTAACCTTTAGCTCCATTCATCATATCCATAGGTATTCAAAATATCTATCTAAATATTAAGTATGATGAAAATAAAGACCCTACTATTTTAATTTAATCATTTGCTAATATCTATAAAGAATGGGTCAAATATAACACTTTCACTACCACTAAAATTATTGTCAAAAAATTATGGGAGATGCTTTAGAATAGTCTAATAAACTACCCTGACAATCCATATTGAAACTAGAAGATTTTGTAAATGATCTAGTTAAAGAGTTATAATCAAATGATCTTCTTGAAGATTACTTTAGTCAATTCATCAATGGAAATAAATTAACCATTAAATATACTCATACTTTTATAAAAATATGGAAATAATTAGCTCACAAAGACTAACTATAACATGAGTGACGGTAATATTTTCAAAATTTTCATTATTATCCTTAAATATTTCTTCAATATAATTTTCAAATATTTTATTCACACCTTAGAAGAATATTTTGATCAATATAAAATACATTATTTCATTATGAATCAATTTTAACCATCTAATAATTCAACCAAAGAATCTTCCAAGCCTCAATCAATACAATAACAAACACAAATTCTCAATCTTAATATCCTATGACAAAAACATGAGAAATCATTTTTAAAATATTAAAAATATCTCCTACCCACCCTTAATGGTATCATAAAATAAAAAATTATTATCTCCATCTAAACCTTTCATCTATAATAATACTACTCCCCCATCATGTTACAATCTTAATAAATTTTTTTAGCTCCATGTTGACATTGGTAATTCTCATGAGACATGTTATGCACTTATAAAATTTATGGTTTATTTCATTTTAGGATATGTGTTTAAATATTGTGCTATGATCAAATTTAATCATACCAATTATCTCAAAGCCTCTCAAAATAACATCTTTGCCAAATCTACTACCCAAAAATATTAAAAACCTTTGTACGATCCTAATGCACAATACTCTAATGAATTTTTGTGTGTTATTAAAATTGATTAATATCAATATTATACTAACTATAAGTATTTAAATGTGGTTAAAATTAATTACCATCATATAAATACTCATAAATATCATGTTACCAAAACTTAAGAAGTCGTCTATCGAATACCAACTTCTTAAAGATACTGCAACTTCTAAACCTTCATATACAGAACCAACCAATAGTGATGATATGACTCCATTAGTGGAACCTCATAAAATTAAAAATATTACCCCTCTTAATTAACCTAAGTCTTACACTCACTCTTCTTATAAACCTCAATTTAATTTCTTATATGAACTTAATTTTATGCCTTTTAAAATTACTCTTATGGAGTTAGTAAGAACTTATCCTTATCATCATAAGTTTCTTATGCAACAATTGAAAGACATATAATAACCTTTATCTAATGAATTTGAATTACCTCATGATATTCCTCAATTGGAAAAATTTCATACTATATAAATAATTTCTTCTACCAAACCCTCCATAGAATTTCCTAAAGATGATATGATCAATGATGAAATTCTCTTTCAAGCCGGTGATCTACCCCTTTTATCAAAATTGACATCAAATAATACTCTAATCCAAATAGTCTTAGTTGATGAAGGATTTAGCATCAATGTTACTAATCTTTGATTAATTAAAAACTAATATATTCCAAAAAAAATCTTAGACAAACCTAACTCACATGTTTTAGATTTAATAAATGCAATCAAAAACCACTTGTTTACATTTGGATCCCTATTATTATTAGAACCAATAAAACTAACACCAAAATCATGCTTCTTGATCTCCATTTATCTTAAAATAGACTCTTATGTCATCTATGGAATCATTGTATGTGAGATATTGTATCTTCTCATAGCCAATGTATCAATGCATACATAATGAGAAACATTACAAATATTAAGATGATCCAAATTCTTAGAGCATATAACATCCAAATCCCAAATTTCAATATCATATCACTACTATTTCTTAGACTAATAGTCTTATTCTTCCTAAATTTGTTAATATGTATTCAAATATACATGTAACCATCATATATTAAAATGATGATGAACCTAATGAATTACAAAAATATTGACAATACCACTCGTGTACCTCCCTAAGTATTGGAATCATTCCCTCCTTATCTAATTCTATGAGATTGAACCATTCCATTAATATAGGATACTACTAATAGTCCTCCCGCAAGCAATACATACGATGCCTCTTATTTATAGGATGATTTTATTAGCAATGAATATGGGGTGGCTAAACTATTTCATGATCCTATAGCCATGTCTCCTCGTACCTTGGGTAAAATTATAATCTCTACTATAGATGTTAATATGCAAATATATACATGTGCTATATGTAAATATTATGATGATACTTACATTATGGCTCAAACTTAGTCATGATATTTAGATGTCCTGCATTATTAAAAGACATTAGTAGAAATACATGATTTCAATGGTGATGTTCATGTCACTCACATATCCTATGATAATGAATCATAACCTAAAGGTTATGTACTACCTATCAATAGACATTTATCAAATACTCCATGGGTTATCCAAGAAATCAAAAAATCTAATACAATATAACATACAATTCTTAATTGCATTGATCGGATCAATCTAGTGCATTAAGATTTATTACCTCCAATAGATCATAGTAACCAAACTAGTCTTATACTAGTTACTCATAATTTTATTATCACAACCTATAGTTCTTCTCCTACTATCTCAATACCCAATTACATTGAACAATATTTTATCTCTCCTCTTGAAATTACCTTAGATGCATAAGCTAAAACCATTTGATAAATATATTCAAAGTTTGATAATCATGAAAATAAAATTTTGGATCATGAAGTTGATGTTGAATATTATCAACCTTTACACACATTACTTACTAATTAGGATATTTTATAGCTAATACATGCTTGTGAACCATAACTTACACACCAACATCATAAACTTGGTAAATTTTAGAAAAAGTATCCTTGTTTTAACAATTTTGTCACTAGTGTAAATCCTAAAAAATAACCTATTTCCATGCTCACCCATGTTACATACCATTTCTAAGGTATAAATGTTGTGTATTGAGGAAAATATTTCAATTAACTATGGAACCACTATTATTCCTCAACCTATTCTTGTCTCCAAATAAATTCATCCTACTGAATATGAAAATATTAGACTATTTAAAAATTAATTTGTGGAGCTTTTGCATGGTCATACAAATACATGCCCTGTATTGATCCTAAAATTATGGTCCAAAATATCATTACTTTTCCTGATGTAAAACTCATGCATCAAAAGCAACATAAATTTTCTCCTAAGATTTATACCTTATGTCATAAAGAGATCATCAAGATTTTATATGCCAAATTCATCAAACCTATAAACTACTCCAAATGGATATCACCATTATTCTTGTACAGTATAAATTCACCATGGTAATTCCCATCTATATAAACTTTCATAATCTCAACTTAACATTCCCAAAGATAATTTTCCTTTACCATAAATCTATGTCCTTGTTGATTCCACCACTATCTATAATTTTTTATCTCTCATGGATTATTTCTCGAGATATAATCAAATTCATATCACACTGAGGATTGAAATAAAACCAACTTTAGAATTGAATGGGAAAACTATTACTATGTTAAAATCCCTTTTGGTCTTAAAAATTTTGGTTCCACTTATGAACATTCCATGACTCAAATATTTCATGATCTCATTTATAAAATAAAACATATGTAGATGATCTTATAGCTAAATCTAAACATAATGAAAATCATATTCATAATCTAGATATAATTTTTTTCATCTTATTAAATATAAAGTTAGACTTAATCCTTATAAATACATATTCAATGTCACCTTGGGAAAACACTTAGGATTCTTCATCTCTTTACATAGGATTGATTTAGATCTTGCTAAAATCAAAGCCATTCTTAACATGTGTATTCCTCATTATATTATAGATATATAAACATACCATGGTAAATTTGGGTAAAGCCTACAATTCATTCCCAATATGTCTTACCATATCTTTTCAGTTAACTCCCTTCTAAAAAAAGGCATGGCTCTGGAATGGACTAATTCATGTTGAAAATAGTCCAATATCTTGAAAGAATCATTACTACATCCTCCCACTCTTTGACCACTTTCTAATGATCACCTTCTCATCTTCTATACTTATTTTACCCACACATAAATTAGGGAAATTCTCACCAAATCATATGAAAAAGGTCATGAATATGCCATATATTATATCAATCCATTTTTAATAGAATATGAGACATACTATACCAATGTTGAAAGTGATTGTCTCACTATTTATTTTATAGATGAGAAACTTTGACATTACATGCTTTATCAAACCACTTATGTCATTGTCCACTCCAACCCCCTTCAAAAAAATTTATCCAAATATTTTTTAATTGGAGATATAAATACAAGTGGATGGCTCTCCTAATGGAATTTGACTTAATAACTATTATGAAAAAATCAATTAAAGGCCAAGTGATTTCTAATCAACTTTATGTCACCCATCTCCCTGCTACCAATCACCTTCATGGTAATCTTATATATGAATAAATAATTTATATTAAAGATATTAATATGGATATTTAACTAAAAATTCATAACTTTACTAATGACATTAAAGAAAATAATCTTGATGAAATAAACCCTTCAATTTCTAAACTAAAATCCAAAGTCATCACTGAATGATTACCTGAGGTTACAATTGATTTACATGAATATACTTGGACACTTAATTTAAATGGATATAAATATATTAAAGGAGATGAGGAAGGATGTGTCTTAGTTTATCCCCATGGAAAGATCATACCTCTCGCTTTCTAATTAAATTTTGACATTACTAGTAACATGGTTGTGTATGAATATCTCATTTTAGGCATGCAAGCCACCATTGATTTATATATCCACTAAATACATGATTTAGGTGACTAAAAACTCATTTTTATTCAATTTAATGGTGAATATCAATGAAAATTTGAAAATTTTATCACATATCATCAAATTTACACCATCATTGCTAAAAAAATTCAAATGCTTCACCATAAAACCAATTCCATGAGAAAATTTCTATAGTTGATTCATCCACTTATCTTTTTCACCCTCAAAAATAATTTCATGATTAATAATTTCTCATCAACATACACAAACCACCATCATCATTACACACCAAAAAAAATTCTCTCATATGTCATATTAAGGCTGTCACTACTTGACAAAGCCTATGGTACAAGAATATCATTCAATTTAACAAACACCATACTTATCCTCACAAAAATAATTCTTGTGAAAATACTAAAATTTTAAAGAAAGCTTGAAAATATGTCATTTGATATGATATCTTATATTATCATAATGTCAAAGGTACTTTTCTCCATTGTGCTACTCAAGATGAGGTTCCTAATATTCTAGAATAAGCACATGGGGAAATTTAATGTGGTCACTATAATTGACACATTATAACCCATAAATGCATTCACATGAGATATTTTTATCCAAATATCAAAAAACATGATATCACAATTTCTAAAAAACATACTTCCTATTCATTTAACCTTTTAGGGTTTAATTATTTAAATCTTATGTTTAGATTAAAGGGCTAAGATGTCTAAATCAATTAAATAAATATGTAATAATTAAGTAATGATTTATTTTATAATTTAAACTTATTTTATTTTCTAAAAATAGAAATAAATATGGATAAATATATATACTCATCTGAAAATTTATTGCCATAGATGATCTGGGTTCTAAAAAGTGAGATCTAGGTAGTTTTGAGTGTCATCAATAGGATTCTAGTGTTCATATACTCACTATATAGTAGAATCCAATATGGATAGTAACACCATGTTTGTGTAGTGTACTTTATGTGGTATTAGTATCCTCTTTGTAGGAATATTCTTTTAGGAGCACTTGCACCTATGTTTGTAGGTCCTGTTCCTGCGTGCATGAAACTTGAAGCTCTATATTGTGCCTAGAAAAATTGATTTAGTGTGAAAACCCTAATACTCCTTAAAATTACATCATGAGAAATAGTTTTGTGTTTATTAGTTGTATGGATTAGACATCCTCAACACTCCACTATGAAGAGAGTTGCCTACATACCAATACTCCAAAGAAGGATCAAGCCTGATGTAATTCTCCGACCTGGTGCTTGATATAAGTGCAAGTGAATGATATAATGAGAGTGGGTTTAGATGCCTTAATTGTGATTGATATTTTAAATGTTTTAAAATTTTTATTTGGGATATTATAGATGGTAGTATGCATAACTAGGGAAGAATAGTATCAAATACCTTAATTTTGCTTAACTTATCTTTGGTTTGAATGTGATTTTGCATATATTTTCCATCTAGTGAATAGAGGTGAATTAGACTTGTATTTATAGGGTTTTATTACTTGTGTAGATAATAAAATGTTCTTAGGACAACCTTAGGAGGGTCACACATTTTAAAAATTATCTATTTGGAATATCTAGGGATAAGGACAATAGTGCCTAGTTGGGGACACTAGCACCATGTGGCTATAGTGTCCCAAATGTGGTGCTAATGTCATATTGGCAAACTAATGAGAAAGTTAGATCAATATCTAAGATTATAGTTCTATGACTATGTTTTGGCGTATTGTAGGTGAATGTGGTCTATTGAATGACTAGAAAAGTATGTCTAAGTCCCTAGAATGGGTCTAGGTATAAGCTAGGAATAGTGTAACCCAAGTGATACTCTTAGCATCCAATTACCACTTTTAGGTGATTACATAACCCCCTTTATGCTACTAATGTAGCAAAGTGAAATGACTAGTATAAAAGGAAAATGAATTGTACCTAGACTTACCTTGGAAGTGAAGCCTTTGTAGTTAAGTTTGAGTATGCAAATTTAGGTCTACATATGTGGAACATGTTCCAAAGCAATGTCTTATAATGAAACATGAAAAAATTAGTCCTTACTTAAGAGATGATTAAAAGAAAAATACTATTCTAAATAAATGTAACTAAGTAAAGCTAAGTAAAGAGAGATGAAAGGAATGAATGCACCTTGTTAGGTATGCAAACCAATGAATGAACTTGGTGACAACTAATGTGTGAGTGTTTATATTAATCATATCATTGAATAGTTTTAATTGATATAATGGCTTGATCAATCCTAATATGAGTGGCTCAAGAACTCAATTTGATTTTGACTCCATCATTGTCCACCCCTTCTCAGTGGATCTTGATCTATGTGAATATCCTGGATAAGGTTGTAAGTGTGTCTAACCCTCTCATGTGGGTGGATCAAGAGCTCAAGTAGGAAATTAATCCATCATTCCCCACTTGTGTGAAGTATATTAATTTGTAAATTTATTGCATAAAGTGTTGAAAGTATCTAACTGAGTAAATATAACTATGTATTTGACTCTGTAGACACTCAGGTATATTATGTGGCTCTGGGCCACTCAGAAATACCAACCACTATAGATGGAGTAAGGAATGAATATGGTGACAACCTATAATGTGATAGCAAGTATATACAACAAAAATAATGACATGGAGTTTACCATTCCATCTGATCAACCTATGAGTAGCTGAGTGTATGGAAACTAATGTTATGTGGGCATGCTCCCAATTTAGTATCTAACTATACTAAATCTAAATTAAGCATGTAATAGTTGAATATGTGTAACTAATTTGAAAGTCTGAGTGATCATGATATGTATGATGCCCCCAAATTTGAGTAACTAGTATAAATTTGATTTAAAATGAATATATCTAAGATAAATCTAAACATAACTACCAAACCTATGACTGTATCTATGTAAATCTATAATGTACCTAGTGTACTACTTTGAATTATCTGAATAGTCCTAAAGCTAGGGCTACTATATAGTAGTACCTTATAGTGGACAATAGCACCCTATGGTACTAGTGTCCCATTCTAGGCATTAATGTCTACTTAGTCTTAGTTTTTAGTGATCTAAATTGAATTCTTAATCTATATTATGTTCTATGTCTACCCTGAGTCCGATGTTTGAAATTGATCTCATGTGCAAAAATGTATCTATGAATAAAAATTTAGGATCCTAATGTCTATGATTTACCCCTATGAATTCCCTTTAGTTTTGTAAGAACTACCCTCTAAATAAGTATCTCTAAAAAATGTGTTATCTAGATCATGTGCATGATATTTAAATATAATGTACAAATAGAACATCATAATGTAAATGTATCTGAACATAAGTAGGTAATGTAAGATATATGTTGTAACCTAGCCTTGTAAAAGGGTGTCAAGATAGATGTAAGTAATGTATATAGAAATAAATCTAAGTATCTACCTAGGGGGATGGTGCATGTTGTCCATTACAACACCCAAGTAGGAAGGGTAGATACATGAGGTTCCTCATGGCACCAAAAACTTGTGTGTGTGTGTGTGTGTGTGTGTGTGTGTGTGTGTGTGTGTGTGTGTGTGTGTGTGTGTGTGTGTGTGTGTGTGTGTGTGTAACAAGAAAATAAAAGTGTCATGGTATAAAACCATACAAGGAAGCAATCATAAAAATACATGAGACACACAAAAGGTCGGATAAGGAGACACAATACAAGAGACATGGTCACATGTCACTAAATCTAAGAATGAAGACGTCCAAAGACATGTTTAAATTCCCACATATGCAAGAAATAAGCAATTTGGCATAAAGACACATAGAATCACATGTTCAAATGTAAAAATATAGAAATAAGAAAGCACACACAAGGAATATGACACATGTCTAAGGAATAAAAATAAATAAGTGGTGTAGAGTCAAAGAACAATGTCATATTCTTAAGTGGTGTAGAGTCAAAGAATAAATTTCCTTGAAGATGGAAGAAGCATAGGAACACAATTAAGTCTAATCTAGGAACTAGAAATGAAAATATATATAAATGTGTAATAAAAATCTATGTAGATGATATGATGCATATATATTATGTCTAACTAGTGATAGTCAACAAAAAATTTGAGTAATGAGGAGCATTAATCAATATCAATATAGATCATTATGTAACTAGAATGTATAATATATAAGATAGAACTTATTTATAGCAACTGTGTGTGAGATGCCCTCGAGTAGGTGGATGTATCAAATGTATAAACTTGGATAAATGTAAATTCCCTAATAGGTAGATGATAGATGGTCTAGATCAGTGTAGTGGATCAGAGTCCTATATAAAATTTTTAAGTACTCAATAAGAACAAGTGAAACATATGTGTATGATAAAAATGATAATACTAGGATAACTATCAATATGCAGTATCTGGAAAGTAGTAGAGATGTAAACATAACAATGCATACAATCTCTAAAATTTGTGTTTTTTTAAATATTTGAATGTTTTTATATTTTGACATGTTATATTATTTTCATGTTTTCTGAGTATAATTTATGTATAAGTAAATGACAATAAACTATGTATAAGGAGTAAGAGAGAGAAGGAAGTATGTAAAAGGGTAGGAACCATACTAACCAATGAGTCTCACAAAAGACTCACTATCATTGTGGCTTGTCTAAAAATAAGAATGATAATCTCTCATATAGTGTTTTTGTTATTCTATAGTTGAATGTTTTAGTATGAATCTAAATATTGTTCATAATCAAAATCATAATATTGTTCCACATCAAAATCATAATGTCCTAGTGCAATAGGAAGAACTACCTCATACTATGGATTTTACCTTTCTAAATTATGTTTTGGCATATTTATTGTGATTTTTGCATTTGAAACTATGTTTATTGTAGACATGCAGTGTTGTAGAGGCTCTTTTGTAAGAAAATATTTTTTGAGAATGCTTGTTGGTTGATCATGATTTTAAATTTACAATTTCTAATCTTGCTCATTTTATAACATTTCCTATGCATCTTGATGTTTTTCCTTGATAAATTGTATCTATGACTAATATTACTTAAGATTTTCAATGAATCCCAAACCTCGTTGACTAATATTATCAACTACTAGAATAGGAGTAGTGATGCCTTGGGCCTGGTTGCCTAAACCTTGATCATGATAATCAAACTATTGTAGATACTTTTGACCAAACCCATACTTTATTAAAAGTTAAGCCTCATTTTAGAGAGGTATATGTGCTTGATTTATCTATGCTTGTTGTATTGTTTCTTACTGTGACTGTTCTTTTGGAACCTTTGGTCGTTATGAGTTGTGCTTTGGTAGCCATTTTTTTACTATTTATGAATTTAACCATTTTTGAATTGGTGTATGTGATATTGTATGTGTGAATTAAGTGTCATTATGTGAGTCATACATATATATATATGTATATGTATATATATATATATATATATATATATGTATATGTATATATATATATATATATGTATATGTATATATATATATATGTATATGTATATATATATATGTATATATATATATATATATATATATATATATATATATATATATATATATATATCCATTATCTATTATATTTTCATTTTCAATGCTAAACATGAATTAGTGTGGTGCACATGCATTCTATGATACACATAAAAATATCTAGATCTCCTCATTAGGTGTAGAGGAGGTAAGTTGATCAACTTAGATTTAATCATGTCCCTTATTATCTTATTTGAAATATTATTTGACTTATGAATACTTTTTGAATCACTAGTTTTAGATTTACCTTTTTTTATTTAGGATTTGGATATGTAACATTGTTTTCCACAAATTGACTAGGTGAAGATGCATATACATGATTTACACTATTTTTCCCTAGAGGTTGTTGTATTGTAAATTGATTTTCTAATGTTGTAATATTTTCATATAATAATTGATTTTGATTTTTTAAACCTACAATTATCTTTGTCATAATATAAGTTGATCACATAGAGTTTCATAAGTGCAAACCCTAGTTTATTCTATTTGAACATGTAGGCACACACCCTATAGGGAAGAGGTGTCAATAGGATAAGTAAGGGGATTAGTGACATTGGTATAGGCTAATTCATCTCATGGACAAGTGATATCATGGAATTGGTTAGAGGGAAAGTAGCTATTACCCTCATGGAGATGAGGAGTAGAAGGAGATTATTTCATGTGTATAAGATATGAAATTGAAAATTGAAACATAGTTATTAGCTTATGTGATAAATCCTATGTGTATATGGGTTTGTTGTTGATGTAATTCCACATGGGAGAAAGATAACATGCTATGAGATATGACATATATTTTAATTGATATAAATCATCATCTATACATGTGTTTATGTCTTTTTTTAGTTTATTATAAATTAAAGGGAATAAACATGCAAATGAAAGTATTAGAATTTGTAATAAAAAGAGATTGATTTATTCTATCATTATAATAATGATTATATGAATTAGAAGATATATGAATCTAGAATCTAAGTTTTATAAATAAAATCTAAGTATGAATAGAAAAGGATACAACCCTAAGTGTGTTAGGGTCAGGGTTTTTTAAATCTAGGATTTCTTTACACCAATTTAAATTATATTTATAATAAATTGAAACCCTAATGTAAAATTGATTTTAATTACTTAGGTTTTCTAAAAAAATTACAAAATCAAAAGTATGCATCTCTAAATTTATTGCACAAAATTTGGATTAATGTAAGATAGGGTTTAAATCAATATTTGAAGTAAGATGGTTTCCCCAAATCATTTAACCTTTTAAGGTTTAAACATGTAAATCATATGTTTAGATTAAATGGATGAGAAGTATAAATTAGTAAAATAAATTTTTAATAATTAAGTACTAATTTTTTTTATAGAATTTGACCTTTTAGTTTCTAAAAATATCAATAAATGGGGATATATTTAGATACTTAACTAAAAATTGACTGTCTCAGATGATCTAGGTTCTAAAATTTGAGATCTGGGTAGTTTTGAGTGTTGTCAATAGGATTATGGTGTTTTTCTACTCACTAGACAATAATGGATAGTATGGTATGGCTAGTAGTTCCATGTTTGTGTATTTTCCTTCAGATGGTGGTAGTTTCCTCTTTGTGTTACTATTCCTATTTTCTAGGAGCACCTACACCTATGTTTGTAGGTCTTGTTCTTGCATCCATGAAGTTAGAGCTATGTGTTGTTCCTAGAAAACATGATTTAGTGTGTAAACCCTAATCCTCATTACAAGTATGGAATTATCAATAACTATGTGTCTTTTACTAGGATGGATTGGACATCTTCAACACCTTGTTGTGAAGAGGGTTTCCTACAAACCAATACTCCAAAGAGGGATCAAGCCCAATATAGTTCTCCTACCTAGTGCTTAATTCAAGTGCAATTAAATTATAGAATGAGAGTGGGATTGGATGCTTTGAATGTGCTTGATATTTGAAATGTTTGAAAAATGGGCTTAGGTTTTCTATAGATGGTAACATGCATAAGTATGGCCAAATAGGGATCAAATAGCTTAATTTTACTCAGCGTGTGATGTCCCTTACTTAGGGGCTCCTTTTCTTCCTACAAAAAACTCTGAACAACTATAATATCCCCTTCAAACAGGGAATATAGAAACACAAAAACTCTGAACAAAGATACGATTTTGCAGAATCAATTCAAATAACAAGAAACCATAGTAAATATCTTAACTGGAAAATCACTGATCTTATTATTGTCCAGATGGTTACAATAGATGTCCTTAGTCATGCATAAAAGGAATATTTAGATTCGGCCTTAAAACCCTGATTAACTTTTGCAGATCTAAAATTTGAGCTTGAATCTGTGTATCTCAGCTTACTGTGTCGAACACACAGTCACCGACATCAGTCGATATACTACCGACGTCGGTCTCTATCGGTCCTTCACTACTGACGTCGGTCTCCAGTCAGCCGATGTTGGTTACTGGGGATCTCTTTATGCCGTGGTCGGTATCTACTTGAACCTGTATGGACCTGTATGGATTGAATTACTGTGATAACTTTTGTGTGAAGTTATCTCTCAAAATCCCTAAAATACTATGATAACTTCTGTGTGAAGCTATCTCTCAAATTTGTATACCTCTATGATAACTTCTGTATGAAGCTATCTCTCAATTTGGCAATAGATCAGCTGATATTTCATAGCCTCTGAATCACACACAATGAAGAGTTGACGTTCTCCACTGCAGATGGAATCTTGGAACCCTTGGCTCAGTCTTCACAGAAGAATTTCTTTAAAATCAATATCAATAATCAATGCATAATCCAAACTCTCTCCCATGAGAACTCTCATACCCTTCCAAAGGTGTGCTTGCTAAAATTAGATTTCCTCAAATTAGAACTTGGGGTTCTAAAATTAGAATTCCTCAAATTAGAACTTGGGCTTCTTAAATTAGAATTTGGGTCTTAAAATTAGACCAATTAATTAATAATTAATAATTAATTAATATCTAATTTAAAATTAGACCAAATAATTAATTAATTAATATCTAATTTAAAATTAGACCAAATAATTAATATTTGATTAAATCAATCAAATATTAATATCTCCCTCAATACATGTCAGATCCTCGAACCGTTTGAAGCTGGTGAACTAGGGAGTGATTCTGCACATGACCATATCAAAACAAGGGTGCTCTGCTCTATGTCAAATATCCCTAAATAATAGGAGCTCAGGCCCAATGTGTCTGACATAACTTGAATGAGAGCCAACTATAGGAATTTTGTAAATCAAAGCCAAGCCAATCTCCATCATGACCCTCTATCCATCCAATCAGCCTACGAAGGTCGCATAATAGGCTAATCATCAAGCCTGTCAATGTCCACGAAAAAGGGGACATGACACAGCGTGTCTTTGGTTTGAATGTGTTTTTGCATCTATTTTCCATCTAGTTAATAAAAGTGAATTAGAGTTGCATTTACAGGGTTTCATTACTTGTGTAGATAATAAAATGTGCTTAGGCTGACTTTAGGAGGGCACATGTTTGAAGAAGTATCCATTGGGAAAAGTTATGGATAATGATGGTAGCTCCTAGTTGGTGACAGTAGTGTCATGTGGATATAATGTCTCAAATGTGGTAGTAATGTCCTATTGGTAGACTATTGAGCAAGTTAGATTGGGATCTGAGATGACATTTTTGGGACTGTGTTTTAGTTGATTATAGGTGAATATGGTCTATTGAATGATTATAAAAGTAAGTCTAAGGATATATAATGGGTCTAGGGATAATCTAGGAATAGGGTAACTCAATCAAGACTCTTAATATCCAATTACCACTTTTAGGTGATTACACCTATCAAATACATGATGATATTATTCATTATCCTTTGGATGAGTTTCAAACATTAAAATCTACTTCACATTTTTCTATGTGTGGATTATATCTCATTGGTAAATTACTTCACTCTCAAGACAATCATGTATTCATCATATGACCATTGATTATTTCACAAAATGGTCAAATATATGCCCCTTGTTAATGTTATGGGTATGACTATATCCAAATTCATGCTTAATAAAATAATTTCTCATTTTGGAATACCCCACACCATTATTTTTGAAAATGGTGGGAATTTTAAAACTAAATATATGAAACAATTATGTGCTAAACTAAAAATAAAACATAAACTCTCTACACCTTAACATCCTCAATGAAATGGCCAAGCATAGGTAACTAAAAAAATTCTTAATAAAATATTTCAAAAGACAATTTGGGATTCTTGTTTTGACTGGCATCTCAAGCTTTATCTTATTATTTGGGCTTATTGCACTAGAATTCATATTTCTACTAGGGCAATCCATTTTCCCTTAATATACAACTTTATGTGTCTTACCTTTAGACATCAATTTATGCTCCTTACACATTTCTCTTAATGACATCATTCCTAATGAAAAACTTTAAAAATATTATCTTCATGATTTAAAATTTATTGATGAGCATCATATGGGTGAATTATAACATAACATCTAATATAAATCTTGAGTTTCTAAACAACATAACAAAAAGGTCAAAATCCATACCTTCAATATTGGTGATTTAATCCTTAAACTATATTATACCCATGATAAAGAGGGAGATTATGCCCAAAAGTGGTGGGGTGCTTACCTAGTTAAAGACATTCTTAGATCTAGTACATATAAGTTAAAAACTAACAAAGGACACACCTTAAAATAAACAACTAATACTTAATTTTTAAATAAATATTTTTCTTAAATTTCTATTTCCATTTCCAACACTATTGTTATTTTACATGCCTTTCATATATTTATATATATTATGGTGATAAAACTTATTATAGGTTCTTCATTTTAAAACTTCCTATTATGCAACATTAGTTCCTATTATTTGTCTTCTAGTAGATAGATGATAATTTACATATATTCCTTAGTTCATGAGTTTTCATTATATGATTATGCATAGGGCCATGCCATTCTTCATGATTTTTTTTCTCTTTCATCTTATTAGTCAACCTTAAAGTCTCTTTTGAATCTTTGGTTTCTTGATTCAAAAACATTATGATGATTTTTAATATTAATTTTTACACATCTTATATTTATTTTGAGTTGCATTGTAAGACATCAAATAAGACCGAGCTTTCCTCACAAATTTTTATATCATAAATCGATTTCAACCCTAGCTTGGTGTTTTCCTTGAAAGATAAGGCAATAGTCAAGACTTGTAAATTATGGTGTTTAGACTCGATCATATTTATTTATGGTAACACTAATAAATCTATTCTCATTTCTCCACTCACATACATAATCTCTCCTACTGATGATTCATACTAACTTATCATTGTACCATGTTAAAAATACACATTTTTTGTGATTTGAGGTAGCTCAAACATTCCATGCTTATCTTCATCCTCTCCTATATTCCATCTCATTATGTTCACACCAAGGTTAATTTTGAGATTACATTATTATATAGCATGAAAGTATAGGAGTCTTAGACACCATGTTCTCTAAGTACTTTTTCCTAACCACCAAGTGTAAGTTCTCTAGTGATAGTAATTTTTAGCACCCATGTATAGTTATTATAAATCCATATAGAGGAAGAATACATCAAATCCATAAAAATTTAAATTCCAAATCATAAAACAAAAAATGGAAATTATCAATTACAAATTTAAAAGTCAAAATCACACTGAAAGACATGATTATTCTTTGACACATCTCCTATCCAAATTGAAGTTCAAACTCCATAGTAACCCTCATGATAGAGCCAAGGTCCATTAGGGTGTAGTAGGCCAATATATATATATATATATATATATATATATATATATATATATATATATATATATATATATATATATATATACTAAAAATTGATAAAAAAAAATAGAAAGCCAATGGTGCGACCCCACATAACTACCTCAAAAAAAATGAATGCATGTAGAACTAGGCCTACTTTGTGACCATATAAATGTTTTGGAATTTGGATAAAAGAAAAAAATACATAAACATATGTAGAAATGTATATTTTTGGTATGTAATGGACTAAAAAAAGTTATAGATCAACATAGGTGGATTCTTTAAAATAGTCAATTTTTTAAAAAAAAATCATATATTTGGAAAGAGGAGAGCATGATCATCATCTTAGTAATAATTTTATGAACTATTTAGTTGAAATTCATAGTGTTTTTGGTGATGGAAGTTGAATTATCTTACTTTATGTCAAAAATCTCAGATTCAACTATGTGTTTACAAGTTCAAGCCTTTGACTTGGGAATCCAAGCCACATCCAACATAAACGGAATGGTTTTAAAATTTGAAAAAATCAAAACACGTACATTCTATAACATGTATTCATTAATATAAAATTAAATCATGGAGGTCTATAATGGCAAAATGGAACCAATTATAAGGTGGTGGGTGACTTACTAAAATAAACTATAAGATCACATTTATATTGATACATTTATATTCCTTATACTTTAAATTTATTTAAAAAATTATAAGAAATGAGGTTCACTCTACATCTTCTACATTTGGTCTCACATATGCATGCCTTATGATTTGGGAGATAATTTTTCAAAAACCAATCTAGTCATTACTTAGTCATTTTCAAGATTTTTGTATTGAACCTAGGGATTTTAGGTCATAAGTTTTATACTTGATATCCATTTTTGTTAAACATGTAGTATTTTTTTAGGTTTTGACACATTTTAGATTATTTATTGGTATTTTTGTGAGTCTTGGGTTTGTAAAAAATTAGAGTTTACAAACCAATGCATACCCCACCAATCTTATATGCCAATTTAAATTATGATTAGGTCCCTTATAGGCAAAAAAATGATGCAACACCACCATAATAATTTAAAAATAGGGTTATTAAGGAAAATTTGTTCCAAATTTAGGTGTGTCCACCCTATTTTAGTTTTAATTCATGTCAAAGCAATGTGTATGGGGAAACATACATTGAATTGGTGACCCATGCACACTCAACCACCCATTCATGCCAATTTTACTTGTGATTAAGTTCATTATAGGACAAAAGTTATTTAAAAAAAACCATATTAAGTTATGATGAAGGTAAATTTGAACATTGTTAGGCACATTTGTGCACAACCCCTTTATCTTCAAATTCAAAAAAATAATGTGTAATTTTGGTTAAGTTGAATTGTGACCTTTGCACATCCAACCACCAATTTATATTTATTTTTTTCTTGATTTTGGATCCATTATTTCCAAAAGTGAAAAAACACCATATCCACTTGTGAAAATGGAAATGTAAATAATTTCTAACACATGTATGTGCAATAACCCTTATTCACTTTGAATTAAATCTAGAGTGGTGCAATTTAGGAAACATAAGTCACATTGATGACCTTGCATAACAAAGTTCCACCACTTTATGTCATTTTTAATCATATTTATAGAATATTTATTTGGGAAATATATTTCTATTTAATGGAATCATAATATTTAATGGGCCTACCACACTAATGTAACCCATACATAATGAAACCACTTAATGATGTCAAGCAGTTTACACAATATATCATATTAATAAGGCATGAATTATAAATCACATTATGTTACCCAAAACCATTTCATTATCTATCACATTAACATCATGATACATATATATATATATATGACATCAGTATATTTTATGATATGGAAATGTATTTCATTACCTAGATAATTCATGCCATGTTGGGTATTATGCACATTAGGTCACTTTGGTCATACCATACATGTTGTATATGAAATCTAGTAGCCTTTATCATTAATATACTTATTAAATAATTTATAGACTCATTCAATACATAGAGTGAACTAGATATAACTGATAACATTGATATACCTTAACCCTTATCTCTTTTCACTCTAAATCTAAATCTAAATCCATAAATGGGGTCAGGGTGCTAATATGGATACAAAATTGATCTATTATGTTCATACCCATATCTAATGAAGCAAAGTGGAGAAAATTGTCAACTCATTGGGAACATGATTCAAATACTATAGGTTCAAACCTTGTGCATCCCTCATTCTCCTCAAATGATAGGTGTTATTAGTTTGTATTGTACTTGTTTTAGCCAAATATTAAACCATAAGAGAGCATGTTCAAGCCTCCCCCATATTTGGCCAACATGGGATTACCTCTAGGCCTATGGGTTGCCTATAATAAAGGTAAACCGCTAGGTTAAAGGGTTATCTCCCTTGGTTTATCTCTTAAGATCACACACTACACTAAAATAGTAACTTAGGGGGTGAAAATGGAAGTAGGAAACATAAATTAAATTATGTTATGAGGTGATACACAAAGGATAATTACACAAAACACACTTGCATATGCACTAAGAAGGAAAACTACCAAAACTGACCTACACTCTATAACCTTCTAGCATAAGTGTTTCTCATACAGGCATATTACTATAAACATCTAGAGGTGGGTGAAAATAAGGTCTGATACTAGACACTATTATTCCCTCTCATACTTCAAGACACACTCAAAAAACACATACACTTTATGATACATGTTAGAAGATGTATCACTTACATAAAACATACAAGAGCAGAATGAAAGTAAGGAAAACATATTCATCACTTAACATCCAAGTAAACTAATTATCACACTTAGGAAAGAGATTTTATTAATCAAATCAAATCCAAAGACTTTATTTCTAAGGAAAAATAAGGTGCCAAATTAGTAGGGCTTTACCATACTAGGTATGTCTTAGATTACAAAGCTAAATAGGATTGCATTTATAGATCATAGGATAGGAGAGAGAATAAGAGAAGTGGAAGGGTCACAAAGCTAAGTGTCAAAATATGAAAAGAAATTAAAATATGAAATAATGAGGTGTAAAATAGGTTATGAAGTGGTTTTAGACAAGTTTCCATCAGAAATACATCATTCTCCCTCAAATTGGCATAGATACTCTTAATCTTATTTTTTAAAACTACCCTTTGGTGATGATACCAATTGAATATCTAAAACTAATATAGGTTTTAATGACAAATTTTCACTATCATAAAAATTTGGAAATAAAAATTTAACAACCCTCATATGCCTTCCTAACTGATAGTCTTCATCTTGACATTTGTGGTCACTATCTGGAGTCATTTATTTATAGCCCTCTAGGTCTGTCTTCACACTTGTCACCTAAGTGACTTATATCTACTCATGAAAATTATTTTAAAAGGTGTTAGGATACCTATTGAAGACATATTTACCTTTAATTATAGTATATAGACCTTAAAAGATTCAAATTCAATTTCTCACCTTTAAACTAGGCAATCACGTCCATTTTCACTGTCTTATCAAGGATTGCCTGTAGTGATCAACTCAATAGAGAGCCTTTAATGCATAAATTAGGTGAGATATGGATATTAGGTGTTATAAAAAGTCCTTATTCACCTTATATAATAATTTTCATTTAAAAATTCCCTTATTCACCTGTAGAACACATAAAAACTTGTAGAATTGAATTAGGTTTATTCATACAATATAAAGTACAAACCAAATGAATGTCATGGAGATTGAGAGAGTTTTAGATAAATTACAAACAATTTCCAGATCAATTAATGCATTTTGAATGAAAATTCCTTCACATATTCTCAATCAAGTCTGAACAAGGGTTTTGAGAGGGTTTTAGGTGTCTTGGACTGTTAACAATGGTTCATAAAATCTAGATGTTAAAAATCTAAACCATTTACACTAAGGACAAGATAAGGAACCCCCTAAACTATTCATATCTCTTTAAGTCATCATGTATTCCCTCCATACTAATATGATAACATAAAGTTGGTCTCTTGATTTATTCTATGAATTATGAGTAAGTTTGTGAAGAAAATGGGCTTGAATGACTAGTTTTATGTAATTTTTTGCAAAAAAATTGGTTTTATTTGGTCCTATATTATCATTTAAAGGGTATAAATTGGCATATAAGTATCTCATGGTCATCTAAAACAATATATAAGCCATGAGGGTTTAGGCTTAGTTTGTGTCTAATAATGTCCTTGACCCTCTATAGATATACAATGACTATAGGGCCTCCTCTATGATTATTCACTTTTATTCCAACTATAAACATCATGTCATGATCATTCCAAGGCTCCTTATTCATCATTTCAACACTTGTATACCTTGATTATAGTTTTGTTGCTCATGGAGTGTGTAGACTAGGAATTTGACTCAAGAGAGGTGTTAATATCTTGTTAGTGGCAAAATGAAATCAAATTGAAAAACCAACACACTATCTAACATACTTCTCTAGGCCTAGTTACTTGGTTGAGCTTAGTTAGCAATACTAGAATGGAAACATAACTAAAACATGAAAGACAACAAATATTTCACCTCCCTTAAATGCTCCAAATTAGATTATAGTAGTGGCTTACTCGGTTTGTTCTCATAAAGTCTACATCAATGGAAGCTTGACTACCTCCATCTCTCTTTGGCACCTTACTTGGCTTTGGCTTGGCTTGGCTTCAATATTTTGGCATCATAACTTTGGCATGTGAGAGATTCTTGAAGATATTTGAGTGCAATAACTTTACACCAAAATATCTTCTTGAAGATATTTGAGCATAATAACTTTTCACCAAAATAGCTTAGAAATGATGTTCATGGCCTCTCTATTTATAGATTTTGGAAAATGGTTAGAATCAACCTAAACCATCCATCTCAAGATTGAGATGTGTGGTTGAGGATTAATACAATTATGTAAATAAAAAATACATAAATATGATAATAAATATTTTGGATAAAGGGGAATTTAAGAGGCATGGGAGGCATTGATGAGGCATGGGAGGGGTTAACCTTGATATTTTATGCATTTATGGCCTAGGATGTCTTCCCAAGAAATTATGTCCCTTGATGATGTAGATTTTTAATATTTATTTCTAAAAATAAGTATTCAACAAGTTTCCATGGAATTATTAATTAGGATATAGTTTAGTTTAATTAGATTTTAAGCATGATTAAGCACTTTGTGCATAAATTAATCAAATTGATCAGAATGCTTTGTTATCGATCCAAAATTTGACTAGATTAGAATTAGAATTCAATATTCTATGTGTTAGATCTTTTATCCTATTTAGGATGTTACCAACACTAAATAATAAAGGCACATGTCTTGTATAAGATATTTGACAACAAAGAGCAATCCAGAGCACCTAGGTATAAAATTAGAATTTTGACTCAAAATGATCTGATCAAATTTAGTTGGCCCATAAATTAAACTATCACATTTAATGATATTCTAGCCAAAATTAGCACTTGAATATATCAATTTCAACTTATTTAATATGTTTTAGTGTTTTTAAGCTAAACTATGGATTTTGGTGGAAACTGGTCAAAATCTTGGTTGGAGGTTATCAATGGCCAGATTTAGGTGTGTATAGTTTACCCCTATTTGGGAAGATGTTGTAAACCATAGGCAAAGCAATGTATTCTCAAATATGAGAGATGGCCTATATGCCAAAAACAAGATGATGATTGAAGAAAAAAGGTCCAAATGGTGTTTTGTAAGCTTAGGATGATGCCCCCTTGAGGGAGTGGCCATCACATTTGTGGATGGACAATCCCTTGAAAAGAATCAAAAATAAAAGTGGAAATAACCCATGGTTGAGATTAATCCAAATGAGAAAATGATTGCATGCATTAATTTAAAAAGGATATTTATTTGCCTAAAGGTGGTTATAATATAGAATAAAAGTCAAAATAATGATTTTCCCATAGGTGGTTATAATTATTAAGAGGACCTGGATTGGATAAAGATGATGGTTCCCTAGTTAGCATTGATTAGCAAGCATAACTCAAGGATATAACCTAGAGTACAAATTAAAGATGAGTGGGTGTAAAGTGAGGAAAGAGATGAAATAAATAGTAAGATTGATCATTAGAAATGATTCAGTTGTACCTAACAACAAGGAGATGCTCATCCTTATTACCAATGATACAACTAGAATGGGTAATGGGTTGATTTGATCAAGATCGTTGGAAGGATTTGCCAAGGTTCCAAGGAGAAAATTGTATGGCTTCATTGATTATAGACCTTCTTGAAGCTAATTTTTTCTATAACATGTGAAGGTAGGCATCATGATAGAACAACATGAAGACTTGGCCAAAATATGCATAAGTACTGACTCCTAATCTAATAAACACCAAAAAATAAGGCACTAATGATAAAAACCATGATGACAATGTTGACGTATGAATATGGATAGAATCAAGAATAATGTATCAAGGAATAACCTAATGCATAAATATAGACCAAGTTGAGGCAATAATTATGAAATTAAACAAATAGGCAAGAGAATAAAAAACAAACAAAAATCCTAAAAATAAAAGAAAAAGAAAGCATCCTAATAATGAACATGCCCCAGTAAGATAAATTGAGTATAACTCACTAGGCTTAGATAGGATAAATGTTTTTCATATTTTTGAAATGTTATTAATGTTTTTAGAAATTTTTAGGTATCTTAACTCATTTAGAGAATGATGAGATACCTACTCACAAAACAATGAGAGTGTTTGGCTTAGGTTGCTCACAAAATGATGAGAGCGTATGGAAAAGGGGACTAAGGTGACCTCAACATAAATTGAGAATGACCTACATAGTCTTGAAATGACCTCAAGTCATAGTAATTACATCCACATAAAAGGTGGAGAAAAACCAACTAGGTCCCAACAAGTTCTCAAATCTAACAAATGGCCAGTCAAATGAAAACAGTGATGGCAAGATGATGTGACAATGTAAGATAAATAAGTGTTTCCCCTAGTTTTCACATAATTAGTTATAACTAAGATACAATAGCATAGGTCAATGATACTAATTTTCCCATATGTGGTTATAATTAGTATCAAGACAGGTGAGACATTGATTTACCCATGGGTGGTTATAATTAGGCTCACATAAATAAACTTGATACATGATAGAAAATGAAAGATATCTTTCTAGATCAACTACCACACTAATTTCATAGACTATAATTGAAACATGGATTTGATTGATTATTGAAACTTGATCAGAATCCTCTCACAAAAAGTGTAGGAAGAACCAAATGAACCAAGATTAAAATAGGATTGGGTAGGATGACTAAAACTAGGCTCTGGTCTAGATAGGAATGGAATGATAAGATGATATGGTTTTACTCTAGGATAATGATAGGTTGATAAATTAGATAAAATGGTAAGAGGGATACCCCTAAGTGATGGGGTAAATAGAAGGATATGCAACAATGGAAAAAGGATATGTAATAATGGTAATGGCATGGCAATGTGAAATGGTATGGTAAATGTTTTTGTCTTAGGTATGCTTTTCGATTATATTATTCTTACTAATAGGGAGATGCATTTCTTAATAAATAAATGTGTAGACACCGAAATCGTGTCGACTCCCCTGGTCACTCCCCGTCTTATTCTTCTTCGCCTATTTAACCCTTGTCGATCACTTGTTCCACCAACCTTGACCCTGGCAGCATGTAACAATGAGCACAGAGCTAAAGCTAGACTCTATCCCCATTGTGCATCTGCCGACGATGGTCTTTACCCAGCCGATGTCGCTGACGTCAGTCACCTATCAGCTGACGTCGGCAATCTTGCCGACGTCGGTCACCTTGCCGTTATCCGTTATCAGTTATCATTCGGTTTCCCGAAACGGTTAACAAACCGTTTCTGGAATCGTCCCCCGCCTTCATCAACCTCCGCCAACCATTCGAGACCAGACCCCCAAACACTATCCTGAACGCTATTCAAAATGCTGATCAATCGAACCCCGAGCAATCATCAACCTGTGAACTCTGACATCAACACTCTCGGCATCAACCCACTCTCGGCATCAACCAATCTGCATTCAATTCGGCACCGCAACTATGGCTTTTATCGCATCTTCTGGCAAGTAAGTATTTATTCTATTTATTTTATTTCTTCCTTAGTTATTTATCAGTTCTGTTATCCTGATTCCTCAGACCCGACCCGACCTTACCCAGACCCTGTCCTGACTCTGTTCAGACCCAGCATCCCTCGTTTACATCCCTGCCCCTGTCCCAACTCTCTCAGACCTTGCCCAGACCCTGTCCCGACTCTCCCAGACCCTGTCCCGAACCTATTCAGACTTTTTTAGAACCTACCCCTACCAACGCCGGTCACTACCCCGACCGACGACGGCACCTTAACCGACGTCGGCATCTTCCCTAACCGACGCCGGCACCACAGAGACCGACGCCGGTGACTGTGTAGAACAGTGCTGCTTATCAGGTACGCATTTTATTTTCTATCATTTATTTCTATCATTTCATCTATTATTATCTACTTTCATCCAATATTACGCTTTTTATCAGTGGGTTGATATCCTTCTAGGGAGTCTTCGTACTTCCGGGATCGGGCGTTCGCCTGACAACCCACCATATCTTTGACTAACATCTTTTCATGTTTTAGTCTCTTTTTCGCAGGTGTCATTCCTCCACAGCCAAAGAGGAGAATCTTCCAACGTCTGATTTCAGTGCGCTCAATTTTATCAGGTACTTCTAGCCTTATCCTTTTATTTCAGTTTCTTACTTCTTCTTTGAATGTAGAAAGCAATTTTGCATAGAAACAAAATGATACAAACAAAATACTTGATTATGTTAATTACTATCCCACTCCTCATTTAAATATTTTATCTATGAAAAACTACCTATAGATTTAGATTTTGAAAATGCTTTTGTGATCTTCATTGGTCATTGATTTTGATTCCTTCAAGCATCGAGACAAGGTATGTTTGTAGCCTTTGAAAAGGAAAGTGTAGTTATAGATGGTAAATAGGGACAAAATTTGGATGATAGGTTTGATTGTGAAATGGAATGGTAGATGATAATGGAATGTGGAATGGTGGGGAAACAAATGAATATCAGGACATTCAATCACACGTAATTTTGTTGATTCTGGATTCGACATGACTTTAGTTATGGTAAGGCTGAAGACTTATTATCTCAATAAGACCATCAATTTTAATTTTGTTTGGGCTTGATAGTAGCTACCATCTAATTAGACTATATATTAGAAGCTATTTTCATTTGATCTTTGATATTGTCTTCATGAAGTAGTGAAGGTTTTTTGTGCTCAGCTATCAGTACCTCGATGAGGTTTTCACCAATGAATTTGTATTGATTGTCTTGTAGTGCCTCCAATAATTTTTCACTAATGAACATAAGATTTTGAATTTGATTGTATTTTAGCACTTTTGAAAAAAAATCACTAAAATATGTTGAGTTTGAACTTTAATTGTCCCCTATTAACTCTAAAAAAGTTTCACTAGGAGAGTGTTCTTCTAGTACATAAATTTAGTCTTGGCCTCCTTGCTCTTCTTCAACTACTATTTTACCATGGATAAAATTCAATAAAGTGTGATTCTATCAGCCCCAATCAACACTTATGGGAGATAGATTGTCAATAATATGGTTATGTTGGTTGGTGGTAATGGCCTATGGAATGGTAATGGAATGGGGGTTAGCAACATAATCCTCATAAAATATACTAGGAGAACTTATGTTGATGATAAAGTAATCATCCTCAAAAATCATAGAAGGATCATAAATATATTCAAAATGATCTATGAGGCATGCATAACCAATGTTTTAATAACCACAAACATATTCCTCTTTTGAAATTGATTCTAACTCAAGGGACTTTAAATTTGATGTTGATTCTGATTCTAATGCTAAATATGATGTCAATTCAAGAATAGAACCTGACTCTAATTCTGATTCTTCATATGATGGATAATCTATGACAATGATTTCTTATTGAATTTTTTGGTATTAGATAAGTAATAGCCTATGATGGTATAATAGGCTCCACAAAAATTGGTTTTTCAAAGTGAGACTCCTCTAAGATGTGAAAAAAGTCAAGAGATAACTCCTTAGAGACTGGCTTGTCAAAAGGAGGCTCTTGAAAAATAGGCACATGGTTGAGGTAATAATTTTCCCAAAGGTAGTTATAATCATTAAAAAGTGACTCAACAAAGATTCACTTGTTAGAGTGAGACTCTTCGACAACTGGTATAGGATCAATATGTGATTCATAATAAGTTGACTTATCATGAGTGATTGGTTTAACAAAAATATCTTGGATTGATTGGTTTTCTTGGCCTTGGTTTTTAATGAGTTGGAAAATACCAATTTTGAACACAGCCTAATCTTTGAATGATTGGATTGGTTGAGGTTTGGATGGGATTGGTAATGGAGGAGGAATGTCTTATGATTGGATAATGGTAGGGTATTAGGGAGCATGATTGCTCACATGAAACAAGGAATAAAGTATTGAGATGGTAATGGTAGGGAGGTGTGGAGCTTGATTTCTCACACAAGACAAATAACTAGGTCCTAAAATGATGAAAGGGTGTTGTGGAGCCTGGTTGCCCATGCAAACCAAAGGACTAAGTCTTGGTATGGAAATGGTATGACATTGTGGTCCTGGAATAGAAATGGTATGACATGGTGGAGATTGATTACTTGTATAATCCCAAGCATCCAAGTCCTCCTTAGAAACCATATCATTCCAGTCAAGGTTTTGAGTTGGATTGTAAGTTGGCTTTTAACTTTGTTCCCTATATAGAGTATTGTAGGGAGAATAATAAAACTCCCTAGAAAACCTATCTCTATAGGGGTTTTTAGTGGGATTTTATGTGACCATTATATCATAAGTTGGATTGTACATGACTTCACCACAAGTGGAGCTAGACACATCCACATAAATAATGAAATCTTTGAAACAAAAAGGCTTAGAGTTTTGTAAAATCTGAAAAGCTATGTCCAAAGGAGAATTGGTTCAAACTTGGTCGAAGGTGGAGCTATATCTCCAAAATGGTTTATGATAAGACTTATCATACAATATTCTAACATCAAATTTCATACACATAAGAGGTTAAGTTTCTGAATAAAAATAGCATGTCAAAAGTCTAGGTCAAAGTGTTCCAAATAAGGTCTAAACTAGGAAAATGGAAAAGAGTTGCTAGGTCTTCTGTCCAAACATAGAGTCAAAATATAGGCTCAAACAGGCTATGCTAGGAATTTTGGCCAAATGACATTAAAATATATACTTGAAACAAAGGTATGATGTGCTTTGATTTAATCTAACAATTTTGGAAACAACTTTGACATAGACCCAACACATAGAATCAAATATAAACATGATTATTTGGCATAAGGCATGAAGCAAAAGGCTCTTGGAGAAAGGTTGTGTTATCCCAAATAAAGTCACAAATAATGATGAGGATAGGAATTGAATAAAAAAACCATCAATAATGTTCAAATTTGGGCAATCAATTAATTGAAGTTATGTAACCCAAAAGAGAAAGATCTATGTATCAACCCCAGGCATTGAAGCCTAAACAAAAATCAATCAATGTTTGAATCCAAACTTAAAAAGGTTAATTAAAAACTCAATGTTGAAAATAGGTATATGACCAAACAAGCTAGACAAGATTGGATAGCATGATGAAACATAAATAAGGTTGAAATGGTTAAAGTGACATGGTTTGAAACAAATGGGTTTTTGGCACAATGGTAAACAAGTTTTGAAACAAATTGAGCATCCCAATAGAGCAAACCTGATCAAATGATTTGATTAATGTTATGTTTCAAATACTTAAAGTTAAAATAGCTTGATATGATTTTGGTAGTGTAACACTATGCTCTGTAACTCAAATTCACACACACACAAACAAATTTAGCTAAAATTTCAAGGCAAAAGTGTGGTGTATAATGACTAGCATAACAACTCTTTAGACAAAAGATTGACATATAAATAAATTGATTTTGGCATGGTTTATAAACAAACAATCATGTTTTAGTCTTAAAACATACCAAATGAAAAATGACCAAAATACACTAAGTATAATCATCCAAATCCTAGCAAGGGTATGGCAATGTGGGGTTGACTAAAACTAATAAGTTTTAAAATGTTTCTAGGGGAATCAATTGCATAATGACTTTCACATCTAATGATGCAAAATAAAAGCATGAATTTTGAGTCTACAACATTTGGCTTGTTGTAAAAAAGTTTATTCCTTTTTAAAACCATTACATCCTATTGTTCACTTAGTGTAGTGTGATGTTCAATTGTGCACATTACGTCCCATATGCAACTCCATCACTAGAAGGTGGTTTAACTGCTCAAACCTTTCGATCCTAGTGAGAGTGGGTGAATTCAATGCTGAGAGGTGAAATCCCAGGTCAAAATTCCCTAAAGAAATAATGGAAGGTAATGACATCCCCATTGCAAGCTAAGTTTGCATGAAAATAAAAAATCATAAAATATAAAGACTTAAGGGTCATGTTAAGGTCACCCAATACTATTACGAGTTTTTGGGGAGTGCTTTAAATGACTTTCTTTCTATGCCTTGGACTAGGCTTTTTTCAATAAGAATTATGCTTTTGATTCCAAGGTTTCCCTAAAGGGGACAAATGGGAGAGAATACATGCACAAAACTTCTATTTTACAAACAAGTTTTAATTTAAACAACTATTGAAAATAAGAATTGACAAGTGTGTTCAATTTTAAAACCCAAATGAAAGATGTGGTGGTATTCTTTTGACCCCTTAGTCTTAATTTGTAACTTTGAGAGACTAACTATCAAACATTTATTTTAAGCACCTAAATGTTCCATTAAGTACTAAAACAAAGTTTCTATTTCATTTTAAAAGTATTCAAAAGATGGTCTAAAATTTAACAAATTTGAAGTCCATCAATTACTTGTCTACCCTTAAGGCATCACCCCAAAAGCAATTTGTTAGATAAGAAATTTTTTAAGAGATTTTCAAAATTTTGTGAAAAATATATGTAACTTGAAGATAAAATAATATCAAATCATGAAAAATGGCCCCAAACCAAGCATTTTAAAATGGCAGCTCTCAAGTTAAGAAAAATATAGTGACCATCAACATTTATACCTAACTGACAATGGTTTCACTTGATTGTCAATGGTTGAAAATGATCATCAAAATTTTACTTAACCATCGATGGTTCCTATAATCATCAATGATTACCTATGTAAATATGTGAAGATAAAATTTGGCCAAATGAAGTTAGAAAATCACTTAGAGTTTTAAGCATCCAAATTGAAATTTTAAAGTTGCCTCATGCTCTCCTTCATACATGGGATGCATCATCATCCCACTCGTGCCAAGGACCCAATCAATGAAGATTGAATATTAAAAAGTTATAATGTTAAATTATTTCCAAAATCCTTTAGATTTTATCATTGATTTTGTTTGCAAGCTTCATTGATATGCTAGTTTAGTGATTCTAAATCATGAGCCTAGGTTTTATGGAGTGTTCTAGAGACATCAGAGGAATTTTCCACCATTGTTGATAAAGAAAAGGATGAATGATCAAGGGATAACATGATTTTGAGCCAATTTTGGAGAATGGCTTCACTTGGAAAGGTATATATTTCTTACTTTCTTTCATTTGTCTTTCATTGTCATTAGTAATTCCCACATGAATAGATAGGCTTAATATATTTTTTTATTATCCATTCTTCCTTTGGTTTATTAGACTAATGTTTGAATAATTATGTTATGTAATACTCTCTAAATTTTAGCATGCCTTGTGGGATTAAAACATCCAATGTATCAAAGAGAGAAAGAGGCTACTTAAAATTTTCAATTTGGATGCTTAGATATCTTCCTACATGTTTTTATAGCTTCATTTGGCCATATTTTATCTTCATGAGTTTACATAGGTAACCGTCGACAGTCAGAGGAACTATTGATAGTTAAGTAAACCATCAATGATAATTTTCAACCATTTATAGTCAAGTATAATTGTCTCTAGTCATGTATAACAATCGGTGATCACTATTAAATCACAAACCTAGGAGTTAATAGGCCATTTTAAAATGCTTGGTTTATGGTCATCCAAACTCTATTTTTCATGATTTTTTAAAAAACCACATGTTTTCTTCCAAATTTTCAGAATTTGATATTAGTTTAGCTTCAAATTACATATATTTTTCACAAAATTTTGAAAATATCTTTAAATTTTTCTAATCTAACACATTTGTTTTTGCGGTGATGCCTTAAGGGTAGACAGGTAACTGACAGACTTCAAATTTGTTAAAACATGTTTTAGACCATATTTTGCATGATTTTAAAATGAACTAGGAACTTTGTTTTAAAATGAACTAGGAACTTTGTTTTAGTACGTAATGGAACTTTTAGGTGCTTAAAACAAATGTTTGAAAAATGAACTAGGAACTTTGTTTTAGTACTTAATGGAACATTTAGGTTCTTAAAATAAATGTTTGATAGTTAGCCTTTTAAAGTTACAACTTAAGACCAAGGGATCAAAAGAACACCATTGCATCTTTCATTTGGGTTTTAAAATTGAACACACTTGTCAATTCTTGTTTTCAATAGTTGTTTAATTAAAACTTGTTTGGAAAAGATAAGTTTTTTGCATGTATTATCTTCCATTTGTCCCTTTAATGGAAACCTTAGAATCAAAATCACCATTCCTATTGCAAAAATTCTAGTCCAAGGTTTAGAAAGAAAGTCATTTAAAGCATTCCCCAAAAACTTTTAATAGTATTGGGTGACCTTGACATGACCTAAAGTATTTATATTTTATGAGTTTTTATTTTCATACAAACTTGGCTTGTGAGGGGGACGTCATTACCTCCCATGGGTTCTTTAGGGAATCTTTGACTTGGGGTTTCACCTCATAGCATTGACTTCACTCACTCACACTAGGATCAGAGGTTCAAGTGGTTAAACCACCTTCTAGTGATGGAGTTTCACATGGGACTTATCTGCACTTTGGACATCACACTAAACTAAGTGAACAGTAGGATGTAGTGGTTGTAAAAAGGTCTAGACCTTTTTACAACAAGCCAAGTACCACAAACACCCAATTTTTGGGTTTTTATTTTCCATTTTTTGATGTGAAAGTCATTATGCAATCGATCCCCCTAGATGATCAAAAACCAATTAGTCTTAGTCAACCCCACATTGACATACCCTTGTTAGGATTTGGAAAATTATACTTAGTGTATTTTGGTCATTTTTTCTTGGTATGTTTTGAGACTAAAAATTGTTTGTTTGTTCATAAGCCATGTCAAAATCATGTATTTGAGTTGAGGAGGGTAGCATTATGCTTCCCAAATCATGTCAAACCATTTTTGCCTTTGAGTCTTTTGAAACATAACATGGATCACATCATTTGAGCATGATTATGCTATTACACTACAACATGCTTACTCTATTAGGCTACTCAATTTGATTAAAGACTTGTTTACCATTACACCAAATACCATTTGTTTCAAATCATGTCACATCAGCCATTTGGAACTTGTTTATGTGCCATCATATTGTCCAATTTTGTATATCTTATTTGGTAAAATACTAGTTTTCAATGTTGATTTTTCAATTAACCTTGTCATGTTTGGATTCAAACATTGATTGATTTCTGTTTAGGTCTTAATTCACGGGTCTGATACATAGATATTTCTCTTTTGGGTTGCATAAATTTAGTTAATCAATTATCTAGATTTGAAAACTATTGATGGTTTGTTTTTTAAAATGCTTATCCTCATCATTGTTTGTGCCTTTACTTAAGAGAAATCAACCTTTCTTCAAAGATTTTTTTGTCTTATGCCTTATGCCAATTGATCATGTTTATGTTTGATTATGTGTGTTGGGTTTATGTCAAAGTTGTTTCCAAACTTGTTAGATTAAATTCACATCATGCCTTTATTTTAAGTCTATATTTTGATGCCATTTGGCCAAAAGTCCTAGCATATACATGTTTCTTTGAGCCTAGCTTTTGAATCCATGTTTAGACACAAGACCTAGTAACTCAACTTTTCCCTTTCCTAGTTTAAACCTTGTTTGGAACATTTTAACCTAGACTTTTGACATGTTGGTTTTATTTAGATGCTTGACCCTCTATGTGTATGACATTTGACATTAGAATTTTGACTATTTTATGTCAATTTTTATCACAAACCATTTTGGAGATACAACTCCACTTTCAAACCATTTTTGGAGATATAGAACCACACTTTTAACCAAGTTGGATCAAGTTTGAACCATTTGTTTTTTGTACATAATTTTTTAGAGTTTTTATAACTCTAAGACTTTTTGTTTTAGATCTTTCATCATTTATACATATATTTCTAGCTACACTTATGATGGAGTCACGTACAATCCAACTTATGATAAAATGGTTGCATAGAATCCCATGAAGAACCCCTATAGAGAAAGATTTTCTAAGGAGTTTTATTATTATCCCTACAATATTTAATATTGTATAACATAGTAAAAAACCACAAAATCCAAATCAAATTACCAATTGAGATGATATGGTTTATGAGGAGGACTTTGAAGTCCCAACTATAGATAATGTTATTTGGGATATGAATCCATACCCTCTTTATGATAATCAGTACATGTAACATAGTCAAGAACCAAATTATGATCCAACTCAATATTAGAATGATATGGTTTATCAAGAGGACTTAGATGTTTTTCCTTGTGAAAGCAATCAAATTCCATGAAATCCTTTTATTATCTGATCATCAACTACCCCTAACCCTCCTTTGGATTATACAAGATATCAAGTTATACAATATCCAAGGAATACCATTACCATTTCTAGACATCATGCTTTGGCTTGTATAAGCAACCAAGCTCCATAATGCCCAACCATTTCTATACCAATATCTCATCCTTTGGATTGTGTAAGCAACCAAGTTCCACAACACCCTTTATTGAACCAAGGCCAAGAAAACCAACCAATCCAAGATGTTTTTATTGAACCAACCACTTGTGATAAGTAAATATGTGATGAATCACCTATTGATCCTATACCAGTTGTTGAGGAGTCTCACTCTGACAAGCCAATATTTTTTGAGTCACTTCTTAATGATTATAACCACCTTTTGGAAAATCATTACCTCAACCATATGCTTATTTTTAAAGATCCTCTTATTGATAAACTAGTCTCTGAGGAGTTATCTCTTGACCTTTTTCCCATTTTTGATGCATTTCACTTTGATAAACCTATTTTTGTGAAGCCCATTATGCCATCACATGTCATTACTTATCCCATACCAAACATTTAAAAAGACATCATCATAAAAAAGTACCCATTATATGAAAAATTAGAGTTAGAGTCAAGTTATATTATTGAACCAACAATAGATTTAGCATGAGAATAAAAATCAACATCAATTTCAAAATTAGATTTAGAGTCCCTTGAGTCAGAATTAGATTAAGAATAAGAATATGTTCATGGTTGCTATAACATTAGTTATGCATACCTTGCAAATCAGTTTGAATACATTTGTGATCCTTCAACAATTTATGAGAATGAGTGATTTAGATTCAACACAAGTTATCCTAGTATCTTCTACAAGGATTATGCAACCTCTCCCCATTCCATTACTATTCCATAGGCCATTACCATCAACCCAAATATCCATATTATTTACATTCCATTTCCCACAAGTGTTGATTGAGACTGACAAAATCACACTATGTTAAACTACATCCATGGTGACATAGTAGTTGAGAAAGACCAAGGAGGCCAAGATCAAATTCATGTAGAAGAAGAACACTCTCCTAGTGAAACCTTTTTGAAGCCACTAAGAGATATGCAAATTTTGAACTCAACATATTTTAGTGAAGATTTTTCAAAATCACTAAAAGATAATCAAAGTCAAAAGCCAATGTTTATTAGTGAAACCTTCTTGGACGTGCTATGGGATAGTCAAGATAATTTCATTGATGAAAACCTCATTGAGGCACCAATATCTAAGCATAAAAATCCTTCACTACTTGATGAATATAATATCCAAGATCAAATCAAAATAGCTTCTAATCTACAGCCTAATCAAATGGTAGCTACTCTCAAGATATAGAAAAATTTGGTGGTCCTATTGAGAGAAGTGGTCTTCGGCCCTACCACAACCAAATTTATGTCAAATATAGCATCAACAACATTACGTGTGACTAAAATTCTTGATCTTCATTTGTTTCCCTACCATCATCCATTCCATTATAATCTACCATTCCATTTCAAAAACAAACCTATAATCCATTATTTATCCCTATTTACCATCCACAACTGCACTTTCCTTTATAGAGGCTAAAAATATACCTTGTCTGGATGTTTCAAGGAATCAAAATCAATGACAAAAAAAAATCACAAAATCATTTTTAACAACCAAATCTGCATCAATTTCTTGATAGAGTAGCTATTAAGATGAGGTGTGGGGTAACAACTAACATGATTGATTATTCTAGTTATATCATTTGATAATTAGGGAATACATCTCCACTACAACAATAATAATAGAATAATATGCCATTTATAATCACCTAGGCCAAAAACATGTACCATAACATTATCATTATTACATATCCTTTGGCCATTGTCACATATCTCAGCCAATCACCCCATCACTTGGGGGCAACCCTCTTGGCATTATATTCATCTTTCTACCAACACTCTTACCATTTTATCCAATCTATCAAAACCCATTATTATCCTAGAGCAAGACCATACCATCCTACCATTTCATTCCTATCTAGACTAAAGCTTATTTTTAGTCATCCTACCTAATCTTGTTTTTATTTTGGTTCCTTTGGTTCTTCTCATACTTTTCATGAGGGAATTCTAATCAAGTTTCAACTCTTATCAAATCCATGTTTACAATGAAAATCTATGAAATTAGTGTGAAATTTGATCTGGCAAGATATCTTTCATTTTTCATCCTGTATCAAGTTTGTTTATGTGAGCATGATTATAACTACCTATTGGCAAATCAGTATCTCACCAGGCTTTCTAATAATTATAACCACCTATGGGAAAACTAGTATCATTCACCCATGCCATTGTATCCTAGTGATAACCACCTATAGGAAAACTAGGGAAAACACTAATTTACCATGCATTACCATATCACCTTGCCATCGCTATGTTCATTTGCCTGGCCATTCGCCAGATTTGAGAAATTATTGGGACCTAGTTGGATTTTCCCCACCTTTTGTGTGGATGGAATTACTATGACTTGAGGTCATTTCAAGACTATGTGGGCCATGCTCAGTTCATGTTATGGTCACCTCAGTCCCCCCAAGCCACACTCTCACTATTTTACAAGAAATCTAAGCCATACTCTCATCATTTTATGAGTAACATAATCCAAAAACTCTCACCATTTTGTGAGTAGGTATCTTGTCATTCTCTAATGAGTTGAGATGACTCAAAATGCCAAAAACATTTGTCCTATCTAAGCCTAGTCAATTATCCTTGATCCACCTTACTAGGGCATGGTCATTATTAAGTTGCTTTCTTTTTCTTTTATTTTTAGAATTTTTGTTTGTTTGTTTATTCCAAGTTGTTTGTTTATATTTCTATTTATTTTGTTTGTTTGTTCACTTGTTTGTTTGTTTGTTTTCTTTCAGCATTGCTACCTTGACTCAATCTATATGTATGTATTAGGTGATTATTTACAAACATTATTCTTGAGTATATCCATATTCATATGCCAACATTTTGACCATGGTTTTTATCATTGGTGCATTATTTTTTAGTGTTTATTGGATTAGGAGT
Organism: Torreya grandis; assembly: GCA_037957365.1. Classification (NCBI taxonomy): domain Eukaryota; kingdom Viridiplantae; phylum Streptophyta; class Pinopsida; order Cupressales; family Taxaceae; genus Torreya; species Torreya grandis. Next base: position 1,819,278 of record JARHVA010001942.1, on the reverse strand, counting down.
TAGTGCTTATGAATTTTTTGGCCAAGTCTTCATGGTGTTCTATCATGATGCTTACCATCACATGCTATAACAAAAATTATATTCAAGAAGGTCTACAATCAATGGATCCATAGAGGTTTCTCCTTGTCACATTTGAAAATACTTCCACCCATCTTGATCAAATAAACCCATTGCCCATTCTAGTTGTATCACTAATAATAAGGATGAGCATCTCCTTATTGGTAGGTACAACTGAATATTTTCTATTAATTAAATCTTATTCTTCTATCCATCTATTTCATTAATTTGTGCCCTCTCAATGAATATGTGCCAAGGTGCCAAGGAGAAACCTCTATGGCTCCATTGATTGTGCCATTTTGTGAACTAGGAATTTGACTCAAAATAGATGATTAGTATTGTGTTAGTCCCAAAATGAAAAAAAACTTGACAAAAATACACTAACTAGCATACATCTCTAGGCCTAGTTACTAAGGTGAGATTAATAACAAAAATAAATGAAAATCCTAACTAAAAAGTAAGAAAAAATAAGAATCCTTCACCTTCCTTGGATGCTCCAAATGCTTTGTTGTAGTGGCTTGTTTAGTTTGTGCTCATGAAGTCTGCATCAATGGAAGCTTGACTACCTCCATCTCTCTTTGGAACCTTGTGGCTTTGGATTGGCTTGGATCTATTTTTGGACATTATAAAACTAATTTTCATGAAGCTTTGTAATCAATTTAGCATTATAACTTTGGCATGTGAGAACTTAAAATTCATGTGGCAAGGCCTCTTATTTATAAATTTTTGCAAATGGCTAGAATCAACCTGAATCATCCATCTCAATATTGAGATGTGTGGTTAAGGATTAATCCAATTATGTAATTAAAAATAAATAAATAATATCATCAATATTTGAGATAGAGGGGCATTTAAGAGGCATGGGAGGCATTGATGAGGCATGGGAGGGGTTAACCTTGATATTTTATGTATTTATAGCCTGGGGATATCTTCCCAAGAAATGATGTTACCTGATAATGTAGATATTCAATATTCATTTCCAAATATAAGTATTTAACAAGTTTCCATGGAATTATTAATTTAAGGCCTTAACTTAAAATAATTATCTCTAAGCATGATTAAGCACTTTGTGCATAAATTACTCAAATTGATTAGAATGCCTTATTATTGGTCCAAAATTTGACTAAATTAGAGTTGAAAGTAAATGTTAGATGTGTTGGATCCATTATCCCATTTAGGATGTTGTCAATGCAAAATAGTAGAGGCACATGTCTTGTGAAAGATATTTGATAGAAAAGATCAATCCAGAGCACCCAAGTGTAAAATTGACATTTTGACTCGAAATGATCTGATCAAAGTTAGCTAGCCCATAAATTGTATTGCCCCATATAATGATACTCTAGACAAAATCAACAATTGAACATATCAATTTCAACTCATTTAATGTGTTTTAGTGTTTTTAGCTCAAATTATACATTTTGGTGGAAATTGGTCAAAAGCCTGGTTGGAGGTTATAGATGGCCAATTTTAGGTGTCTACAGAGTGTTGTCTATCTAAGATAGGATAGAGAGTATATCCCCTATTGTCACAATATAACAGAGACTGTGGAGGCTTATATTGGGTCATGATAATGCTCTGTACCAAGTTTTAAAGTTTTTATATGTTTTTAGCTTCCCCAAACCTTCAAACTCCTCAAGATAAGCCTTTGGGTTTGTAGACTGCATGTATAACTTAATGGGCTAAGTGTAGGGTTAGAACCCTATTTATTTATTTATGATAATCACATAAAATGTGATGTCATCAACCATGATAACTTAATCAATATGCTTTTCCAAATTATACATCTTTCAACCCTCTAAACTAGCCTCTCTCCATACATTTGAACTAGTCTGTAGACTATTTTGACTATGTCATATGTAGGTGGAAATTAGAAAAGAATTATAAATATTCCTATAGGTGTCATTCATGCCTGAGCATCATGTTTTCACACCTTTATATTATCTTCAAGTCATTTAATACCATTATATACCTATATGATATCATCTCATGCTTTTACAACATGTTCTTATACCATCACCATCAAGAGACCATAGGTCTGTAGTCAGACTATGAATATAGTTTATGGATATGAGACCTTCCTGTAGTTGAAGACATTTACTTGAACATGTGTTTCCCACCTCTTAGTTTCATTTGAGTATATTAGGCAACTCTATATGTTATCATACTCATCTATACCTTGAGAACATACAGTCATTTCACTACCAATGCATTATATATGTGTAGGTCATAAGTTTCCCTTTTTGGCTTCAAAGTATTATATATTTTACTAAATATTTCAAGTGGTAACCTACCTAGATGAAATCACACTCTACCATCACTTTCTCTTGACCTAACAACCTATTCTCATGTTAAGAACTGACTTATATGATTAGGCTAATAGAATAGAGCATTAAGTATCACATAAAACTCACTAAATTCTACCAATAGAAGGCATTATATTAGGCAAAAACTTTATTTAGAAAAAATAAGGTAATTATTCCCATTTTGCAACTTTTCCAACTCTACCCTTTGTATGTTGTTTGAAGGGGTTTGACTAAAGTTATGAAACTTGAGTGACTTTAAAATCTCATTTAAGTCTTGATATTTAAGAACACATATGTTTTAGGTTTTGGATTACTCCTACATATTTTGTACATGCTTACACATGACTATAGATGACTGTGTATTTTAGAGTTCTAACCAGTCTTTGATGATGGTTTTGTAAAATAATCTCCATCAACTTCCAATCCTTCCAATGAAAAAATTTCGTGGAGAACTAACTTTCATGCTTTAATAAGAGAGACACAGGTGTATTATCTTTGATATGAATCCATAAACATAAGGAAAACTCTACAACTATGAAACATATCCAAACCATTATATTTTCATTTGTAACATAAAGAGAATGGTCCTAGTTGTATCTTCATATCCACATGTTAAAAATAGTTTGAAATAATAAATAAAGGAATGGAAATTATCTTCTAGATCATATATACCTCCTGGAAGAATCAAACCACTACAAATAGAGAATAAGACTGTGTTGGGAATGTTTAAGTAGTTTGAAGGCATCAACAATCCTAAATATCTTTCATATAACACACACCACTAAACTAGAAACTATTTCCATGGAAATTAAGTAAAAAAGGAGTAATAACATACACCAAATTCACTCCCCTCAACTCTTCTTGACCTAGCCATACTGGAGGAAAATTGAAGGACTTATTTGACTTGCACAAGAGAGCGATGGGATAGGTGAACTAGTTTTTTCCAATTTTGGGAAATTTAAACATGGAGATGACTTGGGATTTTAAGAGACACTAAAAAATCTTCCAAATGTGCCATAACTACTATAAAATCCATACAACAATAGAAACTCCCATTGTTTCAACTGATTTTCTTACTTCTAATGTTTAAACTTGCTTAATTCAATTTCAAAATTAACAACTGACACCTTTATAACATGTGGGACATTCACTTACACTTTTACACACTTGTGCCTTTGAGGAAACAATACAATTCATTCAAAGTGGCTAAAAAGTACATAAAATGACATAAGGTGAAGTTATGAAAATGTGACTAAGATTATGCCATATTTTATGACCTTAGTTATGACCATGGTGGACATCTTTGACCTAGGAGATCTTATGGATGTTTTTAACTTACAGGGGTTGAATTATTTTACTAAGAAGTTAAATTAGTCAAGATTTTTTCAATTTCCTAGGGGTAGCATGCTTGTTATGCTAAAGACCAATTGCCTTCTCCTATCCTTGGGAAATAGAGTCACCTATACACCACATTTAACACTGATAAGCCTTTTATTAGACACTAAACACACAAAATATAAAACAAGAAACAAAACACAAATCAAGGCAACAATAAACATACTTTTGTTCATATGAACACTTAGGGAAAAACACAAATAGCCTAAGAAAGATAAGCTATGTAAAAACTAACCTAAAGCAAGTTTCTCCTCTTGGATCAAAGAGGAATTTGGCACCATATCTTTCTCCATTGGATGAATTAATGTATGAGTCAATTTTTCCTTTGATATTTGACCTTTATGTTCTCAAATTATTCATGTTTTTTAACCTCTTTCACATGATCTTCAATACAATCATGGAAACTACAAATAAGTCACCTATGAAGGTGAATTTATCTTGAATTTGAATAACCTCAAACTTTTCATGAGACTCTTCAGATATAACTTACAATAGTGTTTCTATTTTCACTTAGATAGGCACCCTTTGAGGAGATTAAAATCTCTACTCATATAAGTGGTACAATGGAATCACCTCTAGGCTTGTGGACAGCCTAAGGAATGAGGTGAGTCTCTAGATAGGGCTAGATCCCTTAATGTACCACTTAGGATTGAAACTAAGACTAAATTTTTGGGGTGAAAAGGGAAAATGATAAATAAAATAAAAATAATCTAATGGAGGTGATAAAATAGATATGTTGATGACACCCAACCATATGTATCTCACACTTGAAATCAAAGGACAACTAAAATATACACTCTCTAATCAATGTCTTCTTATATCAATGTTACATTATGGGGTTATAGATGAATGCATAAATATAGGAGGACTATACAAGAGGCCTATGAGGTCACTAATGAAAAAACTAACTCACTTAAACCTTGAATCTCCTGAAACACATCACAGGCCCTATAAGAATAAGATGCAAATAGGTGAAGAAAATGAGCAACATGCTAAGGAATCCTTAGTCTTCACTTATTCAAGATCACACATTCAAGTAAACACACTAAGTACAGTCATGGAAGAGGTGACACTTAGTCATTTTATTAATCAAAAGGTGTAAAATTGAGTAGGGCTTCACCATACTCTCCTAGAGCATCCAATACAATGCCAAAATGATTCGCTCTTATAGAGTTTGAGAGAGAGAAAGAGAAGTTCAAAGGTCATAAAAACACTCATAAATCTAATAAAAGGATTTAATTTTTAATTTTATAAGGACATGAAATGAACCATGCAAAATATATAATTATAAGTGTCTATACAAGTCATCAAAGTCATGCAAAGTGGCACAAAACTCTTTCTTGTGCACAGAAAAACTACCTTCATGATTAGGCATATTTGAACATATTTTAAATAATGAGGATAAATTAGAATGATTTTAATTGAATGGTAGGATCCATACATTCCTATCCATGCATTTATTATATGCCTAGTCTTTTAGAATAACCTAATAGAGAGCCTTCATCATATGTTGTCTTGAAAACTACCCTTCTATGCTCCTTGCACATTTGGCTTCCAAAATAGAATCATTTGTCCATGAAAATTAGTGGTATAGAGTTAATTAAAATTTTAAATACCCTCCATGGACTTATAATCATTATGGAAACCTTTAAATCACTTTGCTTGAAGATTTTCTCCCTTCTCTCTAGCTTGTGCATTAGGCTAGTTTTGAATGGATGAAAGTAAGGACCTAGTTGGGGTAATTATATGTCAATTAATAAAATTAAATGAATATTTTAAGTTATATTAATTTTCAATATTCCACCCAAACTTTGTTTCATCTCCTAATTCCTCTTTAAGCCTACACAACACACAAAATAGTGAGAAAAATCCTATTTCTACCCCCATCCATACAACTTCATACAAATAATCATATTTTATAAAATCTTGAGTGAGTCCTCTCTAAGGTCCAATATCTATTCTATTCAAAATATCTCATTTGGTTTCATCTCCAACTCCATTTTCCAAGACTGGTCCTTAACAAGGGTTTAATAGGGTTTTAGGCATGTTTTTCATCTTAACAATTATTCATAAAGTTGGGACATCCAAATTGAGAAAAATTTCCAAAAAATATGTCCTATAATACCCTTTATCACACCCACTAACTCCTTTTTCTCCCATGTAAAGTGTCATGAAAGATACAAGTACTTGAAGTTGGCCTATCATCCTTATTTTCCTCCATTCTTGCATGATGAATTTGCTTCTGACCCAAAAATGGCCTTTCCAAGGTTTATTTTCCTCTAAAAGAGTTATAAAACCTCTATAGTGATCTAATTAATAATTTACCATAGTTTTAAATTCATAAATAAGGCCAAAAGTGTGAATGACCCTCCTTTGGGCACTAGGTTTGATCTTTGCCTAAAAGGTATGACTACCCCTTGGAACTCTAGATGATCTTTGATAGTTTTACCTACATATAAATAGCCTATAAAATTATATATTTTCACCATAAACATACTCCAACTCATTATAATATTAAATCCATACTATAAATGGTAGTTGCTCACCATTTGCTCTTTAGGCCTTGATTTTGCCTATTAAGTTTGATTACAAACCTAGGAGTGTAGAGTTCCCTATTTGTTTTCTCATGTTATTCCTTAGTTTACCATGTTTTTATAAGTTTATTCCAACTTTAAAAATCCTCTTTAATGATCTTCCTATCTTTTGGTTCACCTCTTCATCAATTTCTCTTAAACCTGTAGGGTTCACACAAGGGAAAAGTGCCCCCTATCCGAGACAAAATAGGGGAACTTCTCCTATTTTTACACAAAAACAATATATTATATAGGGATATACAAGTTTTAAGGATTATTTTTAATAAATATAAGATCTTTGATATGGTTTTTGATCTTCCAAAACCCTCAAGTATCAAGATAAACTTCTCATGATGCAAACTATGCATATTGATAAAATATATTATATGTATCTTGTTTATGTCACTCATAAATGTTTGTTTTAAATTATCTATGGTATATTAAAGGTTTAAAAATAATTTTTTAGGTATTAAAATCCCATTCACCACTCTTTCCTATTACAAACCCCTTCCCTTCCTTCGGTTCTCAAGACTAAGTTTCCTCCTAACTATATTTTACCTTAAGAAAGACCCCTGCTAGGTGAGCTTGGCATGAGTTAGAACTTGAAATCATGAATTATGAAATCCTTATATATTAAAAATTCATTATATGTGTTTTAACCTTTTCATATGACTTTGGGTTGAGTTCATGTGAAAACTTGACTCCTCTATTCTCTATATGTACAGTTAGTTGTGTTGTGCTTGGTGAAGCCCTGTAGGTGTCTCTACATGATTGGGTTGATACAAATAATATATATGGTTATATAGTATCTTATAATAATACAATGCTTATTTATATCATTTTAAATCCTCTCTTTGTATTAACAACTTCCACACCTCACTTTAGCCTTCACTCATGTTTAACACCACATAAGGACTACTGAAGGTATACATGTATAATGTTTAGGCCTTGATTATTGTGTAGAAAGGCTATTTGACTTTGTATTTAAATTAAAAACATCTTCATTAAAACATAACTTCCCCATTATGAGTCCTCAAGACATTATCTTACATCAATTCTTAAAACATTGCTTTCATACAATTAGGCATTGGCTATAGGTTCTCATTTCCAAGTGAGGGACATTTGAAAGTTCTCAAATAAATTTAACCTTCCATTTCTATTTTTAATTTTAAATAATTCCCAAACCATGATTTTATTTTCTTGAAACAAACACTCTTTCAAATTTCCATCTATGGTCTTCTGACTGTCATATACAGAATCTAACTATGTTAGCCCTTTTGGAAGGGACCTATGAGTGTATGATAGGGTCATGTCTTGAATCATGTCCTCTATTATCATCTCCTTGAAAAAAAATATGTATCTTAACCCCATTTAATAACTTTTTCCATAAAAAATATCTCTATACCATGACTTATGTACCATGCTTAACCTATTGTTTGCCCACAGTTCGCTGTATGTTCTCATTAGCTTGATCTAAGTTGGTTCATGAAGTTTTAAAACTCTATTAAATAATATTTAGGTCATAATACCTCCTTATATAAAATAATTTCACATTTTTTTCTTTTAACCATACTTACACACTTATGCTAGTTCCTTTCTTGTTGATTGAGACACTTTTATTAGCTCTGTTGGGCTGAGACATGAGACCCTTATTTTGATGACTTGGTTTCAACTGAGCCTGGTGATAGAATTTTGAAACCCTAAATGAATACCTTTATAATTAAAAGGTAACATTTATTCTTTAAATAAACTTGGATATTGATAAACATCACTCAGATATCATCTATTAGACTACTACCAACCTACCTTGTTATAGGTGTCAAATATCATTATATACGAATAGGGTATGTGAGGGGGGGGGGTCTAAAAATAAGGTACCATTCATTTAAGACTCATTTAGGATATAAGTTTCCATTGAATAATTTTAACCAATATAAAATTTGGTAAAAACTAGCATGGTCCAAACTTAGAGTATAAGGTCATTGTTAGGTTACACTCCTGTCGGTGAATATTGTCTGATTTTAGTGTGTTCAAGGACACCATTAGACCTCTAGAATACCCTTTTCCATTTATCATTATCTCTTATAACCTTTAATATTAATTATCCATTATAATTAATACATTATTCAATCTTCAAGGTTCATTGGGAACCTTCAGAGACATGTTGGAGAAGGTCTGCAAAAAAACATTAGCCCTTTGTTTAGTGTTTTAGGGATAGTAGGCCTAAACCTTAGTCAACTAATGCTTTAAAGGGATCTCACCTAAAATTTCAAAATTATATATAATGATTTTATATAATCACCATGACATATTATAACTCTAATAAGGCTTCATCATTAGTTCACTTTCTTCATAAGACACTTAAACCTACTACTGACACCACCTGTAGGTGAGTGTTTTGAATGGATTCTATAGGCAAGATATGGAAGGAGAAATAATTATTAGGGGAAATGATTTAAAACCACTCAAATTAATTTTAAATCCTAAAAAATATGATATCCATCAAGAAACATCTTGTAAATAGCTTCAAAACATCTTTTTCTAACCTGAAAACACTTGTATGTACATGGAACATAACAAGCAAGGGCATCACATGACTATTTAGCATGGTTAATGCATGGGATTTTGATCAAACCATGGAATTGTGAAAACATAAATTGTAAGGAGATAAAATTCATGTCATTTAAACATATGATACACCAATTTATATTCATATGAATCCTCTATATGCAATCCAAACCTCTACAAAAGGAGAAAACTATCTATTACACCTAGAAAAGACCAATCTAAAAATTTTAAGGTTATTAGATCATTAAAAAAACTTGGAACATGTAAAAAAATATTGAAAGTGTTATATGATGATTCCAAAATCCTCTGGAGAAAATATGAGAAAATGTTTTGTACCTAATTTCTCAAACTAAGGCAAAACTTGAAGGGTGGATGGATGAGTAGGTAGTTTTTTAAGCTAAACTTAAAAAAGATGGTTCATGAAGAAAATCCCACAATTCCTCAAAATTATTATATTTATTTTAATTTTTTTTAATTTATAATATTCCCCCAAGATCATTTTTCTTGAAATCCTCTGTATTAGCCACACCAAGCAAAAACCTGCAAGCCACTTCAATTTGCCAAGAAAAGTGAAAAGAGAAAAATTATTTTGAGCTATAAATGGAAATTTAAATTCATTACAATAATTTATTTTAGTTAATAAGGGTGAAAGAATATCCCCTAACCCTCTCCCATGTGGCACACCTCCCAAGGAGATTGTACAAGTGCCCAAATCTTCCTTTTTCACTATAAAACTATCCTTTCTTCTACACAACCTACAATATTCATTTAGTAATAGTAAATAAAGAATTAAAAAGACACATGGTATATTAAATCAGCATTTTTAACTTGAAAATTTCCTAAGAAACTTGTACAAAGCATTAAATTCACCTATTTGACCCCTTAAAATGACTTAGAATGATAAATGGACCTAGAAACTAATTGACTAAAGCTAGAACAAAATTAATTGACATCAAATGACATATAAAACACATTATTAAAATAAATTACACCCTTTTATATTCCTAAAAATTATTTTTTTTACTATGGGTGCCCTATTTTGACTTAAAATTCAAAATTGGTCAATAGTTTCAAATAAACATGATTCCTTGATCTCCATGGTACACTAAATGGGGTGATATTTCTTATCAGTTGTAATCTCTTCAAGATATTAAAGGATCTTGGTGTATTAAATATAGTCTTCATAATTTACCTTCATGAGGACATCTTGTTCTATCTTCTTATATACTTGACCTTCAACTTTGAAAAGCTCTTCAAATTCTTAAATAAAATCAATCTATTACTGCCAATCATCTTGGCTCTCTTTATCCTCAAGAAACACGACATATTCAAAGTCATTATCTTAATAATTCTATTTAATTTCATATCCATCATATACTACTTCATGATGTTCCTTAAGACATGGTTGTTCAATGGGAACCTTGCATTCATATCCAACAATCTCATAACGCTCTCTTTCAAGGACTAATTCTCAAGACCTTCATATTCATGAAATATTTGTTAATAAGTCTAACACATACCTTGATTAAAATCCTTAGGGATAGCTTTAAATTAATCTATATATTATTTTTATTGACTAAATAAGGATGACTTATGCTTATCCTCACTAAGTGGAATTCCTATGATGAACTCTTCTTCATAATCACTTATGTTATCTTCTTGATCCAGTTGCACCTTGAACCTATTCTATACTTTCTTCCCATAAGATGGGCTCTCCTTCAAGAGGGGATGATGTGTGAGGGTGGTGAGTTGGTTCATGTTTTTTAGAGAGAGAGTAGGAGGTGTGATGGAGGGATCATTAATTTTCATGGGGATAGAAGGAAACATTTGAAATAAATCTTTGAGAGAAAGAAGATTTTGTTGAGATATAACACCTCATTTTCTTCATCAATAAACTCATTATTTTCATTTTCCTCTTGAATCTCTTACACATATACAATTTTTTATTCCACATTGTCAACTAAGGCTTCCTTTTCATGTTGAAACTCTTCTTGGATGGACTTCCAATATGGACAAACTATATGTTTTTGAAGAAAAGGCAATGTGTTTTGACCATACAAAAAAATTTCATTCTTATCATCACATTCTTGGTTCCAAATTGGATCTTTGAGGCTAGTAGGATATTTTTGATATTGAATGGGATCTTCATGAGGACAAGTAATATGAGAATACTAGCATGGAATATAGGAAAACTCTTGAGTATGGGAGGGAGATACTTATTCTTCAAACAAATTTTCACTTTCTCTATAGCCTTCTTGAGGCCCTTTAACAACTGTAATTTGTCTCTCAACTTCTTGGTTTTCCCACCTTGCAAGCCTATCAAACCACCATTGGACGTAAAATATCATTTCATGAAATTATTCACTGATAACATAGTTGGATTCCTCCTCAACCAATCTCCACTTGTTCATAAAGAAATAAAAAAACCTTCTCATCTTTTCTATGAAATGTATAGGGATCACCTCAAGCCCTTGATCCCATTTTTTCATCAACCTTTCTGATTTTATCATCTCAAGCATAAGTTTCAATAAGGATTTATCTTGAGGTGGAATTGGAAGAGGAGGATAAGAGTATGGTATTTGATATTGACTTTGAGAAGATTGTATAGGAGTTTGATACGAGGGATAGGGCTATTAGGGAAGAACGCTTCCAAGAATCTACCTCTTAAGAACTTTTATTTTTCATTTAAGGTATTTCATCTTAAGATATTGGATATCTTCTTTAAGAAACTTAAAACTATCTTATTTACATACTTATTCATAGGCTTCCTTGTAAGACTCTTTAACAACTTCATTAATATATGGAGGATGAATGGGTTGACCATAGTGTGGATAACAACTTTTATAGGGTTGTGTAGAGTAAGAGTTCTCAACATATCCAACCATATTAAATTCATTATTAAAATAAAACACAAGTATTTATCAAAATATTTTACAATAGGTACTTGGGATAATCATAAATATGTGATTACATTTAGAGTCACCATTGGTGTTTGCTTCAATGCTTCCAAAATTTGATATTAGGAAGAACGTACCAATAATCCTTCCACTCTTTTGGACTTGATTCCCACTGGGCATGCCAAAAATTTTGTATCCAAATTTTACACCTTAGGATAGGGTGTTAAATTCTCTTTATTATTTGGAAAACATGGGATTACCTCTAGTCCTATGGGTTGCCTATAATAGAGGTAAACCTTTAGGTTAAAGGGAAAACTCCCTTAATTTATCTCTTAAGCTCACACACTACACTTGACTAGTCACTTAGGGGATTAAAAAGGAATAATGAAACATAAATTAAACTATGTTAATGAGGTGATAAACCAAGGATAAGTCTACACAACACACTTGCATATGCACTAAGAAGGAAAACTACCAAAATTGACCTCAACTCTATGACCTTCTAGCATAAGTGTTTCTCATAGAGGCATATTGATATGGATATATATAGGTGGTATAAAATAAGGTTTGATAATAGACACTACTATCCCTCTCACACTTCAAGACACACTCAACAAACACATACACTTGATGAGACCTGTTAAAATAGGTATCACTTACATAAAACATGCAAGAGCATAGTGAAAGCAAGGAGAACATATTCATCACTTAAAATCCAAGTAAACTACTTGTAACACTTAGGTAAGAGATTATATATATCAAATAAAAATCAAAGACTTTATTTCCAATGTAAAATAAGGTGCCAAACTAGTAGGGATCTGTTATACTAGATGCGTCCTATATTAGAAATTTAAAAAGGCTTACATTTATAGAGCATAAGAGAGGAGAGAGAAGATAAGTGGAAGAGTCACAAATCCAAGTGTAAAATTGTGAAAAATAGTTATAAAATGAGAAAATGAGGTGTAAAATAGGTTAGGAAGTGGTTTTGGACAAGTGTCCATCATAAATACATCATTCTCCCTCAAATTGGTGTACAGACTCTTTATTTTCTTATTTGAAATTATCCTTTGGTGATGAGTCAAATTGACTATATAAAATTACCATATGAGTCATTAAAATATTTTAACTATCATGAAAAGGTAGAATAATTTTTTTAAAAACCCTCATATGCCTCCCTACATGATAGTCTTCCTCTTGACACTTGTGTTCATTGTCTACAGTCATTCATCACTAGTCCTCTAGGTTTGTCTTCATACTTGTTACCTAAATTACTTGTATATACTCTTGGATATGTGTTTAATATGTGTTATTACACCTATTTAATACATATTTTCCTTCCACTCTAGCATACATACCTAAAAATATTCAAAGTCATCTCTCTCACCTTCAAACTAGGTAGTTATGTCCATTCTCATTGTCTTATTTAGGACTTCTTGTAGTGATCAACTCAACAAAGAGAATTTTATGAAAAAATAAGGTGATATATGGATATGAGGTGTTATAAAAAGTCCCTAATAATCTTATACAATTATTTTCATTCAACAATTCCCTTCTACATATATAGAACAAATCAAAACTTGTAGAAAACCTTGAATTAGGTTTATTTGTACAAGAGACAGTATGGATCAAATGAATTACATGGATCCTAAGAGAGTTTTATACAATTTATAAACACTCTCTTGAATAAATTAACCCTTTTTGATGTAAATTCCTTCATGTATTCTCCATCAGGTCTGAATAATGGTTTTAAGAGGGTTTTAGGTGTCTTGGACTGTTAACAATGGTTCATAAAAACAAGATGATATAACTCTTAAAAAATGAATTGAGGAAAATATAAGTACCCCCCCTAAAATATTCATATATCCTTTAGTCACCATGCATACCCTATTTACTAATATGAACAAATAAAGTTAGTCTCTCAATCTCTTCTATGTATTTTAAGTAGGTTTAAGAAAAAAATGGGATTTAGTGACCAATTCTGGGTAAATTAATGCAAATAAATGGTTCTATTTTATCCTATATTAACATTTAAAGGTTATAAATTATCTTATAAGTCTATCATAGTCATATGAAACAAGATAGAGGCCATGAGGTCTTAGGCCTAGTCTAGGAATAATAGGCCTAGTTTGTTTTTAATTGTGTGTTTGACCCTCTATAGATTTATAATGGCTACAGGGCCTCCTCTATGATTGTTAAATTTTATTCCAACTCTATATGTCATTTCATTATCATTCCAATAATCCTCATTCAACATCTCAACACTCATATACCCTACCTATAGTTATGTTTCTCATGGAGTGCTCTCTATCTAAGATAGAATAGAGAGTATCTCCCCTATTGGCATAATCTAAAAGAGATCATGAAGGATTATATTAGGTCATGATAATGCTATATATCAAGTTTCAAAAATTTTATATGTTTATAACACCCCCAAACCTTTAAATCCTCAAGATTGGTCTTTGGTTCTATAGACTATATGTAGAACTCAATGGACTGAGTTTAGGGTTATAACCATGTTTATTTCAATATGTGAATTACATAAAATGTTAAAATCAACCCTAATAATGTATTTAATAGGTTGTTGAACCTTATACATATTATAATCCTCTAAAATATCCTCTCTCCATATATTTTAACTAGTATACAGACTATTCTAACTGTGTCACTTATAGGTGGCAATTAGGGAAGAATTAGAAAGTTTCTTTTAGGCATCATTCATGTGTTTTCACACCATCTTCTATTAAAGTCACTAAAGACCATTATATACCTATATGATATCATTTCATAATTTGAAAACATGTTATGATACCATCAACATCAAGAGACCATATGTCTATAGTCAGACTGTGAATGTTGTTTAGGGATATGACACCTTCTTATAGGTGAAGACATTTTCTTGAACATGTGTTTTCCACCTCTTGGTTTCCATTGAGTCTATTATGCTATTTAATATGTGTTAATACTCATATATTCCTTGATAACATATAGTAATTTCACTAGAAATTCATTATATATTTGTAGGTCATAAGTTTCCCTTTTTGGCTTCAAAGTACTATAGCTTTCACTAAATGTTTCAAGCAGGAACCTACCTAGATGAAACTACACTCTACCATCACTTTCTCTTGATCTATAAACCTCATCTCATGTTAATAAGTGACTTATATGATTTTAATAATTAAATATATAATTAAGGCTCACAAAAACCCCACTAGCTTCCACCAATTGAAGGCATTATATCAAGTAGAAACCTTATTCAGAGAAAATAAGGTAATTGTTCCCATTTTGTAACTTTTCCAACTCTACCCTTTGTATGTTATTTGAAGTGTTTTGTATAAATTTATGAACCTTAAGTGACTTTATAATCTCATTCAAGTCTTGATATTTAATACCACCTATGTTTTAGGTTTTGCATGGCTCCTCCATATTTTGACAATGCTTACAGATGATTGCAGATGACTATGTATTGAAGAGTTCTATCCAGTCTTTACTTATGGCTTTGGAAACTCATCCATAAACATATAATCCTTAGAATAAAAAAAATTCATGGATAAAAAACTTTCATTCTTTAATAAGAGATACATATGTGTAGTACCTTTGATATGAAGCCATATACATAAGGAAAACTCTGCAACTATGAAACATATCCTACAAACCACTGTATTTGCATTTCCAACATAAGGAGAATGATACTTCTTTCATATTAATATACAAAAAATAAAAATAGTTTTAAATAAGAAATAAATGAGTGGAAATTCTCTAATAGATCATATACACCATTTAGAATCATCAAACCATTGCAAATAGAGAATAAGACTAAGGTGTTAGGGATGTGTAGGCATTTCAAAATCATAAAAAATCCTAAATAATTTTCATAGACAGCACACCACAAAACCAAAAAATATTTCCATGAAAATGAATAAAAAAATTAGTACTAAAATCCACCAAATTCATTCCCCTCAACTCTACTTAACCTGTCTATACTGGATGAAAATTGATGGACTTCTTTGACTTACAGAAGAGAGTGATGGGATAGGTGAACCTAAATTTTCCAATTTTGGGACTCTTGAAGAAACATAATTGTGTATATTAATTTTGTGTAGTTTAAGGTACACTAGTAAAGCTTCTATACATTCCATAACTTCTATAGAGTCCACACAACAACTAAAACTCCCACTTTTTCAACTAATTTTCTTACTTCCACCATTTAAACCTACACAATTCAATTTAAAAACTAATAAATAACACTTTTATAACATGTGGGATGTTCAATTACAATTTTATGCACTTTTTCCCTTGAATAAACTATTAAATTAATTCATAGTGGCCAAAAAGTACATAAAATGACATAAGATGAAGTTAGGCAAATGTGACTAAGATTAGGACATATTTTATGACCTTAGTTATTACCATGGTGGACATATATGACCTAAGAGACCTTATGGAAGTTTATAACTTACATGGGGGTTGAATTATTTGACCAATAGGTCAAATTATTCAATAAAAACCATGAGGTATAGGTGTTTTAGACATATCTCATCTATCTAATATAATGGGATCACCTCTAGGTATGGGTAGCCTATTGGGTGAGGTGAACCTCTAGTTTTAGTGCTAGTTCCCCTGATGCATCATCTAGGCTCAGATTATAAACCTACTAATTATAAATGAAAAGGGATAAAAGGATACTTGAATTAAACCTAAGATATGGGAGGTTATGTACCAATAGAAACATCCTTTACCTGCTTATCATGCACTATGAACATGAACACAAGTCAAACTTGTTGCACTAGGTCACAATAGGTTTCCAAGCACAACTATTTCAATATGGAGTTAAAAACCAAGGAAAGAGACCAAGAGACTATGATCCATAGTAGTGAATCAATATCCAAACATATCCAATTAAAATCCATGAACACACTCCATATGACTTGGTAAGATGATAACCCAACCTGTAACTAGGTAGGGAAATGGGACAAATGAAGGGAGCTTACACACTATCACTAATGCTCATCAACCACCAAAATTATACATTAATTTAAATCATATGATAAGGTTATAAATAACATATATTAAATTTTCAAATGTAGAATAATTATTAATTAGGGTAGGGCTTTGTCATACTCCACTAAAGGATCCATATAAAGCTAATTGAGGTTGTATTTATAAAACATCAAAGGGAAAGAGATGAAGAATGTAGTGTAGAAGTGTGGAGGATAAGCAATTATTACCCTCATTTATAAATCAAGTAATTAAAAACATGAATTAGGGTTAAAATCATCCCATAAATCTTCTCATGTGTTGCTTTGGAGGTATAGTGTCCTTCATGACAAGGTGCCCTAGTCATTTAATCAAGGAGTTACAATACCAACTCTTAAAGAGGAAGTTACAAATAGATTCCATTGAAATTTTGACCTCCATGTTTCCTCCATATTTATATTATTCTTTTGAATTTGAGGGATAAGGTTCAAGCATCTTCAAGCTAGTATGAAATTGCAATCCAAGTACAAGAGGCTAATTGGTCTAATAGGCCATGAAACAAGCTAATTATGCCAATCTATGTCTCATTTTTGTTTTAAGTCCATTGCCATGGTTGATATTATATTTAAAATTTATTTATATCTCATCCTCATAATTTAAAACTACAAACCACTTTCAATTACTTGTACTTAGTTGCATTAGGTCTTTTGGATCTCTTGGTAGCATACTTGGTCAAAACATTAGGTGTCTTACTCTCAAAGAGATGTTGCAGTCATTGTAACTCTTCCTCATGAGACTATATAAAAATAATATAAGCCTTCCTAATATCATATATGGTTTCATGAGATCCTAATGGGCCTTACCCAAACCAACTCTATGAGAAACCCTAAAAAACTACCCTTTTTAGGCCTGTAGTAGTAATTCTTGGGCCAAATATATACATATTGTACTTCACACGTGCCAATAATTATCTAATTCAAGGGAAATTTTTGTTTATATAGGCCATACAATAATATATAAATTTATTCAAGTAAATATTAAGTCATTACCAAGGCTTGTACTCTCATCAAGTCATAATGAATGGTTTAGGCAAGATTTAAGGATGCATAATTTCTTATTGATTATTCATAACCCTGAGGGATTGAAATGCAAAAATAGTGTTGATAATTTCAAGTATAAAAAATACTTAAACCTTATTTGATATATTATAACTCCATGCACTTGATCAAATATGTTCACACATGAGGAAGGTGTATCTTAGGATAGGAAACCTACATTCTATGAGATTGAGAGAGTAACATTTACATGAAGAGAAGGAAAACACTTATTTTGGGTTGGATACACATATAAGAGGTATGATATATCCATTACAACATATTACCATTGTTTAATTATTTTTTCATTCTCCAAACTCCTTGTAGACATTTCATACTCCTGCCTAGGGTTTGTAAGCCAATAATCTAGTTTGACCCTAAGACCTAGTTCTTAGGATTTCATCTTAATTATATAAGTTTATATCCCATTAAAAATATAAAATAATCATCATTAAACTCTTATAAGTCTTCCATTCCTCAACATACTCCCCAAAATGTATAATTGTCTTCAATTTCCATGTATAGGCCTATGACTACCTATTTACACCTAATTGGCCTATCAAGGCTCTTATTTGATTTATAGGACTAGAGAATTAAATGGAGATTGATAATCCTTGGAAAAAAATTCAACAAACCTCCTTACCTCTATTTCACTTATATTATATGCATGGTTCATCACACTCTCCTCTCCTACTTAATGATCTTGCTTTTAGGTGCTCAATTAGGTCTACCTGAGTGAAAAATTTAGACATCCTCATTTATTGGTTGGAATTTTGAGATTTAATTAAGTGGTGAAACATGATAAATATGATATTAACCATTTTCCATACCTTCTAAACCTTTTTTCAAGTGCATTCATAAATTAGTCTTATTACTTTACTAAGACTCTACTTGTAGGTGACAATTTATACATTCTTGACTGTGTGTGAAAGGTAAGAGGTGAGGTTTATGCTTGAAGTGAGTCTTCCATAGATATTTTTAATTATTTTATAATTTTTCCATGTTTCTCATTGTTCCTCTTATACCTTTTTTCACCCTAAAATAGAAATCATTTTTTAACTTGTTCTCCATCTTTAGTTAGGTCTATAGTCCCTATTTTAGGCCTAGGTTTTTTTCCTCATTTAATATTTTAGCCTATTTAAAACATTAATAAATTAAAAAATATATAGACACCATGAATTATATCATTCAATTCCATTACTCCATGCACAACATTTGACCATCATACAATTAGTGTTTACTCACTTACACCAACATAATCTTGTGTGTTTAATAAGTATTCTAGACGAGTTTCATCTTGGAGTGAGCTTAATAATATTTTTCATACTCCATAAATATTAAATTTTAATTCATGGTTATTATTAATCCTCAAATATTCAACACCTTTAGTTACCTATCCCATAGTCATAAATCCTTATTTTTTTCTTATTTGCCTACATAGTTTTGTAGGTGCTCAAATGAGAGCATATCTCTCTCTAGGACTGAGAATGAGATGTGTGAAGGAGTAATAAATGTAACACCTAAATTTATTCATGATGTTATAATTAATATATATGATCTCTATATACTAGGGCATATCCCTATGATCCTCTACAATAATGAGGTACTTCTACTCACATCCTACAAGGAAGATTGCATAATGTGTATGGTAGTCATAGTAGAATCATGACTTTGAAGGACTTTATTGATAATTTTATTACTAATTTGTGTGTTTAGGATATATAATACTTTAATTTAATCTAATAAAATCACCATCCAACTTAATACCATTACTCACTTCTAAATTCATGCATTGAAGGCTCTTAAAACATGAAGAAAACACTGCATACAACCTTCAACTACTCAAAAATGGAGATTAATTGTTTCATTGAGTTAAAAAGTGTTACCTAGTGGTTAATAATAATTTTAATGGACTATTATAACCCATTTTAGGTGTAATCAAACAAAAATTTCATCAATTAAGCCAAGAAATGCACTAAAACCCTTCAAAAGTTAATCTTGTGTAGATGTAGAAGACAACTTTGACTACCTAAATTCTTAATTTTTTTCATAAATAATGGGCCATAAATATGGAAAAAAATTAAAATTATTATAATTTCATGATACCCCCTTCCTCTTCCCAATATCTTAGGTCACCATTCTCTCTCCTCTATACAAATTGAGCAAGAACCTAATTGGCTATCTAGAGCCACCAAGGAGAATGATGGAGAGAAGGGATTAGACTTGTGAATCATGTTTTATCTTATTTTATGCCTAAAATTAGTCCCCTATAATATATATAAACTCCTCTAACTCTTCCTTAATCATACAAGTTCAAACAAAACTAAAAAACACCTGTAAAAATCTCATTTTCATACTTTTTTTAGGTTAAAGACTTTGGGAAAACATTGGGTGTCACAAGGATGGAAATTTGAAGTAAAAATGATTTAAAAATAGGTTTTATGGATGTAGGTAAGTTTAAAGGTCATTTTTCAAGTGTGTGGGGCCTTTTGTGGTAAATAAAATGATATTTGACCCCTAAAGAGACCTCTTTTTGCATATAAAATTACTTTGTTATGACTTGTAATGGTTATGAGACCCTTGAATACTTCTCATTTCAATTTTAAACCTTCTAAAAAGGCTTTCTAACTACAAGGTTAACTTATATGACATGTTTTAAGAACATTTTGATGACCTTATGGGTTAATTGGATATTTAAATAGTCTTGACTAATAGCCTATAGAAAACAACCTTGGATACATCATTACTCACTTTGAAAAGGCTCTAACATTAATTATACACCTTAAATATCTTTATAATAGGGTATATTCTCAAAAAGTGGCTAAAAAAGACATAAGTATAATAAGAACCAGAAAATTTAACTTCTCATAATACCTTATTTTTTGTTAAAATACCTTAACTTTAACAAACAATGTATATGCCACTTTTTAGAATTCAAAAGGTACTTTAAACCATTCCATTAAACCAATAAAATATCATGAAAATATTACACATCATCCTATGAATCATGAGATAATATCACATGAGGATCTCTTCAAGTAACCCATAGTACATATAGTGAAACTTTGGATAATGCTAGAAGGTGTAAAGACCATTTAAAGATCATGACAAGATTTAGGAAGCCTCATGAAAGTTTAAAGGGGGTATAATGAGAAATTTTATAAATATAAGGGTTTATATTTGTATTTGGAGGCCAAATTATCAAAATATTTGGAAACTCATGGGGGTTGACCTACCTACTAGTCAAGAGAACCAACTATCTCATCCATTAAACAAGGTGTTTCACACATTGTTATCATGACTAATATGAGATATTTATTATGGATACAAGACCTTTGAACATAAATAATAGTTGAATTACCTCCCACACACAAAATAAAGGATAACACACCAAAAAAAATAGAATCAAACAAACCACATTATGTTGATGAGTACTTATGAAAAAACATGACAAAAGCAACCTACAACAAAAAACTAACTTGAATACATCTTCTTCCTCCTAGATTAGAGGGGAAGTTTATTGGATCTCCATGGCACCATGAAATCATATTGTCATACATTAAGTAAATTATAATTAGTTATTACCCATAGAATGGAAAATTACACCCACATATTGAGCTATTTACATGTTTGTGGTCTCCTTGAGAAATAACAAGATCTTCTTGATTCATCTCCTTGTCCATGGATTGATTATGTGAGTCAAGGATAAAATCATACACATCAAAATCTTCTATTATTGGTTAAAAAAAATCATTTTTTAATCATCAATAGGCTGCTCCTAGTTGGCCATGCTCACTTGAAGTAATTCTCTTGACAACTAAGTTGGTATGCCTTGGTTTATGTCTACATTCTAATCTATCTGGATTGGTGACTTGTCAAGGTATTCAAACTATTTTTAAGTGTCCAAACATGGTTGACACATGTCACTGATGTCTTCATAATTTTCACCTTGATATTCTTGGTATGCACTAGGAAAAAATGCATCTTTAATTAGTTCATGTTTAGGACTATCAACTTGAGGCACTATTGCAATAAACATTTCAACTTTCTCCTCATCATCCTAAAATTTTTAACTATTTTTATGAAGCTTGGAAATGTCAACAACCAAATTATCCTGGATCTTCCCCATAGGAAATTTAACCTTTTGGAGAGTCTCATACTCATTAAAAAATTTCCAATATTGTTTTCATAGGCTTCCATCATCATCTTAACTAGTGTCCATGTGATCATGATCATATTCTAGTTATTCATTTACTATTGTGAAATCATGTTAATTATTAAGCTTTTATTGGAATAAAGGTATTATTTCTTCAACTTCAATGAAACTAGGATTCTCAACATCAACACATACCTCTTCTTGGCCAACTAAAACCTCTTGAAGGATGCCTCTTTATTCTTCAACTATTACAAGTTCAATAACTTATCCTTAGCTAATTGGTATTCATTATTCTTGGAGTTCATATTGCTCTTTAATGTGTTTTTGGGCATAGAGATTAGATTTTCCTTGATCTTATTGAAGTTCATATTCTTTGACATTCTTGAATGTTGATTTGTGCTTCTCTTCACCAAGAGGTGTCCCATTAGTAATATCTTCCTCAAATTCATTGGAATCATCTTCATCAACTACCACTACAACTAGAATTTTCTCATTTAACTCCCAAATTATAGGTTCCTTTTCAAGGAGGGAGATGGTAGGAGGGTGATGGATGTGTTCATGAGTTGGCTATGAATTTAAGTTAGCACTCTTATAGTTTAACAAGTTGGGAATGGAAGACTCTTTTAGGAATTCCTAGAGAGAGAGAAGGTTCAAATTTGTTATAGGTGCTTCAATATCCTCATCTATATGTTCATTATTATCAAAAATAACTTCACTTTTATCATAGAGTTCTTGAGGTTCTTGAACAATTATAGCCTTATCTTCAACCTTCTCTACTAGATCCTCCTTATTTTGAAAACTTCCATAGACTAACTTCCAAGATGGGAAAGATTTGGGTTTTCGGGGAGGAGGGAATGATGTTTGAATAGGTTAAAGGTTCTTTTTGACATCAATTTCTTGGTGTAAACTTGAATCATCCTGACTTCCCCATGAATCTACTATTTGGTGCCAAGTTAGGAGCCTGAAACCAAGAGATTCTTCTTGAAATCCAATTTCTTTTGCTGCTATACTTTTTTGGAATAACTATTCATTTGCAAGGTAAATCTTTATAGATAGCTTAGCTTCAAAATGAAGTTTTGTCTACTCAATGTCCCCTTCACGCTGACCACGATGAATGTAATCTTGCCAAGGCTGATTAAATCATGTTCAAGAGGTGTATAGGTTTGATAACAAGCTTGATCAAATTGATGTGAAGGTAGACTAGCTTGGTAAGGCTAATAAGAAAGTGAGGGATAAAAGGACTCTTGATAACTAGGCTATTCACATGGATAAACAAAGTTATGCATATGATAAGACTCATAATAAGTTTTATGTGGGTCATAAAGAGGATAATGATCAACATATTGTTGGTTAGGATCAATATAGAGATGATATGGGTCATTGCATTTCTGATAAGAGCCAATATATGATTGATAAGGCTCATGGTGGGGTTAGTATGTGTTAACATAAGGCTGGTAAGGTAGTGTAGAATAGAGATCTCCATATTCAATGATTATACATCATGACTCAAACAAAGAATAAGAGAACCATCAACATTAGTTATTATTACCCTTGGATGGAGATCTTGTGATGAACCTTATCATGGACTTTGAGTTCTAATTTTCCATCAAAATTCTAGTATTCCATTTAGGTCCTTGAATGATGAGAGTGAGTGCTCTAATCCCATTTAATTCTAGTCCCACGAGGCATGCCAAAAAATGTTATTGGTCTAGATAGCACCCTTGAATGTGTTTTTGGGAATAGAGATTATATTTTCCTTGAACTTATTAAAGTTAATATTCTCTGACATTCTTAAATGTTGATTTGTGCTTCTCTTCACCAAGAGGTGTCCCAATAGTAATATCTTCCATAGATTCATTAGAATCATCTTCATCAACTACCACCACAACTAGAATTTTCTCATTTAACTCCCAAACGATAGGTTCCTCTTCAAGGAGGGAGATGGTGGGAGGGTGATGGATGTGTTCATGAGTTGGATATGAAACTAAGGTAACACTCTTATAGTTTAATAAGTTGGGAATGGAAGACTCTTTTAGGAATTCCTAGAGAGAGAGAAGGTTTAAAATTGTTATAGGTGCTTCATTATTCTCATCTATATGTTCATTATTATCAACAAGAACTTCAATTTTATCATACCATTCTTGAGGTTCTTGAACAATTATAGCCTAATATTCAACCTTCTCTACTAGAGCCTCCTTCCTATTTTGAAAACCTCTTTAGATTGACTTCCAAGATGGGAGAGATTTGGGTTCTTGGGGAAGAGGGAATGATGTTTGACTAGGCTCAAGGTTCTTTTTGACATCAATTTCTTGGTGCAAACTTGAATCATCCTACCTTCCCCATGAATCTACTATTTGGTGCCAAGTGGGAGCCTGAAACCAAAAGCTTCTTCTTGAAATCCAATTACCTTTATTGCTATACTTTTTTGGAATAATTATTCATTTTCAAGGTCAATACTTCTAGATAGATTAGCTTCAAAATAAAGTTGTCTACTCAATGTCCTCTTCAGGCTAACTAGGAGGAATGTAATCTTGCCAAGGCTAATTAAAATCATGTTCAAGATGTGTATATGTTTGGTAGAAAGCTTTCTCAAATTGATGTGAAGGTAAACTGGCTTGGTAAGGCTAATAAGAAAGTGAGGGATAAAATGACTCTTGATAACTAGGCTATTCACATGGATAAACAAAGTTATTCATATGATAAGACTCATAATAAGTTTTATGTGGGTCATAAAGAGGATAATGATCAACATATTATTGGTAAGGATCAATATAGAGAAGGTATGGGTCATTTTATTGTTGATAAGAGCCAACATATTATTGATAAGGCTCATAGTGAGGTTAGTATGGGTTAACATAGGGTTGGTAAGGTAGTGTAGAATAAATATCTCCATATTCAACCATTAGACATCATGATCAAACAAAGAAGAAGAGAACCATGAACATTAGTTATTCTTACCCTTGGATGAAGATCTTGTGATGAACCTTATCATGAAATTTGAGTGCTAATTTTCCATCAAAATGCTTGTATTCCATTTATGTCCTTGAATGATGAGAGTGAGTGCTCCAACCCCCTTTAATTCTAGTCCCACCAGGCATGTGAAAAAATGTTATTGGTCTAGATAGAACCCTTGAATGTGTTTTTGGGCATAGAGATTAGCTTTTACTTGAACTTATTGAAGTTCATATTCTTTGACATTCTTGAATGTTGATTTGTGCTTCTCTTCACCAAGAGGTGTACCAATAGGAATATCTTCCTCAAATTCATTGGAATCATTTTCATCAAATAGCACTACAACTAGAATTTTCTCATTTAAGTACCAAAGGATAGGTTCCTCTTCAAAGAGAGAGATGGTGGGAGGGTGATAGATGTGCTCATGAGTTGGCTATGAATTTAAGGTAGCACTCTTATAGTTTAATAAGTTGGGAATGGAAGACTCTTTTAGGAATTCCTAGAGAGAGAGAAGGTTCAAATTTGTTATAGGTGCTTCATTATGCTCATCTACATGTTTATTATTATCAATAAGAACTTCATTTTTATCATAGAGTTATTGAGGTTCTTGAACAATTATAGCCTTATCTTCATACTTCTCTACTAAAGCCTCCTTCTTATTTTGAAAACCTCCTTAGATTAACTTACAATATGGGAGAGATTTGGGTTCCTAGGGAGGAGGGAATGATGTTTGACTAGGCTCAAGGTTCTTTTTGACATCAATTTCTTGGTGCAAACTTGAATCATCCTGCCTTCCCAATGAATCTACTATTTGGTGCCAAGTTGGGAGCCTAAAACCAAGAGCTTCTTCTTGAAATATAATTGTCTTTGATGCTATACTTTTTTAGAATAACTATTAATTTTCAATGTCAATCCTTCTAGATAGCTTAGCTTCAAAATAAAGTTTTATCTACTCAATGTCCTCATCAAGCTCACTAGGAGGAATGTAATCTTGTTAAGGCTGATTAAAATCTTGTTTAAGAGGTGTATAGGTTTAATAACAAGCTTACTAAAATTTATGTGAAGGTAGAATAGCTTGGTAAGGATAATAATAAAGTGAGGGATAAAAGGACTCTTGATAACTAGGCTATTCACATGTATAAACAAAGTTATGTGTATGATAAGACTCATAATAAGTTTTATGTGGGTCATAAAGAGGATAATGATCAACATATTATTGGTAATGATCAATATAGAGATGATATGGGTCATTTTATTACTGATAAGAGCCAATTTATGATTTATAAGGCTCATCATGAGGTTAAAATGGGTTAACATAAGGATGGTAAGGTAGTGTAGAATAGAGATCTCCATAGTCAACCATTAGACATCATGAATCAAACAAAGTATAAGAGAACCATCAACATTAGTTATTCTTACCCTTAGATAGAGATCTTGTGATGAGCCTTATCATGGACTTTGACTGCTAATTTTCCATCAAAATACTTGTATTCCATTTAGGTCCTTCAATGATGAGAGTGAGTGCTCCAACCCACTTTAATTCTAGTCCCACCAGGCATGCCAAAAAATGTTATTGGTCTAGATAGCACCCTTGAATGTGTTCTTCAGCATAGAGATTAGATTTTTATTGAGCTTATTGAAGGTCATATTCTATGACATTATTGAATATTTATTTGTGTTTCTCTTCACCAAGAGGTGTCCGAATAGTCATATCTTCCTCAAATTCATTGGAATCATCTTCATTAACTACCACTACAACTAGAATTTTATCATTTAACTCCCAAAGGATAGGTTCCTCTTCAAAGAGGGAGATGGTGGGAGGGTTATGGATGTGTTCATGAGTTGGTTATGAATTTAAGGTAGCACTCTTATAGTTTAAGAAGTTTGGAATGGAAGACTCTTTCAAGAATTCATAGAGAGAGAAGGTTTGAATTTGTTCTAGGTTCTTCATTATCCTCATCTGTATGTTCATTATTATCAACAAGAAATTCACTTTTATCAAAGCGTTCTCGAGGTTCTTGAATAATTATAGCCTTATATTCAACCTTCTCTACTAGATCCTCCTTCCTATTTTGAAAACCTCCTTAGATTAACTTCCAAGATGGGAAAAATTTGGGTTCTTAGGGAGGAGGGAATGGTTTTTGACTAAGCTAAAGGTTATTTTTGACATCAATTTCTTGGTGCAAACTTGAATCATCCTGCCTTCCCTATGAATCTACTATTTGGTGCTAAGTTGTGTAGACACCGAAATCATGTCTACTCCCTTGGTCGACTCCCCCCTTAGTCCCCTTGGTCCCTTTCGACTTCTAACCATAACCCACCTATGTCTTATTAATTTAAAATAATTATCTTATTTTAAATTAATAATTCTCTCTCTCCCCTTGCCACCTCACCCATGCCACCTCTCATCTCCTTGGATTCTTTTGCCCTTGGATACCCTCATTTATCACCCTATGACCTATTCCAACTTGCCCTCCACTACCCCTTGCCAAGTCTTAAATGATTTAAGACCCCATTTCCTTTATCCTACTCATTTCCCATGCCTATTAAATCACCTTTGACCATTTCTTCTCCGGACCCACTGACTCGACAGTTGGGAAAATGGATGAAAGGCTATTTTTAGCCTTTTTCCTACCTTCCAGCTGCTGACGTCAGTCAACTATCGACTGACATCGGGGATATTGCCGACGTCAATTTCCTTCATAACTACATTCTTGACCCGAATGCAGGATCCCATTTTCCAATCTTTGCATCGGCTCTTTCAATCTTCTCCTTAAACCTTCAATCATCTACCTTTTGATCTTCAACAATCATCCAATCTTCCAGTCTTCAATCCACCAAACCTCTCACTCTCTCTCTCTCACAGGGCTTCTACACCAGCTATAGCAACATTAGGGACTCTGCATCAGTCTTCTACAACAAAAATAGGTACTCTGCATTAGCCATTCCACCAGTAACAAGGCCTTCACACCAGTAACACAAGTAATAGGTACAACCAATCTGCAACATTCCTTCTCTAGCAGGTATGAGGTAAGTATTTGCTACTATTTTCATTTTAGTATTCTCTTTTTAATTTATCTGTTATTTAGCCAGACCAGACTTGACTCCCTCCTGAAAAGGTTGAGAGGCCTTCCCATATCCTTATCACCTCTATCCTCCTTTTCAGAACATACACTCTGTCCATTGTCCCTGCAACTCTACCCAGACCCTGAGCATCCAACCAGACCCAGACTCTCAGACCATTCAACCAAACCCATAGTCCTTCTTAGACCTATCCACATACCATAAACCCATCCAGACCTGACTAGGCCTTGTCCAGAGACTACTACCCCGATCGATGCTGGCCGTAGAGACCACTACCCCCATCGATGTCGGTAGACTAACTGACGTTGATAGACATTAAAAACTAACGTTGGTAGACTAACCGACATCGGCGACTGTGACCAGACCAACAACAACATTCAGGTAAGCATTTGCTTCTATTTCTATTTCAATCTTTTATCATTCTGCCTTTTATCAGACATTATCTTTTATCAATCAGTGGGTTGACATCCCTTAAGGAAGTCTCTATACTTCTGGGATCAAGCTTTTGCCTGGTAGCCCACCATCTCCTCATCTAACACCTTCTTTGTTTTAGTCTCTGTCTTCTATAGGTGTCATCCTCCACAACCAAAGAGGAGTTCCTTCTATCATCTAAATTTGGTGCGCAAGACTTCATCCAGGTACATACAAGCCTTGGACCATTTCTTCTTAGTTTCTCATTTCCTTTTTGAATGTGAAAGCAAAAATCGTATAGAAATATTCTGGCTCGCCCGGTGGGACCCTAGGGTCTTCCTTGGGTTTTTTTTCATTTCTTTTCATATAGGTGCATTAGGTTTCTCCTTTTCACCTCTTTCTTTTCTATCTTCCAAAAAGACACCATTAACATGATTAAAAAGAATTCTTCTTTCTTTTCTTGCATCTTGGACTAGTCAAAGGTCATACTCTTCAACCCTTTCTCAACTTGTTTTCATTCGAACTCACATTTCAACTTGGGCTTAAAACACATTGCATTTCATTTCTTCTTGACTGCATACTTAGTCCACATCTAGTAATTAACAACCGCATCATGAATTAATCATAGACCACTTATGTTACACAACCAAATCACTTGCACAAATCAAACATCAAAACTTACTTGAGACAAGGCCCGACTGGGATTTCATCCCCCAGTGGATACCTTACCCATCCCGATAATCCCACTTGGACTTCACTACCAAGGGGAAAGCCCACTCTATTCTCTAGTAGAGGATAATCTCTAGGGAAAGTATATTTTGGCTAAGCAAGACTAGCTTATCACTGGGCTCATGAAGTGAGGGGAGCTTGCTCCTTAGCACCAGGCCATGTATGGAACCTAACCCAGACTCTTGAGCACCTAAACTGATCCTAAAACCATCTTTAGACTACCTCTTCTAGGACCCTTCTGCAAGCCAACTTCCCAAACATCACTTTAAGGCATAAGACAACAAGATTCTAAAAGTTGATTCTTAGGATTTAACGCTTAGGGTCTGCCTGTCTCCATCTATTTTTCTATTCCTATTTGGTTTTTTGAGCTAGTGAGGATGTTTTCTTCCTTTTTTCCAAGAATCTTCAAATTTTCTAAGTTTCTAGAAAACACAGTCACCGGCATCAGTTTTACCACCGACATCGGCAATCTTTCTTCACCATCATTGGTTATCTGACCGACGTCAACCATTTATTCTCACCGACATCGGTTTTTTAATCAACATCGGTCACTATCAAAGTCCTTTTTTTCAAAACAACAGCCTTAAAACCCAACCCTTTTTCGGCCAAAATCACCCATTTTGGTTTTTTGAGACTGAAAAACATAGTTTCTAAAACCTGGCCCTCTCTTGCCTTGAATGGTTTTGACATGCAGTCAAACCAAGGCTCTTCTTGACCATGCGAGGCAACAACCACTTCTACCTTCACCATCCATAACCAATCCTCTAATGGAGTATCATTCAGAGACTGAATGAACTCCAACTCGATCGAACCTGACTCAGACCCCATTGTCCCTGACGGGGACTAAGACTTCAAAAGATTCTTGGACCTCAATGTCAAAGCCCTCCAAAACTATCTCGTAAGAAACCAAATGTGAGACCTCTCAGGTGAAGTGGTGATGATGTCAACACCATCCACTACCCAGCCTTTTACCTCAACTATTAACCTGACCATGGCCAATACGCAAAGTTTGGCCTCCCCATCTATTTTTAGACCAACCTCCATCAGGGTTTCATTACCCCCTTAACCACATGCAATTCAACCAAGTTCTACATCATACCAAAACTTGATTGTCTCGACTCCACACACTTTTGTGCCCACAAATGCACACAAATGCAGGAGTGTCTACCTCCCCTTTTGCCAATGCCACCATGTAACCACTTTTGGCAGTATCTAGTCAACTTATGCCTTCTACATTCATGACATAACCACCCTTAGCCTCCACTTCTGTCCCAATGACTAGTTATCAATACGTTACACCCCTACAAGCACAACCGACTATGTCGTATGCCCCTTCTAGCACCTTTCAAGAGCCCTACAACCTAAGGGGTGCCCCATCTACCAATCTGTTAGCCAATCTCATCAAGATGTTGATGGACAAAATGTCTAGTCTTAAAGCTTCTATTTCTGGTTCAAGCAATGCCCTCTCATATGACCAAATTTGCAATGAACCCATCCATCCCTCCGTCCCAATCTGACTGTATCCCAGTCAATGGGATATTCCTAAGTTTACTCATTTTTAGAGTAAGGAAGACCCTCAACAACACCTACGAGCATTTAGACATGCTTGTTATCTCATACCCCATGATGATGCGTTACTTCTACGCACGTTCCCCATGTCACTTTCTGGCCCCACCCTTGATTGGTATAGCTCTCTTACCAGACATTTTATCTTTTCATTCACTCAACTCACCCAATTATTTCTCAACCATTTTTCTATCAATATCACCAAACAAGTCTCAATCACAGACCTCTACTCCATCAGGCAATTTGATGATGAATCAATAGCTGATTTTGTCACCCATTGGAGAGGCTTGATTAACTAGCTCTCCTTCTCCTTGCCTCAACCTGAGCTCATCAAGCTCTTTTCTTGAGCATGTGCTAGCCACATCTCTTCCACCTTGTGGGTTCAAACATTCCACACTTTTTACGAAGCTTTCACCATGGCCCGAAAGCTTGAACTCCATGCCATTGAAGAAATTAAGGTCAGATTGAGTAATGCCAACACAAAAACTGATGACCCTTCTTCTTCCAGACCTTCCTCTTCTTTCCATTCCAAGTCCAAAGGAGTGGCCAACACTGTGGTCATTAGATCACCATCTTCGACAACAATTGACCAATCTCAACCTTCAACATCTCAAAGCATCACCAAATAATTCCAACAACAGTACATCCAGCGTTCATACACTCCACTTGGAGAATCATACGCTTCCATTTTGGAAAAACTCATCAAGCAGGGGGTCCTCAATCTCCCTCCAATCTGACCACCTCAATTCAACTCTTCAAAATCCCTCCCTACATGGTATAGGGAGGCCAACTTATGTCACTATCACCATGTCTGAGGCCATGACATCAACAATTATCGAACCTTCAAAAAAATTGTCCAAGACATGATCGATAAGGGAGATCTTGTTCTGGATAACCCAAATGCCCCATCCAACCAACACATTGATATCTTCAAATAACCCTTTCCTAATCATCTGTCTACCAAAACAATGTCCAGACCATGGCCAATAACTCCCACAAGCATGACATACACATGGCCAACACGATCTCACCTCTTGTCCCTGACTAACCTCCTTCATAGGTGGAAGACACTTCTTCCCCTATTTCTCTTCCACAAGTAGAAGAATCCTCTCCTCCTGTTAGTCCTCCATTGACTTCTCTTATATTGGAGGATGCCTTGACCATACCAATGCCATTAAGCCCACATTCATCCTTCCTCCCACCAATAGAAGACCCTACCCTTCCTACTCCTCAACCAAAAGTAGAAGGCACGAGCATCCCTGCCCTCTACTCTCTTGAGGAGCCACACTCTCTTATTTCTTCTCCACCAAGAGAAGACCCAGTCTCTTCACCCATTTCGACTGAGGAAGACCTAGTCATGGTTTCCTCTTGCCTTTTGCCTGAGATTGCTACATCTCAATCACCTCCATCCACATCCAAACAAAATGGTAGCCCTCAACCCAAACCAAAAAAGGCCACTAAACCACACTGGAGGACTCCTCCCCCACCTTCATCATTACCTTCAATTTTGGGCCCACATCCATCCACTATAATAAGAGTGCTTCTTACTCCCATACTTGACAGAGGCAAGTCACCTCCATTATCTCCTCAACCCATTAGACATATATTTCCTCCAAAGCCTCCAACACCTATCACCACCAAAGTGCCATCTACACGTGTGGCTACATCACCCACGAAAATGATGGTATGACTAATACCTCTTATGCCTCTCAAACCAAAGTCATCAACCCCCACTGCAATAAGACACACAGACCCATTAGCAGGTTCTTATGCCTTGCTGTTATGGCAATTGTTGCAGTCTTCTCGCATCAATCTCCCACCTCTTAAGCCATATCAAACTCTTAGACCAAAACTGCCCTGGTTCAATGACACTCAAATTTGTGCATATCATCACACGCCTGGGCATGACATTGAGCATTGTTGTGCCCTCAAGGTTGTCGTTCACCAATGCTTGGAGAAAGACACCATTCTTCTTGACCATATTATCCACAAACCTTTAACACCACCCCACTCATCAACTCTCGGATCAAGACCATCTTGGTTTGACAACTCTAAATTTTGCCACTATCATCACACTTCGGGACATGACACTGAGCATTGTTGTGCTCTTAAATCTATCACTCGTCAACACCAGAAAAAGGATACCCTTCTCATTAAGGATCCTCTTGACCTCCCCTTCAACAAATCATTGACATCATCACATGCCTCACCAGCATTATCACATACTTCTCAAACCTCATCACCTAAATTGGGATCTCCACGCTAGACTATGGTCCCTTTGCCACCTTTAACCCCCTTATTCGACATTAGCACAGTCAATTTGACCACCAAGCCTCAACCAACCTTGACCAATCTATCAAACATTCTCCCTAGCTGCTGGGGGAATTCAACCTTCATCCATGCCTCGACTAACCTTTCAACCCAGTCTCAACCAAATATCAATCACTCTTTTAATCCTAAACCTCGACTAAGCCTCAATCAAACATCAACCAAACCTTTTAATCATGACCTCAACCACGACCTCGACCAAACATCAATCACACATCAACCAAGTCTCAATCGACCTCAACCAAGCCTCGACTAAGTCTCGACCAAGCCTCGACCAACCATCAACCAAACCTTGACCCAGCATTGACCAAACATATTTTTTAATCATGACCTTCGACCAAACATTTGACCAAACATTGATCAAGCATTGACCAACTTCTTAGTCATCTTTATATCCAACATCAATCAACATGTGACCAATCTAGAAAGAGGCAAATGGGGCAAAATTTGCTCCTAATTGGCTCGAACCTTACATCATCATGCATGAGCATGGACCAGGGACTTATCAGAACCTGAGCCCTTTAATGCCTTTCATCTATGACCATTCTACTATTAGTCGAGTACTCATCCACTTGACATTTACCTTGAGCTCATCCCTTGAGCAATCCCTATCCTCTTAATCCTCATTATTTTCAACCCTATTCCCCTTGACAAATCCTTTATAACCCTTTTATATAGTATGGATGTTTTGTCCTAATAAAAGGGAACCCTTACACTTCTATAGTCTTGTCCATGACTCAAAATTCTATCAAAAATAAATCAAGATGTCAAAATATCCAAGGTCATAAAATCAAATAGGTAGACTGCTCCTCAAAGGACAGTTGTATTATCATTACTGTAGCTAATAGACTGCTCCCTCGAAGGATAGTTGTATTATCATTGCTGTAGCCAATAGACTGCTCCCTCGAAGGATAGCTATTCAAAAGCCCTCAAATATATAAAGCAAAATATAGACCACTCCCTCGAAGGATGGCTATGACTAAATCTTGCTACAAATAACACTTTCTTAGAAGCTTCCCACATCGATCAGCTTCACAAGTGACCACAAAGCAAAATGACATCTCTATGTAGACTTCGTGCATTGATCAGTCTGCTCAAAAAAAAAAAAAAAAAGAGGGGTCATGGACTTGGTTTGAAGTTGTCTTAGGGTCTCCTATAAAAAGGGGCAAGGTTCTCTCTGCTCTAAAACAGGTTACCCTCTCCTCCTATCACATCACCTACTCAATGGACTTCAAGCTCATTTTAATGTTAAAATTGATTCGATTACCTCTCTAACACAACCCATGGTCAATGACGCAATGCATGAATGGGGCTCTTGGTTCTAACAACCCCTATCTATGATATCCTTCTAGTCCATGTCAATGAAAGAGCAATATGCCTTTCACTTCCTTCATACACCTTGGTCACATTCAACCACATCATTTGTCAAACCAACTCAACCCAACATTTTCAGACCAACAACATGACACCATGACATCATACATCATGACATAGTCCATTTCACATAGTTTCTATGGACACCAATACATATGAAAACTATCGACCAGACACAATTTATGTTAAGCATAAACTAGTTCTTGCTAAAGCATAAATAATCTCAATTCATTTTTAGCATACATCCATCACAAATATGGAAAATTGCTAGGGATGAAAGACCCTGACCAATGTTATAGAATACACCATTTGGAAAAGGTTGTAACATCTTTTTCTCTTGATCATTTTAACACATGACCAAACCGATCATCAACCATTTTGACTCCTAGTTTGAACTACATTGGTCTGAGGCCCTAAGACCGGGGCTATGTAGCAACACTCAGATGACACAATGTCTTCTGAGGTTAGCTCAACCACCCTCATTTGTTCATCTCTCTGATGGACAAACCTTCTTTCCTCTGTTGACCATGACTTGACCTCGACTAAGACCAATCCACAACTTTGACCCTTCTTCCCTTTTAGGGAGAACTACATTGGCCTGAGGTCCTTCACGACAGGGGCTATGTAGGCAGCACTCAATCTTTTGAGGTTAGCTTGGCCACATTCTTTCATCCATCCATTCATTTGACCAACTATTTATCTCGACCTGCCTCGACTAATGACATTGGAGATCACGACTATCTCCTCAGACTCCAACCACTTCCAAGACAAACGTTGCCTTGGTTGTTTTTGCATGTATGCTACCTCACGAATGGTTAGTGAAATTGTGTGCAAACTATTTATGACCTTCACAAGTATAGGATCGCAAGCTGGTTGATCCCCACTACTTGTGACATTTTTGTGTTTCTAGGAGCACTTCCTAAGCCTAGGATACCTGAAACATGATGACCATTGGAGCTTTAGCTTAGATTGAATAACCTGATCAGTTATGACCAAATGCTGGGGCCTGGTTACTTTAATTTTGGCACTCCTTGACCCTTGACCTGTGACAATTTGACTTGACCATCTTGTGAAGTGGTATACATGCAATCACAACTTTTGTAGCTCACACTCACACCTTCACCATTTTCATCCACTCTCTGTCAAATCGACACCTGATTTTAGGTTCCCTTCTCTCGACTCTTACTTTGAGGGGGAATACCTGATCCCATAATTAGGGCAACCAACCCTCCTTTCATTTTTGTCTTGCAGTTCATTTGAACAACCAATAGGACAAAATCAACCTTATCCCACACCTGGGGAAACTCAACTCCTATTTTTGTCCTACAGTTCGTCAGAATAACCAACAAGACAAAAAGGGGCAAATGTAGACACTGAAATCATGTCTACTCCCTTGGTCGACTCCCCCCCTTGGTCCCCTTGGTCCCTTTCCACTTCTAACCATAACCCACCTATGTCTTATTAATTTAAAATAATTATCTTATTTTAAATTAATAATTCTCTCTCTCCCCTTGCCACCTCACCCATGCCACCTCTCATCTCCTTGGATTCTTTTGCCCTTGGATACCCTCATTTATCACCCTATGACCTATTCCAACTTGCCCTCCACTACCCCTTGCCAAGTCTTAAATGATTTAAGACCCCATTTCCTTTATCCTACTCATTTCCCATGCCTATTAAATCACCTTCAACCATTTCTTCTCTAGACCCACTGACTTGGCAGTTGGGAAAATGGACGAAAGGCTATTTTTAGCCTTTTTCTTGCCTTCCAACCATCGACGTTGGTCAACTATTGACCTACATTGGTGATATGGATGGCATCAGTTTCCTTCATAACTACATTCTTGACCCGAATGTAGGTCCCATTTTCCAATCTTTGCATCAACTCTTTCAATCCACTCCTTCAACCTTCAATCATTTGCCTTTTAATCTTCAATAATTAGCCAATCTTCTAGTCTTCAATCCACCAGACCTCTCACTCTCTCTCACAAGGCTTCTACACTAGCTACAGCTACAACATGGACTCTGCATCAGTCTTCTACAATAATAATAGGTACTCTGCATCAGCCATTCCACCAATAATAGGGCCTTCACACTAGTAGCACTAGCAACAGGTACAACTAGTCTGCAACATTCCTTCTCCAACAGGTATGAGGTAAGTATTTGCTACTATTTTCATTTTAGTATTCTCTTTTTAATCTATTTGTTATTTAGCTAGACTAGACTTGACTCCCTCTCAAAAAGGTTGAGAGGCCTTCCTATATCCTTATCACCTCTATCCTCCTTTTTAGAACATACACTCTATCCATTGTCCCTGCAACTCTACCCAGACCTTAAGCATCCAACCAGACCTAGACTCTCAAACCATTCAAGTAGACCCATAACCCTTATTAGACCCATCCACAGACCATAAACCCATCCAGACCTAACCAAGCCTCGTCCAAAGACTACTGCCCTGACCGATGCTAGCCGCAGAGACCACTAGCCCCACCAACATCGACAGACTAACCGACATCAGTAGACATTGACAACTGATGTCGGTAGACTAACTGACATCGGTGACTGTGACCAGACTGACAACAACATTTAGGTAAGCATTTGCTTCTATTTCTATTTTAGTCTTTAATCATTTCAGTCTTTTATCATTCTACCTTTTATCAGACATTATCTTTTATCAATCAGTGGGTTGACATCCCTTAAAGAAGTCTTTGTACTTCTAGGATCAAGCTTTTGCTTGGTAGCCCACCATCTCCTCATCTAATACCTTCTTTGTTTTAGTCTTTGTCTTCTATAGGTGTCATCCTCCACAACCAAAGAGGAGTTCCTTCTATCATCTAAATTTGGTGCGCAAGACTTAATCTAGGTACATACAAGCCTTAGACCATTTCTTCTTAGTTTCTCATTTTCTTTTTGAATGTGAAAGCAAAAAATTGTATAGAAACAAGTTGGGAGCCTAAAACCAAGAGATTCTTCTTGAAATCTAATTGCCTTTACTACTATACTTTTTTGGAGTAACTACTCATTTGCAAGGTCAATCATTCTAGATAGCTTAGCTTCAAAATCAAGTTTTGTCTACTTAATGTCCTCTTTAGGCTGACTAGGAGGAATGTAATCTTACCAAGGCTGATTGAAATCATGTTTAGGAGGTGTACAGGGTTAATAGCAAGATTTCTCAAATTGATGTGAAGGCAAACTAGCTTGGTAGGGCTAATAACAAAGTGAGGGATAAAAGGACTCTTGATAACTAGGATATTCACATGGATAAACAAAGTTATGCATATGATAAGACTCATAATAAGTTTTATGTTGGTCATAAAGAGGATAGTGATCAACATATTGTTGGTAAGGATCAATAGAGAGATGATATGGGTCATTGTATTGTTGATAAGAGCCAATATATGATTGATAAGGCTCATGGTGAGGTTAGTATGGGTTAACATAAGGTTGGTGAGGTAATGTAGAATAGAGGTCTCCATATTCAACTATTAGACATCATGAATCAAACAACGAATAAGAGAACCATCAACATTAGTTATTCATACCCTTGGATGGAGATCTTGTGATGAACCTTATCATGGAATTTGAGTGATAATTTTCCATCAAAATTATTGTATTCCATTTATGTCCTTGAATGATGAGAGTGAGTGATCCAACCCCCTTTAATTCTAGTCCCATGAGGCATGACAAAAAATGTTATTAGTCCATATATCACCCTTGAATGTGTTTTTGGGCATAAAGATTAGATTTTACATGAGCTTATTAAAGTTCATCTTCTCTAATATTATTGAACGTTGATTTGTGCTTCTCTTCACCAAGAGGTGTTCCAATAGTAATATCTTCCTCAAATTCATTGGAATCATCTTCATCAACTATGACTACAACTAGAATTTTCTCATTTAATCCTAAAGTATAGGTTCTTCTTCAAGGAGGGAGATGATGGGAGGGTGATGGATGTGTTCATGAGTTGGTTATGAATTTAAGGTAGCACTCTTATAGTTTAATAAGTTGGGAATGGAAGACTCTTTAAGGAATTCCTAAGGAGAGAAAAGGTTCAAATCTGTTATAGGTGCTTCATTATCCTCATCTATATGTTCATTATTATCAACAAGAACTTCACTTTTATCATAACATTCTTGAGGTTCTTGAATAATTATAGCCTTATCTTCAAACTTCTCTAATAGATCCTCCTTATTTTGAAAACCTCCTTAGATTAACTTACAATATGGGAGAGATTTGGGTTCTTGGGGAGGAGGGAATGATGTTTGACTAGGCTCAACATTATTTCTGACATCAATTTCTTGGTGCAAACTTGAATCATCCTACCTTCCCCATGAATCTACTATTTTGTGCCAAGTTGGGAGCCTAAAACCAAGATCTTCTTCTTTAAATCCAATTGCCTTTGATATTATACTTTTTTTGAATAACTACTCATTTACAAGATCAATCCTTCTAGATAGCTTAGCTTCAAAATCAAGTTTTGTCTACACAATGTCTTCTTTAGGCTGACTAAGAGGAATGTAATCTTTCCAAAACTGATTAAAATCATGTTCATGAGGTGTATAGGTTTGATATCAATCTTTCTCAAATTGATATTAAGACAGACTAGATTGGTAAGGCTAATAAGAAAATGAGGGATAAAAGGACTCTTGATAACTAGGATATTCACATGGATAAAAAAAGTTATGCATATGATAAGACTCATAATAAGTTTTATGTGGGTCATAAAGAGGATAATGATCAACATATTGTTGATAAAGATCAATATAGAGATGATATGGGTCATTGTATTGTTTATAAGAACCAATATATGATTGATAAGGCTCATGGTGAGGTTAATATGGGTTAACATAAGGCTGGTAAGGTAGTGTAGAATATATATCTCCATATTCAACCATCAAACATCATGAATCAAACAAAGAATAAGAGAACCATCAACATTAGTTATTATTACCCTTGGATGGAGATCTTGTGATGAACCTTATCATGGAGTTTGAGTACTAATTTTCCATCAAAATGCCTGTATTCCATTTAGGTCCTTAAATGATGAGAGTGAGTGCTCCAACTCCCTTTAATTATAGTCCCACCAGGCATGTGAAAAAATGTTATTGGTCTAGATAACACCCTTGAATGTGTTTTTGGGCATAGATATTATATTTTCCTTGAGCTTATTAAAGTTCATATTCTTTGACATTATTGAATGTTGATTTATGCTTCTCTTCACCAAGAGGTGTCCCATTAGTAATATCTTCCTCAAATTCATTAGAATCATCTTCATCAGCTACCACTACAACTGGAATTTTCTCATTTAACTCCCAAAGGATAGGTTCTTCCTCAAGCAGGGAGATGGTGGGAGGGTGATGGATGTGATCATGAATTGGCTATGAATTTAAGGTAGTACTCTTATAGTTTAACAATTTGGGAATGGAAGACTCTTTTAGGAATTCCTAGAGAGAGAGAAGGTTCAAATTTGTTTTAGGTGCTTCATTATATTCATCTATATGTTCATTATTATCAACAAGAACTTCACTTTTATCATAGTGTTCTTGAGGTTCTTGAACAATCATAGCCTTATCTTGAACCTTCTCTACTAGAGCCTCCTTCCTATTTTGAAAACCTCCTTAGATTAACTTCCAAGATAGGAAAGATTTGGGTTCTTGGGGAGGAGGGAATGATGTTTGACTAGGCTCAAGGTTCTTTTTGACATCAATTTCTTGGTGAAAACTTGAATCATCTTGCCTTCCTCATTAATCTACTATTTGGTGCTAAGTTGGGAGCCTGAAACCAAGAGCTTCTTCTTGAAATATAATTGCCTTTACTACTATACTTTTTTGGAATAACTATTCATTTGAAAGGTCAATCCTTCTAGATAGCTTAGCTTCAAAATCAAGTTTTGTCTACTCAATGTCCTCTTTAGGCTGACTAGGAAGAATGTAATCTTGCCAAGCCTAATTAAAATCATGTTCAGGAGGTGTATAGGTTTGATAGAAATCTTTCTCAAATTGATGTGAAGGAAAACTGGCTTAGTGAGGCTAATAAGAAAGTGAGGGATAAAAATACACTTGATAACTAAGCTATTCACATGGATAAACAAGGTTATGCATATGATAAGACTCATAATAAGTTTTATGTGTGTCATAAAGAGGATAATGATCAACATATTATTGGTAACGATCAATATAGAGATGATATGGGTCATTGTATTTCTGATAAGAGCCAATATATGATTGATAAGGCTCATGGTGAGGTTAGTATGGGTTAACATAAGGCTGGTAAGGTAGTGTAGAATAGAGATCTCCATATATAACCATTAGACATCATGAATCAAACATAGAAAAAGATAACCATCAACATTAGTTATTCTTAGCCTTGGATGGAGATCTTGTGATGAACCTTATCATGGACTTTGAGTACTAATTTTACATCAAAATGATCGTATTCCATTTAGGTCCATGAATGATGAGAGTGAGTGCTCCAACCCCCTTTAATTCTAGTCCCATGAGGCATGCCAAAAAAATTTATTGGCCTAGATAACACCCTTGAGGTAGATGTGATTTATACCTACCTCTTTCATTTGATATAATGGGACCACCTCTAGGTGTGGGTAGCCTATTGGGCGAGGAGAAACCTCTAGTTTTGGGGCTATCTCCCCCAATTCATCATTTAGGCTCAATTCCTAAACCTATTACTTGTCAATGAAAAGGGATAAAAAGATTCATGAAATAAACCTAAGATATGGGAGGCGATGCACCAATATAAACATCCTTTACCTACTTATCCTACACTATGAACATGAACACAAGTTGAACCTACTACACTAACTCACAATAGGCCTCTAGGCACAAGTGTTTCAATATGGAGGAGAAAACTAAGGAAATGACAAAGAGGGCATGATCACTAGGTCTACTAAGAGACACTAGTGAATTAATATCCACACTCATCTAATGCAAGACCATGAACACACTCCATATGACCTATCAAGATGTTAATTTAACCTTCAACTAGGTAAGAAAATTAGACAAATGAAGGGAACTTACACACTACCACTAATACTCATCAACCACCAAAAATATACACTAATTTAAAGCATATGATAATTATAGAAACAAAATATATTTAATGTTCAAAGGTAGAAAAAAGTATTCAATATGGCGGAGCTTCACCATACTCCACCAAAGGATCTATACAAAGCCAATTAGGGATATATTTATAGAACATAAGAGGGAAAGAAAGGAATAATGTGGTGTGGAAGAGAGTACATGATGACCCTCAATCATACATCAAGAAGTTAAAAACATAATTGAGGGGTAGAATCATCCCAAAACTCTTCCCATGTATTACCTTGGAGGTATAGTGGCCTTCATGACAATGTGGCCTAATAATTTAATCAAGGACTTACAATGCCACCTCTTGAAGTAGTTATAAATAGATTATTTTGAAATTTTGACCTCCATGTTTCTCTAATTGTGTTAAAGCTGAGGTATATGGTCCAAGTGTCTTCAAGCTAGTATAAAACTATAATCTAAGTACAAAATCCTAATTGGTCCAATAGACTATGAAACAAGACAATTATGCCACTCTAGGTCTCATTTTTTTATGACATCACCATAGATGATATTCTATTACAATTTTTTTCATATCTCATACTCATCATTCAAACCTAATTTTGACCAAAATTTTGATATTTCAAATCAAAATTGGCCACCCATATTGAAAAAACTAGTTGTTTGTTCATATGTTTGGATGAGTCTAGTGTGTGTCTTTGTCTAGAGAAAATCTTTGTGCAAAGTTCATGGTGAAGGTTCAAATATTTCATTTCAAAAATATTTATTTAGCTTCTTGTTTAAGTGTTTTTCCTTTCAAACTTTTTTCCAAGTGATTTCTTTCGGGTTTTATTTTCCTTTGGGTTTTATACAAGACTATTTCTTTCAAGTTTTTTGCTCGAAAGAATTCTTTTGGAAAGTTTTGCCAGAGCCTCAAAGTCTTTCTTTTGGAATTTTTGTCTGAGATAAATCAAGTGAATTCTTGCATAATATTTGTCTGAGACTTAGTTTTTGAAGGTCCTTTTGAATTTCTATAAAGGATATCTTCCAAGCCCACAGGTACTTTGCAACTTTCATGAAGGGCTATTTTCAAGCTAAGTGGACATTTTCAATTCTTCCAAAGGGTCATTTCTTACATGAAATTCATTTAAATTTATTCTAAACGACACTTTCACTTTCTAAAATGTGCTTTCAACTTTTTTGAGGGACATTTATGAAGGCAAAGGTACAATAAAACTTTTTTGAAGGGCACATGGATGTTTAACAAAAAGTACAAAGGGATCATTTCAAATTTTCTAAAGGGTAGGTGCACCCTTATGACTTTTCTAAAATGTGTTTTCAACTTTATTAAAGGATCATTTTTAAAGAACCAAAGGAAAGTGGACATTTGCAATTATTCCAAAGGGCCAAATAGTTTTCCTAAAGGGTATTTTTCAATAGATTTGAAGGGTATGAGTACCTTTTCAAGATTGTAGAAGGGTCATTTCTAAAGGGATAAAAAAAGAAAGAGAAAGGATTTCTTGTAAGAAAATTGTCTGGGAGGATTTCCTTACAAACAAAAGACATACATAATTCTTTTGGACAAAGTGTCTAAAGGAATTCTCTCAGATGAAAAATATGAAAGAAGACCAAGATAGAGACAAAGACAAAAATTATTTTACTTAGAAATGAATGACATTTTTTATTGAAATAAATAACAAAGACATGGACTGAAAGCCTAATAGAATTCTTGTGGATAATTTTTTTGCAAGAATGTCAAAAAAAAAAGTCTGAAAGGTGACAACTCATAGAACATCAAAGGGAATAAAAAATGTGTGAATTAAATAATGAGTCAATAAAGAGCCAACTATGCCAAAGCAATATGGACTCAGTAATAACAAAGGTAATTCTTGTAACTATCAATGGTAATTGTTCCTATTCCTAATTAACACATGTCTAATTGATTTTGTAATCTCAATCATTCAATCTCCCTTCAAAAAATTATATATATGTATTTAGCCTATTATCAAAGTAGCCTCTACTGGTTAGTGACAAAACTCTGACCAGATTTATATTGAAAACTCTAGAAGAAAGTAAGACAAACTCTGCCACTCATAGACTACATTTTTGTGCATCAATTTAACATCATGTTGTTCTCTTTTAGTGAAAGTTATCTTTCCTAACTTGTTATCTTTGATTACCCACCAAATGTGAAGATAGATCTTTGTTACAAGTCCTTGTTAGTATTCTCTAATAAGTGTATAGAAAATTTTGAAGTGGTTCAAAGTCATATTCTTTTCTATAATTATCTATTTCCCTCTTGAATGTTGAATACCATTTGAATCTAACAAGTAAAACACTGATGTAAAAATGCATAAAGGGTCATGAGTCTTATGCAAGGAAACCTTATCATTCTTTATTAGTGATTATAGTCAAAGTGAGAGGATAATACATATTGGTGAGTCATTGTTTATTTATTTCTATCGTTCATTTTCTCTCTTTTCATTTACAATTGATAGATTAGGATAGATAGAGCTTCACAGGTGCATTAGGGGAGCTAGCCCTTAAATCTAGAGATTCATCTCAAAGAAATTATCACCCATAGAAAAAGAGATGATTCCATTATGCCACTTGAATGAATAAGAATAAGTTTTTTCTTCAAGGGTGCAAATCCAAGAGTCAATAATTTTTGGCATGCCCAATGGGACCTTTTGTCCTAAAAGATTGTTCAAGATTGGTATTGGTCTTGACATTGTTGAGGAAAAGATACATTTTTATTTAGTACCTAGTGACTCCATTGAAGAATCTAGATTCTTAGTTGATGATCAATTCTTTTTTATATTCCAAAGATGATAACTAAATCTATTACTACTCATCTACTTTTAACATTTGAAGAAATGCCTCCATATTCTTCTAAAAGGTCTAGGTTTGGTAACACTCATCCTTATAAAAGATATTTTGTGTTTAAAGATTCCAAGTTTGTATTACATTCCTTTCCTAATACTCATAAATATCTCAATATGTCTAGAAGATAACCTTTTGTTCCTTTCACAAGGGCATCTCCCTTACGTCTCACCCAATATGATCAAATTCTAGGATCTACCCTCAAAAGTGTCCCATATTTTAGAGCAGATGGTACAATTAATGCTATTAAACACATCAAAAATATAGAAAATCTTTGTAATATTCATAAAATTACCCAAGAAAATGTGCCTATTAGGTTGTTAGCCTTGTCTTTCAAAGGAAAAGTTTTGGACTAGTATGGGACCCTACCTGTAAATTCTTTTGGCTCACGGGATGAGTTGGGAACCCTATTAACTAATAGATTTGGAGAAAAGAGTGATCACTTGTCTCTAGATAAATAATTGACCAAAATAAAGAGGGCACATCATGAATTCATTTAGGATTTCAATACTAGATTTCAAAAAACATGGGATAGGATTCCAATTCTTGTAA
This sequence comes from Torreya grandis, assembly GCA_037957365.1. Classification (NCBI taxonomy): domain Eukaryota; kingdom Viridiplantae; phylum Streptophyta; class Pinopsida; order Cupressales; family Taxaceae; genus Torreya; species Torreya grandis. Next base: position 1,774,342 of record JARHVA010001942.1, on the reverse strand, counting down.
GGCCAACTACAAATTATGCATTTTTGTATAATTTGAAAGCATTTAATAGTGACATTGCTATGATAATCTAGTATATGGGTGGAAAAACATTGTCTAATACATATTAAATAGCCATAAATGTTGATAATTATATTATACATGTAGGAAAGATAGCTCCTAAACCTCCAATGCCACTTTTCCCTAATTTGCCTTATCTTAATCAAAGTGCATTGCCTTATATAACCCCTTTACCTACTCAAGAGAGATATGTTGTTGATCCTTCAAATGAGATTCATGAAGTCAAAAGTATACTTTAAAGTTTTAACAATTAATTGGTTTATTTAAAAAGGCAACAAGCTCAAGGTTATAGGCCATATCAGTCATATAATCAATTTCATGTGCAAACAAGTGGGTCACCTTTCCAAAATAATAATCAGGGACAAAGCCAAACCACCCATGTCAAACCATACCAAAATTATAATCCCAATACTCCCTCATCCTCCAAATCCTTAGTTATTACTCAAAATAATTTGGTTCAAGAATAGCCCAACTATCCATCTTTTGAACATGGCCAAGAATAGGTGACTTATGTCAATGAAATGCAAAATCAAGGTATGTCTACACAAGGTGATCATACATATCACTTTTCAAATTTTGAGATGTTTATGAAATTTGGGATGGATAATAGACAAAATAAATCTCATTTCACCCTCATAAATAATTTAGAGGGTGAATTTTATGCAATGAATAATGTTGGGAATGTAAGCAATCAACATACTAGTGTTGCTTCCAACACTAGGTCTAAGAGGAGAGCTGTTGATGAAGCTCAAAGAACCAATCAAGGAATAAATCAAGGAGATAGTCAAGGGCCTTTTGTGACCCATATAATATCTTAGATGAGATGTGGGAATATTTCAACTCCTAAACCACAATAAAATTATTAAATTCCAAGTTCAAATCATCTTCTACAACTCTGCCTCTATATGCTACATCACAAGGTGCAAATGTTCAAAAAGAAAATGCCAAAGTAATATTCCATTAATATTGTAGATAAAATGAAAAATATTCATATAAAAATTTCGTTATGGGATTATATAGTAGTTATATGATATAAATATATGTTTCAAAAGGAATTACATGGATTGGGTAAACAAGCTGACTCATTATAAAGTGAAAATGTAGTTTTGATTAATGAAACTCAATCTATAGATAGTCAATTAAAGAAGGATGAGAAGACTCCTAATTTATACTTATACATAATAATTGGAAACTTATTAGTTCATAATTGTGTCATAGATAGTGGATTAAGTACCTAAGTTATGCCTAAATACATAGCAGACAAACTGGGTCTCAAGTATGAGCCAATGACTAAATTTTTTTTGCAATTAGATGGATCACAATCCAAAACTTTGGGGATTGTAAAATTTTTGAATTTGAACCTTCATTCTTGTCATAATTTTTAAATAAATCATGATGTGGTGGTATCATATTTACCTCATTATTTTGCTCTTTATTTGTTAAGGGGTTTCACTTCTAAGATAGGTGGATATCTGGAAGCCAATTGGTCATACATGGTGTTTAGAACAAAATATGGTAGCAAAGTGAAGATTGATTTATAACCCATTCATAGAGATCATTTGGAACCATATTCACCTAAGGTATAAAATGTCAACTATGATATCATTAATGAAGAAGAGTTTCACATTGACTAATCCTTGTCATCTTCCCTTGAAGGAGTTTCTGACTTGTTCTTAGATGAGTGGGGAGATAACAACTATGAATATGATCCATAAAATTTTATTGAAGAATATAGTATAGGAGTATAATATATGCATGATAAAGAATATTTCATGTGTAATTTTATGAAATCAAATGAGGATGTGAATGGCATTTGGCAACTTTTATTTGATGGATCCAGAAGAAAGATTGGTGCAAGTGGTGCATCTAGAAACAAGATTGGTGCAAGTGGTGGAGATATTTTGGTTTCACCTTCAAAATAAAGGTATTTTTAAAATTTAAAATTTCAATTATCTTGTACTTGAATTGTATATGAATATGAAGACCTCATTCATGGTTTGGAATGGGCAAGGAAAAGAGGTGTCAAAGAATTACAAGTATTTGGTGATAATGAATTAGTTGTCAATCAAGTAAGAGGACAAAATTTGACTAAGAGATCCTTGATCAAGTCTTATAAACATAGATTTTGAGATCTTTTATAAGAATTCATGACATTGAAAATTATCTCTATTCCAAGAGAAGATTATAAGCATGCTAATAGGCTGGGTGCTCAATTTGATGTTCCAAAGGGCATAAGAGAAGATATGAACTAGCCCCATCTAAAGGTGATTATTAGACCTTCTATACAATACAATTTCACAAATTATCAGGCTTTTAATAGTGATAAAAAAATATCACTTTTCTTATAAAAATAATTTGAGTTCTCTACCAAGAACTAGTCTAAGCTACAATGACAATATGGTAACCAGATTGTCCAACTAAAGTCTAATAAGCTTCCTAAAGGTTTAGTGACTCTTGAGAGTATTTTCAATGAAGATGAATAGATCAAGAAGGAAAAGTTATGCATTTACACTAAGAAACAAAACTATGAAAGGATAGAAATTTTTTAAGATAGGTTGCTTGAAATTGGGAAGATATGCACTAGTCAGGAAAAACATGATTTCATTGAACTATGCAAGGAGTTTAGTGACATTTTTGCATGAGAGTATAATGATTTGAAGGGTTTTAACCCAATATTGTCTCAACACACCATATATTTGGATGAAAATTCTAAACCCATTAAACAAAGGCAAAGACCAATCAATCCAAATATTGAACCCCTCATGAGGAAAGAGCTAACTACATTTATTGAGTCTAGAATAATTTTTCCTATGAAGCATTCTTTTTGGTTAGCTAATTTAGTCCCTGTTACAAATAAAAATGGAGAAATCAAGTTGTGTGTTAATCTTCGGGAATTGAATAGGGTATCTTTGAGAGATCATTATCCTCTCCGTTCTATAGAGCAAATTCTACAAGTTGTAGTTGGTAGCAAAATATTTTCTCTCCTTGATGGCTATTTTGGATATAATCAAATTTTGGTCAATGAAATTGATCAATATAAGATATAATTTACCACCAAATGGGGCATATATTCCTATAAGAAGATTCCATTTGGATTATCAAATGCTGGAGCCACTTTCTAATGTGCATTGGATATGGCTTTCCAAGGGCTAATCAATGACATTGTGTTGGTTTATCTGAATGATGTAACAAATTTTTCCAAAGATACAAATGACCATTTAAAGCATCTAAGATATATATTTGAGAGGTGTAGAGAGTTTGGGATCTCTCTAAACCTAAATAAGTGTGTATTTAATGTTCATGAGGGAAAACTCTTGGGCCACATTGTTTTAAAGAAAGGTTTGTACATTGATCAAAAAAGGGTAAGAGGTATTTTAGCATTCTCTTTACCTAAATACAAAAAGGGTCTACAAAGTTTTATATTAAGGTAAAATCAAGTTTTGAAGGGACCTCAAAACCCTTTAACATAATCATGAAAGATAGAGCATTCACAACCACTAGGAAATGCATTCCTGAAACCTACTGGAGAACAGTAAATAGAATAGGTTTTTTAGGGACCTGAAACCACCAAAATGGACCAATAAAAACACCTAGGTTTTACAACAACCTAAAACCTAAACAAATCCATGCAATAGTAGATCTCACATTACAGTGCCGCGTACATGCGAGGAAGGGTTTGAAGGAACCGCTCTAACATGAACCCCCAGACCCCAACCCTAACCAATCATTCAAAGAAACAAACCCCAAAACCAATTCTGCCAACACCCAATCCATCCACCCAATCATCTGCCCATTCTCTCCCTCTGCTAAGCTCAGAGGATTCACCACCATGGAAATCAAAACTTCATCAAAGACGTCAAGGAAGCACTTTAACATGAGAAACGACCCTAAAAATGATAGAAGGTGATGGCAAAAAACTAGATCTGGTCTCCAACCCTGAAATGCAGCATCCTCAATCTTAGACCTAGGGTTTTAGTAAGAGCAGAGCCCCTCCTGATCTACATTCATCTCATCAACAGACATTGTGAGGAACCTTATAGGTATCTCTCCATGGCCAAACCCTCATCACGTGTGCTGGTGGAATATCCCCATGACCAAATCCTCTCTGCGCACTATTTTTTGATTTCCCCCAGTTCCACACAATAATGAATCTCTCCTTTTTGCACCGTGCCCAAGCACCAAGGATCCCTTAGCACACTAGGATCTGGTCACCATAGTCCATGGCCATGAAGGTTAGGGCTTTAGCCTAGCCATGACTGCAGCCGCGCTCCCTCTTCCCTCTTCCCTCCACTAAACTCTTCCCTAAGTTGTGAATTAATGTTATTAGATAAAAGGGTCTACAAAGTTTCTTTGGAAAGATTAATTTCATTATGAGATTCATTCTTTATTTTTCTAATCTGGTCAAGCCCTTGACCTCCATGTTGAGAAAAGATGAGCCATTAACCTGGATAGGAAAGAGAAGAGAAAGTTTTGAGGAGATTAAACAAGCCATTTCCCAAGCTCCTACTCTTGTAGGCCCTAACTTATCCAAGGGCTTCAATATATACACTTTTATAAATAAAGAGGTAATTTCTACCATGCTAATCTAAGTAAATGATGAAAATTTGGAATAACTTATTGCCTTATTCAATCAAGGTTTAGAAGGATATGAGGTAAAGTACACAAACATTGAAAAACAAGTGCTTGTTATAATCAAAAGTTTAAAGAAATTTAGGCACATGTTATCTAGTAATAAAATTAACATTTTTGTGCCTCATCCTAGTGTGAAAGATTTTCTATTAAGTAGAGACTTGAATGAGAAAAGGATAGGATGGATATCCAAAGTAATGGAATATGATGTATAGATCAAGACAACCAATCTGGTGAAAGGGAAAGGATTGTGCAAGCATCTTGCCTTAGATTTAAAAGAACAAAAAGAGGTTATTTTGACATTTCATGATGATTATGTAATATTTACACCTTTAGTCATGAGAAGTTGGATGTAGGACATGATCCACTTCCTTCAAACTAATGAGTGTCCACAAGGTCTTGATAGAGCCAAAAGAAGGTAATATATACTACAATCTATTCCCTATGTACTTATGGATGGATACTTTTCAAAAAATATTTTTAAGGTGTACTTTTGAGATGTATTGAGTTAGAAAAAATTGACAAGGTATTGCATGAGTTTCATGATGGCTTAGTTGGTGATCACTTTGATCCCAAAACCACCGCTATTAATATCATGAGGGTTGGTTATTTATGGCCTAATTTATTTAAAGACACCCATGCCTGGGTGAGAAAATGCTATAAATGTGCCTTATTTGATAGCAAAGAGAAACTAGATGTTTTTCCTCTTCATCTAATCCAAGTTGAACAACCTTTCATGCAATGGGGTCTAAATTTCATAGGTATTCTCAATCCTCCTTATAGTGCTAGTCACAAGTGGGTGTTGATAGCCACTAATAATTTCACTAGATAGGTTGAAGTTGTAGCTCTTAAAGAAGTCAATGAAAATTCAATCCTAGATTTCTATGAGAACATAATAACATGGTTTGGAGCTCCATCAAATATCATCTCAAATAATGCATTGGCCTTTTTAGGAGCAAGGACAAGTGAATGGGCCTTGAAGTATGGCATTTACCTCAACACTTCCTGTAATTACTATCCCCAGGGAAACGGACTAACAGAGTCCAAAAATAAGAATTTGATAAAAATCATTACGAGGAAAATGGAGGAAAATTAAAGGACATGGAAAACTAAGTTGAAAATGGTCCTTTAGGCTAACAAAATCACTCCAAAGAGGGAAATTGGAAACTCCCCATATACATTTATGTATGGAAGGGAAGCTAGACTTCCTATTTCACTTGAATCTCTAGCTTTAGATCTCACTCATCAATTGTAGTTGATGGAGAATGGTAGCATGGGAGTCATATTATGTGAATTGATGGAGCTTAAAGAGGCAAGAGATTAGTCAATATACACCTTGACTACTCACTATTAATAGACAAAGAAGCATTTTGACAAGAAGTCTATGCCAAGGAGTTTTAGAGAAGAGGACATTATTATTAAGTGGGATAAATATAGGGTCTAGCTTGGGAAACACAAAATTTTTGATTCTTTATAGAGTGGATCATATATGATCACAGAGTGTAAACAACACAATGCTTTCCAACTTTCAAAGTTGGATGGAGAGGAGCTACATATCCCACTCAATGGGATATATCTAAAAAATTATTACTATTTTTTTTCCTTCTAGTGTACATAGTTGTTCTATTTTCTTTGTGTTCTCTAAGTTATTATGCATATGCATGTGTTTTTTTGTGTCTTTTTTTATTCTATTGGGTATTATTGTTTTCATATGTGTTTTCCTTGTGTTTTGTGTTGGTAGAATCCTTGATAGTCATGTTCAAGAATCCATAGACTCTGTTGGACCTTGAGTGGATAAGGCTACCTAGTTTGATTAGTATAATAAGAATGCTTCCCTTATAATTCGCCATTTTTTTGACCAAAATTTTGATCTTTGAAATCAAAATTGGCAACCCATATTTAAAAAACTAGTTATTTGTTCATATGTTTGGATGAGTCTAGTGTGTCTTTGTCTAGAAAAAAACTTTGTGCAAAGTTCATGGAAAAGGTTCAAATATTTCCTTTTAGAAAGATTTCTTTAGGTTATTATTCAAGTTTTTTTCCTTTCAAACTTTGTTCCAAGCATAAGTGTGTTCTTTTTGGTTTTTTCTTCCTTTGGGTTTTGTACAAGACTATTTCTTTCAGGTTTTTTGCTTGAAAGAATTCTTTTAGAAAGTTTCATCAGATTCTCAAAGTCTTTCTTTTAGATTTTTTCTGAGATAAATCAATTGAATTCTTGTAGAATTTTTATCTAGGACTTTGTTTTTGAAGGTCCTTTTTAATTTCTTAGAAGCCAAAGTGTACTTATAACTTTCCCAAAGGGTTATTTTAAATCTAAGTGGAACTTTTCAATTCTTCCAAAGGGTCATTTCTTATGGGAAGGTCATTTACATTTATTTTGAAGGGAACTTTCACTTTTCCAAAAGGTGATTTCAGATTTTTTGAGGGACATTTTTAAAGCCAAAGGTACCAGATAACTTTTCCAAAGGGCACATGGACATTTAACAAAAATTCCAAAGGGATCATTTCAATTTCTCTAAAGGGTAGGTACACCCTTGTGACTTTTATGAAAGGTGTTTTCAACTTTATTGAAGGATCATTTTGAAAGAACCAAAGGAAAGTGGGCATTTTTAATTCTTTTGAAGGGCCAAATAGTTCTCTCAAAGGGTATTTTTCAATAGATTCGAAGGGTACGAGTAGATTTTTGAGATTGTTGAAGGGTCATTTCTAAAGGGATTAAGCAAGAAAGAGAAAGGATTTCTTGTGAGAAAATTATCCAAGATGATTTCCCCATAAATAGAAGACATAAATAATTCTTTTAGATAAAGTTTTTGAAGGAATTCCCTCAAACAAAAAGTCTGAAAGAAGACTAAGACAAAGACAAATAAAAAATTGATTTCATTCAAGAAAATTTCTTGAAAGAAATGAACAAGACATTTTTTATCGAAAGAAATAACAAAGACACATATATAAATCTTGATATAATTATTTTAGACAAATTGTTCACAAGAATATCAAAAAAACAAAAAGTCTGAAAGGTGATGGCTTATAAAATGTCAAGTTCAAGTTACAAAAAATAGTCTTTAAGTTTTAAAATGAGAATTTGAATATAAAAAAGGGAGTAACAAATGTAAAAAGTAAACAATGAGTCAACAAAGAACTAGCTATGCCAAAGCAAGATGTACTCTGTAATTAAAAAGGGCATTCTTGTAACTATCGACGAAAACTATTCCTATTCATGATTGACACAAGTCCAATTGATCTTATAATCTTAAGCATTTAACCTCCCTTAAAAAAACTATATATATGTATTCAACCTATTCTCAAATTAGCCTTTATTGGTTAATGACAAAACTCTGACCATATTTGTATTGAAAAAATATTGAAGAAAGCAAGACAAATTTTGCCACTCACACACTGAATTTTTGTGTATCATTTTAACATCATGTTGTTCTTGTTTAGTGAAAGTTATCTTTCCTAACTTGTTATCCTTGATTACCCACCAAATGTGCAAATAGATCTTTGTTACAAGTCCTTGTTGGTATTATCTAATAAGTGTATAGACATTTTTGAAGTGGTTCAAAGTGATATTATTTTTTTAAATTATTTGTTTCCCTCTTGAATTTTGAATACCTTTTGAATCTAACAAGCAAAACACTGATGTAACAATGCATAAATGGTCATGAGTCTTGTGTAAGGAAACCTTATCATTCTTTAAGTAGTGATTATAGTCAAAGTGAGAGGATAATAAATATTGAAACATCACCATTTATTTATTTATATTTATCATTTTCTCTCTTTTCATTTATAGTCGATAGATTAGGATAGATAGAGCTTCACATATGCATCAAGGGAGTTAGCCCTTAAATTTAGAGACTCATCTCAAAGAAATTATCACTCACAAAAAAAGAGATGATTATATTATTATACTTAGATGAAGATGACCAATTTTTTTATTCATGGGTGCAAATTTAAGTTTCAACACCTATAAAACACTTTCAAGTACTGCTACCTAGTTTCATCAGGTCTTTTAGAGGTCTTAGTAACATACTTGGTCAAAACACTAGGTGTCTTGATTATCAAAGAGATGTTGTAGTCACTATAAATCTTCCTCATGAGAATCTAAAAACATCATCTAAGAATTAATCCTATCATATATGGTTCCATGAGACCCTACTAGGCTTTACCCAAACCAAATCTATGAGAAACCCTCTGAAATCACCCTTTTTAGGCATGTTAAAGTCATTCTTAGGTTAAATTTGTAGATATTTTACTTCACACATAATAAAAAATAGATGAATTATGGTAAATTTTGTGTATATAGGTCATATAATCACTTATATATTTATTATAGTACATATTAACTCATTACCAAGGCCTGTACTCTCATCGAGACATAATGAATGGTTTAGGTAGGGTTTAGGGATGCAAAGTTTCTTAATGATTATTCATATACATGAGGGATTAATATAAAAAACAATGAAAATAATTTCATGTATAAAACCTAATTCAACCTTCCTTAATAATTTCATGCACTTGAGCATAGATGTTCATACATGAGGAAGGTGTCTCTGGAGCTAGGAAACCTGCATTCTATGAGGTCGAGAGAGTAAAGTTTGAATGAAGATAAGGAAAACAATTGTGTTGGGTTGTAATAAAGTCCAAAAGGTATTATTTATCCCTAAAAAAATGTTTCCATGGTTTAAAAATATTTTCATTCTCTAAACTTCTTTCGGACCTTTCATACTCTTGCATAGGGTTTGTAAGCCAATAATCTAGTTTGACCTTATGACATGGTTCTTGGGATTTATTATTAATTATATGAATGTATACCACATTGAAAATATATTATCATCATAATTAAAATCCTACAAGGCTTATAATCCTTAACATACTCCCAAAAATGTGTAATTTTCTTTAATTTCCATGTATAGGCCTGTGATTGCCTATTTAAGCCTATTAGGGCTAATTGGCTTATCAAGGCTATTATTTGATTAAAAATAATAGAGAATGAAATGGAGATTAATAATACTTGAAAAAAATTCAAAATACATCCTTACATATTTTAGTTCTCTTCCATGCATGGTTCATCACACTCTCCTCTCCTACTTAATGATCCTGCCTATAGGTGCTCAATTAGGTCTACCTAAGTGAAAAATGCAGAAATCCTCATTTATTGGTTGTTATTTTGAGATTTAATTTATTTTTTAAACATTATACATAGTATATTATCCATTTAACATACCTTATAAACTTTTTTTCAAGTTCTTTTATAACTTAATCACCTTACTTTGCTAAGACTCTGCCTATAGGTGACAATTTATGGATTATTAACTTTGTGTGAAAGGTGAAAGTTGAGGTTTATTATTGAATTGAGTATTCAAAATATCTTTTGAATTTTTTAATCATGTATAAATTTTTCTAATTTTTCTTCTTATACCTTTTTTCACCCTAAAATAGAACTCCTTACTCAACTTGTTCTCCATCTTCAGCCAAGCCTATAGATCCCTATTTTAGGCTTAGGCATTTTTTCCTCATTTCATGTTTTATCCTCATAAATACATTAATAAATTTAAAAATATTTAGACACCATTAATTATATCATTCAATTAAATTTCTCTATGCACAACATTCCACCACCATATAATTAGTGTTTACTCACTTCACCAACATAGTTCTATGGGTTCAATAGGTATTCTAGCTAAGTTTCATCTTGGAGTGAGTCAAATAATATTGATATTACTCCATAAATATTCAATTTTTCATGGTAATTATGAATCAGAGATTTAACACATTTAGTGACCTATCCTAGAGTCATAAATCCTTCTTTTTTTCTTATCTGCATGCATAGGTCTATAGGTCTTCAAATGAGAGCATGTCTCTCTCTAGGACTAAGAATGAGTTATGTGAAGGAGTAAGGAATGGAAAACATAATTTTAATACTTATATTATAATTATTATATATTACATTTTTATACTATTTCATATCCCTATGATCCTCTTCAATAATGAGACACTTATGCTCATAACTTACAAGGAAGATTACACAATATGCATGGTAGTCACCTTGAAATCAAGAATTTGAAGAATTTTATTGATAATTTGATAACTTATATGTGTGTTTGAGGTATATAATACTTTAATGGACTCTAATAATCTCATCATACAACCTAAAACCAATACTCACTACTAGATTCATACATTAAAGGCTCTTTAAACATGAAGAAAACATTACCTGCAACCTAAAACTACTTTTGAATGTATATTACTTGATCCATTGATTTAAAATATGTGAAATATTGGTGTATAAAAATGTGGATAAAATATTATAACCCATGGGATGCATACTCAAATATCACTTTCATCAGCCATGCCAAGAAATGCATTGAAACCCTTCAAAAGTTGGCCTTGTGTAGATGTAGAAGATAAATTTGACACCCTAAATTCTTAACATTTATTAATAAATCATGGACCATAAATATGGAAACTAAAGCCTAGGATTGGAAGGTCATGATACCCCTTACTCTACTCAATATATTAGGTCACCATTCTCTCTATACAAATTGAGTAATATCCTAACTAGTTATCTAAAGCTACCAACGAGAATGATGGAGAGAAGGGATTAGTTTTTGACCTATGATTCATGGGTTATCTTCTATAATGACTTAAATGAGTCCCATATGAGATATATGACCTCTTATAACTTTGCCCTGACCATACAAGTCCATACAAACCTAAAAACACTTTTAAAACCCTCATTTGCCTACATTTTTTAGGTTAGAGACTTTAGGAAACCATTAGTGCCACAAGGAGGGAAATGAAGAGTTAAAAATGATTTAAAACTAGGTTTTATGGATGGAGGGAAGTTTAAAGGTCATATTTCTAGTGTGTGGGGCCTTTTGTGGTAAATAAAATGATATTTGACCCCTAAAGAGACCTCTTTTTGCATATAAAATTACTTTATTATGACTTGTAATGGCTATGAGACCTTTGAATATTCCTCACTTCAATGTGAAACCTTATACAAAGGATTTATAACTTCAATGTTAACTTATATGACATGTTTAGAGAGAATTTTGATGACCTTATGGGCCAATTGGAGTTTGAAATAGTCTTGACTAATAGGCTATACAAAACAACCTTGGATACATCACTACTCAATTTTTAAAGACTCAAACATGACTTGGACACCTTCCACATCTTGTTAACAAGGTATGTTCTCAAACATTTTATAAAACAAGCATAAATATAATAAGTAATAAAAACCTTAACTTCTCTAAATACCTTAATGTTTGCTTAAATACCTTAACTTTGTCAAATAGGGTACACACCATTTTTTAGGCTTCAAAAGTACCTTGACACCCTTCCATTCACCCAAGGACAACTCATGACAATATAACACATCATCCTTTAACTCATTATATACTATCACATGAGGATCTCTTATAGCAACCAATAATACATATAGTGAAACTTTGGATAATGCTAGAAGGCTTTAAAGGCCATTTGAAGATCATGACAAGATTTAGGAAGCCTCATGAAAGTTTGAAGATGGTCTCATGAGAAATTTTAGAAATATAGGGGTTGATATTTGGCTTGGGAGGACAAATTATCAATAATAGGTATAGGTTAACTCCCATATATAGATAGGGGCCCTTGATTAATATAATAAATAAATTGATCTTCATATATATATAGGGACCTTATCTTTTATAGATATAGATAGGGGTTCTTGAGTACTCATATATAGATAAGTTACCTAGATATTTTTAAAAATTGATTACTTGATTGAGTGTTTATATAATGTTGACCTTGGCCCTATATATTTATTGATATAAAATATATAGCATCAATCATAAGTGATTGATGTATGAGTGATGCAAATATAACTTCCATCATGTTATTTTATCTATTTTGGATATGGATAGGGAATACAAAATATATTAGAAACAATAGTGGGTGGTGTCCATATATATAGATTGACCATATATAGTTGAGGCCAAGAGAGAAATCCCATAATAGATGAGGGGCATATATATATAAAAGAAATAAATGGCCCCAAATTCTAGTGAGTGATGCATAAAGGTTCCCTTATGTTTATATAGGGAATCTATAATACTTTAGTGAATTGAGGGATGAGACCACACACAATTAATACCCTGAATTGGGGGTGACATTAGATGAAAAAGGGTGATTGTGTGATTTATAAATTATTGATTAACACCCATTCCCATCTTGGGGAGTCAAGGATTTAATAGGTTATGTTATATTATATTACATATAAATTTAATAAATTATATCAATCACTTTATTATATTTTGGAAGAACATTGATGATTAGTGAGAAGAACAAGGGAGTGATGGGTGCATGTAAAACATTTGGGGGGGGGGACATGAAAAAATAAAAAACACAAATATTCTTTTTCAAAGGGTGTCCACCCTTTTAAAAAATGTGTACACACTTTTTTTAAACCTAATTATATCTTACCTTGTCATGGTACCATCACTCCCTCATCAAACCTTATTGTCCCTCATCATCCTCAATAACTCCCTCATTGTCCCTCATGACCCTAATCACTCCCTCATCATCCCTCATCATCCCTCATCATCCCTAATCACTCCCTCATCAACCCTCCTCATCCATCATAAACCCTTATTGTCCCTAATCACATTGTCATTGGTCTTCATCATCCCTCATCATACCTAGTTATTTTGTCATCATCCCTCATTGTTACTCATCATTCATAATCACTCCCTCATTGAACTTCATCATCACTAATCATCCTTGATCACTCCTTCATAATACCTAGTCACTCCTTCATTTTGCCTCATCATCCCTCATCCTATATAATCATCCTTGATCACTCCCTCAACTACCCTCATATTCTCTAAACACACATCATTGACTCTAATCATCCATAATCACTCCTTCATAATCCCTCACCACCCCTAATCATCCCAAATAACTCCCTCATCAACCCTTATCATCCATTATTATCCATATTCACTCCCTTATTGGCCATAGTCATCCCTCATAGTCCTTAGTCACACATTTGTTGGCCCTCATTATCCATAAACACTCCATAATCAACCACCACTGTTCCTCATCATCCTTAATCACTCACTCATTGACCATAATCACTTGTAACTTCATAAATTAAGTAGGTAAAGTAATTAGGGAATACTTAATGGAATATATCTATTACATGCATAACATGATTCAAAACTTCATTTCTCATTATATCTATTGATAATCAAGATTCCCTTTCTAAAAAAAGCTAAGTAGTTAGAGCATAACTAAGTAGGTATGGAAATAATATATGAAAACTATATATTAGGAAAAAATATTCCCTTGATATCTAATCATATTTTATAGAAGGGAAAATAGGTAGGACAATAACAAAGCTATATATTAGGAATTAAACTTCCCTTGGCTTATCAAGTAAGGAATATCTAAATAGGTAGGGTAATGACAAAGTTATCTATTAGGAAGAAAGATTCCCTTGATAACTATGCCTTAATATATAATCAAAGAAAATATAAATATCAATAATTTAATATTCCCTTGATAGTTATGCCTTACCCCATTGTTATTTATCAAGAAGGAAAAATTACCTTGATATGTTATTGGGTGAAGCAAATATAGATATTAGGAAGGCAAACTTCACTTACCTTACTCCTTAGAATAGATGAAGTAGGTAGTGCAAGATTCCTTTACCTTATCAGGTAGAGAAAGCTTGAGATTGAGATAGTTAATTTTTAATAGTTCCAAACATATATTTATAGTGGGTTCCCCATTCATAATATATCTCTTGATTTAATGTATTAAGGACTGGGGCATACATAAAGTATGGTAGGGCCTTGGTTGGGTTAGGAAACATAATCTACTAGCTACAATATCAGAACACTCTCTATTAGATTTGTGACCACCTATCTATATCTAATGATCCTCTCTACTATGGACAAACTTCTGATGACATATATAAAAAACAAGAACTCAATTATGAAGTTAGGATTGGAATTCTAAATTAGTCTCTGATTACCCCTATCTATATAGATATATGTTGGAATTATAAAATCTATGAATGGGATACTTACATGTTCAAATACAAATATATATATGTAATTAACATAATTTAATCCCACCCTTTATTTGTTTTCTTACATATTTATTCTAGTTTAAGGCTCTAAATACACACTTTCTCCTTGATCTAGATATGGATCATCACATATATCTCTAAATACCACTAGAAAATCAAATGACATAATTGATTTCATTATTTGATTAAAAGAGGATGACTGAAATAAGGATTTATTTGAGCCTTATTTGAGTGATTATTATTTTTAATTAGAATAAAATCTAATTGGACATAAGTGGTAAGGTAATGCACTCACCATCAAGGTATTAGTGGGAGTAATTAGGGATGATGAGGGATGAGGTGGGAGTGATTAAGGATGATGAGAGAGTGATTAAGGATGATGAGGTAAAATTAGGGTCAATGAGGGAGTGATTAGGGATGATGAAGGATAAGGATGGAGTGATTAGGATGAGGTAACGATGATGAAAAAGTGAAATAAACATAATGTGATGGTTTGGTTTGTGTGGGGTCATCAATGTGAAATTATTTTTCCCTAATCACACCACTCTAGATTGAATTTAAAGTGAATAAGGGTGATTTTACATACATGTGCTAGAAATTAGTTATATTTCCCTAGTCAAAAGTGGATATAGTGTTGTCATTTCACATTTGGAAATAATTGAGCTAATAAAAAGTAAAATTAACATAAATTGGTGGTTAGATGTTTAAGTGTCACAATTTAACTTAATTTTCCACAATCATGTATTTTTTCTTTAATTTAAAGATAAATGGGGAAGTCTTTCACAAATGGGCCTAAAATTGTTTTCATTTTATTTGATCATAAGTAGATATGGTGGATTTATGTCACTTTTAGCCTATAATAGACTTAATCACAAGTAAAATCATCATGCATGGGTGGTTGGGTGTGCATGGGTCACCAATGTAATTAATGTTTCCCCATGTACACTAGTTTGGAATGAATTCAAATTGAATTAGGATGATGATGTCTAAATTTAGATCAAATTATCCATATTTACCATAGTCACAAGTGATTATGTTATTTTTGTGTCACTTTTTTGCCTATATGGGACCTAATCATAAATAAAACTGGCATATAGGAGTGTTGGGTGTGAATTAGTTTGTAAACTTTAATTTTGACAAACCTAGAACTCATATAAATGATAAAAAATAATATAAAAAGTGCCAAAACCTTGAAAATGACCATATGTTTACCCAAAATGTATATTTATTACAAAATTTATACCCTAAAACACCTAGGTTCAATACTAAAATCTTAAAAAATGACTAAGTACTTACTAGATTTGATTTTGAAAAATTATCTCTCAAATATTAACGTATGTAGCTATAGGACCAATTCAAGAAGATGTAGAGTGACCCTAATTTCTTATATTTACTAAATTAAATTATCAATATATGTTTTATCAAATTTGGATTTTGTGTGAAAACCCTAAATGGAAACACTACTACACAAAATCAAGAGAATAAATATAAAAATGATAACATTCAATGATTTAGAGATATTGTATTATGGAAACTTACCAAAAATAAAAAACTATAATGAGTAAAAAAATACTTAAATATAAATTATATCTCTAAGAGGAATCAAAATTAGATATTTTCTATGCAAAGAGGTTTGGTGAGTAGAGTCAAGATTTTACAACTGGATTTGGCTATAGATAATAGCATTGGGAAGAGGACACTAGAGGGGTGGCACTCTTGTCCAAACTAAGGTGTTCCTATACACTTGTAATGATAAAATTATGGTTTCTAGGTTCTTTATGCCTTCATATGTAGAGCATTTATCTAGGGCAAGATCTTATAATCACTTGTAGATACCATTATGTAACTGATTTTCCTTCAAAACCCTAGCTCCTTGACATGTGAAGACCTATGCAAATAAATGGTGAAAAAGGATTCAATGGTATAAGTTGGGTGATACTTCATCACCCCATGTGTTTAGTGTTACCTACATATTAATACTCTAAAGAGGGATCAAAATTCATGTATCTCTCCAATGCTATGGTGGTGTGTGGAAAACTAGGGAAATATGATAGATGATAGTGTAATAATAATGTGATTAAGTGCATTATCCATGAATTGTGACTTGTAAAATGTATTTAGACTTGAAATATGGGTTATTAGGCTATATGTAATTAGAATTGGGAGAAATGGGTATTTAAATCTCAACGTGCAAGTGTGATTATAGTGATTTTTGATGTGGAAGCATATTTTATGCAAAATGGTTTAAAAAATATTTATATGGTCATATCATTGAAAATACTTTGAATGGGGCTCATTAAGGACATGGGCCAACCTTTCTATAAATTTCAATTTCTCAAATTATCTCTTATTTAGTGGGAAGACATGATAAGGAGGAAAATAACTAAAGTAATTCTCTCATGTCCCCTATGTCATTCCTCTCTAATAGGTCATTTTATAATTTTGAGGGTTAGATAAGGCCTAAAAGTTGTTGAAGGCTGATAAGGATAAGGATAAGTTCATTTGAGGGTCATTTATCGTCTTAAAAGAGTGTGCAAGGTGGTTAAAAGTGATAAAAAGGGATCTAAGATAGGTCTAGAGATAAGTGTGTAAAAGAGTGGTCCCAAGTGCATAATTTTAGCTTAAATGTTAATTTTATTTGTTTATATTTCCCCCATTTTATTCTAGTAAAGCAATAAAGTGAAAGTAATAGAATTAAAGGAAAAAGAGTGCATACCTAACCTTACCTATGTGAAGGAGCCCTAGATGTAGGCCACAATTATTAACTTTTATCCATGCAAACCTATAGTGAAACATATGTAATATCAGTCTTTACTTAAGATTAATATCAAGAAATAAAATACAAAAAGATAGATAGTCATAAGGAGTGAATACACCTAATTGAGTATGTAAACCATTGTGCCTTTTCTAGTGTAAAAAATACTAATTATGGCATGCTGAGCATTTGTATTAACATTTAATATCTTGTACTGGACCTTGCATTCCCCAATCCTCATTGATAAATGGGTGTTTTCAAGAACTCGAGGTGTGTTTAACTCCATCATTATCATCCCAGAGTGGTGAAGTAGTGATAGAGGTGCATTGTAAATAGTTGTTAAATTATGCCAATTTGTCATATTAAGATGTCTTAAAATTCATGTTTTAATCAATAATAAGCCTTTTCTAGGCTTCATTTGTCTTTATAGGTCTCTAAGTGGTATTTTAAATTTTTCATACCAAAATAGGAAATTCAAATATTTGAATTCACTATTTTGAATTTAGGGAGTTTAAGCATGTTTCAAAGGTCTTGATACATATGTGAAGAATATTTAGGGTATAATAAAAAAATTTAAGAGTATTTTAACATTAAAAAAAGTTTTAAATGTATTCTACCATGTTTTATAACCAAAGTAAGGTTGATTCAATGTGGGAAAAGGCCAAATTTAGTATGTGCTAAGTTGAGTCGTAGTGGTTGAGAGAATTTTGTGAGAAGAAAGAATCTCAAGAAAAAATTAGACGTGAGATAATCCTTGAAATAATCAATAAGGAAAAAAAAAATAATTGAATCAAGGATAAAAATAAAGTTGTAGGTGAATTTTTAAGGTTGTTGAAGGTTTCTTGTAAGTTACAGGACTACATAGATTGTGTTTCAAGAATATTTAAATAAATAAGAGGTTTTGATATGGTTTTAAAGACACTCCAAAAAAAATTTACATTTTAATAAACCTTTTTAATTTTATTTTACCTTTTTAACATTCATTTTGATGTTTTGTTCAAGTTATAGGGGTTAAGATAGGGTTTTCTTGTGCACAGACTAGGGAGAAAAGTGTTTCTTGTAGATTTTTGTGATTGGTTAAGAGTAAAAACCACTTTTAAGAGGTTATAAAACGTGTATCATACCTAACACAAGTGTAATAAAGTTTTTAAATTTCTTATAACTCTAAATATATAATTTTATTTTCTCTCGAACTTTTAGATCATTAAAATTACTATAAAACTAAACAAACTATCCAATCTTGTTCAAAATTTGTAATTATTTATATAAGTACATATTTTACATGATATATGTGGTGTAAAATATTTATATTTTTAACAATTATAGATATAGGTGACTGCGTTTTCCTACAAACTAAGAAGACCTTAAAACAAGGCTAAAAGTGTAGCTTTTAGTCTTTATTTGAGTATCCAAGCCACTAAAGAGTATATAAAGTTTTTAATGATTTTTTTCAAGTGGGAAAATGTTTTATAATTTAATTTTTTAAAATTCTAATCTCTTATACTATAAATATCACAAGATAGACATGTACATAGGCCTAAATACATTTTTTTCTCAAACTCTCTTGAAAATTCAAACCAAAGAAGGATATATGATTTGTTTTTTGTAATTTATAATATATTAATGGATTTTATAGGTCATTTAAGATACTTAAAATATGTTTTTTACTAAAAACATCTTAACTAGACCTAAAGAGAAGAGAACAACCTATAGTATAATTAGTCCTATTGAGAGATCAAGATCTTTTGAAGAGTATAGATCCTATAGGCTTTCACTTACTCCAAGTATCTTAGAATCCATGTATTAATCCTTATATGTATGGTGTAAAAATTGGTGCAGATACTAGTGCAAATAGAAAACCATCCACTAGAGATGGAATAAGGTTCAATTCTAGTGAGAACCTAGTGAAAATACTGATTATAATCTAGGTCTAGTGTATATAATATGGATAATGACATGAATTATCATTCCATCTATGAAGTTTGTGAAATTATTAAGCAATGTGTCACACACATGACCCAACTAATATCTATTACATATATATTTTGAGATTGAGTTAATAAATCATGATTTGAAGAAGAAATATATGTGTCAAACTAGAATAACATGTGCATGATTTACCCCAAATTGAGAAAAATTGAGATAAAATTTGTAATTATGAGTAATTATAGAAATTTATATTTTGAAAATATTGATTACTATTTTGAGTAAATTGAGGTTCTGATAAATTCTATAAGTGCATGTTTTTTAGGCATTTGGATAATAGTGTTGGGAAGGACACTAGTATAGTGCTCTTTTATCCAATGTGGCACTCCTCTCTAAATTTAATTTTTGTGTGTTTTTAAATATTGAAACTATGTCAAATGTGTAACAGCTATTAAATCTTATCTATGTAATAATTTAGGAAGTATGGTCACTAAGACAAATCTTTGTGAATGCCCCCTCTTTTGAGGTGAGTTGTTGAGCATGGCCAAGACGTTAACTTGAAATAAAAGGTTATGAGTAGGTTTTTATGATGTAAAAATATAAATATAAGTAATATTGACATCATGGAAAAACATGGACTCATTATATATGTAAATTTATCATAGTAATAATGCAATATGCATGTGGAAAAAACCATTCATAATAAGTATGTCTAGATAGATGTGACAATGAAACACATAAATATTTGAGGAAATGAGTATATAAAATTGAATAAAACCATTGAAGGAGAAATAGATGATGTCCATAATGTAATTGTAAGGGTATTGGTTAATTATTTCCATCATTAAATCCAAATATGGTCAAATAAGCATGTAAAGTGTCATGGCCATGACACACACAGTCAAAGAGTACATGCAGAACACATAAAACACATAATATAAGTCCAAGGGGAAAAAAAAGGGACATGCTCAAATGTCACTCAATATAATATAAGACACATTTAGAGGTATGTTAAAATTTCCTCATGGGCATATAAATAAATAATGGATGATTAGAGCCACATGGACGGACATGTTCAAATATACACATGCATGGATAAAAGACACACATATGTGGCACTCCTATCTAAATTGAATTTTTGTTTATTTTTAAAGATTTAAACTATGTCAAATTTTTAACCACTATTAAATCTTATTTATGTAATAATTTAGGAAGCATCGTCTCTAAGATAAATCTTTGTGAATTTCCCCTCTTTTGAGGTGAGATGTTGAGCATGGCTAAGAACTTAACTTGAAATAAAAGGTTATGAGTAGGTTTTTATGATGTAAAAATATAAATATAATTAATATTTACATCATGTAAAATCATGGAATCATTATATATGTAGATTTATCATAGTAATAATGAAATATACATGTGTAAAAAATCATTCATAATAAGTGCGTCTAGATAGGTGTGACAATGAAACACATAAAAATTTGAGGAAATGAGTAAATAAAATTGAATAAAACTACTTAGAGAGAAATGGATGATTTCCATCATGTAATTGGAAGGGTATTGGTTAATTATGTCCATCATGGAATCCAAATATGGTCAAATAAGCACGTAAAGTGTCATGGCCATGACACACACAATCAGAGAGTGCATGCACAACACATAAAACACATAATGTAAGGCGAAGGGGGAAAAAAAAGGGACATGCTCAAATGTCACTCAATGTAATATAAGACACATTCAGAGGTATGTTAAAATTCCCTCATGGGCATATAAATAAATAATTGATGGTTAGAGCCACATGGAAGGACATGTTCAAATATACACATGCATGGATAGAAGACACACATATGTGGCACTCCTATCTAAATTGAATTTTTGTTTGTTTTTAAAGATTGAAACTATGTCAAATGTGTAACCACTATTAAATCCTATTTGTTTAATAATTTAGGAAGCATGGTCTCTAAGACAAATCTTTGTTAATGCCCCCTCTTTTGAGGTGAGATGTTGATCATGGCTAAGAACTTAACTTGAAATAAAAGGATATGAATAGGTTTTTATGATGTAAAAATATAAATATAAGTAATATTGACATCATGGAAAATCATGGACTCATTAGATATGTAAATTTATCATAGTAATAATGCAATATGCATGTGGAAAAAAGCATTCATAATAAGTGTGTTTAGATACATGTGACAATGAAACACATAAAAATTTGAGGAAATTAGCATATAACATTGAATAAAACTACTTAGAGAGAAATTCACGATGTCCATCATGTAATTAGAAGGGTATTAGTTAATTATGTCCATCATGGAATCCAAATATGCTCAAATAAGCATGTAAAGTGTCATGGCCATGACACACATAGTCAAAGAGTACATGCACAACACATAAAACATATAATATAAGGCCAAGGGGCCAAAAACAAGGGACATGCTCAAATGTCACTCAATATAATATAAGACACATTTAGAGGTATGTTAAAATTTCTTCATGGGAATATAAGGAAATAATGGAGGGTTAGAGCCACATGAAAGGACATGTTCAAATATACACATGCATGGATAGAAGACACACATATGTGGCACTCCTATCTAAATTGAATTTTTGTGTGTTTTTAAATATTTAAACTATGTCAAATGTGTAACCACTATTAATTCTTATTTATGTAATAATTTATGAAGCATGGTCTCTAAGACAAATCTTTGTGAATCTCCCCTCTTTTGAGGTGAGTTGTTGAGCATGGCCAAGAACTTAGCTTGAAATAAAAGGTTATGAGTAGGTTTTTATGATGTAAAAATATAAATATAAGTAATATTTAAATCATGGAAAATCATGGAATCATTATATATGTAAATTTATCATATTAATAATGTCATATTCATGTGGAAAAAAGCATTCATAATAAGTGTGTCTAGATAGATTTGACAATGAAACACATAAAAAGAGGAAATGAGTATATAAAATTTAATAAAACTACTTAGAGATAAATTCATGATGTCCATCATGTAATTTAAATTCTATTGGTTAATTATGTCCATCATGGCATCCAAATATGGTCAAAAAATCATGTAAAGTTTCATGTCCATGACACACACAATCAAAGAGTACATGCACAACACATAAAACACATAATATAAGGCCAAGGGGGAAAAAAACAAGGGACATGCTCAAATGTGACTCAATATAATATAAGACACATTCATAGGTATGTTAAAATTCCCCCATGGTCATATAAAGAAACAATGGAGGGTTAGAGCCACATGGAAGGACATGTTCAAATCTACACATGCATGGATAAAAGACACACATATGTGGCACTCCTATATAAATTTAATTTTTTTGTGTTTTTGAATATTGAAACTATGCCAAATGTGTAACCACTATTAAATCTTATCTATGTACTAATTTAGGATGCATGGTCTCTAAGACAAATCTTTGTGAATGCCCCATCTTTTGAGGTGAATTGTTGAGCATGACCAAGAACTTAACTTGAAATAAAAGGTTATGAGTAGGTTTTTACAATGTAAAAATATAAATCTAAGTAATATTGACATCATGGAAACTCATGGAATCATTATATATGTAAATTTATCATTGTAATAATGCAATATGCATGTGGAAAAAAACATTCATAATAAGTGTGTCTAGATAGATGTGACAATAAAACACATAAAATTTTGAGGAAATGAGTATATAAAATTGAATGATACTACTTAGAGAGAAATGCACGATGTCCATCATGTAATTGGAAGGGTATTGGTTAATTATGTCCATCATGGCATCCAAATATGGTCAAATAAGCATGTAAAGTGTCATGGCCATGACACACATAGTCAAAGAGTACATCCATAACACATAAAACACATAATATAAGGCCAAGGGGCCAATAACAAGGGACATGATCAAATGCCACTCAATATAATATAAGACACATTCAGAGGTATGTTAAAATTCCATCATGGGCATATAAAGAAACAATGCAGGGTTAGAGAGACATGGAAGGACATGTTTAAATATACACATGCATGGATAAAAGACACACATATATGGCACTCCTATCTAAATTAAATTTTTGTGTGTTTTTAAAGATTGAAAATATGTACAATGTGTAACCACTATTAAATATTATCTATGTACTAATTTAGGATGCATGGTATCTAAGACAAATCTTTGTGAATGCCCCATCTTTTGAGGTGCGTTGTTGAGCAAGGCCAGGAACTTAACCTGAAATAAAAGGATATGAGTAGGTTTTTATGATGTAAAAATATAAATATAATTAATATTTACATCATGTAAAATCATGGACTCATTATATATGTAGATTTATCATAGTAATAATGCAATATGCATGTGTAAAAAATCATTCATAATAAGTGTGTATAGATAGGTGTGTCAATGAAACACATAAAAATTTGAGGAAATAAGTATATAAAATTGAATACAACTACTTAGAGAGAAATGCATGATGTACATCATGTAATTGTAAGGGTATTGGTTAATTATGTCCATCATGGCATCCAAATATGGTAAAAGAATCATGTAAAGTTTCATGTCCATGACACACACAATCAAAGAGTACATTCACATCACATAAAACACATAATATAAGGCCAAGGGGGAAAAAAAAGGGACATGCTCAAATGTTACTCAATATAATATAATACACATTCATAGGTATGTTAAAATTCCCCCATGGTCATATAAAGAAACAATGGAGGGTTAGAGCCACATAGAAGGACATGTTCAAATATACACATGCATGGATAGAAGACACACATATGTGGCACTCCTATCTAAATTGAATTTTTGTGTGTTTTTAAATATTGAAACTATGCCAAATTTGTAACCACTATTAAATATTATCTATGTACTAATTTAGGAAGCATGGTCTCTAAGACAAATCTTTGTGAATGCCCCATCTTTTGAGGTGATTTGTCGAGCATGGCCAAGAACTTAACTTGAAATAAAAGGTTATGAGTAGGTTTTTACGATGTAAAAATATAAATCTAAGTAATATTGACATCATGGAATCATTATATATGTAAATTTATCATATTAATAATGTAATATGCATGTTGAAAAAAGCATTCATAATAAGTGTGTCTAGATAGATGTGACAATGAAACACATGAAAATTTGAGGAAATGAGTATATAAAATTAAATGAAACTACTTAGAGAGAAATTCATGATGTCCATCATGTAATTGGAATGGTATTGGTTAATTATGTCCATCATGGCATCCAAATATGGCCAAATAAGAATTTGAAGTGTCATGGCCATGACACACATAGTCAAAGAGTACATGCACAACACATAAAACACATAATATAAGGCCAAGGGGCCAAAAAAAAGAGACATGCTTAAATGTCACTCAATATAATATAAGACACATTTAGAGGTATGTTAAAATTCCCTCATGGGCATATAAAGAAACGATGGAGGGTTAGAGAGACATGGAAGGACATGTTCAAATATACACATGCATGGATAGAAGACACAAATATATGGCACTCCTATCTAAATTGAAATTTTGTGTGTTTTTAAAGATTAAAACTATGTCAAATGTGTAACCACTATTAAATCTTATCTCTGTACTAATTTATGGTCTCTAAGACAAATCTTTGTGAATGCCCCATCTTTTGAGGTGAGTTGTTGAGCATGGCCAAGAACTTAACTTGAAATAAAAGGATATGAGTAGGTTTTTGTGATGTAAAAATATAAATCTAAGTAATATTTATATCATGTAAAATCATGGACTCATTATATATGTAGATTTATCATAGTAATAATGCAATATGCATGTGGAAAAAAGCATTCATAATAAGTGTGTCTAGATAGGTGTGATAATGAAACACCTAAAATTTTGAGGAAATGAGTATATAAAATTTAATAAAACTAATTAGAGAGAAATGGATGATGTCCATCATGTAATTGGAAGGGCATTGGTTAATTGTGTCCATCATGGAATACAAATATGGTCAAATTAGCACGTAAAGTGTCATGGCCATGACACACATAGTCAAAGAGTAAATGCACAACATATAAAACACACAATATAAGGCCAAGGGGAAAAAAACAAGGGACATGCTCAAATGTAACTCAATATAATATAAGACACATTCAGAGGTATGTTAAAATTCCCTCATGGGCATATAAATAAATAATTGATGGTTAGATCCACATGGAAGGACATGTTCAAATATACACATGCATGGATAGAAGACACACATATGTGGCACTCCTATCTAAATTGAATTTTTTTTTGTTTTTAAATATTGAAACTATGTCAAATGTGTAACCACTATTAAATCTTATTTATGTAATAATCTAGGAAGCATGGTCTCTAAGACAAATCTTTGTGAATGCCCCCTCTTTTGAGGTGAGATGTTGAGCATGGCTAAGAACTTAACTTGAAATAAAAGGTTATGAGTAGGTTTTTATGATGTAAAAATATAAATCTAAGTAATATTGACATCATGGAAAATCATGGACTCATTATATAAGTAAATTTATCATATTAATAATGCAATATGTATGTGGAAAAAAACATTCATAATAAGTGTGTTTAGATAGATGTGGCAATGAAACACATAAAAATTTGATGAAATGAGTATATAAAATTGAATAAAACTACTTAGAGAGAAATTTATGATGTAAATCATGTAATTGGAAGGGTATTGGTTGATTATGTCCATCATGGCATCCAAATATGGTCAAATAATCATGTAAAGTGTCATGGCCATGACACACACAGTCAAAGATTACATGCACAACAAATAAAACATATAATATAAGGCCAAGGGGCCCAAAAAAAGGGACATGCTCAAATTTAACTCAATATAATATAAGATACATTTATATGTATGTCAAAATTCCATCATGGGAATTTAAAGAAACAATGGAGGCTTAGAGCCACATGGAAGAACATGTTCAAATATACACATGCATGGATAAAAGACACACATATGTGGCACTCCTATCTAAATTGAATTTTTGTGTTTTTTTAAAGATTGAAACTATGTCAAATGTGTAACAAATATTAAATATTATCTATGTAATAATTTAGGAAACATGGTCTCTAATACAAATCTTTGTGAATGCCCCCTCTTTTGAGGTGAGTTGTTGAGCATGACCAATAACTTAACTTGAAATAAAAAGTTATGAGTAGGTTTTTATGATGTAAAAATATAAATCTAATTTATATTGACATCATGTAAAATCATGGAATCATTGTATATGTAAATTTATCATAGGAATAATGCAATATGCATGTGGAAAAAAGCATTCATAACAAGTGTGTCTAGATAGATGTGATAGTGAAACACATAAAAATTTGAGGAAATGAGTATATAAAATTGAATAAACCTATTTATAGATAAATTAACTATGTCCATCATGTAATTATAGGGTATTGGTTAATTATGTACATCATGGCATCCAAATATGGTCAAACGAGCACGTAAAGTGTCATGGCCATGACACACATAGTCAAAGAGTACATGCACAACACATATAACACATAATATAAGTCCAAGGGGGAAAAAACAAGGGACATGCTCAGATGTCACTCAATATAATATAAGACACATTTAGATGTATGTTAAAATTCCCTCATGGGAATATCAAGAAATAATGGAGGGTTAGATCCATATGGAAGGACATGTTCAAATATACACATGCATGGATAGAAAACACACATAAGGACATGTTAAAATTTCCTCACATGCATACAATAAAAGATAAAAAAGATTAAATCCACTTGGAAATGACATATTCTAATGTAATCAAAGCAAACATAAAAGTGTCTACAAGATATGAAGCTAGGAAAAGAAATATAAAAATCATACATGATTATTTATTCTAATCAACATGAGCTAAGTTATAATATGAAAAATATTCAGTAATTAAGATTTAAAATAGTATATCACAATTTTATTGAGTAATAAACATTTTAATATGTCATAAAATGTAAATTACTAATCATGTGAGTAAGATAATGTTGGTAAAGAAGTATAATACATGTGTTTACCATGCCCTCAATGAGATAGCAGATGATTGTACATACTATAAGAAGCCTATGTGAATTATAGAAATGAGTGGTGATATTTTGAGCTCACTAGGGTAGGATTTGGGTGAGGGAAACTAGATAATTATTCTCTTAACCTTCACAATGATCCTATCTAAATATAGTTTCTAAGTGTGTAATAGTAAAAGCACTTATAGCTAGTTCTAGAGATGTCCTATGTAATTTGCAATCACTCGTATACATTGGTGAAGCATGTATGATATAAAAATGGCTAAACATATATATATATATAATACTATTAAAAATTTAACTAATGTATGATAAAGTACATAGAAGCATACATAGGTCTTGATTTTTGTTATTTTCTACAATATTTTACTATTTTTATGTTTTTGCATATATGAATGTAAATATGATAGGATGATCTAGAAATAAAATAACACATCCAAGGGATGTGGGTAATAAAAAGGTGGATATGGTGGTAGATGATCAAGTTTCAGGTATTGGATCTAGCCAAACTCAAATAGATCATCATCATCATGGTCACTATACTACTCATTATCGACAAACATAGCTTTGTCTTTAGCGTTAGTCTAAATATGATATATTTGAATAACATGTTGCTCAAATATGTAAGAGGCATAATGTAATATAATAGGATATATAAATATAATTTTTTTTCCTCATTCCATAATCCATTAGTTCCATCAAATCCATCAAAGAATATGAACTATGTTCCCATCAAACCTAAATGTGAGACATGTTTGTGCTTTATCCACTATAGCTTCCATTTATAGTAACCATGTGTTAAAAAATGTAACCTTTGTTTGAGTTCTTATTTTTATGATGAATAGTATGGTGTTAACCACCTTGGGACCACATGCAACTAGCACTATTACATGGCTAATGGAATCTTGAAAAAATATATCATGTTGTAACTCATCACTCGTATTCATTATATGCTATGAAAATGAAAGTGTACATGTATTTAGATTTAAATCCTCATCAATGGATATACATTATTGATACTAATTTTAAATGAAAACTTAAATAGTCAAAAAATTATTCTTGGACTGTTTGTAGTTTTTACATGTATAAATCTATTATCGGGCCTTGTCCAACTTAGGTGGAGGTTGTATGATCTAAATGGTGTCCTTATCCTTATAATTCTCAAGTTTCTATTATAATTCCAAACATGTATATGTAACATGTCTTATTATTATATGAAAAATGACAAAAGGGCTTACCATCCTAATTTTATAAATGACTAATGGATATATGGCATACTATTCAACAAGGATATCAATTGCCTATCAAAAAACATTTGTAACATCACTTGTGGCATATCTTTTGAATTATTTTATTGTATTATAATAAATGGTTCAATAGCCATAGATGTGATATTATTTAATAATTTTTATAATGGTATTAAAATTATATGTGGGATGGTATCCAACTAAAAAAATGCTCTTTCCCTTATCTATGTCATTAATGACTACCATCTTTGTATCTATATATTGGTATGATGGATTTAAAATCATCTTGGTATTACCTTTTGCCTATTCATGTAAAATTAAAACCACATAAATAATCATCAATTTTCATTGGAGTTATTTCTATGTCTCCTTCTAAAATAACCTCAAAATCATTGTTAGAATTTTTGATGTAAAAATATTTAGGGTCCTCTAAATTTATCTGTAACAGTAGTTGTTTCATATGTTCCTAATTGTCCACTATGTCTAGTGATATCGATGGTGTAGAGGTATCAATGGGTGGTGGTTGAGGATTATTTATACTAGACTCACCAACCTCATACGTATTCATATATTCTATTATAATAATCTATAGTGGTGGCACTATAGTAGGTTGTAGTGCCCCACTGGTGATGAAATCTAAGTAGGTTATATAAACTTACAATATCTAAAGGGTTGATTGTTAAAAATATGAGTACAAATATCCATCATGGATAAACTTGACACATTAGTGTAAGGTAAAAGGTATGACCTCCATAACATGTATGCATGGCCTACCTAATAGAAAATTGTAATGAAAATGGTTAGGCATTACTTGAAGTTGTGTAGATAGGGTTGTTGGCCCCACTGTAATATCCAAAGTGATCTCACCCAAAGCTTGATATAATACATCATCAAATCCTTTGATATTATTATATTTATTTTGAATGGATTCCATGTTGATTCCCATCATTTGTACAAATGTGAGATTAAACATATTAATTCCTAGAGCATTGTTAATTAAAACTCTCTTGATTGTTGTGTTGTTGATTTGAGCTTGTATAAATAATAATAAATTCCAATAAATGGTTGAATATGGTGTAAAATCATCATTTCCAAAATAAATTACATCCTTAAAGCCCTTCAAATTATTCATAATAGATGCAAAATAAGAAGCTTTTATATCACGAGGCATGGATGCTTGATTCAAAGCTTGGTAAAAAAAATATCCTTAAAAATAGTAGCCTTATAAATAAAATATAACATATAAATATTAGATAGGGTATTCATGATTTTTCAACAACATCATATGTTCTATCTTGATCTCTTGGTATTATTGGATTAGGTTAGGAATAAGGTGGAACTGTCTTAATGTGTTCTTCATGTCTAGGTTGAGGGGGTACCAGACCTTGTCTAGTAACAACAATTTAGATCATAGGATATACTATAAGCCTAGGGTGAATACTAGGACCAGTTTATGATTGAAGATAGTTAGAGGGTCTAGGTGCAAAATGAACCCTCTAAGATTGATGATGTATATTAGTAACCATTGGTAATTCAAAATAAGCCATATAATAATAATCTTTGTATAATGATGAACCAATATGGGGTAGACCAATAGATGATGGAAGTTTTACCTTAATATGAAGCATTAATTAGCTTACATACATGTGCAAAATTTTATAAATAATAGGTTAGGATCATATAAATAGTACCAATAAAATTTGTACTAGGAATCAATAGATAGGCTCAATCATGATAATCATGATGAAGTACATCAATTAGGAAATTAAAAATCTAAAACCTTACTAGATAAATGAAAGTAAAATTAAACCTTAATGGTAAGCTAGTTTTTTCAATATTTGATAATAAGTAGGTTCACCAATATGTTTTATAAAATTTTAGATTTGTGTGAACACACTAAATGACAACACTACTATGCAAAATTAAGAGAATAAATATAATAACGATAACATTCATTGATTTATAACTATTGTATTCCATAAAGTTACTAAAAATATAAAAGTGTAATGATAAAATAAATGCTTACATGGGAAATATATCTATACAAGGAATCAAAGTCTTATATTTATTCTAAAGAGAGGTTTGGTGATTGGAATCAGGATTCTAGAACTAGATTTGGGTCCAGAAAACAAAACTAGGAAGAAGAATCTAGAGGGATGAAAATCTTATATAACCTAGGTTGATCCTATCCACCTGTAATGAGGAAGTAAAATTTATTAGGTTCTATGTACCTTCATCTATAGAGTTTTTATCTAGTGTGAGAGATTATGACCACTTTTAGAGACCACTATGTAATTGATTTTCCTTCAAAACCCTATCTCCTTGACATGTAAAGACTAAAGCAAATCAATGGGGAAAAATGAGTCAATGGTAGAATTTGGGGGAGACCTCAACACCCCATGATTTGAGTTTTTCCTACATATAAATACTCCAAAGAGGGATAAAACTTCATGTAGTTCTCCCATGCTACAATGATGTGTGAATAAATAGTGCAATACGCTAGATTCTAGTGCAATACTAATGTGCTTAAGTTCCTTAACCATGACTTGTGACCTATAAAATGTATTTAGACTTGAGCTATGGGATAATAAGGTTATATTAAATCTAAATTTGGATAAATAGGTATTATTATCTCAATGTGCAAGTGTGATTTTGGTGATTTTTAATGTGGAATCCTCTTCTATGAAAAATGGTTTAAAAAGTGTTTATATAGTCATATCATTAAAAATTCTTTGAATGTGGATCATTAGGGACATGGCCCAACGTAGTTGTAGACTCTAATTTGTAAAATTAGTCATGATTTGGTGGGAAGATATGATATGATGAAGGATAATAGAACATTATGTTCTTTTCCCGTAGGGTACTCTTATCCAATGGATCAATCTACCATGTTAAGGGATAAATAAGGCCTAAAAGGTGTCTAGTTTTGATAAATATAGGGCTACATTCATTTTGGGGTCATATATCAGCTTAGAAGAGTGTGAAAGGTGGTCAAAAGTGATTAAAAGGGGCCCTAAGATAGGTTTATATATGAGTGTGTAAAAGAGAGGTTAAAAGTGCATGTTTTTAGCTTAAATCTTAATTTTATGTGTTTACAATATAATGAGTATAAATGTAAACTTATACTCAAAAATGTTCAAAAATTTATCCCCCAACATCATGAACTTACCCCATGGATATATATGTGTAGGTGTTAGTATATAATCTCAAACATGATAATGTAGAAATGATCATAAAGGATATATAACCTATATCAATCATGATCAAAGAAGTAGATGCTCCCAATTTACTATATGATGTAGGTAGAGGAGAGGTTTGACATATACAAGTACATATATAATGTGTTTGGGTATGCCTATATCACACTCAAAATATGCATGAAACATATGTGTATATATAAATAAAATGATATGCTATCTAATAACATAAAGCAAACAATATAGATGCTAAGGAGATAATAAACATGGGCATGCTAAATTTTTATTTTTATTTTTGAATTATTTGAATATATTTTTTAATATTTTTAAGATGTTGGAGTGTTTTAAAATTGCACAAGCTATTAAATAATATCAAGATAAGGATGAGAATATGTGAGGATTGGTTGATGAATAATATTTCTTGAGTGAAATGTGTCATATGTGTGCATCATAGAATATGAAGGTGTATCATGTTATTTTAGTGAGTTTGTACTTAGTATATTTAGTTTGCCTTTATTTTTATTTGGTTTCACATCTGCTAGTGATGGATTTAACTAATATGTACTAGTTATTGTAGGTATGAATAGATTATGTGGTAAGTTATCAAGTGGATTAGAACATAGTTTATTGAATGTTCATCTAAATATTGTTTACCATCTAATGAGGAGTGAAAGTAGAAGAATTTTGATATGATTAAGGGCTTGTAGTTTTATCCTTTATAACCACATTTATAATTTTATATTTTTCAAGTGTATCTTACTTGAATTATTTTACTATAAATATGATTTAAACATTTGACATTCCCATTTCTCTTTTTGTAACATTTCCTTTTGTAATTTTCCTTTTAATTTTGTGTCTTTTATAATTTTAATTTTTCATCTTGATATTTTTTTAATGTTTCTTTCTTTATCTTTTCCTTTTGAATTTTTTGTTTCTCTAATTGTGCCTTTTTAATCCATTATTTCTCTAAGTTTTTCTTTTATAATTGTTTTTGTTCTAAATTATCCTTTGGTACCCATACTTGTTCTTTTTGCACTTTTATTTTAGGATATGTACCAAAAATGTGAGTGGGTTGCTTGATTAATGTATTTATTATAGGATCATCACTATATCTGATATTTTGTATTTGTTTTATTGTAAAACAAATATTTGTATGATTCCCATACATTATATAATATGCACAATAGTATTTATATATCCTTATACGATGTAAAGGAGGTATTTGGATCACTTTTTTTTGAAGCATTTATCTTAGGATTTCAATTGGACTCTTATTATCCTTTAGTATAATAATTGAATCACTTGTTTTATAAATATTCTATTATAGCTTTTCATTTGGATATGAAACCATGTTGGGCATATTATTTCTAGATGAATATGAAAACACATGATTAACACTAGCATATTTTGGCTTCTATAGGTATGTAATATGATATTCCAATAATGTGAGTTATTTTTCAATTCTTATATTAACTTTATCATAATAATTGCTTGACATTTAATGTATTCACAAGAATAAACTCTAGGTTTTTTATATTTAATATGATACACATACCATCTAAAGTATATTTGGTTTGAGGAAGGACATA
The DNA here is from genome assembly GCA_037957365.1 of Torreya grandis. Taxonomy (NCBI): domain Eukaryota; kingdom Viridiplantae; phylum Streptophyta; class Pinopsida; order Cupressales; family Taxaceae; genus Torreya; species Torreya grandis. Next base: position 1,740,825 of record JARHVA010001942.1, on the reverse strand, counting down.
TTGACTACCTTAATTTGAAATAATAGGATGGGAAACCTTACCCATTGGAGAAGTGATAACATGGACCTAGTTAGAGGGATGGTATTTATCATTATCCTTAGGATTAGGATGAGGAAGAGGTTAAATTTTATCCATTTTAAATTTTCTAAATATTGATATGAGAAAAATATATTAGATACATACAAATGTTAGAAAATAATCCAACATGATAGAAAAAATTAGAACTGAATAATTACTACATTTTGATGCCCTAAATCAAGCTATGATTTCATAAGAAGAATAAGAGGTTAGGTTCACCAAAATTTTAACCTTAATTTTTATAGGGGGAGGATAGGTTTAATTATATAAAAGTATCTCAAGAAAAAGGGTGATAAAATTAATATATATTATGCCAATTAATAAAAAACTTAGATTAATAATATTCTTAATTTATACAGCTATGACTATTAAAAATAATAAATTATAGCTATTTAAAGATATTTAAATAAATAAGAAATAATTGTATGTATTTGGTTTACTATGAGTAGGAAAATATAGAATGGAAACATGTTTAAACTATGTAGGATCAATATTCTAGACTAGTCTCTAGATTATATAAATTTCACTTATATGGCTGTAGTCACTACTATCAAATATGGACACTACTATTGATGCTAGTGTTTAACTATGATACAAATTCCTACCACATAATAATTACTAGATCTAGATGTAAACAACTTCATTTTTCTAGGGTTTATGTTACCTTTCTATTGGTGTATTCATATATAGAATGTAGATAGTTACTCTTCACTGATTGATCAAAACCTAGCTCTTCACCCTTGGAATGAGTTTTGTAAAAGGGTTAGTGGTGGGCTCACAGTATCAAACTAACCTTTAATACCCATCTATCAATGGGTATTTACTACATATCCAATAATTAAAGGAGGACCTCAAACTTTTATAGTTATCCCCTATGTGTGGGAAAGTGTATGCATAATGATGTAATATACTATATGATTATGCATGTAGTGATATACTTTATAGTTTGACAAATATCACTCATAAGCTATTACTTAAATTATTCAAAACTATAATATCATTTATTATATGCTTGATATAAAAATAGGAAAAAATATGGTAGAATACCTTGGTTGTGAAGTTGATTTATTTAACTTTATTATGTGTTTTATTAGTATTTGTTGTTGTAAATATTGTAATTGATGTCAAAGGTCTACCATTGGTGATAAAGGCCCCATTGCATTTAATGGTGTTTTTAATATTCATATATTGTCTAATGTGTGTTAATATTTATTGAATATTAATGAATATATTTTTGGTTTCATATAAGTCAAAAGAGGGCCCATGGAGAAGTCAAAGAGTCATGGGGTAAAGACAAAAGAGGATTGGGATGCATTTTCTCATGAAGAGTCATCTTGAGAAATTCTAAGAGTCACCATGTGAAGTTAAAAGAGGGTGTGGCACATTTTTCCATAAAGGGACACTTTGAGGAATATGAAAAGTCACCAAGATAAAGATAAAAGAGGAAATGACACATTTGATTATAAAGAGTCACCATGTGACTTTTCAAATGGAAGGATATGAAGGGTCATACAATTTTAGCATCATTTTCCATGAGGATTGAAGGGTCATAAAGGATGAATGCCAAAGGTTATTTGGAAAGTTATAAATAAAGGCTTGAGAAGTCATTTGAAATATGTAAGAGAGTGCATGGTTTGTATTTTTTTTAGAAGAAAAAAGTAGGAGATATTGTAGAGTTCTATCATTTGTTGAGTAAACAACATTGAGAGATAGTCATGTTTTATACACAAGAGGGGTTGGTGCTCAAAAATAATTATTATGTTGGTGCTTAGCAAAGGGGTTGGTGATCTTATAAGTTGGTGCTTGTGAACTTTGTAATTTGATTTGGTGCTCATTCATATACTTGAGATTATTCTCTATGGTTTTTTCCACTTTGGGTTTCCACATAAAAATTTGGTGTCTCTCTCTTTCTCTTATGTGGTGAATGTTATTTTTTTAGTTTTATTGCATATCTTAAATGTATGATTATGTGGTTAAAGAAAATAAATTAGATTAAGTAAAAGATATATAATATATTGATTCACCCCCCTTTTTTGTATATTTTGTGCTTAACAATTGGTATTAAATTAGGTTCTTTTTGAAAAAAAATTTACATCTTAAAGGTAGACCAGGGAAAACACGATGGCTAGATCACACAAAGGTTTTATACAAATAAGTTACTTTTGTTTGATGGGACAAATTATGATTTTTAGATCATAAGGATGAAGACTTATTTGATAACCCTTGGATTTAACATTTGGCAAGCAGTGGTGGAGGAATATGAAGATCCACAGACACTTATAACTGCTCTGATAGAAAAGAAGGCAAGTGAAAATAATGATAAACCTTTAAATGTTATTTTATGTGTTTTATCTGAATCAAAATTTGTTAAAGTTATTCTATGTAAATTTTCTCATGAAACTTGGGTAAAACTTGAGAATATTTAGAAAGGTGATGGAAAGGTTCAACAAGCTAAACTTTAGAATTTCATAAGATAGTTTGAGAGTTTAAAGATGGAAGAGGAAGAAAATATAATAAGTTACCTTTTATAGGTTGATCAAATAGTTAATTAGATTCAAGGTCTTGTAGAAAATTTAGAAGAATCAATTGTGGTGCAATTTTTTTTGAGATCTCTACCATTGAGATATGATGCAAAATGTTTAGCAATAGAAGAGATGAAGAATTTAGCCAAGCTAAAGATGGATGAGCTACATGGTATTCTTACAGTATATCAAATGTAGAATGAATAAGAGAAACCCTCAAAGAGAGAAGATGATTTCAAGACATCAAAACAAGAGAAGGATAAGATTCAAGAATCAAGTGATAGTTCTAGCGATGATGAAGATAACAATGGAGCTCTATTCATTTGCAAGCTAAAAAAGGGCACAGGTAAATATCAAGGAAAATTACCTTTTAAATGTTTTAATTGTGGAAAGATTGGACATTTTACAATTAAGTGGCTAGATAAGGGTAATGGTGAAAATGAATAAGGAAAGTCTACATACAAGAAGAATTTTAAATGAAAATTCAAGAAAGGATTCAAGAAGAAGAGTTTGTATTCTAAAGATCTAGCTCAATTAAAGCTAGTGGAGTTAGTGATTTAGAAGAAGAAGAGATTTTATTTATGGCCATACATGAAGATGCCTCTATAAGAAAAAGTATAGATGATCAAGAAGAAGAATAAGATGAAGCTAAAGTGAATCTAGAAGGAGAACTCATTTGTGCCTTATAAGAGTTAAAATCTCTTGAGAAGAAGAATCACAGATTAAAGCTCCAGATCGAGAAAAATAAAAAGGAGTCAAAGACAATAATTTAAGATATACAAGCACAATTTGAAGAAGCCAAGAAGAATGAAAAGGATCAAATGACATAGATGTAAAAAATAAGAGAAGAATGTGAAAGTTATGTTATTGAAATTGCTTCTTTAAAAGAAAATCTTGAGAAAATAAATAAAGCAATCAATGATAGAGTAGCCAATAATTCAAAATTTGTGAATAACACTAATATTTTGAATAATATATTATAAAGTCAAAGATCAATGTCAAATAAGATAGGTATCAGATTTAAAAAAGAGAAAGGGGAGGCCACAAACAAGGTTAACACAAAAAAAGGAAAGAGATATGTTGAAGCTCTTATAAAAGAGGAAATAAAAAGGGAAGAATTTAAGAATACAAAGGCATCTCAAACAAAGAAGGCTATAAAGAATATAACTATAAAAGGCAATCAGGTCATAGATACACAAATAGGTCCTATTTTTATGGTTACTATTTTTATTGTAATGGATATGGTCATAAGAAAATAGAATGTTAAAAAAGGGCTAACAATTTTAGAAATAAGGAAAGAAAACTCATGCAGAGTCAAGTAGAAGCCACAAATCTTTTGCTCCTCTATCAAGATTTAATGAAGAGGCCATAATATTTTAAAAGTGAAATAACTTTAGAAACATAGCCTAATATTGTAGAAGCATGTTAGAATCAGTCAAGAAGGACTAGAGTTTTAAGGCTCCATTCATCAAGAAGAAAGTACAGACAAGTTCATGGTAGAAGAAACAACCTCAAAAGTCTATGTTGGTCCAGATAACTTTGCATGCAAGAAACGAAGGAAAGACATGGTTAATTGATAGTGGATGTTTTAGGCACATGATAGGAGATAAAATAAAGCTCATAACCTTGAAAAATGTCAATGGTGGCATAGTGAAATTTAGATATAATACTACTACCAAAATTGTTAGAAAAGGTACAATAAGTTTGGATAATGATAGAACTAAAACTAAAAATGTTTTATATGTAGAAGGTCTTAAGCATAATATTTTGAGATTAAGTCAAATGTGTGATCAAGGGCACACACTAAAATTTTATATAGAAGGTTGTGAAATTAGAAGAAAAGATTTAGATGTGTTGGTTGTAGATGCTTAGAGAACATGTAATAATTTATATATGTTATCAGACATCAAAGGTCAAAGATGTTATTTTAGTCAGATTGAAGAAAGTTGGCTATGGCACAGGAGAATGGGACACATAAATTTTGACAATCTTGTCAACATCAACAAGGAGTAAGTAGTGAGAAATCTTCCAAAGATTACAAATCCATTCAACATGCTTTGTGAACTTTGTCAGCGTGGGAAGCAGGCCAGAAGGTGGTTCAAAACAAAAGAGTAATCAACCACTCAGATGTTAGAGCTTGTTCATACTAATTTGTGTGGACCTATGAGAACTCAAAGTACTCAAGGTGATAAATATTTCATGTTTCTTATTGATGATTTTTCATGTATGACTTGGGTAATGTTTTTTTAAAAAAAAATAGAAGCTTTTAGACATTTCAAAGTGTTCAAAGCATTAGTTGAGAATGAAACCAATTTGAAGATTAAGTGCCTAAGATCAGATTGAGGAGAAGAATTCATGTTAGATTAGTTTATTAGGTATAGTGAAGACCATGGAATAAAGAGACATTATTCAGTAGCTAGAACTCCATAATAAATTAGAGTAGTTGAACAAAGAAAAAGAAATTTTTTGGAAGATGGTAAGGACAATGTTAAATGAATCAAAGATACTAGATAAATATTAGAGAGAGGTAGTTACTACAATAGTGTATATTCAGAATAGAGCATTATTTATATACAATAGTGACAATACTCCTTATGAGCTATGGAAAGACAAACAAGTAATAGTTGATTATTTTAGAGTTTTTGGCAGTAGATGTTTCATGAAGAGAATTGATGAAAAACTTGGCAAGTTTGAATCTAGAGTAGCTGAAGATATATTTATTAGTTATTCTTACAAAAACAAAGCTTATAAATGTTATAACAAAAGAACCAAGAAAATAGTTAAAAGTGCAAGTATCAAGATAGAAGAAGATGGAACACAAAGAATCAATATGTCTTGATAAATCATAATGAAAGTGACATCATCAGGGACATAAATAAAGGAATTCACACTAGAAGAATGATGGTAAGTGAATCTAAGCAAGTTAATTTCTCTTTGTTATTCAAAATTTAGGCTAGAAATTTTTTAGAAACTAGACATGATAAGCATTGGGTTAAGGCAATAGATGAAGAATTAAATCAAATAGAAAATAATGATACTTTAGAATTAGTGCCTAAAATAAAAGATCATAATGTGATAGGAATAAAATGGGTTTATAAAAATAAGTTGAATGAAAATGGAGAAGTGGCCAAGATTAAATCAAGATTAGTATGTAAAGGGTATGCTCAGATTGAGGGAATAGATTTTGAAGAAACTTACACCAGTGGTAAGGCTAGAGGCTATTAGAATGTTTCTTGCATATGAAATGTTTAAAATTTTTAAAGTGTTTTAGATGGATGTCAAAGTTTCATTCCTAAATGGAAATCTATAAGAAGAGGTCTACATTGAGCATCCTGAGGGATTTATTCTCTCAAATGTTAATAGCCATGTATGCAAATTGAAGAAAGTATTGTATGGATTGAAAAAAGCTCCCAAAGCTTGGTATGTAAGACTTGATAAATACTTATAGGATCAAGGTTTCAAAAGAGGATTTACTAACAATAATCTCTACATCAAAATAGAAGGTTATCATCAATTGATTGTTGTGGTATATGTTGATAACATCATTTTTGGAGGAAATATTTAAAAGATGACAAAAGAATTTTTTGATAATATGCAAAAAGAATTTGAGATGTTTATGCTTGGAGAATTTTCATTTTTTTTAGGATTGTAAATATTTTAGTTAGATAAAGGAATTTTCATATCTCAAAGTAAATATACCAAGGAAATGTTGAAGAAATTTGGTTTTGAGGATTGTGCTCTAGTTGGCACACATATGAGTATAGGAAATAAGGTGAGTAAGGTTGAAGTTTCACCTATTAAAAATCAATATTTGTATAGATCTATGATTGGTAGTCTTTTATATTTGATAGCATCAAGACTAGACATCATACATGTAGTAGGTATGGTTGCAAGATATCAATTAGCTCTAAAATATAGTCATGTTTAGTTGGTGAAGAAAATATGCAGATATGTTAAGGGGACATTAGATTATGGATTATGGTATCCCACAGGTAGAGATTCCACTTTGGTTGCTTATATAGATTCAGATTAGGTAGGTTATTTGGATGATAGAAAGAGTAAAATTAAAGGATATTTATTTCTTGGTGATATCTTAGTGTATTGGATAAGTAAGAAGTAGAACATAGTATCACTTTCTACAACTAATGCATAATATATTATAGCAGTGTTGTGGTGTACTTAAGTACTTTGGATAAAGTGAACTTTAGAAGACATCAAGGTAAAATATGATGAACCACTTTTTATTTTTTGTGACAACACAAGTGTTATTAATATTTCAAAAAATCCAGTGATGCATTCAATAACAAAACATATTCCTATTAGATATCACTTCTTGAGAGAGCAAGTTGTAGATCAACAGGTTAAGATGGAATATATCAATACTATAGAGTAGATTGTAGATATTTACACAAAGGTACTACCAAAAGACACATTTGAGTATCTAAAAGAGAAGTTAGAAGTACTTTATTTTACTTCCTACCATTAAGGATCAACATCAGTTGAGGGGGAGTGAAGTGTTAGCTCCATGATAGGTCCTTTCCCATTGATGTCAAAAGGGGAGAAGTTCAAAAATAGGTATAGGTTTAGAAATAGGTGTAGAAATAGGTACGAGGAATAGGTATAGGTTGCTACAATAAGGGGGAATTACTGTATGTTTTTCAAATGGTAGTATGTGTAGGTTTTAGGATTTGGCAATTTCAATTTGAGGTTTCCATTAACGACAAAGGGGGAGATTGTTGGAAATATTATCATTGATGTCAAAGGTCTAGCATTGGTGATAAAGGCCCCATTGCATTTAATTGTTTTTTTAATATTCATGTCTTGGCTAATGTGTGTTAATATTTATTGAATATTAATGAATATATTTTTGGTTGCATATAAGTCAAAAGAGGGCCCATGGAGAATTCAAAGAGTCATGGGGTAAAGACAAAAGAGGAATGGGATGAATTTTATCATGAAGAGTCATCTTGAGTAATTTCATGAGTAACCATGTGAAGATAAAAGAGGTTATGGTGCATCATTCCATGAAGGGACACTTTGAGGAATATGAAAAGTTACCAAGATAAAGATAAAAGAGGAAAGGACACATTTTTAATGAAGGGTCACCATGTGACTTTTCAAATGCAAGGATATGAAGGGTCATACAATTTTAGCACCATTTTCTGTGAGGATTGAAGGGTCATAAAGGATGAATGTCAAAGGTCATTTGAAAAGCTATAAATAAAGGTTTGAGAAGTCATTTGTAATATACAAGAGAGTGCATAGTTTGTATTTGTTTTAGAGTAGAGAAAAGCAGGAGATATTGTAGAGTTATATCATTTGTTGAGTAAGAAACATTGAGATATAGTTGTGTTTTATACATAAGAGGGGTTGGTGCTCCTATGGGTTGGTTCTCACAAATCTTTGCAAGGGTTTGGTACTCTTGTGGGTTAGTGCTCACAAATAGTTTTTTTGTTGGTGCTTGGAAAAGGGGTTGGTGCTCCTCCAAGTTAGTACTTGTAAAATTTGTTATTTGAGTCAGTGCTCATTTATATACTTGAGATTGTTCTCTATGGGTTTTTCCACTTTGGGTTTCCATGTAAAAATCTGGTGTCTCTCTCTCTCTCTCTCTCTCTCTCTCATGTGGTGCATGTTATTTTTTTAGTTTTATTGCATATCTTGAATGTGTGATTAAGTGGTTAAAGAAAATAAATTAGATTAAGTAAAATATATATATAATATAATAATTCACCCCCCCTCTCATTATATTTCATGCTTAACATTTGCCAGATAAATAATGACAAGCTTTGGACTTGTATTTATACCATGTGTTTTAAAAATATATAATATTAGGTTTTAATAAGATAAATATTCTAACCCATATGTTTCAAAACATTTTCAATTTTGATTAATTTTGGAAATTAGACACTAGATAATGATCTAGACTCTACCATCAATGATAGTATCCCTCTATGGCCAGTAGTGTCTAAAAGGGTAAAATATAGGTATGGATCTAAAAATTACAGTGAAGGATTTTTATTAGGTTTTAAGATTTATATGTAGTATAAGATACCTAGGTCATCATAATGATATGGATTAGAGTAAGAGATAATAATTTAGGTATAGTTAGATGGTAAATGTGAGCCTTTTGACAATAGGGAGGTCTGGAATTTAAGGTTAGATCCTTGATTGATATTTTTTAGATGTATAAGATTGAGATTTTATAGATATTTAGTTATAGTATCTACAAGTTAAAATTGGTCCATATTTAATATATAAGGTTCACATTACACTTTATAAGTCCATAGGATAATTTTTTATTTATATAGAGTCATAATAGTCACTATTGAGTCACTTAAGCAATACCCTCTAGAAAACTACCACAACTTTATAGCATAAAGTGTGCATATATAAGGTCACTTAATAATAAATTAAATAAATGTAACATAAATTTAAAGAAATGTAACATAAATTTAAAGGGTTTTTTCCCTATAAAAGTGGAGGAAGTCATATCCACCCTTGGATTAAGTAGATAATATTGACTATTAGATTAAAACACTCCAATTTTTCTCTAAATATATTTATGGAGGAATACAAAAGTCTTATTGAGCCTCTAGGTTTTAATTTGTAAATTATATTGAAAATAAGGAATGATGGTGAGTGGGATGATTTATTTTCCTTTCCTCTCACATATGTAATCCAATAATGGCTTCCATGGAAAAAACTATGGTCTTTAAAATAATCTATATTTATGTTAGGTTTTTTTAGTTTCATCTCTCTTTCTCATACCCATTTTGTTTTCTTTTAATTATTTGTAGATGTTTATTTTGTGTTACAGGGTACTAATTTTAAGGATTATAACATAATATGAGAGATCATAAATAACATGAGCATCGATATTATGAATGTGAATTCTCATATACTTGTGTAAATGATGTGTGTGTGTGTGTGATTTTATTTTAAAACATACATATATATTATTTAACTTATTATTTATATATATTTTTATTTTATTTAAATATGAGTGTGGCATGAGGATGTGTGTATTTGTGTACACGTGTGTGTGTGTGTGTGATTTTATTTACAAAAAAACATATATATTATTTAACTTTTCATTTATATATATTTTTGTTTTCTTTACATAGGAGTGTGGCATGAGGGAGATGTGTTAAGACCAAGATCAAACATAACAAAGAAAATATAATTTTTAAGGGTTGAAAACCCCACCCATAATTAATGGATAGAACTATATTTTTCTTTTGTTGACTATAGTATGATTTGTGAAATCATCTATTTGTTATTTCTTGAACTAGGGTTGTTTTCTTTGGAAAATTGTCTTGTCCTGCTAACAAATAATGTCAAATTGATAAATTTTAAATTCTTGTAATGGGTCTTATTTCAAGTTTAACAAGACCCATCCAAAGCAATTCTAAAAATATCACTATTAAACTATATTTCAAACCATTTTTCACACAAGAGGCTTCCATATTGAATCACGTAGATTTTAATTTCACATTGAGAGAAAATTCCCTATTTATCCCAATTATAAATTTATACAACCCTAATAGCCATGAACTAAGATGAGTAAACTTTTAATATCACAGGTCATGGTTTAAAAACTTAATTACACTAGGATTCCACCAAAATTTAACATTTTCACTAGTCTTTCACACACACCACTATATCATGGGGTAACTACATGGATTTTGATCCCTCCTTATATTTTTGGTATATAAGTAGTGATTAACATAGGGGGTGTTGAGGTAAATCAAAAATTAAATTGCTAACCCATTTTAATCTTATGATTACATTTATCCTCTTGGTATATTGAGTTAGGGTTACAAGTGAAGGAGAATATACATTGTGATTTTTGTGATAGATCAAAAGATCCCAAAAATTTAGTGAGACACATAGGTGAAGGTGAACCTATGATAAAAATATTAGAGTTCCATCATCCATGGGACATGGGTGCTCCATAAGGACAAATATGCCCTTCATTCCTATCCAAACATAATTCTCTTATTTGGAGATCCTACAAAACCTTGTTTTAGATGAAAAGTCAATTAACATAGCTCCCCAGTCAATTTTAGTCTTAGATATAATCCTACATTTCATTTTTCCAATGAAGTTATACTTAGTAATTTCCCATTTTAACATATTTTTAAATTTAGTAAGTTTGAAATCAGTTTATGTCATTTATTACATATTTGTAACATCCTAATCTTATGTATAAATTTATCTTATCTAATCAATTAATATACTTAGTTTCCAAAATTTGACAAAACATATTGTTGAACACATCTATTATTATAATGTTTCAAAACCCTAACCATAGATGTTGCTAGATTTTATATCCTTATTTTTTCTATTTATAGTTGTTATTTTAGGGTTTTCAAATTTGATAAATCCTTTAATAGCATAAGTATTATAATTTCTTATTTATTATTTCATTAAATGTAATGAAAATTATTTCTATCTACCTTAGACACAATGATACACTAAGTTATTCTTGAGTTGAATATTTTTAGATTTTAGTTAATAAGACCATAATAGCAGAACCCATTAACATATTTTATGATACAACTAGAAAAAAGTTAAACAAATATATTTAAAATAATAAATATATACAAGATATATTTATCAAAATTATTCAAGAATAAATTATGAAATCATTTGAAGGCCAATCCTCTAATAATTATAACCATATGAATCCAATGGATATAATTTTTTACTATTATTCATTATGGCAGAAACCCAAAAGATTTGAAAAATTAATCTACCAATTCTTACTTATTCATTTGGAATACCACCTATGATTTACACACATCCTTATTTTACTAATGTACCATCCCTTATGCATGAGATTCAATCTCTACAAACTAAGGTGTTACATTTGGAGCAAGGTGCTTAGAAATCTCATCAAGCACTTGATTCTCACACTTTATTACACACTCATTTAACACAAAAATTAAAAATATATTATCTACCTATAGTTTTTTTAACACCTAATATTATAGTATATGATAGAAAGGGTGACCCCGAAAAACATTTAAGAGCCTCATACACAACATGTTTGGACTATGTGTCTAATGATAGGTTATTGACTAATTTATTCCAAATGAGTATAAAATAATATGCTTTAAAATGGTTTAATAATTTACCTCATAAATTTATCCATGCATTCAATCCCTTTACTGATATGTTTCTAGAATATTTTTCAATCAATATCAGTGAGAAGGATTCATATGCATAAATTTATTAACTCAAGCAGAAAGATAATGAGCTTATAGAAAAATATATCTTATGGTATAAGACTATGATATCTAAAATGATAAATCATATGGTATACATATAGTTACATGATATATTCAAATAGATTTTACTTCCACCCTCACATGAGTCTATCACATTCAAGAAGTTTCTCTCATTCATAGATTTATGTCATAGAGTTAAAGAAAGGGAAATCAAGTTATAGCAATGAATAAGCTTAAATACAAAACTATTATAACTTATAATATAAAGATTTAAATTAATCCACCATGAAATGTGAGTTCAACTAATAATGAGAAATATAAAAAATAAATAGTACATTTAGTTTTATAACCAACTCCATGAATTGTATTATCAACTCCTTCAAGGATATAGTTTACCAATTTACCCAAAACTCCACATAAGGTCCTCAAAACACTATTAGAATGAATCATCATATCTTTCCTTCCCATTAGATAGACTAATGTGAATAATCCTCTTCCAAAACATTTTTATTATAATACCTTCTATGATTTTCATAGGGCACTAGGCCACACTACTAGTAAATGTATCAGTTTGAGGCACAATATTCAATATTTAATAGATGAAAACATCATTGATATGAACACATCTATAGACAAGTTAAAAACATTTCCAAGTAAAACTAGAGTAATTAAAATATTATTTGATCATTTTAATAAGTATATAAATAATGAGACAATAGATACATTTGGAGTTCATTATGCATATAATGCACACACTCATCTAGTTTCATATAATTCTCATGCAAATACACCAAATCCTTCGAATGACATCATTGGTACCTACCATAATTTAGTACCCTCCAGGACACTCATAAAAATTTATGAACATGATTTAGTAAATTATATTATGTATTATAACCCTTTATTCATTATAACACACATTTATCACCAACCTATTTATATTATTTTGGTTGATAATAGTTAAGTGTGAATATGTGTACAGTCACACTTATTAATCTTATCAAATACATAAATCATGATTTTCTTCCCATGATCATGGTAATAATAGGATTAAATGGTTACATTTAGAGCTCCATTAGTGATATTACACTACCATTACATGTTGGTTTAGCACATGTGGACACTAGGTTTATAGTATACCTAGTACATGGGTCTTTGATATATTATTGGGATGCCATTTGATTTAGTAGATTTGTGTAGTTTTTTCTATATCTCATAGGTGTTTAAAATATATCTATGTCAATGAGGTCATCATATTTTAGGGTATCCCATATGAATACCCTCTACCACATATAGATATGGTTCATATATAATAGATATTAGGTCAACCACCTAAAAAGGTGAAACTTGATCAAATATTTCCAAAGTATCTATCAACACTTCCATCGAATCTTATCACTTAAATTCAAATTTAGAATAGACTTGTCATAGATTATAGAGAGACTTGCTCTAATCCTACAAGTCCCAGAGTGATACTATAAGTCACTAAGGGTATAATACACAATGAACCTATTGCCACCAAATATTGCACCCTAGAGGAGGTTGTTCAATCCTACTCTAAGATTAGGGAAACATTGGAATACCTTTAGGCCTATGGGTTGCCTATAATTGAGGTAAACCTCTAGGTTTAAGGGCTAGCTCCCTAGATTTCTCTTTGATTTATTATCACCTACACTAAATATTTTATTGGATGAAAAGGGATAGAAGTGAAATGAAAATAATCTAATATAATGAATTGATACACCAGAAATATCTCTACTAGACTACCATATAAGTGCACTATGAAACATAACTCACAATACTAGTCTTAAAATCTTGAATTTATCTAACATTATTATTTCAAATATGGAGGTGATATGCATTGAACTACTCAAGGTAAGTGAATCAGAGGATAGATTATATATACTATGGATACTCCATTACACTTATAGATAGGTAAATGTACTTGAATACACTTCAAGTGACTTGTTAGAGTGAGAACAACTTGTATCAAACATGGAAGAGCAAAAAAAAAGCAAGGATAGATACTAATCACTTGACATTTCGCTACACACCACATAATATAATTAGACAAGATAGATTTTAAACTCAAAACCAGATTGTAACTTTATTTCAAAGGCAAACTATAGTATCAAACTAGTAGGGTTTGCATTTATAGAGTATGTGAGAAAAGAGAGAAGAAGTGGATCTCAAGGGATATAAGAACAAGTTTAAAGTGATGAGGAATATATACATTGTTGGATAATAGAGTTTAAAAATAGATCTATCAATATTGTTTTTAAAGTGTCCATCTAAAACATGACAAACTTTTCTAAAGCTAGCATAGAGGTCTTCAACTACCATCTTAAAACTGCCTTCATCATGGAGCATCTATTGAGTGATTGAAACAATAATAGGGAGATTTGACACCTATGAAATGTATTATATGGGTTGGAAACATGCTATCATAGTCACCAAATGCATCCTTAGCTACTATCCATATTCATGGAACTTGTGTTTACCATTTGTAGTCATATGTTGGTCTTTTAGGCCTCATCCTTCATATTTGGTATCCATGTGGCCTTTAATTACTCAAGAAAATACATGGAAGATATGTTAAGACACATATTAAAGGTAAATTTTCCTTCCACTCCATGAATTAGACCTTTAATAGATCCCAAAATAGATTTATCATCTTTTCACTACGTAGTCACTTTGTCTTTTCACTACCTGTCTAATACTACTTGTGATGAATGGTGTACCAGAGGACCTTTTTTGCATAAATGTGGAAATAAATTAGCATAAGGAGTTAAGAAAAGTCCCAATTTACCTCCACAAATTATTATCACTCTTAAAAAACCATATTTTTACTTTGTCCATACAAGTAGGGTACAGACCAACTAGGTGTGAAGGAGAATAAGAGAGTCTTAAACATGTCCAAAATAATTTTTAGGCTATATTACTTCCTATAAGTGTATCTCCATTTTTATTTCGTCCATTAGGTATTAGACAAGGTTTTAAGAGGGTTTTAACATGTTTGGAGTATTAAGGATTATTCATAAAATCCTAACATCCAACTATTAGAGGTTCTAGGTTGTACCCTAGCTAAGGAAAGAAGTGTTCAAGTCCTAGCCTCAAACCTAGTCCAACATGGGAGTGACATTAGACTATGGGTTGAATATTTTTTAGGTCACACCTCTAGTTTAATGGGTTTATCTACCCTAGTTTGACAATTCATTGTTTTCTAAGACATAAATTTATCACAAGGAAAAGGGAAAGAGATATGAAAACCAAATATAAGAAACTAATCTAAGTGGTGATGAGATAATAAATGAGAGACACACTCATAATAATTTATTTTGATATCTACCAATGATCATAATGGAGATAAGGGTTGATCAAACTCCTTAATTATGCTCCAAGAATGAGAGTTTTGTATGAAGGTTGAATAGATTTTACCACTTGAAAGACTAAGTCTACACCTAAAATACGATATTAGTAAATTGTTATAATTTAAGGGACATTCTTATCTAATAACACATAATAAAACCTTCAAAAAATAACAAACTTGAAGTTAGGTATGCAAAAGGACATATAAATGACCATACAATGCATACATTATGCAAATCAAACTCTTAATAAACACACTAAAATTTAATAAGAATTTGAAACTATCTTCAATTACTTCAAAAGAGTTTACAAAGTGATTTTGGTAGATCTTGTTACACCCAACCAATGTATGGAAAATAATATCTCAATGCCTACTTAAATAGAGAAAATGGAAGAGAAGAGAGAGAAATCTAGATGTAGGAGAGGTCATCAATGAGCCCAAGTGGCATGGGGTAGTTACATAGGCTTGTTCCTCTCCTTGAGCATTGACACCCCATTGATGAGCCCATTTTTGGTGTTGTGGAGGTTGTAACTCTCTCAATTGATCTTATTCATTCCTTGACCATTATATAAATAGATTAATATTTCTTCCTTTGATAGTTATGCAATGTACATGGGATGTAAATAGGTCTCTTTGAGGTGTTAGGTAGCCTCTTCTTCAATATGCAAGATAAATGGTTCATGAAACTACCTTTGACAAACCATAATGGCTCCCATTTTGGTTTAGGCTTGCCTAGATGACTATTACAATGCATGGATATGGTCAATTATTTTTCTCACACCACCCTTTGCTCACTAGATTCTTCCATTTGCATGATAAGTAGGCCTCTGTGGTTTGATCTCTAAATTTCTATTTATATCCATTGTGTGAGTGATCTTATATTTGAACTTATGATCCAAATGCACTTGATGAGACTTAGATGATCCTTTAATTACCTTTAATGCATTGGTATTAATATTATTAAAGAGTCCACCTATAAATAGTTATTAGCCTGGCATTACTAGGCCATTTGGACTGCTTCATTGACTGGCAATTTAGATAGAGATGGAAAGGATGTTTATAATTAGTTTTATGAGATGTATTGATGTTATATGAATATAAAAAGTCATTAAACTTCTCTTCCCATGGTTTATAACTCTTCTTTAGGCTCTAAAACACAAATTCTAATTTAAACCCTACAAATTTATCCTATTAGGATATGTCCATATAGTTTTTGTACCATCCAAATCCATGAGTAGGATCCCTCCTGAGTCCCCAACATGATCCAAGTGATAGAATAGAAAATTCTAGGAAAAATAATGAATTTTTACTTAAACCTCTCTATATGGGTCATTATTAGGGTTTAAGGGAGGTTTTAGGGGGTTTGGGAGTCTTAGGCTTGGTTCATGAAGATCTGAGCTTGGGTTTATAAACTAACTACACCAATCCTAAGATAATAAGCCCTCTCACCTCCCATGAGCATTTAGACTCTCCATGTATAGCCTTCAAGTTATGGTAAGCACTTAAAGGTGTTCCTTATATGAATAATCTACTTTTTGAATGATCTTTATGTGATTACAAGTATAAAGGTCCACCTTTATGACTTCTCTAGGGGATTAGACTTATGCAAGGGCCCTAAAAGTCTATGGTATCCCTCCCTTTTTACTTTGGGAGCATTCATACTTCCTATCTTGTCTTTTATTTCACCATCTAAAAGCACAGTCCTAATGGGGTTTGAGGATTTGTCTTGTCTATAGACCTAAGCCATGAACTTTGTCTTGAATCATTAGAGTTATTAACCATATTTTCCTCATGCATGACTAGGAAAACACCTTAAATACCTCATAAAAGAGCACCATTATCTTTACTATGCTAACTATCATTCTTAGGATACATATAATCATGTGTTCTAACCTTTTCACCTTTCTATCTAATGAACCAGGCATGGAGGTTAGCATGGAGACCACCAAAAGGCTTGATTAAGTGATTTGGGAGTCAATCTCCTTTTCTAATCCATTTTATGCATAGATAATCTCAATCCCTTGATTTTGAGCTCAAACTAGCTTCTTTAGGTCTCTTCCATATAAATTTTAACCTACATGTGCCAACCAAGGAGTCATGGTGGTGTGAAAGAGACCTTAAAATACCTTAAGGGTCATTTCATAGTTGAATTTATTCATTTGGATGGGTTTTGGAGTCTGATTTCACCATCGAGTCATTTCTAGGTTTTGTTAAAGGTTTGAGACATCCACCATCTTACAATGGTTCATAGAGTATGGACATCCAAACTTGTAAAAAATGCCATGAATGTTTAGGGCATTAACCCCCTCATCTCTCATGAATAGGCTAGATTCCCATGAAAAGGCTCTATGGAGATATGAGCATTAAAAGGTGAGGTTAGGGATATTTATAGATAATTTGGAGCACTTATTTTCTTAGCATTAATTCATAGATCCTATCCCAATATTGACAATAAATATACCATATATATTTAGTCCATATGGAGAATTAAATCTCCTTAGGAGGTTTAGATATGAGGATGCATATAGTGAAGTAGGTGAGCATTTAATATGCCCCTCAAATGGCCTGTATGCAGATGTACTGGCTCAAGATAGGTTTTAGGGAGATTTCAATCAATTTATCACTTTATATCACTTGAAACCCCTTTTTGGGTCTAAACCTACCTCCCACTCATCACCTTGGTAATTAAATTGATTATAATAACTGGTAGAAGTCTCAAGATATCATTGAGGTTTGTGTGGAAGATTGTTTGCTTAATTGTGTCATCACATCTCCAATATTTTTGAATAGAAATCTAAGTGTTATGACTTGGGAGGGGTTTTAAGGTACCTTATAAATCATTCATCATTAAAAAGACCCTCTATGGGTCCTATATTGCCTAAAGGCCTCATATATCCTGGATAGGCCTTCAACTCACTATGTGCCTATAACAAACAAGCCTTGGTCTGAGACAAAATAGTGGGTATACCCACTATTTGTCCTAGATAAGTGAACATATGATCACCTTAAATAAGTCATGACCACTATTTTTACTAATTTTAGAGGCTTGATGTGCTTGGAAGTGTCCCATATCACCATTTTAGCTCAAATTAGCTCCAAACTATATTCTAACAGTGCAATAAGACATGTAACTTTGAATATGGCCTTCAACAAGGCCTTTGAAGGTGTTTGTGACCCTAGGGAGTGTTTAACATAGATTATAATGATCACCATACCTAGGTGATATATTGTCGACTAATCTTATTTTATAACCCTTATTTTCACTCAACTCAAGTCTCACACTTGCATAGACCTATGTGTTTAGATGATTGTATGAGTGTCATTTTTCATTCACAAAGGTAGTCTCACTCATGATTTCATTATTAAAAATGTCAAATTTCTCCCCCTTTAATGGAATCTATCTCTTTAAGCTTAGATAAGATGGAAACACCAACCTAGATTAGTAATGCACTTATGACCACCTGTTAAGGTGACTATCTATAAATTTTGTTATCATGGTTATACTAAGATGGAGATGACCTATGCAATGCTTGAGAATTTTGGCATAAGTTGCTCACATCACCATTAAATTTTTTTATGCTGCATATTATATGATACTCACACCAACCTTCCATGCTTTGAGAAATCCACTTGGTCTCTCTCTAAACCTTGATACATTAGCCTTAAGGCTAGATATATAAGCACATTTTGCACCCTTAGACTATTTTATGGATATATAAATTTAACACTTAATGATATTATTGTTCATGATGGTTTTAATGAAGTATGGAGGTCACCTTGGCATGATCCGAACCTTATAAGGAAGGGGAGTGAATGAAGGAGGGTGGAAGTGAAGACATATGGAGATATGAACATGGGAGTAGGGTGTAAAACAATGCAATGGTAGTGAAAACATAGTGAAACTATATAAACATGGGAATGAAATGGAATAAAAACCAAGGACTCTACCTAGGAAATATAAATAGATATTGGGGAACCTAAGACTTGTACTCAAGCTATCATGAAACTTTGGAGGCATAGACATAGTGCTTAGAACCTTAAATTTAAACCTAAGACACTTAGGACAACCTAAATATTTATAAGAAAACTTAAGCAATGATAAATGGTGGATGAGTACACTTGTAGACATAAAATGTGGTTTACAGGTTTGTGAGGTGATCACGAGAATTAATAAATTTGATCTAAAGGACATGAAGGTGATCTATTCTAACTTCAACATCTCTTTCACATTTTTTTGGCTACATTGGAGCCTTGTAGGTGTGCTTAAACCACATATACATTATACCATATAGTGTTCCTTGCATATGCACAAAACTTCTTCTCTTGAGGTGTTTTGAGGAAATAAGAGGATTATTTAACCTTCAATATGAGCAAGGAGGAATTGTGATATCTGAAACACTCTTGATAACTCTTCAACCTTGTTTATATCCCCATATGAATGGATCAAAATATATCTTTTGCATAAATTGGTTGGTAAACAATACACAAATACCATTAAATGGTATTTTCAAGCTATATAAGCTCACACGTGTGAATCCAATGTTGAAAACACCATGGAAATAGTCTACAAGACTTGAGGGAATAGGATCAATTATTGGTTTTTATAGACAAAGTAGAATCCCATGAAAACTATTGAGTCTTAATGTGCCTATGTAGATGAGAGGGTCACAAAGGTTCCTTAACTTGTTAAGGAATGTTCATAAAGGATATGTAGTTAATTCCTAGACAAATGCCATGTATGTTTAGCTATATAATTCTACTTTCCTTGGGCAAGATCTTGGGCTCCCACTCACATTCCTTTATATGGTATAAGTATGAACCTAATGTGTCCTCTAAACTTACCAATGAGCTCAAAGAGTATGTGGAATGGTTTTTATCTCATATGGAACTTCTAATTAGTATTTTTTTTAGTATTTAATCTATCTGA
This sequence comes from Torreya grandis, assembly GCA_037957365.1. Lineage (NCBI taxonomy): Eukaryota > Viridiplantae > Streptophyta > Pinopsida > Cupressales > Taxaceae > Torreya > Torreya grandis. Next base: position 1,720,695 of record JARHVA010001942.1, on the reverse strand, counting down.
CTTCCCCCCTACAAAATCACACCTCTAATTAAACTAGTCTATACAGTATAGATCCATACTATTGAACGAACACCTATAAATTGCCATTTTATCCTAAAATATCCTTTTTTCATCCCTAAAATGTAGCTATCAGTTTTTAAGGAGGGAAAATAGGGGAAAACAACACTTTGAATAAGGTAATAAGATTTGAAGAAGTTGACAGGTCATAATTTAGCATGTATGGGCCCCTTTTGGGGGAAATGAACATTGACCAATGTAATAGTGGATCAAAATGAGGTATGAAACCATCTCATAATGGATTTATGAAGCTAATTAAATCTTATATAGGTGTATGGGGTGGTTTATTCATCAATCAAGGTAAAATAACATCTTATTATGACCAAAACCATTGACTATGGTCAAGTATATGGCCTTAAAAGAGGTTTGTCAATTGGATAACCATGTTAATACATATATAATACCCTAATTATCAAATAAATCTTAATTATACCTTATGATACTTCTTATAATGCTTCTTGAAGACTTGAGAATGAGCATACCTTTGATGATTATATAGGACCAATGTGTCTCTATGCATTTACCAAGTTGTCCCCTCAAATTGTCTTTGTCACTACATCCTTTTCATGTTAAGGACCCTTTAAAGTGGGTAAAATTTCATCTAATAATATTTGAACACTATGACACTACATGACTCAGGCTTGAAAAGAGCTATAAATATCTCTAAAGACTTCTAAGGCAAAGATGAATTATGATAAAACATTTAACTGACTAGACACCCCTTTCAACTCATGACATGACTAACAACCATAGTGTTAATGTTGGACCATGATTCCAAGCTATAAGGTTGACCACTTTCTAGGTCTAAGACTAGAAAGTGATAACCATTTCTAGTGACTCAGCTGGCTTGACTAGTTTGCTGGTCATGGAACCTAAAAAATTAGACAAACTTGTTCATGATGACTAAACAAATGGAACATAACTACATATATCTCTTCCTTTCCTCTATATACTCTTTAAATAATTAGACAAAAAAAATAATAAGAAATAATTATTAAGATGAAAAACAACTACCTAACCAACAAGACCAAGCAACAAACATGACACTTGTGCAAAAGCACTTGGAGAGAAAAGACAAACCTATCTACCTATGTACAAAATAACATGAAATATAGTAGTAGAAATTGAGATACCTCCCATTTATAGGGATGGGGAGGTTCTCACCATTCAATTTAGGAAGCTCAAAATCATTACTTTCCTTATAACAGGTGATAATATAAGGTCCACTCCAAAGGCTATCAAACTTGGAGTTCTTTCTTGGATTTTCATGATCCCCATCCCACTTAAAGACTATATCTCCTTGTTAAAACATTCTATAAGATCTCTTATCAAATTAATTCCTCACTTAATTTTTATTGTGCCACATGGTGTGCATGACACTATCTCTTTTCTCCTCCATCTATCTTAGTTCATTCATCCTCACTTGCATAACATCATCCTCTAGGAGTTGAAGTTGGTGGGTAAGTTCTAATGTAGGCAGATCCATGGAGATAGGAAGTCTTTCCTCTCTACAATAAAAAATTAGGTGTGAAGAGTGTCTAATAGACTTATTATGTGTCACTCTATAAGTCCATTGGGTAGTCTTGAACCTAATATGTCACTCTATTTGACTATCTTCCATGTTCCTTTTGATGATTCTTATCAAATTCTTGTTTGTGAACTTTACTAGTCCATTGGCCTATGGGTAATAGTTATGGGATGTTTTGAGCTATATTCTATGATAAATATCCCACTCACATACCTTGATTTTTATAAAGGCCAAGGCATTGTCATAAATTATTTTTGAAGGCACACCAAACCTAGTCACAAGGTTGTCATAAAATTCTAGGACAAAATTCTCAGTAGCCTCCTTCAGGACATATGCCTCCACCCACCTTGTGAATTAGTCTATAGCTATGATGACCCATTTGTGTCTATCACTATAAGGGGGATAGATCATCCGTATGAAATCTAATCCCCACTATGTGAAGGTTTGTTCTACTTATATTGGTTATAAAAGAATGGAATATAACTTCTATTTTCTAGTAAACATGTCGCACTTGGAAAATTTCCTTACGCAAGAGTGTGCATCTCTAAAAAATTTAATCTAAAATTACCCATATCCAATTATTTTGAAGGATATGGTCTTGAAAAATAAATGTCCACCAACAGGGCCATCATGAAATTGTTCAAGTAATTTGTCTACTTGGCATGATTCTACACACCTCAAAAGCATGCCTCATATGTCCTTCTTAAAATGTACTCCATATATCAATACATAAGGTATATTTTTCAACCTAATGTTCCTCAATGTGGGCCTACCCAAATCCATAGAACATTAGCCTATTTGAATTAATCTGATCACATCATAGGTCTAATTGAGAGGAGTGTCACTTGTAGTTACTTATTGACTATTGTGGACTGCCAACACTTGATGTTTACCTTCTTTTGCCTCTACTTCAAGGTTCTAACATAAACCTATATCTATAATATGCATTGTCAATCTAACTTCAAGGTCATATTCCATACATTTTTTTACCCACCCAAGTCTTTTCTCATTGAGATCTCTATTGAGTATGAAATATTTAATTTTTGAGTGTACTACCATGAGTATGATCTTGCTATTTGACACCATGTGCCTAAATTTCTTCAACCCTCTCACCAAATCAAGAACATGTTTCTAAAAAAAACTATATATCTATTTATATCCCTCTAAGTTCTAACTAAAAAAGGAAATGGGATATTATAGGCCTTCACCATTCTATTGCATAAGCATGGTAGAAATTACATCTGATGTAGAGAAGGCATACAAGTAAAAATCCTTGCTAAAATCAAGATTAAAAAGTGTAGGGGCATGAGAGATGCTCTCCTTTATGGCCTCAAATATCCTCTTACATTCCTTGTTCCATGTTAACTCCTTGTGTTTCCTTAGCATGAGAGTAAGAGGTTTGAAAAACTCTATAAAACATGGGATAAATCTTCTTATGAAGTTAATCTTTCCCAAGAAAATATGCAAACCTTTATTATGCTTGGGTAGGGGTAAGGAAAAAATGGATTCAACTCTCTCAGGGTCTATATAAAGACCATATTTTGAAACTACATGATCCAATAATCTACCCTCATGAACAACAAATATGCATTTCTTAGGATTCAATGACACTATAAACTGCCTACATCTATCAAAGACCAATTTTAAGTGAGCCATGTGGTTTTTTAGATCTTAGGAGAATAAAGTGATGTCATCAATGTATATGAGAAAAAGATTATTTATCAACCCATCAAAGGCAACATCGATTTCCATTTATAAAATTTCCCCTGTATTGGATAGTCCAAAGGGCATTTTCATGTATGTATAATTTCCCCACTTTATAGTGAAGGTAGTATTATGACTATCCTCTTCCTTGACCAAGATTTGGTTGTAACCAGAGTAAACATCAAGTAATGAAAACCTCTAAGAGCATGCAACCTTATGAAGTATCTAATCCATTGATGGTAGTGGGTAGGGGTCCCTCAAAGACACCTTGTTAAGGTCCCTAAAGTTAACATATAATCATATTTCCCTATTCTTCTTCCCCACATGCACAATTTTTACTACCTATGAGGAATGTTTTATGGGGAATATTATCCTGGACTCAATCATTTTGATCAAATTCATTCTCATTATCTCTTCCACCTTTGGATTGATAGGCCTTTGTTTTTATTTCATTGGTTTTTCATTGCTCTCTCATTCTATAGTACGTTGTGAAAGTTTGGGGTAAAATCCCTTCAAATCATGGTACTCACATGCAAAAATATCTAAATACTCTTGACACAAATCAATAAAGGCATCTCTCTCTTCTACTATGTTAATCTTTCCCAACTTCAATAAATTATCCTTAAAGATTACTACCCTCTCATAATGTTCTTCCTTAGTAGAGATACTTATCTTTTCATTTCTCATTTGGTTATCTTTATTTAATATTATTTCCAATGTCATAAGTCCCTTAGGTAACTTTTTATACCTTATCTATACTATCTAGTCATCAAATTGGGGTTGAAACTTTCCTTTGTTCTTATGGCAAAATTCTACCTCTTGTATGAGAAAACACACTATTTGTTCATCATTTTTAAAGACCTACCAACTCACCTTATGGCCTACATATTACCTTATTTTGGGCTTGACATTGAGTGCCTTTAACTCCTTTTGTAATCTCATATTGAGATCCAATGGTTGTAAGCCTATCTGCATGGTGATTAAAATTCCTTGGTATGGACTATATGTTGAATGCCAAGAAATCTTCTATAAGGTCCCATACTCAGTGTTTATAGGCCTTGAACTAATTTTTCTTTACTACACTAACACCTCTTATTTATTTCACTATAATCTCACTATCACCCTTTAGTTGAATGAGTTTTATGCCTCTCCTTTCTTCTTACAACCCATGTAAAAGAGCTTCATACTCAATTGTGTTTAAAGTGTAGCTGAATTGGAACCTTGAAGCTAAGTAATACCTCTAATTTGAAGGGGAAACCAACATCACTCCATCCCCACCACCATTCTTTGACATTGAGCCATCAAAGAACAAGGTCCACAAACCATCATCTTCTTGAGTAGTGCTTGTTAGGATAGGAATAATAGTAACTTCCTCACACATACAATACACCCCTAAGTCTACCTCTTCAATGGTGTTATAGGGGAAAAATCCATGATTGAAAATTTCCCATTCATTAAGGTAGAGATATGATATGCCCTTAAGATTATCCTTAGTCTCTTATTTATGGGCATTCTCATCTATATTAAGTATGGTATAGTTTACCTTTGAAAAATTGGGCATATAGGGATCTAAGTGTAATCTATAAAGAGACTCAGACCTAATAGTGACCCTAGTCTCATATATGGTCCTAAAGACCATGTATGACCAATCAGAGTAAAGGTAACCCCCAATCTTTTCATTAAAGTCTCTATATAGGCATAGGGAAAAGTATGGGGGAAAATCAACAACCCTAACATATTGAGTGATAATGCAATTTGGGTAGGCTGATAACACAATCTTTAGATCCTTTAAGACAACTATTTTTTTGGGAGAACCATCTAACTATAAGACACCTTTCTAATAAGGCACATGCTTGAGTTCTAACTTGTCTATTATGGCTTTGGGCATGACTAAGGTTGAGGCACCAGAATATATCACATGATTATGGATAATGCATTCCCCTTTATGATTGATAAGTAAAATGGAGGGGGATTAACAACCTTAGGGGATAGAACTTGACTAAGCTAACCATTATTGATAAAAACTACACATACCTTGTCAGTTGCCTTGTTCATAAGAGAGAGCTTCGAGAGCTCTTATTGGAGGATGTATTTCTACCCCAAAATAGATAGAGAATCCCACATAGGAATGCTAACATTAGACCTCTTTATGTATTCCACAATGTTGAATGGAGAAATAACACTCTTAGGATATAATTTAGTGGTGGAAATATCACTTGAAACTTGAGTGACTTGAGGAATGAATGATGTCTTCTACTATTATACATGTGTCTGAGGTGATTATTGAGTTGGAGAGATCATAGTAGATATATTTTGAGTGGTGGGATACTATGTGACTTGAATAATTATGGGAGAAACCTTAGGCTACCCCAAAATATCATGAATCATCCTCCTTTTATCCCTTATATGTGTTTCAACTATATCATCTACCTTTTGTGTATTTTCCCCAAATTTTCTACCACATGTTTAAAAGTATGCTCCCCATTTTGAAATTTTACATAATTAGTATCATCTGGTGCTTGTCCCACATTCCATTATTGTTGACTTGGAACTTTTTATGGTGTCACAAAAGATAAGTCACCATGAGACATTAGAGGACCTTATGGTAGAGGAGTCATTATATCATGAGCTGGGAATGGAGGATCCTACTGCCAACTAGGATTTTGATATGTTTCTCCACTTATAGACATTACCATCTCATTAGACTACCCCCATGCTTGCTACCATTATCCTTCTTGTGCAAGATTGTTTTGTGTGGGCACTAATGGTCTTGAGCTACTTGTAGCTATGGGATTGTAGCTATTGTATAGCCTAGATTATGTGATTTCATCTTGGGATTATTAGTTATATGGATAAAGGTTTTTTTTGTAATGATAATAAGGGTATTTGTCTTGATAGGACACTTTTTATGGTATGTATGAGGTCTATTTCCACCTCTCTAGGGCTACCAACTTGTTGTTTTGTGCTTTCAACAAGCCTTCAATTTTCCCAAGCCTATCTACTTGAGTATCATATGATTGCCCTTGATTTTTTAGTGTAGTAAATGGAGAAATGGTGGGTGGAGTATGTTGGATCTTAATAAAGAGGGGCACTAGGGGTATTGGATTTAACTTCCCTACTTGTATCAATCAATTCTTTATCCTTATAGAGATTTCATAGGCCTTTGGTAGAGTTGTCCCACCCATGGATTGTATCATTACTAAAACATCTTATTTCAAGGCCTTTAAGTAGTATATAAATACCTAATTGGGTGTGGTATTTATGATAACAAGGATTATACCCCATTTTTTTTGAAATTTATAGTTGAAATCAACCATAGACTCTTGGGGTGCCCTCTTGATTGAGGTGAGATGCTCAAATAGTGACACATGGGCACTTCTATCTTTAAAATGTTTTAAAATACATTCACCAAACTCATCCAAATTATTTATGGAGGTAAGAGTCAGACCTATATACCATTTTATGGCTTTGCCTCTCAAGGATGTGGCTAGGAGTCTCATGGCTATATTCTCTTAGGTGATATTGTGCACTGAGCATAGGTTTGCAATGCCAACTATACATTCAATATAAATGGTGGAAAATTCCCCTATGAAATATGGAAAAATATTCAAGGAATTAGTTGGGATTTCATCATATTTATTGAGGTTAAGAGGGTTTCCACTATTTAAGGGTACAAAGGTTTGCAATCTAGGTCATGCCATTAGGATTGGTGGAATTTTAGGAGACTATGTATGGATAGAATTTTTAGAATTTGGAGACTTGGGAGATTTTGGGGGTGTGAGGTTGGGATTATAAATAGGAATCCTATTTATTTAAATGTTTAATGTAAACTCAACTAATTAGATTTTCTTGACTTTTGAAGTTGATCTAGTAAAAATTTGGTGTATGAACTTTCTCTCCAATCTATTGATGACTATCTTAAGCCTTCCAAATGTCCTTCCACATTTTCAAGCATGCCAAAGTAGATGTCCAAGGGCCTTTATTTCTGGTCCCACTAGGCATGCAATAACTATTATAGGTTCTAGCTTGTACTTTAGCTGAGGAAAGAAGTGTTCAAGTCCTAAGCTCAAACCTAGTCTAACATGAGAGTGACCTTAGATTGTGGGTTTCATAGTTTTTAGGTCACACTTCTATTTTTATGGGGATATATCCCATAATTTGACAAGTAAATTCATTCTAAGAGTATCATAAGGAAAAGGGAAAGAGATATGGAAACCAAATACAAGAAACTACTCTAAGTGGTGATGCACCAATTAATGAGAGATCCACTCATGATCATTTCCTTTGACAGCTACCAATGAATCTAATATATACAAGGTTTGATTAGAATCATTAATAATGTTATAATAATGAGTGTTTTGTATGAAGGTTGAATATATTCTATAACTTGAAGGACTAAGTCTAGACCTATAATAAGATACTAGTCACTCATGACACTTCAAGGGAAATTCCTATTTACTAACACATCATACAACCTAAAAAAACTAAAAAAATTGAAGATATGTATGTGAAAGGACCCATAGATTAATATATAATGCAAACATTATGCAAAGCAAACTCTCAATAAGCACACTAACATTCAATAAGAATATAAAACTATCTTTAATTGCTTCAAAAGAGTTTACAAAGTGATTTTGTTAGAGCTTTGCTACAACTTATTGAGGGGTGGAAAAAAAGAGCTAATTTCCTACTTAAATAGAGAAAATGGAAGATAAGAGTGATAAATCCAATCATAGAAGAGGTCATCAATGAGCCCAAAGTGGCATATGGTAGTTACATAGGCTTGTTCCTCTCCTTGAGAGTTGACACCCCATTGATGAGCCCATTTTTATCATTATGGAGTCTATAAATCTCTAAATTGACCTTATTCATGCCTTGACCATTTTAAAAATATCTCAATATTCCTTCCTTTGGTAATTATGCAAAGTATATGAGGTGTAAATATGTCTCTTTGAGGCATTGGGTAGCCTCTTCTTAAATATGCATGCTAAATGGTTCATGAAACTACATTTAACCTATCATAATGGCTCCCATTTTCATGTAGGATCACCTATATGATGGTTAAAATACATGGACATGATCAATTAATGCTCTCATGCCACCCTTTGCTCACTAGATTCTTCCATGTGCATGATAAGTAGACCTATGTGGTTTGATCTCCAACTTTATATTCATATCCATTATGTGAGTGATATAATAGTTAAACTTAGGATCCAAACTCACCTGATGAGACTTAGATGATCCTTGAATTACCTTTAGTGCTTTGTTATTTATATTCTTTAAGAGTCCTTCACCTACAAATACTCATTAGCCTTGCATTTCTAGGCCAATTGGACTACCTCATTGATTGGTAGTTTAGATAGAGATGGTAAGGATGCTTTAAATTAGTTACATGAGTTGTATTAATTTTATATGGATAGAACAAGTCTTAAACCTAATCCTCCCATGGTTTTAAACTCTTCCTTAGAATCTGCAACAAAAAATTTGATTAAAACCCTATAAATTTGTCCTTTCAAGAGATCTTTGTAAAGTTTTTGTACCATCCAAAGCCATGAGTAGGAGACATCCTAAGTCCCCAACATGATCCAAGTCATAAACCACCAACATCTAGGTAAAATAATGATTTTTTATTTAAACCTATTTAGATGGGTCATTATTATTAAGGTTTAAGGGAGGTTTGAAGGGGTTTGGGAGTCTTAGGTCTGGTTCATAAAGATTTGAGCTTGGGTTTCTAAAATAACCACACCAATCCCAAGAAAAAAATCCCTCTCACCTACCATGAAAATTTATACTCTCCATGTATAACCCTCAAGATGTGGTAAGAACTTAAAGGTGCTCCTTATATGACGAATTTTCTCTTTGAATGATCTTTGTGTGCTTTCAACTTGAAAGGTCCACCTTGATGAATTCCCCAGGGGATTAAACTTTTCCAAGGGACATAAAACACTATGGTATCACTTCCCTTTTGATTTTGGAGCATTAAAACTTCCAAAGTTATCTTCTATTTCATCTTCTAAAAGCATAGTCCTAATGGGGTTTAAGGATCTATCTTTTCTGTAGACCTAAGCGATTAACTTTGGCTTGCATCATTAGATCTATGAACCATATATGCCTTATTTATGATTGGTAAAACACCTTATATACCTCATAAAAGAACACCATTGTCTTTATTATGCTAATTATCCTTCTTAGGATGCATACAATCATGTGTTCTAACCCCTCACCTTTTTATCTAATGAAATAGGCATGGAGGTCAAAAAAAAACCACCAAAAGTCTTGGTTAGGTGATTTGGGAGTCATTCTCCTTTCTCCAATCCATTTTATGCATAAATACTCTTGATACCCTTGATTTTGAGCTCAAAAGAGCTTCTTTAAGCCTCTTATATATAAATTTAACCTTGCATGTGCCAGCTAGAGAGTCATGGTGGTGTTTAAGGGAACTTATAAGACCTTAAGGGTCATTTCATGGCTTAATTTCTTTATTTGGATGGGTTTTGGAGTCCCATTTCACCATCATGTCATTCTTGGGTTTTGTGCAAGGTTTGAGACATCCATCATCTTAACAATGGTTCATACAATATGGACATCCAAACCTTAAAAAAATTACATGAATTTTTATGGCATTGACCCCCTCATCCCTCATGAATAGGCGATATTCTGATGCAAAGGTTCCTTGGAGATATGGTCATTAGAAGGTGAGGTTAGGGTTATTTACAGATAGTTTTGACCACTTATTTTCTTAACATTCATTCATAGAGCCTATCCACCTATTTATAATCAATTTGACATATATCCTTAGTCCATAGGGAGACTTAAATATTCCTAGGATTTTTGGCTTTGAAGATGCATGTAGTGAAGTAGGTAAGCATTTGAAGATGCCCCTCAAAAGGCCTGTGTGTAGATGGACTAGATCAAGATAAGTTTTAGGGACACTTGGACCAATTTATCACTTATTAGAACTTAGAACCCATTTTTAGGGTCTAAAACCTTCTCCAACTCCTCACCTTGTTCATTTAATTTATTAAAATAACTTTTAGAGTTCTCAATATATCACTGAGGTCTATGTGTAAGACTGTCTACTTGACTATGTCATCACATCTCTAAGGTTTTTGAATAAAAATATAATTATTAGACCTTAGGAGGGGTTTTATGGGATCTTATACATCATTACTTTGAAACAAGATCCTATGTGGGTCCCATGTTACCTACAGACCTCATATACCCTAAATGGGCCTTCAACTCATTGTGTGCCTGTAATAGACAAGTCTTGGTTTGAGACAAAATAGTGGGTATATCCACTATTTTTCCTAGTTAAGTGAACATATTATCCCCTTAAATAATTAATGACCACTATTTTCACGAATTTTTTAGGCTTATTTGTTCTTTTAAGGGTCCCATATCACCATTTTCAATCAAATTAGCTCCAAACTATCTGCTAATAGTGCCCTCAGACATTTAACTTTTAATATGGTCTTCAACAAGGCCTTTTAAGGTTTTTGTGACCTTGGAGAGTGTTTATCACATGATTATAATGATCACCATGCCCAAGTGATATATTTTTAACATGATCTTCTTGCATAACCCTTCTTTTCACTCAACTCAAATCTCATACTTACATAGACCTGTGTGTACTAATGACTATGCAAGTGTCATTCTTCCTTCACATAGGTAGTATCCCTCATTATTAAATTATTAATAATGTCAAATTATTCCCCTTTATATCTAATCTATCTCTCTAAGCTCAAATAAGATGGAAACACCAACCTAGACTAGTAATGCCACATGTGATGACCTATCAAGGTGACTGTCTACAAAGTTTGTTATCAACCCTATACTAGGATGGATATGACTTATGTAATGCTTTATACTTGTGTCATAAGTGTATCTCATAACCATTAAAATTTATTAGGCTAAATATTCTATGATACACACACCAACCTTCCATGCTTTTAGAAATCCACTTGGTCTCTCTGAAACCTTACTACAATAGCCTTAAGGCTAGTTGTAGGATCACATTTTTCACCCTTAGACTATTATATGGATATATATATTTAACACTTAATGATATTATTGATAATTATGGTTTAAATGAAGTATGCAGGTCACCTTAGCATGGTCCAAACTTTGGAAGGAAGAGGAGTGAATGAAGGAGGGTGGTAGTGAAGACATATGGAGAGATGAACATGGGAATAGGGAGTAAAACAATATAATGGTAGTGAAAACATAGTGAGACCATATAAACATGGGAATGACATGTAATGAAACCCAAGGAATCTACCTATGCAAGATAGATGGATATTGGGTAACCTTATACCTATACTTAATCTATCATGAAAAATTGGAGTTATGGACACAGTGCATACAACCTTAAATTGAAACCTAAGACACTCAGAACAACCTTAATCATTATAAAAAAGCTTAAGCACTACTAAATGGTGACTGAGTGTAATTATATACATATAATGTGGTTTAGAGGCTTGTGATTCCATCATGAGAATTTATAAATTTTCTCTAAATGTCATGAAGGTGATCTATTCTAACTTCAACATCTCTTTTACATCTTTTGGGTTACATTGGAGCCGTATAGGTGTGATTAAACCGCATATATATTCTACCATACAATGTTCCTTGCATATTTACAAACCTTATTCTCTTCAAGTTTTCTAAGGCAACAAGATGAGTATTAAACCTTCAATCTAAGAAAGGAGGCATTTTTAGTTCTAAAACATTCTTGTTAACTCTCTGACTTTGTTTATATCCCTTGATGAATGAATCAAACTCTATCTTTTGCACCAACTAGTCTATAGATCATATATGAAGACTAATATATGATATTTTCAAGTTACATAAGCTCACACATGTGAATCCAATGTGGAAATCACCATGGAAATACTCTTCAAGACTTAAGGGAATAAGATCCATGATTGGTTTTGGTGGATAAAGCAAAATCCCCTAAAAATTGTTAAGTCCAAATGTGCTTGTGTAGATGAGAGGGGCATAGAGGTTCCTTAACTTGTTAAGGAATTTTCATAAAATATAGGTAGTTAATCCCCAAAAAAATTCCATTTATGTTTAGTTACGTGAGTCTACTTTCCATGGGTAATATCTTGGGCCCCCACTCATCTTCCTCTTTATGGTATAAATATGAATGTGAGGGCTCTTTTGAACCTATCAATGAGATCAACAAGTATGTGGAATGGTTTTGAGTTCATATGGGACTTCCAATCACTATTTATTTCACCATTTGATCCCTTTAAATTTCCCCTATAAAATCATACATCTGATTGAATTGGTTCATAAAGTATGAATATGTATTATTAAATAAAAACCTATAAATTGCCATTTTATCCTACAAATACCCTTGTTTTAGCCCTAAAATGTAGCTTGTGGATGTTGAGGAGGGAAAATAAGTGGAAAAAAATAATTTGAACATGTTATTATGAATTGAGGAAGCTGAAAGGTCATAATTTGGCATGTGTGGGCCCCTTTTGGGGGAAATGAGCATTGACCAATGTAATAGTGGATCCAAATGAGGTACAAAAACATCCCATGATGGCTTGATGAAGCTAATGAGCTCTACTAGAGGAATATGGGGTGGTTTAATGGTCAATAAAATCCAAACAACAACTTATTATAACTAAAAAAATTAACTATGTTCAAGTATATGGCCTTAAAAGAGGTTTGTCAATTAGCTCACCATGTTAATACATATAGAATATCCCAATGATAAATGGAATTTTAATTAAACCTTATAAAACTTCCTATAATGCTTCTTGAATACTTAATAATGATCATACCTTTAATTATTATTCAAGACCAATGTGTCTCTAGGCCTTGACCAAGTTGTCCCCTCAAATTGTCTTTGTCACTGCATCATTTTCATGTAATGGACCCTTCAAAGTGGGTAAAAAGTCATCTAGGCATATTTAAACACTATGACACTACATGAATCAGGTTTGAAAAGAGTTATAAATGTCTATAAGGACTACCAAAGTAAAGATGAATTATGACAAAACATTGGATTGAATAGACACCCCTTTCAACTCATGACATGACTAACAACCATAGTGTCAATGATGGACCATTACTCCAAGCAATAAGGTTGACCACTTTCTAGGTATATGACTATAATCTGACCAACCCACTATTTTTCCTATCCAATTAAACATATAATCCCATTAAATAAGTCATGACCATTATTTTTACTAATTTTGGAGGCATGTTTATGCTTGGAAGGGTTCCATATAACCATTTTAGCTCAAATTAGATCCAAACTATCTGCTAATAGTGCAATCAAACATGTAACTTTAAATATGGTATTCAACAAGGAATCTAAAGATGTTTGTAACCATAGGGAGTGTTTACCACATTATTAAAATTATCACCATACCCATGTGATAGCTTTCCAACATGATCCTCTTGCATTACCCTTCTTTTCACTTAACTTAAGTCTCACATTTGCATAGACCTATGTGTTCTAATGACTATGTAAGTGTCATTTTTATTTCACAAAGGTATTATCCCTCATGCTTGCATTCTTAACAATTTCAAATTGCTTCCCCTTATATAGAATCTATCTCTTTATGCTCAAATAAGATGGAAACACCAACCTAGACTAGTAATGCCACCTATGACCACCTATCAAGGTGAATATCTATAGAGTTTTTTATCAGGCCTATACTAGGATGGATATGACCTGTGTAATGATTAAGACTTGTGGCATAAGTGGCTCACATAACCATTAAAATTTATTAGGCTGTATATTTAATGATACTCATACCAAGCTTCCATTCTTTGAGAAATCTACATGGTCACTTTTAAAACCTTGATACAATAGCCTTAAGGCTAGCTATATTAACACATTTTGCACCCTTATACTATTGTATGGATATATAGATTTAACACTTAATGATCTTATTGCTAATTATGGTTTAAATTAAGTATATATGTCACCTTGGCATGGTCTAAACCTTGAAAGTAAGGGGAGTGAATGAATGAGGGTGGTAGTGAAGACATATGGAGAGATGAACATGGGAATAGAGTGTAAAATAATGCAATGGAAGTGAAAACATAGTGAGACTATATAAACATGGGAATGACATAGAATGAAAGAAAAGGAATCTACCAATACAAGCCAAATGGATATTTTGGAATCTTAGACCTATAATCAAGATATCATGAAACTTTAGAGGCATAAACATAGTGGTTACAAGCTTAAATTAAAACCTATGCCACTTAGAATGACCTTAATCTTTACAAAAAAATTAAGAACTGCTAAATGGTGGTTGAGTGCACTTAAAGACATAAAAGGTGGTTTTTAGGCTTGTGAAGCCATAATGATAATTTATAAAGTTACTCTAAATGTTATGAAGGTGACATATTCTAAATTAAACATATCTTTCACACCTTTTGGGTTACATTAGAGCCCTATAGGTGTGATTGAAACATATATATATAGTCTACCATACAATGTTCCTTGAATATACATAAACATTATTATCTTGAGGTGTTCTAAGGCAACAAGAGGAGTATTAAACCATAAATATAAGCATGGAGGCATTATGAGCTCTAAAACACTCATGCTAACTCATCAACCTTATTTCTATCCCTTGATGAATACATCAGACTCTATTTTTTGCACCAATTGGTCTATAAACCATTCAAGGAGATTCACAAGATACATAAGCTCAAAAATGTTAATCCAATGTTGAAATAAGCATTTAAAGAGTCATCAAGACTTGATGGAACATGATCCATGATTGGTTTTGGTATATAAAGTAGAATCCCCTAAAAACCATTGAGTTAAAATGTGCCTGTACCGATGAGAGGGGCATAGACGTTCCTTAGCTTATTAAGGATTGTTCATAAAGGATAGGTAGTTGATCCCAAGACAAATTACATGTATTTTTAGATACCTAATTCTAATTTCCATGGGAAAGATATTGGGCCCCCACTCACCTTCCTTTGTATGGTATAAGTATAAACTTGAGGGGTCCTCTGAACCTGCCAGTGAGATCAAAGAGTTGTGGAATGGATTTGAGATCCTATGGGACTTCCAATCACTATTTATTTCACCATTTAATCTCTTTGTCTTCCCCTTACAAAATCAAACCTCTGATTGAATTGGTCCATATAGTATGAATCTGTACTATTAAATAAACATCTATAAATTTTCATTTTCTCCTAGAAATCTCCTTATTTTAGCCCTAAAATGTAGATATCATGTGTTTAGGAGTTAAAATAGGGGAAACACCCTTTAAACATGGTATTATGAACCCAAGAAGCTAAAAGGTCATAAGTTGGCACATGTGGGCCCCTTTTGGAGGAAATGAGTGTTGACCAAGGTAATAGTGGATCAAAATGAGGTATGAAACCATCCCATGATGGATTGATGAAGATAATGAGATACAATAGAGGTGTATGGGGTGGTTTAGTTTTCATTTGAGCCCAAATAACATCTTATTATGACCAAAAGTGTTGACTATGTTCAAGTATATGGCCTTAAAAGAGGTTTATCAATTGGATCACCATGTTAATACATATAGAATACCCCAATGATCAATGGAACCTTAATTAGACCTTATGACACTTCATATAATGATTCTTAAAGAATTTATAATGAGCATACCTTTGATGATTATGTAGGACCAATGTGTCTCTAGGCCTTTACCAAGTTGTCCCAGCAAATTGCCTTTGTCACTACATCCTTTTCATGTTAAGGAGCCTTCAAAGTGGGTAAAAGGTCATCTAGGCATATTTAAACACTATGAAATTACATGACTCAAGATTTAAAAGAGTTTTAAATTTATAAAGGGACTACTAAGGTAAATATTAAGAATGATAAAATATTGGACTAACTAGACACCCCTTTCAACTCATGACATGACTAACAACCATAGTGTCAATGATGGACCATGACTCTAAGCTATAAGGTTAACCACTTTCTAGGTATAGGACTAGAAATTGAGCAACATAAACCTATAAAAAAATGTAAATGAAACAAATTTTATGACCCTATTCAACCAACCCTATCTCTTAGGGGCACCATGGAATGTGTCCATATATGTATGAGTGTTTTAATTTGGTCTATCTAGCTCTTCCTTTACATTCTTTATGCCCTTATGATAGAATTAGGTCAAAATGACCAACATGTGTTATTATTATATAGCTAAATTTTCCTAACTCATCCTAAAATCTCCCCTAAAGGTCATAAATGAGGTTTTAATGGTTTCATGATCATGTGAATAGATCTAGACCCTTATATAGCTTAGGTCTAGTTTTAGGTCTAACTATGTTTTATGACCTAAAACCTCTTTTGAGTGTTAATGATACCTACAGAATCTTATACACCTTTTTTATGCTCAAATAAACATTCTAAATATTTCCTTATTGTTTTACCACTCTTCATGTTAATCTTCTATCATCTACACACCAAGACTGTAGTTTCATCATGATTTGGTGTGCCCTCTATCGAAGATAAAATAGAGGGAATCATCCCTATTTGTCTAGCTAAGTTGAGGTCATGAAGGAATATAATAGGTATTGGTGACCTTATGTAACAAATGGCATAGCTATATTACTTTTTTTAATCCCTCAAACTCCCAAATCCCTCAAGACTGGCTCATAAGACTTGATTGTAGAAAGACTTTGTACTAACTATAGGTTAAAAGTTTGAAACTTAGTCTTTATCCTATTTCCTTACTCTGAGAATCACATGATATAGATATCAACATTTTAAAAATGATCATCAAAATTTTCAACCATCATACACTCATGCTAACCTTTTAAGCTTACATCTCTCCATTTGTATGAGTTAGCCTGTCTAATGTAGCATATTGTAGGTGTTTATCTTAGTAGAGATTGGGGTTTCCTATAGGTGAAGGTGTATGTTAAGAAACAAATAGGAAGTAGAATCCTCATTCTAAAATTGGATAATGCATATTAAATCATTTAATTATTTTTTCCATTAGATAAACATGTATCCTTTATTAGCATGAGCAACATGTGATTATGCTAGATTGTGAGTTGCCACTCAGACTTCTTCAAGTTTCCTGTAGGTGTGTATTAAGGTCTGGATATTGATCTTTTATCTCTTAATTATATCTTAAAGTCACTAAGACTCTTTTATAGTTTTTTTTATTTGTCTTATGCTTATATACCATATATCGATTCTACTATAGGTCACTATTATGTTGTAGGATCATTTTAACATCAAATACTATCTATCTCATTGAATGCCTATAGTGGGAATTTCTTAAATTGGGAGGCTACCTATATCACCTTCACTTGACAAAAAAACCAATTCCTTTTATAAATTAATTTCCCTATGTTTTGGATAAATTATGGAAACACTCAATCCTATCTAGACCTCAAGACACTCTACTATGAGAATTCCAAGTATAAGAGCAAATTATGATTCAGAGAAGTTAAGGTAAGATGTCCCAATTTCAACTTTCCAAATGTGTGAGCATGTTTATAGGTCTATATACCACATGATGGCTTTACCACTATCACAATGAAATTTTAAATACTCTTAAACCTCAATGAAGGTTTCAAACAAGTTCAAACATCCTTCTACCAACTTTTCTCAAACCATTGATGAACCTCCCTATAGGTGCTACTACAAGATATAGATAATGTGTGGTTAATTAGTTATACAACAAATATTAAACCTTTTTGAATAGTTAAATATTATTGTTAAAAATTTGAGAGTTTATTTAACACCTTGAAGTATTCCTATCCCATCACCATGACTATTCAAATCTCCTTTTCACCTAATTGTAAGTGACTGTTGCAAGCGAAATTGATTGTATCTACCTATTAGGCTTTTCATTCCATCAACCATGACTAGTCTTGAGACTAAACCATCAAATAAGAATCATGATAAACATGTTAATATATATTATAAATAGTATAAACTTTTATCTAAAATCCAATATAGGAAAATGAAACTTTACTACTGATGGAACCTTGTTTGTAGTATGTAATGGAGTCTCTAACTAGTAGAATGAGATATTCTAGGATCATTCCTTGAAGTTTGTACATGAAACCAGACTAAGAATCACATGAGAAGGATGGTCACACTCTCTAATAGCATTTAAGAAACTTTAATTACTCATACCAATCCAAATAGATAAGAAACTTGAAGGCCATGGTGATATGAAGGTAGAAAAGAAAAGCAAACCTTCTTAGTAATGGTTCATAGAGAACAAGCAACCAAACCTACAAATATTACCATGAAATTAGATTATACATAGATTATTATCATTCCTTAATTTCACTTTATTTTAATCACCTCCTCTTAGCCATACCATGTAAAGATCAAATATCGATTGACCATTTATGCATGTCTAAGAGAGCAATAGGAAAGATATTTTAGTTTTTGTCATTTTTGAGATTTTCAAAGCTTCCCAAACATGGAAATGTGTTTTGGGAAGTTAAAATGAAACTGTTGAAGTATCGACATGTGCTCAAACTATTATTTAGGCTATAAAACTACCTAATACCACATAAAATTGCCTAATCTTCTTGCTTTCAATGTTGTACCTATAGTTGTTAGTCCAAGACTACTAATTATAGCATGATCCTAGCATGTAGGATGTTATATATGATTTTAAAATATTTTTACATCTATTAAAATTGTACAAGTCCATGAATGACTCAAAATGTGATGCCTAGATGACATAAGACCATCTATACAAATGTGACAAGAGATGAAACATTATGTGACCCCTTTTAATACAATGGGACAAAATTTACACCCTAAGAGACCCTACGAAAAATTTAAACTACATAGGGGGTTGAACTAATTTGAATTGTGATCAAATTATTCAACATTTTGGTGATTAATTAGGGGTAGAAAGACAACTATGCCTAAGACTAGTAACGTAATCCTATCTATATACACATAATATTTTCATCTTTTATCAAATATTGATGCTTTACATTTTGTAATAACCCATCAAGACTCAATATCTATGAGTACATGACCTAATGGGTGCACTAAGAAAGGGGTAGGAAGACCATTGGTGCTTTGTACGATTATTGTCCCTTATTACCACTTATTACCAATCCAAATAGCTCTTAAATCCATCCCCTAAGCTATTACTCCTCTTTTTCATACTCTAGTATTTTCCTACTTTATATCCCTCTTTTCCTTACTTTAATACCTTTTGAAAGTTTGATATACTAGGTTAATTAGGTCGACCTTGTACAGTTTTGGATAAAATTCATTTAGGGTCTAGGTTAGCGCTTAGTCGACCTAGCCTGTGACCTAGTAAATTCTTATCCATAATTACACTTGGTTGAATGGGTCAAGCCTATCAGTTAAAAATTTCAAAATTTATTAGGGTTATATCCACCTATATATGCAAGATTATTTCATCATTATTTACACAATAAATAATAGTTATTATTCACTTACACTTTTCAATCTGATCTTCCATCATTCTACTTAAGGAGTCTTACATTAGGGTTTCTACTTGGATAATATAGTATTATGAAGTCTTGGATGTTTTTTCCTTTCTTATTGATCCTTAAAAACCACAAAAACCTCTTGTGAAGCCCCTTTGGCCAAGGGAGAGATTGAGTCTTGATGGGTTCATCTTTTAAGTAAGTATTCTCTATATTTGCTCCTCCCTTTAGTAAATAGAAGTAGCATAAGTATTATCTTCAAATAATATTACTCTTATATTTATATGTATTAGGGTCTTACTCATACATATCTTAATTTAGATTATC
The DNA here is from genome assembly GCA_037957365.1 of Torreya grandis. Taxonomy (NCBI): domain Eukaryota; kingdom Viridiplantae; phylum Streptophyta; class Pinopsida; order Cupressales; family Taxaceae; genus Torreya; species Torreya grandis. The sequence continues at coordinate 1,700,666 of JARHVA010001942.1, read as the reverse complement.
CTATGCATGTTTATTTATTTACTAACTTCAATATTGTGTCACAAGATTTGGTGAGCACTAGATTAAATTTATTTACTTTACTTGTTATTAGTTTAGTGAGATATGAAAAACATAAGACCTAGCTAGGGTTATTTCATTATTGTTATTGATTGGATGCTTTTTAACCCTCACTAACATTGTGTATTATGGTAAGAGATCCCCTAATTGGGTCTATTGGATCCCCATATTGGTCATGTTACTGATTATCTAATGTATCCCTAATTGAAAGTTTATGGTATGATCTATCTTCTCCAAGTTAGGATTTATTTATAGACGTGATGAATTTATGATTACATACATTCTATTGAATCTGACGTGAATCTAACCCTTGTAGGTTTTATCTCATGTTTTCATTATTTTATCATTTTATCTCTCTATATTTGTGATATTGGGTCGATAAAGTCAATATAGTTCTAACTTATATGCATAGATTTAACACATAGTCATATCAATATGAATCTATTCTATTTGTGCAAGTTTTTCACTAGGTACAAGCTACTAGGTTGACTCTATTGACACATCACACTTTTAGACTTCCATATAAACTACTGGGTCGACTTTGTTGACACAATACACTTTTAGACTTCCAAATAGACTACTAGGTCAATCCTATCAACAAAATACACTACCAAACTTTTATAAAACATAATAGGTCAACCATATGAACATAGTATACTTTATAGGTTTAAACAAATAGGGAACTACAGAACTAGGTCAACCTAGTTGACCCAATTGGTGTAAATTGCAAGTATAAATTAGGGTACTTCAATAGCAATCTCATTTTGTTCTACATCTTCCAACCCACCAAGGTTCCTTTTTATCATTCTCTTTCATTTTTTTATTCATTATAGTTCTATTTTTAATATTTTGTAGTCTTTAAAACTACCCATATATAGTAAACTAGGTCCACTCTATCGACCTAGTTTTGTATTATGTCTTCTATTTTTTAAACTAGGTCAACATTGTTGATGTAATTTTTTTTATAATCCCTTGCTTCAAAAATATAATAATGACACTATTGACTCTATTCTATAATCTATGCATACAATATCATTTGAACCAACACTGTATTATGTTTCAAAGTTATAATTAACACTTATATGTTAATAATTAGCTCACACTTTCATTTTCAATTACATACTTAGAATAGATCACATAGTCTAATTAGGTGGTTTTCAATATACCATTTAGTTGCACTATTTTTCTCTTTTTTGCACACACTACCAAATCACAAAATCTAAAAATGCATTTAAACAATTGTCTACCCAAGGCCTACCTATTTGGATTTCATTACCAAAGGAGAAGTTGACTTGGTTTTCTATCCAAGTATAAACATGTGGTTAATGGTATATATTGGAAAAGCACCCAACACCCTTAACACTATGATGTGTGAAGTGACAGGGTATGCCCCAATACCTGAAGTGATAGGGTAGGCCCCAATACCAAGCCAATACCATTTCTAATAGAGATCCCTTTCAACCTAGACATCCTAAAACTATCCATAGATTGCTTTCTAGTTCCTTACTTACAACCAACTCCCTATCACATCTAAAATCATTCTCTAATAATCTAATAACATTTAGGGTGACCACTTAGTTAGCATTTACTTTCCAAATTTATTGCTTTCTCTTTTATCAATTATATGTTGTATTGTAAATACTTACATTGGTCAATGTTGGTATAAGGTTTTGTGTTGTTTGCCTCAATTGGATCATCCTCATTGACCTGATTGATTATGTATTTCTCTTAATTTCTTGATTTCAAAGTACTTGCAATTTTTTTATATTTTAGTACATAGTTGATCTCCTTGACATAGTCTCTTAAATATTGTCTTTTTCCCTTGTCTATAGTACTAGGTTAACCCTGTTGACATAATACTCTTTTCTTCTTCCTAGAATACAAAATTAGGTCAAACCTATCATTTTTATATTTTTTTTGCCACTTTTTTCCTAGATTATAGAACTAGGTCTACCCAATTGACCCTGTATCCCTATGTTCTTAGTTAACATATCCTATTTTTTGTATTAGGTTGACCCAATCAACTCCATACTCTTCTTGCTTTCCCTATTTATCTGACTTAGTTTTCTATTTCTCTTCCTTAGTATTTTTGTTCATTTCTCTCAAATCATCATGAAGTCCCCTATCAAAATCTTATTAGATAACCTGAATCCATTTAGATACTATATGGGATGTTCATTTCTCCCTCTCTTTTCCTCCTAAGAGCACCATCACTCTTGGATAACCTCTTCTCCTCCTTCATCTATGAATTATCACATGGTGAAAATCACACTTAAAGATGAATTTTATTGGTCTAACCCTTTCTATACCTATCAATATGCTTCTCATCTCCAAACCCTTCAAACTATTATGGAAGAAATTGACACAAGTTTAATGAATAATCCTACTAATAATCCATCTTCTAATAACCCTCTCCCTAACACTAATTTAGGGAGTACTCCTACCAACACCAACCAACCTATTGATACAACTCAACTTCTTGTACAAGTCATACAAAAAAGAACATAATGAAAACTTCTAACACCTCTCAAATGATGCAACTCCAACATCATTTGATTAATATGGATAATCAACCTATGGATATCCATCCTCAAGATTTCCCAATTATATTCCTCCACCTCTTAGAGATGCCTTAGGAAATGATATTCCTCAACCCATAATAAATAACAAGATGATTCAAACTATTTAAAATGATCCTTTAGCTCCCTTCATTATGTATATTGATATTGGTAACATATCTCCAACTATCAAGTATGATGGGACTAAAGACCCAAAATCATTTCTTAAAGCCTTTGACAATATTTACAAAGAGTGGATCCAAACTAATACCTTCACAACAACTAAACTCTCAGTCAAAGCCTTCAATAGTGATGTATTAGAATAGTACAAATAGCTTCCACAACATTCCATTTGGAAATTAGAAGATTTGGTCAATCTTTTAGTTAAGGATTTTCAACATAATGATCTTCTTATAAATTGTCTTAGGCACTTCATTAATGCTAAGCAATAGCCCACTAAATCAGCTCATGACTTTATCAAAAGATGGAAATAATTAGCCCATAAATCTAATCATAAAAAGACTAATGATAGCTTTTTAAAACTCTTTATAACTACTTTGAATCCTTCTCTTCAATATAAGTTTTGAACTTTTACTCCCCAAACACTTAATGAAGCTCTTGATCAAGTTAAACATCAAGAATTTATCATGAAGAAATTTAAACCTAATCCTAAACTTTTTAAATGATATTTTGAAACATATACTAATGTTATCACTACAAATACTCCTCAACCCAAACTAGGAGTTTCCAATGCTAACATACCTTCATCTTCTCACACACCACTTTTGATGTAGCAAATGAAACAAATTTTACCACCCTCTAAACCATTCACCTACCCTAATAATTCTCATAAGTGGTATGACCTTAATCAATTATGTTGGTTCCATGCTGACATTGGTCACTCTCATGAATCTTTTAGAGGGATCACTAAATTTATTATCTCCTATAGTCTTGGTGATTCATTTAATCATGACACCATGAACAACCTTCATTTTCAAGAGTACACTACTGCTTCTCAAAAATGACAAGTTTCCAAAGCTTCTACCTAAAATAACCAAAAATATTTTTCTACTACTAATAATCAATAATATACCAAGGATGTTTGTGCCATTAATGTCAATTATGACCAATATTATAACAATTCTCAACATGTTAACACTAATAAGGTTAATTATCATCTCAATCTGGCTCAAAAAGATCTTGTTACGAAACCTAAGAAGCCATCTTTAGAATAACAACTTCTAAAAGATACTACAGCCAATAATCTCACTTTGAAAGCTCCTAAGGAACAACACGTTCCTTTCAAGCCTCTAACCATTTATGTTCCTTCAAAATCTACTTTACCTCCTAATCATCATGATGGTTCTTCTTCTAAATCTCATTAGAACTTTCTTGAAGAACTTAACTCTATGCCTTGTAAGATTCCACTTATGGACTTGGTTCATACTTCCCCCTATTATTGTAAGTTCCTTATGCAAAAATTATAATAGATTAAATATCCATCCTCTATAGATGAAGAACCACCTTCTATTTAACCTCAACCTACCAACATACATACTATCGAAATCATGCATCCTTATTCCAAGCTTGCTATTAATTTCCTTGAAGAGGACATAATCAATGATGAAATTCTTTTTTGTGTTGATAATTTACCACTTTTCATTAAAATAGCCATTAATACTAACCTTATCCATAAATTTCTAGTTGATTAATGCTCTAGCATTAATGTGACATCTTTGTGGCTTATCCAATAACTTAGTTATAATAAGTATCATCTCAAGAAAACCCATCTTATCTATCATGGTTTTGATAAGACTAATCAAAAGCTACTTGGTTGTAATTGGTTTCCCCTAAAAATTGGACCAAAGACCATTCAAACTAATCTTATGGTCCCTTATCTACACTTATGTTATAATATACTCCTTGGTTGCCCATGGACTCATAGAATGAGGGCCATTACTCCTTTTGGTAGCCAATGCATTAAATTCATAATAATGGAAAAATGATATAAGCATTAGGCTGATCCCAACCCTTGTAGTATTCAACTCCCTAATCCCAAATATCAGTATCATATTCCTACCATTCCTAAGATCAATAGTGATCATTTACCCAAGTTCATCAACATCAATCCTAATTTACAAGTCAGTATTGCTGATTCAAATGATGATGAGCCTAATGATTTGTAACATACTTACAATATTACTAAGATACCTCCCTAAATATTAGAGTGGCTTCCTCCTTTTTTATTACCTCAAGACCATACTATTCCTCTTATTGATGAGATCACTAATTTTCCCCCTCCATGAAATGCTTAGAAACCTTCTTTACCTAAAGATGCCTTCACTTTTAATGATTTTGGAATGGCTAAATTGCTTCAATATCCTCTCATCATGTCCCCACATACATTTAGTAATATTGGGATTTCAACTTCTAAAAATCCACTTGAATCTCAAGCATGTACAATTTCTCCAATGTATGATGATAATTATATTATGTCCCAAGCTCAATCTTAAGACTTGGATGTTCAAAATTATTTAAAAAACTTAGCTTAAATTCATGCTTTTAACTAGGATGTTCATACCATTTATACTGATCATAAAATATATCTTGAAGGTTAGGTGCCTCCTACCCATTCTCCACTTCTTAATACTCCTTGGGTGGTAGAGAAAATTATACCTTTCAAACCTCTAAAAATTACTATAGCTTATTTACCACCTATAGATCCCATCATTACACCTAATCCTTCCCCCACTAATGAAACCATCAATACACCAACCCCTTTCAATCCATCTACTTCTCCTACTCCCAATATTACACTAGATTCCAAGGCAACTAATGTCTATTAGATACATTCTGAGTATGATCACCATGGTAATCAGATTCTAGATCTTGAAGTATATGTTGAGTATCATGGTCCTCTTCTCACCTTGCCTAGTGATAACACTATTCTTGAACTATTTCATGCTTGAGAACCTCAACTTCCTTGATAACATCATAAACTTGAGAGCTTCAAAACTAAAACCCCTTGTTTCAACAACTTCATTACTATTATTGATCCTAAGGCTAATCCAATTTCTTATTTACCTAATTCTCCATACCATTTCCAAGATGGAAATGCTATGCTTATCAAAGAAATCACTCAAATTGAATATGGTACTCCATCATGACCTCGACCAGTTATAGTTTTTTGTGGACTCTCACCTACTAAGTATGATAATTTTAGCTTATTTTTCAATAAATATAGTGAAATATTTATTTGGTGATATGAGGACATGCCTAGTATTGACCCTAGCATTATGGTGCATAATGTCATCACTTATCCTAATTCCAAGCCTATGTATTAAAAATAAAGTAACTTTCCACATGAGGTTTCCACTTTATGTCATAAGGATATCATCAAATTACTCGATGCTAAATGTATTAAACCAATGGATTATTTTGAATAGGTTTATAACTTGGTTCCCATTCAAAAAAAGGTCACTATAGTCATTAAAATTTGTATTTATTTCCACAATATTAATCTTGATTATCCTAAGGATAACATCCATATACCTTTGATAGATGCAATTATTGATTCTATAGCTGGTTAAAAAATATTATCTCTTATGGATGTCTTCTTGATCTATAATCAGATTCACATCACCCTCAAGGACTAACATAAGATAGATTTCACCACATAATGGGGCACCTATTACTATGTCAAAACACCCTTCGACCGCAAAAAATCTAGATCCACTTACCAACACGTAATAACTCACATATTTCATGATATTATCTATAAAATTGTTAAAACCTATGTGGATGACCTCATTACTAAATCCAAAATCTATAAAACTCATCTCTTCTATCTTGCCATCATCTTTGACCATCTTCTTAAATATCGAGTTAGACTAAATCCTTATAATTATGTCCTTGATGTCACATATGGAAAACTATTAGGATTCCTAGTCTCTCTTTATGGCATCAATAATGACCCTACCAAAATCAGTGATATTATCAACACGCCCATTCCTCATCCAATTTAGACAATCATACTTAGGAAAACTTGGAGCAATTAGATTATTCATCTCTAAAATAGCTTACCACATCCACTCCATCAATTCTATTCTTAAGAAAGGTAATGTTTTACAATGTATGGATCCCTATAAAAAATCCTTTGATAACAGGAAATAATCATTGCTTCACCCACCTAAACTTCATCTTCCTTCCAATGATCAACCTCTAATTATATGTACTTCTTCCACACCCATATGAGTTGGGGTAATGATTTACAAAAAATATGATATTAGAAGAGAGTATGTTATCTATTACATTATTTAAGGCCTCATCTATTATTAGAAATGATATATAAATTATTAACATGATTGCCTCACCATCAATTTCATAGCTAGAAAGACTCAACACTGCATGCTATACCAAACCACTTATGTCATCATCATTCTCACCCCCTTTGTCAATTATTCTCCAAATATTTTCTTCCTAGAGATATAATTGGAAAATTTATGGTCCTCCTTATGGAATTTGATCTCTACATTGTAACTCAAAAAGCTATTAAAGGACAAGTCATAAATTATTAAATTATTGTAGTTTTTGTGCCAGCTACCAATCACCTTTAAGATAGTCTTCTTAATGACAATATTCTCTATATTGAAGGTCTCAATCAAGATATTTCTCTCAAATATTACTTTCATAACTTTACTATTGATCTTGAAGCAAGTAATCTTGATGAATTTGCTATTCTACCTGATATTACTAAATCAAAATTAGTTATTAAGGAGCTTCCTAAAATTAATGTCTACTTGCACGAGGATACTTGGACCCTTCACTTTGATGGTGCTAAAATCCTTCAAGGAGTTTGGGAATTTTTGGGACCAACACACCCACTTTTTTTAACTGGGAACCTTGTGAAACCCTAAACTTATAACAAAAATTTTATCATATCAGGGCCTTTTATAGAATTTGAAGATCATCCACTTTGTTAAAATACAAACTTATGTGGCATTGATTTACATTAAATATGGACTAACAGTGCTAATGAGGTTCATTTGTATTTTAGTTATAGGTTCCATGGCATAATTCCCATGAATTCTATATTCCAGAATCCTAACAAACCCTTGATTCAAACTTGAATAAAGGTGGGAACCAAATTGGCAAGAACCATTTTAAAATTCATTGATGGACTAAAGTATAAAATGCATATTCTAGGTTTAGTCATGTATTTTACCACAACTTAACCAAGAAATAAGATCTCATTTATTATTTCCCTTATTTTCTAAATTTCCTCATGTCCTAACTAATGTCATCATGCAGGGTCCTTTTATATTTCCCATCTAGCCTAAGACTTTAACAATAAGGACCTAACATATTTATTAATATAATCATGGCCTTAGTCTTAATGCCTTAATCCTAAGTTTTTATTATCTCCATAGTCCTAACATTAAATTCCTCATGCTTGATAGGATCCTATAGTTATCACTTTATCATGGTATTTAACCCAATAGAGCAAGGATAATTTGAAATTCAGCTTAAATAACATACATCTTTGATGATTCAATGATTCATACTTACTCATTAGGGCCTGATCAAATAGAGTGAGGTATAATTTAAAATTAAAAAAGATGTAAGAAGCCTAAAAGATGAACACGTGGCATCATTACATTATAAGAGTAAAAGGAAAGGGGCCCACCTAACATGCTCACCAATAAAAAAAGTCCTTAGATCAAGATCTTATGGTTGTCACTTCATCATGGTATTTGATCCAATGGGGTGAATTAACACTAATACCCTAGGAAGCCCCATATAAATTCCAAGTTGTATCCTCAAATTTGACCCTGAAGGTTTTGGCAAAATTAAAATTGGCATTCACATGACCATCATTTAAATGTTTCAAAAAATGAACTTGATCCCCACGTGACCATCAACTTTAATCCCATTAAATTAAAACTTCATTGGTTTAAACTTGAAGTCCACATGACTATCAATTGGCACCTGTGAGGGTGTATTTGATGTTTTTGAGACTATCAATTTTAATCTGATGAAATATCTTACTCAGTGTTCAAATTATATTCTAAAAATCCTATTTTTAAACTTGGAAATTGTCTTATAATCTAAATACTTAGTCTAAATTCATACAGAAGAGGCCTCATAACATTTTGTTTAAAAGAATCATGAACCTTAAACTTTGAGTTTATGCTAAGTCTTATGTTAAAAAGGGAAGCCCTTGTCACATAGAGTGTAATCTAACCAAAGGTTTTCATATATGGTGGCCAAGACTATTTAGACCCTTGCCCCTTCATCATAAATTGGGGAATGTAGGCATAAGTTCCTTAGATTAAGGTTTATTTCATGCTTAATAAACATGAAACAAACCTTAGCCTAAGGAACTTAATCATATATCATGACTTTAATAGTAGAATGCCTTAATGGTTGGGCATTATTTGCATATCAACAGTACATGCCCTATCATTAGATTTGATCTAACGGCATGAGGGTGCCAATGAGTTTCAAAGGCCCATAATCTCACCATGTGGCCAATACGTGATCAACAAATGGCTAACCAAAATATTTAGAGTATGGGGAAGGCACATAAAGCACTAAATGTCATGACCACAAGGTTCATAATAAAAATACCCAATCACATCAAAGGGCCTAGATTTTAATCAATGGCTCATGCTAGTCTAGGATTTTGATCCTATGGTGTGAAATGAAGAAGGTATTTTTAAATACCAATAACTAGTATTCAAATGGAATTAATGAAAAATGCTGTGAAAGGTCTAGACTATTACCACATAATCACCATACAAGCATAAAAGGACAAAATTCAAGATCTTATGGGCTCAAAAACATAAAAGTGTAAAGGAAAAGGTCTAAATGAAATCTAAGGCACATATAAGCCAAAGCCTAGATATCTTCTACCATTAAAGATCCAAAACCTTAAACCTTGCATAAAAGTGACCTAAATGAATTCAATTTATTATAATTTGATCAAAGGATACATTAATTATGTTTCTGAGCATAAGAGATATTTCAAAAAGATCATCTACAATCTGGCATGAATAATTAGTAAGAAATAGAGACCATGGTAGCTAGCAGATAGTAATTGAAAGAAGACACCAAACTCTATTTGACAATAGAATATTAGGGATGGATATTCAAGGATATAGAATTGAACCTCATCATATTAAACATCTAGGCAATTAGGAATTGGTTTGAGTTATTCTTCATGATAGAAGAGTTGTAACCCATTTCATAGGAGGAACAAAGGACTGCCACCATGAGTAGGCAAAACTATGACCTAATTGCTATCCAAATGATGGGCCTTCATCATGCCATGACAAAACCAAAGGTATTACATTGTATTATTATCCTTTCCCCAATATTTTTTGATTGTAGAATAGACAATGAATGGATCATTAGGGAAGGGAACTCAAAGGGGGTAGCTAAAATTTACCCTATTGCTTTTGAGAAGTATTACAAGCTCCCTCTTCCCCATGTGGAGATTTCTAAGGTCAAATAATGGATGAGTAACCATGACCTGGACTCTATCCTTAGACCCTGGCTACACCAAAGACCTCACATCTTTAGAAGCCCTGATGGAAAAATCCCTATCATCTAATTTAGGGAAGGTATTAGGGTAATAATGACCCCATTAAACTGAGCCTTTGGCCCCACTTCATCCACTTATGTGAATAAGATCTAGGTCCCATATGTGCACTTCATGGTAGAGGAAAAACTTACCCCTCTAATTAGATACTTAATAAGTATTTTCCTAACTACACAATTTAATTTTATCAAAAGAAAGACCTTAAATCAATTATTTATGATGTCATACCTACTTGAATCCCTTCTAGCCTCAACCACCTTCCTTGGGATTAATAATTAGTCTAAAAGGGCAAGACAACCATCTCACACTACTATTCTAGGTTGTACATCTTTGAGTATAAGAATCACATGCATTTTATTTGTGATTGCATTTACCTTGCTATAGTGGAGGGCATCACAGGTGTTCCCATGCCTAGGATCCACCCCCTCATCAAAAGATATGTTGAAATGATAGGGGATGTAAGGTATTATCCTGATTGCATAGTCATCAAGATAAAAGGAATCATGACCCAACCTTATAAATTACAAGTATATGTTCTAAATTAGCTTATAGATTAAGAAATTACTTCCCAGCTCATCCATGGTATTTATAGGACTTGTAAGGAGAAAAGGAAGTGCCTAGTCCACCCCTTCCCCTTGAATATTAGGAGAACTATAATAAAAGACTAGAAATAGGTGGAAGTTATGTCTACACATAGGGATTCATTTGTATTTCAATTAGATGAACTCAAAATATGGGATCTAAAGAATATAGTTGGCAATCATATGAGGGACAAGAAGCTCCCAAATATAGAATATGTGCATCACCTTGGTGTCCATGACACCATATATATCAAGGCTAAGAACTATAAAGAGGTATTGGTTAGGATCCAAGGCCATAACATTAAGCTAGTTCATATATTGGTTAGGGACAACTAGCCATCTAGGGAAACATGACAAATGCACCCTTTGTAATACCATTTACTACCTAGGCCATTTAGAATAGCCCATGAGCAACATTAGACATAATATCCATAGCACCAATAGCAGGTTGAGCAAGTTCAAGATGAACAAAGCAAAGGGAAGGAGAAAGTTGGAGAAGTCAAGCTAGAAGAAAGACCTAGCAAAGAGCCCCTACCTTCAACACTACCCTAAAGACCAACTTCCCCAATTCAATACATAGGCATGATAGCCCTATAACCAAAAAATACACTTGAGAGTGACCTCAATAAAATTTTAGAGGCTTATGAATCTCATAAGGAAGAGGAGCCCAAATAATATATAAGAAAGGAGCTTGTCACAATAACATCCCATGAGAAGAGAAAGGTAGAACTAGCACTAGTCCTTATGAGACCAAAGAAGAGACCAAGGTTAAATTTCACTCATCCCACGAGTGAAGTAAATCTATTTAGTGATGAGTTCTCAATCCATGGACTAGTTATTCCTAACTGGTTCATCTATGGGAAGTTGCAAAAGATCCCCTCCCTTTCGCACTCTTGGGCCATGACAAGGGTCACTGATGTTCAAGTAAAGGATGATATGAAACCTAGGATAAGAGATATAATGAAGGATATAGAATAAAGAATAATTATGGACATTAAAGTTCCAAATGACAAGAATATATATTCCTTAGGAGCATCTATGAACTCAAATGTGGAGGTCCCATAACTTCCCCAATTCAAGGAACCAATCACTACTATCCATTTCAACTCTGAAACAACTAGGCTAGAAATAATAAAAACTAGGATAGCTATGGTTGGGATATAATAATTCACCTTTAAGAAGGTGGAACCATTTATAGGACTAACCTCAATGGGTGGCCAACAGCTTGGTGACGTTGTTATTTATGAAAAAGATGTGGAAAGTCTAATTGAATCCCATTTGGGAAAAGCTAAGGATAGAGTTTAAGGTATGAAATAAAGGATTTAGAATTTAGAAAGATAAAAATAAAACTTGGAAAAATAGGTAATTCTATTAGTGCTAAATACAATAATCAAGCTATTTGACAAGTCATTGTATGACATGTTTGAGGCACTTAAATCAATGAAATTAAGGCAAGGTGCATTAGAATAACAATGTGAACTATCCAAGAGTTTAGTCACCTAATGGTAGGACTCTGAGGATAAAATAACTCATCTCTTCAACATTTAGGAAAATAAGTAGATCCCAAACTTCAAGACCGTTAGTTTGGGGCATTTGAGCACAATTTTAGGAATTGTGACTAAAAAGATTAAAAATTGAGTGCATTGCATAATGGTATGAAAAGGTTCCTAAAATAAGACAAGGAACTAATTTAAATAATTTAACAACTTCATGGAACCATTTATATAGAGCCTACATAACCCAATTCCCTTGGGATCATTAGTGATGAGGAATTTAAGCATAGGGCTACTTTGGTAACCTAAGAAATCAGAGGAAAGAGCTAGGGAAAATGTGGGGGTGACAACAACAAATTCCTAAGCATGATAATAAATGTATGGGAAAGGATAAATTAATCCATGAGTATCAAAGAGGCTATGGATATGAATGACAAAGAATTTGATGACCTGATGGATCAAGAGAAAGAACAGATCATGAAGACTATTGTGGACCTAGACCTAATTGATGAGCAACATGAGAGAACAATGAACATCCTCCAGTAGTGACAGCCAAGGGCCCCACCCTCAAATTGAGCATATTCTATTTTGTAAAGTTTTGTAACATTTTGAAGTAGAATATCCCATTATAAAGGCATATGCTAGTTAGCTAGCATATATGCCTCTAGGTCAGTATAATTAGGAAAAGCATATGTATTTTAGAGCTTGTAAGGATAGTTGTCCTTATCTTTGTATAACTATATTTTGTAAACTAGCTAGTATACTACCTAATTTTCCTATAAAGGCATGTATTACCATTTTTAAAAGAGATACTTTTTGAGCAACTTTGTATACTTGAAGTAATTAATAAGATTAATGAATTTTGCAAGGATTGTCCATTGTTGATATGTTAATTGCTAATAAAGCTTTTCTCTCAATTGTTAGTAGAGGTCTTGAATTTGAATAGTGTCTTTGAATTTTGAGTAACATATTTTAATCATAGGGCTTCTAATTTACGCTTAGGCTAGATTAGTTAAAAGATCTTAGGTCCTACTTATTTAAGATCATAGGGTGCACCTTTGAGCTAATTCAATTAAAGATCAATGTATTTTGCAAGTTTTCATACCACCTTTGCAAAATAATCTCAAGGTGGAGGTCTAACTCTTATTATTCATAAAATTTAAATTGACACATCATATTTTAGGTAGGATCTTTGAATTTCAAGCTAAAATTACCCATGATCAGAACAAGATCACACTCATTAACTAGAGAGCCTTTACTTAAGCTAGAGGTACATAGAAGAGCTATACATGATAAATGTAGACACAAGAGATCTAAGTCTCTTCCAAATTTACCTCTTCAAGGTACTTGTGCCTTCGACCTTCATCCAAGTATGGCATGGTTGGGGGATTCTTCAATTAATGTACTAGGGGTAGTTCATGATCTCCCAAACAACCCTTAGAAATATCTGCCTATATTTAGTCCAACTGGAATAATAATTGATAAGAAACACAAATGTATTTTAAAGCTACCTTAAGGTTACTTAATGTTGTGAATGAGGATGTAACACGTAAGCTATTTCCTTTCACTTTTAAATATGCATCTTATGAGTGGTTTTTAAACTTTCTTGATAATTACATTAAAATTTGGAAAGACTTCAATAATGTGTTTGTTAATCAATTTGGTAAGATTATTAGTCCCTATGTTATTTACCATCAATTCACCACTATTAGAAGGAATACCAATGAGCCTATTAGGTCATTTAATGATATATTTAAAAATATGTATAGCATAACCATAGAGACTTATAAGCCTAATGATGTTATAGCTTTAGAGATCTATAAATATGAAATGGATCTTATGATCTCTATATTTTTGAAAATAGCCATCCCATATATAGCTTCATTATCCTAGGCCTACTCTAAATTAGTGACCATTAATGATCAAATGCAACCCCAGGGGAAAATGGCTTACTCAGTCCCAAATGTGAACCATCATATGCCTGTGATGAACTTGTTCCCCAAATATAACCAAAATCTCCCAACCGTAAACCAACTTATAAACTATAATCAATTTCCCTTAAGTCATGTAACCCTTAATCAAAATTTAGGATTCTTGAGTCATCCTACTAATGGTTTTAATGCAGGTGATCAATGAGATTTAGTACTATCTATAGGTGCTAATATAAACCAAGTGCATAATTTGAAAACTCCAAAAAATGAGAATGAGTTTATCTTGAAAATGGTTCAAAAATTAAGCATTGATTTCCTTCAGTTACATAAATAAGTAGGCAATATTGGAGAGCACTCTAGTAAGAATTTATCATTTCAAATATTTAATAGAAGTAATATATTTTAGAATCATATTTTTCATAATAATAAGGCCAATGAACCATCTTTTGGTAACAAGAATATGGACATTAATCTTACTAATATTGAATTGCCTGACTATTGTAAGGTACATTGCACAACCAAGCATGGGGAAATTGATTGTATAGAATTTTGAAAAGACTTTGAGCCTTTTCAATAGGATTTAGATATATTTGAAGTGGTCCTTAACAAAGAAAGTGGTGCAAGTTCCTCTTAATCTAAGTCACTTGAGTAAGCCTTCATGGTGGACACCTTTGACTTCCCCTTTCAAGAGGCAAATAAACCTGATGAGATCCTTGAAGAGGTCTAAGCCTTTTAGTAGTTCCTAAAGAAGACCTACCCCTTGTATAATAGAGAGCAGAGGAAAAATTTGATTACCTCAATGCCTTTAAATAATTTTAGAACTCCTCTTGATACCTCTTCAAGAAATAATCCAGATCCACCAAGAGGGAGTACTTCTAAAACCAATATTGAGATTCCTAGTTCTTCTAGTAAAATTGGGTATAACATAGTTGAGGACATGAAGAATATAAAGGCTAATATCACATTTCATGAACTCACATATATTACAAAGCACAGGGACCTCTTGTTGGAATCCTTGTCAAAGAAGCACAATAATCCACCCAAGACTGATCATGCCAATGTGACTATGCATAAATCCAATGCTAAGTCTCCTTTCTTGCTCACTATTAAGATGTTTGATAAGAACTTGCATAATTTTTTATTATATTTAGGATAATCTACCAATATCATGCCTATAGGTATATACAAGCAACTTAGTTTAACACCTATAAATTTTGATAGGGTTTTCACCCAATTGGACAAATCTAGAGTTAAGGTTTTGGGAAAATTATTAAATGTTCATATGTAACTAAATTCTAAGCCTAGGGTGTAACAATTAATTGATATTCAAGTGGTTAAAATACTTGACATTTATGGAATCTTATTGAGTAGGGAATGGACCAAGGCTTTGAATGGTTACATGTCCATAGATTACTCACATCTATGGCTACCTTAGAAGGGGGTCACCAATAAAATTAGGGTTGAGAGAGAACTAAGAATGAAGCATATGATAATTGAGTAAAATTATATAAATGAGAGAATCAACCTAATTGACTTAGACTTAGGGGTCTTCACCCTAGATATTGACAAGATATGTGATCCCAAGAATGCTCAGGTTATTCTTAGATTGTGGGAATTGCATTATGATGGTGCTAAGTATAGTGATGGACTAAGGGTTGGTGTTTTCTTAACAAATCCTACTAATAAAAATTATCATGATTCCTATACGATTTTATTTCCTTGTACTAACAATCTTGCTGAGTATGAATCCCTTGTCCTAGGTTTATAGTTTGCCATTAAAAGCAAGGTCAAAGAAATGCTAGTTTATAGAGATTCGAAACTTGTAGTCAACCAAGCAAGGAAAAAATACCAATGTAAACACTAATACTTAAAAATATATAAGTTTAAGGTATGGGACTTGATTGAATCCTTTTACATTTTTAACATCATTTCCATCACTAGGGAGGAAAACCAGCTATTGATGGATTGACATCTATTATTGCCAACCTCATGCTCGACCAAGATTCTCCCAATTTTAGCATTGAGTTGATCCCCTGTCTTTCAACACCTAATAATAGTATCCATTTTCAAGTTTTCAATGATGATCAATAGATATTATATTTCATAACCAATTTTGGAGCATTTGATGCACACATTATTGATGAAGCTAATGAAAATACATCTAGGGAGGATAAAATTAATGGCAAAGTCATTTAGTTGAGTGACAAAAAAATTCCTAAAGGGATAATTACTTTGTAAATAATTTTTGATCAAGATATACTTGTTGATGCTTCCAAGGTTCCTAAGGTAAATGGGAAAGAATATAATGCTATTGACTTAAGCTTTCATGATTAGCCCTAACTGGTAAATTTTGGAAAGGCTTATACTAACATTGAGAGAAATAAAGCTAATGAAATCCTTGCCCAATATAGAGATGTCATGGTATGGTCCTATGATGACTTAAAGATCTTTGATCCAAGAGTCATCACACATACTATACCCCTTAAGAAGAGAATCAATCCATTAAACCATTTAAGTAGAAACAAAGGCCTATAAACCCTATCTTAGAATCGATGATCTTTAAAGAGGTTAAGAGAATTTTAGATGATAAAATAGTCTTTCCCATTAGACACTTTACCTAGGTGGCTAATTTAGTGCAATTCAAGAAGAAGAATGGTGAGATTAGATTTTATATAGACTTCAAAAACTTGAACAAAGCATCAGAGAAGGACAACTACCCCCTTCCTTCCCTAGACCAAGTAATTAAATTTGTTTTAGGATCAACTATGATGTCCTTTATTGATGGATTTTCAAGTTACAACTAAGTATTGATTGATAGGGAGGATAAGATGAAGATAGATTTCACCACAAAGTAGGAATATTTACTTACAAGAGAATGTCTTTCAGACTAATCAATGTAGGAGCCACCTTTCAAAGAGATATGGAACATGCCTTTCAAGTCCTGATAGGTAAATGCATCATCATTTATATGGATGATCTAATAGTTTTTTCTAAAAATAGGGAAGATCACTTCATGCATTTACAACAAGTTTTTGAAAGATGCAGAAGGTAAGGCATTTTTTTGAACCCTAAGAAGAGTATATTTTGTGTGATTGAAGGAAACTTATTGTATCATGTTATAACCAAATATGGTATCTCTATAGATCCTAAAATAGTGGAGGCCATATCTATAATAGAACCTCTAAATAGTAAAAAAGAGCTAAAGTCATTCTTTGGTAAAATTAATTTTGTAATAAAGTTTATTTTTGGTTGTGTAGAAATAGTCAAACCACTTAATGGCATGTTAAAGAAGGATACCAAAGTCACATGGAATGAAGATTATAGAAAGTAATTTAATTATATAAATAAGGCCATCAATCAAGCTTTAGTCCTTAAAATTCCTAATTTTTCAAGGGACTTCTACCTCTATTCCTTTGCATTTGACCACACCATGGTTGTAGTGTTAACTTAGAAAACTGAAGGGTGTGACCACATAATTGCTTTTATGAGCATTAATTTCAAGATTGATGAGTTAAATTACTCATTGATTGATAGAAATGCATATAAATTAGTCAAGGTAGTTAATAAATTTAGGCATTACATCCTTAGAAATAAGGTGCATGTTATTTTACCTGACCATATTACCAAACTTATGTTACGCCAGAATGAATTGGGAGAGTGTAGAGGTAAGTGGATGTCAATATTTTAGGAATATGACCTAGAAATGAAAGTGGAAAAATTGGTAAGGTGCCAAGTTTTGATTTAGATGATTGTTAATACTAAACCTAGCTTAAGTGTTATGTAAGTGGATCAACAAAACTTTCAAGATAGTGAGTTATATGATCCAATCATATATTTAAAAATTAATGGTACTTATCTTATAGGTCTATATAAGGAAAAAAAGAGTGACCTAAAGTTAAGGGTATCCCACTACTTGATCAAGAATAGAGTCCTATATAGGAGGAATTTTTAGGGTGTCTACCTAAGGTGTGTCTCTTAAAAAGAAGACACCCAAATCATGAGTACCTTTCATGAAAATTTGGGCAATGGACATACATCTAGGAGGACCACAATCCATATAATTATCATAGCTAGTTATTATTATCCAACTATTTTCAAAGATGCCCACAAGCATGTGAGAGAATGCCATTCATGTCAAATCTTTAGCACTAAGAAGCCAAAGGCAATAATGCCTCTACAGCCAGTCATGATTGACAAACCTTTTTCTTAATGGGGATTAGACTTTGTTGGCATAATCAACCCCAACTCATTCAAAGGTCACAATTATGTCCTTACTACCATAAACTATTGTACAAGGTGGACTAAAGCTCTAGCTACCAAATAATGTAGAATCAAGGAAGTGATCAAATTCTTAGAATAAAACATTTATACTAGGTTTGGAACTCTAGTCTCTTTAGTGTGTGATAATTGATTTTCCATCATATCTATAGAGATGACTGAATGGGCTTATGATAATGTCATCACTCTCAAGTTTACATCTAAACATTATCCCTAAGTGAATGGAGTCTCTGAATCTAAAAACAAGAACCTAATGAAGGCAATCAAGAAATCTATTATAGATAAACCTAGGACTTGGCACAAGCTCCTTAAATTTGCACTTTGGGCTGATAGGATAAGAATCAAGTAAGACTTAAGAGCCTCATTATTTTTATTGGTGTATGGACATGAACCCATCATTCCTATCACTATCAAGTTACCTACATACATATTTATGCAAGAATAAATAAAGGAGAGCCAAGAGATAACACAATTATATATTTTTGGATGTAATTTAGATGGAAGATGTAAGAGAGAAAGCCTCTGCATATTTTAGTAGGCATCAAACTATAATCAATAGATGGTTTGATAAAAGTTCCAAAATAAAGGTGTTTAGATAAGGAGACTTAGTTCTCCTCTTAGATAAAGCATCTAAGCCTAAGAGAAAACATGGTAAATTCACACCCTTGTGGATTGGCCCATACCATATTGCATAAACATTGGGAAATAACACCTTTAAGCTCATATATTTATAAGAGTAGATTTTACATTGGCCACTAATGGGAAATACCTCAAACACTATTTATCTACTACTCCCCTTGGGGTCTTCATGGAGTAAAACTATAAGATGATTAGATTAGTTTAGGTAGTCTAGTTAGTATATTCCCATGATCTTTCCTTCTCATCCCTTGTTTGTGTATAGGCATGTTCATATTATCTTGTTTTCCCTAGTTGTTTTTTCTTTCCTGATTTTTATCATGTGTTTCTTTCCTATTGCTTATTTCCTTATTTCTAATAAGTACATAGGGACAATCTTGAGATTATAAGTTATGAAATTTTCTTGAAAACATGCCCCCTATTCGAAAATGAGGGTATGAATCCCATGCATAGGGTAACCATGGTTCTAAAATATATAGCAAGATGTTATATATTAGAGAAACTAGTAAAGACCAATCATTTCATTAGACCCTAACCATTGTCTTGAACTGAAACTAGTTTTAAGAAGACTTGAACTTATGGGATGGAAACTCAAATTATCAAGGTATACCCAAAAATAGCACTTAATTAACATACTTGCCTAGGATAATAGCTACAACCATAGGTGATTTTTCAAAGATCAAGTACTTGACCAAATCTTAAAACCTAGCTATCCTAGTTCCCAACCTTGATGAAAGCATAAAGATCTAAGAAAAAAATAAGGATACAATGCAAAATCAAAAGATTTAAAATATAGGTGATTTTGGTAATCTCCATCAGAGCTATGGATGTCTAACTGGTAGTGGAGCAAGGCCATGAGTGAAACCAAAGGCATCTCTATCAGAGCTATGGATGTCTAGCTAGTAGTAGAACAATGCCCAATCCTTCCCTAGATTAAAATAATGATTCATTATGAACATTTTAGCATACTATAAGTCAATATAAGCTATTGAGGACATGAAATCATGAAGTTATTTCATAAAACCCATGGAAAATAGTAAGTGGAATCAAATCACAAACAAAGTATGGATATGTCTTCATATTTGACCTTAAAACCATAAGTACAAGGTTTGTTTCAACTATGACCTGGTATAGATGATGATAATCAAATAAAGTGGATGACCTAATTATTTTTTTGATCAAAGTCTCTAATTTCTAATAGATTTATATGTTTCCCCCATGAGTCACCATTTTTTGGGACCAACATACCCCCATTTTTTTAATTGGGACCCTTGAGAAACCCTAAACTTATAACATAAAATTTTTAGCATATCAAGGTCTTTTATATAATTTCAAGATCATCCACTTTGTTAAAATTCAAACTTATGTGGTTTTGATTTTCTTTAAATTTGGACTAATAGTGCTAATTAGTTTCATTTGGATTTTATTTTTAGGTTCCATATCATATATCCTAGTGACTTCTATATTCCAAAACCCTAGCAAACCCTTAATTCAAATTTGAATAAAGGCAAGAACCAAATTGGTGGGAACCATTTTAAAATTCATTGATGGGATTAATTATAAAATGCATACTATAGATTTAGTCATGTCTTTTAACACAAATTAACTAGGAAACAAGATCCCCTTTGTTATTTCCCCTTGTTTTCTAAAGTTCCTCATGGCCTAACTAATCTCATCGTGTAGGGTCCTTTTATATTTTCCAACTTAGCATAAGACTTTAACACTAAGGCCCTAATTTATTTATTAATACAATCATGACCTTAGCCTTAACACCTTAATCCTAAGTTTTTATTATCTCCATGGTCCTAACATTAACTTTCTCATGCCTTGTAAGATCCTATGGTTATCATTTTATCATAACATCTAATCCAACAAAGAAAGGATAACCCAAAATTCATCTTAAATAACATACATCTTTGGTGATCCAATAATCCATGCTTACTCATTAAGACTTGATTAGATATAGTGACACATAATTAAAAAGTAAAAAGGATGCAAGAAGCTTGAAAGATGGACATGCGACATCATTACATTCAAGGAGTAAAAGGAAAGGGTCTCACCTGACATGATCACTAAGCAAAATAAAGTCCTTGGATCAAGATTTTATAGCTATCACTTCATCACGACATTTGATCCAATGGGATGAATTAACATTGAGACCCTAGGAATCCCCATATAAATGCCAAGTGGCATCCTCACATTTGACATTGAATGTTTTAATGAACTTAAAATTGAGTTTTGCATGACCATTATTTAAAGATATGAAAAGATTAAATTGATGCCCACATGACCTCAAATTTAAGCCTATTAAATTAAAACTTCACTATTTTAAACTTGGTTTCCATGTGACCATAAATTGATACCCATGAGGGTGTATTTGACATCTGCAAGACTATCAATTTTCATTCGATGAAATATCTTACTCAATGTTCAAATGGCATTCTAAAAATCCTATCTTTAAACTTTGAAATGGTCTTATAATCTAAATACTTAGTCTAAATTCATATGAAAGAGGCCTCATGACATTTTAAAAAAAGAATCATGAACCTTAAAATTTGAGCTTATGCTAAGTCTTATGTTAAAAAGGGAAGCCCTTGTCACACGGAGTGTAAGCTAACCAAAGGTTTTCATATGTGGTAGCCTAGACTATTTAAACCCTCACCATTTCATTATAAATTGGTGAAATTAAGCATAATGTCCTTAGCCTAAGGTTTATTTCATGCTTAATAAACATGAAACAAACCTTAGCCTAAGGAACTTAAGCCTAGATCATGACTTTAATAATAGACTGACTTAACATTTGAGCATTGTTTGTAGATCAATGGTTCATACCCTATTGCTAGATTTAATCCAATGGTGCGAGGGCACCAATGAATTTAAAATTCCCATAAGCTCATCATATGGCCAATATGTATTTAATGAATGACTAAACAAAATATTTGGAGTATGGGGAAGGTACACAAAGTGCCAAGTGTTACGACCATAAGGTTTGTAATGGAAAGACCCAATCACATCCAAGGGCTTGGATTTTAATAAATGGCTTATGTTAATCCATGATTTTATTCCTATAGTGAAAAATGAAGAAGGTATTTTTAAATACTAAGGGCTAGTGTTCAAATGGCATTTATGAAAAATGCCATGAAAGGTCCAAACCAGTGCCACATAAGTGACATGCAAGTAAAAAAGGACAAAATTCAATATCTTGTGGGCTGTAAAATAAAAAGGTATAAAGGTAAAGGTCCAAATAAAATCCAAGGCACATATAAGATGAAGCCTAGATATATTCTACCATTAAATCTCTAAAACCCTAAACCCTACATAAAACTAACTCAAATGAATTCAATTTGTTAAAATTTCATCAAAGGATAACTTAATTTTGTTTCTAAGCACAAGAGAGATTTCACAAAGATCATCTACAATCTAGTGTGAATAATTAGCAAGAAATAAATACCATGGAAGCTAGCAGGTAGTAATTCAAAGAAGATATTGAAGTCTATTTGACAAAAGACCATGAGGGCTAGATATTCAAGGATATAAAATTAGACCTCACAATATTGAACATCTAGGGCATTAGGAATTAGTTTAAAATATTATTCATGATAGAAGAGTTACAACCCATTTTATAATAGAAATAGAGGAATTCCACCATGATCATGTGACATTATGACTTGGTTGTTGTCCAAATGATAGACCTTCATCATACCATGGCAAAACTAGAGGTACTACATTGAATTAACATCCTTACCCCCATATTTATTGATTGAAGAATAGGCAATGAATGGATCATTAGGGAAGGGAACCCAAAGGGGGTATCCTATATTTCCATGTTAATTTTTAGAAGTATTACAAGCTCCATCTTGCCCATGTGGATATTTCTAAGGTCAAAAAGTGGACTAGTAACCATGACCTGGACTTTGTCCTCATACCCTGGCTCCACCATGGACCTCACATTTTAGAGGCCTTGATGGTAAAATCCATATCATATAATTTAGAGAAGAAATTAGGGTAATAATGACCCTATTAAACTAATCTTTTGGTTCCCCTTAAACCACTTATGTGAATAAGATATGGGTCCTATATGTGCACTTCATGGTAGAGGAAAAACTTACCCCTCTAATTGGAGACTTAATCAATCTTTTCCTAACTAGATAATTCAATGCCATCAAAATAAAGACCTTAAATCAATTCTTTATGATTTAATACCTACTTTATGCCCTTATATCCTCAAACACTTTCCCTGGGATTAAGAATTGGTCCATATAGGGCAAGACAACCATCTCACACTACTATTATAAGCTACACATCTTCAAATATAGGAATCACATGCAATTTATTTATGAACATGTTTAACCTACTATAATGGAGGCCATCATAGGTGTTTTTATACCTATTATCCACCCCCTCATCAAGAGATATGTTGAAATGATAGGGGATGTATGGTATTATCCTGATTGTAGAGACATTAGGATCTAAGGAATCATGACCAAACATTATAAAGTGCTAGTATATGTTCCAAATAAGCTTGTAGAGTATGAAATTACTTCCCAACTCATCCATGGAATTCATAAGACTTTAAAGGAGAAAAATAAGGGCCTACTCCACCCCTTCCCCTTGAATATTGGGAGAACTATAATAAAATACTTGAAATAGGTGGAAGTTATGTCTATAAATAAGGGTTCATTTGGATTCCAACTAGATGAACTCTAGATGTGGCATATGAATAATGTAGTTAGAAACCATCTAAGGGGTAAGAATCTCCCAAATCCAAAATATGTACATCATATCAATGTCCATAACACCATATATATCAAGGCTAAGTACTATGAAGAGGTATTAGCTAGGATCCAAGGCCATAACATTAAGCTCAAGCATAGATTGGTTAGGGACAATAAACCATCAAGGAAAACATAGAAAATTCACCCTTTGTAATACCATTTAATACCTTAGCCATCAAGAATAGCCTATGAGAAACCTCAAATAGAGTAGTAATAACCCCAATAGTAGGTTGAGCAAGTTCAGGATGAAAAAGGAAAAGGGAAGGAGAAAGTTGGAGAAGTCAAGCTAGAAAAAGACCTGGCAAAGGGGCCCTACCTTCAACACTACCCCAAAGACCACTTTCCCCAATTCAATACATAGGCATGATAGCTCTGGAACTAGAAGAGACACTTGACAGTGCCCTCAATAAAATTATAGAGGCTTATGAATCTGATAAGGAAGAGGATCCCAAAGAAGACATAGTAAAGAAGCTTTCCCCAATATCATCCCATGAGAAGAGAAAGGAAAAACTAGCACTAGTCCTTATGGGACCAAATAAGAGACTAAGGTTCACTTTCACTCATCCCACTAGTGAAGTAAAGCTATTCAGTGATGAGTTCCCAATCTATGGACCAGTCATTCCTGATTGGTTCATCTATGAGAAGTTGTAAAAGATCCCCTCCCTTTTCTCACTCTTGATCCATGACAAGGGTCATTGATGTTCAATTATAAGGTGATATGAAACCTTGGATAAGGTCTATAATGAAGGAGTAATAATAAAAAATAATTGTGTCCATTGAAGGGCTAGAAGGCAAGAAGATAGATACCTTGAGAGCATCTACTATCTCAAGTTTGGAGGTCCCATAACCTCCCTAATTCAATGAACTAGTCACTACTATCCATTTCAACCCTAAAATAGATGGGTTAGAAAGCATAACAACCATGATAGTTGTGGTTGGGATAAAAGAATTAACCTTTTAAAAGGTGGAACCATTTGTAATACTAACCCTAGTGGGTGGTCAATAGCTTGGTGAGGCTACTATTCATGAGGAAGATGTGGAAAATATAATTGAATCCCATTCCACATAAGATAAGGCTAAAGTACAAGGTATGAAACAAAGGATCCATAATTTGGAAAGAAAAAAGGAAAACTTGGAAAAATAGGCAATTCTATTAGTTCCAGATACAATAATCAAGATGTTTGACAAGTTATTTTATGACATGTTTGAGGTACTTAAATCAATGAAATTAAGACAAGGTACATTAAAAGGGTAATGTAAACTATCCAAGAGTTTACTTACCCAGTGGTAGGCCTCTGAGGATAGCTCAACTCATCAACATTCAGGCAAAGAAGTAGATCCCAAACATTAAGACCATCAGTTTGGGACATTTAAGTATAATTTTAGGAATTGTGATTGAAAAGGTTCAAACTTTGAGTGTGTGTCATAATGTTATGGAAAGGGTCCTAAAAGAAGAGAAGGAACTAATTGCAAGAATTGAACAACTTCTTGGGACCATGCTTATATATCTTGCACAACCCAACACCCTTAGGATCATTAGTGATGAGTAATTCAAGTATAGGGATATTTTGGTAACCAAAGAAATCAGAGTAAAATGCCAAGGCAAATATGGGGGAGGGGACAACAACAAAGTCTTGGGCATGATAATCAATGTAGGGGAAAGGGTAAATGAAGCTAGGAGTATCAAAGAGGCCATGGATAGGAATGATAAAGAATTTGATGACCTGACAGATCAAGAGGAAGAACAGATCATGAAGCCTACTATGGACCTAGACCTAATTGATGAGAAACATGAGAAATCAATGAGCATCCTCTAACAGTGATAGCCAAGGTCCCCACCCTCAAATTAATTATATTATATTTTGTAAATTTTTGTAACATTTTGAAGTAGAATATCCCATTGTAAAGGCATATGCTAGTTAGCATATTTGCCTCTAGGTCAGTATAATTGGGAAAAGCATGTGTATTTTAGAGATTTTAAGTACAATTTTCCTTATCTTTGTACACTTATATTTTGTAATCTAACTGGTATATTGCCTAATATTCCTATTAAGTCATGTATTTCCGTTTTTAAAAGAGAGAAATTTTTTAGCAAATTTGTATACTTGAAGCAATTAATAAGATCAAGGAATTTTTCAAGGATTATCCATTATTGATGTGTTAATTGATAATACAGCTTTTCTCTCATTTGTTAATATAGGTCTTGAATTTAAATAGTGTATTTGAATTATGAGTAGCATATTTTAATCATAGGATTTCCATTTGGTGCTTATTCTAGATTAGTTGAAATATCTTAGTTCCTGCTTCATTTAATTTTGCTCTATATTCAAATGTGCAATTACTATTTGATTATAGTAGTAAATCCTTAAAGTAGACTTGGTTCTTACTTGTGATTCTTAAATTTTTTCCCTTGAATTTTTCCCAATATATAGTGATATTTGATCTTAGGCTATGCTACATTGTATATTTGTTAAATACATATTGGACTACCATTGATACTTTGTCATAATGTTTAGGACTAAAATTGGTAGTCTCTCATTTCTTTTTTGCTCTACCCTTCTCTTTGCACTTTATTTACACTAAGATCACTTTAATTTTAGTTGAATTATAAATATCCACTTAGATTAGTCTATATATTAATATAGGAGTGTAATTCACTAAGTATTAACAAAGATTCATAAATAATGGGCCAAGGTGGCTCCCAACCACAAAATTATATAAATATTGTGGAACAGTTATCTTACTTCACTACTATTTCATCACAAGAAACCAGATTTCCACCTGTAATTCATGCTCTAAATTTTATATATTCTAAAATGAGAGGTGTTATATAAACACTAAGGGTACATGTGGTACATCTAGAAGCATCAACAAGCATGTTGCATTATTACAAGTCCTCTTGGCAAAATCATTCCTTTAGACTTTTTCTTAACATTTGATGTAGCTAACAATATGGTTGAATACAAAGCTCTAATCTTAGGATGAGAGCTGACCTTGATTTATATATCCAATATATGTATGCTTCAGGTGATTATCATCTTATTTTCAACCAATTCAATAGTGATTACCTATTCAAATGTTAGAATCTCATTACTTATCATGACATTGTAACCACTCTCACTAAATACTACATTTATTTCACTATTAAGCCTATTCCTTGAGATCAAAATTCCATTTTTGATTCCCTTGCTTCTTCAACCTCTCTTTTTCATCCACACTAAGTTCTTTCTGATCCCACTTTTTTTATACAACTAAGAAAATATTTGTCTTATACTCAAACATAAGATTATCTTATCTACCATATTGAGGCTATCACTATTCAACAAATCCCATGGTATAAATACATCATTCAATTATTAGAACACCAAACTTCTCCTCCTAACTTAGACTCTTGTGAAAAGACTCATATCTATAAATAAGCTTTAGAGTATGTATTTTGATATAACATCATTTATTATCACAATGCTAAAGGTAATGTGCTATGTTGTGTCATGTAAGATGAGCTCTATCCTCTCCTTGAATAAGCATATGGGGACATTAATGGTGGCCACTATAGCGGACATGCTAAAACCTCTAAATTCCTACGTATGGGTTACTTTTGGCCCACTCTTGAAAAAGATGCAATAAAATTCACTAAAAAGTGTCTCCATTTCTAGATTCATGATGATCTAATTTATTAACCTCCAATTGAGCTTTAAACTATCAAATTTCCATAACCATTCTCCATGTGGGGATTAGATCTCATTGGCAAATTACCTCACTCTCAAGATGGGCATGTTTTTATCATCATTGTGATTGAATACTTTACAAAATGGGTTGAAGTTATGCCACTTGTTAATGTCACTGGTAACACTATTGCCAAATATATTTTTAATCAAATCATTTACTACTTTGGTGTTCCCCATACTATCATCTTTTACAATGGTGGTAATTTCAAAAACAAGGATGTCAAATAGCTCTTTTCCAAATTCAAGATCAATCACAAAATTTCTACACCTTATCATCCACAGTGTAATGGCCAAGCAAGGCCACAAACAAAATTTTAAACAAAATTTTCCAAAAAAAAATTCATGAAACCCACATGGATTGGCATATTCATCTTTATCCTACTCTTTGGGCCTATCAAACTAGCATACGTATTACCACTAGGGCAACACCATTCTCTCTAGTCTATGGTTCTGAGTTAGTCCTTCCATTAGAAGTTGAACTTCCCTCTCTTCATATATCTCTTCATGGTATCATTCCTAATGAATAATTATTTTAATCTTGCCTTCATGCCCTTGATCTCCTTGATGAACATCATCTTTTTGATTTACAATATAATCATCAATACAAGGCTTGTATTACCAAACAACATAACAAATGTTTAAAAGTTCACACATTTAATGTTGGTGATCTTGCCCTTAAATTATATTACACTCATGATAAATAAGGTAAATATGCCAAAAAATAATGGGACCCCTATTTAGTCAAATATATTCTTGGTCTAAGTACTTATCGCTTTCAAACCAATGAAGGCCATGTTTTCAAAGAGCCTACCAATGCACACTTCCTCAAGAAATATTTTGCCTAAATCCTTCCCTTATTTTCATGTTTATATGATATATATCTAAAACTTTTTATAGGTTGTTTACTTAGGTCTCTCCCTCTACAGTAGTTCTCTCTTTTTAAAAACCTTTAGTCCTTCCTTTTTTTGTCTTTTGGTTTCCCTTTTTTCTAATGAGTTGCATTGTAAAACCATGGATGGGACCTGGTCTTCCTCATGATGTATCATAGTTTTCTTATTTTCATACTTTTTACAAATTTTTGCACCCCTTGGGTTTCTCTTTTATGAGTTGCAGTGTAAAACTATGGATAAGACCCAAATTTACTCACAAATACCATCTTTTGCTTATCTCATTTATTTTTTCAACATGATTTTTGGCACCCTCATGGGTTTCTATTTAATGAGTTGTAATGTAGGACCATGGATAGGACCTGGCCTTCCTCCTAAAATCATCATCTTGTCATTCCTTTTCTATAATGTGTTTTTCAATAATTATAAATCCTTGATCTTTATTTTTATCTTTAGATTTTGCCTCTTTTTGATAGATGAAATTTGCACAATAATATATGTTAGCATGTTTTCTTCTATTTCCCTCATTATTATGATAAGGAATCACACTTTACTATCATTTTATCCCCTTTTCACCCTTTGTCACATTTTTTTTTGATTTAAAGTAATTCAAATTATTTCATGTATCATTCTTCTTGATTTCCTTTCCTTTCACTCCACATTGGATAAAGCAAGGTCGAAGTCAAGATAGAACTTTTATTTCACCTAGATTTACAAAACTCTTAGACACCATGCTATTTGAAGTTCTCTCTCTTAGCAACCAAGTCCTAAGTATTCAAATGAAAATCATATTTAACACCCATGTTTGGTTTTTCAAATCCATATGGAGGAGGAATAGAAAAAGGCATCAATAAAGTTAAAATCCAAATCATTTGAAATAAAATACAATGATATACAAAAGGAAACATTAAAATCTTAAAAGTTAAAATCAAACTAAAATATGTTATTAAAAGCACATATCTTATCTCTAATCAAAGCTCAAACTCCACAGTTGGCGTCACATAGAGTCAATATCTATTGGGGTGTGGGTAGGCTAGTAGATTGAGATAGGATAATTCAAAAAAATCTATGGTGCTATCTACTTTCTCACATAAGTACCTAATCTTCACAGTAGATTGATAACTTTGTAAGGGGTCCTAAGGAATAAGGAACATAATATGGGAAGGTAGGTCCATTTATACTTTTTATGCATATAACCTTCATGGGATTATCTACATACTACATTTATTTACCTAAGACTTGTGTGGCTAATAAAAGTTGTTTAGAGTCTTTAAGGTCAACAATCTTATTATTTTGACAAACCTAATTTGAGTGTCTTGACTTTGATAAATAATTCCTCTACCATGATTTTTCCTTCATTTTCCCCTCTACCCATTCATTCCCCCTTGACAGGCATATTTTGATTCTAAATCTATTTTACATATTATCTACTTCCTTCTTCTTCACATCTTAAAAACATGCTAACACTACTTTGTTTTAGTTTTATCTATCCTTAGAGAAAAACAATATGTTTTGAGAAACTATGGATTACTTTCTTCACACCATAGATTTACATTCCTAGACTTGCTTTGTTTTCTTTTACCATTTCTCATTTGTTGTACTATCCTTTTTGTGAATACCTAAGCTTATTTATAATTTCATGTACTTTTTCCATTATTGAGTGGGGTTGGCTTGTTACTTCTCACTCACCAATGTTATTTTCCCTTTTTATGCACCTTTTTCCATTGTTGAGTGAGATAAGGATTGTTACTGCTTACACATCAATGTTGTTTGACCATTTTATTTGTGCTTTCCCATCTTTGTTAAAGTAAGGATTATTACTAAATTTATATTGATATTTGATTACCATTCTTTTTTAAATGTATCCTTGGTTTGACTTGGTGAGTTTTCCTTTCTTACTTAAGATTTACTTGTTTGAATTTTTCAGTCTTTAGTAGCCTTGGATTTTTGGTTACTCGATTTACTCTTATTTTTGACTTGGTAATTTAGTCTAACATAACACTTGTCACCCCAACTTGCCAAATTTTGAAGTGCATCCAATCCACATAACACTATTTATCTTGGCTTTCTTGCATTTATTTGTTTTTTCTCTTTAGTTTTGTATTCTTGGGTTTGTTGAAAGTAGTCTCTGCACCATCCACAATCAAAACTACAAACACAATAGATAACTATCCAAAAATAAAGGTAAGTCAAGGTATACATTAAATTTAATTTTTAGTTATTTCCCTTTTAGTCATTTACTTTCAATTATTTTGATTTTAAAATACTTCAACTTTTTTTAGCCTCAACATTGTGTGTTACTATGTTCTTTTTTGAAGCACCATCCCCTATTAATCTTGAGTGACACGTGATGATATTTGAGTAGGGCATATGTATACACATAATATTTTCAATTTTATCAAATAATGATGCTTTAGATCTTGCAAGAACCTATCAAGACTTAATCTCTCTGAGTACATGCCTTAAGGGGTACACTAGGAAAGGGGTGGGTATACCATTGGTGTTTCATAGGATTGTTATCCCTTATTTCCACTCATTACCAATCCAAATAGCGCCTAGAACCATCCCCTAAGTTATTACTTCTCTTTTACATACTCTAGTATTTTCCCACTTTCCATCCCTCTTTTCATCACCTTAAGCCCCTTTTGATAGTTTGTTATACTAGGTTGACTAGGTTGACCTTGTACAATTTTGGGTAAAATTCATTTAGGGTCTAGGCCGGCTCTTGGATGACTTAGCTTGTAACCTAGGGAATTCTTGTCCATAACTATACTAGGTCGACTGGATTGACCCTATCAACTAAAAATTTAAGAATGGATTAGGGTTAAATCCACCTATATATACAAGATCATTTCATCATTATTTACACAATAAACAAGAGTTATTATTCACTTCTACTTCTTTGTAATTTGCTCTTCCACCATTCTACTTGAGAAGTATTAGATTAGGGTTTCTACTTGGAGAATCTAGTCTTGTGGATAAGTATTTTATGCTTTAGCATTTCTTATTGATCCTTACAAACCACAAAAACCTCTTATGAATCCCCTTTGGCTAAAAGAGAGATAAAGTCTTGATGGGTTTGTCTTTCAGGTAAGTATTCTCTAACTTTGCTCCTCCCTTTAGTAGATAGAAGTACCATAAGTATTGGCTTCAAATAATATTACTCTTCTCTTTACATGTATTAGAGTCTTACTTATACATAACTTAATTGACATTTTCCTATGCATGTTTGTTTATTTACTAACCCCTATATTGTGCCACAAGATTTGGTGAGCACTAGATTAGATTTCTTTGCTTTACTTGTTACTAGTTTAGTGAGATATGAAAAGCATAAGACCTAGATAGGGTTATTTCATGATTGTGCTTGACTAGAGGGTTTGGAACCCTCCCTAGCATTATTTATTATGGTAAGAGATCCCTTAATTAGGTCTAGTGGATCCCCATATTGGCCATGTTCCCAATTATCTAATGTATCCCCAATCAGAAGTGTATGGTATGATCTATCTTATCTAAGTTAGGATTGATTTATAAAATGATGTATTTTTGATTGCATACACTATCCACTAGGATATGGAGTCACCTATACATATTATGAACACTAAATTGCCTCTAAAACCAAACTAAACAATAGAAAATAAGACACACAAAACAACACACCAAGTAAACACACATGTGTTCTTAAGAACACTTAGGTAAAACACACACAACATAATAAAAGAACACCTATCCTAATATGAGAAAGAACTAAAATAATTGAGGTGAAATATAGTCCACCATACTTCAATCAGAATCAAAGATAGTACCTCTTGCATCTTTATTGCTCTATGAAATCAATATATCATGTGAAGTATGCTTATCAATAAACACTTAATTGTGTAGCTAGTCAAATGGCTTACCACATTTAGATATTATTCTATCTACAAGTATGCTACTTAGATCTTTCAAGGACATTCCATATTTCCTTTCAATTATCTTGTTTGAATTTAAAACTTGCTTGAATTTTTTCATGTCCAAATGACACTCAAACTAAAATTTGGGGGTCTCCAAAGTTTATTCAACTTCGACCTCTTGTAGGACATGATATACTTGATGTTTTGAATCATAAATCTTATTCTCTTTTTTATCCAACACATATACAAATGGTTCAAACTTAGGTTGAGGTGTTGACTACTCATCAAACACAAAATCTTCTATTTTAGCCTCATTAAGTTCCTTCATGACTGTAACTTCTTTAATAGTAGCTAGACACTCAACCTCATGCCTAATAATACATTCTCATTCATGCTTGACAAGATCATCAATAAAATTAGAATCAAATCTAAGTTTTTTAAGAGGATAAGTATATTTATTAAACTATTCAAAATCTTGACTTATGGTATGTAACCTTTGCCATAGGTAATCTTCTTCTTCATGACCATCATCTTCAAGGACTTCTTTATTTTATATAGGTAGAATGGAATTATAATATTCATCATCTTGATTTACCATGTTTTGAAGAACATCATCATCATGAAAATGAATAAGGTAATTAATCTTAATAGCTTGTGGAAAAGAGTTATCAATGCTTACCTTAGATTTTTCATCACCTACCTCATGGATGATGTAAGTGCCAAGATCAGTTTACTCAAATAAAATATATGGATCATGTCCATAAGTGTCATCACCATACTCATCAAGGAAAAGGTTAGATATACCTTTAATTTTAGAGGATGATCCAACAACCATAGTAGGCTCTTCTTGATCATTGATGACATAATTGAGATTATATCTTACATCTACTTAGCCAATGGTTGAGCTATAATGGTTACCTTTTCTCCATAACTTGTCTTGAATTCCAAGAAGGACCAATCAACTAATATGTATCCTCCTATATTGGCTATAAAATCCATTGAGAAGTAGATATTAAAGTGAGCATACAAGTCAACCACTACTATATCTTAAACAATTGGGAAACTAGGACAATCATGTAAGAAAACTCTCAAACCCTTGACAAACCCCACTAAATTAGCTATTATCCCATAAATTTATAACACCCCATTACTATATGGTTAATATTTTAAGCCTAACTTATTTTCTACAAACTTAGGAGTAAATGAGGTACTACCCCCACTATCAATGATACAATTGTTAACAAGCTTATCTCTAACAATGAGAGTTAGGTAGAAGGGTGGAGGATTTTTAGATTCAGAATAGGGTTCAACAATGTGAGTGGGAAAATTGGTAAGGGAAAAATTACCATGATTTTATGGTTGAGGGCTTAGGTGGATTTGAGACAACTACTCTTGTAAAAAATCCTTTTGACTAGGAAATTGAAACATTTCCCAAAGAGACATAGATGCCTTGGTACTTTTCAAAGAATCCACAATATTAAAAGTATGAGTACTTACCTTTTCTCATTTCCTTGAAGTAAAATAAGTGTTTGGATCATGATACATTGGATCAATTTGAGTAACACTTCCAACATTTTGATTTGAAATAGGTACATAAGTTGTAAGAACTTTCATGTTTATAGTCACATCTTGCTACCTTGTAGTAAGGTTACTTAGAATTGTGTCAACACCATGGAAATCTCCTAAGGCCTTTCTCTTTGATCCAATATTATATACCACTAAAGGATTCTGATTGAAGACATGTATCTTCAACTAGAAAATTTGAAAGGTTCACCTTTTGGGTCTGCCATCATTTACTTTTTTGCATGTAATTCTCATCATCTACTGACAATTGAGGAGTGAATTCTCCTTGAGAAACTAAATATTTCTCCCCACCCTCATTTACATTCATAAATTATCCTTGCTTCCATTATTCAGCTTGGCCTAAGTTACTATACACTAGTACCATGGATCTTGTGTTGGAAGTGGAAGTTGGGCTATATGCATTAGATGGAATATTAAAGTTAGGCTATCATTTGCCACTCCATTGACCATATTTCTGAAGTCATAACATATTCCCTTGTGGAGGATAGGATTAAGGGTTTTTATTAACACCATATTGCAGATTTAGTTGCCTAGTTTGAGCCTCTAAGGCTTTATATATTTCCTCCTAATAAATGGTATCTTATGCCTTATTATGGGAATCTATAGACTTTGTATTTTCACTTGGGACTTGATCAATACTTGGAGTAGAAACATACATGTTTGATGGCATAGGCATAAATACTTTTGGAGATAACTTTATAGCTTGTATTAGGCCATTATTAGCTCTAATGTCAAGGTCATATGCTTTAGGTAAGGTGTAACAACCAATGGATTAAAACATGATGACCATTTTAGTACTAATATCAATTAGATATGTAGGAAAAACAAAGATTTCAGGTCATCTCATGGGAGGATGTAACCTATACCAAGTTATTTGGAATCTCTCATTGAAGTTATGCATTGTATCCTTATGGCCTCTTTGAATCACATTGAGATGATGAATGAGTGATGTGTGATCACTTTTATCCTCAAACCTTAAAGTTAAAAACTCTCTAAAATCATCCCAAGTGGTGATATACCCTATAAGCAATATCTTATACCAATAAAGTGATTTCCATCTAATGGACATGATAAGTATTCTAATGACAATATTGACCTAGTAACATTATGAAATATGCAAAATTTTGATATATCCCTAATATTCTCACTAAGAGTGATATGACCTTCACCATTGAAGGTGGGAACACTTTGGATAGGATTAGGGGGTATGTCATCATATGAATTAAGATGAATTAGATTTTTAGTGTTAAAGGCTAGGAAGTCATGTTGCCTAGCCATGTTCTCTTCAAGTTCCTGTTCACTCTCTTGATACTCTTGGATTGCAAATCCATCTTGTTATTCAAAGGTTAACATAAGCTGAGGCTATTGAAATTTAAGAGGAAGTTCATGTTAGAATGGGTTTATGGGGTTAATACCTCTACTATTATATGACCTAGTAAGAACCATGATGTATTAACATAAGAAATAATAAAATAATTGTCAAAAACTAGATATTACCTTTATTGGAGTCACCAAATTCTAAGTAGAACACCATATATAGGTGTGATGTTGTCAAGAGTAGCATTCACCTTGACAAGATGTCTTTAGGATAAGAATCCAAATAGGCATGCCAAAACTATTATTACTAAATATTTTACCCTAGAGGAGGTTTTTAAAGCCTACTCTAATAGTTGGGAAACATTGTAATACCTATAATCCTATGGGTTACCTATGGTAGAGGTAGACCTCTAGGTTTAAAGGCTAGCTCCCTAGATTTCTCTTTGCTTGCTTGTCACCTACACTAACTATTTACTTGGATGAAAAGGAATATAAGTGACATGAAAATAAACTAGTATAATGATCTGATACACTATAAATATCTCCACTACAATATCAAATAAGTGCACTATAAAACATAACTCACAATACTAGTCTCAAAATCTTGAATTTCTCTAACATTAGTATTTCAAACATGGAGGTGATATGCATTGAAATACTCAAGGTGAATAAACTAGATGTTAGATTAAAGACACTATGGATAATCCATTACACTTATAGATATGTAAATTCACTTGAATATACTTCATGTGACCTATTAGAGTGAGAAAAAATTACATCAAACATGGAAGAGCAAAGGGAAAGCAAGGATAGATACTAATCACTCGACCTTTCAATAAACACCACTTCACACACTTAGATAAGATAGCTTGTGAAATCAAAAATAGATTAAAAATTTATTTCAAAGGCAAAATATAGTGTCAAAATGACAGGGATTCACCATACCAGGTGTGGATTATATTTATAAAAGCCAAAATGGCTTGTATTTATAGAGTATGTGAGGAAAGAGAGAGGAAGTGGAGCTCAAGGGTCACAAGAACAAGTTTAAAGTTATGAGGACCAATTAAATTATAGGATAATGGAGTGTGTAAATATTTATATAAGTCTACTTGGACAAGTTTGCATCTGAAACATGATAAACTTCTATAACGCTGGCATAGAGGTCTTCAATTGCCATCTAGAAACTACCTTCATCATGAAGCATCTCTTGAGCACTTGAAATATGAATAGGGAGAGTTGAAACCTATGAAATATCTTAAGGGGGTTTGAAATTTTTTATAAAAATCACTAGATGCATCCCTAACTGCTATCCATATTCATGACACATGTGTTAACCATCTACAGTCATCTATTGGTATTCTAGATCTCATATTTCATATTTATCATCCATGTGGCCTTTAATTACTCAAAAAATTACATGGAAGATATGTTCTGACACATATTCAAGGTCTATTTTCCTTATAATCTATGAATTAGACCTTTAAAAAATCCCAAATCAGATTTCTCATCTTTTCACTAGGTAGTCACTTTGTCTTTTCATTGCATGTCTAAGATTGCATGTGATGAATGGTGTAATAGAGGACATTTTAGGAATAAATATGGTAATAATTGAGAATATGGAGTAGGATAATTCCAAATTTTCCTCCCTAAATTATTATCAATCTTCAAATCTATCTATACCTACAAAATAATAAAAAACTTTATAAAAACCCATGTTTTTACCATGTCTGTATAAATAACGTACAAACCAACTAGGTGGGAAGGAGTATGGGAGAGTATTCAAATATTATAAAATATATTTTTGAAAATATTAATCCCTCTAAGTTCATCTCCATTTTTATTTCCTCCATTGGGTCTTATAAAAGGGTTTATGAGGGTTTCTTCATGTTTGGATTGTTAAGGTTTGCTCATAAAATCCTAATGTCCAAGCTCTAAATAAATGTCACTGAAACTAAGTGTAGGAACCTATTCAACCACCCATAAATCATAGGGGTAATATTGATTTTTTTCCCCAAAAATATTATTACATCTAATTCCTTAAGGAAAACTCCCTTTGTTTTTTAAGAAGAACCCTGCAACTTCTAAAAGATCCATCTTTACTTTTATGCTTTGCAGAATATAGAACTATGGATGCAATTTACACATGTGAAAATTTCTTTGTGGGTTATATATCCTAAAAAACACCCAAATTCTTAAATAATGGAATTCATAACCTGATGTACACTTTTTACATTTTCACAAATGTGCAAAATTCAATTTAAGATCCAAATCCCATAAAGTACCAACCCAAAATCTAAAAATGGTGGAATCTAGAACCCACCATGCACTTTTCACATTTTAATAATGTGAAAAATTCATGGTGTGCTATGGATCCTACCATGCACCCATAATGGTATAATCTAGAACTTGGTATACACTTTGCACATTTTCATAGCATGAAAAGTGTACTATAGGCTCCAAATCCCACCAAAGAGAGAAACACCCCTTCCATAGAATGTGGAACCTAAAGTGCACATTGCATGTTTTCGAATGTGTAAAGCACACATCAAGATCTATCTTCTACCAACTACTTACCAACTACCCTTTCAAAAGATATGTAACCCAAAGAGTATATTGCATGTTTCTAAATGTGTAAAGTGCTTGGTGAGTTTTGCCTCCCACCAACTTAAGCCCTTAAACTTCCTTATGGAAATTAGACTTGCCAAGAACACCTGAGTATTATATAAGATCTTAAGGCTTCACAAAGAGTGGATGTGATCTGAATACCTCCTAGTTCTCCTAAAGATCTGATGTGCTTTAAACACCATGAAACATTGACTTGCCTCTATCACCTTCCACATATGCCAAAAATCTAACTTCCCTCAAGCACTATAGGAAGTGGATATGATTCTCGTACCTCCAAGTTCTATTAGAACTTTCACCTACCAGAGACACCTCTAAGTTTTGTTAGAGAGTATAAGTGTTTCAAACACTTGCAGATTTCACCAACTCTCATAGTTGGTATCTCACAAGTAATAACTTTAATCTCCATGCATCCTAAGGAAATGAGGTTTAAATCGAAGGGCAACAAAGTTATTGCATAAAAAAATGGATTACTATGAAATAATCAAAGATAGAATGACAATAAATCTAAATAAGAATCATAGGTGCAAATTATGCTTTTTATTTTGACAAATACAAATTATTTAAGTGTAAAATCATGAAGTGCAAATTACATGATTTATTTTAGTAAAAGTGATAAACACTTAAAAAGATGTAAAAGTCTCACTCATGTTTTGAAAGTTGGGGTTTTTACATGGAAAAGTAACTTGAATTATTTTCAAAGTTATCATTTATTTTAAAGGAACACTTTTATTTTTGGCACCTTTTTTGCATGAAGAAGGTATTTTTAGCCACTACCAAATAAAAAAGCCTTATATGTAGATCCAATAGTTATATCTATGCCTTACCATGAATTTATATGCTAAATTTCATGCCTAGCTTATGCATGACACATTTATATTTGTACCACCACTATAGGATGCCAAAAATAGAATAACTTTCCTCTTTTGCATGAGGGTTTTAGATTTACATGATCTCCTTCAACTGGGCATTCAAGTTTTGTCAACTACATCTCATCTTGGAGATAATTTGTATAAACATGGGTATACCCCATGTACCATCTTATATTTTTGATTCTAGTTATATTTTTTCTACATTTTGAATGTATTTACTACAAATATATAACCTTTGGAGAGAAATAAAGTTGAAGATTTGCCTTTCTTGTCTTGAGAGATCTCTGTGTGTGCAAGTTGTTTGATTATTTGTGGAATTTTTGTCTCTTTATTTTAGTTTCAATAAATTAATGTGGTATTTTTTACCATTGAAAATATTAATGAAATAAATATATTTTTCCCTTTTGTGAAAAATAGCTAAAATACTACCTCTGATTTCTATTTCTATTAGTTTATGCTAAAATGAATTCAACATATTTTATGCTTTATTGTGTTTATTAATCAAGCATTAAAATCCACAATAAAATATTTGGTGCAATCACCATATTTTAATTTTTTTTAAATTTCAATTCTTCAACCCTTTTACCCATCAAAACCCTATTTTAGGATCCAAAAGCACTAAAGAGCAAAATTTTCAAAAAAAATTATATTTTATCAATTTGTATCAGATTTAGTGAAAGGAAGTCAACTTTCTCTAGAGATTAACCTCAAATTTCCAAGGTCCCATATCTTTGGAAGTTTTTATATTGTATCATTAGACACTTACATAACAAGCTAAAGGATCAAGACATGTGCAATCCTATGTGATAACAATTTTTAGCACACCCAATGGGACCTAAATTTGATGCTCCTTACATAATCCATTGAAGGATTTTGGTGTGTTCTTTAGTGCATCTTGCTATTCAGGGCAGTTTTTTCAACACCATGGTTATTCCAAAGATTAAATCTACTATTTTAATTATTCTAATATCGTCAAGATTATCAAAGATTGAGATTTAGGTGATATTATTGGCCTTTTCTATTCTTTTAAACTAATCTAATCACTTGGTGACTTTGATAGTATGTGCATATTATTGTAAAGGTAAAACAAATTATTCCTTATTTGAATGCTCTAATATGTCAATCTATCATGGAAAATATGATTTTACCCTCATACTTGTCAATATGCATTTTTATGCCTTCATACCCTCCATATCAGACTAAAAAATGCTCTTGGTTTTATCCCAACTAGCCTTATCACAATAGGATATCATAATTTACATAATAATTACCTCCCTTACACCCTAATTCAAACTTCTTAGAAACCTGTTCACACCTATGACCAGAATCAATAAGGATACATTGCTACCAATCTACATTATTACCCTCCTAATCAGCCCCAAAAGAGCATCAGTGATATACAACTTAATTTATAGAGACAACTTATGGAGATTAAAAGAGAGGAGTATAGTAGGAAACATGAGGAGCTTTTTTATCAATCTTACACACAATAGAAACAAGTGATGGGATAATGAAGATATGAATAAGTGTGCTTGGATAGATAGATTATATCTAAGGAGTAGATGCATAAATTAATTGCATAAATACAAGAAATTGAATTTCATCGAACCACCTCCTCTCCTCCCTTTCCTAACTTAGGTAAGATAAATCCTCTACATTTTCAAGTAAATTCCTTGATTTCAATGTTCTAAGTTTTATAGAATCCCCTTCATTGAAATTGACTTCCCCCATTCCTCTTCAAAACCCTAAGCACAATCATGGAAACCTTCTTGGACCATGCATCCTAACTTCACAATGCCCAACCTTGTAAAATTCCCTTCCTTTACATTAGTTAAAACCTCTTGCCTTCCCACCATCTCCCTTTTTAAAGGAGGACCAGTTGTATAGAATTAAATTGAAGACCATTTAGATGAGGAAGAGGATATTTCAAGTGAGTATGATGAGGAAATCATCATTGGAAACCCTCTTTGTGCCATTAAATCAAAAAATTTAGACCTGTTTCAAGAAGAAGATGAACAATATCAGCCTGAATAATAGGGTAGTGTGCTGGGGTGAGATGATGAGGCACTCTCTTATATAAATGAGCTTCCATTCAATGTGAAAGAATATTAGGTTGATCATGAATCTGTAATGAGGCCTCTCATGCAAAAGAGTGAAGAGTAACTAGAGAAAGATTTATTTTGGGATGAACTAGATGACTTTTGTTTGAGCATTGGCATTAAACTAACATCTATTAAAGGGGAAAACCATGAGTAATAATAACAACAAGAGGAAGTGGATGTATTACCAACTCAATCACTTGGGCAGGTGCATCCCAATCAGTAAGATGATGGAGAAGTAAAATGCATAAGGGAGGGAAATTTTAATTGCTCAAACTTTATCTTGATAAGAGGATGCCCCATCATGTACCTAGCTTGGTTGGAAGCTAGTAAGGAGGAACCATCACATTTTGTGCTTAATTTAGAGAACAAAATTGAGCATCAAAAAGGGTAGGATTAGCTTGCCTATCCACTCCAAGATAGTTTTATGTTTAACCAATTAGATTGAATAGGTGCATTTATTTATGTTATTATAATTAGAAAAGTATATCATCAATTTGTTGATTTTCCACTCCTTCATATTTTTTTGGCTGCCCTCAATCATGTAAAGCATATTAGATTAGTAAGAAAGGGTAGTTTTTTGGTATAGCTAGTCAATGGTTTTATTTAGATGGCCTTTTCATTGGTTAGTTTAGGGTAGGTTAGATGCTTATTTCCTTGAATTTCTTACACACACATTTTAAATAGTTTTATTATTTTTTACCTTCCTTTAAGTGCCTATGGCATAATTGTGTTATTTTTTCCC
Organism: Torreya grandis; assembly: GCA_037957365.1. Lineage (NCBI taxonomy): Eukaryota > Viridiplantae > Streptophyta > Pinopsida > Cupressales > Taxaceae > Torreya > Torreya grandis. The sequence continues at coordinate 1,659,010 of JARHVA010001942.1, read as the reverse complement.
TATTTTGTTTATGTATTTTTGCTATTTTTCATATCTAGGCAAGTCCCAGTTTATTTGTCCCTAGGTTAGAGTTTGTCAGTATCAAGTTGACTCCATAGCTAATGTCTTATAAGGATACTATATTTAAAATGATTAGTAGGTAATCATCCTATAGAGGTCACCAAAAATGTTGATATTTTTGTCCCAAAAATATCATTACATCTAATTCCCTAAGGGAGACCCCCTTTATTTTTAATAAAAACCTTAAAACCTCTAAAAGACCCATCTTTCCTTTTATGCTTTGTGGAATTTGGAACTATAGATACAATTTGCACAAATGTAAATTGATATATTGGTTAAAAATCTTGCAAAACACCCAAATTCCTAAATAGTTGAATCTAGAAACTAGTGTACACTTTGCACATTTGCAAAAATATGCAAAATGTACTTTGAGCTCTAAATCCCATAAAACACCAACTTAAAATCTAAAATTGGTGGAATCTGGAACTCACCATGCACTTTGCACATTATAATAACTTGAAAAATACATGATGAGCTCTGAATCCCACCATGCACACAAGCCTATAGAATCCAAAACTTGACATGCACTTTGCACATTTTCATAGTGTGCAAACTACACTATGGGCTCTGGATCCCACCAAAGAAATAAACCTCCATTCCATGTAATATGGAACCTAAAGTACACATTGCATGTTTTTGAATGTACAAGATGTATGTAAAGCTTTACTTTCCACCAGCTACTTACCAACTACCCTTTCATAGGATGCAAAACCTAAAGAGTATATTTCATGTTTCCAAATATGCAAAGTGCTTGGTGAGTTACACATCCTAAAAAATTAATCCCTCCAAATTCATTGTATAAATTGAACTTGAAAAAAACACCTAAGTATCCTACAAGCTCTTAAGCCTTCATGGAGAGTGGATGTGCTCTAAGCACATCCTAATTCCACTAGAGATTTGGCATGCTTCAAACACCATGAAACATTCTCGTACCTCTATCACCTTCCACTTCAACCAAAAATATAACATCCCTCAAACACCATGGGAAGTGGATGTGTTTCTATCACCTCCAAGTTTTTACTTAAATTTCACCTACCAGAGACACCTCTAAGTTCTGTTAAAGAGTATAGGTGTTCTAGCCACCTATAGATTCTGTCAACATTTACAATTGATTTCTCATAAGTAATAACTTTAGTCTCCATACCTCCTAAGTAAATGAGGTTCAAATCCAAGGGTAACAAGGTTATTGAAATAATAAATGGATTAATATGAAATAATCATAGATAGAAAGATAAGAAAGTTGAAGAAGATGCACATGTGCAAATTGCAATTTCCATTTTGATAGATACAAATTGTTAAAAAATGTAAAATCATGAAGTGCAAATTGCATGGTTCATTTTGGCAAAAGTGATAAAGAATTAAAAATTTGTAAAAGTCTCACTCGTGTTTACAAGTTGGGGGTTTTTTCATGGAAAAGTAACTTGAATTATTTTCAAAATCATTTTTTATATTAAAGGCCTAGTTATATTTTAGGTGCCTCTTTTTGCATGAAGAAGCTATTTTTAGCCACTACCAAATGAAAAATCCTTGCATGGAGATATAACAATTCCAACCATGCCTTAACATGCCATGATATGTTAAAGGTCATTCCTAACTCATGCATGACACATTTCCAGCCATTCCACCACTCTAGGATGCCAAAAATAGAAGAACTCACCTCTTTTACATGAGGGTTTTAGAATTGGATGATCTCCTTCAACTAGCCATTCAATTTTTGTCAACTACATCTCATCTTGGAGATATTTTATATAAAAATGGGTAGACCCCATGGCCCATCTTATCTTTTTGTTTCTAGTTATATTTTTTCTACATTTTGAATGTATTTACTACAAGATGTAACCTTTGGAGAGAAATAAAGTTGAAGATTTGTCTTTCTTGTCTTTAGAGATTTGTGTGTGTGTGTGAAAGTTGTTTGATTATTTTTGGAATATTTATCTCTTTGTTTAAATTTCAATAAATTCATCTATGGTATTTTAACCTCTTGTAAATATAGTTTGAAACAAAGATATTTTCCCTTTTTGTGAAAAATAGCTAAAATACTACCTCTGATTTCTATTTGTATGAGTTTGTACTAAAAGGAATTCAACATATTTTATGTTCTATTGTGTTTATCAAGCAATCATTAAAATACACTATAAAATATTTGGTGCAATCACCATATTTTTATTTTTCTAAAAATTTCAATTCTTCAACCCTTTTCCCCATCAAAACCCTAGTTTAGGATTCAAAATCACTAAAGAGCAAGATTTCCACAAAATTGGTATTTTATCAATTTGAATTAGATTTAGTGAAAGGAAGTTAGCCTTCTCTAGAGATTAACCACAAATTACTAAGATCCCATGGCTTTAGAGATTTTTTAATTGTATCATTAGGCACTTTCATAAAAAGATACAAGATCAAGATAGGTACAATCCTATGTGATAACAGGTTCCATGAAATGTGTATGCATATGTATGAGTGTTTGCATTTGGTCTATCAAGCTCTTCATTTGCCTTATGTGTATGCCTATGATGGAATTGGGTCAAAATGACCAACCTATGTTATTCCTATACATCTCAATGGTTCTAACTCATCTTGAAATCTCCCCTAAAGGTCATTAATGAGGTTGTAATGGTTTCATGATCATGTGAATGGATCTAGATCATTATAGAGCTTAGGTCTAGTTTTAGGCCTAATAGGCCTAGCCCTATTATCATGATCTAAAACCTATTTTGAGTGTTAATTACACCATTAGAGTCTTATAAACTTCTTTTCATGTTAAAATAAACATTCCACATCTTTACTCAGTTTTTTAACACTCCTCATGTTATTCTCCTATCATCTACACACCAAGACTATAGTTTCATCATGACTAGAAGTGCCCTCTATCTGAGATAAAATAAAGGGAATATCCCCTATTTGTATGGCTAAGATGAGGTAATGTATGGATATAATAGGAATTGATGACATTATATACCAAATATCATAGCTATATTACATTTTTAAAGCCTTTAAACTCCCAAATCCCTCAAGACTAGCTCATAAGACTTGACTGTGCAGGGACTTTGTACTGACTATAAGTTGAATGTTTGAAACTCAATTTATATCCTATTTATTTGATCTAAGCATAACATGATATGGATATAATCATTTAATAATGGTCATCAACATCTTAAACCATCATACACTCATGCTAACCTTCCAATCTCATATCTCTCCATTTGCATGACTAGTTTGTTTACTATAGCAGATTATAGGTGTTTGTCTTAGTAGAGATTGGGGTTTCTTGTAGGTGAAGGTGTTTTTTTAGAAACACATAGGAAGTGAAATACTATTTCTAAAATTTATTTATGCATATTTAATCATTTATTTCTTTTGACCATTAGACAAGCATATATCCTTTATTAGCATGAGTAACCTATGGTTATGCTAGACTGTGAGTTGCCACTCAAACTTCTTCAAGTTTCATGTAGGTGTGCATTAGGGTCTGAGTATTAATATTTTATCTCTTTATTACATATTAAAGTCACTAAGACTCTTCTATAGTTTTTTGGACTTATATTATGATTAGATACCATATAGACATTCTACTCTAGGTCATTATTACATTGAAGGATCATTTTCACTTTAACTACTGTAGATGTCGCTAAATGTCTATAATGGGAATTTGCTTAAATTGGGAACCTACCTAGATCACATTATCTTAACCAAATAACCAATTAATTTTGTCACATCATTTACCTTGTGATTGGGTTACATGATGGAAACAGTCAGACTTGTCTAGATCTCAAGACACTTTATTATGAGAAGACCAAGTATAAGAGCAAAATTATGATTCAAAAAATTTAAGGTAAGATGTCCCAATTAAATTTTGACAAATATATGAGCATTTTTATAGGTATCCCTTACACATGATGGATTTAACACTATCACAATGATGTTTTAAATGCTCCTAGACCTAAATGAAGTTTTAAAACAATTTCAAACATCTTTATGTCAATTCTGCTTAGACCATTGATGAAATTGCATGTAGGTACTACTATAGGATATACATAGTGTGTGGTGAATTAGTTCTAAAACCAATATTAAACCTATTCAAATGGTTAAAACTATTTTTTCAAACTTTTATAGTGTATTCAACACCATGAAGTCTTCCTCTCCCATCATCATGATTGTTTAAATCTCTTTTTCACCTGATTGTAGGTGACTATTGTAAGGGAAACTAACTATGTCTAACTATTAAGATTTTCATTCCAAAAACCATGGATAGTCTTGAGAGTAAACCCTTATATAATAATCATGATCAAAATTTTAATATCGATTGAAAATAATATCACTTTTTATTTAAAATCAAATATAGGAAAATGAAACTCTACTACTGATAGAACCTTGTCTACAAACAATAATAGAGTCTCTAGATAGTAGAATGAGATATTCTAGGACCATTCCTTAATGTTCACACATGTAACTAGATTTGGAATCACATGAGAAATATGGTAACACTCTATAATAAAATTTACACAAATTTAATTACTCAGACTAATCCAAATAGAGAAAATACTTGAAGGCCATGGGGATTTGTAGGCAAAAAAGAGAAGACCTTCTTAACAATGGTTCATAGACCATAAGTAGCCAAAAATACAACTATTACCATGAATTTGGAGTAGATAAATATTATTTCACTTTATTTGACTCATCTCTTCCTGTTCATACCATGCAAAGACATGTTGACCATTTTTTCATGTTTAAGAGAGTGATAGGAAAGATAAGATGGTTTTTGCCATTTTTGAGCTTGTCAAATCTATCCAAGTGTGGAAATGAGTTGTGGGAAGATAAAAGGAAGATTTTAAATTATCCACATGTGCCCAAACTATTGCATAGGCTGTAAAACTACCTAAGACCACATACAATTGCTTGATCTTCTTGATTTCAACTTTGTACCTACATTTATTAGTCCAAGACTACCATCTCTGACATGATCTAAGAATGTAGGATGTTAGATATGCTTTTAAAACATTTTTCCTTCTATGAAAATTATACAAGCCCATAAATGACTCAAAATGTGACCACATAAGAACAAATATACAAATGTGATAAGAGATGAAACATTATATGACCCCTTTTAAGACCATGGGACACATGTTACACCCTAGGGGACCCTATGACAAGTTTAAACTACATAGGAGGTTGACCTAATTTGAATTGTGGTGAAATTAGTCAATAGAACCAACACAATATTCCTACACTCCACTATGGGTTCCCAAAATCCCTAATGTTAACCTTGATCCACAATATACACATTACACTTCACATCATCATTATGATAGTGTTTCTTATAGTATAAAAGGAAATCAATATTCAAATGATAGGCCAGATGGAATGGTAATGAAATTTTTATTTCATGATTTAATTTGAAATGAAGCAAAGCAAATATTATAAATCCAAAAATGTGACTCTCGAGCTACACCTACCAAATAGTCCATTCATATTCCTATAAAACTCCTGAGCTATGCACAAAAAGACAAAAATAAATGAGCAAATACACCTAGGAATAAAGAAATATTATCTAACTAATATTACATCCCCATTAATCTGTAGGGGTTTTTTCATACCAAGAATTCCTCTGAACTTTTCAAAATTTTCTCATCCAATCACCTTTATCAAGATGTCTACTAGTTGCTCTATTGTCAAGCAATATTATAACTTGACACTACTATATTCACATAGTATGGATCAAATGAAAGTTGGTATTGATGTGATTGGCTTATTTGTGAAAGACTGGATTCTTTGCCATCTATATTATAGAAGTTTTTTCAACCATGAAAGGTGTTGATGAATCTTATTGCTTCTACAAATATAAAATAACCCTTCTGAGCCATAAGATCCCCCTAGTTAACCTTGAAGTGGTCATATATTTTTCCTCTACTAAAGAAATTTTTGGCACTAATTACTTCTTGGATTTCCAATTGAAAACTTGGTTCCCAAATTCATTAGAAAAATTGAGGTGGATTTCCCATCTTCATGATCACAAACATAATCAAAATATAAATACCCAACCAATTTGAAGTCTCCTGCCCTAGAGTACTTGAGCCCAAAATGTTATGTGCCTTTGAAATATCTAAGGACCCTTTTTGATACTACCTAATGACCCTCCCTATATTGTTTCATCAATCTTGAGAGGACACCAAATACATATGATATATCTAGTTGAGTGGTAGTCACATAAATTAGACTTTTAATGAGTTGTCTATATTTAGTGACATCAACCAAATTTGTTGAATATTCATATATCAGTTTGAGATTCTATTCCATGGGTGTGATGAGAGGATTACAATCTTCCATTCTAAACTTGCTCAAAATGTCACCAATATACTTCTACTGAGTGATGAAGAAATGATTTAGTTTCTAAATTAATTCAATACCCAAATAGTAATGAAGATAACCTAAATCAATCATTTCAAAGATTTTCATCAACTCTAATTTGAATTTTGCATTATACCATTCGTTGTTCCATGTGATGAGAAAATCATCAACATACACCACCACAAATATAATTATTTTGATGAAAAGAGTTGCATCTTCAAAATCAAAATGTTTTAAGTTCATGTTCATGAGGTGCTCAGCCAATTTTTCATACCATGCTTTAGGGGCTTGTTTTAAACCATACAATGATTTTTCTAGTTTATACACCTTGTGATCTTATCCCTTGACTTCAAAACCATCAAGTTATGTCATGCACATGATTTACTTAAGGTCTCCATTTATAAATTTAGTTTTGGCATCCATTTGTGAACTTTTCATCTATTATGAGCTATAAGAGACAACATTGTTGAATCGTAGTCCATTTTGTTGTAGGTGTAAAGGTTTCATTGTAGTTAATTCATTCCTTTTGAGTATACCCCTTTGTGACAAGATTTGATTTATTCTTGTCAAGTGAGTCATCTAACCCCTTTGTATTTATTGTGATAGACCCACTTATAGCCAATAGATTTGTAACTATATGGTGGATCAACCAGATTCCATGTCCCATTTTCACCAATGAATTATACTCATCTTTCATTTATTTTCTTAAAGATTCAAAATTTTTAGCTTGTTTAAAATTTGTTGGTTATGAATAAAATGCAACATTGAGTTCCTCTTGAGAAACAATGAATGTGAGTTTTTCAATCATGTCCTAAATTTCATCAATAGAATTATCTCATTGAGATGAGGTTGAATGTGCATTTTGAGTGCCTATTTTACCAACTTCATCAAGACTCACATGTTTTAGTGTTTGAGTGGCCCACTAAGGTATCTTTTTCTATATTGTAGGTGCTTTGGGTTTATCCTCTAAAGTTCCTTCACTATCTACCCTTTGTTCTTTTGGCCCTTATTTAATATCTGATGAAGTTTCACTCTCTCCTTCAAGAGGATAATTAAGCTCATGTATAGGAGATAATATAAACTCAATATATTCCCAACTTTGTGTCCCCCACTCATTGTCTAGAACATTAAAATCACTCTCCCTGTAGACATAAAACTTGGCATATTTGTCTAGTCGACTCAACTACTGATCAATATGCTCTTTGTCCTTTGCATTTTCACAAAAGATAACTTCTCTTATGACAAGAAAACTATTTTATTTCTCATCATTTATCCTAAATTCCTTGGAGGAATCAGAATATCCCAAATGGATGAATTTTTGACTCCTATGGTCCAATTTATCTCTCTTCTCTTTTGGAATCAATGTGTAACAAGTGGATTCAAAAATCTAAAGATGTTGCACAAAAGGGAGGTGACCACCCCACATTTCATACAGGGTCTTTGATTCAAGAGTTATTAATGGTGATTTATTGTGAAGGTATACTATTGTTTTAGCTACTTTGACCCAAAAGTAGAGATTTACCCCTTTGAAATACAACATTTCATAAACCATATTCATCATAGTTCTATTCATTATTTCAACTACTCTATTTTGTTTTGGAGTGTGAGGAAACGTGAGATGATGTTTTATCCCATTTTTGTCAAGATAGGATTCAAACTTCATTGATGTGAATTCACCACCATTATCTATCCTAAGTGTCTTGATGTAGGTTTGTGCTTCATTTTAAATCATTGTTCTAAACTTATTGAAAGTATTGAAAGCTTCTGATTTATTTTTTAGAAATTATATACATGCCATCATGTTGTAGTGATAAATTAACAACATGAAATAAGTATGACCACCAGTGGAGAGGATTGGAAGAGAACACAAGTCTGAATTAATAAGCTAAACAAATTTGTCTAATTTCCACTGTGTCTTTGGAAATGGTTCTCTTATGTGTTTAGACAAGATTCAAGCTTCACACTTCTCATATGATTTTGTGAGAAATTTAGGCATGGAAAATACATGATTATTTTTCAATACATGAATGCTATTATAGTGAATGTGCCTAAATTGAGCATGACACAACATGTTTGGAGACATTCTATCTTTCACAAGATGAACATAATTCCTTAAATTTGATGGCTCACCCTTCAGTTTGAGTAGTTTCCCTTCCTCATATCCAGTCAAGATGACTACATTGTAATTTTTTCTCCTAATTGTGACATCACTATTATCCAATAGAATGGAATGGCCTTGTTGCTTTATGATCACTAGGGACAACAAGTTTTGTTTCAGTTGAGGAAGGTTAATAACATTCTCAAGTTTGTAGTTTGGAAGTCCTTGACACTTGAGTCAAATTTTACTTATTCCTTAAGGTTACATACTTGATCTATCTACAAGGTATAATAAGCCAAAAATTTCTTCAATATAATCCTCAAAGAATTCTTTTCAAAAAGTCATATGTTGAGTAGTGCCAGTATCAAGAACCCAAGCATCAAACCATGAGGAACTGATTGAGACACTATTTGCTTCATCATCTTTACTATAAAACACACATTCACTAGTGAATTAGGCTATGTTTGACTATTTTGATTATTCTTTTGAATTTACCTCTTTTTTTAGGTTATGCTTCAATTTTCTCCCATGGAGTCCTGCATTCATGAGTCTCATGGCTACCTTTTCTATCACATTGTTCACAATAGAGGTTTTGTTTATCATTCTATTTTTGATGTTGACGACTATGATTTTCATTTTTTCCACTCTTTCCCTTGTACTTATACTTTTTATTTCCTTCATTTTTATAATATGTGACCTTATTTGATGTTTTGAAAGAGTTTTTTTGATATAATACACAATTTCACCTATTGTGGTTTCTATTTTCCATCCAAATGCCTTTTCTCTTTTAGCTAAATTTTCAACCAACTAGTCAAATGTAAGAGTATTCAATTGATTTATTACTATTAGAGACTCAAAATGGGTTGAATAGTTGGGAAGGGATTTTATGAATTTGGTCATGTATATGTCAATTTTGACACCTATTACTTCAACATCATTTTTGATAGCATGTATCTTTGAAGCCAATCTCATCACATCACCATATTTCAACTCTAGTTTGAATAATTTAAACTAAAACTAAATGAATTCAAACTTTGAATGGGATTCATATAGGTCTTTAATTTTTTGATATAATTCCCATGCTGTATTTTACCCCTGTATATGATGAAACACATCTCCATCTACTGATGCCCTCATCAAGGATAAAGCCTCCTAGTGTTTTTACTTCCATAATTATATTTCTTTTGCATTCCCTATTGGTTCAACTGGTTGTGTTGTCTGATCACAAATATCAAACCATAGATCATTGAATATGATCATGTTTTCCACTTTCTGAGACCATTATAGCCAATTGTCTTTGTCGATCAATGTAGTGTCAACAATAGATTTCATGGAATGCATGGTTTGTTTGAGTTTTTTGAGGGTTTAAGTATTTTGTAACCCTAATCGGTTCTTTATCACTCCAAAATGGTCCCCTTTTTTATATATGTAAAGGTACTAAAAAGGATTCATTTTATCATTAGCACTAGCTTAAAATGAAAACCTCATACATCAATATACTTAGTTTTTATTGATTTTTGGATTTATGTTTTTTGACATACATGAATGAATAAAAAGAGTAGGTCCCCTTATTTCTCCTTGAAATGAAAAATTTGGTTGTTATTTTCCCCAATTTGCTTACATTAGCATGCCTCAAAGCAACAAATATTTCTCAAATTTAAATGCCTTCAAATTTAAATATTATCAAAATTTGAAAAAGGACATTTAAAAGTGAAATTTAATTTTTAAATGAAAAAGCATAAAATATTATACCTTCTTCTCCTTTTAGAAAATAAGATTTGACCTATTCCAATATTATAATAAATGAAACCATACGGCCTCCTCTACATAATAGTATTGGAAAAATAAGATCTCCAAAAAAATAGACTTATATGCTCCTTCCATGCACATCCTTCCACATTAGTAGGAAAATAAAATAAAAATATACCTTTCATGCAAGCACAAAAAAATGAGAGTTGTGGTAGACTTGACTAAGGATGTGGCCAAAGGTAGATGTGGCACAATTACATGGTATATTTGTAGCTAGCATAGTATATGCTTAGTGTAGCTAAAAACACCTTGTAGTTCTTTACCAAACCCAAAACGCTTCTGGAAAATATTACCACAAATTAAAAAATTCATGCAATGAAATTATTATTTCATGATTCAATTTGAAATGAAGCAAATCAAACATTATAAAGCCGAAAATGTGACTCTTGAGCTACACTTACCAAACAGTCCATTCATATTCCTACTAGAATCTTGAGCTAAAAACAAGAATAAAAAAATAAATGAGCAACTACACCTAGGAATAAAGAAATATTATCTAACTACTATTACATTAGATTCAAAATTTAGTCTAGTTTAGCCAAAATAGTAAGTCACTTTCCATTCATGAAAGGTCACTATTATGATCTTAGACACAAGAACCATTGATTTTGAGTCCCTTATAAGACTCATCAGTTAGTTATTTCTCCTTGTTCCTTTTTTTAACTCATATATGCAAATAATAATAATAATCTAGAAAAAATAAAAAATTGGGACCTATGCATATTTAGGTTTAATTTATTTACATCAATTAATTTGTATACCAGTTATTTAGTTCTTAATTATATAAATTTTAATATCATATCTGATTTGAAATTTTACATGAGTGAATGTGGAACATATAAGTTTCCATTTATAGAACCAGTTGTAATATTTTCACTATCTCAGACTCAAAATTTTTAAATAGAAAAAATCACCTTATTTAGGTAAGAGCACCCGATGTTATTTTCCTATCCTAGTGAGCACATGTTATCAATTCTTAGATACAAAAATATATAGGTCTCTTAAATCTTATATAAACATCAAAAAACTCATTAGGGGCATATTATACACATGTTATATCCTTTTTTGGCTATCCCTTATTGTTCATATTTGAGTTATTTAAATTTCTTAAAATATTTTTATATTAATCACTTACTTACACATTGATATCTTATTGGTTACTTAAGTTACTAAATATACTAGTGTTATAAATGGCTTATGTTGATTGATTGCATTTTTGCATGTTTTTTTTTCCCATTCCATGTATCATTTGTATTATTATGTTTAGCTTGTTTAAAAGCAAACATGTCCTTGTGTGTGTCTCAAATCATTCATTTTATTTTCCTTAGATGTGAGTGACATTTGAACATGTTCCTTGTAAGTAGCCCCTTAGCATTTTATTGTGTGATTTATGTGTTTTACATACACTATTTATTTGTGTGTCATGGCCATGACACTTTTTTACTTAGTTTGATTAGTTTTTTATGTCATGATATACATCTTACATCTTCCCATCCTTTTTATCTCATGATGGATATCATACATTCCTCCTTAAGTTATTATATTCAATTTTTAGTACTTAAGTATGATCACTTATCTACATGTCTAATTTCTAACATATATATTGATAATGTCACTATTTATGCTTGTTTTTACATGTATCTCATATTAATATTTTTTATCATTATATATATATGATGATGCCATGCTCCTCTATTCTATCATTACTACCTAGATTAACATCTTTTCATAACATATCACATAACAATTTTTTTGAGATAAGTTATTGTGAGCTCAACTACTCACCTAAAAATAAGGGACATACATATTGGTTTGTCTCAAAGACTAAGATCCTACAATGAAGTACATAAAAAAATTTAGGTCTTACATAATTCATCAAGTTTCATACCCAAAAATCAATTTTGGACATGAGTGATCCATTTAGACAAGGGTGTAGACTATACCTTTCCAAAATAGTATGCTATTATCCCAATAGGTTGAAAATAGTAATTTATTTATATAAAGTTTTAGAATCATAGGTATTACATAACAAGTTAGAAACATGTACACAAATTTAGTTTATATAAAAATACTTAAGATGTCTTAGGTCTGTCTAGTTTGGGTCATCACTCATGGCATGGGTTCCAAGTTAGCACATAGGTTTTTGCATAGAATTTTAGTTGTTATTATTCAATCTAAAAATATATAAACACACATATATAATATTAAGATCATGTGTGTGGCTTATGACTACCTTCATACTAAGTTTTTCACTAGTTTCAAAGATAGAATGATAATGCTTGTGATTTTCCATGCTATATACACTAGACCCATATTTTAGTATCTTTACACTAGTTTTAAATGAGTTTTTCACTAAAAATTAGAAATTATTATGTATTTAATGGTTGGTTCATAGTTTTCACTAGTTTTTACACAATTTTTCACCAAAATGATCTATTAGAATTCTTACAAGGATCCAAAATTACATTAATTATTTAGGTATGCACTGATGAAGTCAAACATACCTTGAGATCTTAATCACACTTTCTTAATAAATGATAATTGGGGAATGCATAGTCTAATCCAACCTTTTCAATGAAAAATGAAATATCCAATTGTCCTACCCTCTATATTCACCATTTTTTAAATAAAAAACACAATATTTCATGTACCCAACTATGTGTATTTATTCCTTTGTTATTATATCTATAAGTTTCCTTATCTTTAATTCTTTATTTCATGTTGTTTCATTGTAGGTTTTTTCATGAAACATAATTCAACATTATAGCCTACATCCAAGACTATTCTTTAGGGGTAAGTTTTGTAGCTAAATATTCCACCCTAGGAGATTTTTTTCATAACTCTCCATATTTAGACAACATGGGATTACCTCTAGGCCTGTGGGTTGCCTATAGCAGAGGTAAACCTCTAGGTTATAGGGATACCTCCCTTTATTTATCTCTTAAGCTCACAAACTACACTATACTAATCACTTTGGGGTGAAAAGGGAAGAATGAAAGTAAAATTAACCTATGCTAATGAGATGATCCATTAAGGATAAGTCCACAAAACACACTTACATCTACACTAAGAAAGGATACTACTAAAATTGACCTCAACTCTACATCCTTCTAGAGTAAGTATTTCTCATAAAAGAAAATTTATATGAATATATAGAGGTGGGTAAAAAGAAGGTATGGTACTAGACACTACTAGTCCATCTCACACTATAAGACACACTTATCAAACACATACAATTTATAAGACCTATTATAAGAAATATAACTTACACAAAACATGAAAGATTAGAATGAAAGAAAAGAGAAGACATTAATCCATTGACATCCAAGTATACTACTTTTCAAACTTAGGAAAGAAATTGAAGAGATCAAATCAACTTTAGATTCTTATTAAAAGGCAAAAATAAGTTCCCAAACTAGTAGGGATTAACCATACTAGGTGTGTAATAGATACAAATGCCAAAAATGCCCACATATATAGAACATAGGACAATAATATTTCATGGACAAGTTTCCATTATAAATGAATCATTCTCCCTTAACTTGGTGTAAAGACTCTTTACCATTATTCTTGAAATTACCTTGTTTGATGATGAGTCCACTTGGCTATCTAAAATTTCCATAGGGATCTTTGACAAATTTTAACTATAATGAGGAGGTGGAAATAATATTATAACATACCTCATATTCCTCTCAACTTATGAACTCCTTAAGGATATGTGTTATTCACTCTGTAGCAACCACTCACTAGCCTTTATAGCCTTGTCTTCACATTTGTCACTCAATTGACTTGTAGTTTCTCAATAATATGCATTTTAGAAGTGTTAGGACATATTTTAAAATCATATTTTTCCTCTTATTTATCAAATAGGCTTCAAAAGACTCAAATAACACTTATCACTTCCACTCTTTGACAGTCACTTTGCCCTCTCAGTAGCTCATTCAAATTACCTACAATGAAAAATGTAGCAGATATAATTTCATGCATCACTATGATGATAGTTGAGTATATTGAGTTGAAAAAATTCCATAAATACCTTCTATAATAGTTCTCATCCCCTAATTCTCTTATATACATGTAGAAAACTTTAAATCCTATGAGAAAATCAAAATTGAACTTATCTATACAAGTGATAGTATGGATAAATTAGATGAAAATGATCATGTGATAATTATAGACATTATCCAAACACTTTAATATCCAAATAATACCTTTTTGATGCATATTTATTCATGTTTTCTCCATCTAGTCTAAACAAGGGTTTTATGAGGGTTTTTGGTGGTCTAGCTTCTTATTAATGATTCATGCATGTTAGATGTTTAAACCTAAAAAAAATTCCACTTAGTTTGATCTCAAGACCTCCTTCAACTATTCCTAACTTTTTGGAGTACCATGCATAGTGTCCATATAGATGTGAGCAAAATAAAGTAGCCTTCGAGCTCTTTTCATGCATTTTGAGTAGGTCTAAGATAATTTTAGGTTAAATTGACCATTCTTAGGTTATTTCATAAAAACCAATGATTCATACCATCCTTTTACTCTCTCACAAGGGTTATCAAATTGGTTTGACATTTCATGTATTCATCTAGATCAAGTTTGAGTCCATGAGTGTTTAGGCCTAATAGGCATAACTATGTTTGATTGATTATTTGATCAACTTTAGGTTTTAAATGACTATAAAAGCCTATAAATGTTTTTTTACATTTAATAAAACTATAAAAATCATCTTAAAATTAATTTAAGACTCTTCACTCACCTTTTCACCATTTATGCATAAGTCTGTAGGTTTACCTTGACTGTGGAGTGCCCTCTATCTAAGATAGAACAAAGAGTATCTTCCCTATTACTATGACTTGAAGGAGATCATGGAAAGATTATTTGTGTCATGCCAAACCTATAAATAAATTTAAAAACATTGGTTATGCTTATATATTTATAAACATCACATATCCTCAAAATTGGTCTTTAGGTCTACAGACTACTTGTAGAATTTTGTTTGATTGGGCATGGAGATAGAACTTATTCTAGATTAAGCTATGTTATGTTTCCTACCTTTTAAATTATTATTAAAATTTGTATAGTTAATATGAAATTTATTTTATCATCTTCAATATATACTTATACTAATCAACTTGTAATCTCTCACTAGCTTGGACTAGTCCGCAAACTATCTCCCAACTATAGGTGTACATTAGAGGAATATGGGTTTCCTACAGATGTTGATTTATGTGAAAACATAGTGTATCAACTCATTTTATTAATCCTAAGGTTATTAATTTCATATCACACTTGTAAATATTAATTTTTTCCTTATAATCATGCTCTCACACAATTACCATCAATTCACTATATACCACTGCAAGCTACAAGTTTCTTTGAGCTCAAAAGCACTATGTTTTACTGAATATCTATAGTGAAAACTTGTTTGACTTAGGAGTCACTCAATCTTGATTCCATATTGATCAAAAAAATTCCTCTCATGTGAAGGAGTAACATCTAAGCCTAGTATACAAAAATGAAAACATTAGTATCACACAAACCTCATGGTCTTCAACCAACAGATAACATTGTATTAAGTAGAGACCTATTTCAGAGAAACTAAGGTAAATGTTTTCATTTAGAAACTTTTTAATATCTCACCTATGTATGTTTCTTAAACTTGTCTAAGATCCACACTATGACCCTTTATGACTTCAAAGACTCATTAAAGTCTTGGAAATGTACACAACCTATGCCTTAGGCTTTATATGGTCTTCCATTATCCATACATGACTATAGATAATTATATACACTAGAGTTCTGACCAATCTTTGTTCATGCCTCGAGAAACCTATCTAAAACAACCTTGAAGTCCCTTAATGCAAGACTTCCATGGAGAAACTAGATTCTATGGTTTGAGAGGTTAAACAAAGGCACATGACCTTGGATATTAAGCCACTGATAGAGAATAGAACAATGTAACTATTAAATATGTTATGTAGACCATAATATTTTCATTTCTAACACAAGGAGAATGATCTTGTTTGTATCTTCATATCCACATGTGCCAAATAAGTTTGACAACAACATGAAGAAAATTATTGTCACTCAATATTTTACCCTAGAGATGATTATTCAAGCCTACTCTATATTGAGTGAAGCATTGGATTAACTATAGGCCTGCGGGTTTTCTATTGTAGAATTAAACCTCTAGGTTTAAGGGTTAGCTCCCTAAAATAGTATTTTAGAGCTTATCACCTACAATACTTGATTGAATGAAAAGGGATAGAGAGAACACAAAAATAAATTATTATAATGAGTTGATATACTAAATTTATCTCCATTATAATACCACACACTTGTATTATGAAACATGACTCACAACACTAGTCTCAACAACCTAGGTTGCTAGAACATAAGTATTTCAAACATGAAGGTGATATGCATTGTACTAATCAATGTGAGTAAACATAAGGTTAGATTACATACATTAATTCCAATTTTTAACCTTGGAGATAGAAAAATACACTTGAATACACTTCATGTGACCTGTTAGAGGGATAACTACTTGCATTAAACATGGAAGAGTAAATAAAAGGCAAGGATAGATACTCATCACTTGATACTTCACACTTCACTATGCACCACTTCACACACTTAAATAAGAAGTTTATGAGATTAAAACTAGATTGGAAATATTTATTTCAAAGGAAAATATAGTATTCAAACTAGTAGTGCTTTGCCATACTAGGTGTGGATTTTATTACAAAATCCAAAAAGGCTTGCATTTATAGAGCACATAAGAGGAGAGAGAAGAAGAGAAGTGGAAAGGTCACAAAGACAAGTATCAAATTATGAGAACTAGTTAAATTTTAAGAGAATGAAGATTGAAAATATACCATGAAGTTTTTCTTAGATAATTTTCCATTTAAAGTATGACAAACTCTACAAATTAACGTAAAGACCTCAAATAGCCCTCTTAAAATTGCCTTCATGATGAAGCATCACTTGACCACTTGAAAATAAACTAGGAAGTCTTGACACATATGAAATATCTTAGGAAGGTTGGAAAAAACATGTGAGAATCATCAAATACCTCCCTAACTAAAAGCCTTCCTCTTGACACTTGTGTTCACTGTTTATAGTCATTTACTAGCCCTCTGGGCTTCAATTTTCACATTTGTCATCAAAGTGATTAACAGTTACTTAAGATAATCCATGAAAGAGGTGTTAGGACACCTATTAAAATTCCATTTTTATTTTACTCCATGAGTTAGGCCTTAAAAATATCCAAAAATATATATTTCATCTTCTCACTAGGCAGTTATTTCTCATTTTCACTATCTGTCCAAGATTGCTTGTAGTGAATAGTGTAGTAAAGGAGTTTCTATGCTTCACTTAGGTGAGAGTTAAGTATAGGTAGTTATAATAAGTATATAAATACTTCCTTCAATTAATATCATATGTTCATTCACTTTTTCACCTGTGAAACACCTCAAAACTTGTAGAAAACCTTGAAATATGCTTATCTATACAAGTGATAGTATGAAATAGTTATGTGAGAAAGAGCATGGGAGAGTGCTAGACAAGTCTAAATCAATTTCCAAGCCATTTGACCACTTCTAGATTCATCTCCATATGTTTCTTCTCCATTTTTAGAAAATTTAATATCTAAGTGGGTTACTTTAGGCCCTTGGCATACTTTGGTTTATTATTAAATAATAATTTCACATTTATTAAACACAAGGTGAAAACTTTGTGTAAATAAATAATAAAATATTATGATTTATTATTAACTAATTAATTTAAATGATTCTCAAGAAGAATGGACCCATTAGTTACAATGGTCATCTCCCCTCACATTTATTATAAATAGGGTCTCACCCCTATTGTATTATTCACAGAAATACACTCGATGAATTTAATCTTTACGTGTGGAAAATATTTATAAAGGTTTTGTGAAGGATCATGTGAAGAAGTGAGAAGGGAAGGTTATGTATTGGGGTGAAAAGTTTCTCAATTATTTAATATCATATTTGTGGGGTTTTTACCTCTTGGAGGTTTTCCTACATTAAATTCTTGTGTACTATGTCAATTATGTGCATCTTTGCCATCATTTATTCATCTAAATCCAATCTATATTGTATATATTTTATATTATATCAATTTTATCATAGAATCAGAGCCATGAGATGATTGGGTGATTGGAAAGAATTTTTTATTGGAAAATTCAAAGCTTTGTCAAACAAAATTTTATTTATTTGAGCTTGAGGTACCATAATTGGCCTGGAAAAACTAAAAAAAAATGTTTTTTTAGTCAAAATTCAATTTTTTAAATTTCTTCATTTAATTTTTTTTGAAAGATTGGAATAAATTTCAAGATATTTGAGTGCCTTACAATTTTTTGGGCTCTCTCAAGCAATTTACAGGGGTACCATACTTTAGCATAGGCAATTTAAAATATTGAATTCTTTATCACAATTTTCATTTTGAGGGTCCAATTGTGTTTATCAAATAAAAATAGGAGGGTTACTAAATTTTTAAGTAAATTTGATACCTATATAAGGAGATCTGAGATCTTGAAATTATACATAGGATCCATTGTGAAGATACAGGTATGTTTTTAAATTCATAAAGTTTTTGGAATAATATTTAAAAAATAAACTATCTATTAATTTCTTTTTTTCAAACCCTAGGTCTCACCTTTGAAAAAGAAAGAATTACTAAAAAATTATTATTTTTCATTGATATATAAATTAATTTTTTTCACTGATATATATATATATATATATATATATATATTGAAAAATTAGATAAAAACATATAAATTGAAATTAGTACATGTAAAATCTCAAGTAAACTCTAGAAGGGTTATTAGCTTTCACTTTGTTAAAATATTATCACAAGGGAGGTCATGTGTTCAAATACCCCCTAAAAAATTTTATTTATTTTTTGAATTTTTTTAAATTAACTTCAAATTAAAGTAATTTAAATTTCATTCTTTCTTTACGTGTTATGATTCACGCGTTCAAAACTTGTTTCAACTTTCAACCTACTGAATGTTTTAACAAACATAGTCATGTAGCTAGTCGATCTATAAGTTTCGGCATGTTCTAAATTCATTGGATTGGTCCATTTTTTATTTTGAATCATTATATTAAAAATGTTACACCTTTTTAATAAAAGTGTTTAAGTGCTTATTTTGAATGTGACTCTTTTGACACCTATATTAGTGCAACTTTAATTCAATTTTTTGCATTATTTAGTATATAAATTATGTAATTAAGTATAATTAAATGTGTAATTCATTTTATTTTTAAAATGGTTAAAAAAATTCATTTAAAATAGTTTCTTTTTAAGCATTTATTTACTACCTTGTTTAAAGGGAACTTATGGCTTTGCTCCATTTTTCCTTAGATAAATCTCAAATGTTTAATAAAATAACTATAATATATAAAAAAAATCATGTTAAAGTTAAATTTATGGTCCAAAAGTTGTGGAAGGTTGTCATTAGGACTGAAAAATCCTCTTCTAGATGACATGTAACCCCTAAACTTACCAATGCATTGCAACAGAAATTGTAAGAATCTATGTCCATTATCTTGCAGAGTGTTAAGAATGAGTTTTTTATTCACATTGGTAAATAGGAATCTCCTAGAGATGCTTGGAAACTCCTTGAATCCATACATGAGGGTAATCATCTCTTGAAAATGATTAAATTAATCTTTGAATTGCTAACTATATCTATGAAAGGTGATGAGAAAGTTGTGAATTTTATCACTAAAGTTAAAAACATTAAATCTTAATTAAATAGATGTAATTTTAATTTGATTCAGGATCAATTGATTTATTTTATAATTGACTTAAATATTCATGAAAATTTTAGAAATTTTATTTCAATTTTGAATTCTATGTATCAATTTGAGTTAGATATCCTTGACCTTACCACCTTGTCTACTCTCTTGATTCAAGAAGAGCAAGTTATGACAAATTTTTATTCTAAATGAAATGCCACTCAGGCACTTCTCACTTTAGATATTATTTTTTATAACACTAAAAACCAAAAATTTAACTCTAATTATACTAAAGGCAAATATGGGAATAAGAAATATATTAATAAGAATCATACACCTAAGTTTAATGGAAATTGCAATTGTTTGGTAAATTTAGTCATATAAGGGAAGCATGTTATAAAAAAGAAATAGAATTAATAGTGAATCTTCTAAAAATAACAAAGGGAAAAAATCTAATCAAAATAATTAAAATAATCAAAATAACAATTAAGATTCAAATGTTATTGATTTGTATGTTGCTTTATTTACTTCAAATAAAAATGAGTGTATTTTAGATAGTGATGCATCTCACCATATGAATTTATTATCTAATATTATGTGTGAAAATAGAGATATATCAAAAAAAATTTACTTATGAGATAATTCTTTTTTAAAAGTAATTAAATAAGGAAAAGTAATATTTTCAAATGTTACTATCAATGATGTTTTCTATGTACCTAAGATTAAAAATAATTTGATATATTGTTCTCAACTTACAAATGATAATTTCAATGTAACATTACTTAAATATATTTGGTTTATTAGAAATCAATCTAGTTCTTTGATTGTTAAATGTGTTCAAAAGAATAGTTTATATATCTTTTCTCTTTTTTTTGCATGTTTTCTTTCATCATATAGTAAGAATGAATCTCAATTATGGAATGAAATATTAAGAAATATTAATTTTATAAGTTTATATGATATGTATGAAAATAATCTTGTTGTTGGACTTCTTTCTATCCCCTCTCATCATGAAACTTTTTAGGGTTACTTATGTGGTAAACAAAATACTAACCCCTTTCATAGGAATCATGATGTGAATTTCTTACTTCCTTTAGAATTGATTCATAGTGATTTTTTAGGACCTATTAAAGTTGTATCTCTTAATGGTTCTTTTTATATTATTATTTTTATTTATGATTACACTAGAATGCTTTGATCTTTTTTCATTAAAAAGAAACCTGATGTGTTGTCTAAGTTCATAGAAATTAAAGCTGGTGTTGAAAATGCATATGATTTTTATGTTAAGAAATTAATAATTGATAATGGTGGTGAATATGTTAGTAAAAAGTTTGATTCTTTTTGTATTAGTTGTAGTGTTAAAATAGAATTAACAACTCTTTATATTTTTTAGCAAAATTTTAATGCTAGAAGAAAAAATCACACCATCATAGAAATGGCTAGAATAATTTTATAGTTTGAAAATATTCCTAAGTTCTTATGGATTGAGGCCATGAATACTATTATTCATATTATGAATAGAGTCCTTACCAAAGATTTGCATCTTTCTGCCCCTATATAAATATGGACTTTAAAAAACCTAGTGTAGCTCATCTCTAGATCTTTGGTAGTCCCAATTCTATCTTTATTCCTAAAGTTAAAAGAAATAAGCTTGAACGCACTTCCTATTCTTGCATTTTTATAGGATACGGAGGTAAGACAAAAGGTTTAATATTTTATGATCCTTATAAATGTTAGATCATTGAGAATAGAAATGTTCTTATTCTTGAAAAATCTTTTTGTGAGCCCTCTATGGAACCTCCTAAGTGATATTTTGTTGATGAATCTAAATCTCATGTTTCTCTTAGTGATGAAATAGATGCCCTTGAAAATTTGATCTAATTTTGGATAACTTAGAGTCTAAGGAACCCCTTGAGTTTTATGTTTAATCTAAAATACCTAAATGGGTAGAATCCCTAATTCAATATTTTAATGTTGATAATCTTAATAAATTAACTAGAATTAAACATTCTTATCATGCATTAATGAATATATATGAATGTGAACCTCAATAATTTGTGGAAGCCACTCAAGATGATAGATGGAATATTTATATGTAAGCAAATATAATGCTTTAATTAAAAATCATACTTGATATCTTGTCCCTCCTTCACCTAAAAGACATATTGTCAATTGTAGAAGGCTTTATAAGATCAAATATAATTACATTGGTAAAATTGACAAGTTTAAAGCTAGATTAGTTTATCATAGGTTTACTCAAAAACCCAAGATTGACTATGTTGAAACCTTTTCTCCTATAGCAAAAATGAGTATTTTAAAACTTATTATTGCTCTTATAGGCCAAAATGGTTGGGTTATCCACCAAATAGATGTTAATAATGTATTTATAAATGGTGATTTAGAAGATGAAATCTACATAACTCAGCCTAAAGGTTTTGCTAACCCTGACAAAAAACATTATGTATGTAAGTTAAAGAAATCTTTGTATGGTTTAAAATAAGCTCCTCGAGCTTGGTATTCTAAGATTACTTCTTTTTGAAAATAATTTAGTTTTTCTAATTGTTATTCAGATAGTGATCTCTTTGTTAAAGTTGAAAATGGTCATTTGATTCTAATTGTATTATATGTTGATGATTTGTTGATTACTAGTGATCTGACTAAATTAATTCATAAATAAGGATAAACTAATTCAAATGTTTGAAATGACTAATTTAGGCATTCTACATCATTTTTTTAGGAATGGCTATATTTTAGGATAGAAATTCAATTAGTGTATCACAATCTCAATATACACATAATCTTCTTATTAAGTTTAGCATGTTTGATTGTAAATCTACTTCTACTCCTATTAAAGTTGGTATTAAACTTTATCCTAAACCTAAATGTGAAAAAACTAACCCTATTTTATATAAATAGCTTGTTGGTAATTTGATTTATCTAATCATTACTAGACTAGATATTTAATATGTTATTGGTGTTTCTTATAGATTTATTTAGGATCTATATTTGGATAGTTGAAAATTAGCTAAACAAATTATTCGTTATATCAAAGTAATAATTAATTTTAGTTTATTTTATTATTCCATTGATAATGCTAAATTATATGATTATTGTGATATTTACCATGTTGGTGATACTATATATTGCAAATCTACTTTTGGATATGTGTTTAATTTTGTTGTAGGTTCTATCACTTGAAGCAACAAGAAATAACCTATTGTCTCTATCTCTTCTACTGAAGTGGAGTACATAAATTTTATAGAAGTTGCTAAAGAATCCATGTGGATACGAAGGTTGTTGGAAGAAAATTATTTTAATGTTTCTCATAGTACCATCTTTCATTGCAATAATCAAATCTATATAAATCTAGTGAAAAAGCTAGTACAACACCAAAGAACTAAACATATTGAAGTTCATGTGAATTTTATCTAAAAGAAAGTTCTCAATGGTGATATTAATCTATAGTTATGTCCTATAAATGAAAAATTGGAATATATCTTCATAAAACCACTTGGTCTTACCCAAGTTTTTGTCCATTTTATACAAATTTGGGCCTCTCAAAGTTTCTATTGAGGGGGAGTGTGCATGACAATGCCACTTCCTAATGGCCATGTGTTCCTTCTTATTCTCTATACTTATTCTCATTGTAAATCATTGTAAAATTTATGTAGAAGTATGTGATTTAATTAAAATTAATTTTGAAGTTTTACTTTTGTACCCCAAAACACAAAATTATACTTTTTAATGGAGGTCTTTATGTTATGAAAGGCTCTAAATATTGTTAGATGATTATTCATGAGAAACTGTGAGATATAGTCTCACAATCATACTAGCCTAGACTTAATTTATATTATTTTATGGATTATAATTCCTTTTGTTTCAAAAGGTGATTTTTGGCATGATGAAGGTTTTTAAATCCTTCAATTTTGTATATAGTATAATTGTTATATTAAGGTGACTATGACATTTATCCCCACTTAGCATTAAAGGTGAGAGTTAAAATATTTAATGTCTAAGTGGGATAATTTAGACCCTTAAAATACTTTAGTTTATTATTAAATAATAATAATTTATCATTTATCAAACACAAGGTGAAAACCTTGTGTAAATAAATAATAAAATATTATGATTTATTATTAACCAATTAATTGAAATGATTCTCGGGAAGGATGGACCCATTGGTTACAATGTTCACCTCCCCTCACATTTATTATAAATAAGGTTGTATTAATATTGTATTATTCATGAAAATACACTATTTGAATTTAATATTTTCATGTGGAAACTCTTTATAAAGGTTTTGTGAAGGTTTATGTGAAAAAGTGAGAAGGGAAGGCTTTGTATTAGGGTGTAGAGTTTCTCAATTATTGAATATCATCTTCATGGGTTTTTTACCTCTTGGATATTTTCCCACTTTAAATTATTATGTAATATGTCAATTTTGTGTATCTTTTCCATCATTTTTCCATATAAATCTAATATATATTGCATATATATTTTATATTCTATTATTTTATCATCCATCAGGTTCTTTATAGGGTTTCAAGAGGGTTTTAGGAGGTTTTGATTCTTAGTGATAGTTCAGTAATGTTAGACATCCCACCTTAGAACTAATTCCAAAAATTTGTATTTCATGACCCTCCTTAACTACCCTTATTTCCTTGAGGTACCATGCAATGTGCTCGTATAGGTATGAGCATTTGAAAATGACCTCTAGAGATTTCTCTTACATTTTAGGTACCCCTATCATAGAATTAGGTCCAAATGACCAACCTGGTGTAAGTATCTATAAAATAATGGATATGATAATCCTTATACCTCATATTTAATTCTCTCAATGGGACTGTAAAGGCCATATGGTCATGGAAGTGGAAATAGGCACCCTGAGGGTTTAGGCCTAGTTTTAGGCCTAACTATGTATCTAGACATATGGCCACTTGAGAATGTTTCTCATAGTTTAATATAATTCATATCACTCTTTAATCATTATATCAACCTCTTGACTGATTTTTTAGTGCCTCTTTGTTCTCCCTTTCCTCCTATCACCATTCATATACAAAAATGTAGTTTTATCTTGATTAGGAGTGCCCTCTATCTGAGACAAAATAAAGAGCATATCCCATATTCACCTAGATAAAATGAGATAATATAAGAATTTATTAGGTCATTAATATGTTTTATTCTAAATTTCATGGTTATATCACCCTTATATATTCCTCAATCTTTCAAATCTCTTAAGACTGGCTTATAGAGTTGATGACTGTGCATAAGATTTGTATGCAGAGTTGGGCTTGACTATAGGTTGAGGTTTTAGTTCAACTTATCTATTTCCTATATTTTATAATAAAATTAATATTAGATATATCACTATGAGACTACATTAAACATGGATATTTGTCCTATATCTTAGTATATTAGCCTAAGCCTTTCACTAGCATGAGTCAATCTATGACTGTAACAAACTATATACATTTACCTTAGGAAAATGGGATTCTTATAGGTGTCTATTATAATTAGTGATTATGTTTCATTCCATAAAATACTCTTTATTTTATTAGGTAATCTCAAACCAAATAGATTAACTATACCTATAGGACATGCTTCTTATCTCCCACCATCAACACATTATGGATCTGTAGACTAACTGTAAGTGTTGTTTAGGGAATCATAATATTCCTATAAGTGATGGTGTATGTATTAACCCTATAATTCATCTTCCTTAAACATTATTGAGGTCACTAATACCATTCCATACCTATATGAGCTATTATCATGCCTAGAGACCAAGTCTCACTCACCATTATAGGTCACAACAAGTTGGGTTGCTCTTAGTCATTTCTACACAATGTTTATTGAGTGCTTCAGGTTAAAACTTGTGAGTTATAAACCAATCCAATATCATTATTTATTAACCAAAAAAACACTTTATTATGTCAAGAGATTACCTCTATACTTGGGATACTATATGGAAACTATCAAGCCTATCCAGGCCTCAAGACACTTCACCATGGTATGACATAGTATATGAGCAAAACTTCTTTTAGATAAGTTAAAGTAAGTTGTCTAAATTTCAACTTTATTAACCTATAAGCACAATTATAGGTATATCTACATATAATGGTCTCACCATTATTACCTTGATCTTATCTATGTTCTCAATTATGATTAAATGTCTCAATGAGATTCAAACACCTTCATCTAAACACTCCTTTGTTCCATATGGAATCTATTTACACCACTATTGGAAATTGCCTATAAGTCTGCATGAAATATAAGATTGTGTGCAAATTTAGAACCTTGTTATTATCCTAATAACTTTTCATTAGTCCCATGGACTTTTTTGAGGTCTCAATTAGACTCAAGGCCTTAAACACCACTATGTTTCTTTTCATATCTTAATTCATCTCTCAGGTATGAACATGAGACTTGAAGATGCCTGTAATGAAACTACTTGATTATATCAAACATCCTAGGCTTTTTAATTCATAAATACACTCTTAAGACTAAATCCTTCATGAATAATTTTGATTAGATATGCTCTCAAATGTTGAAATCAGACATTATATCCTTGTTTTGAAGCCATTTACATGAAAATTTTAGACACATAAAATTGGCCACCAATGGTTTAGTACTAGACTTTAGATTGATTCTTACCAACCTTTTCAAATTAATCCTAAGAATAACTAAATGTCTCAAATTTATATTCATAATATGTAATTTCACCTATAGACATATTAAATGGGGCAAATGTACACATGAAATAAATTCAAATTTTATAAAATGCTAAAAATCCTAAACAAAATTAATTAACATGCAAAACCAAATCAAATGCCTAATTGAATTAACCATAAGAAATTAAAGAATGATAAAAAATAGAAATTAAAAAATCAAAGAATATCCTAAGAATTCATAATTACCTTTTTTTGAGTTATTAAAAATCCTTAAAATATCTCAACATGCCTATTCATTGCTAATCATGACCGTTTGACACCTTTTAACTCTATTAGGGTTAATTAACTCAAAAAAGTTAGGTTTTAACCCATTATAAGCTTTAACTACACTATAACTCACCTTGGGTTGGGGTTAGTTTCTAAACCTATAAATATAAGTCTAGACCTATTCATTTAGAGATCTTGAGCATAGTGAAGTTATAATGTTGGTTTTACATCAAGATTACATGAGAATAGTGTTATAATTCAAAAATCACAAGCCAAGCCATCAATCTACATCAAGTAAGCATGAGCCAAACAATGGTTCCAAGGAGAGAAGGAACCACACAACTCCATTTTTCAAAGATTTCTTGAGCACAAGCTGAACAAGACAAACAAACACATCACTTGGAGCATTCAAGGAAGGTAAGGAATGTGTAAGTTATTTACATTTTAATTGATTGTTGTCATTTGTTGTTTGTTCACTAAGATTCCCCATATGATCTAGGAAAGTAAGTGTTATGCATGTTAGTGTATTTTTATTCAATATTTCTTACTTGTGCTAACACATTATCTAACCACGCTTCTTGGATTTCTTGATCACAAATAGCATGCATGGTGGGACATTAAGCTTCCTACGTACCAAGGAGACAAAGATGTAATTCATAAATTAAAAAATGAATGCTTTAATATCATCAAAATTAAATTTTTAACTTTTATGTTTCTACATTAATAATTCTTGAATTAACATGGATCTACATAGACACTAACATCATTTAGGCATAATTAGGATCAGTTCTACCAAACCATCATCAGTTGGTATGCAAGGAAAACATGGTTTTTAAAAATTGCATTTTGAATCTTTCTAGTATTCCAAATGGTTATTTATTGGTTTCTTTAATATTTATACTCACTACCTAACCATTATTTTTTAGGTTTTGAAGTGTTTTTTTCATCTTTTGAGATGATCTAACATTTTTTTTTACTTTGGTTTTGCCTTCAGATTCACAGGTGATTGACATCAGTCTTAGTCAACTGGTATTGATTCTTTGCTTCCATCACTATTTCTCTTTGAGACCAATTGACATTGGTTTCCTTAAAACTACCATCAATTAGTTTTGATTGATGATGGTCACTGTGTTTTTAAAATTAAAACCAAGAGATTTTTTTAAATGTTTGTTTGATCACCTTCAAATGTGATTCAAATTAGGAAGAGACTTATCTAACCATTGAAATTCCAAGGAAGGATTAAGACATGAAAATTTTAAGTTTTAATTGTTTAACACTTCATTTGGTGTTTAAAATGAACTAGACTAAATCTTGCACATTTGGACTTAAGTGCTTAAAATGAACCTAGATGATTTGTGTTGAACTTATTTTTTGAAATTCATTGCATGTTTTGCACTTAAGCCAAGGGGCCAAGGAACTTCATTTGAATGTGTTTTACTCTTTCTCACTTCATCTTTTGGTGTTTAAAAATAACATAGTTCATTTTTTATGCCTTAGATGCTTTCAAAAAAATTTCAAGATAAACCAATGCCAATGGGGCCATAAAACTTCACAACACATTTAATTTTTGGTGCCTTAAAAATCAACCTTAATAACCTAGATACATGCTTTTTAAAATGATCATTTTATGCCATGTTTTTTTGGAATTTTTTATTTGTTTTTTTTCAAAATGAATAACATGTGTATGCTCTCCCCTGTCTCCTATAAGAAACTTGGGTGACCAAAATCACCTTTTCATAGCATTTGTGCCTAGTCCAAGGCATGGAAAGAATGTTGTCTAGTCTCTTCCCAAAACCCACATGGTTTGGGTGATATAAAATCAACCCTAAAGTATTTCCACTTAGTTTATTTTCATACAATTTGGCTTGTGGAGGGGAGGTCATTACCTCTTTATGAGTTCTTTAGGGAAGCATTGACTCGGGGCTTCATCTCTCAGTAGTGTTTCAAATTTTATCTATGGTTGGGTATAAAAATTAGGGTACACATACTATGAGATCCAAGGGCTTGAGTGGATAACCTCTCCTTTTGTAATGAAGGCTCCTGTCAAGTTTGGTCAACCAAGGGATTCCACTAAGCAGTCCATGGATGGAATCACTATGTAAAAGAATAGACCTTTGCATAGTATGTTGATTAGTATGAACTCAATTGACATGATTCTTTTCTTGTGTTAGCCACACTTGGGATCAATATAGATGGTCTTAAATTGAAAATTTTAGTAAACCCCACTTACCATACCTTATTAGGATCTAAGATGTTACATTTAGATGTTATGTCATTTCATCCTTTTATTACTTGGTACTTTTGAGTCTAAAACTTTGTTTGTTTATATGCCACATCATACCAATTTTTGATTATATGACACTCATTTTTTTGAGGAGGATTTATGTTAGCCATTTTTTACCACACCTTTTCCTTAAATTTTTTTACCAAACTTATTTGTGTGTGTGTCTTGATTGAAATGGATAACATTACATTGCTGAAATCATTTCAAGTGCTTATGCCTTGCAGTCTTTTAAACAAACCATTTTTTACATCTTTATAGAGAGATAATGCCATTACACTACATGATTTATTTCAAGACTTGTTTACCTTATACTGAATGTTATTTTTTAGAACCCATGCTGTGTATGCCTTCTAAATTTGTACCTTGTGCTATTATCCCATTCCATTATGCCTGCCTTGTTGATGGTTTAAAGGTGCCTAGTTTCCCAAGTTGAGTTTCTAATTAAATTTAACGAGTTTAGATTCAAACATTAATTTAATTTTGTTTAGGCCTCATCTCATAGGGGTTAATACATAGATATTTCTCTTTTGGGTTACATAACTTAGGTTAATTCATTACCCAATATTAAAAAATATTACTTGGATATTTACCTAGTGTTGTTATGTCATTCAATTTTATCTATCTTGTTTGTTTAAAAAAAGATATCAGTTGTATAATATTAATGAGGCAAAGACCACATTCATTTAAGAAAAGAATAATCTCCTAGTGAAACCTTTCTAAAGGCACTAGGGACAATCAAAGTTTAAACTCAACATCTTCTAGTGAAACCTTTTTAGAGGCACTAGAAGATAATCAAATTCAAAATTCAACATTCCCTAGTGAAACCTTTTCAGAGTCAAAATAGGATAATCAAGACAATTTCATTGGTGAAAACCTCTTTGAAGCACCAATAGCTAAGCACAGCAGTCCTTCACTACTCTATGAAGATATTATCAAAGATAAAATCAAAATAGCTTCCAATCTATAGCCTAATCAGATGGTAGTTTCTCTTAATCCTAAACAATAGAAAAATTAGGTTATCCTATCAAGAGAATATTTAGAAGTCTTCAGCCCTACCACATCTAAAGTTATAGCGATATAGAATCAACAACATTTGTGTATGCCTAAAATTCTTGATATTCATTTGTTTCCCAACCATTATACATTATATTATAATCCATAATTTCATTTCCAAATCAAACCTATCATCTATTGTTTATCCCTATCTACCATCCCTAACCATATTTTCCTTTGTAGATGATATCAAGATACCTTGTCTTGACGTCTAAAGGAAATATAATCAATGACCAGTGAATATCACAACATCATTTACATCCAAATCTATTGCCAGTTCTTAATATGGTAGTTATTCAAAAGAGGTGTGGGCCATAAATTTACATGATTGATTATATTGGTTGTATTATTTGTTGATCAGGATGTACATCTCCACATCAGTAGGAAAAACATAATCATTTACCATACCCAGGCCAAAAACATGTAACATGCCATTTTTATTTGCCATTTTATTTTTCCATTCCTTTTATTTTTTTCATACCATGTCACTTTCCTCACCCTAGTAATTGGGGGTAACCCTCTTACCATTTTACCCAGTATTCATCCCATCATCATCCCAAACAATGCCATATCCTATGCCATCCTACCATGCCATCTTTATTATACCAAGGCTTATTTTTTTTCCATCCTACCTAAGCTTGTTTTGATATTTAGTTCTTTTGGTTCTTCTCAAACCTTATATGAGGGGTTTTTAGTCCAATTTTAAAAGTTTTTAAATTCCATGTTTAAATGATAGTTATAAAAGTACTGTGACAATTGATCTAGTAAGATATCTTTTATTTACGATTGACCAGATGTTATTGATTATAACTGCATATGGGCAAATTAGTAGTCCACCTTTTTTTGATAATTATAACCACCTATGGGAAAATTAGTATCAAATACCTATGCCATTGTATCCTAATTATAAATTCCTATGGGAAAAATTGAAAAAAAT
The DNA here is from genome assembly GCA_037957365.1 of Torreya grandis. NCBI lineage: Eukaryota > Viridiplantae > Streptophyta > Pinopsida > Cupressales > Taxaceae > Torreya > Torreya grandis. The sequence continues at coordinate 1,627,716 of JARHVA010001942.1, read as the reverse complement.
CTTTACCATGCATTATTATATCACCTTACCATTACTATTCTCATTTAATTGGCCATTTACCTCAATTTGAGAACTTATTGTGGCCTAGTTGATTTCTCCCCACCTTTTATGTGGATAAAGCTACTATGACTTGAGATCCTAATGGGAATATGTAGGTTGTGCTCAATTCATGTTGAGGTCATATCATTCCCCCTTTGGCATACGCTCTCACCATTTTGAAAGTAACCTAGTCAACACTCTCACCATTTTGTGAGCATTTTTAGATTAAATTCTCTTGAAATTTTGTGAGTTTAAACCATTTAGTGTCTCATAATTCCTAATCAGGTTGAGATACTTAGAAAATTCCAAAAAATATTCATAAATTTTCAAAATCTAAAAACATTTGTCCTGTCTAAGCCTAGTTATCAATCTACCCTATTGGGGCAAATCCATTATAGGATGCTTTATTTTGCTTTTAATTTTAGGATTTCCATGTGTTTGTTTTCTATTTATTTATTTATTTATTTTTTTCTTTCTTATTTATTTTCTTAATTTTTTGTTTGCTTTCTTATCTATTTATTTTATTTCAATACTTTGCCTCAACTCAATATATATGTGTTCATTAGGTGATTCCTTGTGCATTAGTATTGAGTCCATCCATATTCATATGCCAACATTGTCATCATGGTTTTTTATCATTGGTGTATTATTTTCAATTATTTATTGGATTGAGAGTCATTTTTTATGCATATTTTGGTAAATTTCTCATGGTCTTTTATATCATGAGGCATACCATCATGTGTTATATCAAAAATCATCTCGATAAGTCTTACAAGTAATGGATCCATGGAAGTTTCTCCTTGATACCCCTAGAAAATCTTCCCATCTTTTATCAAATCAACCCATTGACAATTATTATTGTATCAATGATAATTAGGATGAGCATCTCCTCATTGGTAGGTATAACTGAATCATTTCCATTAAGTAAACCTTTATTATTTTATTCATCTCTTTCATAAATTTGTGCATCCTTATAAGCCTAGTTATTTTTAGCTTTTTTAGTCATTAGACAATCACATCTATGTTTGTGCTTGCTCATTTTTAATATATGAAATAAGTTATATCCTAAAATTATACTTGCCAATATGCCTTACTAGGGCACAATCACACATCATTATTCAATCTTGATCATCTTAATGATTATAACTACTTGTGAGAAAATCATTATTTTTTAACTCATCATCCATAACTAGGGCTATGCCATTGCCACTGATTATAACCACTTATGGGTAAATTAGTGTCTCAACTTTTGTTACTGATTATAACCACCTTTGGGAAAATCAATACTTCTTTTTAAATCAATGCATATAAGCATTTTGTCATTTACATTAATCTCACCCATGGGTTAATTCCATTCTTCTTCTTATTTCTTGTAGAGAGATCATCCATCAAACATATGATAGCCATTCCCTTTAGGGGGAATCATTAAAGGCTTTTCTAACATTTTTTGGATATTTTTCTTCAAAACATCTTCTTTCTGGCATACAGGGATTTTTATCATTAGTTGAGAAGATATTATTGTGACTATAGTTTAAAACATCTTCCCAAATAGGGGCAAACTATAAACACCTAAAATTGGCCACTAATGGCTTTATACTAGACTTTAGACTGATTCTTACCAACCTTTGCAAATTAAGCCTAAGAATCATTAAACATCTCAAATTTGGCTTCATAACATGCAATTTGACCTATAGACCTATTAAATGGGGCAAGTACACACATGAAAATAATTCAAATATTTTAAAATGCTAAAAATCCTAAACAAAATTAATTAACATGCAAAATCAAATCAAATTCCTAATTGAATTAACCATAAGCAATTAATGAATTACATAAAAAATAAATTTAAAAATCAAAGAATATCCTAGGAATTCATAATTACCTTTTTTATAAGTTGTTAAAAATCCTAAAAATATGTCAACATGCCTATTCATTACTAATCATGACCATTTGACATATTTTAACTCTACTAGGGTTAATTAACTCAAAAAGTTTAGGTTTGAACACATTACAAGCTCTAACTACACTCTAAATCACCTTGGGTTGGGGTTAGTTGCTAAACCTATTAATAAAAGCCTAGACGTCTTCATTTAGAGAGCTTGAGCATAGTAAAATTATAATGTTGGTTTTAGAGTAAGATTGTATGACAATAATATTATAATGCCAAAATCATAATCTAATCCATCAAGCTACGTTAAGTAAGCATGAGCCAAACAATGGTTCTAAGGAGAGAAGGAGCCACAAAACTCCATTTTCCAAAAAAAATTGAGCATAATTTGAGCAAGCCAAATGAACACATCACTTGGAGAATTCAAAGAAGGTAATGAATGTGTGTGTTCTTTGCATTTTAGTTGAGATTTTGCATTTATTATTTGTTCACTAAGCTCCCCTTATGATCTAGGCAAGTAAGTGTTATACATGTGAGTGTGTTTTATTTAAATTTTCTTACTTGTTCTAGCACATGATCTAACCACCCTTCTTGGATTCCTTGATCATAAAAATACCTTTGAAATATGTGAAACACTAGTCTATATCTTTAATGGTATCTTAGACTAGTAAAATGAGCTAGTCCTACCTATCATTTGACACCACAAATGCAAAATAAATTGAAACCTTGTGATAAGGATGTTCATACTCCTTAAGATCATGCACATCACTTGATTTGCACAAAAAAATGAAGATAGAGAAGAAACCTAAAGATATTAGGGATGTGTAGGTAGAAAATATTCACCAACCTTATTATAAATGGTTCTTGAGTCATAAACCATCAAAATTAGAACTATAACCATGAATTTTTAGTGCATAGAGACTACTGTCACCCATCAAAATCACTTATTCTAATTTTTCTCCTATTGTATGTATCAAGTGGAAAATTATGGACCTATTTGACCTTGTACAAGAGAGTGATGGGAAAGGAGAATAGTTTCTTGACATTTATTTGGTTTTTTAAAGCTGTTTGATCTTGGAGGAGAGTTGTTAGAATATGAAGGGACACTGCTAACGTAGCCACATGTGTTATAACTATTGTACAATTTGTACAATAACTAAAACTCCCACATTTCAAATTGATATTCATGTTTTCAACATTGAACCTATAGAATGTTAGTTTAAAAATGGTTTCTTTGACTATTCCATACATGTGGGATGTTGGATATACTTTTGTAACACTTGTCTTCTTATGAAAACCATACAATCTCATTTAATGGCCCCAAAAGTGGCTTTACATGACATAAGACCAACTAATAGATATAACCAAGGATGAAAACACATTAAGTGACCTCATTAATGACTAATTCAATCTAGGAGATCCTATACCAAGTTATAACTATATATGGGATTGACCTAATTTGACTTGGGGTTAAAATAGTCAACAATTTTAGCAATTTCCTAGGGGTGTCAAGTCATCTATACCAAAGACCAGTAGCCTTCTCCTATCCATTAGGCTATGGATTCACCTATACACTATAATTAACACTAAATTTCCTCTAAAAGGAAACCAAAACACACCAAACAATAGGTAAGATACACAAAAGATAGCATACTAGAGTAAATACACTTGTGTTCTCAAGAACACTTAGGGAAAACACACACAACATAAGCAAAGCACACCTATCATAGTATTTATAAGACCTCAAACACTTGAGGTGAAGAAAAAATTCATCATTGCTTCAACCAAGGTCGAAGATAGTTCCCCTTTCATCATTTTTTATCCATGATATCAATTCATCATGTGAAGCATACTTATCAATAAACACTTGCTTATACAGATAATCAAATGACTTGCCATCTTTAGTTCTTCTTCTGATTACAAGTGTGCAACTTGGATATTTCAAGGACACTCCCTATATATCTCTTAAAGGTTTTCTTGAATTTTCATCTAGATTGAAATCTATCATGCTCATTTGATGTTCTTTATTTTGGTTCTTGGAAATCATGAAAGCTATCTTAACCTTACATTCTTCTAGAACATGATGTACTTGATGTATAGGATCATCAAGCTTATCTTCTAATCCATCATGTTTTAAAGTGATTAAACTTTAGGTTGAGGTTTGGATTGATCCTCAAACACTTAATTTTCTACTTTAGTTTCATTAGAATCCTTCATGACTGCAACCTTCAAGGTATTGACTAGACATTCATTATCATGATTGATAAGAGATTCTCCTTCATGCTTAGGGAATTCATTAATAGCCTTAATATCATATTAATGTTTCTTAGGAAGGTGGCTTGACTTAATCAACTACTCAAACTCTTTAACTATAACATAGAATTGTTGTCATAGGTCATCTTTTTCTTCATGGCTAACACCTTCATGGACTTCTCCATCTTGTGCAGGTAGAATGGGATTATCTTACTCATTATATTTATACACCATGTTTTTCAAACCATCATCATCATTCATATGAATAATTTAATTACCCTTAGAATCTTGTGGAAAATAATTATTAATACTTACATTAGAATGTTCTTCACCTTCCTTATGGATGATGTATGTGCCAAGGTCAGTCTACTCAATGAAGCTATATATATCATTCCCATAAGTGTCAACACCATTATAATCTAGGAAAAGATAAAATATACCCTCAATATCAGATGATGATACATCATCCATAACATACTCCTCTTGATCATTGATTGTAAAATTAAAATTAGATCTTGATGTGACATATGGCTTAATATGAAACTTAGCTAATGGTTGAGTTATAATAGTTACCTTTGATCTATACCTTGTCTTGAAGGCTAATAAATACCAATAAAATAAGATCTATCCTCATATATTAGCTAATAAATCCCTCTATAGGTAGCTAAAAAATTGAGTAGGTAGATCAAACACCATTATATCTTGAAGGATAGGAAAGCTTGGACAATCATGCATAAAAATATCAACCCTTTGATGAGTCCCACTAACTTAGATGGTGTTCCATAAAATTTTATCACTCCCTTACTATATGGTTCATATTTAAAACCCAATTTATCTACCAAAATCTTGGGTATAACTAAGGTACTTTCCCCACTATCCAAAATAGAATTATGAACAAGCTTGTCTCCCATAATGAGAGTGAGATAGAAGGGTAGGGGATTTTCATATTTGGAAGAGGGTTAAACAATTTTAATGGGATAATAATTGAGGTAAACATCACCATGTCTTGAAGGTTGAGTACTAATGTGAATTTGGGATAATTGTTCTTGAAGAAGCTCTTTTTGACTAAGCATGTGAAGCACTTCCTAAAGATAGAGACTAATCTTAGTAATCTTCTAATAATCAAGAATATTCAATGGAAAAACACTCACCTTTTATTTCATTCTTTAAGGAAAATAATTTCCTTTAGATTGAGGTAATGGGGCCCTTGAGTCGCCCTTCCTAGATTCTAATTTTGAATAGGTGCATAAGTTATAGGGGCTATCACACTTACACTCACACATTACTACCTTATAAGAAGGTTACTTCAACTTATTTCAATACCATTAACATCTCCAAAATACTTTATATTTTCTCTTGTATTATATTCCACTAAAGTACCTTGGTTTAGGACAAATGTATATTCTATTTACCAAGCTCACTCTTTGGCTGCCACACCCTTAATTGAATTTTGATTACATAAAGGTCCCATCTTCTATTATAAATTTATGAGTAACTTATCCTTGAACTACCAAATCTTGTCCATAAAATTCATTATCATTCATGTATTTTACTTTCTTCCATTCTTCTCCTTGGACCAAGTTGCTATGGACTATAACCCTAGCTCTTGTGTTGGAAGTATAGGTTGGATTATATGCATTGGGTGGCCTATTAAAATTAGGTTATCCTTTCCCTCTCCCTTGAAAATATTTTTGAGGTGAGAACCTATTTTATTGTTAAGGATAAGTATAGGGGTTTTTATTAACTCCATACTACAAATATAGTTTCCTAACTTGGACCTCTAAGGCATTAGACCTTACCTCCTAATCAATGGTATCTTCTGCCTTCTTTGGGATATCTCTACACTTGGTGTTTACATTTGGAATTAGAGAAACACTTGGAGTAGAAGAAAACAAATTGGGAAAAAGAGGAATTAAAACTTTTGGAGGGATTTTACTAGCTTGTATTAGGCCATTCTCAGCTCTAATGTCTAGGTTATAATATTTAGGTAAGGTGTAACCACCCATAGACTACAACATGATGGATATGTCAATTCCAATAGCCCTTAGATATGTAGGTAAAACAAATATTGTAGGTGGTCTAATAGGGGGAGTACCCTATACCAAGGTCTTTAGAACCTCTCATTAAATTCATGCTTAGTCTCCTTAGGACCTCTTTGAATCACACTAATCTAATGAATGAGTGATGTATGATCACTTTTATACTCAAACCTTTAGGTTATCAACTCTCCAAACTCATCCTAATTAGTGATATATCCTTCCGATAATGTCATATACTAGTCAAGAATTTCCCCCCTAAGAGAAATGGTAAGTAGTTTGATTTAAATATTAACTTTGGTGACATTATGAAAGTTGAAGAAGCTAGATATGTCCCTAATATACTATTTAGGGGTGATTGTACCTTCCCCATTGAATGTGAGAACACTATTGGTAGCATTAAGAGGTATATCATCATATGCACTAAGGTGTATAATATTTTTAGTGTTAAATATTGAGAAGGAATTCTATCTATATTTTACTCAAGTTCCTCCTCACTATCTTTATCTTCTTGTCTTGAAAATTCTTTTTTCTCTTAAAATGTCAAGATAGGCTTTGGATGTTGAACTTCAAGGGGAAGTTTAGGTGGAAGGAGTGGGTTTATGGAGTTGATACCTCTATTAGTAGTTGAACTAGTAAGGAAAATGATGTATGAATAAAAAAATGATAAAAGTTGGTCTAAAACCATATATTACCTTTATTGGAGTTGTCAAATGCTGAGTAGAACACCATATGTAGTTATGATGTTGTCAATACCAACATTCACCTTGAAAATATATGATTGAGATAATAGTCTCACTAAGTGTACCAAAACTATTATCACTAAATATTTCACCTTATATATGGTTGTTCAATCCTACTTTAGATTGAGTGAAAAATTATATTACCTCTAGGCCTATGGATTTCCTATAGTAGAGGTAAACCTCTAGGTTTAAGGGCTAGCTCCCTAGATTAGTCTTTTATAGCTTATCACCTACACTAATTGATTGATTAGATGGAAAATTATAAATAAAACACAAAATTAAACTAATATAATTAGGTGATACACTATAATGATATATAATAGAATACTATACACTTTCACTATGAAACATGACTCATAACACTAGTCTCAACATCCTAGATTGCTCTAACTTAAGTATTTCAAACATGGAGGTGATATGCATTGTACTACTCAAAGTGAGTGAAAATAAGGTCATATTGTAGACATTAATACTAATATTTACACTTAGAGATATAAAAATACACTTGAATACACTTTATGTGACCTATTAGAGGGAGAACTACTTACATCAAACATGGAAGAGTAAAGAAAAGGAAAGGATAGATACTCATCACTTGACACTTCACTATGTACCACTTCACACACTTAGAAAAGAATTTTATGAGATCAAAACTAGATTATAAATATTTATTTCAAAGTCAAATATAGTATTCAAACTAGTAGGGATTCACCATACCAGGTGTGGATTCTATTACAAAAGCTAGAAAGGCTTGAATTTATAGAGCACATGAGAGGAGAGAGAAGAAGACAAGTGGAAAGGTCACAAGGATACGTGTCAGACTATGAGAACCAATTAAATTACAATAGAATGAAATTTGAAAATATACCATGAAGGTATTCTTATATAAATGTCCATCTAAAGCATGACAAACTCTTCAAATTGGTGTAAAGACCTCAAATAGCCTTCTTGAAACTACCTTCATGATGAAGCATCACTTGAATTCTTAAAACTAAAATAGGAAGTATTGAAACATATGTAATATATTAGGTAGGTTAAAAAAATATGTGATATTCATTAAATAACTCCCTAACTGATAGCCTTCCTCTTGACACTTGTGCTCACTATCTACAGTCACTAACTATCCCTCTTGGATTTAATTTTCACATTTGTCATCAAAGTGACTAGAAATTACTTAAGATAATCCATGAAATAGGAGTTAGGAAACTTTTTAAAAGTCCCTTTATCTTATAATCCATTATTTAGACCTTAAAAAATAAAAAAATGGACCCTTCATCTTCTTACTAGGAAGTCACTTCTCATTTTTGATATCTATCCAATAATGCCTATAGTGAACAGTGTAGCATAGGAGTTTATATGCTTCAATTTGGTGATATTTGAGTAGAGTGAGTTATAATAATTCCCTACATACTTCCCTCAATTACTCTCATCTATTCATTCAGTTATGTACTTGGGAAACAACGCAAAACTTGCAAAAAACCTTGAAATAGGTCTATTCATACAAGTGACTATGGACTAGTTGGGTGGGAAAGAGCATGGGAGAGTGATATACAAGTCCAAATCAATTTATATTCCATTTTAATAGTTTTATATGCATCTCCATCTAGTTATTCTCCATTTGGTTCTTGATAAGGGTTTAATGGGGTTTTAGGAGGTTTTATTTCTTAGTGATAGTTCATAAAGGTTAGACATCTAACCTCATAACTAATTACAAAAATTTGGATTTCATGACCCTCTTAAACTACCCCTAGATATTTTAGGTACCATGTAATGTTTCCATATTGGTATGAACATTTGAAAATGTCATCTCGGTCTTTCTCTTGCATTCTGGGTATCCCTATCATAGCATTGGGTCCAAATGACCAACTTGGTGTAATTATATGAAAACCAATGGATCTAATAAAAATTTTACCTCAATTTTAAGTATCTAAATGGGATTAAAAAGGTCACATGGTCATGGAAGTGTAACTAGACACCTTGAGGGTTTAGGCTTAGTTTTAGGCCTAATATGCCTAACTATGTATCTAGACATATGTCCACCTATGAATGTTTCCAAATTTTTAATATGATTATTAAAAATATTTAATCCTAAAATAAACCTCTAAACTCATTATAAATTTTTTATTTGTTCTCCATTTCCTCTTATCACCATTCACACACCAAACTACAATTTTGACTTGACTAGGAGTGCCCTCTATTTGAGACAAAATAGAGGGCATCTCCCCTATTCACCTAAAAAAATTGATATTATAAATGGATTTATTAGGTTATAAAGATGTGATACACCAATTTTAATTGTTAGATAACCCTTATAGAGTCCTAAAACTTTCAAATCCCTCAAGACTATCTTATAGAGTTGATGACTGTGTGGAGGATTTGTATGCAGATTTAGGCTTGACTGTATGTTGAGGTTTTAGTTCAACATATATGTTTCCTATGTTTGAGAATAAAATTAGCATGAGATATATAAATATGAAACTAAATTAAACATTTATATTCATCCTATATCTTATTATGTTAGCCTAGGCCTTTCCTTAGCATGAGTTTGTCTGTGACTGTAGTAGACTATAGACATTCACCTTAGGAAAATGGGATTAATATAGGCTTATGTTATGATTTTCATTATGTTTCATGATATTATATTATATTTATGTTATTATTTCATTTAAAACCAAATAGAGTCACTATACTTGCAGGCCATGCTTCTTGTCTCCCACTGCCAACACACTGTGGGTCTACAGACTCACTATAAGTGTTTTTTGAGGAATAATAAGATTCCTGTAGGTGATGGTGTATGTATTAACCCTAGACTTCACCTTCATAAAACCTTATTGAGGTCACTAATACCATTTCATACCTATATTATCTATTCTCATTACTAGATACCATAGTCTCACTCACCATTATAGGTCACTATAATTTGGGTTGCTTTTAGTCATTTCAACACAGTGTTCATTGAGTGCTTTAGGTCAAAACATGTCTAAGTTATAAACCACTCAAATATAATTTTAATTGATTAATCAACCACTTTATTATATCAATACATCACCCCTATACTTATTTTATAATATGTAAACTATTAAACATGTCCATACCTGAAGGTACTTCACCATGGGATGACATAGTATATGAGCAAAACTTCACTAGGAGAAGTTAAGGTAATTTATCTCAATTGTAACTTTCTTATCCTGTGAGCATGATTCTAGGTCTATTTAAATATAATGGTCTCACCATTATTACTTTTATCTTCTCTATGTTTCCAATTTTTATTTAAGGTCTCAATGAGTTTCAAACACCTTCATCTCAACACTCCTTTGTTTTATATGGATTGGTTTCAGATCATTATTGGAAATTACCTATAAGTTTCCATGAGATACAGGACTATGTGAAAAGTTAGAACCTTGTCATTATCCTAATAAATTTTCATTAGGCCCATGTAATTTTTTGAGATCTAATTTATACTCAAGACCTTCTAAACAACTACATTTCCTTTCATATCTTAATTCTTCTTTCAGGTTTGAACATGAGACTTGAATATGTTTGTAATGAAACTACTTGATTGTATCAAACATCCTAGGCTTTATAATTTATAAATACACCATTGATACCAAATCCTTAATGAATAATTGTGATAATAAATTCTATAATATGTTGAAATCAAACATTTTATCCTTGTTTTGAATCCATTTACATGAAATATCTCTACAACAGGCAAAACACTGGTCTACAGCTTCAATAGTATCATCTACTAGAAAAATAAGCTAGTCCTACCTATCATTTCAAACCACATGAGAAAAATAAATTTAAACCTTATGATAAGGATGATAAGACTCCTCAAGATCATATACACTACTTGGTTTCACAAAATAATCTAGATAGAGAAGAAACTTGAAGACATTGGGGATGTGTATGAAGAAAAGAGTCACCAACCTTCTTAGTAATGGTTCAGGAGGCATAAAACACCAAACCTGGAAATATGACCATGAATTTGTATTTCATATAGAATAATATCACTCACCAAAATCAATTTTTCTAATTTTTCTCCTCCTGTCTGTACCAAGTGGAAACTGTTGCCCTGTTTGACCTTGTCTAAGAGAGGGATGGGAAAGGAAATTTAGTTTTTGATAATATTGGGTCTATTGAAGTTATTTGAGGTTGGAGGTTAGTTTTTTGAATATAAAGGGACACTAATTATGTATCCACACATTCCATAACTATTGTATACTCTATACAACAATTAAAACTCCCACTTTCTAACTAATCTTCTTGTTTTCAATGTTGAACCTATAGAATGTTATTATCAAAATGGTTTATTTAACTATTCCTAACATGTGACACATTGGATACAATTTTTTAACAGTTATCTTCTTATTTAAAATGTAAAATCTCATTTAATGACCCCAAATGTAGCCTAAGATGACATATGACCAACTAACAAATATGACCAAGGATGAAAACACATTAAGTGACCTCATTAATGACCACTTCAATCTAGGAGACCCTATAACAAGTTTTATATATATAAGGGGTTGACCTAATTTCAATTGGGGTCAAATTAGTCAACAAAAATGAACATGCTTTTCAAGAATACCTATATCACTTAGAAACATCAGATCATGCAAACATATGAGAAAACCTAAAGTCGTTGGGAATGTGCAGTCAACTAGGAGGCACTATAAGTTTTAGTGTTTTTAATGAATTACAAAACACCATTATGAAAACTATGAACACATAATATAATTCCATATAGAATAATTTCATCCACCAAAATAAGTTATCTCAACTTTACCCCTCCTATCCATACCAGCTACAAACTGGTTGACTTATTTGACCTGCCAAAGGGAGTGAAGAGAGAGAACAATTTTCACCAATTTTGGGACTATAAAATAAGTATTAACATGGATATTAATTTTGGGTATTTTAAAGGACACTATTTAAGCTTCTACATGTGTCAGGACTACTATGAATCCATACAACTGGCTGAAAATGGCCTATTTTATAGTTAAACTCCTTTATACATTGAACCTACAAGTTTTTAGTTAAAAACCACCTCCTAAAATTCCCTGACAAGAGATACATTCAATTACACTTTGAAACACATGTCCTTAGTTAGGAAACTATAAAAATTCATTAAAATGTCTATAAAGGACATAAAATGACATAAGATGAACTTAGGCAAATGTGATTAAGATTCATATATATTTTATGAACTTAGTTATGACCATGGTGGAAATTTATGACCTAAGAGACCCTATGTAAGTTTGAACTTATAGGGGGGTTGACCTAATTTAAATTGGGGTCAAATTAGTCAATATTTTGGTGATTTTGTAGGGTTAGCAAGCCTGCTATGCTAAGGACCATTTACCTTATCCTATCCTTGGGAAATGGAGTCACATATACACCAATAATGATATTGAAAATAATTTAATCAAGAAAAAAATAAAACAAGGGAAAAAACACACAATATCAAAAAACAAACCACACAGTTGTGTTCTCATGAACACTTAGGTAAAACACAAATAACTCAAACAAACTAACTATGTACAAACTAACTTGAAGTAAATTTATCCTCTTATATCAAAGGGAAAGTTTACACCATATCTTTCTCCATGAGATGAAGGAATGCATGAAGTAAGTTTCCAATTGAGCATTGGCCTTGATATCTTCAACTTATTCATGTTTTCCAACCTCTTTGGTATGGTATTCATGAAATTAGGGAAGATAAAAATAGATCACCTATGAAGGAAAATTACACTTGTATATAGATAAACTCAACCTTATCATGAGATTCCTCATTTACAACCTCCAATGGTGTTTCAATCATGCATTATTTGTTTATCTCCATGTTAATTTGAATGGGGTCAGATTTTTTATCATCTACAAGTTCTTCAAGATCTTCAAGGAGCTTTGTGTAGTCAATCCCATCTTGATCATTATCCTCCATGAGGACATATTGATTTATCTTCTTGTGCACTTGACATTAAACTTTGTAAATCTCTTCAAGTTCTTTAAAAATGTCAATCTATTACTACCAATCATCTTGGCTTTCTTTTTCATGAAGAAACACAACTTTTTCAAACTCATCCTCTTAACTATGTTTATGAATGCCATAATCATCATAGATTGATCCATGATGTTTCTAAATACATATTTGTTCAATAATAACCTTGAATTCTTATTCAAAAACCTCATTTTTATCTCCTTAAAGAACTTGATTCTCAAGACCCTCATACTCATTAAACACATTCAAGTAGGTCTACCACATACCTTAATCAAACTCCTTATGGATAGTTGTAACTTCATGTACATCTTATCTATCTTAATTTAATAAAGATGCCTTATGTTTGTCATCACCAAGGGGAGTTCTTATAGTGAGATCCTCTTCATATAATCTTGTGTCATACTCTTAATTAGATGCAAATTTATCTTGTTCTTCTTTAATTACCTCCCATAAGATTGGGTTCTCTTTCAAGAGGGGATGAGGTGGGAGGGTGGTGAATTGGTTCATAGATTAGAGAGAGGGTAGGATGTGTGATTGAGGGCTCATGAATGGGAATGGGAATGTAATTAGACACTTGAATGAAGTCTTATAGAGAAATAAGGTTTTGTTGAGCTATAAACACTTCACTTTCTTCAACAGGCACCTCATGATTTTCATTCTCTTCTTGAAACTCTTTCATAGTTGTAACTTTGTCTTCCACATTCTCAACTAAGGCTTAATTTTTATGTAAAAACTCTTCTTGGATTGAATTTTAATATGGAAAATCCATAGGTTTTTAAAGAGAAGGCAATGTGGTTTGACCATATAGAAGGTTTTCATTCTTATCATCAAATTCTTGGTTCTAAATTAGAACTTTGAGCATACTAGGCTCTTTTGAGGATTGGATAGGTTATTCATGAGGATAAGGAATATGAGAGTATTGAAATGAAACATAGGAAATATATTGAGTATGGGATGGAGAGAATTGTTCTTAAAACAAAATTTCACTTTCTCCATAGCCTTCTTAAGGCCCTTACATAGCTACAAGTTGTCTCTCAACTTCTTCATTTTCCCACCTTGCAAGACTTTCAACCCACCATTGTATATAGTATATCATTTCATGAAAGTCTTCATTAATGACATAGATAGATTCCTATTCAAATAATATGCACTTAATCATAAGTAAATGAACTGACCTTCTCATCTTTTATATGAAATGAATAAGGCTCACATCAAGCTCTCGATCCCATTTCTTCATCAACTCTTCTAATTTTAGCATCTCAATCCTAAATTCCAATAAGTATTTAAATTGACATGGAATTGAAGTAGGTTAAGGATATACATTTTGGTATTGACCTTGACAAGGTTATACAGGAGCTTGATAGTATGGATAGGGTTGTTGGGGAATAATACCTCCAAGAATTTGCCTCTTGAGAGCTTGGATTTCTTCTTTAAGAAATTGCATCTTAAAAACATATATTTATTCTTCAATAGCCTTAAACTTATCTTATTAATATCCTTCATAGTCTTCTTCACAAGACTCTTCAACAACTTCATGACCATATGGAGGAGGAATGGGTTGACCATATGGTGAATAATAACTTTGATAAGGATGTGTGTATGAAGAGTTTTCAACATATCCAACCATATTAAATTCATTATTTAAATGAAACACAAGAATTTATCAAATTCATTTCAATAAGTACCTAGGATACTTATCACCAGATGATTGCATTTGGAGTTACCATTGGTGTTTGCTTGAATGCTTCTAAAATCTTATAGTAGGAAGAACACAAACAATATTTCTAATCTTTTAAACCTTGGTCCAACTAGGAATGTTAGAAATATTGTAGCTAAATACTACATCCTAAGAGATTTTGTTTATTCCTCTCCATATTTTTAAAACATGGTATTACCTCTAAGATTTTGGGTTACCTATAGCAGAGGTAAGCTTATAGGTTAGAGGGCTAACTCCCCTGATTTATCTCTTAAACTCACACACTACACTAGACTAATAACTTGGGATGAAAATGGAAGAAGTAAAATAAAATTAACCTATGATAATGAGGTGATATAATAAGGATAATTCCACACAACACACTTGCATTATCACTAAGAAAGGAGACTACTAAAATTGACCTCAACTCTATATCCTAGCATAAATATATCTCATAGAGGTAGATTGTTATGCATATATAAAGGTGGGTGAAAATAAGGTCTGATACTAGAAACTAGTAGTCTTTCTCACACTACAAAACACACTTATCAAACACATAAACTTTATGATACTTACTAGAAGAGATATCACTTACATAAAATATGCAAGACTAGAATGAAAGCAAGGAGAAGACATTCATCACTTGACATCCAAGTAAAATACTTATCACACTTAGAAAAGAGATTTGAGAGATAAAATAAACTTTAGATTCTTATTCAAAGGCAAAAATTAGGTGCCAAACTAGTATGACTTTTCTATACCAGGTGTGTACTAGATATAAATGTTAAAAAGGCCTGCATATATAGATCATAGGAGAGATAGAGAAGAAGTGAAGATCAAGGGTCACAATGCCAAGTGTCAAGGGATGAAATATAGTTACAACATGAGAGAATGATGTGAAAATAGGTCAAGAATATGTCATGGAAATTTTTCCATCATAAATGCATCATTCTCCCTCAAGTTAGCCTAAACACTATTTACCATCCTTCTTAAAACTACCTTGTTTGATGATGAGTCTAGTTGGCTATCTAAAATTTATATAGGGATGTTTGAAACATTTTAAATATATATATATATATATATATATATATATATATATATGAGTGTTGTTATAATATTTTTACACCTTATATATATATATATATATATATATATATATATATAAGGTGTAAAAATGATTATAACAGCACTCATATGCCTTTCAACTTATGAAATCCTCATGGATATGTGTTATTCACTCTCTAACAACCATTCACTAGCCCTTTTAGGCTTCTCTTCACATTTTTCACTTAATTGAACTATAGTTTCTCAATAAGATGCATTGTAGAGGTGTTAAGACATATATTAAAGACATATTTGTCCATTGGTCTATCAAATAAACCTCAAAAAACTTAGATAATTCTTATCACTTCTAATCTTTGATAGTCACTTTTCCCTCTCACTAACTCATTCAAACTACTCATAATGAACAATGTAAAAGAGATAATTTCATGCATCACTATGATGATAATTATGTGTATGGATTTTAAATAAGTACCTAATAATCTTCTACAATTATTTTCATCCCCCAATTCTCTTATACACCTATAGAACACTTCAAATCTTTTAAGAAACTTAGAATTGGCCTTATCTATACAAGTTATAATACAACTAGATGAGATGAAAAGGAGAATATGATAGTTGTATAAATGTTACAAACACTTTATTATCTAATTGATCCCTTTTAGATTTATATTTCTTCATGTTTTCTCCATTAGGTCTAAACAAGGGTTTTAAGAGGGTTTTGGTGGTCTAGCTTCTTATAAATGATTCATATCAGTTAGACATTTAACCCTAAAAATTATTCCACTTATTTTGATCTCAATACCCCATTAAACTATTCATAACTCCTTGGAACACCATGCATAGTTTTCATATAGATGTGAGCAAAATAAAGTAGCCTTCGAGCTCCTTTAATGCATTCTAAGTAGGTATGAGATGGTTTTAGGTCAAACTGACCACTCTTATGTTGTTTACTACAAACCAATGATTCCTACCATCCTTTTACTCTCTCATAAGGGTTATAAAATTGTTTGGATAGTTCATGTAGTCATCTATATAAATTTCTAAGCCATGAGGGTTTAGGCCTAATTCTAGGCCTAATCGGCCTAACTATGTTTTACTAGGTATTTGATCACCTGTAGGTTTCCAGTTATTTTAGAGGCCTATTAATTATTTTTTAACTTAAATAAAACTATAATAATCATATTAAAATACGTTTTAAGACTCTTCAGTCACCTTTTTACCATTCGTGCATAAGTCTGTAGGTTTACCTTGATTGTGGAGTACCCTCTATCTGAGATAAAACAAAGAGCATCTCCCCTACTCATATGACTTGAAGGAGATCATGGTAATATTTTTTGGTTCATGATTACCCTATGAATAAAGTCTAAAACCTTTGTTATGTTTATATATATCTCAACATCACATATCCTCAAAATTAGTTTTTATGTCTGCATACTACATGTAGAATTTAGTTTGATTGGGCATGGAGTTAGAACTTAGTTTAGATCAAACTATGTTTGGTTTCCTACCTTGAAAGGTATAATGACAATGTGTATCATCACTATGAAATTTATTTTTTCATATTCAATATATACTTATTCCAATAAACTTGAAAGCCCTCACTATCTTGGACTAGTTTGTAGACTATCTCCCTACTGTAGGTGTAGATTAGATGAATATGGGTTTCCTATATGTGAAAACATAGTGTCTCAACTCCTTTGATTAATATTGAGGTTATTAAGTTCATCTCACACTTTGACATATTCATTTATTCCTTAGACTCATGCTCTCACACCATTACCATCATTTCACTATATACCACTACAAGCTACATGTTTCTTTAAGATCAAAAGCATTGTGTTTCACTAAATATCTATAATGAAAACTTAAATGAATTAGGAGTCACTCAATCCTCATTCCCTCTTGATCAAATAAATTCCTCTCATGTGGAGGAATAATATCTAGGATTAATCTACAAAAATGGAAACATTAGTCTCACATAGACCTCATGGTCTTCATCTAACAAATAGCATTGTATTAGGCAAAGATGTATTTCAGAGAAACTAAGGTAAATGGTCTCATTTAGAAAATTTTCAATCTTGTACCTATGTATGTTTATTGAACTAGTCTAAGATCAACACTATGACCCTCTATGAATTAAAAAGACTCATTTAAGTCTTGAAAATGTACACAACATGTGCCTTGGGCCTTATATGGTCTTTTATTATCCATACATGAGTACAAGTAACTATACATGACTATGTACACTAGAGTTATGACTAGTATTTATTCATGCCTTAATAAAGCTATCTCAATAAAACTTTAAATCCTTTAATGCAAGACTTTTATGGAGAAACTAGATTCCATGGTTTGATAGGTTTAATACAAGTATATGGCCTTGGAAATGAAGCCACTAATAGAGAATAGAACATTGCAACTATGAAACATGTTCTATAGACCATAATATTTGTACCTAACATAAGGAGAATGATGCTTTTTGAATATTCATATCCAAACATGCCAAATGAGTTTGAAAAAACATGAAGATAATGAACATTCTATTTAAGAATACCTACATCACTTGGAAACATGAGATCATGTAAACATATGAGAAAACAGGAATATGTTGGGAATGTGAA
Source organism: Torreya grandis (assembly GCA_037957365.1). NCBI lineage: Eukaryota > Viridiplantae > Streptophyta > Pinopsida > Cupressales > Taxaceae > Torreya > Torreya grandis. Next base: position 1,609,377 of record JARHVA010001942.1, on the reverse strand, counting down.
GTCAACTAGGAGTCACTAGCAATTAAATTGTTTATTCATGAAATAAAGACCACCATTATAAAAACCATGAACATGGAATGGAAGGACATGAAGATTAATTTCATCAACTGAAATCATTAATCAAAACTCTTCCCCTCCTATTCATACCAACTACAAATCAGTTGACTTGTTTGACCTACCAAAGGGAGTGAAGATAGAGACAGAACAATTTTCACCAATTTTGGGTCTATCAAAGCAATCTAAACATAGATATGACTTATGGGGATCTAAAGGGACACTAATAAATCTTTCACATGTGATAAGACTAATATAAATCAATATGACTAACTTAAAATGGCCTCTTTTGTATTTAAAATCATTTGTACATTAAACCTATAGTTTTTAGTTATAAAACCACCTCCTGATATTCCCTAATATGAGACAAATTCAATTACAATTTGAAACACTTTTCCTTAGTGAAGAAACCATGTAGCTTCATTAAAGAGGCCAAAAAGGAGATAAAATGACATAAGATGAACTTAGGCAAATGTGATTAAGATTAAGATATATTTTATGACCTTATTTATGACCATGGTGGACATTTATGACATATGAGACCCTATAGAAGTTTGAACTTATAGGGGGTTGGCCTAATCTAACTTGGGGTCAAATTAGTCAATAGTATTTTAGGTGTCCATTTTCTTTTTGCTTTATTACTTTCATTTTACTACATTACTAGAATAAAATGGATGAAAATATAGACACATAAATTAATGTCTAAGATAAATTAAAGCACTTATGACCACCATTTTTACACACTTTTCGCATGCCTTATTCCATGACATTTTGACCATTTTCCTTCATTTGTCACATGGATGACTTGATATTATAAGCAAATCAATGATCCTATAATGTCCCTATTCCTCATTCAAAATAGTTTATTCTTAACTAAAAACTATTTCATACTCCTAGATAAGCTATTTTTTCTCCTAAGACAACAACGCACCTTTTGGACAACACCACTCCCCAATAGTGTCCAATTCCACCAATGTTGTCTACCCCCTAAATAAGGGATAATTTATCAATTTAAAATTCATGTAATAATCCATCCCATATTTTTATTAAGCCCCATCCAAATGAATTCCACAAAAATCCCTATAAAGCCAAATTTCAAATCATTTTTCACACAAAAGCCTTTCTTATTGAAAAACACTAGAATTTTAATTGTACATTGAGATAAAATTCCTTATATATCCCAATTATAAATATATAAAACCTTAATAAACCTAAGTTAATATCTTATTACACAAATAAGGTCATAAGACATGGTTAAATCACTTAATCACACTAGGATTACACTAGAATTTAATATTTTTCACCAGTATTTCAAACACTTGTTAGGCCTCTTTTTGACTAAGTATTATCCATGCCAACTTAGTGGACACCTTAGTGCAATGCAATCAGTTTTCATGATTTATATTTTGGCATCTTTTATGCCAGCTAGAGGAATCATCACTGACTTAGCACCAATTGATAGGCAGTTATCTGGGGTTGAGTTTTTAAGGGCATCTTCTTGTGAAAGTAGTACATGACATCCATAGTGTAAATGGCATAAGGTGATGGAGCCAAAAAAATGATCAACCAAGGCTCTATCTTAGCACCTGTTGTTTACCCTCCACCCTATCATGAAGAAGCTTTTAAGTTCTATAAAGCCAAGCTCAAATTAGTATGCAGGGGATACGAATAAAAGTAGCGAAGATCTACAAAATTAGCTTTGGATATCATGTCAAAAATTCCATTAGAATAAGATTTATCTTAGATAACTTTGAGGATCAAATTGTATCACCCAAGATTGCCTATGAGCCACTAGGTCATTGGTAATTTAGATAAGCTTTTACTTTATTTTCATAATATGAATTGTACTCTGTATTTGGAGCATTAAATATATGAATATTGCTTGAAGTAATAAATTGTGTTCCTATGTATAATATCTTAGATTTGATTATTTAAATGTGCTAATAATGCTATGATTTTAATGTTATGATTCAATCTAAATTTTAATAACATTGGTTGAAATATTTTATTCAGGGCATTCATGACATCTCAATAATTTATGATGACATCAACAAACTATATAGAAATACTCCAAGTGCAGGAAAGACCCCATATCAAATGATGATACATATTCCTAAAGCATGAGCCTAAGCATGACCCTTCAATATAAATTATTCCATTGAACCCTCAAATAAAATTAATGATGCTAAGCTAAGGGAAGTAGAGGATTGCACCCATGAAACTTTATAACCAACCCTATATAGGCTTTACACATACACACCATCAGAATCCACCTATAATGGCTTATTCCAATAAACTTTCCAACACCGTTGTTGTAAATGGAAAAGTCCTATGAAGAATGAGTTATGCCATGGAAAAACTAGCCCAACATAGGCAATAATTATTTATATGTTTTGCTTTAGGTGAGTGCATAAGGCTTGCAACTTATGTGAATTGATGTTGGTGCAGTCAAGTGACAAATTTTGAGTGTCATGTGATTAATTTATGTTTTGGCCTAGTTGTAACAAGCCTCGAATTGACTTGGACAACTAGGTAAGTGCCTAATAGATTAAATGAATTAACAACTAACTTGTCTACAACATTTTAGTTTTATTATCAAGACTTGTGTAGAATTTTTTTGCTATAATGGTGTAATAGAACAATACTCCAAATTTACCTCAATAATAATGAGCACTAGATGCAATAGGTGGAAGATAGATTTGTGCTGAAGAATCCATCCTATAAAAAATAGAAGCTAAGGAAGTGGGTCCAGAACAACTTATATGATGCTTTGTATGAGGTCTTCTTTTTCAAACTACCTGAACATGTGTACTAATGGTTGGCTACTCATGTGATCCAAAGAAGATGAAGCTACAAATAGTGCCTTGAGTGGATGAAGGAGCACTTAGAAAAGCTTGATAACCTTGATGCCACTTGGACCATAGCTATAGATAGATGGTGGTAAGGAGTGTTAAATAGTTACATGCTTGAGTTTATAGTATCTATGTACTCCTTCACTAAAGAAATAAAGTATAAATTCATGCATGAGCCTATAGGCACATTTATGAAATAAATCAGCACATAGCTTAGTAAATTGATGGTGGATTATGAATTTGAAACTATAATAATGGAAAGATAAAGTCCTTTCATGTATGAGTAGTACAATGGGAAAGAAGAGGATATGTAGCTAAAGTGAAATGGAAGGTGATAAGAATATTAACACCCAAGATCTTAGGAGATAGACTGATAAAAAGAGAAGGCATAGGTTGATGGAAGATCTAGAACCTAGAAGTTTTGAGAGAACCTATAGTGAGAAGTGTTGGGGATCAACCAACAATGTTGATTACAATATGAAAGCAATTAAATGTGGAATTAAACCAGAAAGATAAGTAACTAGAATTAGAAATAGCAAAGAATAAGAGATACAAGAAACCACCCTAAAAACTTGTATTAAACTCTTTACAGAAGGAATACAATTGAAGAAACTTCTTTTCTTCCACACCTCTCTCAGATGTATAGATCTCTTTCTAGATCTCTTTCCCTCAAGATCTCTCTCTCTCAATTACAATCAAATCCAACAACCTGGATTGATACACATATACAATCTTGTACTGTTCAACACAATAAGCTAAGAAGATCTAATCCTATATATAGAATTAGGAAACATGAGCAATGCAATTACAGCCATTAGATGCACCTCCTAATCAAGGGCTCTAAATAGTCTTACTAATAATAGAGATGCGAACTTAAGACTATCACTTAATCCTAACATGCAAACATTCTATTTTGTCCATGAAAATAGCATTCTGGATGCACAGATAACCGATGTCGGTCCCTGCCTGTCTACCTGTGACCGATGTCGACCGATACATGACCAACACTGGCATCTCCTAGTCGACTCCTGAATGACATCGATCACTCCTGACCAATGCCAGTGACTGTGTAATTATTGCAACTTTCAAACTCGCTCATTTGGTGAAGCTTTTAGCTCCACACCTTAACAATCTCCCACTTGGAGATAAACAGCTGCACCAGTACCTATACAGCAACATCTTCTAGCTCTTCCATCTTCAAACTCAATCATGAAGACCAACAAAAGCTGAATGAAGATTCAATTTCTCCCTTGTTACCAGCTTGGTTAACATATCCATAGGGTTCTTACCTGTATGGATCTTTTCCATCTTCAACTCACCATCCTCCAATACCTGTCTAATGAAGTGGTACCTAAGCTGTATATGCTTTGTTCTTGAATGAAAGGCTGAATTCTTAGCCAAATGAATTACACTCTGACTATCACTATATAATCTGCAACTCTCTTGCTCCTTTCCTAGCTCTTCCATAAACCATGTCATCCATATCATTTCTTTGCTAGCCTCTATGACTGCAATATATTCTGCTTCTGTAGTTGACAAGGCAAAAACCTTCTACAACTTTGAAATCTAGCTAATCGCCGTTCCACCAACAGTGAAAACATATTCTGTGGTGCTCCTTCTGCCATCCAAATCACCTACCATATATAAATCTACATAACCATGTAGAGAAGTATGTGAACCTCCATAGCATAAATGCCTACTGTTGGTCCCTCTTAAATATCTAAGGATCCATTGAACTGCTTTCCAGTGCTCCTTTCCTAGATTGGCCATATACTTACTTACAACTCCCACTGCTTGGGCAATATCCAGTCTAGTACAAACCATTGCATACATTAAGCTCCCTACTATGGAAGCATATGGAAATATACTCATGTACTCTACCTCATCATGTGAATTAGGACATTTTTCTTTACTCAATTAAAAATGTCCAGCCAAAGGTGTGCTTACTGGTTTTGCATCTTGCATATTGAACCATTTCAACACCTTGTTCACATAATCTTATTGAGACAAAATCAACCTGTGATTTTTCCTATCTCTCTTAATGCTCATGCCAAGGATTTTCTTTCCTGATCCCAAATCCTTCATGGCAAATGTGTGAGCTAATTTCACCTTAAACTTAGAGATATCTTGCTTGTGTGATCTTGCAACCAGCATATCATCTACATACAACAACAAAATAATATATCCACCATTATCCAATCTCTTAAAATACACACAATGGTCAGATTGAAACCTACTATAGCCATGCTTAGTCATAAACTTGTCAAATCTTAGATACCACTATCTAAGAGCTTGCTTGAGGCCATATAAGCTTTTCTTCAATCTGCACACTAACTTCTCCTTACTTTTGACCTCAAATCCTTCTGGCTGATCCATATATATTTCTTCATCCAAATCTCCATGAAGAAACACTATCTTAATATCAAGCTGCTCAAGATGAAAATACTCAATAGCAACTAAAGACAATACAGTTCATATAGAAGTCATTTTAACAACAGGAGAAAAAATCTCACCAAAATCAATACCTAGTTTTTGTGCAAATCCTTTCACTACCAACCTGGCCTTATATCTCATCTATCCATTCTCACCTTCCTTCAATCTGTAGATCCATTTGTTCTTCAGTGTTTTCTTTCCCACTAGCAACTTAACCAAATCCCATGTTTGGTTCTCTCTCAAGGAATCAATTTCCTCATTCATGCCTAGTTCCCACTGATTCTTGGATTCCACCTGTATTGCTTCATCAAAACTCTCTAGTTCTCCACCATCAATAAGCAATAAATAGAATAATGAATGGGAATATCAAATTGGAGGTTTACTTACCCTTTCTAACCTCCTGATGGGTGTCTGAGACTCATTCACAACACGCTGTTAGCCCAAATTCTCTGGCAGTGACTGACCTCAGTCACTTCCAGGCTTGTAACTCACTGACATCAGTTCTGCCTGACTGATGTTGGTTCCTTCCTAACCGACGTCGATCACTATATGACCAACATCAGTTCCTATATTGCTGACATTAGTTACTATCTGACCGACATCGATCTTTGTGTTTTCCTGTTTGTGATTAATTTTTCCCATGAGCTCATTTTGGACCGTCACCTTGTCCAATTCTCCATTGCTCTACCCAAATTGATTAAACTTATTGAGCTGATCACTATACATCACTTTTTCATTGAAAAAAACATCATGGCTCCTAATTATTTTGTTAGTTCCTAGATTCCAAAACTTGAATCCAAAATCATCAGAGCCATAGCCAATAAATGTGCACCTCATAGACTTAGCATCCAGCTTCTTTCTATTTTCCTTATCAACATGCACAAAGGCTTCACAACCAAAAACTTTGAGAAATGAGAGATCTACCTTTTTACCTATCCATGCCTCTTTTGGAATTCCACCATCCAGAGCTGTAGAGGGTCCTCTGTTAATCAAGTACACTACAGTATCAATAGCTTTTGCCCAAACTCTAAGGGCAAACCAACATGCAATCTCATACACCTTGCACACTCCATTATTGTTCTATTCATCCTTTCAACAACTCCATTTTGCTGAGGTGTCCTTGGAACCATCCTTTGCCTATAGATTCCATGCATATAACAATACCAGTTGAACTTGTGACTGCAAAACTCACCACCATTATCATATCTCAGGGACTTCAATCTCCTACCTATTTCATTCTCAACCAAAGATTTCCAAATCTTAAAAGTGTCAAAAGTATTAGATTTCTTCCTTATACAATAGACCCATACCTTTCTTGTAGCATCATCAATGAAAGAGACAAAGTACTATGATCCTCCAATAAAAGCAACCTAAGCTAGTCCCCACACATCTATGTGAACAAGCTGTAATTTGTGCTTCTTGTTTGTTGATCCAGTCTTGAGAAAACTCACTCTCTTCTGTTTCCCAAAAACACAGTGCTCACAAAAATCTAGATCTATGCTTTTCAAATCTAAAAGCTTACCTTTTGACTTAAGAATGAACATTCCCTTCTCACTCATGTGGCCGAGCCTAGAGTGCCACAACTTTGCATCCACATCTGAAGTAGATAATACAAAAGGAGAATTATTAGTAACACAATTACATAAACAAAGAGTACCTACTCTCTTACCTCTGGCCAATACAAGTGCACCCTTGGTCACCTTCCAAGATTTAGCTGTGAGAGTTATTGTACAACCCTCATCCCCTAACTTTCCTACAGAAATCAAATTCCTCTTCAAGCTGGGAATATGCATGACATCTCTCAACACCCATGTGTTTCCATTCTACATTTTTAGCTGCACTTTTCCTTTGCCAACAATTTTACAAGGCTCATCATCCCCTAAATAAACTATTCCAAAATCTCCATGGACATAGTCACTAAAATATTCTCTATTAGGGGTTGCATGGAAAGATGCACTAGAATATAAAACCCAAGATTATATATTATTATGCAAAGAGAATATAAGAGCATCTTATGCAATACCTACAATTTTTGCTTCTTCTTTACCTTCATGTTGATTGTCTTCTTTAGACTTTGACCAGCAATCTTTGTTTATGTGCCCTATCTTTCCACAATTCCAGCATTGTGGCTTCCTGCCATTTCTGGATTTGGATCTACCTCTCATCTTTGACTTAGACCTTGATCTCCCTTTCTTGCCCTTCCCTTTTTGCCTTCCCCTACTCTCAAAACTTAAAGCATTCCCTGATGTTTCCTCTGTGCTTTTCCTACAAATTTCTTCATTCAAGATTACACTAACAACATCCTCTACTTTTAAAATATTTGAAGCAGATGCAGTATTACTAACTACCATTACCAAGCTATGCCAACTTTCAGGCAAAGAACATAATATTAAAAGATCCTTAATTTCATCATCAAACACTATTTTGACTCAATTTAATTGATTTACAATTCCATGGAAATCATTCAGATGATTAGATACAGATCCACCTTCTTGCATTTGCAAATTAAATAACTGCTTCATAAGATATACCTTATTTAAAGCTGAGGGTTTTTCATATAAATTTTCTAAAGTAGTCATCAACTCTACCGTTGTCTTTGCTTGTGATAAATTAGATATCATAGTAGATGCCAGACTCAATCTTATAGATCCAAGAGCCTTTCTATCAAGAACTTCCCATTCTTCATCATCCATGTCTTTGGGCTTCTTTAAAACCCCACCTAACAGTAAGTATAGATCTTTCTAATATAGATAATCCTCTATCTGCATTCTCCAATGTTGATAATTCTTGCCATTAAACTTCTCCATTCTCAATTTACTTTCTTCTGCCATTATTTCTCCCACTCAAATAGAAATCCCTGTGAGTAACCTGTAATCAATATACACTAACCAGATCTGAAACACCTGTTAGTCAACCTGAGCTATGATACCACTTGTTGGGGATCAACCAACAATGTTGATTACAATATGAAAGCAATTAAATGTGGAATTAAACTAGAAAGATAAGTAACTAGAATCAGAAATAGCAAAGAATAAGAGATACAAGAAACCACCCTGAAAACTTGTATTAAACTCTTTACAGAAGGAATACAATTGAAGAAACTTCTTTTCTTCCACACCTCTCTCAGATGTACAGATCTCTTTCTAGATCTCTTTCCCTCAAGAGCTCTCTCCCTCAATTACAATCAAATCCAACAACCTGGATTGATACACATATACAATCTTATACTATTTAACACAATAAGCTAAGAAGATATAATCCTATATATAGAATTAGGAAACATGAGCAATGTAATTACAACCATTAGATGCACCTCCTAATCAAGGGCTCTAAACAGTCTTACTAATAATAGAGATGCAGACTTAAGACTATCACTTAATCCTAACATGCAAACATTCTATTCTATCCACAGAAATAGCATTCTGGGCGCACAGGTGACTGACGTCAGTCTCTGCCTGTCTGCCTGTGATTGACATTGGCCGATACATGACCAATGCTGGCATCTCCTAGTCGACTCCTGATTGACGTCGATTGCTCCTGACCAATGTCGGTGACTGTGTAATTTTTGCAACTTTCAAACTCACTCATTTGGTGAAGCTTTTAGCTCCACACCTTAACAAAAAGGAAGGGCATGGGGAAGGATCTATTAAATTGCAGTAGCATCAAGAGAAGAACAATGAATTCATAGATTGAGCTCAACTATTTATGGGTGAAGAATGAATTGGGTACCTATAAAATTTAACCATTAAAGATGAACTAGAAGTGCCTACCCACTTTGAACTTGTAGCACTAGCTCATGTATTAAATCTCCCATGAGAAGAAAGAAGAGTGATAACTAACTCTATTATCCACATTAACATTGACCATTTTATAGGCTTGGACTATAATTTTATGACTAAATAAATTATTCCTTATGAATAATTGAATGAGGATACCTCTATATGTTTGGGCACTATCTTGATAATATAGAATGTAAGCACAATCATTCCAGTTTAGCCAATGTTAGATGTGTAGATTAGGTAATATTTCACAAGAAGTGGCTTGGTACCACAAGTTAGTAATACATCACCTTCATCATAATTAGTGTCAAAAATAATAATAGGACCAATACCTAACCTAGTGGCTAGAGGCATTGGAGGACCACTGCTAAGACAAGTACTAAGGGGCAAGCACCTTAGATGCTAGTGCCCCCCCACAATAAATTTGATCCTAACTAGGTTATGATTGACTATGACACATTGAAGGAAACATAATTGAAATAATTTGATATAATCAAGTTTGAACAATATAACATCATTGTGCTCAAGGAAATTAATCAAATACTATAAAAAATCATGCACCTATATGATGCTAAATTCAAATCTCTTCTTTCCAATCTTTTGTATGATATTCACCCCTCCCAACATGTGCAATGGTTTATTTGGGGATTGATAGTACCATTCAAAAGAGAGATTTTCATGAAGGCATTCACAAACCCTCATAAAGTGCTTGAATCCACACTTAGAGCTAAGGTAGTCAAAAGCATTGACACTAGAATTAGCCCATTTATTGAGGCACCGATTGCATCCATGGCCAACCAACTCTTAATACTTAATACTAGTTCATATCAAGATGATTAAAGTAGGTTATGGTACACTGATTGTGAAATGGAAGGCCATAAAAAGAATAATTACCCTTGAAGGAATATGTGCACATTGCTTCAAATATGTGAGGTTTGTCATGAGGTGCATAATGTTCATAACTACCCTTTATTAAAATGTGCTAGTCAAGTTAAAATAACCATTTATTGTTAGTTGTGAAAAATTTACACTCATAAAACAACTAACTACTGAGTGATTGATGAGATGTATGAAAACATACAAAGAGGTGCATGATAGTCCACTACAGTAATCAGGGGCAAGCTAATCAAGGAAATAAAGGCTATGGCCAATATAATGTGGGCTATGAAATTTAAAAAGGTGATAGAGGGAGAGGTGGAGGATGTGGTGGAGGAATATTTACATCATGATCATGTTACAAGTGTATTTATACCAAACACTATTAGTGTGACTTCCCTACACATCCATTATGTGGGTATTATCAAGTAACACATAAGGTTAAAGAATGCCCTGACTTATATAAGAAATAGACCCAAGGTAGGCCTAGCATAGACAAGGGCATAAGAATGATTAGGCACAAACCTAAAGAAAAAAAGTGGACTCTAAAGGCATAATTGACCCATATAGAGCCAATTAAAGTACATGCAACTACTCATAGTGGATTCACCACTTAGCTACCAGTTGTGCTAGTAGTAGAGTTATGCTTGGAATATGGGGAACTAAGATATACTGAGCACATAACATGGATTGAACCTAGAGTTATACCTTACCCATACATTACATGCCAAAAATATGTATTATAGTAGGCTATGAGTGTGATTAAAAACTTGCAAGGAGAGCTCCAATTGACATGACACTTAGAGGTGAAAAATACCACCTCTTAAAAGAAGCAATATGGTCAAGAGGATGAGGTATAAGAGCTATCAGAGATCTTTCACCTCTTACAAATAGAAGAGATGTTACCCCTATTTAAGAATTTTTTTTTATAGTATGTAGGGCAGAAGATAGTTGAAGTTATTACACCATGCATGGAAAGGGTGTGATAATTCAAGCATACTCAAAATTTAGAGTATGATCAAGAACTCTTGGTGAATGCCACCATTGATGGATGTTTATGTGTGAGGTCCTTATTGACATAGGCACCAAGGTCAATATCTTGACAAAGAATACATGGGAGAAGATGGGTAGGCTAGCCTTGAGGCCTTCCCCTCATGTAATTTTCATGGCCAACAAATCCAAGATGCAACCAATCGAGATTCAAAAAAAAATTATTTAGATATCATGGGCATCACATTCCATGTTGACTTTGAGGTAATTGAGTTGGTTGAAAAAGATAATTATCCAACACTCTTGGGAAGCCATGATGATACATGAATAATGTTAATATGTGATTCAACACATGTTATATGACCTTTGAAAATGCCAAGGAAAGGATATTTATCCCCCTCTTAAGTGACCAAGGACCCCCTATGTAGAAATTTTTGATATGGAGGATGAGATAAACCATATCTACAAGATCATGGTGCAAGGTATCAAGAATCTCAACCTTAATGACCAAAGAGTTCTTTCTTGGGAGGATGGGCAATTAGCCTTAGATACCATCGATGTTTCTTATGACTGATTGGTTGAAGAATATTATGAGATGATTGGTCAAAGATACCACTTAGTGAGTGCAAAGGTGCCAAAACCTATGAGGACTAGATGGGTCTCAATTGATTTCACTTCAAAGAGATGGGTCTCTTATAATAGAAAAAAGGGGAAGAGATCATTTTACTTGATCAAAGTTAAACTTTCTACACTTTTAAAATACAAGGGGAGAAATCCTATGGAAGAATACATCTGTAACCTCAAGGCATGCATCCCCAAGGAGGTAGATAGGATGGGCACACTGGTGTGTACTTTTATAAGCATTTTCACTCATTTATGGGTAATGCAAAGGCCTAACTTTCTAATTTGGAAAGATTTAAAAGTATCCATCTATCTAGATTCAAAAAAATCAATGACGACCTAGAGATTTCTCCATACTATAGCAATTTAGACCCAATATTGCACATATGCTTATGTAAAGAAACATGGATTGACTATGTCACAAATTCCCTCAAAAGCATGCGGGTGCATGCCTTTTATATAACCTTGAAGATGTGGGTGCGATCTTGGTATGTGGTCAATGAAATGCATCATGAGATAGATATTTGGGATGTCCTAAAGGAGAAGTTTGTGCACACCTTCTCCTTTACCTCACATAACTTAGAATTGATTAAGCCACTAAAAGTAATTCAAAGGGTACTATTTGAGGACACTACAATATTAGACAAACACCTAAAATATATGTTTAGAGAGAAAGGATTAGTTCTCCCAACTTTATTTGAGGAATGGGCACTCAAAAATGACTTGAGTGATGAAGATATAAATATCTAAAAAGCATGTAATTGGATGTCCTTGATAGGAAATAAGAAGCTTGTGCACCAAGTGGATGATAGAACCCTTGATTATGAAGTCCATACTTAAATCCACATCAGTTGCTAATAGATATACCCCATAGATAAATAGAGGGGGAGAACACCCTATCAAAACAACTAAATAGACTAGTCAAGTTGAGGACACACATCAGGAGAGAAATGAGCCTTACTATGCACCACTCAAAACCACCTAAGTAGACATCATCTTAGAGGGAGAACAAAAAGTGGCCACTCTAGGAGTAGATTGGTCTAACACATATTTGGAATGAATTATGGACCTCCTGAAGGAGTTTCAATATTTATTCCCATGAAGTTATTAAGACATGAAGGGAACCTAGCCATCCCTTGGAAGGATGAGCATAAAGCTAGTGGATGGTATGCGACCTATCAAAAAGTGTCCCTATAGAATGAACCCCAATCTCCATGCCAAGGTCAAAATGAAGGTTGATGGTATGCTAGCCATAGGAGTGATCTACATAGTTTAATAGTTAGAATGGGTGAGCCCCATGGTTATTATCATTAATAAGGATGGGCACATCTATATTTATGTTTATTACCAACTATTAAATTCCACCTATATCACTGATCCTTTCCTAACTCCATTTACTAACAAAATCTTACATAACATCATAGGCTATGAAATCTATACTTTCACTAATCATTTATTATGATACCATCAAGTCTAAATTGAAGGGAAGGATAGGCATAAAACAACCTTTGTGATAAAATGGGGGTGTTTCACCTATAATGTGATGCCCTTTGGGCTCAAGAATATGCTTTCTATATTCTCTAAAGTGGTCATCACAACATTTAATGATTTTATTCATAAGTTCCTCCAGGTGTACCTTGATGATTTGACTATGTATGGGCTTGTGAAAGACCATTATGAAATATTGTGCCTCATGTTTAAGAGGTTCCAATAGTCACAAATATCCTTAAACCTTAATAAGTGCATCTTCATGACACCTTTTGGCACCTTGCTTAGGCACATCATTTGTAAATCTGGTCTGTTTATCAATCTTATAAAGGTTGAAATAATCACTTAGCACCAAAATCCTTCCACACAAAGAGACATTAAAACCTTTTTGGCCATTATGGATATTATAGAAAGTTCATAAGGATCTATGCAAAGATTATGGTACCATTATAGGATATATTGTGTAAAGATGGTCTATTCTATTAAGGAAAAACATAAGAGGATGCCATTTAAATTCTAAAACTCAAGTTGAGTAGTGCACCTATTCTACAATTTCCTGATTGGATGATCCCATTCTACATCCATGTTGATGCATCTATATTTGTAATTAGCACCATTCTAGTGCAACCTGGTAAAGGTAAAATGCATCACCCCATCTCCTTCATAAGTAGAAAATTGACCCAAGTAGAGCAAAACTATACAACAATTGAGCATGAAGCACTAGACATTATCTACACCCTATAAAAATTTAGGAAATACTTGTTGGTGACACCATTCATCTTCTTCATGGACCATGAAGTGCTTAAGTACCTCGTGAACAAGCCCATTCTCCATGGGTACATTTGTACATGGATAATTCTATTTCAAGAATTCTAGTTCTTAGTTGTTATCAAACTTTAAAAATGGGACTTAGGCCTAGACCATTTATCCCATGTCAAATCTAATGATGTAGAAGTGTTTATTGAATATGACATGTTATATGTGTAACTCTATAGATTACATCATGTCCTTAAGGACTTGGTGAAGATAGATGCTTTTCTAACATCTAGATTTATACCCTAGATAATGGAAACCAAAGAAAACAAATAGCTCATAATTCATGCCACCCAATTTTTGACTTATCAATGGGGAACTATACAAACTAGGACAAAATGAATTCCTACATCGGTGTGTCTTAGAACATGAAATGGATTCCATTTTATGTGAGGCACATGAGGGAATATTAAGAGGCCATTATGCTAGAGATGTAATAGAATGTAAAGTACTGTAATCAAGCTTATAGTGGTCAAGTATATTTTAGGATGAAAAATATTGTGCCAAGGTATATGACATATTTTAGCACATAGGGAAACCCAATCACTAGGATGAGATGCCCCTCATCCCCATTATTTTCCAAGTACCATTTAAGAAATGGGCCATTGATTTTTTCAAGCCAATTACTCCTACAACAAGGTGTATAAGCACATGATATATTTTATTATACACCAACTATTTGACCAAGTGGGTTGAGGTAGTCCAACCATAAATTTCATTACCAAAAGGTTCTTATGGGAGAACATTATAATTCAATATGGGTGCCCCCTTAGTTTGACTAGCGATAGAGGCACACACTTGATTAATGAAACTATGCATATCATGATGAAAAAATATATGGTGGCACACCATAAGATTGCCCCTTATCATCCACAAGTGAATGGCACCATTGAGGCAGTCAATAAGATACTAGGAATGTGCCTCATAATGATATGCAAAATTAGTTTCCAAGATAGGGATGATCAAGTATCAATAATATTATGGGAATATCACACAACCTATAAGTCCCTCAATAAGGCTACACCATTTCAACTAGTGTTTGGCATAGAAGTGATTCTATCTATGGAATTCATGATGCCATCATTATGCATTACATGTATTGGTCATTTGGATGACCAAGTATCATTGAGTATGAGTCTAGAGGACTTAGATCTCTTGGATGAAGTGTGTGCCCAATCAAGGTAGATCCAATAGATAGAGAAGGTGCACTAAAAGTTATGGCATGACAATCATATTAAGAACAAGATACTAACTAAATGAGTATTGGCCTTTCTCTATGAATCTAAATACCTTAAGAACCCAAGAAATCTACAAATTAGGTGGATAGGTCCATATGTTATCAACATCATGTTAGAAACTAGCACATCTAAGCTACACATGTTTTCAAGTGAAATGCTCCCTAGGAATTTCAATGGTAATAGATTGAGTCCATATAGGCAATAATATGGAACTTGTACCATTAGACACTAACTTCTTAGTCACATTTTAGCTGTGTTATGCTGACCCAAATGATGTTTGGCACAAACCAAACATTTATTTGTGTTTTATGATTATTGTTCTTGTATAGTGAATAAGTGGAACTTTTCAGCCCATAAACAAACTATTCTATCAATTTTATTCATAACTCTAGTCAGGTGAGTTGATCATGAATGTTTTCTAAAGCACCTAAGGCTAGACACCTAAGTTTTTGGGCACATAGAACTCACCAAACTTTGAAAATATGAGTATAAATTAACAAAGAGAGGCATAAAAGATGTAAAAGTGCAAGAGGTAGAAATAAGACACACATTATGATTATGTACAAGAGATCAAAATTAGAAGTGAATCATTGTAAGGTTAGTACAAGGGATTTGTATGGGGTAGGATAGGCCAAGGAAAAGAGATGAAAGTGCATATAAATTGACCAAGATAGGAAATTGCACTTGAAATAAATCATAGTAGTAAAAGAAAATGGAACCATGGAGGTTGAATCATGTACATGTGAGGCACTACACCCAGGTTTCCATAAGGAAGGTCAAGGTCATGCTAAGTGAATAACATGAAAAATATCATTAGGACAAGATGGTATCCACCCAAATTGAGGTGGGAAGTGACCATTTAAACAACACATCACTTCACCAAAAATACTATTAGGAGAATTTATTGAGTTGATGGTGGAGGCATAAAGATTCACATTGAATGCATACATGGTAGAGTATTTTCACAATTTTTTTAGGTTTTAGAAAATTTTAAGAAATCTAGGTGTTTCCACACAATTACTCACCTATAATTAAGAAGGTAGTTGAATTAAGGGTATAAAGCAATGCAAAGTTCACTAATTTAGGTTACAAACCTTGAGTAAATTTGAATTAAAAAGTAGAGTATAAAATAAAAGCCAAACTAGTAAACTAGAGCTAAAGTAAGAAAATGCTAATATAGTGAGACTTTAAGTACCCATAAATTCTAAAATAGAATGATTGAATAGAGAGAACATTTGTTTTCCCTTTGAGATTGGAATAGAGAAGTGTGGGCATGAATTATGAAAGAAACAGGTAGTAGAAAATTGGAGTGAGGCCAAGGCTAACATTAAAGGCAAGTAAAAATCAAAAGCCAAAGTCATAGTCATAGATCTCATGACTGTGAGAAGTACCAACAAAAATTATAGGTTCTGGCAAAGTAAATAGATCATGCTTCAACACTAGTCAGTTTAGGATGGAAAAAATGCATGATTTCTGATTCGTATCAGGTGTAGAAGGATGCCAAATAAGCATGGATGATAGAGGAAGCATCTATGGTGAAAAATAAATTATATCTAGTACAAGGAGTTATCATCATTGAGGTTGATCTAGAGGCACTTACAGAGATGTCCTATCATGAAATGTAGTTTCCCATAAAGGTCTTAGTAAGAGAGAGTTGAGCATCTTTCATGCACACTTACCAACTAAAGGAGTACAACCACTAAACCATAAGTAATGCACAAGATATAGAACAATAAGTCATGTTAGATATAAGCGCATAGGCTAAAGAAAGCATGGCATTATTTGATGTTTCCATTCAATACAAAACTACAACCATAATTGAAACTCAACTCTATGATTTTCCATGTTTCAAGAATCCATAAGAACTCATGCAATTCCTCTTCTCACATGTTTACGAGGGGTGTTTCTACTTTATGGGGAGGTACATACAATTTTAAACAAGCCTTATTATACAAATCATTAGGCTCCCATACTGTAGTACAAACATTCATCAGATGATGGAGGATGGTTTTGAAGTTGAAAGGGTCATGAAAATCCTTGGGTACTATAAGGGAGGGTTCATGTTCCCAATCAAAGACATCAAGGACCATAAAATGAGGCAAACTACATGCCTTATGATTTCAAAAATTTACCCTAGTAGTCAATGGATAGACATCACCTAGACCTACCTTTGTATCACCTACCATATGGTATAGGGGGTAAAATTTAATATAGAAAAAATAATTGAAATAGAAATGGTGAAGAACATGCTTGAGTGTTATATAGCATGAGATACCTTTTGATGGGGGTTGATGTTAATTCTAATTGTGGTGGAGATCAACATGTCCAATGGTGATGAGGATAACATTTGGGTATCCCCAACACATAAGGACTCCCTGATGTTGAAGTACAAAAATTTCCCCTACCCCCCCAACCTTTTCCCAAAAGTATAAGACCTGAGTGGGGGGGAGGTGGTGTACCTAATATATCAAAGCATTCAAGGAGGAATGGTGCATCCTCGAGGATCTCCCTTAGAACATGTTTGGAATGGAAACCTTAAAAATTATGAAACACTTCTATGTAGTATGTTTGGTGCTCATAAATGGCAATTGATATGATTGGCTGAAGCTCCCCTACATCTTTTTTACCAAGTAATTTAGGGATATGCTAAGGATAATCCTTAATGCATAGTAGCTCAACATCCTGGTGAAAGCCATGAATTTGTAAAGAAGTAGGTTACAACACCAATACATGCTCCCAAGAGGGAAAGCTACCAAGGATGAGGAGTATGAATTAGATCACATTGACATCCATTCCCTTTAAAAAGAAGTAATCCTTGAGGACATTCACATGTTAAATTATGAGATGAAGCCAATAAACAAGGGTATAAGCATTGAAAAGGATGATGAAATCCCCCTCTAGATTAATTATGAAGGGAAGCTAGTTTTGATAGTATAGAAGAAGTCTCCCCAAAATAAAAAAGGGAAGACACTTGAGGAGATGTATGAGTACATCCAATTGAAGATCACCTCCAATGATGAAGCCACTCCCTCTACACCAAAGAAGAATTGCATGAAGTTCACACTATGGTTTTCTTTTCCAAGAAAATGGAGATGAAAAAGAAGTCTAATGGGCTAGCTAAAATGCCACAATAACCATGGCGGAGATGGAAGTGAAAGAGGTGCATGAGGAATTGGTAGCATAAACAACATGTGAAGAGATGAAGAAAGAAAAAGTAGGGACAAAAGTTTACATTATCTAGGAAAAAGTAGCAGAAGAAGAGGCTAGTGCCAAAGAAGTTGAAGAGGAAATCTAAGGTGGCATTATCATTATTCTTAGAGAGGCAAAAAATCTACCTAGTGCCTCATCAAAAGATCCCTCCACACAGCCTCCACAAAATGAAGAGGAAAAGAGAAGATTGAAGAATAAAATGGGCCATAATGAGGTAGAAAAAGAGATGGCACTAGTGCTAGAAAAAATAAGAGAGGCCATGAAGGTAGCCAACATGACACAAGAGAATATTGATAGAGTTAAGGCTAAGGAAATGAAGGCCAATGAATAAAATACCTTAGCTATATCAAAGAAGAGGAAGGTAGAAAAAAATAATGCCCAAGAGGAAAGGGCCAAGAAATAAAAGGAAGGGAAGAAGGTTTCCAAAAGCATGAAAGCAATGGATGAAAGAGAAACAAATGTTCCTAGTGCCCCAACCAACATAGTATAATAAGTTATACCACAAGTGCACCCAAGTAGTGAAGGGGTGCTTGGAGACAAGGAAGGCAATAATAGTGCCTTGAAAGATCAAATAGATAAAACTAAAGAAACCTAGTAGAAACAAGTGGGTGAAGCAAGCACCAAGGGAACAAGTTTAAGGAAGAAGACCTATTGGAACAAAAGGAAGGAACCTCATAAGGAAGCACTGAATAGAGTGCTAACACTGATGAAAAATAAGGAGAATAGATAGAGTTGGCCATCACTAAGAGGGTGCCAAGACAAGCCTAAGAGAAAAGGAATAAAAGGGGTGGACCAAAAAATATTAATATATGTTTGGGTACATGGCCCTAGGAGCTACCATAAAAAGGACATGTCAACAACTATCATTCATTTTGATAGTTATATATATGAGCCTCATTTTGAGGTGCTATAGAAGGCCATATTATGCATAGAGGATCTAGAAGAAGGGTATGATTCCTTTCTCATAAACCCTTGCATAATGAACACAATCAGGTTGGCTAATGCACTCATCCACATGGCCTCTGAAGTAGCATGGAAGAACATCATCAATGATGTTAGGGTTTTAAAGTGGAAGAAGATAATAATAGAAGTAGAAGAGGAATTAAAGGCCATTAATTTCAAATTAAAACAACTAGTCAGTATATAGAGGAATCCAAGCCATATTTTTTGGATGGTGTTAACACTTCAAACTTCTTAAAGGTTGAAAATGTGTGCATGCTAGTGGAGAAGGTACTCCTAAGGTTGAGGGTAGATATGGTGCTATAAGAAGAGGAAAATCCATGCACTATAATTAAAAAGGAACTAGCTACAAAGATTGAAGAGGTGGAAGAACTCTTCACAAAACTTCAAGAGGGTTTAGATGTTTTTGATTCCATCTTCTATAGCTTCTCCAATTAGGCATTAGTCATAGACATACACCTCAAAAAGGCAAATGGGGAAAAGGAAGAGCTAATGGCATAGGTATACATTGTAAGTAGATTGGAGTGTAGCCAAAAAATGAGAAAGTTCAATTCCTTAAACACTCAAATAAAAAACTAGGAATAAATCCTAGAATAACTCTTTTATACCTTGAAAACTAAGGCATGTGAACAAGGAGAAATCTTAGACAAAGGAGTTGCAAAAGCTAAGGCAAAACTTGAGGCCTTTCAAAAGGAATTGGAGAAGATGGATGTGCCCACACTCAATAATACCTCAATTTAGATATAAAATGACATTTAAAAATTCAATCTCACCATTAAGGGCTTTGAGGACTTCAACATTTAACTAAAAAAGAGTGCACTAGATTTATATGTGTTAAGAGCATTGAAAGACTAGACTAAGGGTGGAATAGCATTTTTTTATGGAGTAATGTTGGGAATATTTTTGACTAATTATGAATCCAATCCAGCTAAGTAGACACCTCATCATGAGGTAATCATTTATCATGATTGATTTCTTGGAATCTTTTATGCCAGCTAGAGGAATCATTATTGACTTAGCACCAATTGGCAAGTAGTTATCTAGAACTAGTTTTTTAAGGGCATCTTCTTTTGAAAGTAGCACATGGCATATATAGCACAAAGGGTGTAAGATGATGTAATTATCAACCAAGGCTCTAACTCATCACCTAACATTCACCCTCCACCTTGGCATGAAGATTCTTTTAAGTTCTTTAAAGACAAGATCGAACCAATATGCAAGGGATGGAAATAAAATTAATGAAGCTCTATAGAATTGGCTTTGGATATCATGTCAAGAATTACATTAGAATAAGCTTTATCCTAGATAACTTTAAGGATCCAATTGTATCACCCAAGATTTCCTATGACCCACTAGGCTATTAGTATTTTAGATAAGATTTTAATTTATTTTTACAATATGAGTTGTAATCTGTATTTGGATCATTAACTATATGAAGATTGGTTGAATTAATACATTATTTTCTTAGGTTTAATATCTTAGATTTTATTATTTAAATGCATAATGAATTATATGATTTTAGTGTTATGAATTCAATCTAAATGTTATGAATGTTGGTTCCAAGCTTTGATTTAGGGCATTCATGACATCTCGGTAATTTATGATGATTTAAGCACATTATATAGAAATACTCCAAGTATAGGAAATACCCCATGATATTCAATGATACATATGCCTAAAAAACAAGCCTAAGCATGGCCCTTTAATATAAAGTATTAAATTTAACCTCTAAGTGCTTGAATGATGCTAAGCTAAGGGAACTAGAATCTTGCACCCATGAAACTATAGAATCAAACCCATATAGGCTTTGTGCCTACACACCATTAGACTCCACCTAAAATGGCTTGTGCTAATGAACTTTCCAATGCCATTATTGTAAGTTATAAATTCCTATGAATAATGAGTTTTACCATGGTAAAACTAGCCTAATACAGGCCTTGGTTCTTTCTCTATTGCACTTAAGGTGAGTGCATAAGGATTGCACCTTATGTGAATTGATGTCAGCATAGTCAAGTGACAAATGTTGAGTACCACATGATTAATATATGTTTGTTCCTAGTTGTAACAAGCCTAGAAATGACTTGGGTAACTAAGTACATGCCTAAAAGATTAAATGAATTGACAACCAACTTTTCTACAATAACACCCCACCATAGTATGGGAAAAATACATGGATTTTGATCCCTACTAAGATTATTTTTATGTAGTTAGTGATCAACACAAAAGGTGTTGAAGTTAAGCACAACTTCAACTGCTAACTAATTTTGAGCCTATCATTTCATTTATCCTACTAGTCCCTTGAGATAAGGTTACAAGTGAATGAGAAGATACATAATGGTTTTTGTAATGGATTAAAGGATCCCTCATAGTCAACAAAACACATAGGAAAATTTGAACCTATTAGATAAATATCAAAGTTTCATCATCTACAATTCACTGACACACCCAAAGGACAAAAAATTCCTTCACTCCTATCCAAATGCAATTCCCTTATTTGAAGATCTTGTAAAACCCTTTTTCAAATCCATAGCCAGTCAACATAGCTCCCCTAGTTAAATTTTGTTTCAAACACAATCCTACATTTTAGTTTTATAGCTAAGTTATATTTCCTTATTACTTTCCCCTTTTAGCATATTTATAAATTTAGTAAGTTTCATATCTATTTGTGTTATTTATTGCATATCTATAGCATTTTAATTTTACATATAAATTTATGTTATCTAATAATTAATTCACTTATTTTCCAAAATTTTATAAATCAAACTCACCTTCATTCTTGATCTTTCTTTTTCTAAACCAAACATGTCTTCTTGAATCCTATATATACTTTGGAAAATATTAATGAAATGGTTTTTAACATGGTTAATATCCATATATGAATGAATGAAGTATTTTATGCCTCTAAATATAAATTTAACAATACATAATAAATATTTTTCATGCTTCCACAATTTTCATACATGTCCAACACTATGCTTGCATCTACAATTTTAAAAAATGATTTTTTAAATAGATCTCCTTACCCTATTTGAAAGATCATATATGTGCACATGACTAGAAAAATATGGAAAATGTTTTTTAATTTTGAATTTGATTAAAAATATCCAAATATTTATAAAAAATCTCATTTGGTACATATTTGTCAATCATTAAATTCCATGAGGCTAGATCTCATGGAGGCATTCCATCAAAAAAATATTATTCCTTATGTATGTTTCCATATTTTTAAACATATCTATCATGGTATTAATTACTATAATATTTGACAAAAATATGTTCTTAATTACTCTTTGATGGATCTACATACCCTATTTTAAATATTTTACTGATAATAGTTTTTTTCTTAACTTTATGAATAAAAGCTCAAATTTATTAGTGGTGGTCCAAGAGGGTGATGTTATATGAATAAATATCCTTGAAAAGATAATGGAATAATCTCATATCATAATTGATAAATCCTTAATCAGAAAGTGCTTTAGATCATGACCAAACATAAATATTTTCATAGAATGGGTAATCTAAAAATGGAAGTCTAAGGGCCAGGTAGAGATCTCTAGTTTACACCAAGATTTATTATTAATTAATTTATATGATAAGTTTTATTGTACTAGTTATCTATTAGGGTGTTTACGGTTCCTCCAATCTGGTATTTAAAAATGGAAATTATTGTAGCCAAATATTTCACCGTAGGATAGGGTATTCAAGCCTCTCCCATATTTGGACAACATGGGATTACCTCTAGGCCTATGGATTGCCTATAATAGAGCTAAAGTTCTAGGTTAAAGGGCTAGTTCCCTTGATTTATCTCTTAAGATCACACACTACACATACCAATCACTTGAGGGTGAAAATAAGGAAGGTAAAAAAATGTAACCTATGTTGATGAGGTGATACACTAAGGATAATTCCACACAACACACTTGCATCTATATTAAGAAGGAAAGCTACCAAAACTAACCTCAACTCTATGTCCTTCTACCATATGTATTTCTCATAGAGCCAGATTGTTATGCACATCTAGAGGTGGGTCAAAAAAAGGTTTAATACAAGACACTATTAGTACCTCTCACACTTCAAGACACACTTAATAAATAATACACTTTATAAAACCTATTAGAAGAGCAGAAATGGAAGGAAGGAGAACATATTCATCACTTAACATCTAAGTAAACTACTTGTCACACTTAGGAAAGAAATTGTAGATATAAAATCAAATTTATATTCTTTACTTTAATGCAAAACAAGGTACCAAAATAGTATGGATTTGATGTACTAGGTGTGTCCTCCTTATAAATGCCAAAAAAGCTTGCATAAATAGAGCAAAGGAGAAGAGAGAAGAAGATAAGTGGAAGGATCACAAGGCCAAGTGTTAAAATATGAGAACTAGTTAAAATGAAATATAATGAAGTGGATAATAGGTCAAAAAGTGTTCTTGGACAATTGTCTATCAAAATTTCATCATTCTCCCTCAAGTTGGCATAGAGGCACTTCACTTTCCTTCTTGAAACTATCTTGTTTAGTGAGGAATCCACTTGACTATTTGAAATTTACATAGGGATCCTTGAAATATTTTCACTATTATGAGAAGGTGGAAATAATATTATAACATCCCTGATATGCCTCTTAACTAATAGTCTCTCATGTGCCACTTGCCATTCACTATCTAGCAACCACTCATTAGCCTTCTAGGCCTCAAAGCCTATAATTGTCACTTATGTGGCCTATACCTACTCAATTAAATATATATAATATGTAATTATAAATATTTTTAATACATATTTATACTTTTTAATATCAAATAAACCTCAATGAAACTCATATAACACTTCTCACTTCCAATCTTTGATAATCATGCTCCTTCTCACTATGTTATTCCAAACTACCTACAATGAACCACTCAATAGATGAAATTTCATGCATCATAAAGGAAATAAATTATTCTTATGAGTTGGGATAATTATCTAAAGACATCCCTCAATGATTTTCATTTTCTCGTTCCCTTTTACACCTATGGAACTAGTTAAGTCATGTAAGAAACATCATAATAGGTCTATCTGTATAGAAGATATTATAGATAAAATGAGTTTCAAGGATATTTTTAGATTGATATGAGTATTCCAAACATTTTAAGTCCAAATCATCCCTTTGGGATGCATATTCCTTTATTTATTCTCCATCAGGTATAAACTAGAGTTTCAAGAGGGTTTTTGGTAGTTTAGACTATTAATGATTATTCATAAAAGTTAGAAATATGAATTTTGAACCAATTAGACAAAGTTGAGGTAAATTACCCCATTAAACTATTCCTATCTCCTTGAGTCACCATTTATTCCCTCTATATTGATATGAGCACATAAATTTGGTCTTTTGGGCTCTTTTATGCATCTTGAGTACCCCTGAGAAATGTTTGGGTCAAAATGACCAATTTTTGGATTATATATGAAAAAAATATTCATTAAAACATTATACTCTCCATTAAATATCTCAAAGTATTTTTGAGTTTCATATATTCATCTTGATGAGTTTAGGCCCTTGTAGGGTTTAGGCCTAGTTCTAGGCCTAATTGTGTTTGACTCCATATTTGACCCACCTATAGGTTTGAAATGACTCTAGGTGTATTAAATATCTCCTTAAAATTCAAGCCAACCTTAAAAACATCTCACCATGGTTCCAATAATATCTAATTCATTCATTTACTCTTCACATACTAACATGTAGACTATGTTGCTCATGGCCCTCTATCTGAGATAAAAAATAGGAAATTTCATCTATTCATATGACTTGAAGGGTAATATTATTATCTATTGTAAGTAATGGTGACCATTTGAAAAAATTATCAAATCTTTATCATGCTTTTAGGTCTCTCAAATCTTCAAACTCCTAAAACTAGATACTAATTCATGTGACTATGTGCAAGGTTCAAGTAGACTAACTATGACATTTGAAAACTAGTTAGTCTATATTACTTACATATTATAATCACATGAGGATGATATTACCAATATGATAGTGTTCTCCACATGTTCATCCATCTTTCTTTACTGCCTACCCAACAAACTTGAATCTTGCATTAGCTTAGACTAGGTTGTAGACTATGTCAACTGTAGGTATGCATTATGTAGGAGTCGAAAGGCTCCTATAGGTGATTATTAGTGTTTGAGTATTGTGTTACATTAATTTGATTCCATATGATGTCATTGGATATCATTTCACACCTACACATATCTGACACTACCTTAGACTATGCTCTCATAAACCACCATCAACACAATATGTGTCTACAGTTAGACTATATAAGTTGTTTAGGAGATATGAGACCCACTTGTAGGTGAAAATGTGATTGGACATTATGTTTCATGATATAATTTCCCCTTAAGGTCACTAAGACCATTTCATCTTTTTTAAAACTCACTCCATTTTTTGGAACTATGTTTTCACTCACTACTATCAATAGACCATAGGTTACTTATAGGCCACATGTTCATTTCAGTTCAAGATAACTATGTTTCACTAAATATTTATAGTGAAAAATTTCTTAAATTGGGAGTCACGCAACCACCTTATATTTCAACCAAACAACTTCCTCTCATTTTGATAAGTAACATCTAGGCCTAGGCTGCCATAATAGAGCATTAAGACTTATACAAACCTCACTAGATTCCACCAACAAAAGAAATTATACTAGGTAGAAACCTTATTCAGAGAAAATAATGTAATTAGTCCCATTTTGCATCTTTCCACAATCTTACAATTTGGACATTACTTAAACTGGTCTACGATCAACACTATGACTCTATATGACTTTAAAAACTCATTCAAGTCATAAAATTGAATACCTCATGTGCCTTAGGTTTTATATAGTCCACCATTCTCTATACATGCTTATATATAACTATAGGTGGTTGTATATACTATAAATCTGACCAGTCTTTAATTATGTATTAAGAAACTCACTTAAAATATCTTCCAAGTTATTCAATAGGAAATATGGATAATCCATACTATGTAGGAAGTGAAAACAACATATTATCATTGAACCTAGTCTACTTATAGAGATATGAGCTCTGTAAGCATGGAAATCCCATTATATAGACTATAATATGTTTACCCTTAGCATAAGGAGATGATCTTACCTACCAATTCATGTTTCACACATGAAAACTATATTTAAACAACCTTGAATGGAATGAACCAGCTCTATAAGAACACATAAAACACTTAGAAGCATTAGATCATGCAAACATATGAGAAAACCTGAAGGTGTTTGAATGTGAAGGTAGTTTTGATATATTAGTAGTCTTAGTGATTTTTCATGAAGAAAAATCCATCATTATTCAATCCATCACCATGGAATGAGATCTCATTAAGATTTCTAATAGCCACCAAATTCATTCATCTTGACTTTGCCCCTCATGTTCATACCAGCTACAAATTGGTTGGCTTGTTTGACATTCCAAAGAGAGTGAAGAGAGATATATAATAGTTTTCACTAATATTGGGACTATCAAAGCAATATTAAAATGGATATGAATTATATGGAGTTGAATAAACACTACTAAAGCTTCCACATGTGCCATAACTATTGTATAGTTTGTACAATAATTGAAACTCCCATTTTTTGAACTAATTTTATTGATTCTAATATTTAAAATTGCATAATTTAGTTTCAAAACTAAAAATTAACACCTTTATGACATGCGGGATGTTAAATTACACTTTGAAACACTTTTCCCCTTGAGGAAACTATACAATTCATTTAAAGTGGCAAAAAAGGACATAAAATGACATAAGATGAAGTTAGGAAAATGTGATTAAGATTAGGACATATTTTATGACCTTAATTATAACCATGGTGTACATATATGACCTAAGAGACCTTATGTAAGTTTTTAACTTACATGTGGGTTGACTTATTTGACCAAGAGGTCAAATTAGTTATTAAAAACTAAGGTTCAATCCAAATCTTAGAACTATTCAATGAAATCCTAGTTTGGGTTAGACTCTCAGACCTTCCCTTGAAATTTTAAGAATTATAATTTTTTATAGGAATAACTAAAGATATTGGGGAAACCCTATCCTTTGACCTAGTAACTAAAAATAGGAAATTTATCTATGCTAGGTTATATGCAAGTGTCATTATCAACAAGGATCTTAATTCAATAATAAAGATCTATTTAAAGTATGGTATATGGACACATATGATTTATTATGAAGGGTAATATATGGGTTATGACAATTCTAAGAATATGAGCCATGAAAATAATATCTATCTATAAAAATAAAAGGAAACTAGGAAGGAAACAATGAATAAGACTTTCAATCCTAATATGTAGGAGAATAAATAAACCAAGGATAAATAGAAGAGGAGGAAATAAAAAATGAATAAGATCTAAAGGGCATAATATCAAATGGTCAAAAAAAAAAGAATAAATTATGATCATAGTTCAAAGAGGGAATTGTAGTTCAAATGCATTGAAATTAGGTCATCATGAGGAAAATGAAGGTAGTTTTGAGGCTAAAATGATGGAGGAGATAGATATAAAATATCTTGAGGATGGAGATATTAGAGACATGGATGAGTAGGATCAAGATCATCATAAAGATAATGAATGTATATTAGATGCTATAAATATTAAGGATGGAGGGATCAAAGACACAAAATATTAGGATCAAGATCAATAATGGAATAATAGGAAAATAATGATCCTCTTATTCCAGAGACATAAAATAAAACTCAAGCTCTAACTAATGAGATAATTGTAATGAATATGGGGGTTATTTATTTTGGGTAGGGATCCAAATATAAGGATTATTTTATAAATGGGTTGGTGGGATCTAAGATAGATCTTATCCATGAGTGTGGAGAGGATGATACGGATTGTAATTTGGTGTTAATTAAGAAAACCAAAACTAAGAGAATGGTTCAACCAAGTCTTAGACTAATAAAGAGTACAAAAATAAAGGATATTTCTAGATCTATATCTAAATACTTAGATAGCTATTACTACTAAGTGTTTCTATGTTATTCAAAATTGATCTAATGTTTTTTTGACTTCTAATTTGTTCTATGGATTGGTGGTTTTTCCCCAATCTTTAGTCATGTCCATTTTTTGTGCTTAACTGATTATATCTTTGTAGATATGTACAAGTTTTTGGTTCTTTATGAAACCCTCTATTACTAATAAAAAAATCACAGATGATTTTTATTAACAAGGAATTTTATATGTATATGTTATTTTTGATTAAGTCATATATAAATATTTGATCATAAAGAGGACAATATGGATCAAAGGATTTGAATTTATTTAATATAGTTGTCAATCAATATTTAAATTTTTAAACCATCACAATATATAGATTGGGAAATTTTAAACATAAACCAAAATCTATAGGATGGTCATGGAAAATATAGTTGAATTAGTGATTACTTAGACTTGGATTTTAAAAATGCATAAACCTAATTAATCCTTGAGATGACTATGAGGATTTTAGAATCATTTGGTAGTTAGTCAATTATTGTTAAGATACGTTAAGCTAAGAATTTAAATGATTTTTAATTGAGTTTATATTCTCTCTATTCGATTGAATTAAAAAAATTAAATTTATAATTGGATTTCATTTTCAATTTTATTTATGAGAGTTTTTAATGGGTCATGTGTTAAATCTCTCTCTTTATAAATACAATCTCATTTTCATATGATTATTCACAAGCCATCATGTATGAATCAAATTGATAGTCATGGTGATATTTGATCTTGTATTTGGGACATTACTAAGATGAAATCATAATAAAAGTTAAAATCCTATAAAAATGAGTTATTTCAAGATTCCATGGGTTTTAATTTTTTTCGGTTAGAATTTTGGTCAAATAAAGGAAAGGGTAGTTCTTAATTAGACATCTGATCCAATATCCTTTATTTCCAAGCATGTATTGAATAATCACATTTCTCCTACCTATTAATCTTATTAAATTTTGGCAAGGGGAAATGGTGGAATTTTAGGATGACCCCTAGATCTCTCATTCCCCCCTTACACTTCAAGACCCCTAGGTTAATCTGTGCCCTCTATTCAAAGATTCTTGGGGTAAAAAATCCAAAGATTACTCATCCTATTATAATGGTATTCCACATTTTAATCCTTTCCACTGGGATTGAAAAAATGATGTTATTTCTTAGGCCTTGGTTGAGCTCAACATGTATCTTTAGCATGTCCACATTTTTCTTTCCCAAAGGAGGACCTCTTATTTTGTCTTGTTGAAGATAGTGGGAATTTATCAATGAAATCAATCTATTTGGTTGATTTGGGCTTAGATGAGAAGTGGGATTATTGGTAACCACTCTAGATCAAACACTTCATTCCTAAGGTTAATGTCATCTTATCGTTGGCATCCCAAAAAAATTTTATCACTATTAATAATTTAGACAAGAGGGGTATGACCATCCCCAATTGGTGTACTCTATGCAAACCATCTAAGGAGTTAGCCTACCACCTCTTCTTAAATTTCCCTTTTGGCTCTTTAATCTTGGGCCTTCTTCTCCAAAATATTTTTTTATCCTTAGTCTACCCAGGCTCACTACTTGACTTGATTACACAACGGAAACCTTCCTAAATTTTGTCCTCCCTTTTATTTTGTGGCACCTTGATCTCCCCTATCTATTTTGGGATACTTGGAAGATAAGGAATGATATTTTTTTTGCTAATAAAAAGAGAAACATTAGCTCAATCTTCCATAATTTATTCTCATATATTTTAAATAATTAGCAAGTTTTCCCTCTTAATAACAAGACTCCTAGGTATCCTTTTAATAATTAAATTCTTCATAACTAAAATTTTAGCCAAGTGATAGATGTTAAATCCCTAGCTGTTATGTGATCTACTAGGTAGTTGATGCCACCACATGGTTGGTTGAAGATCAAATTTGATGGAGCCTCAAAGGGTAACCCAGGTAAGGCTAGAGGGGTGATTATCAAGGATTACAATAGGATGGTGGTTACAACTTATGTGGGTGCACTTGGGGTTAAAACTAATCTTGTAAAAAAGTAATGGTTGTGTTTTAGGGTAGTCATCTTAATTTTAGTCTTAATGTATCTAGATTGGTCATCAAGGGGGACTATCTAAACATCATCAATGCTTTTCTAGTAAAAACCACCCCCTCCCATACTATCAAATATATCATTGACAATGATAGGTGGTTCTTACCTTCCTTTATAGAGGTTGTTATCTATCATATTTTTTATGAAGGCAATTTAACTATAGACTACTTGGAAAACTTTAACATGGAAGTTTTCATGTTGGTCATATGGGAGGGAGCCCATAGTCTCTCAACCCATTTATTGGACTCAATTAATAATGACTCGAACAACATACTAAAATAGCTATACAAGCTAGTCAAACATGGGAAACACATACTTAGGCATGTGAAGAATTCACCCCTTATTGTATAATGATTTTAATATACTTAGTCATAACACTAAAAGTGACATGAATTTCAAATTTGCTCAAAATTTGAAGTTAGAGGAGAATAAGCTAGAAATTATCACAAATAATGGGAAAAAGTCATCCAAGGAGAAAATGGGAGGAGACATAGTCTGATTAGAACCACTTTCTTGCATGGAGGTCTAAGAAAATAAAAGGGTATTGAAAAACTATGTAAGGGTGTACTTATGGAGTCTTTTTAATGAATTTCAAGTCATGATGAATAATTATCAAATAAATTCATAATTGCATGGAATTAGAGGATGGTTAGAATGAAAGGCATAAAGATTATTGGGACTAAAGAACATATAGAAGAGATTACTAAAATGAGATGTGATGGAAAAAAATCCTTCAAGCATAAAATACACAAATTATAATTGATGCAAAAAAAATCTACACTAATGAAATTTTAAAGACTAAAAAGAAGGCATTCCTAATGCAAGACCTCCCTCACTGTTGGCCATAAATATACTTTTAAATCATGAAGTATTTGATGTTTGAAGGTAAGTTTACTTATAAAATGTCTATAAATTATGGTCCTAGCCTATAAAATTAGTAAAAATAATGATATAATCCATTAAGTATTGATCTTCTTGATTTTATAATCTGGAGAATCTCTGTGTGGAAAACCCATCCCTGACCTCCCATTGAAAGACCCTTCTAAGGATATTGGTATTTCATAAATGGATGGACTCTCAATCCCTAATATTTCCCTTACAACCTCCCCATTATCCAAAACCCCCACCAAATGCCCCATCAAATGTTTAATAACCTTAACCCTATCCTCCATGAACAAAAACCTAAAAAATATGGCCATATCCTAGTAAGAGGAAGAAGGACATAGGAATAAAAAGGTCTAAAATCTTGAGTATCTAGATTGGGATCATAGAAGAAAGATAGAATCCTTCAAAGTGAAATTAACTCATATGAGAAGGAATGTGTCCAATATTATCAAGGAATGGAATGATTTGAAATATGAGACTGACCAACTCAAGCAAGATTTGGATAAGGGAAAGGAAACTAAAATTCCCATATTGAGAAGGATAATTATTAGTAAAATTAACCATAAATTACTGAAAACCTTCTGCCAACACCAAAGGCTAAAAACACCCCTCAAAATAAGACCAAATATTCCCCTCTAAAATTTTCAATCAAGTGAAACCATATAAGGAAGCTACAGGAAGTGCTGAAGGCAAAATATAAGGTGATCTCTAGAGAGATCTCTATTTCTATTTAGTTTTTGGTTTTTATCTTTTTACTATTAGTTTATCATTATTTCTAGTTTTTTTATGGGATTCTATGTTTTACATCCTATAGTGGATTAGTTTCTTGACTTTTTGTCCTATTTTTTGTTCAAACTTGATGGTTGTTGGTCCTTATAAAACTAGTCTTATTTACCCAAATTAATAAAAATCCTTATTAAATTTTGTGAATAACTTGGGTAAAATTCAATTGATGATATTGTTATTAACACATCCTAAATATCTATTGATATAGATACTTATTGCGTGATTCTAAAAATAATAATAGGGGTGAAGTTATATATGTGATTTTTTTACACCTTCATGTTTGAACATGCCTTGTATTCTTAGTAAAATATATGTTTGTATACTCTTAAAATATATTAAATTTTATTTATCTAATTTTTTTTATAGATATTAATTTAACTTCATAATTTTATTTGTAATGGTTTTGTTCACTAGGACATTAGACTTCATGAAATATTTTTTATGAAAAAATGGGAGCTCCAAACTCCTCCAAATGCCTATGATATTAAATTTAGAGAAAAAATATCTGATGATGGTCAAATTTATGTTAAATTTAATGTCTTCCATTAATTTTTATTCACTTACATACATATATTACAGCCCGACATCACCTCCTTTACTTAGTACCATTGTAGTATGGCTAAAAACACACACATGCACACACACAAATTATATATATATATATATATATATTCATTTTTATAATTATTTTTCAACTTTATATGTAATTAAAACACACACATGAAAGGGTATCCTAACCTTGACATCTTAAAACTAAGTTCAAATTTTAATTTTGATACTAAGGATACATTATAAACACTATTATCAATAACATTAGAAATTTTAAGATAATTTCATTGTTAGATTCAAAATGGTTGTTGACAATAAATTTACAAATGATAAGGACTAATCATGAAATCTAATCAATATTACTAACTTTACAAGTTAATATACTTCTCAAAATTGTTAATAATTCCTTCAAACATTTAAAATGAATCAATTTAAAATAACAAACACTAATACTACAATACACACGTGTTTTAGTTTGTAATATTTACTATTTTTTCAAGAAAATAATAATGACTAATACTAATATGAGTACCCCAGAACATGCAAGTTTAAATATAAAAATATGATGTTATGTTCATATTTCCCTTCCATTGAAAAACCAATTCAAACCCCATTTAATTATCTACAACTTTATTTTAAAGTAAACCCTTATGCATTCAAATAAACATAGGATTTTTTTTTTCTTATTCCATTCAAGGTATCAAGCTAAATGTAACCTAATGTCAAGAGAAAATGGTGAAACAAAAAATAAATATCATATATGAAATAATATGTTTTTTAGGAACAATATTACCATCTATTTTGATAAGAAATCAATAAATTTATAAGTGTATGTTTTCTAAATTTCAACACTCTTCAAGTGAGGCAACTTATAATTTTACACAAGGTTGACAAACATATAGGGAAACCAAATCCCAATAAATCTCCAAAGAGTCAAGAATAATTCTCTAGTATCAACTTACAGAACAACACACACACAACAAGCTCCAAAAATCCTACGTGGAAAATGCCAAGGAATAGGGTGCTCACCACCAAACCATATGGTATTATTATCAGAGTTATTGCCAGAATCTAGATAATGCGAATGCAATGGAGACGTGGTCACATGAGATGAAGCAAGTGCACACCACATAGATGCTAAATCAATTTAAAAATTACATAAGAAGATAAATTGCACAAGACAAAATAGAGAAAACCAAAATCTGATTAACATGAGATGGCCAAAGTGAGGAATACATATAGGAGAGTATGTAAGTAACTCTTCCACAAAAGGTGGACAAGGCACCCCAAGAATAGACTGTAACTCTTCCATGAAAGGTGGTGACAAGGTGCTAAGAATAGAGAAGTAACTCCCATCAAGGGAGTTACTTATGACATTCTTATGACACCTATGACACATCTATGACACACACCTCCACATAAGCTAGCCTATCCCACAAATGTAGGAAAACTCCATGTATGCACAAGAAATACAATTTCCCTAATTAATAAATAGGGAAAAATAAAAACCTACACTAATACCCCCCCATAAACATAGCTTAGGTGGGCAGTGTGGAAATATAAAATGGGTCCCAACAACTAGCCCTGATGAGGTACCCATGTAAAAATGCAATATCTCATAAGATAGAGAAAAGGAGAAAACTCGTAGGAAAAAACTCCCCCCCAAAAGAGAGACATAAAAAAGAGAAGAGGCTAAAAGGCATACACCTAAAGATGATGCTACTACAAATGTAGACCACACCCTAAGAAGAGCTTGTAGATGAATGAACTTGCTCTCAGTGAAAGGTTTGGTGAAGATGTCTGCAACCTACTTTGAAGACTGGCAAAATATCAAGTCAATGACCTGACTATGAATAAGCTCTCGAATGAAGTGCATGTGAATCTCTATGTGCTTGGTCTACTGGTGCTAAACTGGATTCTTGTAAATCTAAATGGTACTCTAGTTGTCACAATAAATGATGGTGGGCTACGTGATAGAAATGCCAAACTCAAAAAGAATCCCCTAAAGCCAAATAGCCTTGGTAGCTGCATTAACAGCTCCCCTATACTCTGCCTCTGTGAATGATATAGCAATAGCATTTTGCTTCTTGCTAGACCAACTGATAGGACCTAAACCTTGAGAGAAACTATAACTAGAAGTGGACTTGCGAGTCTGTGAATCACTAGCCCAGTCTAAATTTGTATATCCAACCAAGTCAACCTATATGCCAAATATGTAATGAATCTCGTACCTATGTGAACCCCTGTATGTAATGAAAGATCCTTTTAGCTGCTTTCCAATGTAGCTCATGAGGTTCCTGCATGAATCTAGAGACAAGTCCCACTATATATGATATGCCAGGCCTGGTGTGAGTCAAGTAGATGAGACTACCAATAAGTTGTCAATACTGAGTGGCATCAACCAATGATGAAGAACAATCAGCCTCAAGTTTGACTCCTGATAGAAAGGGAGTCAGAGATGGCTTGCAATTAGCCATGCAAAATTGAGCCAATAAGTCAAGAGCATACTTAGGTTATGCAAGAGAAATCCCTAAATCTAACTGTGAGATCTCGATGCTAAGGAAGTAGTGCAACAAACCCAAGTCTTTCATGTCAAATCTATCTAGAAGAGATGCCTTCACCACTACAATAGCTGATGAAGAACTCCTGGTGATCAAAAGGTCATCAACATATAGAACCAAAATCAAGAGCGAATCATCCTATCATAAGAATTAGACATTGGGATCAAAATGGCACCTAGTGAAACCTACTATGAGAAGGAAGGAATCCATCTTGGCATACCAAGCCTGAGGGGCCTGTTTGAGGCCATAGATAGATTTCTTAAGTCTACATACTAAGGAAGAACCCTGAACAAATCTTAGGGGTTACTCCATGTAGATCTCCTCCTCTAGGTCTCCATGAAGAAAGGCACTCTTCACATCCATTTGATGCATATCCCAACCATGTGTTGTGGCAATAACCAAGGTGAGTCAGATAGAAGTCATCTTTGTAATGGATATAAAGGTCTTTGAGTAGTCAATGCCTTCCACTTGTGAGAAACCCTTGGCAACCAATTGTGCCTTATACTTATCAACTGATCCATCTACTATAAACTTGGTCTGATATATCCACTTGCATCGAACCATCTTTCTTCCCTTAGGAAGTGAAGTCAAATCCCAAGTGTGATTTTTGATTAAGGAATAATATTCTTCCTCCATAGCACTATCCCACTCAGGTACCCCAAATGCCTCTCAAAAAGTTTTTGGATAAAAAATTGAAGCAAAGAAGGCATGTGGATCTCTCTAAAAATCCCCCCTAGTATGTCTGTCATCTGCAGGATCTCCTACCCAAGTGCCAGCACTCTCAAGTATCTATTTGGCCCAAAGAGGCCCAGAAGTGGGCAAGTTAGGTGCTAACTCCTCATCCTCTAACTGAATAGAGGTGGATGACTCTACATCATTGTCCTCACTGTCTGAACTCAAAGAAGAAGATGTCTTTGGCTCAAGAACCTGCTATGGTTGATCTGAATCTAATGAGGAATCATCATGAAGAAGTAGATCTGATGAGGGAGAAGAAGTGTCAAGTGTTGAGTCTCTAGGACTCTCCTAAAAATGGACACTTCTCTTGATGAACAACTCATGACTGACTAGATCTAGAAGGTGATATCCCTTAATACCATCTAGATATCCTAAAAAGATGTAAGGCTTGGACTATCATTCCATATCTTCGCATTTCTTCTTCAGAATGTGGGCCATGGTTGGGGATCAAAAAACCCTAAGGTGCTCAACATCAAGTTTCTTTTTATGCCAAGATTCAAAGGGTGTTATCCCTTTCAAAGCTTTATGAAGAACCCTATTTTGAATGTAGCAAGCACAATTGATGGCTTCAGCCTAGTACTATGGTGCTAAGGATTTGGAGTGAATCATACAGCTACCCATCTCTTTTAAGAACCTATTTTTGTGTTCTACAACCCCATTCTATGAAGGACTATAAGTGACTGTGTGCTACAAATCAATCCCCTCTGTGGTGCAAAACTACTCAAACTTGTTGCTGACATACTCCCCTCCATTATTAGTTCAAAGAACCTTGATGGATTTCTCACTCTATTTCTCAACAAGAGCCTTGAGTCTAAAAAATTTTCAAACACTTCAGACTTTTGTTTGAGAAAATGTATCCAAGTGTACCTAGAGAAATCATCAATGAAAGTGAGGATGTACTTGGCCCTTGTGAAAGATGGTTTGGGAAAGGGTCCCGATACATCACTGTGGACTAACTCCAAAGGTTGTGAAGCCCTCCACGCTTTACCTTTGTCAAATTTTTCTTCGAGATGCTTCCCAAGGGAACACCCCTCGCAAAGTCTTTTTGAGAATTGGACACAAGGCAAGCCAATGACCATGTCATTTTGCAAAGTTTCTCAAGGTAGCAGTAGTTAAGGTGGCCAAACTGATCATGCCACAATTTTCTAACTCCATCTGAATGAGTTAGCAATGTTGTTTGAGAAGAATCTGATGCAAAATGTGAGAAGGTGTATAACCTTGCTTGGTGATCTGCCCTACCCACTACCACTATAGTATCACTATGCAGCTCCCTGATAGCCACTGAATTTGGTGAAAACTCAACTCTCATGCCCTAACCAATGTGAGTGATTTGGTACACTGATAGGAGATTGGTTGAAAGAGAAGGAACACTTAGAACATTATTGAATTTTCCTCCTTCCATTTCAACTGACCCTCTCCCTACAATAGAAACTGATGTGTCATCACCCAAACTAATTAAAGTCATGCTACAAGACTCTAAAGATGAAAACTCAACTAGTGAAGAGCCCATGTGGTGAGAATCACCCAAATCAATGACCCATGATGATGTAGAATTTGTAGTATCTATAAGGGCCTTTCCCTTTTCTTTCTCCTTACCCTTGCCTTTTGCCTTGGTAAAATCTTGGGTAGATGAATTCTGCTTGATGGACTCAGGAACACCTATGTTATTCTTCTCTAGAAGATTAGTTAGGCGATCTATTTGTTTCTTCATGCATTTGTGTTCATCATGCCCTATCTTTTTAAAATAGTCACACTTAACCTTCTCCTTCTTAGGTTTAGCATTAAAAGAGGAAGTCTCAGTGTTGTTTTTGGCAGGATTATTGTTTTCTTTCTTCTTCTCCTGGTCCTTGTTCTGTTTCTTCTTCTCCTTTGTTGAAGTCTTGTCCTTACCATTTCCAGCTATCAAAGCTTGGGGTTGAGTAGACTTCATTGTGCCCATTTGAATTAGCTTATCTTGCTCCCTAGTTAAGTCGGCAATGAATGAATCCATAGAAGGCATTTTCCATGTAGTGCCAAGGGCACTTTTTGTGGCATGGAAAGTGGAGACAAAGATTGAATAACTTGGACCTAAGTTTGTGAGAATAGAAAGAATGAGTTGATCATCTTTCTTCTCTATCCCGCATTCTTTCAATTGCAATCTAAGGGCCTTAAACTTAGTGAAGAAGTCCTGTAGGGTGTCAAAGTTGCTAGGACTTAGACTTATGAGTTCATTTTCGAGCTCATGACCTCTCATCTCATCAAGCTTCCCAAATAAGTTTTCTAAGGTGTCCCATATGTCATTGGGAGTCTTAGAGGATTCTAAATGGAAGAGAATTTTTAGAGACATAGACAAGCTCAGTAATCTATAGGATTCATCACTACAGTTGTACCACCTAACCTTTTCAACATCAGTGTTGGGTTTTACTTTAGTACCCATGGTGATCCTATACAACCCTTTACTTATAAGAATGATTGACATTTTAACCTTCTATTAATGATAGTTGAAGGGTGTTAGGGGTTTAAGTTGAAAATAATCCATTTTTAGCTAAATTTAGGTGAAGTTGTGTTGATTGCAAGTTATGAAATTATGCAAAAAGGAGAATGAAAGTAAAGATTGGCAAGTTGTGAAAAGCAATCACACCCCCATTAAAATATTGAGCCCCCCCCTAAATATGCAAGTGTATGCTCAAAAGACATCATACTCAATTGACAATGCGTCTTAGAGTAATCAATGCAAGACTAAAGCAAATAGGACGTCAGACTCAGCCGAAAATGCATCCTGAGAGACCCAAATTTTAGGCACTTTATAAACTAGTGCATTTGAAAAAAATAACAAGCCTATACTGTAGCGAATTAAATTACAAACACTTTTACAAAAATTGGCACCCAAATCCGAGCTACCATTTGTAAGATATTAAAGGTTTAATTTTCTCGTAAACTAGTGTTTTGCAAAAAAAGTACTAAAACATTAAAAAATGCCTGTTATGAGAGAGAAAGTCACCTTCCAACCACTCGTTAGATTTAGAATGGAATAAAGAATCCAAAGGATGTTTGTGTGAGGGGGAATTAGCCTCCCGCCAACTCGGGCCTCACCCTTTGTCTTCATAGGTTGAAGATACAAGTTTTAAATGAAAACCCTGAAATTACCAAACTGTCTAATAAACTAAATATTCAGTCAAATTGACTGATTTTTATTTTACAAGTCAATTTTAAACTAAAAAAATAAAACATAAATAAAATGAAGGATTGCCAAGTGTCCAAGGGGTGCCACATGGGATGCCAAGCAAGGAAGGGGCACCAAAAACAAATAGTCCAAAATTTAACTTGCAAAAAAGACAAAAAAAATGTAGACCTACTGGAAACTGTACGGCTGATGGCGCCTCACTAGAGAAAGGACTGTGGCATGGCAGAATTGAAAGATAACAGCAAAAGTTGGTGCAAACTAGAAGTTTGGTGTGGAGTGCTGAAGGTGTGG